>OW026314.1:0-2400000 GCA_932273695.1 Apotomis betuletana | reverse complement strand
TAAAATGTTATTTTATGAGATCCTAACGATTTCAATGGATGAACTAACATCTTTAGACGACACTTGATCGATATAGATAGCTAACTTGCGGGCACTCGACAGCAAATGGCCGATTTCGCCATTTTTGTTTTTTTCATACATGGAGGCGGCTGTCTTCACGCTCGTTAGTTCACCCAGAAACCAAGCAAATAAACCATTTCTCTGGTGCTGTATGGATGTGAGGACGTTAGTTCGCGTTTGTTCAGGCATTAGAAACGTTAGGATCTCATTGGTCTAGCCACAAAAAAATAAAAACGTAAAATTAGAAATCTCCATATAAGGCGATCAGACCAAGTGCTGTAAAATGTTATTTTATGAGATCCTAACGATTTCAATGGATGAACTAACATCTTAAGACGACACTTGATCGATATAGATAGCTAACTTGCGGGCACTCGACAGCAAATGGCCGATTTCGCCATTTAATTTTTTTTCATACATGGGGGCGGCTGTCTTCACGCTCGTTAGTTCACCCAGAAAAAAGGCAAATAAACCATTTCTCTGATGCTGTATGGATGTGAGGACGTTAGTTCGCGTTTGTTCAGGCATTGAAAACGTTAGGATCTCATTGGTCTAGCCACAAAAAAATAAAAACGTAAAATTAGAAATCTCCATATAAGGCGATCAGACCAAGTGCTCTAAAATGTTATTTTATGAGATCCTAACGATTTCAATGGATGAACTAACATCTTTAGACGACACTTGATCGATATAGATAGCTAACTTGCGGGCACTCGACAGCAAATGGCCGATTTCGTCATTTTTGTTTTTTTCATACATGGAGGCGGCTGTCTTCACGCTCGTTAGTTCACCCAGAAACCAAGCAAATAAACCATTTCTCTGGTGCTGTATGGATGTGAGGACGTTAGTTCGCGTTTGTTCAGGCATTAGAAACGTTAGGATCTCATTGGTCTAGCCACAAAAAAATAAAAACGTAAAATTAGAAATCTCCATATAAGGCGATCAGACCAAGTGCTCTAAAATGTTATTTTATGAGATCCTAACGATTTCAATGGATGAACTAACATCTTAAGACGACACTTGATCGATATAGATAGCTAACTTGCGGGCACTCGACAGCAAATGGCCGATTTCGCCATTTAATTTTTTTTCATACATGGGGGCGGCTGTCTTCACGCTCGTTAGTTCACCCAGAAAAAAGGCAAATAAACCATTTCTCTGATGCTGTATGGATGTGAGGACGTTAGTTCGCGTTTGTTCAGGCATTAAAAACGTTAGGATCTCATTGGTCTAGCCACAAAAAAATAAAAACGTAAAATTAGAAATCTCCATATAAGGCGATCAGACCAAGTGCTGTAAAATGTTATTTTATGAGATCCTAACGATTTCAATGGATGAACTAACATCTTAAGACGACGCTTGATCGATATAGATAGCTAACTTGCGGGCACTCGACAGCAAATGGCCGATTTCACCATTTAATTTTTTTTCATACATGGGGGCGGCTGTCTTCACGCTCTTTAGTTCACCCAGAAACCAAGCAAATAAACCATTTCTCTGGTGCTGTATGGATGTGAAGACGTTAGTTCGCGTTTGTTCAGGCATTAGAAACGTTAGGATCTCATTGGTCTAGCCACAAAAAAATAAAAACGTAAAATTAGAAATCTCCATATAAGGCGATCAGACCAAGTGCTGTAAAATGTTATTTTATGAGATCCTAACGATTTCAATGGATGAACTAACATCTTAAGACGACGCTTGATCGATATACATAGCTAACTTGCGGGCACTCGACAGTAAATGGCCGATTTCGTCATTTTTGTTTTTTTCATACATGGAGGCGGCTGTCTTCACGCTCGTTAGTTCACCCAGAAACCAAGCAAATAAACCATTTCTCTGGTGCTGTATGGATGTGAAGACGTTAGTTCGCGTTTGTTCAGGCATTAGAAACGTTAGGATCTCATTGGTCTAGCCACAAAAAAATAAAAACGTAAAATTAGAAATCTCCATATAAGGCGATCAGACCAAGTGCTGTAAAATGTTATTTTATGAGATCCTAACGATTTCAATGGATGAACTAACATCTTAAGACGACGCTTGATCGATATAGATAGCTAACTTGCGGGCACTCGACAGCAAATGGCCGATTTCGTCATTTTTGTTTTTTTCATACATGGAGGCGGCTGTCTTCACGCTCGTTAGTTCACCCAGAAACCAAGCAAATAAACCATTTCTCTGGTGCTGTATGGATGTGAGCACGTTAGTTCGCGTTTGTTCAGGCATTAGAAACGTTAGGATCTCATTGGTCTAGCCACAAAAAAATAAAAACGTAAAATTAGAAATCTCCATATAAGGCGATCAGACCAAGTGCTGTAAAATGTTATTTTATGAGATCCTAACGATTTCAATGGATGAACTAACATCTTAAGACGACGCTTGATCGATATAGATAGCTAACTTGCGGGCACTCGACAGCAAATGGCCGATTTCACCATTTAATTTTTTTTCATACATGGGGGCGGCTGTCTTCACGCTCTTTAGTTCACCCAGAAACCAAGCAAATAAACCATTTCTCTGGTGCTGTATGGATGTGAGGACGTTAGTTCGCGTTTGTTCAGGCATTAGAAACGTTAGGATCTCATTGGTCTAGCCACAAAAAAATAAAAACGTAAAATTAGAAATCTCCATATAAGGCGATCAGACCAAGTGCTCTAAAATGTTATTTTATGAGATCCTAACGATTTCAATGGATGAACTAACATCTTAAGACGACGCTTGATCGATATAGATAGCTAACTTGCGGGCACTCGACAGCAAATGGCCGATTTCACCATTTAATTTTTTTTCATACATGGGGGCGGCTGTCTTCACGCTCTTTAGTTCACCCAGAAACCAAGCAAATAAACCATTTCTCTGGTGCTGTATGGATGTGAGGACGTTAGTTCGCGTTTGTTCAGGCATTAGAAACGTTAGGATCTCATTGGTCTAGCCACAAAAAAATAAAAACGTAAAATTAGAAATCTCCATATAAGGCGATCAGACCAAGTGCTCTAAAATGTTATTTTATGAGATCCTAACGATTTCAATGGATGAACTAACATCTTAAGACGACGCTTGATCGATATAGATAGCTAACTTGCGGGCACTCGACAGCAAATGGCCGATTTCGCCATTTAATTTTTTTTCATACATGGGGGCGGCTGTCTTCACGCTCTTTAGTTCACCCAGAAACCAAGCAAATAAACCATTTCTCTGGTGCTGTATGGATGTGAGGACGTTAGTTCGCGTTTGTTCAGGCATTAGAAACGTTAGGATCTCATTGGTCTAGCCACAAAAAAATAAAAACGTAAAATTAGAAATCTCCATATAAGGCGATCAGACCAAGTGCTCTAAAATGATATTTTATGAGATCCTAACGATTTCAATGGATGAACTAACATCTTTAGACGACACTTGATCGATATAGATAGCTAAATTGCGGGCACTCGACAGCAAATGGCCGATTTCGCCATTTAATTTTTTTTCATACATGGGGGCGGCTGTCTTCACGCTCGTTAGTTCACCCAGAAAAAAGGCAAATAAACCATTTCTTTGGTGCTGTATGGATGTGAGGACGTTAGTTCGCGTTTGTTCAGGCATTAGAAACGTTAGGATCTCATTGGTCTAGCCACAAAAAAATAAAAACGTAAAATTAGAAATCTCCATATAAGGCGATCAGACCAAGTGCTCTAAAATGTCATTTTATGAGATCCTAACGATTTCAATGGATGAACTAACATCTTAAGACGACGCTTGATCGATATACATAGCTAACTTGCGGGCACTCGACAGCAAATGGCCGATTTCGCCATTTAATTTTTTTTCATACATGGGGGCGGCTGTCTTCACGCTCGTTAGTTCACCCAGAAAAAAGGCAAATAAACCATTTCTTTGGTGCTGTATGGATGTGAGGACGTTAGTTCGCGTTTGTTCAGGCATTAGAAACGTTAGGATCTCATTGGTCTAGCCACAAAAAAATAAAAACGTAAAATTAGAAATCTCCATATAAGGCGATCAGACCAAGTGCTCTAAAATGTTATTTTATGAGATCCTAACGATTTCAATGGATGAACTAACATCTTAAGACGACACTTGATCGATATAGATAGCTAACTTGCGGGCACTCGACAGCAAATGGCCGATTTCGTCATTTTTGTTTTTTTCATACATGGAGGCGGCTGTCTTCACGCTCGTTAGTTCACCCAGAAACCAAGCAAATAAACCATTTCTCTGGTGCTGTATGGATGTGAGGACGTTAGTTCGCGTTTGTTCAGGCATTAGAAACGTTAGGATCTCATTGGTCTAGCCACAAAAAAATAAAAACGTAAAATTAGAAATCTCCATATAAGGCGATCAGACCAAGTGCTCTAAAATGTTATTTTATGAGATCCTAACGATTTCAATGGATGAACTAACATCTTAAGACGACACTTGATCGATATAGATAGCTAACTTGCGGGCACTCGACAGCAAATGGCCGATTTCGCCATTTAATTTTTTTTCATACATGGGGGCGGCTGTCTTCACGCTCGTTAGTTCACCCAGAAAAAAGGCAAATAAACCATTTCTCTGATGCTGTATGGATGTGAGGACGTTAGTTCGCGTTTGTTCAGGCATTAAAAACGTTAGGATCTCATTGGTCTAGCCACAAAAAAATAAAAACGTAAAATTAGAAATCTCCATATAAGGCGATCAGACCAAGTGCTCTAAAATGTTATTTTATGAGATCCTAACGATTTCAATGGATGAACTAACATCTTTAGACGACACTTGATCGATATAGATAGCTAACTTGCGGGCACTCGACAGCAAATGGCCGATTTCGCCATTTAATTTTTTTTCATACATGGGGGCGGCTGTCTTCACGTTCGTTAGTTCACCCAGAAAAAAGGCAAATAAACCATTTCTCTGATGCTGTATGGATGTGAGGACGTTAGTTCGCGTTTGTTCAGGCATTAAAAACGTTAGGATCTCATTGGTCCAGCCACAAAAAAATAAAAACGAAAAATTAGAAATCTCCATATAAGGCGATCAGACCAAGTGCTCTAAAATGATATTTTATGAGATCCTAACGATTTCAATGGATGAACTAACATCTTAAGACGACGCTTGACCGATATAGATAGCTAACTTGCGGGCACTCGACAGCAAATGGCCGATTTCGCCATTTAATTTTTTTTCATACATGGGGGCGGCTGTCTTCACGCTTGTTAGTTCACCCAGAAAAAAGGCAAAGAAACCATTTCTCTGATGCTGTATGGATGTGAGGACGTTAGTTCGCGTTTGTTCAGGCATTAAAAACGTTAGGATCTCATTGGTCTAGCCACAAAAAAATAAAAAATAAAATTAGAAATCTCCATATAAGGCGATCAGACCAAGTGCTCTTAAATGTTATTTTATGAGATCCTAACGATTTCAATGGATGAACTAACATCTTAAGACGACACTTGATCGATATAGATAGCTAACTTGCGGGCACTCGACAGCAAATGGCCGATTTCGTCATTTTTGTTTTTTTCATACATGGAGGCGGCAGTCTTCACGCTCGTTAGTTCACCCAGAAACCAAGCAAATAAACCATTTCTCTGGTGCTGTATGGATGTGAGCACGTTAGTTCGCGTTTGTTCAGGCATTAGAAACGTTAGGATCTCATTGGTCTAGCCACAAAAAAATAAAAACGTAAAATTATAAATCTCCATATAAGGCGATGAGACCCAGTGCTGTAAAATGTTATTTTATGAGATCCTAACGATTTCAATGGATGAACTAACATCTTTAGACGACACTTGATCGATATAGATAGCTAACTTGCGGGCACTCGACAGCAAATGGCCGATTTCGCCATTTAATTTTTTTTCATACATGGGGGCGGCTGTCTTCACGCTCGTTAGTTCACCCAGAAACCAAGCAAATAAACCATTTCTCTGGTGCTGTATGGGTGAAGGGACAGTAGTTCTCGTTTGTTCAGGCATTAAAAACGTTTGGATCACGGAGGTGGAGCCACAAAAAAATAAAAACCGGCCAAGAGCATGTCGGGCCACGCTCAGTGTAGGGTTCCGTAGTTGCTCAACCTTTACAATAGACTCAAGTTACGAGAAAGATTTCAAGCTCTATAAATAGGTCGTAAACGCCAAAGTAACTGTAATTACTTATTACCTTCTGGAAGTCAACTTACGTCCTTTCAAGAAAAACGGCTCAACCGATTTTGTTCAATATAGTTTTCTTTAAAAGTACCTATAAACCCTCATGTTCATGAATTTTTCCATACTTTTTTGACCCGTGGTTGTAAATTTAGAGGGGGGGACGCTATTTTTTTTATTTTCGGAGCAAATATTTACAAAACTGCTGACTTTATCAAAAAATAATGTTTAGAGACCCCTATTATTTTCAAAAGTGTTGAACCGAACCACACACTAGTGTTGAACCGAAAAAAACAATCACCCCCACTTGAAATACCCGAAAAAAAAAAGTTTTTTATAATTTTTATTTTACCGTTTTTTCGGCGTGATACCTACCTATACCTACTCATACCAAATTTCAGCTTTCTAGTCTTAATGATCACGGAGCTAAGCTGCGGACGGACAGACGGACAGACGGATATGGCGAAACTATAAGGGTTGACTACGGAACCCTAAAAACAACAAATTAGAAATCTTCATATAAGGCGATCAGACAAAGTGCTATAAAATGTTGTTTTAAGAGATGTCCTGGGTTCGAATTAACGCTGGGGCAAATGCTTGTGTGATGAACTCGAATATTTGTTCCTGAGTCATGGATTTTATCTGTAATTTTTTTATTTTATTTATTTATTATTAATAAATTTTATACACAGCGTTTATTACAATTAAATTTTCACCAAATAGTTTGTTGGCGAATATATACACTCTACTTTGTTTTCCTGTTCCACTGCGTAACTCACTAACCACTCATTTAACTACCTACAGTCTACACTTAAATATACTACAAACAGCTGAGCAGCACAATTAACTGTACACTGTTGTAATAAGGTGTATATTCGTTTACAAATGCAATGAGGAGAAGCGGTGGTAGCCTAGTGGTTAGGGCATGCGACTTTCAATCCGGAGGTCGCGGGTTCGAACCCGGCCCGTACCAATGAGTTTTTCGGAACTTATGTGCGGAATGTCATTTGATATTTACCACTCGCTTTTCGGTGAAGGAAAACATCGTGAGGAAACCACCTAAGCCCAATAAGGCCTAGTTTCCCCTCCTAGGTTGGAAGGTCAGATGGCAGTCGCTTTCGTAAAAACTAGTGCCTACGCCACATCTTGGGATTTAGGTAGCCGACCCCGATTGAGAATTCATTCTCAAAAAATGGGACAAAGGCTAGGAGGATGATTCGTTTACAAATGCATAGACAACACTGTCCTCAATGATACTATTAAATCTCACTACAAAAATTATCTAAGAATACATGTTTTATTTTAGTTTGGAAACATTGTGGATATTTACTTAAAGTTAACAAAATCCTAGTGCTATCTCACTCATATCTCAAACAGAGCCGCCTATACCTACAAAGCCGCCGCCAAAGACTAGGTATAAAAGTATCCGATTGTCCGATGCCTGAATTTATGTAGGTATATCGTTGTCTTGTACCCATAGTACAAGCTTTGCTTATAGTTTGGGACTGGTTGACTTGTGTATGATTGTCCCTTAATATTTATTTATTCTATGTTTTTTTTTATACATGGAGGCGGCTGTCTTCACCCAGAAATATCTCTAGTTACTTGATACCCCCATACCCCCAACCTGTCGCGAAGTTCAACCTGGCTACCGTACGTTTTGCGCTCAGGTGGACCTGTATAACATTTGTACTAAATACGTCATCCAATGATCGGAATGTACTACTAACGACATCTTTTGAAGATGAACTAAATTATTTACTAAAACTTTACATCTACCATATTTTAAACTATAACTTTTATGCATTCAGTATGGAATTGGTACTGCACTGATAGATTTTAAACTAAATTATTCCAGTAATGGAACGGCAAAGTAGTTTCAATTTTTAAACACTCAAAATAATGTCAAACTACGCCATCTACCGCATTGTAACTCAACCGTTTTATTTATATCCCTGGCAATACTTGAAACTTTACAAAACTTCCGGTAATATCACTATGCGTGTTGAGTTACTTATATTCTTTAAATTAACTTTATATAGAAAAACATATTTAATGGCTATAGCAATATAGGTATTTAATTTAAACATTGTCATTTTGATAATTGGTTTTGCTTAGTGCCGTTTTAAGAATTTGTGATATAGCACCAGGAAGGAAGTTAGCGGGGGGGATTTCCTTCCGCTAAAAAGCCGAAGACGTTTGGACGTTAACTATCACTACTTACCACGAACCACGGGGATCGCGCTGAGGTCCGTGACAGTGTGTTATAATTTTCTAAAATATATTTGTGTCAAGCAAGAGTATCATCATTCATCAACTACTTATAAAGGTAAGTCTGACATTAATATTAACTTTAATTTAGGTTTTATAATGTTTTAAAGTGACAGTGGTCAGGTACTTATTTTGCCTGTTGAGCTAGATTTTGACCTTGGGATTTACGAGTTATCGTAATAAAAAAATATGGACTTATTTAATTCAGGTAGGTACTCTATAGTTTAATTTAAAATTGTAAATCAACTCTTCACGTACTTTATGTAGGTAATGTAGGTATCAGTGGTGTGTCGTGGTCGTGGCACGTGTCCTTGAGTACACTTACATTAGGCTGTATTTTTCGGAGTGCAGAAGAATAAAATGTTCTAATATATGCTAATTCTAAGTAAGTTTAAGTAGAGTAAGTGTTTGGAAATCTCGCCACTAGTAGGTATAAATATTTAGATACCAATCGTGTTACTGATTTTCATTACCTATCCATTAAATGTATGTAAGCTTTCATCATACATCAGTAAGAATTTAATTACAGTAAGTATTGAGTAGAGGGCTACAACATCAGAAAACTTCTACCTCGTCGAAGATGTACTGCCTATGCGCCACTGACCTTGATGCTCGCGTGGATGGGTACCTACCTACTGGGGTTTTAGTCTAGTTCTAGATGATATAAATTGTCTTGTTAATTATACAGTAGGTATGCAGGTCATAAAGTAGATAATTATTAGAATAACCTATTAGATTCTTACAAGGCGGTTCTGACCAGATTGTCATAGAATTATATACTGTATGTATATAATGACGTTTTACAAGGGGGTGGGAGGGTTCCTAAATTTCGTGACGTCACATTTCAAAAGCTATAATAATCGAAGTGTTAAAGTTAAAACACGAACTTTAAAGTATTATTTTACGAAAACCTCAAAAACATATGGGTACAACTATGTCTGTGTAAATATAAGATACTTATCAATTGTTTTGTCCACCAATCGCTCTACCAGTGTTACGCGACGACCGCCTAGGCGGCGCCCTTTGATAAATGCCGCCAAACGCATTGCTCCTAGCGCCTAGCGGTGATTTCTTTGTTTCTATGTCATTTGATTGCTGACTTTCGCGGTAAGACAAAATTCTTAAATTTAATAGTTTTTGTTTTGTTAATTGTTTGATTTGATGTTAATTTTTAAATTAAAAAATAATTGAAATGGAAATACCTAAAACTGATTTCGGAACCGCTGTTTTCATGCAATAATTTCTAAATGTAAATTTGCAAAGTATGTGACGTCACACTAGGGAGGGGGGGGGAGCACAGAAATATGACCAGCTGTGACAAAGACGGGGGGAGGGGCAAAAAACATGAAATTCGTGTGACGAAATTTATGGATGACCCTTTGTGGCTACAAGTGTTAACCTTAGGCAAGAAGTAAGAAAGCAGAAAAATGTAGTGTGTTATTTTCTTATTTTATTGTATTTATAAGTGGTTTTCAAGTCAAAATTAAATAACCTAATCGCTTGTGTTTGTATTCATTTCAGTATTGTACCTCTGCAGAGATACGTTAGTTACCTAACTATTCGATCTTGCGGGCGCGGCGCTTCGAGAGCTAAGTACCTCTAAAGGAAGTGTGTATCGGCGGCATTGGGCCTCACCTGAATATACCTTTACGTATATGGTAAGTAAGTAATTAATGTTATTACATAATGTGTGTCTGTTTCAGTTTTTAGTAGCCTAGCCTTACCTAACCATTGTGTTTGTTTTAATTTCAGCGTTGTATGTAAATAACTACGTACTTGAAGGGACTTCAAAAGGCGGCCAGTGTATACCTACTTATTGACTGACGCTCATTTGACTATATACGGTAATTAAAATACATAATTAGACGCCAAAAAACGGAAACGTATTAAACTCCAACGGAATTTAGAACTGAAACACAATAACCGCCAAAGTAATGCTGCGGCGACACTACTTTTCCGTTTGGAATTCCATTGGCGTTTATTTTTTTCCGGTCTTTAGCAAAGATCGTTTGCTTATTAGTCTGTGTAATGTGTATATGCGGGTGTGTGCTTGTGTTTATATATATTTGTTACTGTTCCCATCTTTCTGGAAAAATACTAGACCAAAAATACTTTGAATCGGCCCCCTTAATCAGTCGAATTAAAATGGTTTAGTTTTAACGAAAAGAGTAAACCGAAGAACCTCACATCTCAGCTAATCACTAATCTATTGTAAATACCATATTGTAAAATTGACATATATTCGTAAAAATTTATGTATTTGTGCATTAAGAGATAATGTACACTTTTAACCTGTGTAAAGTGTAAAAGAAATAATCAATTATAAGACTGATAAATAATACTTTACATATTTCAGCGCTGAAACAACGATCGGATACATCGGAGTCGCCCTAAACAGCTTGGGATCTCAGTACTTATATATTATAAAGAGGTTTAGAAGTAAGTAAAACGGCATTTTTTTACTATGAGTATATATGTAGTGTTTGGAAATGTAGTTAGTATAAAGTAGATAATACCAATCATAAAATGAAAAATAATTTTTGATTAGTCCATTACATATCTAGGGCGGTGAATTTGTGGACGTCCCAGATTGCAGGTGTTTGTGGCCCGAACAGAAAGTGATGGCTATAAATATGCGATCGAGGGCTTTACGAAATACCTCCCGTTGTTTGTCTAAAGTTTTACGTCTTGCTTTGGCCAGGAAGTGATATTTTCTCCCTGTGTAGCGGGCAGAAAATCCTACTTACGGCCTAGGGCGACGTAAAAATTAAGAGTAATGAAGAGTTTACCTAAACTCCTAAAACCTGTTCTCGTAACTGTACCTGCACCAACTAGGGTTACCATACGTCCGGATTTGTCCGGACATGTCCGGACTTTTCGACTCTTGTCCGGACTTTGTCCGGCCCTTTAATTTGTCCGGCTTTTTTCAAATAAGTTGGAATAATGAGTAATAAAACCGCCCGGCTGGCCCGCACCCCGCACCTACCCCCTCGCAAATCTCGCAATGCGAGCATCTACCTACTACCATGCCTACCTATTTTGGTGACTAAAAAGTCCGGACTTTTTTCGATTCGTCCGGCTTTTTGCCAGGACTTTTCAAATTCCTAAATGGTAACCCTAGCACCAACGTAAAGCAATCAAACTAATAATTGACATGTAAAGTTGTAAAGTTATCTTCTATTAGTTATCATTTGCAGTCAAAATGTCCTCCTTCATAAGTATCAAATCTGATATTATTAATTATTTTCAAGCTTACCTACGTCCTACTGAAGCTGCCTGGAATCCTATAGAATCGTGAAAATTACTTGAAATCTAATATGAATTAAGCCTCTTAATCTAATATTAGTCAGTATAACCAAATCATCATCCATCCGGATGGGCGCAAGTACAACACCAGTCAGTACTATAGGCGGACAGTACAGGCGTGTCCCACACTAGCACAGCAGGCGAAGGACGCAGTGTCAGCAGTGTTACAGCCCCGTGGTGAGTTCGGCAAACTTGTAAACACCGGGCGGCGTTGCTCACTCGCAGCTCAAGGACAAGGCGAGAGCGGACCGCGGCGCGGCGCGGCGCGTGTCCCACACTAGCACAGCAGGCGAAGGACGCAGTGTCAGCAGTGTTACAGCCCCGTGGTGAGTTCGGCAAACTTGTAAACATCGGGCGGCGTTGCTCACTCGCAGCTCAAGGACAAGGCGAGAGCGGACCGCGGCGGTATGTTTTAAAGGATTACTCCACCAACCAAACGTTCCAACTTCGTATTATGGCCGGAGAGAGAATTCAAACTCATGGCATTATAATGAATTACTAATAATAATAATCGAACTTAGTAGTTGGGGGCTTCTGTTCGCTTTCCAGCAGTGTAAGTGAGCTGAGCTTGCAATGCAATGAAGTTATGAAATATATAATTAAAATCTTATGCATGTGTATCTCCGTAATATGTATTGAATTAATACCTGAACTTCAGTGATTTCAGCGCGACGCTCGCACGTCAACAACTCATGTTCTCGCCGCTGCTTTAGTTATAGTACTTGTTTATACAATTTAAACAACGCCCTAGCATTCTAATTAGTTAGTCCTGTATTTTGAAACATGTAGTATAGTTCGACGAAGCATGTATTTAATTATGTGTAAATATAATAAATAAGTATTTCCTAACCTTATATAAAATAAAGTATCTACTACTGCTCTGCCGTTCTCGGTAAGAGGTCGCATTTTACTATGAAATAAACACAAAGATGCGGCTTTTTAACTTAGCACGACAACACAACTCACCTTCGCAACAATTTATTTAAGCGAATATTTCCTGTTATAAAAAATATTGTAAGATTTTGTTTTATATATAAAAAATATAATTAACACAAATTATAATGGGTCTATCACGATATTTCTTATTGACCTTCATGTTGTACAAACCGCGAGAGTATAAACTATAAAGTGTCATGTCGAGTGCCCGCAAGTTAGCTATCTATATCGATCAAGTGTCGTTTAAAGATGTTAGTTCATCCATTGAAATCGTTAGGATCTCATAAAATAACATTTTAGAGCACTTGGTCTGATCGCCTTATATGGAGATTTCTAATTTTACGTTTTTATTTTTTTGTGGCTAGACCAATGAGATCCTAACGTTTCTAATGCCTGAACAAACGCGAACTAACGTCTTCACATCCATACAGCACCAGAGAAATGGTTTATTTGCTTGGTTTCTGGGTGAACTAAAGAGCGTGAAGACAGCCGCCCCCATGTATGAAAAAAAATTAAATGGTGAAATCGGCCATTTGCTGTCGAGTGCCCGCAAGTTAGCTATCTTTATCGATCAAGCGTCGTCTTAAGATGTTAGTTCATCCATTGAAATCGTTAGGATCTCATAAAATAACATTTTACAGCACTTGGTCTGATCGCCTTATATGGAGATTTCTAATTTTACGTTTTTATTTTTTTGTGGCTAGACCAATGAGATCCTAACGTTTCTAATGCCTGAACAAACGCGAACTAACGTGCTCACATCCATACAGCACCAGAGAAATGGTTTATTTGCTTGGTTTCTGGGTGAACTAACGAGCGTGAAGACAGCCGCCTCCATGTATGAAAAAAACAAAAATGACGAAATCGGCCATTTGCTGTCGAGTGCCCGCAAGTTAGCTATGTATATCGATCAAGCGTCGTCTTAAGATGTTAGTTCATCCATTGAAATCGTTAGGATCTCATAAAATATCATTTTAGAGCACTTGGTCTGATCGCCTTATATGGAGATTTCTAATTTTACGTTTTTATTTTTTTGTGGCTAGACCAATGAGATCCTAACGTTTCTAATGCCTGAACAAACGCGAACTAACGTGCTCACATCCATACAGCACCAGAGAAATGGTTTATTTGCTTGGTTTCTGGGTGAACTAACGAGCGTGAAGACAGCCGCCTCCATGTATGAAAAAAACAAAAATGACGAAATCGGCCATTTGCTGTCGAGTGCCCGCAAGTTAGCTATGTATATCGATCAAGCGTCGTCTTAAGATGTTAGTTCATCCATTGAAATCGTTAGGATCTCATAAAATAACATTTTACAGCACTTGGTCTGATCGCCTTATATGGAGATTTCTAATTTTACGTTTTTATTTTTTTGTGGCTAGACCAATGAGATCCTAACGTTTTTAATGGATGAACTAACGCGAACTAACGTCCTCACATCCATACAGCATCAGAGAAATGGTTTATTTGCCTTTTTTCTGGGTGAACTAACGAGCGTGAAGACAGCCGCCCCCATGTATGAAAAAAAATTAAATGGTGAAATCGGCCATTTGCTGTCGAGTGCCCGCAAGTTAGCTATCTACATCGATCAAGCGTCGTCTTAAGATGTTAGTTCATCCATTGAAATCGTTAGGATCTCATAAAATAACATTTTACAGCACTTGGTCTGATCGCCTTATATGGAGATTTCTAATTTTACGTTTTTATTTTTTTGTGGCTAGACCAATGAGATCCTAACGTTTCTAATGCCTGAACAAACGCGAACTAACGTGCTCACATCCATACAGCACCAGAGAAATGGTTTATTTGCTTGGTTTCTGGGTGAACTAACGAGCGTGAAGACAGCCGCCTCCATGTATGAAAAAAACAAAAATGACGAAATCGGCCATTTGCTGTCGAGTGCCCGCAAGTTAGCTATGTATATCGATCAAGCGTCGTCTTAAGATGTTAGTTCATCCATTGAAATCGTTAGGATCTCATAAAATATCATTTTAGAGCACTTGGTCTGATCGCCTTATATGGAGATTTCTAATTTTACGTTTTTATTTTTTTGTGGCTAGACCAATGAGATCCTAACGTTTCTAATGCCTGAACAAACGCGAACTAACGTGCTCACATCCATACAGCACCAGAGAAATGGTTTATTTGCTTGGTTTCTGGGTGAACTAACGAGCGTGAAGACAGCCGCCTCCATGTATGAAAAAAACAAAAATGACGAAATCGGCCATTTGCTGTCGAGTGCCCGCAAGTTAGCTATGTATATCGATCAAGCGTCGTCTTAAGATGTTAGTTCATCCATTGAAATCGTTAGGATCTCATAAAATAACATTTTACAGCACTTGGTCTGATCGCCTTATATGGAGATTTCTAATTTTACGTTTTTATTTTTTTGTGGCTAGACCAAAGAGATCCTAACGTTTTTAATGCCTGAACTAACGCGAACTAACGTCCTCACATCCATACAGCATCAGAGAAATGGTTTATTTGCCTTTTTTCTGGGTGAACTAACGAGCGTGAAGACAGCCGCCCCCATGTATGAAAAAAAATTAAATGGTGAAATCGGCCATTTGCTGTCGAGTGCCCGCAAGTTAGCTATCTACATCGATCAAGCGTCGTCTTAAGATGTTAGTTCATCCATTGAAATCGTTAGGATCTCATAAAATAACATTTTACAGCACTTGGTCTGATCGCCTTATATGGAGATTTCTAATTTTACGTTTTTATTTTTTTGTGGCTAGACCAATGAGATCCTAACGTTTCTAATGCCTGAACAAACGCGAACTAACGTGCTCACATCCATACAGCACCAGAGAAATGGTTTATTTGCTTGGTTTCTGGGTGAACTAACGAGCGTGAAGACAGCCGCCTCCATGTATGAAAAAAACAAAAATGACGAAATCGGCCATTTGCTGTCGAGTGCCCGCAAGTTAGCTATGTATATCGATCAAGCGTCGTCTTAAGATGTTAGTTCATCCATTGAAATCGTTAGGATCTCATAAAATAACATTTTACAGCACTTGGTCTGATCGCCTTATATGGAGATTTCTAATTTTACGTTTTTATTTTTTTGTGGCTAGACCAATGAGATCCTAACGTTTCTAATGCCTGAACAAACGCGAACTAACGTCTTCACATCCATACAGCACCAGAGAAATGGTTTATTTGCTTGGTTTCTGGGTGAACTAAAGAGCGTGAAGACAGCCGCCCCCATGTATGAAAAAAAATTAAATGGTGAAATCGGCCATTTGCTGTCGAGTGCCCGCAAGTTAGCTATCTATATCGATCAAGCGTCGTCTTAAGATGTTAGTTCATCCATTGAAATCGTTAGGATCTCATAAAATAACATTTTACAGCACTTGGTCTGATCGCCTTATATGGAGATTTCTAATTTTACGTTTTTATTTTTTTGTGGCTAGACCAATGAGATCCTAACGTTTTTAATGCCTGAACAAACGCGAACTAACGTCCTCACATCCATACAGCATCAGAGAAATGGTTTATTTGCCTTTTTTCTGGGTGAACTAACGAGCGTGAAGACAGCCGCCCCCATGTATGAAAAAAAATTAAATGGCGAAATCGGCCATTTGCTGTCGAGTGCCCGCAAGTTAGCTATCTATATCGATCAAGTGTCGTCTTAAGATGTTAGTTCATCCATTGAAATCGTTAGGATCTCATAAAATAACATTTTACAGCACTTGGTCTGATCGCCTTATATGGAGATTTCTAATTTTACGTTTTTATTTTTTTGTGGCTAGACCAATGAGATCCTAACGTTTCTAATGCCTGAACAAACGCGAACTAACGTCCTCACATCCATACAGCACCAGAGAAATGGTTTATTTGCTTGGTTTCTGGGTGAACTAACGAGCGTGAAGACAGCCGCCTCCATGTATGAAAAAAACAAAAATGACGAAATCGGCCATTTGCTGTCGAGTGCCCGCAAGTTAGCTATCTATATCGATCAAGTGTCGTCTTAAGATGTTAGTTCATCCATTGAAATCGTTAGGATCTCATAAAATAACATTTTAGAGCACTTGGTCTGATCGCCTTATATGGAGATTTCTAATTTTACGTTTTTATTTTTTTGTGGCTAGACCAATGAGATCCTAACGATTTCAATGGGTGAACTAACGCGAACTAACGTCCTCACATCCATACAGCACCAGAGAAATGGTTTATTTGCCTTTTTTCTGGGTGAACTAAAGAGCGTGAAGACAGCCGCCCCCATGTATGAAAAAAAATTAAATGGTGAAATCGGCCATTTGCTGTCGAGTGCCCGCAAGTTAGCTATCTATATCGATCAAGCGTCGTCTTAAGATGTTAGTTCATCCATTGAAATCGTTAGGATCTCATAAAATAACATTTTACAGCACTTGGTCTGATCGCCTTATATGGAGATTTCTAATTTTACGTTTTTATTTTTTTGTGGCTAGACCAATGAGATCCTAACGTTTTTAATGCCTGAACAAACGCGAACTAACGTCCTCACATCCATACAGCATCAGAGAAATGGTTTATTTGCCTTTTTTCTGGGTGAACTAACGAGCGTGAAGACAGCCGCCCCCATGTATGAAAAAAAATTAAATGGCGAAATCGGCCATTTGCTGTCGAGTGCCCGCAAGTTAGCTATCTATATCGATCAAGTGTCGTCTTAAGATGTTAGTTCATCCATTGAAATCGTTAGGATCTCATAAAATAACATTTTACAGCACTTGGTCTGATCGCCTTATATGGAGATTTCTAATTTTACGTTTTTATTTTTTTGTGGCTAGACCAATGAGATCCTAACGTTTTTAATGCCTGAACAAACGCGAACTAACGTCCTCACATCCATACAGCACCAGAGAAATGGTTTATTTGCTTGGTTTCTGGGTGAACTAACGAGCGTGAAGACAGCCGCCTCCATGTATGAAAAAAACAAAAATGACGAAATCGGCCATTTGCTGTCGAGTGCCCGCAAGTTAGCTATCTATATAGATCAAGTGTCGTTTAAAGATGTTAGTTCATCCATTGAAATCGTTAGGATCTCATAAAATAACATTTTAGAGCACTTGGTCTGATCGCCTTATATGGAGATTTCTAATTTTACGTTTTTATTTTTTTGTGGCTAGAACAATGAGATCCTAACGTTTCTAATGCCTGAACAAACGCGAACTAACGTCTTCACATCCATACAGCACCAGAGAAATGGTTTATTTGCTTGGTTTCTGGGTGAACTAAAGAGCGTGAAGACAGCCGCCCCCATGTATGAAAAAAAATTAAATGGTGAAATCGGCCATTTGCTGTCGAGTGCCCGCAAGTTAGCTATCTATATCGATCAAGCGTCGTCTTAAGATGTTAGTTCATCCATTGAAATCGTTAGGATCTCATAAAATAACATTTTACAGCACTTGGTCTGATCGCCTTATATGGAGATTTCTAATTTTACGTTTTTATTTTTTTGTGGCTAGACCAATGAGATCCTAACGTTTCTAATGCCTGAACAAACGCGAACCAACGTCTTCACATCCATACAGCACCAGAGAAATGGTTTATTTGCTTGGTTTCTGGGTGAACTAAAGAGCGTGAAGACAGCCGCCCCCATGTATGAAAAAAAATTAAATGGCGAAATCGGCCATTTGCTGTCGAGTGCCCGCAAGTTAGCTATCTATATCGATCAAGTGTCGTTTAGAGATGTTAGTTCATCCATGGAAATCGTTAGGATCTCATAAAATAACATTTTACAGCACTTGGTCTGATCGCCTTATATGGAGATTTCTAATTTTACGTTTTAATTTTTTTGTGGCTAGACCAATGAGATCCTAACGTTTTTAATGCCTGAACAAACGCGAACTAACGTCCTCACATCCATACAGCATCAGAGAAATGGTTTATTTGCCTTTTTTCTGGGTGAACTAACGAGCGTGAAGACAGCCGCCCCCATGTATGAAAAAAAATTAAATGGCGAAATCGGCCATTTGCTGTCAAGTGCCCGCAAGTTAGCTATCTATATCGATCAAGTGTCGTCTAAAGATGTTAGTTCATCCATTGAAATCGTTAGGATCTCATAAAATAACATTTTAGAGCACTTGGTCTGATCGCCTTATATGGAGATTTCTAATTTTACGTTTTTATTTTTTTGTGGCTAGACCAATGAGATCCTAACGTTTCTAATGCCTGAACAAACGCGAACTAACGTCCTCACATCCATACAGCACCAGAGAAATGGTTTATTTGCTTGGTTTCTGGGTGAACTAACGAGCGTGAAGACAGCCGCCTCCATGTATGAAAAAAACAAAAATGACGAAATCGGCCATTTGCTGTCGAGTGCCCGCAAGTTAGCTATCTATATCGATCAAGTGTCGTCTAAAGATGTTAGTTCATCCATTGAAATCGTTAGGATCTCATAAAATAACATTTAAGAGCACTTGGTCTGATCGCCTTATATGGAGATTTCTAATTTTATTTTTTATTTTTTTGTGGCTAGACCAATGAGATCCTAACGTTTTTAATGCCTGAACAAACGCGAACTAACGTCCTCACATCCATACAGCATCAGAGAAATGGTTTCTTTGCCTTTTTTCTGGGTGAACTAACAAGCGTGAAGACAGCCGCCCCCATGTATGAAAAACAATTAAATGGCGAAATCGGCCATTTGCTGTCGAGTGCCCGCAAGTTAGCTATCTATATCGGTCAAGCGTCGTCTTAAGATGTTAGTTCATCCATTGAAATCGTTAGGATCTCATAAAATATCATTTTAGAGCACTTGGTCTGATCGCCTTATATGGAGATTTCTAATTTTTCGTTTTTATTTTTTTGTGGCTGGACCAATGAGATCCTAACGTTTTTAATGCCTGAACAAACGCGAACTAACGTCCTCACATCCATACAGCACCAGAGAAATGGTTTATTTGCCTTTTTTCTGGGTGAACTAACGAGCGTGAAGACAGCCGCCCCCATGTATGAAAAAAAATTAAATGGCGAAATCGGCCATTTGCTGTCGAGTGCCCGCAAGTTAGCTATCTATATCGATCAAGTGTCGTCTTAAGATGTTAGTTCATCCATTGAAATCGTTAGGATCTCATAAAATAACATTTTAGAGCACTTGGTCTGATCGCCTTATATGGAGATTTCTAATTTTACGTTTTTATTTTTTTGTGGCTAGACCAATGAGATCCTAACGTTTCTAATGCCTGAACAAACGCGAACTAACGTCCTCACATCCATACAGCACCAGAGAAATGGTTTATTTGCTTGGTTTCTGGGTGAACTAACGAGCGTGAAGACAGCCGCCTCCATGTATGAAAAAAACAAAAATGACGAAATCGGCCATTTGCTGTCGAGTGCCCGCAAGTTAGCTATCTATATAGATCAAGTGTCGTTTAAAGATGTTAGTTCATCCATTGAAATCGTTAGGATCTCATAAAATAACATTTTAGAGCACTTGGTCTGATCGCCTTATATGGAGATTTCTAATTTTACGTTTTTATTTTTTTGTGGCTAGACCAATGAGATCCTAACGTTTCTAATGCCTGAACAAACGCGAACTAACGTCTTCACATCCATACAGCACCAGAGAAATGGTTTATTTGCTTGGTTTCTGGGTGAACTAAAGAGCGTGAAGACAGCCGCCCCCATGTATGAAAAAAAATTAAATGGTGAAATCGGCCATTTGCTGTCGAGTGCCCGCAAGTTAGCTATCTATATCGATCAAGCGTCGTCTTAAGATGTTAGTTCATCCATTGAAATCGTTAGGATCTCATAAAATAACATTTTACAGCACTTGGTCTGATCGCCTTATATGGAGATTTCTAATTTTACGTTTTTATTTTTTTGTGGCTAGACCAATGAGATCCTAACGTTTTTAATGCCTGAACAAACGCGAACTAACGTCCTCACATCCATACAGCATCAGAGAAATGGTTTATTTGCCTTTTTTCTGGGTGAACTAACGAGCGTGAAGACAGCCGCCCCCATGTATGAAAAAAAATTAAATGGCGAAATCGGCCATTTGCTGTCGAGTGCCCGCAAGTTAGCTATCTATATCGATCAAGTGTCGTCTTAAGATGTTAGTTCATCCATTGAAATCGTTAGGATCTCATAAAATAACATTTTAGAGCACTTGGTCTGATCGCCTTATATGGAGATTTCTAATTTTACGTTTTTATTTTTTTGTGGCTAGACCAATGAGATCCTAACGTTTCTAATGCCTGAACAAACGCGAACTAACGTCCTCACATCCATACAGCACCAGAGAAATGGTTTATTTGCTTGGTTTCTGGGTGAACTAACGAGCGTGAAGACAGCCGCCTCCATGTATGAAAAAAACAAAAATGACGAAATCGGCCATTTACTGTCGAGTGCCCGCAAGTTAGCTATGTATATCGATCAAGCGTCGTCTTAAGATGTTAGTTCATCCATTGAAATCGTTAGGATCTCATAAAATAACATTTTACAGCACTTGGTCTGATCGCCTTATATGGAGATTTCTAATTTTACGTTTTTATTTTTTTGTGGCTAGACCAATGAGATCCTAACGTTTTTAATGCCTGAACTAACGCGAACTAACGTCCTCACATCCATACAGCACCAGAGAAATGGTTTATTTGCTTGGTTTCTGGGTGAACTAACGAGCGTGAAGACAGCCGCCCCCATGTATGAAAAAAAATTAAATGGCGAAATCGGCCATTTGCTGTCGAGTGCCCGCAAGTTAGCTATCTATATCGATCAAGCGTCGTCTTAAGATGTTAGTTCATCCATTGAAATCGTTAGGATCTCATAAAATAACATTTTACAGCACTTGGTCTGATCGCCTTATATGGAGATTTCTAATTTTACGTTTTTATTTTTTTGTGGCTAGACCAATGAGATCCTAACGTTTTTAATGCCTGAATAAACGCGAACTAACGTCCTCACATCCATACAGCATCAGAGAAATGGTTTATTTGCCTTTTTTCTGGGTGAACTAACGAGCGTGAAGACAGCCGCCCCCATGTATCAAAAAAAATTAAATGGCGAAATCGGCCATTTGCTGTCGAGTGCCCGCAAGTTAGCTATCTATATCGATCAAGTGTCGTCTTAAGATGTTAGTTCATCCATTGAAATCGTTAGGATCTCATAAAATAACATTTTAGAGCACTTGGTCTGATCGCCTTATATGGAGATTTCTAATTTTACGTTTTTATTTTTTTGTGGCTAGACCAATGAGATCCTAACGTTTCTAATGCCTGAACAAACGCGAACTAACGTCCTCACATCCATACAGCACCAGAGAAATGGTTTATTTGCTTGGTTTCTGGGTGAACTAACGAGCGTGAAGACAGCCGCCTCCATGTATGAAAAAAACAAAAATGACGAAATCGGCCATTTGCTGTCGAGTGCCCGCAAGTTAGCTATCTATATCGATCAAGTGTCGTCTAAAGATGTTAGTTCATCCATTGAAATCGTTAGGATCTCATAAAATAACATTTTAGAGCACTTGGTCTGATCGCCTTATATGGAGATTTCTAATTTTACGTTTTTATTTTTTTGTGGCTAGACCAATGAGATCCTAACGTTTTTAATGCCTGAACAAACGCGAACTAACGTCCTCACATCCATACAGCATCAGAGAAATGGTTTATTTGCCTTTTTTCTGGGTGAACTAACGAGCGTGAAGACAGCCGCCCCCATGTATGAAAAAAAATTAAATGGCGAAATCGGCCATTTGCTGTCGAGTGCCCGCAAGTTAGCTATCTATATCGATCAAGTGTCGTCTTAAGATGTTAGTTCATCCATTGAAATCGTTAGGATCTCATAAAATAACATTTTACAGCACTTGGTCTGATCGCCTTATATGGAGATTTCTAATTTTACGTTTTTATTTTTTTGTGGCTAGACCAATGAGATCCTAACGTTTCTAATGCCTGAACAAACGCGAACTAACGTCCTCACATCCATACAGCACCAGAGAAATGGTTTATTTGCTTGGTTTCTGGGTGAACTAACGAGCGTGAAGACAGCCGCCTCCATGTATGAAAAAAACAAAAATGGCGAAATCGGCCATTTGCTGTCGAGTGCCCGCAAGTTAGCTATCTACATCGATCAAGCGTCGTCTTAAGATGTTAGTTCATCCATTGAAATCGTTAGGATCTCATAAAATAACATTTTACAGCACTTGGTCTGATCGCCTTATATGGAGATTTCTAATTTTACGTTTTTATTTTTTGTGGCTAGACCAATGAGATCCTAACGTTTCTAATGCCTGAACAAACGCGAACTAACGTGCTCACATCCATACAGCACCAGAGAAATGGTTTATTTGCTTGGTTTCTGGGTGAACTAACGAGCGTGAAGACAGCCGCCTCCATGTATGAAAAAAACAAAAATGACGAAATCGGCCATTTGCTGTCGAGTGCCCGCAAGTTAGCTATGTATATCGATCAAGCGTCGTCTTAAGATGTTAGTTCATCCATTGAAATCGTTAGGATCTCATAAAATATCATTTTAGAGCACTTGGTCTGATCGCCTTATATGGAGATTTCTAATTTTACGTTTTTATTTTTTTGTGGCTAGACCAATGAGATCCTAACGTTTCTAATGCCTGAACAAACGCGAACTAACGTGCTCACATCCATACAGCACCAGAGAAATGGTTTATTTGCTTGGTTTCTGGGTGAACTAACGAGCGTGAAGACAGCCGCCTCCATGTATGAAAAAAACAAAAATGACGAAATCGGCCATTTGCTGTCGAGTGCCCGCAAGTTAGCTATGTATATCGATCAAGCGTCGTCTTAAGATGTTAGTTCATCCATTGAAATCGTTAGGATCTCATAAAATAACATTTTACAGCACTTGGTCTGATCGCCTTATATGGAGATTTCTAATTTTACGTTTTTATTTTTTTGTGGCTAGACCAATGAGATCCTAACGTTTCTAATGCCTGAACAAACGCGAACTAACGTCCTCACATCCATACAGCACCAAAGAAATGGTTTATTTGCCTTTTTTCTGGGTGAACTAACGAGCGTGAAGACAGCCGCCCCCATGTATGAAAAAAAATTAAATGGCGAAATCGGCCATTTGCTGTCGAGTGCCCGCAAGTTAGCTATGTATATCGATCAAGCGTCGTCTTAAGATGTTAGTTCATCCATTGAAATCGTTAGGATCTCATAAAATGACATTTTAGAGCACTTGGTCTGATCGCCTTATATGGAGATTTCTAATTTTACGTTTTTATTTTTTTGTGGCTAGACCAATGAGATCCTAACGTTTCTAATGCCTGAACAAACGCGAACTAACGTCCTCACATCCATACAGCACCAAAGAAATGGTTTATTTGCCTTTTTTCTGGGTGAACTAACGAGCGTGAAGACAGCCGCCCCCATGTATGAAAAAAAATTAAATGGCGAAATCGGCCATTTGCTGTCGAGTGCCCGCAATTTAGCTATCTATATCGATCAAGTGTCGTCTAAAGATGTTAGTTCATCCATTGAAATCGTTAGGATCTCATAAAATATCATTTTAGAGCACTTGGTCTGATCGCCTTATATGGAGATTTCTAATTTTACGTTTTTATTTTTTTGTGGCTAGACCAATGAGATCCTAACGTTTCTAATGCCTGAACAAACGCGAACTAACGTCCTCACATCCATACAGCACCAGAGAAATGGTTTATTTGCTTGGTTTCTGGGTGAACTAACGAGCGTGAAGACAGCCGCCTCCATGTATGAAAAAAACAAAAATGACGAAATCGGCCATTTGCTGTCGAGTGCCCGCAAGTTAGCTATGTATATCGATCAAGCGTCGTCTTAAGATGTTAGTTCATCCATTGAAATCGTTAGGATCTCATAAAATAACATTTTACAGCACTTGGTCTGATCGCCTTATATGGAGATTTCTAATTTTACGTTTTTATTTTTTTGTGGCTAGACCAATGAGATCCTAACGTTTTCAATGGATGAACTAACGCGAACTAACGTCCTCACATCCATACAGCATCAGAGAAATGGTTTATTTGCCTTTTTTCTGGGTGAACTAACGAGCGTGAAGACAGCCGCCCCCATGTATGAAAAAAAATTAAATGGCGAAATCGGCCATTTGCTGTCGAGTGCCCGCAAGTTAGCTATCTATATCGATCAAGCGTCGTCTTAAGATGTTAGTTCATCCATTGAAATCGTTAGGATCTCATAAAATAACATTTTACAGCACTTGGTCTGATCGCCTTATATGGAGATTTCTAATTTTACGTTTTTATTTTTTTGTGGCTACACCGATGAGATCCTAACGTTTCTAATGCCTGAACAAACGTGAACTAACGTCCCCTGATGCGTGGATATTTTTAGATTTGACAATTTCGTAGTGGGCGGGTTGGCGTGAAGACAGCCACCCCACTTTAAAAAAAAATAAAAAATTACAGGGTCGGGTCCTTACGATATTTTATAGTGAACAAACGTGAACTAACGATTATCTAGCTAAGTGAATGGTCAAAAGTGGGAAAAAGTGGTTTGGGGTGGTTAGCGTGAAGACAGCCACCCCATTTTGTTTTTTAAAAAAAAATATGACAGAGTCGGATCCTAACGATTTTACCTACTGAACTAACGTGAACTAACGATGAACTAACGATATACATATGCCATTTGCGGGCAAACGATTTGGGGTGGTCAACTTCACAACCATCCTTTTCTTTAATGCACACATTGCTCGACTCATTGGAAACATCTTTACTCCGTATACGATATTTAAAAGAACACTGTTATGCCAGTAATGTCCTGTCTGTGTGTGCTTTTTTGGAGTAGAATTCTTTTTAGGGTTCCGTACCCAAAGGGTAAAAACGGGACCCTATTACTGAGACTTCGCTGTCCGTCCGTCCGTCCGTCTGTCACCAGGCTGTATCTCAAGAACGGTGATAGCTAGACAGTTGAAATTTTCACAGATGATGTATTTCTATTGCCGCTATAACAAGAAATACTAAAAATAAAATAAAATAAATATTTAAGGGGGGTAAATAAATTTGTTGTATGGGAGACAACAAACGGGATTGGTTGCGTTAACTTTGCACCTCATTTGTATGGAGCGGTATACATACCAGGTGCAAACTTAACTTAACCACTTAAGGATGGAAAGTGTTTGTACGGAACCCTCGGTGCGCGAGTCCGACTCGCACTTGCCCAATTTATTTATTTCTTTCTAATAACGTGATCTTCGTTGAAGTGGACTCTTAAGTATTCCAGAGACTACTCGTGTGGCAGTAATATGATAAGTCGTAATGCGTAGTGAAAATGTTATTTGGCAAATCGCCCGAACATAATTTATTGTAAAATAAATACTAAGTAATGAATAGTAATGATAACACAGTGTTCAAACGTGAGGTGTTTTCTTGAAATTCTAAAATACTTCTAGCGATTTGATTCAAGCGATGTGATCATGTGATGTCTTGCGTTCAAAAGTGAATAGGTTCGATGCATTCTCGTATCTCCGCTCTCGAATGGAATGTCCGATCGATAAAAATTGCATATTCAAATTGCTAGGGAGCGGCTCCATGTGACGAGATTCCCATCGGTTGACTTGCATTGTAGAAATTAGGACACCGCTTTATGATATCTATTCCTATGAATAAACTGAAGATAAGCCCATTCAATAATTAGGAGGCCTTATTCCTTTTAAAATGCTGATTGTTTTATACATTTTTCTCTGATCAAACATGTTTCTTAACATATTATTGATGTTAATACCTAGAACAGGGCTATGGGGATTTATTGGTATATATTTGAAACCTACAGTTTGAATTTTTCATTGATAATTTTTGTTTCAAAAACTACTTATACTCGAAATTGACAAAATTCACGCGGGAAATTAGTTTTTTCAACTTATTTTCGACTGCACGTAACGATGAAATAGCTGTTACTACCTCGAACTCGGGGAAAAGTATTATTCACTTGATGGTAAATTATCAAAATATATTTAAATATATTTGTCATAATATGAAAAAAAAATCAGAAGGAATAAGGCCTCTTAACGCCACTATGTGTTTATGAAAGTGTGAAAATAAAAGATGTTATGATTACCGATCGATCTAATTTGGAGAAAGTGTCCCAATATTTTTACGTTCCATTCCGTAACCATTTCCTATTGAACCTACTATAGCGGTAACGGAATGAAAAACAAAAGATGTATGAACATTTCGGGACACTTCTTTTTCTCCTAATTAGATCGAAAGAGCTGGTGATTCTGAGTAGAAAATACCTAAAATATCCAAAATCTAAAAAAAAGTTGGGTATAGACGAAAATAAAAAATGGCCATACTAAAGATTCGTAACGTATATAACACAGTCATTTATTTATTTATCCATTGGATTTGGTAGAATGGATTGGTCTAGGTAGGTGGATAAGTTCACATTAGGTACAGCGTAAACTGCTACTACATCCGCGTTCAACTTTAAGTTAACTTATATCTAAATTTTGAAGCTTTTGATTTGAATCCAGAAAGTGCAGACTTAGACCGGCTAGGGCTACACACAGTCTGAATTCCGGTCCGGTTTCAGAACGGAATGACGTCAGCAAGCGAGACATCGCCATATGACAGACAGAGATAGAGACACTTTCTGACGTCATTCCGTTCGGAAACCGGATCGGTATTCAGACTGTGTGTGGCCGGGGTTAGCGTTGTCCGACCATGTTTTAATATCTTATCATTTCCGATAATTGCTCTAGCTAGCGTCTCCCGGCAGTAATGGGCGGATGTCCGCGCGATTGCAAATCAAATATTTGCATGCAAATAGGTAGTCTAGCTAATGTGTGCGAGATTCATGTTGTTGTCTTCGAGTTTAGTGCATCTAGTGACGAATTCGAATGACATGCATGTATCAGAGACGTAATGATGAGATGTATCATGGTATAAGAAAACTGTTGTTTACCTGGTGGGTCCTGTAACAGGAGCAAAACATTAAAACATAGATTTTACTCGTCAAACTGAACAACATCTGTTCAGAAACTTTAAAAAAAATGCTGTTTTCATATGTTCATTATTTCAAACAAAGTAAATAGTATTTTCAATGTACGCCGTCAAACATTGCTTCTTTGAATAAACTTAATTTTACAGGTTTACATTATAAATGAGTTAGAGTTATTTTTAAAAGTTGTTTAATAAATGTTGTTCAGTTTGAGGGGTAGAATCTATGTTTTTTTTTTTGCTCCTGTTACAGGACCCACCTGGTATGTAGGGTAGTTATGAGTTTGTCAGTCTCACAATAAACGGTTCAACTGGCCACACGTCTATTATTTAGCAGTGGCGACGAGGATAGGATGGGGAGGTAGGCCCTTTCTTATCAATCTGGGGACGACACTACAGTATTGCCACTTTTTAATTTCTACTCTTTTTGGTCGGACTGTACGCTACTCCGGAATGACAGGCGACACTTGCGACTTCTTGTGTATTTAATTTAACTCTTGATCAAAATGCTCGATTGATGAAATAGCAACATTATAGAAATTAGTATACGACATTGTAAGTGAGTGAGTATTTTCTACTCCACCTACTTTTTTGCTATAAGTAGTATGTCCGTTAGTTATTATTATTAAACATTAAAGAAAATAGATAACAACATGATGTTATGACGTAAACACTAAACATCCCAAACTATGATCCGTGAGTGGCGCGATAAACGAATGCTCGTGATCGCGTAGTTTTAAAGCGAACGATGACAGAATGTAAACCCACACTCGCCTTGTTTATGGTGGACCTAATGGACCCATAAACATGTCGATACGATGCTCGATAACTCCCGGTTTAGGTACCGTTGAAATGTCGAAGAAGTACAGTACCCGTACCATGAGTTTACTGTGACCGTACTCGCTAGCAACTGCGTAAACGATTTGTATGTAAAATAGTAGTCTCCATCTCACCTACATTAAATTTGGGGATAATACATTATGTCAACCGTGATTCCTCGTCCGGGAATACTTATGCTTTTGATTTTATTTACGCACTTGTAATACTGGCATAACTAGTCTAATCAATGCTATTTGACAAACTGAACAAAACCAAACGCCACCATCATAAACTCATAACGCCCTAGAGGATAAAGTTTGCTTTTGCAACCTCAACCGCACACCCTCGCCAATATGCTAATCTGAAACACAAACTTGTTTCTGACTATTGAAGTTCATATTAAAACACATTATGGTACAGCACGATCAAACATTCCTTTATAATTTTGAAGCCCTAATGAGTCAAGTTCGCTAGCGTTTCTAAGAGACATACCCCGTTTTCACGAGAGGCTTAAAACTAACAATCCCATCCCACCTGCCGTGCTTCCCCCACTCAGATTAATTGGCGTCTGAGTGCGTACTCGTCTTCACTAGGTACCCGAATGAAGTAAATGTACGCGCGGTGTCTATGTCCCCGCGTACAGTCGAGTTCATTTACATCTACACACTTACGAGAACAAAAATATCTGAACACGATTTTATGCTCCTGACAATAGGGTCGTGTTCAGATATTTTTGTTCACGTAAGTGTGTAGATGTAAATGAACTCGACTGTACAAACGAGGTGCAAACTTAACCAGGATACATGCACCTACATTTTTAACAAAGTCACACTCACGCCTCGCCTAGACCCCGCTGATAGGTAGCTCGAGTACTCCCTAATAATAAAGACTAAAGAGTGTATATATAATTAAAACTCATTCACTAGTGCCCTTTTGGAATGTTAACTAAGGGTAAGTGGTGTGACGAAAGCCAGAATTGCTTTATTTCCTCACTAATGTGACGATCTGTACGTTACATACTCGGCGGAAATGCTCGAAACGTGTGAGGAGTTGAGGTGTCGTGTAAGTCTTTAGAAGCCCGGTGATTGATGCTTTCCGATACGACGATTTAAACGCCGAATAAGGATAAAGAATCAGACGAAGCGAGTTGAATTTGTGTACGGAGAAATCCCTACTCATATTTTATTTCCATATTTTAAGCTCAAGCGCGTTATTGGTTCTAGCGCAAACAACTGATCTTACAAAAACTACCTACGGTCGATTCCGGGATTGAGGATTTCATAATTCATGACTAATATTCTTACTACGCCGTTCCTTACCTCTTATGACTGAATTGTAACACGTACAATACTATTCAGTCTTGACTGCATATGCATATATGTGTTGCAGGCAGTGAATGCGTTAACCCTATTATTAAGCTAGACCACCTCAAATCAAACCACTTCCAAAAGACCACCACCGTCACAGCTATGTCACATCTTCACCTTATTAGACTTCTGTGTAGCAAAAATCAAATAAAATAACCATCTGGCGCGTGTCGCATGAATATAAAAAATGAAAGGTTTATTTTACGGTTTAGAAAGCACTTAATCGGACCCAAACAAGGCAGGTAGTGCGTGCGACAGTAATGTAGCATTTCACGTCCAAAACGCCTCGTTTCCGTAACAATGTTTTAGTTATTCAGAAGTCGTTTGTCAATGTCAACGCGGCTTGCGGTCAGGGCTCAGCAAGCCAGGCGGTGATGGGGGCATCCTGTTATTTCGTCTTTCGGACGGCCTTTTACGAAAGTTCACTCTAATAAATGGTGTAACTGGCATTTGGCGACGCCCCTGTTTTATAAAAGCTGCGATATTTTCATTCTTGTTTTAGATTCGCCAGAAGTCTTTTTATATGGGTTGTGATATGCTGTATGCTCACGGATCTATCCTATGGATTAAACTTCTCCTAACAAACTTATGTACATACACAAAAGGATCAATTTATTACTAAATCTAGTTGAAATTATTTTGAATAAACCTTTAAAATCACCAGAGGTAAAGGCATGTACTCACTGACGGACTAAGTTTCATAAGCGCTTTCTTGTCAGCCGTTTTCCTTTGAGGATGCAAGTATTATCTTACACAAGGAACTATTTCTGACTTAGAATTGTGTAGTTGAATCGCAAATTGTCGGAGCGTGAAGGAAAATATGCCGGTGTTTTCGAGTTTGTTTCTACCCTCGAGTATTCGAGGCGTACTCCTATATGTTTATTATTTATGTTTTCCTTTGTACTTCTGCAGGAGCCTTGATCCTTGAGCTTAAGTGGCGTAGGTACTAGATTAAAATAAAATGTCAAGTTTTAGGTTTTTAAAAAATATACATATTTTCGATTTAACAATGCTGTTAACAATTGACCATTAATTATCATCTTATGTGGCGTTATTTATTATTTATTGTTTTATGGACAACCGGACCGGACTAATATCTATAATTATCCACAAAAAAACACTTGCATGGACAATCGTACATGTAAGGAAATGACGCAAAGCAATATCTTAGGCAGATAAAAAATATAAGGGCAACGAGAAAATATGTAAGGTACTTTGACGGATACGTCCCTTTTTATTTAACTCTTCTTGTCGTGGTTACGATACCGAAACGATACGAGTACGATACGTGTTTCAATTTCCTCGTTTTAGCAAAGAGCTCAAACTTACTAACTTCCTTAAACTAGGTAACCTGAGCCTCGAATGATCCTTCGAGAACGAAGAAACCATTAAAATTTTATAAAGTTCCCAACTTTAGATCCTTGGAAATTCGAGAGCCTTTAAAAAGAACTTCAAGCAACGTGGGTACTTTGAGTGTAAAATTTAGGCACTTCTGTGTACCGCACAGTGCCGCATGGTGGTATTTTTTATTTATTAGGTTGGCAAGTTCTAGCTTAGCACCGATGAAGTACGAATAGAGATGAAGTGAATAAGGATGTTTAACATTGGGGAAAGGGAAAGCCATCACTGTAAAACATAATTTACAAAGTATTGTTAGTAAAAGTATTCGTTTAACATACTAGCTTATTTATACAACGCTACCTAATGCATATTGCGTTCAAAGACTCCATATTGCGTATCAAATTGATTGTTACTTTTTTTCATCCGAAAAGAACCAACATTTTGAATATACAACTTAAAACATGAGCACTGAATTCCCAGTGACCCGTAAAAATGCCAAAATGTAACGTCTATCCAGCGACACATCGCTAAACGCGAGCGGACATCAGTGGCTCTGAACATGAATTTGGCGACATAAGCGCTCGTAAACGTCCGGAGCGCTGGACATCGCTATAAAAATGTCCACCATCGGCCTGTTCCGGACATAAGTCAGCGACGTCGGACGCGCTGATAATTTTAAGGCTATGAAGTCCGCAAACTACGATGCCACATGAACATTCTTCAGAATTTTCTTCTATTTTTGCCCGCTGCTATGCCTAATTACTTTGATCTGTGTGTTTATTTCATTTTTGTTAAATAACTGAGCTTAAGTTTCTGTTATATGATTTTAATGATTGTAACTAATCTTGATTATACTAATGTGGATACCTCATTGGGACATTTTGTATTATGCTAAAATAGACACGTAACTCCATTTGGCATCATTGAATATTCCTACATTTGCGCAACTACACATAACCTACCTGGCATACAACAAAACGTGAATATTTCGATGAATATCTGTTTCGAAGCCAAAAAGAGAATATTCCCCCTCAATAAAAACTTTTAGCTGCAATAAGTAAACAGAGTTCCCTAGAATTGGCAAAATATAAACTTGGCGAAGATTCCCGGGGGACGCCGTAACGGTCTTCTTTGTCGGAACTTTTCTGAATTAATTTCACCGAAACCTTGCCAAACCTTCTCGAAAATCCCTCATTATTGTGAAAAATAACCTCTCGGTAGTGCGAAAAGTAGGGGAGAAGGCTAAGAGAAAACCTTTTAAGTTTACTGCTACTCCATTAAAATGGGTGCAATAATTGTTATCGTAGAAAGTGCCGCTTAATGCAATTCAGTTAATTTAACCAAAAAACTCGACGGCTGCAGAAGGCGTGTATCTGTCGCGATAACTTACGCGATTTCATTAAAACGGCATCCCCGCACATTTGGCTATCTGTAAACAAAATTTCACCTTGTTTACCATATTATCTACCCTTTCACCGCATAAAATATCCGTTCCGGACCCGACAAACAAGATAACAATATCCCTCCAAGGTATGCTGCACCCTCACCCTTCTATTTCTTCGCGGCTTTCATATATTTATATGCATATTGTATATCTCGTTATATTAGTAAGGGACGCGTGACATTTCATATTGTCTTCGATATTAAACTGGTGCATTATTTGGTCTTATAAAATCAGAGTTAACATCTAGGCGTGTTGACACCTTTTGTCATACTGTCGCCATGTCTTTACGCCGGTTGAAGTTCATACCTTGACTTTCAATGGAAAGGTCAGAAGTCGGCCACGTGGAGATTGTAGGATCTAGGTCTTCCAATAATTGGATAATACATAAACAAACAGCCTATATGGCGCGACGTAGATGAAGCACTGATATGCCTTTAAATCTTGCAACAACCACTTTACAAAGTAGATATGTTATAGTCAGAGTTCCAAGAATCTTTTTGTACGAATCCAACAAGCATTTACATGTTATTTGTAAACAATTCTTGAAAATTGATAATTTGAATAATACTGTTTTCCTATTTGAAACATCAGAGTTGTTCTCCACCAACAATGGGCTAACAATTTAACTCAGGCCAAATTTGTTTTGCCGTCGTTGAATTCTAAATTAGCTGTTTCTCGTGTCAGATTTGAACGTCGCTTTTCTTTTTAAGCGGTTTAGACTTGGCGTTTTGTTATATTTCCTGGAATTTAATTCTGTTCGCTGTCAGAAAAGATAATAACGTACGCAAGGAACATAATATGCGCATTCAATATTCAGTACAAGCGACGCAAAAATTATGCCGCTTTGCCGTGCCTCGAATCAATAGTTCCTTAAAACATGTGATTTGTAACAAGATTAATATCACCGCACACGATGTCAAATTAATGAACCCGAATGGAGCAGTGACTATTATATCAGACGGAACCCAAAGAACAAATACAGATAATTCCTTGAAGGAAATTACCCGTTCAAGTGACATCATCCCATTTGAAATGACAGTGTTTCTAAAGATAGCAGATTCATCGAACTCCTTTTTTCTAAGCTAGACATCTTTTATTTTCTTGCCGTTAACGATCTGCTTCCATGTTAGAGGAACCGGATCTATATCCTGTTGGCTGTACGCGGGAAGTATAGTCTTTCTTTGAATTATTCAACGCGCGAGTACTCCGAGCCACGCGGCGCGGATGAGCCAATTCGATTGAATTAATATTTGAGATGTCCGCCACGAATCTTCGTACTTCACGTCTGTCGAACGAAGGTCGTATTTGTTAATTAAATTAAAAGTTCTGGTAACTTATTGTTGACTGGGATGAGAAAAGTTTTCAAGTTTCACTTCTCACTGTAGAGTAGAATGGTAATAATATTAGAGAGGGATATCAAGAAACTTGGAATACACACTTGGCGTCTACGGTGAAGTTGCGTACTCTACTTCAGAAATGTTCTCGCTTCGTCCACTACTATTCCCTCGGCCATTTATTTGTTTTTATCCAGACTATCGCCATTACGACGAACTGCTGTTGCCAAATTGATTCGCACACGACTTTCCCATTCGATCAGTCGTCTTGTCGGTAAGTTATTCGATCGAGGTGATGTCGGATGTCTCATAAACCTTTAGTTTACGGTTACTGGTGATCGTTCTCGAAATGTTTGCTCGAGAGCCAAACTGCCGCGGAATGTCGGTTTATTATCTAGAAAAAATGTCGTGTTTTCTGTTCATGTTCGTCTATGCATAGGGCGTAAAAAGGCTGCATTTCGACTTGAATTTACAACATGTGTCATATTAGAGTTATAGTCGCGTGTGCCTGCGTGGCGATGCCTAAGCTTACACGTCGGAATATGGAATAGTATTGTCTGTTCGTTCGGCAAGTTTGTATGATGGAACTAGATTAAGATTGCCTGCTATTTGTAATATTCGTGTTAAACTGTTGTATGATTTTGTGACAGCAGTATTTGCAGTTTGACGCATTTGAATATTTAATAATGATTCATTTCACCGCTCTCGCTGATCATAAAACATTAATCGCTAATACACTTATCAAAAATTTACCGTTGCTTTATTAACTCTTTCTGTTTCGTACTTACTTTACAAACATAGCATGTTGATTATACACCGCTGGTCAGGAATTTTATGACTTCTTCGAAAGTTCTTTGTTTGACTATTGCTCAAAGGCTATTATTAAAATCTAAAATGCATGAACAGTTGGGCGATCGATGAGTTAATCACCACTTTAAACCACAATCACCGCTACCAGTTAGTTAACAGAGAAACGCATATTTCCATGAGATTTAAGAATTCGCTTTCGACACGTTTTAGCGATTAAAGAAAAACTATTTATATTAAACTGATTAATGAGTCTACCCTGTGGAAACGGAAGCTGTACCTAAAGCTTCTAAAACGTCCGGAATTCAAATGGAATATATGCGATATAATTCGTTTAAATGGTTTTATTTAAATACCGCCAATTGCATTATTACGAGCGTGCAGAAGTACCCGGCGCGATCGCATTCCTGTCTCGGGAGCACGATATATCGCGCAGTTTACGCCCGGCGATCCATCGCGTCCGGCAAACCAGATTCCTCCCATTCCGATACGCAGGTTAACGCAATTAATTGACAATCGGCCGCGTGCTGATTTTAGTCTCACATTAGATTAGATTAGATTATATTTATTTCACACATATAGGGATACATTATAAATTACACATAGTCAATTTACACGAATCTACACGGTGATCGTCAACATAATAAACAGACACACACAGATTCACAGTTCATAATGAGATTGTTAGGGACATTTTTGAGCCTACACTACCTGCTTCGCTCGACTAGGCACGACAAATAGGAAACCTTTGCATTTTTAACCAGATGCGAGCCATTCCGATACGCAGGTTAATATAGCTAATTGACAATCGGCCACGTGCTGATTTTAGTCTCACAGTTAATGAGATTGTTAGGGACATTTTAGCCTGGACTACCTGCTTCGCTACGACTAGGCAAGATAAATAGGACCCCTTTGCACTTTTGTCCAGATTCGAGCCATTCCGATACGCAGGTTAATCTAGCTATTAATTGACAATCGGTCGCGTGCTCATTTTAGTTTCGCAGCATTCCTTTTAAAACTATTTTTTTTCATATTATGACAAATATATTGATAATTTCAACCAACTTTTTGAAGTGAATAATACTTTTCCCTGAATTCTAGGTAGTAACATAGCTATTTCATGCTTTCATGGCGTGCAGTCGAAAATAAGTTGAAAAAACAATTTTCTGCGTGAATTTTGTAAATTTCGAGTAGTTTTTGGAACAAAAATTATCAACGAAAGATTCAAACTGTAGGTTTTAAATATATACCCATAAATCGCAATAGCCCTGTTCTAGGTAGTAACATCGATAATATGTTAAGAAACATGTTAGGTCATAGAAAAAAAGGGCCGAAAATATCAGTATTTTTGAAGGGATAGGGAGCCTTAACCTAGGCGAAATATCAAGATCTGCTCTGCGAAGGAAAGAAGGCTACTCGGTAACACAAGGAGTGGACTCACCAGGGAGTTTCAAATCTCTTACTGACACGGAAAACACACATATTGAGATTGAATCTTCCCTGATTTCGTCCACAGCCCAAACGCAATTTGGCCTGCAAAGAGAACATCCCATTGATTAGGATTGTCGGGTTCGGAATTTAACCGCGTGATCCATCACTGCAATCTCTAGAGCACGGGAGCTTGGACGGAGGGTTCTTCAGTCACCATTTTTTTTTATCGTATGGCTTATACTTGTATTTCACATGTATTTGAGAATGCTTGTGTCAATCTATATTTACAGAATGCAATGTACCGTAAACCATACTAATTTGCCCTAGCGGGTAAGCTTCCCGCGATTTTACGTTGAATAGGTTAAGAATTCACTTTTTAAGGTAAATATTTGCTAGTGTTTATTATTCGTTCATATATTTGCTAGTGAAATGATTCGAACATTTTTATTTTCAGTCTGTTTAAGGCCAATGGGGACATTTACCCCTTATTAGGACGAAATTGGACAGTTTCACGGTAACTCTTAGTTAAATAATCAAATATCAGTAAGAAAATTTTTAATAGATGGAAAGCGATAAATTGTTACAGATGAAGTGAATAATCTTTGCCATCGTTTTTTATGGGAAAAATAATTTGCAGTAGTTTCTAACATGCTTTCTCCGTTAACTACAGTGAAAAAATTTAGATATAAAGTTCCTTCTTCGTAATATCCCTCACGTCTCTATAACCTCGTAATATATTGTGATTGTCATTAAAGATAATCTCGGCATATATATGGGAGGTCCCATGTCCCCCAGAACTCCCGACAAAAGGTAGCTTTGATTATTTTATTTCTATCAAAGTGGATTGGTCATTTAAGACCTCCCATCAGGTGTGATATTAGTTGTCAGACAATTACGGACCCCACATGGATGTTCTTGTTGCATGATGACCCCAATGTGTCCCATGATATTCATATATTTTTAGTTTTTCCATTCCGTTACCGCTATAGTATGTTATATGGAAATGGTAACGGAATGGAACGAAAAAATATTGAGACTCTTTTGTTCTCCAAATTAGATCGAAAGAGCTAGTGATAAAGCCTAAGGGCCTGGCCACATCACCACGGCACGGCGCCGTCACCGTGAAACGGCGCGGCGTCGTGGATTTTTTCGGTGGTTTTATATGCGCTGACACCGTAAAAATCCATGGCGCCGCGCCTTTTCACGGTGACGGCGCCGTGCCGTGGTGATGTGGCCAGGCCCTAAGTGTTAAATCATTCGTGTACCAAAAACCCTGGGGTATGCTTATTTGAAACTAAAAGTGCCGAATTGTTATAGTTACCTCACTGCGACGAAATAGCCGATGATCAGCCAGTTCTGAGACACTGAGATTGGGGCCACGTCGATATCGATTCATCTGTCCATCATTCTGCCGCACAAAGAGACAGAGACAGACGCGTCGGTGCTGCACTGACGCGGCGACAATCGACATGGTAATGCGCTCTAATTCGCGAAAAGCTGATCGCTGTTGTAACATTACCTATTGGTTGATCCATACATATATGTACTTCGCTTTCATTACATATGGATCAATTCGGATACGACGAGAAGTAGGCGTGCCAAATCGAAATATGTATATAATAACTCAAATTCACGCAAGGGTACATTTTTAGTTCTACTTTGCCTACTTTGTTACAAAATTTATTGATGACGAACAAGCTTGAAATTTAGTTAATAATACATTACATACCTAGGGCGTTGAATTCGTGAATGTCCCAGACCGCAGGTGTTTGTGGACCGAACCGAAGGTGAGGGTCATAAATAGGAGATCTGGGGCTTTGCGAATTACCGACCGTTTTGTACAGTTTTACGTCTTGTCTTGACCAGGAAGTGACATTTTCTTCGAAGCAAGCATAAATCCCACTTACACGAGTTAATTTAAAAGCAAAGGTTTCTTGTGGACTATTTCATTTTCGACGAAATTTTTAATAGGACACTTGGACATGAAAGGGAAATGGAAGCGCTGGTTGCACCGCATTAGACACAACTGGGTCAAACCTAAAAATAATACTGCATTCAAATAGACCGTATTGAAGCTTAATATTGTTAGGTAGACTTTTACTGAACACACGAAGCCCTTTCTGTTCAAGTATGTCTATACAGTTCATCGATCCATATGGGTCAGTAGGGGGAAAACGAAAACTGTAAGAGAGAGGGAGATCTGTTTTTAGGAACCATGTGATGGCGTCGATTTTAGATTTAATACAAACTGCATTATTATTTTTTTATAAATCTCATACATAACCGGGAATTGAACCTGGTTAAGTAATCGCATGTATTAGTGTTGTTACATTATTTACAGAGGTTTTGACCGGGTTATGTATGAAATTATGTGTGAGATTTGTAAAAAAAAATTAAATCTAAAATCGAAGCCTTAGTTCCTAAAAACAGATTTCCCTATTCCTTATAGCACAAGTTTCTAATTTCTGTCTACTGACCCATTTGGATTGATCACCTGGTATATTTACGTTCTGTTATTGGTTCGCCCTAAATTGTGGTATTGAAAACAAAGATATTATTATGATTATTTTAATTATATTCTTTAGATGCAGTGATTACAATTTTTCTGCTTTGCCCTAAAGTTGACTGGTAGATAATGCCCCATGGCAGTAAGTACGCCTTTTGTACGTTAAGTTTTTCGTTTGTGCAATAAAGTTTAAATAAATAAATAAAGATTCGATGCCAGAAGAACTTGCTTAAATTACATTCTCTATCAACAAAATACCACCGACATATGCCAGTATGGAGAGTCAAGTCACGCCGAGCTAGCTCATTATTTTCTTTCCCAGCTCAGGCCTGGTTCTAATTAGCTAGATAAATATGGATAAGCCATTCACACGGGGACATTACGTGTTAACTATCGCGGGGCGCAAGCTTCAAACGCACCGACGCGGGCGCAGCGTAAGGCACGGGTCACACTGCACAATCTACAGTGACAGCGAGCGACTTTTCGTCCGTCTGTCCGTCGACATTGAAAGCGGGCATGTCGCGCGACAGAATATAAATGAAAGTTGATAGCGTGATAAAATAAATTTTGATATATCAACGTGAAGTTAACACAATTGTGAAACATTTTCCCGATATTCCTCGCTATCAACAAACTGCAGCTCTTTCTTAATTTTTTCTACGTAGATTAAAAAAAAATATTACATGTTTGTTTGCAATTTTGTAGGAACTTTCCTAACTCTCTGTTTAGTTTTAACTTCTAGGTGGAAAACAGAGTAGGTACCGAGTCCAGTTAGAGTCGAGGACCCGTCTTCAATCTGACCTGCCTATTACCTCGATAAAAAGATCAACAACTAACTTTAAAAAATGCGTGTATTGCCTAAGCCCTAAACCCTAAAGTCAGGTCCGGGAGGCAGGTTTCTATGGGGCGGCACTTTGATCTCACGCGCCGCCTTACGGGGCCGAAATATTGGGCTATGAGGATAATAGCGCATTGTGTGCGCCAAAACGTGCGCAGCATGCAAATTTAGACGTTGACAATAAATATCGGCAATAAACAATTGTAGATAAATATAATTGCCCTATTTCTATGTACTGGGTTGGGTAAATCAAAGGGGTTTGACTTTGTTCCCCGTACTAAAAATTATATGTCCATACATTTTTGTGTTTATTTAGTTATTTAAATTATTAAGTTATTTTTATAAATAATGACACAAAGGTAAATTAAGAAAGAAAAATTGAATGCGATCCACTACAATCTAAGCAGGATTTGAACCTGCGACCTCTTTTATTTTTCTTACTTAATTTACCTTTGTGACTTTATTTATAAAAATAAAAATGTGGTATTTCCACATAAAAATAAGAATCGATAAAAAGATTCTATACAAATATTAAGTTATTGTTTACTAACGTAGTGTTAAAGATAATTCTAACCTCTTTAGTCAAAGAGTAGGAACCCAAGAAGAAACCGGCCAAAAAGTTACCCGAGTGGCCTAAAAGTAACCCGACTAGCAACCAGAGTAACCCGATGGGTAGGCAAAGTAACCCGACCTTACGGAACGAAACTATAAAAAGTGCATAGGTTGATTACTTCTCATTATGCATTTATTATGTCTAAGCATATATGTATATATATATCTGCTTGTTCATAAATATGTAAGTACATATCTTTATTGCTTTTTATTTTATTTTTTAATGTTGTCGCTTATTTGGATTTATAACTGTTTTGCACCACCCCAATTCAAACGTTTGTTTTAACTACTCCTCTACCTTAAGGTTGATATGACCGCCTGTTTTTTACGTCTTCTTTTATTTATTGTATCCTTGTGTGTTGTTTACCTGTGTATTTGTGGTGTGCAATAAAGAGGATTTGCAATTCTGCCGAGTTACGGTAAAAAGCCGTATCTTACTATGAAATCCATACAAAGATACGACCTTTTAACGTAGGACGGCAGAATTGTACACCTTGGTGGTAGGTTAGTACGCCTACGCCCGAACCTCGGTACCCTTACCACGAGTTAATGTGGCCGTGCTCGCTAGCGACAGCGTAAACGATTTGTATGGGGAATAGTACAGCGCCCCTAGCGGTCACTTTGTGGAACTACAATAGATGCGACTGATGTTGAATTATATAACATAGTGTAGCATGTCATAAAACAAAGAAAATAAAATAAAAACTGAAATAATATTTCAAATTATGTTACTTCAAAGGTACGATAATTTTACGTTTTATTTTTTAACCCAGAAGAAATTTTGAAATTTTATTAAAACTTTCGTGAGACATATTTAATTATTGTATTAAGCGGTTTACACTCACGTGAAATTGTCAGGAACGGCCCGACATGTTTCGAACTCGTATGGAGCCCTTCATCAGGGACGGCTGCCCGTACACCGCCGCGGCAAACTCGTCACGAGTACGATACGAGTTCGAAACATGTCGGGATGACACACTTACGAGAACAAAAATATTCGAACACGATTTTATGCTTCTGACAATAGGGTCGTGTTCAGATATTTTTGTTCTCGTGTGTAGATGTAAATGAACTCGACTGTACTCTCACTGTAAACTCATGGTAAGCCCTTACGGGGTCAGGGAGTCAGGTTTTTTATCGGGCGGCGCTTTGATCGCCGCCTTACGGGGCCGAAATATTGGGCTATGAGGATAATGGCGCATTGTGTGCGCAAAAACGTGCGCAGCATGCAAATTTAGACGTTTGACAATAAATATCGGTTATGGGTTTTTTTTTCTTGGTTATTTTGTGTCTATATGTGATGCCGCGCATATAGTAGTTTTTTTCATTGTATTTATTTGGACGTTATATAATTATCTGTTTAAACATGTTGGTAAGGGTCGGATCAAATTTTAAATAACCACAAAACTATTCAATATTTAAATTTTAATCCCTTAATTCGTTATTGCAAAAGTTTAGTTTAGGTATTTTTTTTAAATAATAAAATAGACTTTTGCAATAATAAGAACGATTCGCAAAGATTGCTGTTCGCTAACTAGGGTTTAAATTGATCTTTATCTTACACACTGATATTTGAATGAAAGGGAGTGGGCATTTTCGTTACCGTTACCCATTATATTTTATGAATAAAGTTATAAATATCCTATCCTATTAGGTTAGAAAGCGCAGCAAGCCTATGTCATAGGCTGCTTGTTACCCTGGAAAATGCACGATTGTTTAGAGATAAGCTAAATAGGCGACGTTTCTATGTATGAGGTGTTTGGCAATTTGAATGATTCGTCCCCTAGGTATACTATTACTATTTGTTGATGACTTTGTACCTCCTTCCTAGAAAGGTGATATATATATTTATTTATACTACTAGCTGATATTGGTATTGGTACCTATCTATCAATGACGCGGCATCAAAGAAATGTTCGGGCAAGCCGGAGCGGTCGTATTACTTTTTCTCTAAGAAAATTAGATAGAGAAAGGAGCTTAAATGCTCCAAAATAGGCAAGCCGGTGGGAGTCGGGTTACATGGACACCACGCAACTGCTACCTATATTTTGAAACATCGAATGTTAGCCAATTTTATTGATCTCACTTCATAATTGTTACTAGCAAATCGTTATGCATAAAGTATTGTTGTTAACCCTTCTACAAACAATAACCCCGCTGATTTCCGCATTATGAAGCCAATTGCCGCTCAGACTTTACGATGGAGCCTCCAGACTCTACCGGCTGGCGTTATGCCCGTGAAGTACGACTTGTCCACAGTCAGCTATGTTACCAGTATTTTAACTCAGTTTAAACTGTCAATTTTAAGATTTGACAAAACTCCAGATAGATTTCACGCTACCGTCGCGTCAGCCGGAAATTTCGAGAATTCCCTAACCAAGGCGTGTCCCACTGTACCACACGACAGACTTTTATTTGAAATCTTAGCAGAACTTACACTTGTAATAAAAACATCCTTTTCCCATACTGCACACATCACTCGTGATTTTGAGGCTTAGCGATAATCATTTCGTACAAACAGGTAATGCACTGTGATATATCAAAGCTGTGAAGCAGTGGGTGGATGCTTATGCCATGGATCCCAGGGATTTCTGCTCGGCTGCTAAAGGTCTAGTTAAGAAACATTCAATTAAAGAAAAGCAGCGTCCATTGCTGTATTCGATTATGAATTAATAAAAATAAACGCTGTCAATGTACTGATATATCGCAGCTGTGATGCAGTGGGCGGGAGCTCTGCCGTCGTTCCTAGTGTTTCCTGCTAACGCTAAATACGGTGCGGTTGCGAAACATTCAATTAAGGAAACACAAATTCCATTGCTTTAATCAATTACGTGATTACGTGTCAAAATATGATAAAAATAGAGAATTTTTAATCTTTTGCTACATACATTTCTTCCAGGTATTTTCACTTTTATTTAAGGGCCTTCCAAATCATATATCTGTAATCTTAAGTTATGTACGCGTATGTTAAAATCCTTTAGTGTGTAAATGTTTTCATGAAGGCTTTAATACAAATACATTTTTTTTTACAATGCATGTGCTCGAAAAGAGCGTATTCTAGGCATTCAAACTGTGCGGAAAGTAGTACTTTTCCGCACTAGTGCTTTTTACTTTTAATTTTTTTTTAAATTTCTAGCCGTATCTGACAGCCTGATGCAAAGAGGTTTTATTATTTACAAAAAGTTTGATAAATAAGTCAAATACCGATTATTATCACGTATAAAAGTACAATAAAACCAATATTTCATTAATTAATTCATTTAACACGTCATTAATTACATTAGATATAAAATTTGATTAATAAACGAACTTTAAATCGTTATTCATTAAATTAATTTGGCTGCATGTACACGCGCTTGTGCCATTTTGACATAAGACGAATATTAAAAAAATACTTTTGCACATGCGCAGTAGTAGATATGTCGAGCGCGGATTACAAATGACTCCGCCATTTTTATTGATGTCTAGTTTATTTTGAAGTTGTTTTGTGCAAATCTGCTGAAATAATGGCGAGATAAAAGGACGAATCATGAATTTAAACCCGTAAAATGTTATTGAAGAAGTAAAAAATGTGAACGACAGCTTCTTATTGGATAAATCAAATCAAAACACTTTTTTTCCAATGTAAACAGTCTTTGTGAGTATTAAAGTATTTTCTATTTTCTCGTACATGCATAGTAAAGTTTTGTACGAAACTCGTGTGTAAGATGATTTCCGACTCGTGTTTGTTTAATCACTCGCTCGTACCTCGCTCGTGACTAACAATCACACTCTTCTGAAATCACCTACCTTCCACACTTGTATCGTAAATAACTATTTTAAGATACCTCTTTGGAAAATGAGATACGAAGCCTCCAGATCGAACTCTATCCCAAGTAGCAAACAAGCTGAAGAAGCGCTTACTCAGCTTAAACTAGCTGTATAAGGGCTTCTGCAGCTTGTGTTGCTACTTGGGATATCAATCAATCAGCCACAGACGGCCACTGCTGAATATAGGCCTCCCCCATATCTCTCCACAAAGTGCGATCCGTTGCTGACCGCATCCATAGCGGGGAGTCACCCCGCTACTCTCACGACTGTCACGAGGTCAGCCATCCATCTAGTCGGGGGCCGTCCCACGCTGCGCTTTCCTATACGTGGTCGCCACTCTATGACTTTGCTGCCCATCCATTCTCCGAGCTACATAGCCTGCTGTGTGTCGTATCGAGACGTGATCGAAAACTCATCTATAACTAATTCAGATCGCCTAGCCCACTTTGAAAAGTTTACTGATTCAAGTCTAACCAAGTAACGTATCGCCAAGTGGGCAACCGGCTTGGCTTGATAAATAAAATATGCTGACGTGTGCAACCGTGTACTCTAGTAAATCAAGGGCTGTACAATAATCATGCAATGGAGCCTATTGGCTACAGCATACTGCTTGGAAACAGTATCCTACAATGTGATTATGTCACGTAGAGACTTTCAGAGAATGAATATCTACTTATCTATCAGCCACAGAAGTCCACTGCTGAACATAGGCCTCCCTCATGACTCGCCATAAAGTGCGATCCTGTGCAGACCGCATCCATTGATATCCCGCTACCCTCACAAGGTCATCCGTCCATCTAGTCGGGGGCCGACCCACGCTGCGCTTTCCTATACGTGGTCAAACGTGGTCGAGGGGGGAATATCTACACTATTATAAAATTCTAGATTTGTATTGAAAATCTGTTTTCTGTGGAGAGGGTTCAGTTCCAAGCTGCAAGTTTCAAATAACAGGGGGTTAATTAGTAGCAGTTATGCTTGTGCCAACTTTCATCTAAATGCGTTCGATAATTGAGGTACGCCTTATTCATAAACAAAAAGTGCAACTATTTTCACAAACATGTCTTTACTTCGATATTTTGCATTCATTACAACAATTGGATTGGTTTTTAGTTTCAGGCTCATATGCATTCACGTCTCGTCACTGACTATCGTATCAGCTGACGAGTCGTCAGCTGATACGATACTAAAAACTGCATTTGAGCTACCTCCATTGGATTTATTCAAAGTTTTGCGGCACCAATCGACGAGACGCTGTCTGTTCGTCAGTTAATAAGTGAGGGATCCAGCGGGAAAACAACTTTCGCACGCCTAATTCTTCCCGTAAATGATTTGTATCTGACTCATTCCAATACCTTAACACTCTTGAATTTCCCGATAAGTCACATGCCGGTCTTCTTGAATCGGTGACGCACAATAGCAAAGTCGTAATAAATCATAGCTACTTAGCTTTCACGGGATAATTTCATTCTCAGCAGCAACTCGACGACTTTTTTTTTTCTATGTGGCCAGTGTGTTTAAGATAAGGAAATTTTGTAGATTATAAAAAGATTTAATATGTGTCAATAAAAGTTGGTAAGTATTAGATTCCCGAAACTTTCAGTGCAGCCCTCGTATTTATAGGTTGACTGCAGCAGTCAACTGCATACTACTCTGTGAGTCCTACTCTGCAATGATATTTTGAAGAAAGACTGGCCTTTATCCAAATCATGAATCAAAATGCCTCGACTCCCGTGAGATCACCCAGTCAAATCTGGACAGGCGTTGGGGAAACCCAGTTATTGAAATCACATGTTACCGTGTAATGGCTGGCCTGATTTATCGATTGAACAGTTCGTAGTACGATGAGTAGTAAGTAGAATTTCATTCATCACGTGTAGATTGGCGAGTGGCCATGGCCACGTCATGCGTGCTCGATAGGATTTCCATACAAACTTTCAGATATATACTTGTTAACGTCATACGAGTTGCATTTCTTTTCTCCGTAACCCAACCTAACCTAAGATGCCACCAGCAGCCGGGCACTATTCAGGCTACCTTTGGTAAGGGCAAGCTAGAGAATGAGCACTGTTCATGAGATTCTCCTGTATGTGAACATTCAGTCATTTCATTTGACGAGATTCTCTTGATATGTTGATCAAGCTAGCCTCCTAGGCATATGTGTCATGTCTGGAGTTCCCAAAAACGCACAACTAAAGTAAAACCCGACATTTAGCGCGTTAGGCGAACATCACCCTAAACCATATTTTACAAATTTTCGTGTTGCATTCCTTAAGTTTGACTTAGAAAACAAAAGAGGCCGAGGGCCGCCGTAATAATACTCAAAGGAGCACTACTGTTTGAGGTTCGTGTACTGTGCCAGAGCCGAGCTCTCAATTTTCAATGAGGCCTGTCGTAAAGCTGTTTATTCCGCCGGTCACGCTCCTCGTCGGGAAATACGCGACGTTTGTGGTCTACATGTGGACGTGCAGAGTGTTCGATAACCGCAAAGCCACGAAGTAGGAACATGTTTTTTTAAACAGGAAAGATACATTTTGTACTCCTTACTAATCTCAAGTTGACAATTTCTCAAATACAAGAATAACTATAAATATAATCCCTTAGCTTTAGCCTTCTCTTGTCCGAGGATCTTGAAAATTTTGTACCTACTCGAACTTTGACACTCATCAAATACTCTATACTGATATTTTCTTTTTAACCATGAAAACTTTCTTACTAACGACGAAGGTTCATTCTATATCTGATAAGTGATAACATAATATTCGATTTCAGTTTGCATTGATCTTTGAATTTACCGGGTTAAATTCTTTCGGTTAATTTACCTACTACGGATTTTTTTAATAACCTCGTAAGTTTCACTTAGGATAGGACATACATAATTAATTTTGCTAAAACTTCTTTGGCTCTTTTTTACTATTATATTATAACCGATCTCCACCGTTAAAATATTAAGCTATCCTCCTAAGACCCCGCGTACATAATTATGTAATTTAGATTTGAACTTTTATTGAATAACAGCATGTTCCAATTTCAAAAACACAAAAATAGCTCTGGGTCTCAGGAGGCTATAATTTGTACGCGTAGGGGGTGATCTAAATTAGATAACAAAAAAGCATTAATTTATTCAGCTTAATAACCTCTAAAACCTACATGCTTAGGTCATCTAGGCATTTGTCAGCCCACATCCAGGCCTACGTGTTGGTTACACGAGCGACAATAACACTGGTCCGTTTTGAAACAGTGCAATATATAATGCTTGTCAAATTACGTTTTAGGAGTATTTCAAATTTTTATATTACTAGCGACCCGCCCCGGCTCCGCACGTATGTATTATACATACAAACCTTCCTCTTGAATCACTATATCTATTTAAAAAACCGCATCAAAATCTGTTGCGTAGTTTTAAAGATCTAAGCATACATAGGGATATAGACTGACAGCAGCGCCTCTAGCACAAATGTGACACGCGACTCTTCGCGCGAGATATATTACCTATCTCTTTCTTCACAGTACTGTGAGAGAGTGACGGGCAATGATACGTCGCGCGACAAGAGTCGCGAATCGTAGTTGTGCTAGACGAGCAGGAAGCGACTTTGTTTTATACCACAGACCATGTGTTTTAGACCATGTAGTGGAGCGGTTAACAACTCACTTGAAATAGTCAAGAACGGCCCGACATGAATGATACGAGTTCGAAACATGTCGGGCCGTACCTGACAATTTCGCGTGAGTGTAAACCGCTTAATACAATGATTAAAGTCCGCCTTTTGTACGATAAGTTTTCTTTTGTGCAATAAAGATTAAATAAATAAAAATACATAAATTAAAAGAGGCAATCCGCCATGTCGGATTGCCACAAATATTGTAACTGGAATATTTCTTATTTAGATTCTTCGACTTTCAAAACTCATTACAGTAATTTTCTCTACAATGCCTAATCCTGCAGTGCCGTCTATACACACAGTCAACCCTTTTGTATGGAAGTCTATATTTTAATGGTCGAAAATAACTTATTTAACTCCTTTTTTAAACTCTAGTAAACAAATGACGGGTGTTATAAGTTTTTTGTTTTAACTATAAATATGTATCGGAATCAGTCTGTGGCATCATACAACTCTAAACAGAACACGGATTTGTTTCAAAAATAATTTCATCGAAAGCTTTTCATGGCTAAGAATCAAGAAAGTCAGTTCAGCAGTTTGATAATCATAACTTTTTTTGTATTTCGGATTTTTTTTTGTCACTTCCTCTATATATTCATATTCTGTATTGTTTTTTTTTTTCAGTTCTGCTGAGCGAAGCCATTCTGCCTGACGATAACTTGGAGGACAAAACACTGAAGATCACGGACTTCGGGCTGGCGCGCGAGGTGTACAAAACCACCAGGATGTCCGCCGCGGGGACCTATGCCTGGATGCCGCCGGAGGTATATTTTTTGTAACATTTGAAGGCCTCATCTCATCAACACCCTGGCGTGGTTCACGTCCAGCATAGTGAGTATCTAGTATTTCCCTACCTTACAAAGCTGGACGTAACGCCGCGCTGGGATGTTTGACGTGACCGTAGCTTTATTCAGATTCAAATTAAAATATATATATATTTTTCGCTCTTTTTAGGGTTCCGTACCCAAAGGGTAAAAACGGGACCCTATTACTGAGACTTCGCTGTCCGTCCGTCCGTCTGTCACCAGGCTGTATCTCAAGAACGGTGATAGCTAGTCAGTTGAAATCTTCACAGATGATGTATTTCTATTGCCGCTATAACAAAAAATACTAAAAATAAAATAAAATAAATATTTAAGGGGGCTCCCAATTCCCATACAACAAACGGTATTGGTTGCATTAACTTTGCACCTCATTTGTATAGAGCGCTATACATACCAGGTGCAAACTTAACTTAACCACTTAAGGAGTGTTTGTACGGAACCCTCGGTGCGCGAGTCCGACTCGCACTTAACCGTTTTTTTAAATGACGATAAGAGAGAATTTCCATTTATTTTAACAAACAATTATGTTATTTATATGTTAACACTTAATGTATGCTTCATGCCAAGCGAATTCCCTAACACTTCCATAGCTACTGTATTTTATATCTACTATTACTATCACATTTTTTTCGATGTGTGTTTTCTATTATTAACCGACTACAAAATAAGATTCTGCTTGCTCACACACCAATATAAAGCCTTACGTCGTTTGTTAATACTAAATATTAATATTAGATCTTAAAGTATAACTCAATTAATAAAATGTGTGGGGCTTCCAAGGGTTGTCGTGGCGTCCTGATGTGTCATTCAATTAAAATAAATTTGAGAAACACGAGCAGATACGTCATAAAATGAATCAATTTTCCTAGTTTCGTTTAATCCGTACAAATAATTTTACAATTTTTGGACGTTTAAACTTCATTTGCATTTATTAAAACCACTACTCATTGGATTTGCATTTGTGAAGTGAGACTTTTTAGAGGTATTTATGCATTTTCCACAAATAGACAGTTCAACATTCCTCACAATTTTATCGAGAACCTGAATAGGAAAATGGAATAGACGTCATATGAATAAGTGACGAGGACTCATGTTATATGTTTTGACCCGCTACTGTTTCCTCATTAAACAAAACAGCCACGATTCTAGGAACCATTATTATTTGAAATACCATACGTGCCACCCGTGAGCAAAGGAGTGGTAGATAGAATAGAATAGAGAAACTTTATTCAGGAAAACACATCATTACAATTCCAATTCAATATAACATCTAGATTCTAGAGAATACATTAGAGATGTGCTCCTGAAATAGCTAAACTGTCCCATACGATTACAGGGAATGCGACCAGCCTTATTTCTAACCTTTCGACCGCCACAGTCGTCATATTGCGACATCGTAAAATTGTGCCACACCGCCGACGCGACTCCAACGTCGAAGTGTCGAACAAACTATCAAAAACTTTGTAATACAATCCTTTGCCAGTGTTTTAAAATCCCTATCTAAATCTCCTTGTTTTGGAGCACTTCTTATTTTTTAGATTTCCATACGCAAAGACTCCCGCTTGTTTATTGCTAAGACTCCACTGTCCGTCCGTCTGTCTGTCACCAGGCTGTATCTCATGAACCGTGGTAGCTAGACAGTTGAAATTTTCACAGACGTGATCGGTTGCGGTAACTTGCACCACCTCATTTGTATCCGGCGCTATACATACAAGGTGCAAACTCAATTAGATTTGATGGTGCATCTCGAGCGCGAGTCCGACTCTCTAAAAAGGATCTATAAAATGATTCTATAAAAAACACTTTACCAACTCACCAATCTACGTAACCACTGACCTAAATCAAATCTAATCCCGTCTGGAACAACTTAAACACTAAGTAGCAGTAAGTTTGCTCGGCAGACTCAATTATATGATCCTCATATCGTTTATTATCGCTTTAGCCACTGTCTCGATCGGGATCGTAAAATTTTACGACTTCGCTCGGATTCTTTGCTAATAGTCTACGTGGTTCTGATTTAGGAGATAAACTAAGATTGTGGATTGACCTTGTAGTAAAGAACAAATGTAGGTGATCGTTTTAGTACAGCCAGCATCAAATGGTCTGTAACATCAACAAGTTATTGTAAAAAAAAAAAAACGTTTTCTTATATATAACTTACGTCTCAGTATATTATCGTCTAGACCACAATATACCTATCTACTTGTAACTAAATGCTTAATCGTGATGTAAACACAAGGAAAATATGGCTGTATGTAGATATACGGATAGTGCAAAAGGATGAATAATAGTGCAGAATCCTTGTCACTTAAGTCGTTTTGACATTAATGCGGTAATAACTAAGTTACTGGTTATATTCAATGCGTATCGATTAGGTAATAAATCGTAAACTTGAGGTCATTGTCCATGGTGCTACTTATATCTGCGGATGATGTAATATTCGCGTATCTATAGTTGTTTCTGATTTGCGTTCAATTTTCCCTTTCTTGGTTTTAGATTGCGGTGTTTTATTGAACGAATGTGAAAAACATAGAGTTGACTCCTACGGATATGTTATTGTTTGGAAATGTCAGTTTGTAACCTTCCACAAATATCGTCAATTTCTGTTTTAAATTGAAGATCTACTAAATACCTGAGAGATCGCTTGTCCAACTTGGAGTCAAAACCTGTCACACCCTACCAAACAGATAAGATGCATGTTGTTGTACTTTGCAAAATCCTTATCACCAGAGCAGACCGTGCGTGATACGGATAACACGTAGGTATTTGCTAACCTTGTCAAATGACCCTGAACTGTGGTCATTGTACTTTATATAGACAAATATTATTTTGGCCTCCATCCACGTGTAACAAACGTGTCTAAGTGGTGTATCTAAAAACTAATCTGCACCACTTTATTATACTGTTTATCTGTTGATGAGGCTTTTGAGTAACGAAGGTGTAACAGGATTCCGCGGCAGTGATTTTCTAAATCGAGAGCGAGTCATGAAATCAGTGTTAATTGAATCGCTTCAATCAACTCTCTTTTTTTTGCATTACTGGTAATAAGACACAGGTCATCAACGTTTCCAAAGTAGCGTGAGTTTCCAGTGTTTCCACGCCCTTTTCTCTGCAGTTCGTTTCCACCCCTGAAATTCGATTGTTCTGGAATTAGGAAAGTTACCCTGAACCGCACCGTATCCCGACGAGATAAGAGAAAACAAAAGGCTGATGCCGGTAGCACACCTCCGCCGCGAAACCGCGAAACGCCATACAGAGCGCGCGAAACTAAAGCGGAACTTCCTTGGGTTTGACGTTTCGCGGCGGAGGTGTGCTACCGGCATGAAAGAGGGAATGTTTGGCAATTTGACCGAAACGCAAACAAAGTTTTAGCTCAGCTTTATTAAGACGGCTTGCTCCTTGTCAACTAAAGACTCTTCATCTCACACTGAACGTCTCGCACGAGTAGAAATGCACGGAGCAAACATCAACTCACAGTCCAGTGTGTGGACGGCTTTAAACCGGAGATTTTAGTTCACGGCCGACTTGTCAGATTTCGATCAGTTCGGAAATGGGATTATTATGCGCCGACTCGTGGGAGGCGCTGACGCCTCGGTGCACGCTGCGTATACGCACACTTTAATGTTGACATGAATGGTAATCGCAGTAAAAATCTAAATAATTTGTTACGGCATACCTAGATGCTATTTAGTTTCTGTGCAGACTGCAGAGGATTACTTATTTTCCATGCAGGGGATTTCTATATTATAAGCATCAGCCTTTATTGCTTCCGTCTTTGGACATATTCCTTCCTTCAATTCTTCAATGCTCGGCGGTCCAGTGACGTCGGCATCTTATCTTTCCCGACTGGTTGTTCAATGTCGTCGTTTGATTACATGTCTGTCTGTATTTATTACGAGTGGTTGGACTAGGTCTCCACTCCAGTGTAGGAGCAATACTGTGTGTGGGGTGGAGACCTCGTGCAAACACTCGTCTAACGTTCAAGGTCCATATTTTTTGTGACTCTTCATTTTTCTTTGAGAGTAATCCCGAGTCCCAATCCTTAATTACCCTTTGCATTACTCTCTTTGCGACACGGAGTTTTTTCTTCTCTGTCAACGTGGGGTTCCCAATAACATAAGTGAAAAAGGGGTATGACACATATTGGGGTTGTATAATCAGGAGAAATTGATAAGCTAGATACAGTCATACTTCTGAGGAAATCATCCGTTTGTCTAGAATTATGTTTAATAGCATGCGTGTGATGTGAACTTTGATTAAACATATTATTAGATCTTTACACATTACGGGCGATATGGTGATTATAGTGATGACTTTCTCAGTACAAATATGACGTGTCTAATGAACTGTTATCAAGATATGTCGTCATATTTATATGTGTAAACTACTCATACGGTGCAAAAAATTATTGTATCCTTACTATGAATGTCATATGTTAGTTTTGAACTGAATAAAGGTCATTACTATTACAACTAATTGATTATTTTATATTGTTTAATTGGATTCATATTTTATTGGTACCCGTCAATAAAGTACCTATCTGTTCTGTTCAGTTACGTTAAAATATTGAGCCAGTGATGAAGGGGCTTCTAAACGGGCCATGTTTTGCTGCAATTTGTGGCCGGCAATTGTTTGCATCTTGCTCTAGCGTAGGGTGTCAGAGAAGGACGGCCATAGTTGCCGGCCACAAATTGCAGTAAAATATGGCCCGTTTAGAAGCCCCATTATGTGTAAAAAATATATGACGAATTGACGACAGGGTGTAGTCACACGGCTACTTTAATTGAGTTCAAACAACAAACTTTACTATTCAAGTAATTAGTCTCTTTAATTTCTATTTCACAATACGAGTAGTCTAAAACTTCGCCTTTTTTATAATTTTTGTGGTCTAACCAACTAGCGAAACTTTATAAGGGTACAATGTCTATTCTACGTGCATATGACAATCATCTATGGGAAAGTTCAATTTCGATTAAATCAATGCATTATGTTTGACCAAATGTATCTATATTTCCAGGTGATAAAGAACTCTACCTTCTCCCACGCGTCCGACGTATGGTCATATGGCGTCTTACTGTGGGAACTGCTGACGGGAGAGACCCCTTACAAAGGGATCGACGCGTTGGCAGTGGCGTACGGAGTCGCGGTGAACAAACTCACGCTGCCCATCCCCAGCACATGCCCGGAGCCGTGGAGCAAGCTGATGGAAGGTAAACATCTTTTTCTCAAACATGCAATGAAATATTGTCTTTGTGTTCCTTATAATAGGCTCGGAAGTATCGGTTTTTGGGCGCAGCAACTCGAGAGGACTGTAAAGGGATTTCATACTGCTTTTCAGGCCTAGGCCTGCAAAGTAATTTTTTTTTGGTTTCAACAACAAGGTCATTCACACAGCTGGCTGGTTTGACAAAAAGCAGGTTTTGTTTTTAAAGGTTGGTTGTTAGACACTTGTGGAAAATAAAATTCAAGACGGCGACTTTTTTTTTTCAAAATTTCAAATTGGTGCTAGGCGGCTAAAATTCGGTATCGGGGGGCTCTCGGGGCTCAAAAATATGAATCTGAAATCTTGTCCGAAAATTCGGTCAAATTCGGAAAATCGAAAAAAAAAAAACGATTTGTATGGAGAAAATTTCAAATTGGTCCTAAGAGGCTGAAATTCGGTATCCGGGGGTTTTTGGGGCTCCTGAGTCAGAATCTGAAATCGGATTTTTTAAATTCGGTCAAATTCGGTATCGGGGGGCTCTCGGGGCTCAAAAATATGAATCTGAAATCTTGTCCGAAAATTCGGTCAAATTCGGAAAAGATCGAAAAAAAAAACGATTTGTATGGAGAAAATTTCAAATTGGTCCGAGGAGGCTGAAATTCGGTATCCGGGGGTTTTTGGGGCTCTTGAGTCAGTCTGAAATCGGATTTTTAAAATTCGGTCAAAATCGGATTCGGGGGCTCTCGGGGCTTAAAAATATGAATCTGAAATCTTGTCCGAAAATTCGGTCAAATTCGGAAAATGTGGAAAAAAAACGATTTGTATGGAGAAAATTTCAAATTGGTCCTAGGAGGCTGAAATTCGGTATCCGGGGGTTTTTGGGGCTCCTGAGTCAGAATCTGAAATCGGATTTTTTAAATTCGGTCAAATTCGGTATCGGGGGGCTCTCGGGGCTCAAAAATATGAATCTGAAATCTTGTCCGAAAATTCGGTCAAATTCGGAAAATATCGAAACAAAAAAACGATTTGTATGGAGAAAATTTCAAATTGGTCTTAGGAGGCTGAAATTCGGTATCCGGGGGTTTTTGGGGCTCCTGAGTCAGAATCAGAAATCGGATTTTTAAAATTCGGTCAAATTCGGAAAATATCGGACAAACAATATTAAGTGTTATTCTTTGAAGTATATTTTTTTATTTCATTGTATGTTTGAGAAAAGCACTATACATGCCTCGTCGTGAAAACGGATTCCCGGCCTCGTATCACTATCCGGCCTCGCTCGCACGCTCGCTCGGCCGTATATACCTACTTGGCCGGAAATCCTCATTTTCCCGGCCTCTGATGTAATGTACTATTATTTGTCAGATGACGGGTTCACAGTATTAGGGGACCGACGCACTGGTAGTGGCATACTGGTCGCGGGGAACAAACTCACGCTGCCTATCCCCGAGCCGTAGGGCAAACTGATGGAAGTTAAAAATCTATAACCTTGTGGCTTTGTTGATAGACGAGATTCCATACAAAAGCATCACCGAATTGGCAGTGGCGTACGAGTGGCGATGAACAAGCGCATGTTGCCTAACCCCAGCAACATCATCTTTCCCCGACCCGTGGGGCAAGCTGATGGAAGGTCAGTTAGGCGGAACACCGGCTGCTGACTGGGGAACTCCGTAAAACATCTAGAACAGATAGACCATGGTGCATAATTGAACAGTCGAGTTCATTTACATCTACACACTTACGAGAACAAAAATATCTGAACAAGACCCTATTGTCAGGAGCATAAAGTCGTGTTCAGATATTTTTGGTCTCGTAAGTGTGTAGATGTAAATGAACTCGACTGAACCACTCGTCAGATGTGATCATATGGCACTGTAGGTATTTCATAATCGGAGCACATATCCCCCTATTCCTCTCCCTCTCTTTATATTTTGGGGTTGCTCTTCACACCGATAACTCCTGTTGAAAGTTGCAGGAACTGACAATATTGACGTTCTCAGGAGTAGTTCCGTTTTCTTCTTCCAGCTTGTAAGCAGCTTTTGCAGACGAGACCATTGTTCCATTCTGCATGCTATCTGTTAGAAGATCGTACTCAGTCAGACCGCACTTACAAATTGATTACCAACTCTCTTCCATTTTCATTCCGTTGGCAAAGACAGATTCAAACATTTGTTTTGTTTATCCTTTGACTGTAATGAATCCGAAACAGTAAAGCGGTTGCCTTGGTTTTTTCCAAGCGATAAAGACGAAAAACCCTCAAGGACCGATGTCTTAAGCTATGCTATGTTGTAATGTAATGTTTACTAATGTCGACAACCGAAATTCCCCAGCACAGTTCGAAATAAATTACCGACATAAAGTATAAAGTCTAGGTTGGGCCGGTTTTTACGATTGTTTTCGTAGTAACATTGGAGGGCGTGTGGCGATTGATAAGGCGCGATTGATAGTATAAATTCAAGGGCGACACTGGGAAGTGGATGCAAGCCGGATAGACGGTGCTGAGTGCTTATCTATTGTTCCTGCGTAGGTATTGTTATTGTACGAGTAAGTATGATAAATAAAAGTCTATCGTACCTACAAATAAATATAAGTATAAGCACTCGGCATGTATTTGTCCAGCAGTGGATGTTTGCGTCACTAAAGTTAGCTGGAACATCCTGTTGCACTTAAAATGTTTCCCTTACTGGAAAGACATGCTGAGACTGTGGATAGATAGGTACGGATTTCTGTTTATTACATGGATAATATGTCTTCCTCTTACATATCTAATTAATCACTACATATGTATTAAAACAAAGTCGCTTCCTGCGGTTTTTTTATACAGGGCGAACGATATGAAGTGTTACCAATTTCAAATTGCTACGATTTTTTTGGTTGCAACAAAGTTTATTTATTAATACGAATATAATTAGAAAATATAACTTTTTTTTTTATATTTTAACTCAATATGACCATCTGCCTTGACTATGGCCTTCAGATGGTCGAAAAATGAGTTGCACGCTGCACGAATGTGGTTTTGCGGTATGTTGTGCAAATTACGTACGAGCGCTTTCTTCAGTGTATCCATACTGGCATGTTTTCTTGTCCTCACGTTGCTCTCCAAAACTGCCCAGATAGAAGGGCCATTTTTTCAAAAGTTGTACACCCCACTTTTTTTTTAAATTTTCGATATTTTGGGTATTTTCTACTCAGAATCACAAGCTCTTTCTATCTAATTAGGAGAAAAAAGCTGTCCTGGCCCAGAAATGAATTGACAAAAAAAACAAATACAATTTTTTTTTACTAAGAATTTTGTCAGATTTAGCCATGTGTGAATTTGGTAACACTTCATATCGCTCACCCTGTAGATAGAGTTATTCAAGAGAAAGGTCTACATGTATAATACGCCCGTGCGAAGCCGGGGCGGGTCGCCAGTCAATATCTAATTCCATATGACAGATGGATGAGCTTCATATACCCTGGTTTCCAGAATGCTGGGACTCGAACCCACGCGCGCGGCCGCTGTTCCCGGAGATCCTGGTGCGGCTGGAGCACATCCGCCAGTCGGAGTTCACGCGGGCGCCGCACGAGTCCTTCCACACGATGCAGGACGGCTGGCGGCTCGAGATCGAGGAGGTGCTGAGGGACCTGAGGAGGAAAGAGAAGGTAACGCCAGTCGGAGTTCACGCGGGCGCCGCACGAGTCCTTCCACACGATGCAGGACGGCTGGCGGCTCGAGATCGAGGAGGTGCTGAGGGACCTGAGGAGGAAAGAGAAGGTAACGCCAGTCGGAGTTCACGCGGGCGCCGCACGAGTCCTTCCACACGATGCAGGACGGCTGGCGGCTCGAGATCGAGGAGGTGCTGAGGGACCTGAGGAGGAAAGAGAAGGTAACGCCAGTCGGAGTTCACGCGGGCGCCGCACGAGTCCTTCCACACGATGCAGGACGGCTGGCGGCTCGAGATCGAGGAGGTGCTGAGGGACCTGAGGAGGAAAGAGAAGGTAACGCCAGTCGGAGTTCACGCGGGCGTCGCACGAGTCCTTCCACACGATGCAGGACGGCTGGCGGCTCGAGATCGAGGAGGTGCTGAGGGACCTGAGGAGGAAAGAGAAGGTAACGCCAGTCGGAGTTCACGCGGGCGCCGCACGAGTCCTTCCACACGATGCAGGACGGCTGGCGGCTCGAGATCGAGGAGGTGCTGAGGGACCTGAGGAGGAAAGAGAAGGTAACGCCAGTCGGAGTTCACGCGGGCGCCGCACGAGTCCTTCCACACGATGCAGGACGGCTGGCGGCTCGAGATCGAGGAGGTGCTGAGGGACCTGAGGAGGAAAGAGAAGGTAACGCCAGTCGGAGTTCACGCGGGCGCCGCACGAGTCCTTCCACACGATGCAGGACGGCTGGCGGCTCGAGATCGAGGAGGTGCTGAGGGACCTGAGGAGGAAAGAGAAGGTAACGCCAGTCGGAGTTCACGCGGGCGCCGCACGAGTCCTTCCACACGATGCAGGACGGCTGGCGGCTCGAGATCGAGGAGGTGCTGAGGGACCTGAGGAGGAAAGAGAAGGTAACGCCAGTCGGAATTCACGCGGGCGCCGCACGAGTCCTTCCACACGATGCAGGACGGCTGGCGGCTCGAGATCGAGGAGGTGCTGAGGGACCTGAGGAGGAAAGAGAAGGTAACGCCAGTCGGAGTTCACGCGGGCGCCGCACGAGTCCTTCCACACGATGCAGGACGGCTGGCGGCTCGAGATCGAGGAGGTGCTGAGGGACCTGAGGAGGAAAGAGAAGGTAACGCCAGTCGGAGTTCACGCGGGCGCCGCACGAGTCCTTCCACACGATGCAGGACGGCTGGCGGCTCGAGATCGAGGAGGTGCTGAGGGACCTGAGGAGGAAAGAGAAGGTAACGCCAGTCGGAGTTCACGCGGGCGCCGCACGAGTCCTTCCACACGATGCAGGACGGCTGGCGGCTCGAGATTGAGGAGGTGCTGAGGGACCTGAGGAGGAAAGAGAAGGTAGGTTATCGCGGGCTAGTTTTCTGCAACTCGACGTCTTCTGAAAAAAATAGCCAGTGGAGCCTACTGAAATTACAGTAAGCGTAACCGTTATGGCAGTTAGGTTTACTGAAATGTCAGTAGGCCTACCTGTTATTGCAGTAAGTCTTACTGTAATGTCAGTAGGCTCCACCGGCAATTTTTTTCAGTGCAATGCGCCTATTTTGCGTAAAGGGTTGCTGGCACTACTCTTGCCAACCCAACTCTACCAGAAAGCCTAGCAGTCCCTTGATGACCTCGGAGACCCGAGGTGTTGTGCCCGGTATTTGGCGAAAGAGAAGGTAACGCTCTTCTTGATGATTTTTAGGGTTCCGTACCCAAAGGGTAAAACGGGACCCTATTACTGAGACTTCGCTGTCCGTCCGTCTGTCACCAAGCTGTATCTCAAGAACGGTGATAGCTAGACAGTTGAAATTTTCACAGATGATGTATTTCTATTGCCGCTGTAACAACGCTGTACGGAACCCTTCATGCGCGAGTCGGACTAGCACTTGACCAATTTTTATATTTGCACTGTGATAGCTTAGTTATGAATCATGAACTCACTGACAGCATTACATTACTCACTATTTTCAAATTCAACAAGGATATATATATTGGAAATTAGGTATTCAATTATGGAAACCAATTATATTATTTACCACAGTACATTCAATTCAACACAGTATTTTAAATTAAGAACAAGGAAATTATTATTTTCGTACCCACAAGCATGATTTATTTAATTTACCGTAGCGTCAGTCTGAGTTCAGCATTATCAAAGAAATAATTGTTATTTGACCCCTAGGTCTTATGCTAAAGCCAGTTACTTACTTAGTTTTTATGACTTTTTTAGAGTTCCGTACCCAAAGGGTAAAAACGGGAACCTATTACTAAGACTTCGCTGTCCATCTGTCACCAGACTGTATCTCATAAACCGTTATAGTTAGACAGGTGAAATTTTAGATCTTTGTTCTTTATGAGCTGAGTTTCGCAGAATCTTATTTTTTCTGTGCACGGTCATTTGATATTTATCATTTAAGTCGCTATCAACACGCAAAATTGTTGCAACTATTTGCAATTATTTGTTTGTATAGCTGTGCACTTTGAACCGAGCATAATGCGCATATGTTGTGTTTATTCGTCCCGTGAATATGAACTTTATGTGTATTGATTTGTACTAATTGAACGGTCTGTTTCCCTTGTAACGCTTGCAATAGGAATGCAAAACTATAGAGGAGGTTAGTGGTAGTCATTCATTTTACAGCACATTTATTTGTTTTATATTAATTTGCCCTAGTTTACGTTGTTCAAGTTTTTTCCTATTGTTTGTGTCACAACTGCGTGCAATCGTTTACCTGTTTTAATTTTAATACATTGAAAGTTATCATTATTAATAAATATTTTTATCATTGTAATAATACTTATTTGTGATTCCCAATTTTTTTGTTCTCAATCCAGATGCATAATATTCCTTCAGTAATAGTAGTTTACTTTTATATGGTTTATCTTATATGTCTTTGTACAACGACTGTTAATCTATTAAGTTTTACCTTTTATAAATCATTCACAGCTCAAAATCATATTGGTAGCTTAGAAAGGATTGTTTGCATTCATTAGTGTCATTACCTCAATTTCATCTAGAAGCAATAACAGATGTAGTTATCTAAATACCCTCAAAATTCCAGGAACTCCGTTGCCGCGAAGAAGAACTGTCACGAGCACAGCTACAGCAGCGACTCATCGAGCAGAACCTCGCGCTGAAGGAGAGAGAGTTGGAGATGAGGGAGTTTGACCTGGCGGCGAGAGAACTGCACATTCTCATCGTGGCCAGCAACATGTCGCACACGCAGCCGCCGCAGCCCAACAAGAGAAAGGGTAAGAGACAGACTGGTCCCAACAGGTTCGGTACAAGGAATGATTCAACAGAAGGAGAGAGCTCATCGAGCAGAACCTCGCTCAGAAGGAGAGAGGGTAAGAGATGAGGGAGTTTGACTTGGCGGCGAGAGAACTGTCCATTCTCATCCTGGCCAGCCACATGTGGGATATACAGCCGCCGCAGCCCAACAAGAGAAAAGGTAAGAGCACAGACCACCCCCACTAGACGGAGCATGTAAGGCGACCCGTAGGCGACCCGCGCGCACCAACGATATGGTACGGCAGAACATTAAAGTATCAACACGGCGGCCACCGTTTAGTTGCGTCCTTGTTTATGAGGTCTCTCTACACCACTTAACACTACAATTTACCATGTTATTTATTTAATTTCTTTTTTCGTTGACGTACGCATGGATCATAAACAAGGACGCAACTAAACGGTGGCCGCCGTGTTCATACTTTATTGTTCTGCCGTACCATGTCGTTGGTGCGCGCGGGTCGCCTTACATGCTCCGTCTAGTGGGGGTGGTCTGTGGGTAAGAGAGACAGACAGCCAGACATTTCCCATAAAGTTGGTTTAGTTCTGTACAGGAACTGATCGAACAGAACGTCGCGTAATAGGAGTACAGAGAAAATGAAGAAGATAAGCAATGAAAGATGGAATTTGCATTTTTATTCACTCTCATAGGTGAATATCGATACTGATTTCTAGGACTGGATATTGATTTGACTAAACATGTAGAATTTCCCATACCATACGATGAAACGAATTAAAACAACCGCTCTCGGTTAACATGCATTATCACGCGTCTTCTTTATATTTCCAGGCAAATTCAGCAAGATCAAACTCCTGAAGAAAGACACGATCTCCTCTCCTGTGGATTTCCGGCACACGTTGACCGTTCGACCATCGGAAGACGAATCCAGTGTGAAGCAGCTCGTCGCCGTCGCCAAGGACACTCCACCCGGCTCGCCCGCCATCATGCGTGCCATCGCACGTAAGTCACTTTTGTTTATGAGCTCCTGGTACACGCTCACTAGTCCAGCTTGAATCGACGTCATAACCAAACCACTGAAGGAAGAGTGTAATACGTTTCCTGAATTACGAATGTCAGAGGACAAATGTAGTGTGAAACAGCTCGTGACCGTTGCGAAGGATATTCCGCCGGGTTTCCAGCCGTCATGTGCTTAAACGCGTGTGAGTTCCTTCTGTAGTGAACATGTCTAGCTTTAATAGGCTTGATTAGCTTCTACATTTGCTGTCGTCACGAAGGACATCAGTCCGCATTTCATTTCATTTATGAATTTTCGGTAGACTTTCTGAACAATAGGTTCGTATCAGAAGATCTGACGATTGACACAAAAGATAAAGTATCGATTTAAACGTTCATAATTATTCGTATCCCCTAAGTGTTCCGTGGTATCACAAAGTTATAAGAAGGCATGATTATGTTCCAGTGCCGGCGGACGGCGTGAAGGGCAAGACGTGGGGCCCGTCGTCCGTGCACCAGAAGTCGCGCGGCCACCTGCCGCTGCCGGCGCTGCGGCCGCGGCCCTCGCACCGCTTCAGCAGCTCCGCGCCCGCGCTGCCGCCGCCGCACACAGGTACCGCCGCCCCCGCCCCAGCCGCCCGCCCGCGCAAGTCCAAGTCCCAGGTCCGCCCGCCCAAGCCGGAGCTCGCCAAGAAGCGCGCCGGCAGCCACGACGACCTGCTGCGCGACGACGCCAAGCCGCGCAACAAGTTCAGCCTCTGTCCGATATTCACGTCGGCGGCCGATCTGCCGCACCACTACGACACGGTGTTCGCGCCGGACGCGCCGCGGCGCAAGGGCAGCCACGGGGAACTCAAAAAGACCTTCTTCAAAGGGTTCCGCTCGCACAGCCTCGCCGCCGGGCTGCTCACGCACGCGCACCTCGGCTCCGAGACGACTGAACTGCTCGGCGACGAGTAGGGGTACGATTTGATTTTCGAACGTTTCCTATCGGAGAGTGTGGAGGCATAGAGAGATGAAATAATTTGTGGAAACTTCTCAGTTTTGTGTAAGAAATGTTTTCGCAAACGTTCTTGCTTTAACCTTTTGAACGCCACAGTCGGCTGTGGCCGTCAACAAACAATCGTGCCCCTGACGCCACGTCGGCCACAGCCGTCCAAATTTCAATGATCAAAAACTTTGTAATTCTAACCGCTACAAGTATTTTTCAATCCCTGTTGATTTTCGGGCTCATCTTTTTTTTTTTTACTCTGGCGTCAGTGGCACGGTAAATTGCTAGACCGCTTGGCGGTCAATAGGTTAAACGAAAAGGCAAACATTCTCGAGATTCTATAGGGCTCTAGGGAAACGATTCAAAGATAACGTTATTATCGTAGATCTCCAAATAGAAGAGTAATCGATTACAGTAACTCCATCTATCGATACGACTTCCCCATAAGTATATAAAGTAGTAGCCACTCTATGATTGACACACTCTCTGATTCTATAGTGTAAGTTGAGTCCCGATTTCCTATCCGCGGGGACGTTGTACAAATGTTGCCATATTCGAGACATATCATGTTCTACTAACTACATTCCTACATTAACCCCCACTCGAAAGTCAAATTCTACCCCGAATACTAGTTTTTTGACCGTCATAGCATTTTTTAAAGAAAAAACGTCTATTTGACCCGAACGATTCGAATCGAGCTAATACTTTAGGTGTAAATAAATTCGCTAGTTCTATTCCAAGGATTTGATAGTAGATAGATTCTTAGTTAAGTGATTAAAAATACAAAAAAAAGACTTATTTTTTAGTTATTATGTTAAAACCAGTGTCTGTTTTTTATTATTTTCAAGCAGTTGGTACATGTATCGGCAACTTTTCAGGCAATGCAAGTACAATTATGGATATCCAAAAGTAATTACATTATATTGTATTTGATCCATTTTATTTTTATAGTCGATACACATCTGTCAGCAATACCTGAGTATCCTTTTACTATATTTCATTAGGTACTTTGGTATTAAAATATTCATATTTTTGTATTTTAGGGTACATGTGCCAAACTGTACACACGTAATGCAATTTTGTATCCATAGTAATGTACAAAACTAAAACAACGTAGTTCAACCGTGTCGTCATAAATTTCTACAAAATACATACAAGAATGCATTTATCTCATTTTTCAATGTTAGTTAATTTATTTTTAATTCCTAGTAATCGTTTTTTATTAGGATTATGATAAAAGACTTTTAAATTTAATTAGTTTTTGAGGAATGTTTAGGTTCTTGCCAAGTTGTAATTAAATGTTGCGTAAGACCACGGTGTACAAGCCGTAATAAGATGAAAAAATAAAAAAAATTGGCTGTAAAATATACTGTGGTCTTTTGCGATTTGTTTCCAAGAGAAGCCTACTTAGTCTCAATCGACGTCGCTGCTGATGTTGATAACAGTACACTAATGTTCATTAGCCAGATTGTTTTATTAGGGCACCTTTTAATTCAACACATAAACTGAAAAATACTTCACTGAAGAACGGATACTGTGAATAATATCAGCTAAAAACTTGAAGCCGAAAGTTAGCTTAATGTTAAGTAAAAAGTGTTTTGAGTCATTTTAGTTAGCAATATAATAGAAAACACCGCTAATGACGTCACTCGAGGCTAAGTGTTAGATGAACTTGGAATTAGCAAATTGAATGAATGTAGATAATTCAGGCCCCATACCGCAGACATTTTACGATTGCAGTGTGGTAGACACATCAAATTATCGAAAAACGCCGGGATAAGTTTAATGAAAAAAATAGTTAGATAATCTTTGAAAGATTTTTTATTATTTTTTTTTATCGCTTGTAAAGATTTTATCCATAATTTATTAATGAGTCCCAGTGCTAAATTGGCGTATATTTGAGCATTTAAAAAAAATGTGTTTTAGAAATAGTTTTTTTTTAGGGTCTTACTCAGGATCGTTCATAAATTCGGAAATCATTTGCCAAGTTTTCGTATGTTTCAATCCGATCCAAAGTTATCTAGATCAAGTAATAAGTAAGCGACATAACCCTAGAATTTTCTCTAAATCTACATGTAAAATGTCTATGGTGTGTGTTCTGTTAGCATGACAATGACAGCCTTTATGTTTCCCTTCGCTGCAAGGAGCCTCACACGACAACCTGCCCTATGCCTGTAAGTATGTTTTTGTGTTTACAAAAGCACCCAGACTTCTACTACCAAATCAATTGAAAAAAAAAAATAGCTACATGTCATTTGAGGATTCGCCTCTAAGTTGAGTACCATGGCTGTTATGATTATGATAGATAAAAAGAAAACGGTTGTCTATGGACAAGAAAAAACACCATAAAACTACTCATTAAATTAAATCCGTTTCTTTTTGGTTTTTGTTTTTTATGCAACAATGTTTCCAATTGATTTGGTACCTATGTGCTTGGATGATGTTTGGGCGTATACCTACGTCACAAAAAAAACAATGTCTATGGTTTAAGAATTGTGACATAAGAAGGGAACATTTCGTTATATTCGCAAACTTGTTCGTTCCGGTAGCGAATATATTTAATTTTACTAACAATTGACTAACTGAAAATACATTTTCAGTGAAGAGATCTCTCATAACTCTATAAATGATAAAGACGAAGAAATAATTGCCAACTTCTAACAGAATAAATTACTAAAATCGAAAAAAAATAATGGCTAAAAGATTTAGTTCCTTTTCTCATTCTTAGTAATGAAATGATATACTTTTTTTAATGAAATAATTGATGTTTCACCGGAACGGACGATTTTGACACTATTATTAAGATATTAGTGTTCAAGTAGATTTAATTATGGAATTGATTGTAAAAATTGTATGTTTCATTGACCTTTATGTTTTGTGTGGCATCACATGCGTTAAGTAGAATATTTCTAGAAGTTTGTATTGTTATATGTTTTTTTGTATCAGTTTGACTCTTTTTATTTTTGTAAATTGTAAGCATTTGTTTGCTTTGAGCCGTTTTTAGTTAAGTGCTATGCATGCTTAGCAGTTCATAGTGTATGCTATATCCGTACGTTTTAAGTCATATAATTATATATGTATTCGTCGTACTTACTTATTGATAGTTATCGCTTGGTTTCACCACATACTGGCACGCTTTCAAATGTTTACAATTAATTTTTAATTTCGTTATGTATTTTTGGAAGTCAATGTGATATGGAAGAATAAATCAGTTTATAGAGAGGAGTTTGTCACCAGTAGATATATCTAAACGGAAGAGCTCCAATATATCTACACAAGGTATTCTTCTAAAAATAGAATCTTGTGTATATTTTAGAGATATTTGTTCGTTTAGATATATGTGTGTGTGATTTATTATAGATATATTTTCCCCAGTCACTTAAAAAACTTCTATAATTTAACTAAATATGTTGCCATAGCAACTGTCGTAACAGATTTTTGCAGTTGCGAGCATGCTTCGTACAAATATGGAGTTGATCAGTACAATTTTTTTTTAATTTTCGCATGGGCTTCCAAACCGTAGACCGATGTACCGACCGTGTAACACGCGTAAGCTCTATGGTGGTGGAATAGTATTAAAACAATGAGGCTCAGATGTAAAAACAATGTCGAAATCTCCGCAGAGCGTAACAGAACTAAAGAAACTCTGCCAATGTGAAACTCTCTGGTGATCTGGTTCTTTATATCCTTTTTTATATATTAAATAAACCTTTTCCATGAAATCGATTCTGGTGTATTTTTTTAACATGGGTTTACTAATGTCCGGAACTAACAGACCCCTTAACAGTTTACAATGAGCCGTAGAGTGATAAACAATTAAAAAAATAAACCACTTGGTGTTGGGTGAAAAGAAAAATCTAAATCCGCTTCCGCTTTCTCACTTCGGCTCTAATACCGGGAAGGCAGAGACAAAGTAACGTTACTTTTTAAAAACAAAGTGCTATATTTAAGTTTCGCACATGTAAGTATGATTTATTTGTACACTTTGCTTATGATATGATTTTATTTTAAGAATGAACTGTTTGGCATGTGTAGTAAATGTTTGAATTATTGCAATGCATGTATTTTGCTAGAAACATGTTTAGGAACAATGTTGCTTCTAAATGTGTTTATATTTTATTTATTATTGTTAATTGAACTACATAAATAGCTGTTTCCTTAGTATAGTTGTATTGATATCATTAATCATCAGTGTTGATAATCTAAATTTCATTTCACTGTTTTTTTATTTATTTTGTAAAATCTTCATGATTTGGATGTTTTGTTTTTTAACTAAGGTATATTATAATCTAAGTTCAAAATATCCATGTAAGTTTTGTTCCATACAATCATACAGCATATCATGAAGAATTTGCAATAACCATACGGATATATTGCCTTGGAAGCGACTTTTCTGAATTTAATTTTTCATGCAAAATATTAAAAAGCATGTCACGAATAAAATTGTTCATTCAAAAACTCGAAAGCTAATTGTGATTAATCTATTTCTATTATCATCGTCACTTAAGAAGAGTTGACGCTATGTCAACCGCACCTTAAATTTTTTTGTTAACAATTTAGTATAGTAAAAATTTTGTAAACATGAGTCCACAATGCCATTGTCTTAATCGTGTAGAGAAGCTCACTTTAGGACAAATAGGTACTATAAGGACATGGATTTTTCCTCAGATTTTAGTGAAACGGGTGTTAGGTATTGCTACGTCTAAAGGTCGGGAATAAATAATTTGAACAACATTTAACTTAAAATATGTTTTTTCCTCGCCACGAATAATTACATTGGGAAGTAATATGTCAGACCCTCAAAATATTGTCAGATTAATGTCACACGCAACAAAACTAGGTTTATTAGGTTACTAGCGACCCGCCCCAGCTTTGCAAGGGTACAATGCTATATTATACATGTATTATACATATAAAACTTGCCTCTCGAATCACTCTATCTATACTACTACTAGTTCTTTTTGTTTCTATGTTACCTATTGAACATAAAGTCAGTTAACGTAAGCGATTTTTTGTTCATAACGCACGTTGTGTTTGCCTGTAATTGGGTGAATACTCTGATATGTTTTGTACTTGCATTTGTTTTTTATGTATGTTATATAGTATTGTACCTGTTGGCAAACCTAATAAATAAATAAAAATAAATAAAAAAACCCGCATCAAAATCCGTTGCGTAGTTTTAAAGATCTAAGCATACATAGGGACAAACAGCAGGAAGCGACTTTGTTATATACTATGTAGTGACAAATAAATAGTATCGTGTTCCGAGTTAAACGTGTAAAAGAGACGTAGGCACCGCATTCACTCAACTCGCTTCCAGCATGTATCCGTGTGGTACAGTCAGCCGCACACATCGCCACTAACTGCCTATGTTTCATTCACATAGGTTGTTTTGTTCCTTACGCAGACTTCAGCCCCGAGGAGTGGGGCCCCGAGTACCCGCTCAGCTCGTCGTCGCGCTACTCCGTGCCCATGCCCACGCTCTACAGTACTGAAGGTAAGGAAATACTAATTTGGGTGGATCGACTGTTTTCTTGTTCTTATTCTGTCCAGTCACTCAGGAGACAATGGTGATTAAACTTCTTAGAAAAGTGTTGATAATTTGTAATATTGGTATTTTCAAGAGATAGTTTAAATAAGAATGGGCTTATATCTGCTGCAATTACAAAAAAAAATGAATATTGCCGCTGAAAATCGTAGTTTTAAAGACTAACGCAGGAGACATCACCATGGCAACAAGCAACAGAAAAAAGTAGATGGACCCATTTACAAGAAAATTCTATACGTTTTTAGTTAATGATCATCGTTGTGACAGGGCTGCCGTCCGTCCGGGTTTCCCCGGATTTGTCCTAGTAAGGAGGCACCCGGGGGATTTTAAAAAGTGTCCGGGGAAAACTTTTTATGTAAATGAAAAATAAAACGATTGTTTTTTTAGTATATTATTTTCGAACACGTCCGGGGGAAAAATGCGATTTACGCCAATTGTCCGGGGTTTTTAAGCATTTGTCCGGGTTCGGCGAATTTAGAGATGGCAGCCCTAGTAGATAGGAGTCATACTTCTTTTGATTATGTTTTTATAACGATAAAAGACTAATATTATTGAAATGGGTAAATTATTTTATTAAGCGGAGTAACTACACTCGCGTGAAATTGTCAGGAACGGCCAGACATGTTTCGAACTCGTATGGAGCTAGGGACTGCTAACTACACCGGCGCGGCAAGGCCAGTATGGGCCCACCCCAGTATGGTCTAGTGCCCACTGCAGGATTTTGGGTTACCGATAGAAATTCATGGCTTCATCTCAAAGGCCACGGCCAGCCCCCCCCCCCAGGCCCCGTCTGAAAAATAATCTTAGATACGCCAAAGCAATAGTTTGATGATCAAAATTTCAGTTTGTACCTATTTTTATGAAAATCACATTATTTTCCAGGATACAAGTTCAAGAAGCCGAGTATAATCGAGCTGGTGCTTTACAACATGGCGGCGCTGCTAGGGGGCGTGGCCGCCGGATATGACGTCAGAGTGTCCAACGTCAGCCCGCTGCACCCTACGCTGCAACCGCACAGGTGAGTCATAACATAAGTAGTGGACGCAGTAATCCGTACCTATATAGTTGGACATATTTATGCAAACGAGAACCAACCCACGTTGCAGCTCACATTAAACGTTTGTATACTTTATGCTATAGTTACAGGGTTCAATGTTAACTGTTTTTATATGTGGGCTGGTTCCCTTTTGCATAAACACGTCCAGTTAGTCTCTGGTTTCCTAGGATAGCGGTGCCGTCAGTGGGTAGCGATTGGAGAAAGAGAAACATCGCGTTCAGACCTCCCGCTTCCACCTTAGGCCGTCGCTCGCCGCTGAGGACACCGCTCTATCGTAGGAATATAGAGATTAAATAGTCAACAAAGTATTAGTATAATACTAATACTTTGTTGACTATTTAATCTCTACAATAATTGTCACTTAGAAAATAATGCTGGTATGCCGGGGTAAGGTTCCATAATGCCTTTTGAACGTTTTGTCATTGCAGTTTTTTTTTTCATTGTGGGATTATCGCTGATTATCATACGGCCGTTTAAAAAAAAAGATCCATACGTTTTTTCCAGAATTTGACGTTTTTTGGGTTCATCTTACTCAGAATCTATAGCATTTGGAATGTGACGAATAAATAAAAGTGTCCTATATTTGTCCGTTCCATTACGTTACGTTTTTATATGAACTTTTTTGTTATTTGTACGAACGTTACCTACGTTACAAATTTTGGGACCCCTTTTTTATTCTTCACGTTGAAAGTGTTATCGTTTCTGATATTGATTATGTTCTGTAATTGTTTTTTTTTATATGATCTTTGGTAGGATGAACCCAAAAACGTCAAGTTCTGGAAGAAACCAGGAATTCGGGTTCTTTTTGGAAAACGCTCATACAATGTCCTGAATGACCTTGGAATGTAACGGGCCGGACGGAGCGAGACGCCGCGCCTCGGGCCTTCCGCTCCCACCTATCTCCGCTCGTCGCTTGCAGTCTTGCCGGACGATACGACTGGCATCCGCCGGTACTCATCGGTTATTGTCTGTGGCAGGCCGGAGCTGGAGGCGGAGCCGGCGACGTACGAGGGCTTCGGGTTCGCGCACAACACCTACCACGGGCCCGCGCGCCACCTGCGCGCGCCGCTCAACGCCCTCACCGGCTCGCCGGTCAGTCACACTAATATACTACTTATCGACATATGTTGAAGCTAGAATGTAACGACAATTAAGAGGCCTTATTCCTTTTAAAATGCTAATTGTTTAGACATTTTTCTTTATGATCAAACATGTTTCTTAATATACTATTGATGTTACTTTCTAGAACAGGGCTATTGGGATTTATTGGTATATATTTGAAACCTACAGTTTGAATTTTTCATTGATAATTTTTGTTTCAAAAACTACTCGAAATTGACAAAATTCACGCGGAAAATTAGTTTTCTTAACTTATTTTCGACTGTACGCAATGAAAGCGTGAAATAACTATGTTACTACCTAGAACTCGGGGAAAAGTATTATTCACTTCAAAAAGTTGGTTGAAATTTTTTTTTCATATTGTGACAAATATATTGATAATTTCAACCAACTTTTTGACGTGAATAATACTTTTCGCCGAGTTCTAGGTAGTAACATAGTTATTTCACGCTTTCATTGCGTACAGTCGAAAATAAGTTAAAAAAACTAATTTTCCGCGTGAATTTTGTCAATTTCGAGTAGTTTTTGAAACAAAAATTATCAATGTAAAATTCAAACTGTATTAGGTTTCAAATATATAGGTATATACCAATAAATCCCAATAGCCCTGTTCTAGGTAGTAACATGCAAAAATCGTCAGGTGAATGATCCTAGATCTTAACATCCATAGTGATTAAAAATCTGTCCCTTGGAAATAAGAAACTTAAACAGTTTTACTTCAATATTGTCAACGTGAAAACACGATTGGTAATAATTTTCTCGATACTTTTATCTCTCAAACATAACCCTTTTATTAGATATTTTCAGTTGGATCTTCAAAACCCTTCCGTTTTTAACAATGTTTTTTAGCTTAATAGATGCACAATTATAAGTTCTCAAAAACTGTAAAACTATTTTCAACATAAAATGCACACGTTTATGACACAACTCAAAAAACATGATTTCCGCGCTTCCGAGCACGCACTTCCATCCCGCTCACGGTTACGCTCAGTGAGAGAGAGAGCTAGCCAACGCGTTGGCGCCCTCTTAATGTAATGTGTCAATCAATTAATATATTTATAGAGAACTTCTACTGTCTAAGCCGGGGTCGCACTAGCTTCACCGTTTTAACGGAAAATGTCCTACCGTTGAGTTATCGAAGTAGCGAGCGTGATCTTCATCAGCTTACCTTACCAACCATCTCGCATTTTACGCAGAGCAAATTGAATTGAAAAATATCTGGGTGAATCAACTTTTTTTCTTATTCTGTTCCGTGGCCCAGGGCGAACAATAGTTATGCAGGGGAACTTAGAAAAGTGTTGATAATTTATTGTCAGGAGATAGTGTACGTAAGAATGGACTTATGACTGTTGCAATCACAAAGTGTTTGGTGAATATAACCGCAGAAATCGTAGTTTTAAAGACTGACTCAGGGGACATCACCATGGCAATGAGCAACAGAAACAAGTCGATTGACCTATCTCTTACAATTTTCCAGCGGTTCTTCAGTGATCAATTATTCAATAACTTACTTTATTTCGTAGATGTCGAGTCTCCAAGCGGAGGAACAGAAGCCGATCAGGTTCACGGACTCCCCGACGCACAACGCGCACGCCTCGTACTCGTCCGGGTACGCGCCGTCCGCGCAGCCGCTGTCCGGCACGTCCGGGCTCGGCACCACCTACACGTCCGGGCTCGGCACCACCTACACCTCCACGCCGCAGCCCTCGCCCTCCCGCCGCGGCTCGCAGGCCTCCGACCAGCTCGCCGACCTCTACCACAACTACCGCGACAACTTCCAGCCCGAGCGCGACTACTACTACCGAGCGGAGCCCTACGGGTACGACCGGACCGCGGACTACGTCGGTAAGCACCCCTACTTCCCTTACGACGAGAGCTACGAGTACAAGGAGGCGCCGGACTGCCGGCAGACCCAGTTCCCGAGCCACAGACGGACGCCCTCCAACTCCTCGGCGACCAACTCCCACGCGGAGGAGTTCTCGCCCTCCCGACAGCACGGCAGCAAATACAAGGAGCGAAGCGAGTATAGGACTCCCATAACGGAGTACCCGAGGAAATCCTCAGATTATTCCTTACCGAGAGATTACTACCGGCAGGAGACGCAGGAGGTCGAACGGCCGGCCAATTTGGGCTTGGAATTGGCGCCGACAAAGTTGCGATCGAGTTTGAAGAAGTATAACAAGAAGTCCAGCGCGTCGGGGGGTAGCTCGGGCGCCGGGACTCCCACTAATCCGACCCCGCCCGATAGTCTGACGAGCGAGACGGACAGCTCGTACGTGTCGGCCAGGGACGCGTCCACGGGTTCCGTGTCCAGGGTCAGGTTCAGTCCGGAGTCGCTGTCGGGCACGGGCGAGCGGCGGCCCTCGCGCCACTCGTAGCGAAGGCTGAAGAAGTTCGACGACTACCTGGTCTGAACGCGTGTCACAGTCGCTATCGCTGTCCCCCTCTCACTTTAGAGCCGGGTGTTGGCGATGCGACCGTTATAACGCTGGCTGTACATACGCGCCGGTAGCGTGGAACGCTTGCTTTTTAGCAAATCGGTTGCCGCGGCCGAACGTTTCTGTGAAGTGGTTCAAATATCACAAGTTTGCTTTTGAATCTGTGTTGAAATATCGACTAAAAAGTGATAAGTGACCGATTTCCTATTTTAGAATTGTATAGAATGATCCTTTTCGCTAATATACGCCCAATTACACCAAGTCCCCAACTATCGCTACTCTGATGCAATTATATGACGAGTCGATCCACGTCTTTAGTTCCGTTATATTACATTGTCAGGAAATTAATGAAACCCAGATATTGGTTTGGTTTAAAAATGTTTATTTGAACTGACTTCACAGTGGCGTCATCTGCCGTGGCTCACGTACGAGTGTTAACTCGATTTTAACTTATCTTAAGAGGTCGTAATTTAAATAAGTTGCTTGGCGTTTGAAAACGTAGTTTTACACCTACTTTAGCGTGTGACGTGTCACGTTGTAAAGTGGTAATATTGAATGACACGAGTGTCATTAACCGTGTATAGATGTCGCTACGGGTTCTGACAAATAAAGAAACTTAATCCCATTGGATCGTCATTTACAGAATCCAGTTTTGAATAGTAGACCACATACTTTCAATCTTAGTAGTACTTTTTTTTTAAAGAGCAACCTTAACTAGCAAATATCGCAGACCAAAAGAGCAATATTCCAATTTGTGTGTTAACGATATAAACAATTTGGCAGAAAAAAAGAAGCGTGCCACTTTTTCCAGTGACGAGTTCGATTCTTCATTTATCCCACGACCCAACAGTGGACCTTCAGTGCACACAGATAATTTTACCAGATAGACGAATCCTTCTCCGAATGCTAGTTTTAGTGTTTTAGTAACGTAAAGTTAATTTTCCAAATAGAACGGATTAATCCTAAATAACTCCTTAGTCATTCAACAGTATGAAATTGAGAAGCGGTTGGTTTAACGCAAGAAAACGTAGCGACATCAAGTCATTTTATACCGACCTCTGCGAAACTGACTGAATTTGCAATGATCTTTGTACTAAAAATATTTTGAAGAAAATCATAACAAAAATATAAATTTACAAACTTAGACACATCTTAAAATGGGTACTATCTAAAGCATATATATAGTCTGTATGATTTTTGAACAAACATTTGTCACATCACAGGACCCATATAACGTAAATTTTCACAAAAAAAACAAGCAATGACATAGTGGTTTTTCAAGTATCTATAAACGTTTTTCACTTTCTATTTGCTACATCACTACAAACATCAACAGAGAACTGTCCAATGTTTGTTTAAAAATCATACAGACTGTAGTAGGTATATTATTGTTTTGAAGTTGTACGGTTTGATGCCAATATTATCCACTTATCGGCTTAACTAAAAAGTCGGCTGTCGACACTCGACACTTCCCACAAGGTTTACCGACGTAAAGATACGCCTACGCCTTGATTTTCTTAACGTTAACCGATTGCAATAAAACGCAAACGTAAGAGGATCGTATGCGATAATCTAAAATTAGCTCGTATAAGTTATGTTTCAAGCAAACCATTGATACAAAGTTAAAAGCTCAAAGAAAAATTTAAATGCGTAACTTTGTGGAAGCTCATCTACCATAAAAAATCTAAAAGTACAGATGTATGTTAATATTATACTACTAACGCCATCTTACAACCAATTAAACATGTAAGTTGTAAGCAGCTGTTATTAAGAAGAAGAAGAAGAAGATACGTTTATTTTGCAAACCAATTACATTTAACATTATAACAAACAGATTACATTTTATTAGTATGAAATTTGTACTTTTCGATATTGCACGAGGGCAAGCGCTCCAACCGCGCAAACCGACTAACCTTATCTCAAAATGACTTGAAAATTCTGCGTTGACAGTGACGAGTGTCAATGCGGTTATTACACTTTCCTGAATTAGTCACTGACGAGGGATGCAGCGATACGAAGGAGTGAGATGAGTTATCTCCATATGTGTTTCACATTTTGCTGCATCCCTCTCGTCAGTGAATAATTTAGGAAAGTGTTATAGCTGCATTAATCAACTTTACAGCAGTGTATTTATAGGTTCCAAAATCTATATATTCCGGATTATTTTATTAAAAGATAGATAAGTAGATAGATAGAGAAAGATAGTACAAAGATCAGTGCACATCAGCGTCAGGCCTCCGGGCCCAGCCTTGTATAAATGCAATTGTGTTCATTAATTAGTTACGTGTAGAGCTGTAAATTTGTATAAAACGTGTATGCGTGCGTGCGGGTGCGACAACACAGTGCCTGGATTACCCACTAACTTACCTTACTCGCCGTTAGATGGCAGCACATGGTATATTATAGATTTCCAGGAACACGTACAGATTGCGCGCGAGTTGATCTGTTCAGAAAATAGAATACAAAATAGGATAGACAAGATGCGTGAAAGAAATGAGCTCCTAATTTTCTGCTAAACTTTTCAACTCGCGCGCCCACTGTAGATGTCACTAGTGTTTAGTTTGTATGATTAATTGATTGTAAAAATCAACCTCCGAAATCCCGTATTTATTCGAATTTACAAAATAACAGGTTTATACAAAACAATGTAACCTTTAATAATTGTTTAGTGACAACGTTTTAGCAAAAGTTAATTTACTTAAAAATAGTGAACATTTTATAATTGGTAACAATCTGTTCTTCCTCAGTAATATTTTTATTCAACAACAACAAATCTAAATAAATATTAAATTAATTTACAAAACGTATAATTTGTACTTGGCAAATGTCTTAAAATTAATTTATTGAGGTAGAAAATAAATGTACTTATGCCCAGTGATAACTAGAGGAACAAAAAGGCACAAATAACAAAACTTGTACAAAATGTAAATATTCCGCGTTGCAGCTTACCCGGCATTTATTTTAATTTGTTGCGGTGCCTCGGCACCATTTAATTTGTTGTTTTTATTAAATTATAAATAGTACAAATATATTTTTAAGAACCCTACGAACGAATTGAATAGAAATTATTTACTTCCCACATTACGGTAACTAACAAATATGTATATCGAATCAGTGTATGGATTTTGTACAAAATCGAAATGTTAGATTATTTTTTACTAAAATATCAGTAAATATAGATGTAGTGAAAGCAGTTTTGTATCCCACGGTAATGTTTAATTAGGTAAAAAAACTAGTCGGAGTTTTGCAAAATATAAATGTACCCTAATATTGCATATCCTGCGATTGATATTCTATTCGATATTATGCTTTCTGTACTCAGACACTGGTTTACAAACGGCGACTGTATTTGTATAGAAAATATGTATTCGAAATCCGTTAAACAAGGCCTACGGAGCAATTTTTAAAAATACACACGTTATTGGCAACACTAAATTTAAGACTTGTATGTATATCAAATTTTAAATGTAACTTAGCTTTGATATTTTAGCAGAAACCAGTGCCTATCTTTGAGGAGTGCAGTGTTGAGATTCCGCGGTGGACTTAGGACTTTTCTCTCCACTTATGTTGTCTAGGGCCAGTGGTGGCAAAATGTTGTGATTATTTATTCGTTTGCATATTATTTCTTGTGCAATAATTGAAATTGTTTTGCGTCCATTTTATTTCTTATTATATTAAATATGTTATTTATGAAACGGAAATCGTGAATGTAGCAGTATTTCAGCAGTATTTGAGATTCCTTACCACTATTTTGTATAAATATTGGAATTTTTATATCGATATGTATGTCGTATTGTACTATAGTGTATACTTTGTTTAGCTGACACGAGCCTGTGCCAATCCGTTCAGTGCTAGCCCGCTCTGTTTCCAAACTTGTTTTTAGTGCAAGCCAAATCCTAACCAAATTATTGTAAGAATCTCTTTATAATAAGTTTCAAATACTGGAGTCACAAATTATTTTCAAGTTACGAAAATGAATTTATTAATAGTTTTTTTTTAACAATGTAAATATATATGTTTAATTAATTGTATTATTGTATGTATTGAGACTCACGGCACGATTTACTTAAAAATACTCTAGTCTTGAAAAATATTTAATTTTAATTCTGGCTTGTATGTATTTGAGGTACGAAGGTTGTAGGCATACTTCGGGCATTCCATATTTCTGTAAAATGACATTCCATTTGTTTACGGAGAAGTGATATTATGCTCAGTTAAGTTCATTAGTCGAATGTGAGATGGTTCTTTGTGCCAATAACAAGAAGGAAAATGCCTTAAGTACGTTGAAATAAATTGACAAATAAAACTAGATTAAGCTTTTTATGAGGTCTTGTTATTTCTCCCCACTTCCTGGCCCAATTCCGAAGGACCCTCGTAGCCCAACTTGATAGAACGGCTGGAAAGCTGCCAATGACATTTGCATCAAGTAAATGTAAGGAGCCAGAATATAACACAAACATTTCTTATTTTGCTTCATGGTGACTCGGAATTTTGTAAGTAAATATTTCTACACAATATTAACCCTTAAATGCATGATGATGTATATATACACGTTACTGAAATGACACATGTCAAAATCTGTATACAGTCAATTTAAACTTTGTCAAAATTGTCCCTAAGTTTCAAACTGACGTGGATTTCATTGGTAATTACGTCATTTCAGAAATAAAATTAGTGTAATTGTATGCATTTAAGGGTTACTATAAGCTATGTCCACACTGTGCCCTTTTCACATTCAACTTGCGCGTTCGTCTATTGCGCTCTCGCTCGCATCGTACAAAAAGAGCAAGATAGCGATAGACGAAAGCGCAAGTTGAACGTGAAAAGGGCACAGTGTGGACATAGCTATATGCAAAGTGTATTCTGTGGCACACCGATCCGATGTAGGTACCGCGGCCATAAGTTGGTGCCTCAGTAAAATAAAATTAGCTCGTAAAGTTGAAAAATATTACGGAAGTAAAATACCTACACATCTGCAAACCACATTTATGATTTAAAGTGTGTCTCAAAAAATTACCGACTTCCAAGGTAACTTACCTTGTGTGTTGTACCTTGGACACAAAATGTTTGCTAAAGATTGATCTACAGTCTACACCTAAACTACACTATGTTTGCAGTCGCGGCGTGCTAGATGTGGTTTGCCTAAACAAAACAAAATGGAATATCTACAGTGATAATGGGTTGCCACTTGTCAAAATGCCGATACTCTTGCTAACCCCAGACCGAAAAACCTTCTAGAGACGTTTTATTTATACTTACGTCTATTTGTTTATTCCTCGAAACTATATAAATTATTATAGGTTTAAAAAATAGTTCATTTTAATTCGCAGTGCTTGCCTGCTGAAAATCCTTTAATTTATAGTGGCGTCTTTAGTTCCATATTTCACATTTTGTTGATTAATTATTTCGTAATTTAAGAGCTTCGCTCTTGTGAAGTAAACGCCATTCATTTAATTTTTCACCATATGGTGATTGTGACATTTTCACCACATAGCTTTAGCACCAAGTTCCGTAGTGTAAACTTAGCCAAAAGTAGGTACCTATAAGCTCACATCACACCCCAACCCTGTCTTTCTCCCAAGATCAGAAATTAGTTTTACAATACGGCCGGTAAGTAAACCTTACAGGCCGGCTAACGCTAAGGTTATCTTTATATCACAGCCGGTTAACATTTCAGCTAGAGCATGTTTTCTAACATGTATACGTAGGTATTTCTCTCCCCTTATTTTTCTTATCGTGAAGAAAGGCCTTGAGACTGATTTATTTGGCGACAGTCAGCGATTTTCCCGCCCAGTAAACAGACTAATTTATCATGGCATATATGTATGTAATGTAAATACAATAGGTAAATATGTAGATTTAAACGTACTTACGTAGCAATATGTATACATTATTCAGTCATATACCCGGCAGCCAGCAGTATAGTAAGTATGTATGTATGTACATATTATTAAATTAGGAAATAACACAGCTGTTTTGAAAGAAGTCTTCGACTATATCAAGGTAGTATCTAACAGGATAATAAATAATATGACAATGTATAAAAAGAACAATTTATTCAATACTGGGTATCATTAAAATATTATATCAGTGCAGTGTAAAAATACTTATAATACTTATAAAATGTGCTCTTATACGCAACTTATATACAACACAGGAAATGTGTCATAAAAATGCATACGTTAAACAAGAACATACGTCTCATTACTCTTTGCGTTAAAAAAGAATAGAACGGCAAGTTAACGTGGCAAAATGTCGTAACGATTTTTATAACACAAATCTCGGTGACCATAAAATATGCTTTTATCTTATATATTGGTTTCCTTAGCCTAAGCAAGTCCGAACTGCGTTCCACTGGTTTTACGAAGCTCAATTTTCGCCAAATAAAAGAATACAAAACACCTGTTTACTTACTTCATTCAGTCCAATAAGACCATAATAATTTAGGTTTTTAACCGAATTCTTAACTACGCCCAGGCAGGCCGGGTCATATCACAATGATCAAATGTACAGTTAGGACTATTTCTATGAATCGACTTACTTGCTATGGGAATAGGGCCTGACTGACTAGCGGGCCTGAGGCCAACACTACAGAAGGCAGAAGCTAAACAGTTATCTTGACCACCGCAGGCTAGTCTAGTTCAATCGTACGCATACGTCCCTACACTATTATGCCAGAGACTGCACTCTACACAGTGCTATGCAGCCAAACATATCTTAACTGAGCAGATCTAGTTTGACCAAATTCGCATTGGCATTTCCGATGCCACAGACATTAATTTCAAACCGGTTTTAACGTAAGATCTCGGTTCGTCTGCATAGCTAAAGATCACGAAAATTCAAGGTTACCGATATTGTACGATTCGTACGTATACGAAAATCGCGTTATATCGCGCATAAAATGTGTTTTAACGAGATTTTCCTTTGATAAGATTTTGCGGAAATATCGACAGCTCATTACATGCTTACAGCATTACATACTACGTGTACCGTGGCACCTATAAGAGCCTATTGTCCCAATTGCACGGAACAGGAAGTATTGTCAACACTTCAAGGCACACTTCTGCGAACTCATCGACTACTATTGACATTATTACCATCGCTGTGCTTGCCAAATGTGCATCGTAAATAATCGGGCATGTTTTGGAGAAACAATTACGAAATTGTGGATTTGGTTTAGTTTCTTCTCTAATCTTATTTGTGCACATTACATTAGGCTTGGTAAATAGGTACAACTTTATGCGGAAATGTTTTTATTCTACTGTCTATATTTGTCTGTACCTAACTTACAGGGTGATAACACCCTACTTTGGAAGATATTGTTTTCTCTCTAAAAGCAATTTGAGCGTGAATTACGACACGTACTAAAAGTATCATATTTAAATATGGCTGACGTAGAAAAATATATCTCAAATGTTTGCCAAGTTACATCACGTTAGATAGACATACATGGAATCCGATAGCCTAGCTAGCCATATCGGTTCTAGCTATTTTTTGGTCCAAATATGTCAAGTAATCATCATTTATGGTCCATTTAATATGGCGTTATGCCAATCTATTTTTCATTCCTAATTACCAGAGGAATAGCATATAAGCTACATTGAAGCTTTGAACTTCGTATAATAAATTTAACGTCGATTGGAGACGGTAATAGAAAATAATGATATTATATTAACAATACAGATCGTTTTTAAGTTAGCATGTTTCATGAATCATGGGTTTTCTATTTGATCCAAAGAACAATCGTTCAACGAAATTCCTATCAAACTACACATCCTAATGATAATTAACTTCCGAAGTTATGTAACTTTTATAACACTTCTAGTGAGGCGAAAACAATTTTTATTACCTCTTCTCTACGCTCTTCCACAGCTTTTAGTCCCCCATATAATATGAAGTCAAATATTTCTTCAGTAATATACTTTTTATGTACTTTCGTCTGATGCGAAAACTCGTTATATGAGATTGGGTCGGGGGCTGAATTTAGGTGCTACGCAGTCTACATCGACACACGTCTGGGCCAAAATGGAATATGAGGCCGTGTGACCGTTTTCAATTTGATTACCGAAACTTGGGTAGAGGGTTTCGGATCCTAAGCGGAAAAAGTATCGAATAATGTTTAAAACCAGATGCGTCGCTTATACGCCACCGCGATACCATAAAACCATACCGCCAAGCATAAGCGTGGGTAGCGTTATCAAACTATTTAAATTCGATAATTGTAGTGCCTTTGATACTTTATAATCATGTTTCCTTATTATGATTTATGATATGACATAGACAATAGACTAAATAGGAAAATAAATATTTTAAGTGTTAATTATGGTCGAACTGTTATATTGTAACTGTAGAAACTGGAAGATATAGCGGAAGATTCGATAGCATGACATGTGTTGCTATCAGGTGCTTGGAAGCCATCATTATCTACGTCCGACCCTACGGGCAGGTGGCGAGCGTACCAATATATTAACACACACAATTTATTCACATTCGGAATGTGGTGTAACATTACATTACGCTGAATCCATAGTTGAAAACTAGCGTTAACATGAGTAAAATACCTACGCAAGTTGTTGCAGAAAAACTACAATTCTATGGTCAACCGAAGCATTACATGATCAGTTTGACGGTTTTTTATAATCGCGCTTAAAATGTGTTTGAATGAATCTGGCTCTCAGGTAGAGAAGCGCACAATACATGCATGACAATATTTTTTTTACCCCAATATCTACCGACGGAGTGAGTCATCGCTAATACTACGTCTATACCCCAGTCAAATATAATATATAGAGTACTAGCTTTTGCCCGCGACTACGTCCGCGTGGAACTTGGAAGTATGGAAGCAACCTCGTACAACACGATAAGATATCCACCTAATCACCTTAATTAATAAAAGGGATTATTAAAAGCGCCTAAGCAAATGTAAGAGCAATTGTGCTTTTGGTCTAATAATTACATTTCCTACAGGGTCATCAATGTCATCATGAATTACTTACTCACTTTTCAATCTTTTTAGGGATAATTTCCAGGATGAAAACTACCCTATGTCCTTCCTCGGATCTTAAACTATCTCCATGCCAAATTTCATCAAAATCGATTCAGCGGTTTAAGCGTGAAGAGGTAACAGACAGACACACTTTCGCATTTATAATATTAGTATAGTATGGATACGAAGGGAGAAAAGGGACCATTGTTTACGAGAAGCTTTACCGAATTAAATAGCTTGGCACAACTTTCTACTCCATAACTATAAACTCAGTCTGGAGTTTCGACCTTCAAAAAATCGATTTTTGAGAATCTGACGATAATCTGCTCAAGGACCACGTCACGATTTATTAGGTAAATTATGCATCTAGAAAACCTTGTCCGATTTTGGCGTCGGGAACCCTATTTTAAGCGTGACCGACACAACTTTTTATTGTACAAAATGTCAATGCTCCTTCCACACGTCAAGTACGTAGGTACCGTACCTACGTTTACTACATTCGTATAAACTAGCCAAGTTAGCCTGCCAGGCATTTGTGTCCGTAGTTGTTATCTTCTTCAAAGGAAACAGCTAAACACACACTATTACAAATTCAGTGTTTGTAACCGTACGCAGTACGCAACTTGTGGACGCTTACGTAAGTCGTCGTGTTTATAATTCTCTATTCTCGGACAATTCGTTGTTTTTCAATGTCAAAAGAATCCGAGAGTCCCTGTCTTTCGTTAATTGAAGCTGTACGATCTAAGAGTTGTAACGGTCTGCATGCGATCGTTTCTTAACTTTAAATTTTAGATTCGTACCGAGTCTGGCCATGAACTCGCATATCCTAGGTGGTTTTGCATTTCTCGTCAATATTTTTTGTGCAAGTGTCAGTCCGCTCCGAATCGCAATCAATCAAACTCTCCACGATTTTTCCATTACAATAACTTTTCATGAATGCTTTAGCGACGTTATCAGACTTGAGGCAATTAAACCTTGACCTTTAGGACTCCACTCGTTCGTACAACATTATAATAAGCCATATAAATACTTAAGCAAACGTTAAACTTGGAAAACGAGTTATTACACCCCTTGGTTTTCAACCCTTGTGTTTGAACGGAAGTGGTATCGTTTTTACGTGAAACAGCTAAGCTAGGTATTTGCTATGGATCGTCGCAAGCAAGGTTAAGAAGCCATATGGTTGCTATCGCCAATGGCGTTTCAAGAAAAATTTGCATAACTTTTTAAAATCTCATTTCAGACGGTCGGTTTAATTGCCGATTTGGTTTGAAGATTGCACGAATTCGGTAAAAATTCGTCATTAACAAGCGCGTTGGACGCACGATGAAAAAACAACCAGTCCCGACGCCTGGTTCCGACAGGTAGGTAATTATAATACCGCCGCTTGCAGAACCATAAAACTTGATAAAAACGGTGAGCGGCTCACCTATCAGTAGAATGTGATTCGTGTCATGTATTGCCACAATAATTGGCGTCACTTCTCGTCATTGAATCGGCGTCATTGTATTGGGCTGTTTCATTAGAGAGAGATGTTACTGACAATTGAATAAACAAGTCATTGGTATCAGAATATTTGTAAGGAAAACCCGTCTATGGCGTGCCGGTGATAACAGAATTAGTGACTCTATCTCTAAGTATTGTATCGAATATGATATTGAAGCTAAGCGATGAAAAATGTTTGATACCACATACCACGCTAAATTAAGAACGGAACGAAGGCTGAACACTTGAATTATGGAGCTCAATTACCAATTCCAATCTCAAAGCCAGTAAGAAACTGCGAATCTCGATAGGATTATGCGTAGACAACGGTATACATAATTGTTACCTAGCAGAAGATAACGGGTATCCGAACTATGTATACGAGCAGATATTTAAGTCTATACGCAATTGGCAAGACGATAACGTATTGTGACTCAACGCTCATTCAATGTTCATTGTGGAAAGCGAGTTTGTTTGAGCCCCTCCGGCGACTTGTTCGGTACACGGCACACCTACGTACAGCTGTAAAGCCTGCGTCAATCGATTCAGCCTCTAATTACACCGCCACAGGTCAACCACCCCCTTTATCTGGGGGTTAAGCTAGTTCCATTACACCCGTATCTTTCAGAACAAAAACCGGTCCTGTAGAATTCATATCGACATGTGGAAGCGGTCGCCACGTTTTTAAATGTCGCTTTATATATACAAATTAACATGGCCATTCCAACTTGACATTCAAAGTGCGATTCGATCGTGTTTTACGTATGTTAAATTGTATAATGAATGAATTTATAATTTTTCGTATTTTGATAAAATTATTTGTCGTAGTAAGTCTTTCCAAAAAATGTCTAAAGGTAATTTGTCCTGAACTCTGTATTCATGTCCGAATTAAGTGATATTAAAGATTTTTTATGTACACAACACGTATATTTGCTGTCTACGACTACGATGTGCTGAATAGGTCTTCATCAGAATCTGATAGACTTCACTTGACTTTAATTTCAAAAAAGGTAATCAGAGTTTTCTCAGCTCAGCTTCAAATGGTATAGTTTCCATTTGAAGCTCAGGACAACTAGTACCTATACCGAATATCAGTCTATCTGTTACGTTCCTTCGTTACCCTTGTTACAACCCATCTTACGAGGGTCAAACTGAAAGTTTTTAGAAAATCAAAAACTGAACTAACTAGCAAGTTGTTAGTTTTATTATATCTTTTGGAAATAGTTTCCCTTCACATCAATACATGGCTGTATCCGATGGAACCACTGAAAAAAGCGCTTTGCCCTCTCCTCCCTAGGGTTCTCTTCGACTACCCTTTGACACGCAGCCACTGCTTCCTCGGCGTCCATAAAACGTTTTCCTAGAAGTTTTTCTTTTATTTTCGGAATTAAATAAAAATCGCAAGGTGCGAGGTCGGGGCTATACGATGGCTGACCCAGTAATTCTACGTCTGACGTCGCCAAATAGTCGATCGTTTGCTTGGTGGTGTGCGACGAGGCGTTGTCGTGGTACAGGAGGACCCTACTGCGAGGTCGCTTCTCCCGAACTTTTTCCAAGACAAGTGGTAAACTATTGTTAGTGTTCCAGTCTCCGAAAACTGTGTTTTGATCCTCTATAACAATTGTTGCGATATCACCTGTCATTCCGAAGAACGACACCACCATCTTTTTTCCCACGCTTCGACTTCTCTTCACATTAGTTGGCAACTCCTCTGAAGGAAACACCGACTGAGCAGACTTTTTTTAGTTTCAGGTTTATAACAGTAAATCCAGCTTTCGTCATCCGTAAGCATGTTGAAAAAAACATTTGAGTCACCTCCGGTAATCTTTGAACCATTTCACGGCACCAATCAACACAAGAGAGTTTTTGGGCCTTTGTCAAATTATGAGGTATCCACCGGGCACAAAGATTCCTGACTGCTAAATGTTCATGGAGGATTTTGTGCACTTGACTCATACCAATGCCTAAGCTCGTCGGAATCCGCTGATAGGTCACTCTTTTGTCAGTCTCTATCGCACGCCGCACAATACTGATATTGTCTTCAGTCGTCGCCGTCGAAGGCCGGCCCTCACGTAGATCATCGGTGAAATTAGTGCGACCACGGTTAAACTCATTAAACCAGTTGTAAACAGTGGCACGAAATGGGGCTTCATCATGAAAGGCCAATCGAAGTCTCTCATAACTTTCTTGTTGACTTTAATGACATTGAAAGTCATAAAAAATCATTGCACGAAAATTCTCTCGCCTAAAATTGATGCCTACGGTGACACACACAATTTTCAATTCACCGCCAAATCGTAAAACAAATGACAAACGAATTAAATACATACACAATAATATTCACAGAGAGATGAATTTTCAAAATCTGAACTTATTTTTTTATTATATCGTTTACAAGTGGCCTGTTCTAAAAACTTTCAGTGTCACCCTCGTATTATCAGTAGTAACAAGGGTATCTGTAATAACTACGTATTAAAGTAATTCGACGCCAAATCTATTGACTCCCTGTAATGGATCCAATCTATTTAGGAGATGTCGCCCCCCGAAGCCCCCCGATCGAACGTGGGTTCAATGAATCAAGATTTATTCAGTCTTGAAAAAGATTTTCCGATGTAAGTCCCCGGCAGTTAATAAATCAAAAACAGTCGGAGCCGGAGGTCGGGGGGTCGACGCATTGGTTGCGACGGCAGACGTCCTTGGGAAGGACATCCCGGCCGACATCTCCGCAGTCTACGCTATCTACTATGTGTATAAATATTGAATTGAGCTTTGCGAATGCTCGCCCTTCACTCGCGTCGCGGCTCCCGACCACTACTTATCGGTGCAGCCTTATCAACTGTTGTTCACTAAAGCTATCTATAATATAACGTACAAGCGTTTTTACGACATTAATCATAAAACTACAACTAGCATGAAATCGAATACATTACGATTATAACCTACCTATACGATAAAAAATGTTTCCAAAAATTGAAAAGATCTTTAAGTACCTATTTGGACTAGAATATCTGAAAGTCTGGCATTTATATTTCGGAAATATAAACTCACCCGTCTATGCTGATGACGTCGTTATACTTACTTTCTACTTTCACTCCTAAAACTCTTGGTATATTATATACCTAATTGTCCCACGTAATTGATATGGGAGGGCGGGGTCTACTGCGACATTCTCCGAGACTCCGAGAACATAGATATATATAGGAAAAATATTCGAAATTAATATTTTAATTTGGTTGTACCTACCAAACATTTCACTGCGAATTCCAGTCTATTGTATGCTAATTGAGATGTACGGTTCGTCACGTGTCCGACCAGACTGCATCGAAACTGCTATTTTAGCTCAATTGCGCTCGGAATGGCAAAGGGAAATATCGGAGCAGACCCGGGATAGGCAAGGCACCTACACTACAACTAATTGTGGCAGTCTATTACTCCTTATTTTGTGTAATAATTTGGCTTTCGGAAAATGGACATCATAGTTTTGTTTTTATCTTATCTACTTCCCCGCAGATAACCGCTGCCCGAGGCTTTGTTGTCGCGCCTGAGTACGACGAGCTTACAATGTAATGTTATACATAGTAGGTATGTACGTATAAAAATATGAATATAGATCATTATCTCAATATTATTTCTCACGGTGGCGACCAAAGTAAATACCTTGATTTATAGCCTGTCGTAACACGCGATTTCCGAAACGCATGAACGCAATTGCGCCAAAAATAATATAGATTAAGAAACTAATGACGAACAAACAATAACGACAGCCATAACCCGTGAAGTAACATAAACAAATAAAACTTATTTCTGTATCTTCACTACACGCATGCAATATTTAAGCAGAATACAGCGACCTGCCGCGAGACAGTACACACAAGTATATACTACATTTAGGTACATGTACAACTACTGCCACAAATATTATTATGTATATAATGTAAGTAAATAAGGACACGACGGGGGAGAGGATTAAATCGTATATAGAAAAAAATAGAGAAATATACAATAAACTCTATTTAAACATGAAATTTATTAAAGAGTAAAAAACATACAATGGTTGTTTACACAAAATAAAATACCTGGAGGGTAAAGGCAGGCCGGGCGCGACGCGGGCGCCGAGCCCGACCCGCGGACGAGTGCGACAGGCCCATACATAGTTCATAATATAATACCATACAATAATAAAGTACACATATATGATACTGTCAAGCGAACTAAACCAACTCACAGATAGTCATGTCGCGCTCTCGCGAATATAAAACTATGTTAAATCTTACAAAAATACTTATGCGACTAATCTGAAATGCACATAGAGGATCTCGCGTCTCGACTACAAAAATATTTTGAGATTGGAATGAATCTTTCTTTAAGCTTTCGGCCTCGGAACGATCACAACGAGACGGCGTTTTAAAACGTCCGTTCACATTCTAATTGTTTCTCTTCTGTGTCTTAAAGCTAACAGATAGAACCTGTCCATTGAGCGTGTAGCCATTGAGCGCCTGAATGGCCATCGCGGCCTCATCATACTCGCGCATGTTGACAAATGCAAACCCTTTGTTTTTCTTGGTCTCAGGATCCTTGATCACCTTTATAGAGTCAATGGCTCCATAAGGCCCAAAGAGCTGCCAGAGTGCTAGCTCCTCGGTGTCCTCCCCGATGTTGTATACATACACTGTGGTCTGGTGAGGCGCCGGCGGACCGCCTAGCAGGGGCACAGGACTGGCAGGGGCTCCCAAAAGTGGCAGCGGAGAGTGGTTGGCAGCAGCCATAGGATTAAAGCGCTGCTGGCCTTTATTTATGAAAGGCAGTGCTTTGCCTGGGGACGGCAGCAGAGGCGGCGGGGAAGCTTGCGGGAAGCCGGGCGCGAAGGCAGTGGGGCGCGCACCGAAAGCGGCGCTGAGGTTGGTGCCGTTGAAGGCGGCGGGCGCCGCACCGTTGAACACGGCACTGCCGTTGTATGCGAGAGGCGCCGCCACGCCGACGCGCGGCGACGGCCGCGGCGCGTTCTTGTTGGCGTTGGGTTTGTTGGCGAACTTGACCACGACCGCGCCCGCGCCCGGCAGCGGCGTGCTGCCGTTCACCTGCGCGATGGCCTCTTCAGCCTGCGGCCGCGTTTCGTAGCACACGAACCCGATGCCCTGTGACACGCGACTGTTTGTGATGTTCCCGAACTGGCCGAACAGAGCGTTGAGTCTCTCCAGAGTCATGTCGGGCGGCAGGTTGCTGATGTACAGGTTAGACTCTGTGTCCGGCTTGTGGCTGGCCTTGTTCTCCGGGTTTAGCAGTGCGAACGACACTTTGAGCGTCTTGCCTTGCATGAGCAGTCCGTTGAAGGCAGCTCGCGCCTTCTCGGCGTCCTCGTGTTTCTCGTACTCGACGAACCCGTACCCGCGGTTGGCGATGAGCTTGCAGCTCTCGATCTTGCCCATCGCCGAGAACAGCGCGTACATCATGTCGCGCGTCATCAGCTCCGGAATATAGTTCACCATCAGCTTGGTCGGTGACACATTGGAATTATTGGCGTCGCCGCCGCCATTCTCTTCGCATTTCACGACGCTCATTTCGTTTTTCATTGTTCTTTAAACGTTAAAACTACACTACGGAAAACAAAATGCTATTAAAACTCACACTATTGACGCTTGATTATTTCATTTGCGACACGGTAAATGAACAAAGAACGAACACAAAAAATTGTAGCCGCACGAAAACGCCAACGACGCCGGTTCACAAGTTCATCATCATCGCAGTTTGTTTTTCGAATGTTACCAGGATATCGGACCCTTTCCGTCGAATATGTAACTAAGGACTATTCCATTTCCAGAATCCGTGCACTTGTACTTGTTCACACAAATAATGAGTTATGTTATAATTCGAGATAAAATACTAATTTGCACGTGCAGCAAATCTTCTTCTGTCAAATAATAATTAAATTATTTTTTGCACATACGTGGCATTATTTAAAAAATATTTTGTCTATGTGATTTTTATTTTTCAACTTTTGGTGATACAGATAAAGAAATGCGTGGATATTCTGATGTTCCTTTAAAGGTAATTCGAAGTTCTGTATGTTGTCTATCATGACAAAACCTCAAGTTTTGTTTCATAACTAACCATATCGTCTATGGTTGGACAAACCGATTGCTAAATGTGATTGTGGCAGCGTTGTCATTCTGTCACTGTCAGTCAGTGTCTGACGTATTGTATTAGTTCACTAGGTATCAGTTAGGTATTATTTTAATTAAGATTGTTTTTATATTCAGATTCGGAATTAAAAGCCTGCTACAGTGAAAACCTGAAACCATGTTCTTAACAAACATTTTATTTAAGAAAGCTAAAAGCAAGTAAGTGATATTAAAGTATGTGCTCGCTCGTTTAGGTTATATATTTGACGAAGGTATATAACAAATCTCTGCTCCTTTTTTAGGCACATTATGGTGTTAATGGAGAGCATGGTGTCTGGACATAAGTTTAATGCCATCAGAGAAAGACTAGCGGATAAACTAGAACTGATAAGATTCGACCCATACAGTAAGTAACCTATAAAAGTAGGTATTTTGTTGACACATTATTAGCGCATCCTATGAAATTAGCATGTCTGTTTTAGCTATCTTGCTGAAGGAGGTGACTTCTAGCAATAGCTAAACGAGATAAAGCGATTATCATGAGATTTCGTCAATAATTATATTCAAAACAGTATTAATTTGTATTTTGGATTTTTATTTATATTGCATAGTATATTACTATTGAAATATTTTAATCAACAATACTAGCGACGATGCGGTTGGCGCAGTGTCTAGTGCTCCTGAACACAAATATTTGTTCCTGGGTCATGGCTGTTATTTATATATTATGTATATCATCGTCTAGTACCCATAGTACAAGCATTGCTTAGTTTGGGACTTGGTTGATTTGTGTTAGATTGTCCCTTTATATTTATTATTTTTTATTTTATGTTAGCAGAAAGTCCCATTGACTAATACTAAGATATACTATTTGTTTTTGTTTCAGTTCGACAGCAAAGTCTATACAAGGAAAGAAAGAAGATCAGGAGCATTAAGTCGTCGTAAATATTCGTAAAGCTAATCCCAAAAAAGGGCTAAATACAATTCCAAGTTACATAGTTTGACATTATGTCTATGTCTACTAATGATGTTGTGAAACGTTAAACATCATGGCATAACGTCATGACGTGGACGGATGCGACAACGACGTGTCCAAAGTCATGGCAACGTTGGACGTCGACGACGTCATGTGGATTTGTGTTTTGGCCCCATCAGTTAATGTAGGTATTGTAGGTAGTTCTTAAAGTTAAATAATAGATCTTTTTGTGTTTAAAATGTTTTAATTTAATTATTGTACATTAAACAATAAATAAATCTTTGGATACAACATGTTTTTATTATAGCTATTCTGATGGTTAAGTACTGGTGAATGGCTAGCTTAGTTTGCAGTTATTTTTATTATTATATGTTATTAAAAAATATAACGTAGAGTGAGAAAAAGTATGCTACTGTCAAAGAATAATGGCAACTATCTCTTTCATATTTACTCAGTAAGAAATAGGCGCCATTTGAGTAATGAATTAGGTATCCTATGCTAGCCATTCGATAAATTCATTTTGTCATATAATTCTCCGATAATATAATATGCAGAGCATGTGTCTAACTATGTTCATAGGTACAATACAATGAATTTAGAATATATGCTTTACTTTTGACCCTTAATGCTACTCGGTTCATACGGCATACAATCAAAATACATCAAGTGCCAGATACATATTGTTCTGAAAGTGCCTTATTTAGATACCAAGCTCTTATAATGCTAATTAAAAATAATTAATTTTAGTAAATGAACTTGAGACACCGAAATTTTTGACACAATCATGCCCCAGTCGTATATTTCGTAAACAATCCTAAAAATGTTGTCAAGAGCTCCGTGAATTCACAATTCACTCCGATAGGCCAATTCCCCTCTATATCACAATTCCAAAAAACTAACTAGTTAAAATTGTTAAATTTCGTTTCATCAACAACTACGATACGAAAAGAATTTTTTTGTTAACATTTTCTCATAATAAATCTATACAATTTTATTATCAAAGTCAATAAAGTGCAATCGTAAATATTAATTTACAACGTAATATTGATTTATAATTGTAAACTTTTTGAAATACATTTTCAATAGGTTAAGAAACACTTATGATTTATTCTCACTATCTTTTTTAAATCTAATATTTAGAATAAATATATGAAGGGATTTATTATCATAATTATAACAATGTTAACGATCTAATATTTCCTACAATGTTTACTAGCTTTATTTATTACATACATTGAATCTTAAGTAGAATATCGAGCACATTGCATATCAAAATATGACGTGCGCAACATTTTTAATTTTATGAAGAAATTGAACTTACACCGTGTACTTTATCCTATTAATTAAATTGACTAGAAATCAACAGATACGGTACCTTGATTCGACACCTAAATGGATATATACTAGGTACACAGTGGCTACTTTCCCCACCATTTGCAATAGTCAAAGAAATAGCTTTTAAAAATATATATCTAATTAATATTGACATCAAAAGAGCCCTCTTACCTAATAATTGATTTTAAATCAAATTACCTACTTCAAATATTTTGATTGAATTACATTAATCTCTTTGGCTTAAAATTACGTCATATAGTTATCGGTTACCGTAATATCATACCGTCGACATTATTTTTATCAGTTACCTAAGATTAAACTTATTATAAAAGTTACTGGAACTAAAAGTTAGTATTCCATATATTGAGATAGAATAGTTTGGTCCACTAGCAACAAGAAGTGTATGAGAGTATAAAATTGGAATGGAATGATAGTATTTATACCTACTCTTAGACATTTTATATACGTTTAGGGAACACTGACAGTAACTAAGCGTGCGTGGATCACCGATGCTTCGGGACCTGCACACATTTTAACTAAACTAATGAATCCCAGATCTCATTGTATATAATTGGTGAATTTATAACTATTTACGTAATAACCGTATAATTTCACAGCTACAGTATTGTTACTTTCATGAGATATTTTGGCATTGATCCCTTACCAACGTTTAAAATAATGTTTCGTTTAAGATACAATTTTTAGTAAAATTATATCATGGAAATAATCTTATTTATTTTAGTAATTACCTAAGTATAATGTTATAACATTACAACATTTAAAAAGGCTGTCATGGGGCAGGAAACAGATTCTGGTTCTTAATATTACTATTTTAATAATAAATAATACTAGTAAAGTTGTCAAACGTGACAAAGAAATAGGAAGAAATCTATCGAGAAGACTAGTAGTATTTACGGAGGTGTCTATAATAAAATGATAAATTTAATATGTACCCGTAAAAAGAACGTTAATTATCTTCCATTAATGAAAATACTCATAACAATTTACAATTATGTCTATTAATATAGTCCATTTTTAATCAAAAAGGCCGAAACAATAATTTTATTTCAGTTCTGAATTTTTTCTCGTTAATTTCCTCGTTCCAAATTTGATTACTTAATAATATTTATATTTTAAATTTCTAAAATTTTCCTTTATGCTAATATAAGTAGGTAATATTGTTGTTTTTTATTTATTTTGATTGTTCTATGCTCATATTTTTATTTAAAATACCTACGTACCCAATTGAAAAGTTAATTACAATAACCTAAATAGTAAACGTACTTAACAAACATAATGTTTTATAAATAATATGTAACGAAATGAAACATACAAAATCATTTAAATTTCAAAACAGAAACCGTTAAAATTCAAACAAATGGTAACTTTGGACTTTGGGACTTGACAGAACAACTCTGTTCATAAGGAAGAAGTCATTATGTCAAGTTAATGTCACTTATTATACGAATAAATATTATATTGAACAATAGGAACGATATTGTGATATAATAATATTTTAATAATAATATACTCAAATGTGATACTGTATTAATTTTAAAAATATCTTAACATATAACAAAATAGTTATTTAGTGTCAACATGATATCAGCCGAAAGACGTCCACTGCTAGACAAAGGCCTCCCTCAAAGTTCTCCACAATTACTAAGTGTCAGAGAATCCTGTATTTACATGTAAGAAATTTGGGTGGCGCCTTTACAAAATATGGAGAAAAATCTCTAGCCTATGCCCTAGAATGATCTAGGAACATGGGTTCCTCACTCCATATGGGCACATACTGTGTCAGCTTTTAACGCCTGACCGCTCTGTGACCTTATATCTAAGTTGGGTAGGATGAAAACGGCAAGAGAGCTTTTCTTGCGATTTTCACTCCATTTTTAGGGTTCCGTACCCAAGGGTAAAAACGGGACCCTATTACTAAAACTCTTCTGTCCGTCTGTCTGTAACCAGGCTGTATCTCATGAACCGTGATAGTTGATGATCTGTTGCCGCTATAACAAAAACTACAGAAAACAAAAAAAAATTAGTACGGAACACGGTGCACGAGTCTGACTCGCACTTTCCGATTTTTGAATAGTCAGCGCCAGTATTATCATTTCGCGCTGTAAGGGAAAGGAACCTTAAACTACAAATAAATTAACGGAGATGCCACGAGGTCTTCGCGGCGAGCGGTTCGGTGTCTCGCTCACTCGTATGGTGGCGCTCGGATCTCTCGCTCGACCGCTGGCCGGGCAAAGTCGTGGCATCCCCGTATGACGAATGAAGAGATCACTTCACTGCACCGGCACTGGCACCGTCTCAAGTCAATTGCTCGAACAGAGGAGCAATGTCGGGGTATTTTCATGCGAAGAACTCCGTTTTGCTCGAGTTGTCGAACTCGGACTCCTCCATTTTGTACATCTCGATCAGCTGAAAAATTAATGTCATATTATGACAAATATTGATAATTTCAACCAACTTTGTGAGTAATACTTTTCCCCGAGTTCTAGATAGTATTAATACATAGCTAATATTTCATAGTATGTACATAGCTATTTCATGCTTTCATTGCGTCCAGTCGAAAATAAATTGAAACGACACTAATTTTCGGAATTCGAAACCAGTTTTCCGTGAAAATTTTGTCAATTTAGACTAGTTTTTGAAACAAAAATTATCAATGAAAAATTCAAACTATAGGTTTCAAATATATAGTCGATGTAGTCACATCAATAATATGTTTATCTACACACATATCATTAGTGCTCTAAAATGCGTTCAGAAATCGTAGGAAATGACCAGCATTATTACAACCAATTTTACTATGAGATTTTTTTGTCTGTGGTTGTAGGTAAAATCTGTACTGTAATGTTATTACAGTACCGATTTTTGTAAGGTTACGAGTTTAAATTAGGAACAGCTGTCAAAACACAAGTTGGTCTCTATTCTAGTATCCATAGATATTAATATTGTCATCGATATGAAACGTCAATTCAGTATGTTTTTTTATAAAAACCGCACAACATTTGATCTCGAGTGACATGAGAATATGGATACATTCGTTTGTATATGATTTAGAAAAAAAACATTCGTCTTGACGGAGGTTCGAATTGCCGCCATTATTGTTGTCATTTGTTTGTTGGTTCTTTGCTGTTACGAAAGTAGAATTGTGAAAAGTTTATTGTAATTCACATTTTAGTTGAAAATATTACTTCAATGTAAATGTAAATTACAACTATTACAATAAATAATCTGTTTATGTATTTGTTCAGATTTATAATTTCTTACTGCATTAGTACCTATATGTCGTTTTTAGATATTTTACAGGTAGCACTAGTGGCGCCGGTCATTTCCTTATGACTTCTGAACCCATCTTAGAGTACTTATGATATGTGTGTAGATAAAGTAGTGTATACAACTGTACATAATTAGGCCTTAAAACACTCGTGTGATCCTATTATGAAACTCGCTAACGCTCGTTTCAAAAACCACACTCGTGTTTTAAGGCCTCTCATTATGTATCAGTTGCATAAACTACTATTAAATCATAGCCCTCTCTAAAGTAGTGCGGTAAAATGTGAATATTAACGTATTCACCACATAGAGGTCGCTAAGGTGTAAAGCCTTTCAATTAAACAATGCAAAGATCGACACACAAAGCATAAGGAAAGATTCGAAAGGTTATCTGGGTTTAGGGTGGTGGAAAAGTTAACACGCTGGACCGGTAATACAGAGGTACCGGGTTCGAATCCCGGTCTGTTCACCCAGATTACACATTTCAAATTTTCTTTGAGCTTTGATCTTTGTACCAATGGTTTAATTAATTAATTTAAACTTTATTGCACCAGTACAAAATATGTAGAAAGTTAAATGGCGGACTTAATGCCATAAGGCATTCTCTACAACCAATGGGGCCAAATAGAAACTAGCATTTGGTGCAGGATCATTAAAAACGTAAAGAAAAACAAAATAACTTTTTACATAAGTAGATACGTCATACGTCACGATAACTAAATCAAGGAAAAGTAGAAGGGAAAAGGAAAAGAGAAGAGCAATTAAAAGAAAAAATAAATGCTTCATCATATAAAGAAGTAAAAGAAACCGGAGAGTAGAATGAGCTGGAAATTACTCCACTGACAAGAGCCTAGCTCTGAAATATAAGATGAAGATGAGTCTTTAATAGTACACTGCATACGCCAGGAAAGAAGAGCTTGCCGGATGAGTAGGTATAGACGGATAGTGATACGAAGCCGGCAAGCCCTTTTCACGGCCGAGGCATGTATAGTGCTTATCTCAAACATATGCAATGAAATAAAAAATACACCACTCAAAAAAATATAAATTCAGCCTGTTGATGAACACAGACGCCATGTTTAAAAAAAATACTTCCCGGCCTAGGCCGTTAATTTTGTATGAAATTCCTTTACAGTTATCTCGGGTTATGCCGCCCGAAACGAAACGTTATGAAGACATTTCATTGCATGTTTGTGAAAAATTCAAGTTTTTTTTCAAGACATGACTCGAACTATATCAGGGCTGGTTAGCCCTCACTACCAGTGAGTCGGACCTTGTGTGGGAGTATAACTCGCTAATGGGATTATCTTCGCGCGACAGGAGGAATTAAACTGGATTGAAAAGTAATAAGTAAGTAATGAGAGCATTACGTTGTCCACGTCCTTGGAGAGCTCCTCCATCTGCTTGTCGTGTGTGACCTTCAGCTTCTCCTTCTCGCGGTTCTGCTTGATCGTCTGCGTCTGTGGACAAATAAGGGTATTGTGTTTCTATTTTTATCTTTACTAGAGATGGGCCGAATACACATCTTCCTAGCCTTTTTGTCCCATTTCTTTGTAGAGAATGAATTCTCAATCAGGGTCGGCTACCTAAATCCAAAGATGTGGCGTAGGCACTAGTTTTTACGCAAGCGACTGCCATCTGACCTTCCAACCCAGAGGGGAAACTAGGCCTTATTGGGCTTAGGTGGTTTCTTCACGATGTTTTTCTTCACCGAAAAGCGAGTGGTAAATATCAAATGACATTCCGTACATAGGTTCCGAAAAACTCATTGGTACGGGCCGGGTTCGAACCCGCGACCTCCGGATTGAAAGTCGCATGCCCTAACCACTAGGGTACCACCGCTTTCCGCCGAATATTCGGTAAATATTCGGTATTCGGCAAGATTTTCAATGTTCGTATTCGGCCGAATAGTTCGGTTACATAGCCGAATATACCTACCGAATAAACAAAGTAAACAACGAGCGTAGGTTGTTTCGTAATTCGTCAGATTGAGATCCTATTTCAGCAGTCTAAGCAACTGCTAAAAAGAGATAAATATGTGTCAAAATATAGATACGATTATTTTGCAAAAAACCGTAGCTAAAGTAAGAAAAACCGGACTTGTTTAATTACCGCTAAAACGTAAACAAACGCGATAACTCAAATGGCGCGAGTGCCAGGATTCGAAACGCGCAATTGGGCGCAATCGAATATTCAGTTCGGTAAAAGCTGAACTGAATGTTCGGCCGAATATTCGTATTCGGCCCATCTCTAATCATTAATCTTCGGAGGCTTGTATTAGAGGGACATTGTCGAAGAGCCGCGTCGATGACTACGGGCGGTTGATGCGTAACCAAACCCAACTACAACTAAGGTGTTTATGGGCGACGGTAATCGCTTTCCATCAGGCGATACGTTTGCTCGTTTGCCCCCTATTACATAAAAAAAAAAAAAAAAAACTAGATACGAAAAGACGCCTCCAGAAACCTGGGTCCCGCAGATCACATTATCGATCATCATCATATCAGCCGATAGACACTCACGATAGACACCCACTGCTCGAAGATGGCCCAAAGTTTTTCCATTTCTTGGGAATAATGCCGTAATCGCCACGCTTCATGCGGGTTGGCGATCGCAGTACTTTCCACCGAACTAAAAAGGATCTGCCGTGGACTGGACTAAGTTAACCCCCGACGAAAGAGAGGGGTGTTATAAGTTTAACATGTGTATCTGTGTGCCTGTCTGTGGCATCGTAGCTCCCATGGATGGACCAATTTGAGTCTGTTTTATTTTATTTTATCGAAAGACTGATCCGTGGAGATGGTTCTTAGCTATGTTTGGTGGAAATAGGACCAGTAACTTCAAAGATATTTAGCTTTAATTGGAACAAGTGGCAAGATCTCAGGCAATATTGAAGTTGGGAGTTCCAAGTTTTGATGTTTAGTTTTAGTAGCATTTTCTATATCTCTTTCTGGGTCTCATGAAAACCAGCTACTTGTGGGTGTTTTTAGTTGTAGGCTATATAGGTACCTATAGCTGATACCATCATTACCTTTCCTAGGATAGTAAGTTATTAAAAGTGTATTCCTTTCCTACAGATGTTGCTACAGATATCTGAGGGTGAGGAGACCTGGTGGCCTGACATACAGGTTTTGCCTAGTTCGGGCACCAGCACCCACCGCACAAAGTTATATACCTACTCATAAGCTCATTAATATTATGTTTTGTTAGTCTAGTGTGGTTGCGATTGGTTGCAAAATTGTTGCCATATAAATCTTATAAATAGCGCCCTCTTGACAATCCTCATATATTTTTGGTCAGGCTTTAAATATATAAATACGTAGAGAGCAATAAATATAAGAATATATGTCTTAGTGAGAACTGTTGAGGAGCTAGATACATGTTTAGTATATAATTTTATAATTAAGTTGTTTCTTATGTATATCTATCTCTGTTTGTTCTCCAAATAAATAAAATAAAATAAAAATAGTTACTGTTACTATTGATAAGGCTTCTCATATACGGTAGTTGACTAACCTTCCGCTCGTCCATGAACTTCTTGGTGTTGTTCTGCTTCTTCTCCCGAAGCCGCCGGTCCTTCTCCTGCTTGGTCTTGAGGGTCTTGTCGTTGGCCACCTCCTTGCTGGTCTCCATGCTGATCTTGGCCTGCCGCCCGTTCATCTCTTTCAGTTCCCTGGAATAAATGCAGAAACGTGTCGATTAATCCTGTTATGTTGCCAAAATGAGTTGTCATCTAGTCATCTCATACTATTAATCCATATTATCTGTAGCTCTCTCTAGCAAAATAACGGCGTCATGAAAAAAGTTTTCTTTTTCATGTCATAGGGGGCAAATGTAAACTTTTGGGATTGTGTTGCTCTAGCTTTCCTTGAAGCAGTGAAAAAATCAAACTACTAAGTCTACGCAAACAAAGGGTACAAGCGACTACGCTGCGTATGTTGATGGTCGCAAGGGAATTAAAACCTAGAAGTACTTAGGTATACGGTACTTCTACGCGTGGAGGACGCGTGCGTAGCCCGAAGCACCCGTAGCGTCGCGTTGTCAGTTCGTTTAATACACATCGTGTGCAAAGGCCTCTTAGATAAATATCATGAATATAGTGAACATTTAAGAGTCGGATAAAGGATATTTGATGATAAAAGAGGAATCGCTTGCGTTACCTCTCATGCTATGCTTGGCCTCCAGCTGTTTCATCGGCGCCTGCTGCGTGGGCTCCATCATCTTCCCGGGCAGTTCCCGCTGCTCGTCCAACCGACTGCGCCACTCCTCGCTTCGATGATAGGTCACCAGTCCACTCACCTCTCATGCTTGGCCTCCACTGCTTCATCTGCGCCAGCTGCGTGGTCTCCATCATCTTCCTGAGCAGTTCCCGCTGCTCGTCCGGGTCCTTGGTCACCAGTCCACTCACCTCTCATGCTTGGCCTCCACTGCTTCATCTGCGCCTGCTGCGTGGTCTCCATCATCTTCTTGAGCAGTTCCCGCTGCTCGTCCGGGTCCTTGGTCACCAGTCCACTCACCTCTCATGCTTGGCCTCCACTGCTTCATCTGCGCCTGCTACGTGGTCTCCATCATCTTCTTGAGCAGTTCCCGCTGCTCGTCCGGGTCCTTGGTCACCAGTCCACTCACCTCTCATGCTTGGCCTCTAGCTGCTTCATCTGCGCCAGCTGCGTGGTCTCCATCATCTTCCTGAGCAGTTCCCGCTGCTCGTCCGGGTCCTTGGTCACCAGTCCACTCACCTCTCATGCTTGGCCTCCAGCTGCTTCATCTGCGCCAGCTGCGTGGTCTCCATCATCTTCTTGAGCAGTTCCCGCTGCTCGTCCGGGTCCTTGGTCACCAGTCCACTCACCTCTCATGCTTGGCCTCTAGCTGCTTCATCTGCGCCAGCTGCGTGGTCTCCATCATCTTCTTGAGCAGTTCCCGCTGCTCGTCGAGGCGGGAGCGCGCCGAGCTCCACTCCTCGAGCCGGTGCTTGGCGACCAGCTCGCTCCACGCCGCCGACTGGTCGGTGACCAGCTTGCGGAACGCCGCGTCGTTGCTTAGCTGCTCCTTGCTGGAATGTAGAGTTTACATTTGAGTGATTACTGGATATAGCCTTGTTTCAGAGTTGAGATACCCTAAGGCATCATAATTAAAGTTCGGCGAAACGTTACAGATGGGATTAAACCATGTCGAGATTTAGACAAAAGGCAATCGAGAACGGTGATGATGAAATTATTGTTAAATCGGTGTCAGAACACATAAGATGATATCGTCCTACTCTGTAGCCTAAAAAAGATAAAGTGTAGGAGGCAATAGATCTTTGGACGACTAATACTGGAGACGTAAATAATGTTATTTTGGACATGGTGAACTTTTCTGTGCGATAGGCTTGCGTAGGACCTCAACTTGCGGTCCAAATTTCTGAAGCTACGTTTGGTTCTAATACTGCACCTCTAGCCCAACATGCGACTCTTTCTCACGCGAGATATACTATCCATCTCTTTTTTTACAGAACTATGAGACAGTGACTGGTGATGTTATGTCGAATAGCTAGATGGACTGGTGTTCACACTCACTACGCTTGTCACTTATTACATTTTGTATTGAGACTGCATTGTCCCTTTAACTTACACCCATTGAATCAATGGATTGACAGACCTTATATATATTACTAGCGACCCGCCCCGGCTTCGCACGGGTGCAATGCTGATAAATTATGCATGTATTATACATATAAACTTTCCCCTTGAATCACTCTATCTATTAAAAAAAACCGCATCAAAATCCGTTGCGTAGTTTTAAAGATTTAAGCATACAAAGGGACATAGGGACAGAGAAAGCGACTTTGTTTTATACTATGTAGTGATGTGTAAAAACAAGGATAGCGTGATTCATTATTCAGCGAATGTAACACCACCATCTAGCGGATAAGTAAGTCCCTAAATATAACGCCTATGTTAAACAACTGGACTCAAAATGAACGACTTACTTCTTCCCCTTGATGAGTTTCTCGAGTGCACTGCACTGCGCCTTCTGCATGGCTAGCTTCTCCTTCGTGTGGCGCTTGCGCATGGCTTCTAGCTCCTTCTGCTGCTTACGTCCCGTCTTCACGAAGCCCTTCTCTTGACGCAGCGACTCCACCGTGATGGGGTCGAATACTAGCGGAGGCTCTGTGATAGAGAGATGAAATTTAGTTACCAGATTACAGTTACGTGTGATTTAATTTTTTTTATTGGCAGTCTTATGGTACAGTTTAGGTACAGTTTATTGATATATTTTCCAAAACATAGTTCCCACACGTTGGGCGATACACGACTATGCGCGTCAAGCTGACGTCAGAACGGCGTGTCTATATGTCACTATCTAGGTATTTAATAATTAATTGCTTGAGGTACAGTTTTTTTTCACATAGATACAGTTTAGTACAGTTTAGGTACCTACAGTTATTTGGAGCAAATTTTGTGACTATTCAGACATTTCTCACGCCATACTGTTGACAGACACCCAAATTAATTTTTTTTTACCGAAATGCTGCTCAATCCTTCGTTCTTCTTGCCAAATAAATACCTACTGAGTCCTATTGAAAAAAGCTTGACTTTCATCACTGTGGATTGGATAGTTTTGGCTTTGTCAAGCAAAATACAAAGGACATTGGGTACTTTACTATGGAAAAATTCCCCACGGCGGACAAAGCTGAAACATACCTCAATTGAAAGCTTTTAACTTCTAGTTTTACTAAGTAAAGGGGTATTATTGTGGCGTATGGGAATACCGAAATATAATTACATTAATAATTCAGGTACGGTGATCGTATTATTTTAATACTGTACTGTATGTAAATGTTTAGTAATGTATATAAATATATTTTGTGTTATTTGATGACTAGCTTGGTATAGATAGCAGTTGAAGTGCCAGACTCATAGAGATTGTGGTTTATAGTCTTGTCAAGTAAGAGTACGCGCACATTTTGGGTGGGCTGCTACGGGCCGGCCCGCAGCGCAGAAATCGGTCTTGACTCTTGAGTATTTTATATTAACTATTGCACACTGAGGCGGGCCGCGTGAGGTGAACTCGTTGAAAAGTGTTCCCGAGCATCTCTCCTGAGGTGTACGTCCTGTCCTCATTTATGCCTTTCGTGAGTAGGTTGCGTAGTGTAGTGTGACAAGGACACGGCGAGGACCGCGCAAGACGTCAATCCAGACTACGACTTTGACTGTTATTATTCTGTTTCCATCGTTTTCCCCATGGATCCCGTAACCCATCTCCGCGAAGCGGCCTGTTCCGAGGACCACAAGGAAGCCATCGAATCTGTTGCTGGCTTAGTTTTACGCTATTTCAAGCATGAAAAAGTGCTAAGCAAGAGGTTCTCTGACTTCTCGGTGGCTGATGCGTTCGGGTCGCTGAGTGTGCCGGAAAAGTCACAGAACTCATCGTCTCCCACGGCCCCTCCGGCTCCGGTTACAGCTGAGGTAATCGAAGCCCCTAAGGCTCCCTCTCCCCCGGCGGTAGAGCAGAAGGCTTCTAAAAAGGCCAAGACTCCTAAGGCAGCCCCGGCGCCGTTTAAGACGCGAAGCCCCCAGTAAAGGTGGCCGCGCCAGCCCCAGTCACCCTCTCGGCCCCTAAGGCCAAGACAGATTCTGACGTTCGGAAATCCCGTTCCCGCACCCCCAAAGGTGCAGGAAGGGTAATCCGGAGCCCGACCCTCAGTGTTAACCCCGCCTCCGGGACGTTAGCAGAGGTCTAAAGCCTCAAAGAGTCCCTAGTTATCCCCCTCGAGCAAATCCCCTTAGACCGCGTAACACAGCCCAAGAGGCGCGACGCGGACAAGATGGAAACAGAATTTCAGGTCGCAATGCCTCGGGAGGAAAAGCGCAAGCGCGCGCGTACTTCCTCCGAGGAAAGGAAGTCGGCAAAAAAAAATACAGGTACCTTCCGCCTTCAGCGGACGTAGCCCCCCCGGCGCCTTCTGCGCCCCAGTCCAATCTTGTCTCGACTTGTCTAAACAAGTCCAAACGTGCAGCCCGGGCTGCACCTGCTCCCCCAAAGACTGCAATTTCTAGTAAGGGTACGCCTCAATTGAAGCATGCGAATTCTATCGCATCTCACATAGCAGCAATTGAGGATGAGCCCAAGACTGCGAAAGAGTCCTCCGTAATACTAGCTCTTTATGAAGAGATAAACACTTTTTACAAAGAGCAGTGCCAACTTCTCTCAGCTCGCGGTGCCAATACTAACTATTATGGATAGTACGCCCCTCACGCTTAAACCTCGTTCGTTAATTATTGGCATCTTCAATGACAACGGTCTGCGTGGGATGAAAGATAGGGTGATGGAATTCCTACGCGCTCATTCTAGCGATATATTTCTAGTTCATGAAACTTTTTACAAACCGCATTTTAAATCATTCCGGATCCCCGATTACGCGATGGTTAGGAATGATAGGTTGGATAGGCCCTTCGGAGGGACCGCGATTTTCTACCGCAGATGTCTGCACGTAGTTGCATTGTATTTCTCCTGTATATTTTATGAGGTGTGCAAGAAAGAGTTCTTGTATCTTGTAGTTGCCCCCTCTCTCCCGCCTCTTATTCAGTTGGAGCCATCTGTCTGTCGTATTTCGTTAGAAGGTCACGACCCGATAACGATTGCGTCAGTCTATCTGTCTCCCTCTAACAAACTCTTACCGACAGACTTAAACCTACTTGCTCAACCGGATCCCAATGGAGTCGTCTTCGCAGCAGGTGACTTCAATTCTAAGCTCATCGCGTGGAAGTGCGTAGCATCTAACCCAAACGGCGTTCAGTTTTTCAACTTCTTAGCCAGAGAAACAACCGAATTGTCAATCATTCCCCCTAGGGAACCGACTCATTTTTCGAACACTGACCTAACATAATTAGATGTGGCCCTTATGCAGAAAACCTTACAGTTGCGTTCTGTAGAAGTGGTTGTCGCGTTAGATTCCAACCATGCCCTGGAAGACAACGCGGAAGTATCGACGTCGATCTCCAGCAAGAAGTCCTCCAAAAACCGCCAGAAAGCGACTTCAGTAGCTACAGCAGCAGCAAGCTTTCGATGTTTGTAAACAATGAAAACCTTATTGCTGCGCTATAAAAATCTCATTTTCTCAGCTTTCCCATTAGTTATGGGAATAAAAAATACTCAGTGGTAAAGCCCGTAACATTATCTAAAAACTTTAATTGGTTTCGTTTGTGTCCGCTAGTGGGGAAGAAAGTACCCAATGTCCTTTGCGGAATATTTAGTCTTGTTTCCTCTTTATTTACATCAGTGATATTCACCGACTTTCAACGTCAGTCATCAAAAGTTTGGCGTTACCAGTAAAATAAATAAGTACCAGTATACACTTTGTATGTTATCCGTGGAAGGTCTATATTATCTGTGGAATGACGGCACACAATTTCCAATCCTTTGTTTACCTTTATCAACTAATTTAACAGTCCTGACAGTTCTCTGATATCTCAACATCTTGACCACTTAACCACTAACTTATTTTTTTATTGAACACTTTATAATTTGAAATGTTAATTAAAACTTGTACAAAGACCGGCGACAACGCGCCAAGCTAAAGGGAAACTAAAACTACGGATTGAGAACACTTTCTACAGACGGCAGTTTTCCCCAACGTAATGCTGCGAATCTCGGAATCGTTTATTTATTTAAACTACGGCACAAGCGCAAAGGCGATAGCGGGCTTAAAATGCGATTGCTATAAAAAATATGCAGCAAGGGAATGTACAAAATAAACATTGCATCGTTTTGATAGGATCAGTATATATTTTTTAAATTTGTATATTTACTAAACAAAACAATTATTCTAGATGATGTTTGTATCAAATTGTTCCTACTAAATAGGCGTGATACGTGAGAAATATTTCTTAAGAAAAGCCTAATTTCACCATTCTCCTTTAGTTACGAATAGTCGTAAAATACCTACGCAATGTTTTCTTCTGACTTTTAATCGGTCGTTAATAATCCGCCTGAAATTTATTGCTATCCGACTTCTAAAAGTAACCACGTATTTTATACAGAATAACTTTTACAATTTTGTAAACTTACTCCGCTTGCTCGTTTACAGTAAACGGCGATAAAGAATGCACATCGGCAATCATCGCATTTCCGAATACAAACGAATGCCAATTTCCATGTACATCAATTATTAGATTAATCGTTCATCAGAATTTGAATTTAGAACTAAGTACCTTATTGTTGTTTTGTTTTGATTTCACGTGAAATATATAGAGCTGTAAAACTCGATGTAATTATATATAGTTATTGCTATAATATTCTTGTTGGGGAAAAAATCCTAAAAGTTGACTGAGCATTAGCAACTGATGTTATACTACTAGGATACTTAAATGTGGGTTTAAAGATCGACAAAAAGTGTAATTACTTACATTAACATTTTCATGATTTTTAAATTGGTCGGCTTCTGTTACTAAATATTTATAAACATTTCAAATAAATATTTATGAAACAATTTCGCGTGACTGGCAAAGTAACGGCTTACCTTTTTTCCCTATAGATGCCATAGTACAAATTTAATTTTGTGTAAGTTTTATCAACTCTATATATATATTGACTTGGATATGCGACTGCACTCTCTCGCATTTGAACCACGACTGACAAGACAAACGTCATTGTGTGTGCGACACAGATATCGCTATACGAAGTCGAAATTAGCCGATTGCCTCTTTCCAAAGATCGATGTGCAAACTTTATCGCCGTTTACTGTACATACCTCGACCTGATTCCTCGAAATTTTATAGCCAACTACTTACTTGAATCAAGGAGGTTGTTGTCAATGACAACGCTTCCGCTTTCAACTTAAGGCACCCATATATAAGAGAAGCTTCTGAAAATATCTCCTACGCTCTCGGCTTACGTTCCAGTTCGATATAAATTATGATTTCACGGCTATTTGCGATACACAACGTAAACAAATCTCCGAAATATTATAATAACCTTGGAGTGGCTGGAGACTGCGTCAATGTCCAAACATGACTCTGTGGTTTATAATATTGATGGCAAATATCCCGCCAGCTGATTTTTAAAGTGTTCTTGCAGCTTTAAGTGGTCATACAACGGCTCAGCACCGTTGAAATGTTGTGTTTTGTGTTCTAAGAAATCATCGCATCCTTGGTGCTTTGCGTCACAGACGTTATGTTACTTGAGGAAAATGCGAATAGGAATGGCGCGTGACGTTAAAATCGTTGGTCAATCTCCATACATTCGTAGTGCCGCGGTAATGCCATCTATTGATACAACATTTCCCAAAAACACGTATATTTCTAAGACAGTTTCCCTCCATGCATTTCATACTCTTTGCTTCAGGTAGTCTAATCTAATCTGTTACAGTAGTGGATGTAATTTTACGTAACGTTCTCGTAGTTTTGTATATTTATCTAACATAAAGATAACTATTTGGAAAAGTGTTCATCAGTAGCGGCAGACCGCTCGGAGCCAAAGAATTCCCAGATGTTGCCTAGAGCACATCTAGGCAGTTAAACAAACATAAAATAGGTAAGTAGTATTTAACTGGGCCGCGAGGTTTGCTATTGTTAAAGTTCAACCACTTTTCTGTAACAAGCGTTTACGCGTTCACGGCTAGGTGGTGGTAATTGCTTAATAACATCAGGATGGTCACGCCCTGTAGGACGGCCTCCCGCCAGGTGGACCGACAACCTGAAAAGAGTGGCGGGAAGCGGTTGGAAGCGGAAAGCTGAGGATCGGGTATGGTAGCGCGAACTGGGGAAGGCTTATGTCCAGCAGTGGACGACTCCGGGCTGATGATGATGATGATCAGGATGGTTGTTTGCCACCGTCGTAGTACAATTTTTTTTTGTGTCCGTCGTAGCGTCTATAAGAACTGGTGTTTAAATTAAAACAATACTGACCTTTCTTTTCTTCGATCTGCACCTTCTTCTCGGGCCCGCTCTCCTCGATGCCCATCTCCTTCATGTTGTCAGTGCGCTCCTTCGCCGCGCCCATGAAGGCTCGCGGATCTGACAGCGCCGCCATGAAATCTGTAAACACAAAAACGTACCTATGTAAAACTACTTACTTGGCAGTTTTCTCGCGCAAAGGCTTTCCGTAGCCATACAACGTGGGAATGCTGCCTGCGCCATAGGCACCCTTCCTCTATTTTAATCTTAGTTTAATTTTTAGTTTTATATTTGATGTTTTATTTTTGACCCATATAATCAATTACTTGATTGGAAACACAGATGCACCGTACCACTGCTGTGGCGCGGAGATGATCCCATTAGCGGGTTATACTCCCACACAAAGTCCGACTTACTGGTGGTGAGGGCTAAACAGCCCTGATACACTTCAAGCCATGTTTTAAAAAAATTGGGCAGGTGCGTGTCCGACTCGCGCATAAAGGGTTCCGTACCATAAAACAAGTTTGTTGTATAGCCGGTTAAATATTTATTTTATTTTTAGTATATGTTGTTACAGCGAGCGGCAATAGAAATACCTACATCATCTGTGAAAATTTCAACTGTCTAGCTATCACCGTTCTTGAGATACAGCCTGGTGACAGACGGACGGACGGACAGCGAAGTCTCAGTAATAGGGTCCCGTTATTACCCTTTGGGTACGGAACCCTAAAAAGATGCACCGTAAGGCATGGAATTGGAAGATACTTAGCCGACATACGCTGCCACTGCAACGGAGCAGTGTAAAATAGACCAATCAATTTCTCAGATTTAAATGCATTACGATTGGGCTAAACACTGAAAAAAAAAATGCATGTCTGCGTTAGCTAAGTCTGCAAATCTTAGTCTTATAAATGGTAACTATCCCACAAATTTCTGCCCCCAATCTACAAGGTACACGATGTTGATCTTATGTGTCACATGTAAAACTATTATGTGCAGGCCCGGATTTAGAGGGCCAGGACCGTAGGCACTTGGCATGGGGCCCCTCCCCTATCTCGAAATGCTTTTCAGTAAATTAAATACTAAGTAGTAGTATTTTAAGTGATAGATACGGAGAACATAAGTATGGTGCAAGTCCTCCTTCTGGGACTACCCTAGACCGGCTGGGTCCCTAGGCCCGGGCCTTGTGAGCCTAGGGGTAAATATGGCACTGATCGTGTGCCATAACATATTGAGTACTAGCTGTGCCCCGCGGTGTTACCCGCTCATCCCACGGGAACACTAAATTTATTCGGGATGAAAAGTATCCTATGTCCTTTCCCGGGTCTCAAACTATCTCCATACCAAATTTCATCTAAGTCGGTTCAGCGGTTTAAGCGTGAAGAGGTAACAGACAGACAGACAGACAGACAGACAGACAGACAGACAGACAGACAGACACACTTTCGCATTTATAATATTAGTATGGATACGGTGGAAACTGTCTTCTATTAGCCTACCTTCAAACTCATCCGGCACGTAGATCTTGAGCTCGATGTTGCAGAACAGCATGGGCAGCGACATGGAGAAGGTGAATAAAATATTGAGTATTGAGTATTCGGTGGAAATTGTCTCCTATTAGCCTACCTTCAAACCCATCGGGCACGTAGATCTTGAGCTCGATGTTGCAGAACAGCATGGGCAGCGACATGGGGAAGGTGAATAAAATATTGAGTATTCGGTGGAAATTGTCTTCTATTAGCCTACCTTCAAACCCATCCGGCACGTAGATCCTGAGCTCGATGTTGCAGAACAGCATGGGCAGCGACATGGGGAAGGTGAATAAAATATTGAGTATTCGGTGGAAATTGTCTTCTATTAGCCTACCTTCAAACCCATCGGGCACGTAGATCTTGAGCTCGATGTTGCAGAACAGCATGGGCAGCGACATGGGGAAGTTGGCCTCGGTGCGCAGTGAGATGTGTCTGTAGCCCGCCTGCAGCCCGTCCAGCGGCAGGATCCGCTGACCCAGCAGCTTGCCGCTCTCGTCGTACACGCCGAACCGCAGCACCGCCAGGTCTGGCAGAACCACCTGGAAGGGACAGTTAGTTATTTTTTTTTCATCACACTTGCTCGTAATATCGGCGATGGCGGGACGAGCTAGACTCTTTTATAAAGGAACTAGCGACCCGCCCCGGCTTCGCACGGGTGCAATGCTGATAAATTATGCATGTATTATACATATAAACCTTCCTCTTGAATCACTCTATCTATTAAAAAAAATTGGGCAAGTGCGAGCCCGACTCGCGCATGAAGGGTTCCGTACCTATAGATATATATAATTTATAACAAGTTTGTTGTATGGGAGCCCCCCTTAAATATTTATTTTATTTTATTTTTAGTATTTGTTGTTATAGCGGCAATAGAAATACATCATCTGTGAAAATTTCAACTGTCCAGCTATCACCGTTGTTGAGATACAGCCTGGTGACAGACGGACGGACGGACGGACGGACGGACGGACGGACGGACGGACGGACGGACGGACGGACAGCGAAGTCTCAGTAATAGGGTCCCGTTTTTACCCTTTGGGTACGGAACCCTAAAAAACTGCATCAAAATCCGTTGCGTAGTTTTAAAGATTTAAGCATACAAAGGGACATAGGGACAGAGAAAGTGACTTTGTTTTATACTATGTAGTGATGGCCAGAAATACCCCAAAACCGGGAACAGAACAATGGAAGAAGTGGGGAGGCTTTTGCCCAGCAGTGGGACATCATGGGCTCACAATAATAATAATAACATGCTCGTAAACAATGTGTAAATTTACATGCTAAAAAAGCAGGCGGTAACTCGTAAATTACGCCCTAGGGCGGTAATTTACATCACACTTTAACACATTCGCTGCCAAGGATTTCGTAGCGCTACGCGCGTAGCCGATAACATGGGGAAATGCGTATGTAGCGAAAAGTTGCTACGTGCACTGCGCCCGGGAAGCGGGTTCCCGGTGTTCAAAGTGTTAAGGGTTTACATGCTAGAAAACCGGGTGGTAAGTCGTATATTACGGCCTAGGGCGGTAAGTAATTTTGGTATTGACTACAATTTATTACTTTTGTTTTATTTCCTCCAAAGTGTGATGAAAAACGTCGTACGTGACTCTGGTGTTAAAGGAATATCAAACTCGTGTCATTAAAGCCCTCGCGTTGGGCTTCGGGCTTCTAATAGACACTCGTTTTGTCCTCGTTTACCACCCTTGTTACGTAATGTACTATTTTGTCACAGGGAGCAAACGAGTAAACGGATCGTCTGATGGTGCGCGATTACCGTCGCCCATAAACACACTCACACATAGACACCTGAAACACCAGAGGAGTCACAAGTACGTTGCACGCACAGGTGGGAGTACGCCGTTTTCTTGAAGATTTAAAGGTCGTATCGGTCCGGAAATACCGCAAGTGTCAATTCACTCCACAATGTGTCCATTATGTAAATGTTAATTTGTGGTAACGCACGGTGGACTCAATCATATCCCATCTATTTAATGTTGTTACAAAAATACCTGACCTATAATTTGCACATACGCTTCATTTGAAAGTGACGATAAATAAGTATGAATAATGTATATAGTTTCCGTTGACCGTTTCTGTGAAAAACCATTTTTAGGGTTCCGTACCCAAAGGGTAAAAACGGGACCCTATTAGGTACTGAGACTTCTCTGTCCGTCCGTCCGTCTGTCACCAGGCTGTATTTCAAGAACGGTGATAGCTAGACAGTTGCAATTTTCACGGATGATGTATTTCTATTGCCGCTACAACAACAAATAAGTAAAATAAAATAAATATTTAAGGGGGCTTCCATACAACAAACTTACAGATAATGGTACGGAACCCTTCGTGCGTGAGTTCCACTCGCACTTGGCCGGTAATTCCTTATTTTTTATTTACAAACTGACCGACGATTGCGGAAACCCATACCTACTTCAGCCAACTTCGCGGGTAGTGTACAGCTAGAGTTACCTTGCGGAAGAGGAAGGGTTCCTCGTTGTAGACGGGGTTGAGCCCGTTGGCGGGCACCATGCGCGTGCGGAACTCCTTGCGGATGGTGTCGGTGGGCAGCCCGTACATGTGTGTCAACATGTGACCGGCTTACCTTGCGGAAGAGGAAGGGTTCCTCGTTGTAGACGGGGTTGAGCCCGTTGGCGGGCACCATGCGCGTGCGGAACTCCTTGCGGATGGTGTCGGTGGGCAGCCCGTACATGTGTGTCAACATGTGACCGGCTTACCTTGCGGAAGAGGAAGGGTTCCTCGTTGTAGACGGGGTTGAGCCCGTTGGCGGGCACCATGCGCGTGCGGAACTCCTTGCGGATGGTGTCGGTGGGCAGCCCGTACATGTGTGTCAACATGTGACCGGCTTACCTTGCGGAAGAGGAAGGGTTCCTCGTTGTAGACGGGGTTGAGCCCGTTGGCGGGCACCATGCGCGTGCGGAACTCCTTGCGGATGGTGTCGGTGGGCAGCCCGTACATGTGTGTCAACATGTGACCGGCTTACCTTGCGGAAGAGGAAGGGTTCCTCGTTGTAGACGGGGTTGAGCCCGTTGGCGGGCACCATGCGCGTGCGGAACTCCTTGCGGATGGTGTCGGTGGGCAGCCCGTACATGTGTGTCAACATGTGACCGGCTTACCTTGCGGAAGAGGAAGGGTTCCTCGTTGTAGACGGGGTTGAGCCCGTTGGCGGGCACCATGCGCGTGCGGAACTCCTTGCGGATGGTGTCGGTGGGCAGCCCGTACATGTGTGTCAACATGTGACCGGCTTACCTTGCGGAAGAGGAAGGGTTCCTCGTTGTAGACGGGGTTGAGCCCGTTGGCGGGCACCATGCGCGTGCGGAACTCCTTGCGGATGGTGTCGGTGGGCAGCCCGTACATGTGTGTCAACATGTGACCGGCTTACCTTGCGGAAGAGGAAGGGTTCCTCGTTGTAGACGGGGTTGAGCCCGTTGGCGGGCACCATGCGCGTGCGGAACTCCTTGCGGATGGTGTCGGTGGGCAGCCCGTACATGTGTGTCAACATGTGACCGGCTTACCTTGCGGAAGAGGAAGGGTTCCTCGTTGTAGACGGGGTTGAGCCCGTTGGCGGGCACCATGCGCGTGCGGAACTCCTTGCGGATGGTGTCGGTGGGCAGCCCGTACATGTGTGTCAACATGTGACCGGCTTACCTTGCGGAAGAGGAAGGGTTCCTCGTTGTAGACGGGGTTGAGCCCGTTGGCGGGCACCATGCGCGTGCGGAACTCCTTGCGGATGGTGTCGGTGGGCAGCCCGTACATGTGTGTCAACATGTGACCGGCTTACCTTGCGGAAGAGGAAGGGTTCCTCGTTGTAGACGGGGTTGAGCCCGTTGGCGGGCACCATGCGCGTGCGGAACTCCTTGCGGATGGTGTCGGTGGGCAGCCCGTACATGTGTGTCAACATGTGACCGGCTTACCTTGCGGAAGAGGAAGGGTTCCTCGTTGTAGACGGGGTTGAGCCCGTTGGCGGGCACCATGCGCGTGCGGAACTCCTTGCGGATGGTGTCGGTGGGCAGCCCGTACATGTGTGTCAACATGTGACCGGCTTACCTTGCGGAAGAGGAAGGGTTCCTCGTTGTAGACGGGGTTGAGCCCGTTGGCGGGCACCATGCGCGTGCGGAACTCCTTGCGGATGGTGTCGGTGGGCAGCCCGTACATGTGTGTCAACATGTGACCGGCTTACCTTGCGGAAGAGGAAGGGTTCCTCGTTGTAGACGGGGTTGAGCCCGTTGGCGGGCACCATGCGCGTGCGGAACTCCTTGCGGATGGTGTCGGTGGGCAGCCCGTACATGTGTGTCAACATGTGACCGGCTTACCTTGCGGAAGAGGAAGGGTTCCTCGTTGTAGACGGGGTTGAGCCCGTTGGCGGGCACCATGCGCGTGCGGAACTCCTTGCGGATGGTGTCGGTGGGCAGCCCGTACATGTGTGTCAACATGTGACCGGCTTACCTTGCGGAAGAGGAAGGGTTCCTCGTTGTAGACGGGGTTGAGCCCGTTGGCGGGCACCATGCGCGTGCGGAACTCCTTGCGGATGGTGTCGGTGGGCAGCCCGTACATGTGTGTCAACATGTGACCGGCTTACCTTGCGGAAGAGGAAGGGTTCCTCGTTGTAGACGGGGTTGAGCCCGTTGGCGGGCACCATGCGCGTGCGGAACTCCTTGCGGATGGTGTCGGTGGGCAGCCCGTACATGTGTGTCAACATGTGACCGGCTTACCTTGCGGAAGAGGAAGGGTTCCTCGTTGTAGACGGGGTTGAGCCCGTTGGCGGGCACCATGCGCGTGCGGAACTCCTTGCGGATGGTGTCGGTGGGCAGCCCGTACATGTGTGTCAACATGTGACCGGCTTACCTTGCGGAAGAGGAAGGGTTCCTCGTTGTAGACGGGGTTGAGCCCGTTGGCGGGCACCATGCGCGTGCGGAACTCCTTGCGGATGGTGTCGGTGGGCAGCCCGTACATGTGTGTCAACATGTGACCGGCTTACCTTGCGGAAGAGGAAGGGTTCCTCGTTGTAGACGGGGTTGAGCCCGTTGGCGGGCACCATGCGCGTGCGGAACTCCTTGCGGATGGTGTCGGTGGGCAGCCCGTACATGTGTGTCAACATGTGACCGGCTTACCTTGCGGAAGAGGAAGGGTTCCTCGTTGTAGACGGGGTTGAGCCCGTTGGCGGGCACCATGCGCGTGCGGAACTCCTTGCGGATGGTGTCGGTGGGCAGCCCGTACATGTGTGTCAACATGTGACCGGCTTACCTTGCGGAAGAGGAAGGGTTCCTCGTTGTAGACGGGGTTGAGCCCGTTGGCGGGCACCATGCGCGTGCGGAACTCCTTGCGGATGGTGTCGGTGGGCAGCCCGTACATGTGTGTCAACATGTGACCGGCTTACCTTGCGGAAGAGGAAGGGTTCCTCGTTGTAGACGGGGTTGAGCCCGTTGGCGGGCACCATGCGCGTGCGGAACTCCTTGCGGATGGTGTCGGTGGGCAGCCCGTACATGTGTGTCAACATGTGACCGGCTTACCTTGCGGAAGAGGAAGGGTTCCTCGTTGTAGACGGGGTTGAGCCCGTTGGCGGGCACCATGCGCGTGCGGAACTCCTTGCGGATGGTGTCGGTGGGCAGCCCGTACATGTGTGTCAACATGTGACCGGCTTACCTTGCGGAAGAGGAAGGGTTCCTCGTTGTAGACGGGGTTGAGCCCGTTGGCGGGCACCATGCGCGTGCGGAACTCCTTGCGGATGGTGTCGGTGGGCAGCCCGTACATGTGTGTCAACATGTGACCGGCTTACCTTGCGGAAGAGGAAGGGTTCCTCGTTGTAGACGGGGTTGAGCCCGTTGGCGGGCACCATGCGCGTGCGGAACTCCTTGCGGATGGTGTCGGTGGGCAGCCCGTACATGTGTGTCAACATGTGACCGGCTTACCTTGCGGAAGAGGAAGGGTTCCTCGTTGTAGACGGGGTTGAGCCCGTTGGCGGGCACCATGCGCGTGCGGAACTCCTTGCGGATGGTGTCGGTGGGCAGCCCGTACATGTGTGTCAACATGTGACCGGCTTACCTTGCGGAAGAGGAAGGGTTCCTCGTTGTAGACGGGGTTGAGCCCGTTGGCGGGCACCATGCGCGTGCGGAACTCCTTGCGGATGGTGTCGGTGGGCAGCCCGTACATGTGTGTCAACATGTGACCGGCTTACCTTGCGGAAGAGGAAGGGTTCCTCGTTGTAGACGGGGTTGAGCCCGTTGGCGGGCACCATGCGCGTGCGGAACTCCTTGCGGATGGTGTCGGTGGGCAGCCCGTACATGTGTGTCAACATGTGACCGGCTTACCTTGCGGAAGAGGAAGGGTTCCTCGTTGTAGACGGGGTTGAGCCCGTTGGCGGGCACCATGCGCGTGCGGAACTCCTTGCGGATGGTGTCGGTGGGCAGCCCGTACATGTGTGTCAACATGTGACCGGCTTACCTTGCGGAAGAGGAAGGGTTCCTCGTTGTAGACGGGGTTGAGCCCGTTGGCGGGCACCATGCGCGTGCGGAACTCCTTGCGGATGGTGTCGGTGGGCAGCCCGTACATGTGTGTCAACATGTGACCGGCTTACCTTGCGGAAGAGGAAGGGTTCCTCGTTGTAGACGGGGTTGAGCCCGTTGGCGGGCACCATGCGCGTGCGGAACTCCTTGCGGATGGTGTCGGTGGGCAGCCCGTACATGTGTGTCAACATGTGACCGGCTTACCTTGCGGAAGAGGAAGGGTTCCTCGTTGTAGACGGGGTTGAGCCCGTTGGCGGGCACCATGCGCGTGCGGAACTCCTTGCGGATGGTGTCGGTGGGCAGCCCGTACATGTGTGTCAACATGTGACCGGCTTACCTTGCGGAAGAGGAAGGGTTCCTCGTTGTAGACGGGGTTGAGCCCGTTGGCGGGCACCATGCGCGTGCGGAACTCCTTGCGGATGGTGTCGGTGGGCAGCCCGTACATGTGTGTCAACATGTGACCGGCTTACCTTGCGGAAGAGGAAGGGTTCCTCGTTGTAGACGGGGTTGAGCCCGTTGGCGGGCACCATGCGCGTGCGGAACTCCTTGCGGATGGTGTCGGTGGGCAGCCCGTACATGTGTGTCAACATGTGACCGGCTTACCTTGCGGAAGAGGAAGGGTTCCTCGTTGTAGACGGGGTTGAGCCCGTTGGCGGGCACCATGCGCGTGCGGAACTCCTTGCGGATGGTGTCGGTGGGCAGCCCGTACATGTGTGTCAACATGTGACCGGCTTACCTTGCGGAAGAGGAAGGGTTCCTCGTTGTAGACGGGGTTGAGCCCGTTGGCGGGCACCATGCGCGTGCGGAACTCCTTGCGGATGGTGTCGGTGGGCAGCCCGTACATGTGTGTCAACATGTGACCGGCTTACCTTGCGGAAGAGGAAGGGTTCCTCGTTGTAGACGGGGTTGAGCCCGTTGGCGGGCACCATGCGCGTGCGGAACTCCTTGCGGATGGTGTCGGTGGGCAGCCCGTACATGTGTGTCAACATGTGACCGGCTTACCTTGCGGAAGAGGAAGGGTTCCTCGTTGTAGACGGGGTTGAGCCCGTTGGCGGGCACCATGCGCGTGCGGAACTCCTTGCGGATGGTGTCGGTGGGCAGCCCGTACATGTGTGTCAACATGTGACCGGCTTACCTTGCGGAAGAGGAAGGGTTCCTCGTTGTAGACGGGGTTGAGCCCGTTGGCGGGCACCATGCGCGTGCGGAACTCCTTGCGGATGGTGTCGGTGGGCAGCCCGTACATGTGTGTCAACATGTGACCGGCTTACCTTGCGGAAGAGGAAGGGTTCCTCGTTGTAGACGGGGTTGAGCCCGTTGGCGGGCACCATGCGCGTGCGGAACTCCTTGCGGATGGTGTCGGTGGGCAGCCCGTACATGTGTGTCAACATGTGACCGGCTTACCTTGCGGAAGAGGAAGGGTTCCTCGTTGTAGACGGGGTTGAGCCCGTTGGCGGGCACCATGCGCGTGCGGAACTCCTTGCGGATGGTGTCGGTGGGCAGCCCGTACATGTGTGTCAACATGTGACCGGCTTACCTTGCGGAAGAGGAAGGGTTCCTCGTTGTAGACGGGGTTGAGCCCGTTGGCGGGCACCATGCGCGTGCGGAACTCCTTGCGGATGGTGTCGGTGGGCAGCCCGTACATGTGTGTCAACATGTGACCGGCTTACCTTGCGGAAGAGGAAGGGTTCCTCGTTGTAGACGGGGTTGAGCCCGTTGGCGGGCACCATGCGCGTGCGGAACTCCTTGCGGATGGTGTCGGTGGGCAGCCCGTACATGTGTGTCAACATGTGACCGGCTTACCTTGCGGAAGAGGAAGGGTTCCTCGTTGTAGACGGGGTTGAGCCCGTTGGCGGGCACCATGCGCGTGCGGAACTCCTTGCGGATGGTGTCGGTGGGCAGCCCGTACATGTCCACCTCCACGTACGTGCCCACCTTCTTGTCCGACAGGAACTGCCCGGCTATCACCTGGGGACAAACATTAACTATTATAGGAATTATGAATAAACTAGCTGTGCCGTGCGGTGTTACCCCGCTTATCCCACGGAAACACTTATTTTTTTCGGGATAAAGTAATCTATCTCCAGGGAAGTCAGCTTCCTTCATACCAAAATTTTGCTAAATGGGTCCAGCTGTTTCAGCTTACATAAACACACTCACAAACTTTCGCCTTCATAATATTAGTGAAATTATCATCATCAATTATTATCATCATTTCATCAATTTCAAGCACCATTACTAGGACTAGGATTTACTTCACGAAGAGAATACCTGTGTCATCATGAACCTTAGCCTAGAGGAAACAGAAGTTGGATGAGAACTTTAGGGGAGACCTTTGTCCAACAGTGGACGTCTATCGGCTGTTATGATGATGATGATTCAGACGATTTGGGAATGTGGAAAAGTTTAGAAGTGAACGCTTTGTAAATGTGGCCGAAATAGAAGATTGGGTGAAGACGGAATTTTGACAATCTAGGAATTTGGCGAAATAAGTGAGGCCAAAGTGGATCTAAGCGCTTGAGTGGTCCAGCAATTCTTCATTTACTGAAGACGTTATTTCTCTTTGCCTCAAGAGATGAAGGCATCATAAAAGTCTTACCTGCACGGAACACTGAGCAGCAATGACCCCGTCGACGGGGGCATCGGCGAAAGGATCGAAGCTGCGGTCGGCACGTCGCATGAAATCCGGTTTGAGCAGATATCCACAGTTGCCATTGTACTCGAATTTCCCCTGGTTCAGCTGCATCGGAAGATCTGAGGTTTGGAAGTTGAGGGACACCATCTGGCACCCCGCGTTCCAGAACACCTGTGGAAAAGAGAGGGGCATGTTTACTAATTAGGGAATGTAACTGGCTATTTTTTGTATGAAAATAACCGGTTATTAACCGAAACCGCCGTTATTCAAACATTTTCGTTTAACCGTTGCATTCCCTATTACTAATGCTTCATACAAGGGTCGAAACTTGCTTTATATTGTAGGAACATTTCAAAACCACGGGATATATGGTTGATAATAATGAGTCTGGTACTTATTCATATTTGGTCCTATGAATTCGTCATATTCATAAATAGTTTGGAATAAAAACAAATGGTGACTTTAGCATGTGGTATGTGAAATAAAGGCATATTAACGAAAATATCACCATCAAACAGTCTGACTGACTGGCAGGACTGAGTATTTCATATTTTCATAAAAGAAAATCTATGATAATGATGATGAATATGTGTGTACATAATTAGGCCTTAAAACACTCATGTGATCCTCTTATAAAACTCGCTTTCGTCTCGTTTTACAAAACCACGCTCCTATTTAAGACCTCTCATTATGTAGCAGTTGCATAAACTACTATTAGCCAACAGTACCTGCGGCATGTAGTTGGAGGAGTCAGCTCGGGTGCCCTTGGGGTAAATCCTGGACATCTGTCGCTTGTTGTAGTTGACGAAGTCTATGGCCTGCTGCTTCAGGTAGTTCATGCCCGTCGTCTCCGCGAACGACGACATGTTGTGGTAGATGTTCTTCTCTGTAATCATTATTTAGATCTTTACGTTGTTGCCATTTAATTAATGAAATCTACTCGAAAGACCGGCGTACCATTCATTTTTATAATAGCAGGAGGATCGTATTTCATCTTTAATAAAGTATTTGATAAAAGACTAAGCCTTAACGTGATTTTTCATGGGAATGTTTTCCTGAGTGAAAATTTACCAAATGAAAATGTGTGTACTTATATTATTCCAAGGATTGCATTGGCAAAAAAAAACTTACTACTAAAAAATATTTTGTTTTGGGTAGGGTAAGTTGGTCAACACTGGATCACTCCATTTTTCAATGGCCCTATCTGCTGAAATAATTGCGTTATACAAAATATTTTTGGACTGTTGCTTTAACAATTTATTCAAGATTGGTTATATTATGCTTACAATCCTAGATTTCTAACCATCTGGACATGAACAAGCTTTTTTTAAAAAATGGGATTTGACCCACTGTGCACTAGGGGGGGTGAACATTGGGTATACCAGTAGTTCACAGTGGACCAAGGAACATTTAATAAGCATGATAAGGGTAAAACCAATAAAATACGAGCATCTTTTATTTTATTTGTCACGTTTAGTTACTAATTAACAAAACTTTCATCAGTAAGTTGAACAAAAATCGGAGACAATTTTTTTTCCGCCTTTATTATGATTGTTACGGTCATAAAAAACTAGTAACAATCATATAATAACAGTCATATAAAATCTAGCAATACTAGAATACTAATCACAAGTCTTTTAAGAGTTTGTTATTTCAGACAAACGAGATCAGCAGTAGGAACTTAAACAAAATTAACACTCATACACTTACAAACTTCGTCAATCTACCAATTTTAAATAGAATAGAAAATCAAAAAATATTAAAACACTAACTAACTTCCACCAACGAGATCAAACATCCAGAAATTACCGGTTCCGACCATATGCAAGATCGGTAAAAGCCATACAAAAATAGTGTCGAACTAGCTAATTCAGTAGCTCTAACAAAACTAAATAAAAAAAATAAAACATAAATGAAGGTATTTCACTGTTTGCTGAAGCTTGCCGAATACTCGTCCCGTTTTTAGGGTTCCGTACCCAAAGGGTAAAAACGGGACCCTATTACTGAGACTTCGCTGTCCGTCCATCCGTCCGTCCGTCCGTCTGTCACCAGGCTGTATCTCAAAAACGGTGATAGCTAGACAGTTGAAATTTTCACAGATGATGTATTTCTATTGCCGCTATAACAACAAATACTAAAAATAAAATAAAATAAATATTTAAGGGGGGCTCCCATACAACAAACGGGATTGGTTGCGTTAACTTTGCACCTTATTTGTATGGAGCGCTATACATACCAGGTGCAAACTTAACTTAACCACTTAAGGATAGAAAGTGTTTGTACGGAACCCTCGGTGCGTGAGTCCGACTCGCACTTGACCGGTTTTTAATACTAATCAGGGCTTCTTCCATTTGTTCAGCAGATACACTGCCTACCTTTCTGCATGTAGCCTTTTTTCTCGGCATTCTGTAAAAAAACGAAAGTTTTATTGTAGTGAAACACTAAGTACACAGTGGGTCAGATGACCCATTGTGTCCTTGACCCACTTGACCCAGTGTCAACCCACACACCAAAAAAACAATAAAAAATTAAAAAAAAAGGAATAGATAGTTTCAGCGAAAATATACTTACACCTCAAAATACCTTATGAACCCCTTTAACAATAAAACTAATAACCACAATTACACTTGCACTCATTTTGGAAAAACACTTTAAATTCCAACTTACGTAAATGTTAGACCTGCGGCGCTGAGATTCTCACACGCGTGGACAAGACGTTCCTCTTGCGCAATCGCACGGGCACTGAGCTAGTAGTGACGTGTTCGCCAGAGGTATCTTTTGCGCGTAGTGAAGTAATAAAAATACTGTGCGTTTTGTAGTTGTGTGCGTTACCCACTGTGCACCAGCAACCCACTGTCGACCATCTTACCCTACTGAAATTTTGTAAAATGAAACATGTAGGTAATGACTCTTTTTTTGTCTGTCCTAATTTTAATATTTTACATTGATACAAAGATCAAAGCTCAAAGAATTTTTTTAATGCGTAACCTGGTGAAAGAGACTGGGAATCAAACCCGGTACCTCTGGATTGCCGGTCCGGTCTAGACCGCATTTAAATTTATCTTTGAGCTTTGATCTATGTAACAATGGTTTAATGAAATTTTCCCAAAACAATTTAGGCATAACGGCATAATCCCCTCGTGAAAACTTAGGGCCCTTTCAGACGAACGGCACGTTCCTTACAGACGAACGGCACTTGTACAACTGCAGCCGTCGCCACTTGTCGACGGCAGCCGACGAGAGGTGGCGACTGCAGCCGACGCGTCGACGGCAGTCGTCGACAAGTGACGGCTGCCGTCGAGAGGTGAAGGCTGCCGTCAACGCGTCGACGGCAGCCAGCAACGCGTCGACGGCAGCCGTCGACAAGTGGCGACGGCAGCCGTCAACAGGTGGCGACGGCTGCAGTTGTACAAGTGCCGTTCGTCTGTAAGGAAAGTGCCGTTCGTCTGTAAGGAAAGTGCCGTTCGTCTGAAAGGGCCCTTGTCTGCACTCACTGTCGGCCTCCTCGAACCCCTGGAACTTGATGGGCTGCGCGTAGTTGACCATGGAGGACAGCCAGGGGTGCACGTTGGTGGTGGAGCCCGTGTAGGCCACCGGCGGCGGCGCGTCGTCGCCCGCCGTCGCCGCCTCCGCCACGATCTCTTCCGGCTGCAGTTACCAATGGTTTGGAGGCCTTATTCCTTTTAAAATTTCTTTTTTTCATATTACGACAAATATATTGACAATTTCAACCAACTTTTTGAAGTGAATAATACTTTTCCACGAGTTCTAGGTAGTAACGTAGCTATTTCATGCTTTTATTGCGTGCTGTCGAAAATAAGTTGAAATAACTCATTTTTCGCGTGAATTTTGTCAATTTTGAGTAGTTTTTGAAACCATAAATATCAATGATTAATTCAAACTGTAGGTTTCCAATATATACCAATAGATCCCAATAGCCCTGTTCTAGGTAGTAACATCAATAATATGTTAAGAAACATGTTCGATCATAGAGAAAATGATTAAAACCATCAGCATTTTAAAAGGAATAAGGCCTCTTAAGTATGCACTACCCCTGTCTCTTCCGACCGATTTCAGCCATGATGACTAGTTTCACTCCTAATTGGCTTGGCGCTCATACGCATGAGTCATGTGTGTCAAGCCTTCACTACTAATAGGTGCTCATATACAGCAGATACTAGCCCCTCATTCATGAGTCATGTGTGTCAAGCCTTCACTACTCTACATGGGTGTTTATATACAGTAGATACTAGCCCCTCATTCCTCAATTAGGGGCTAAGACGGGCCGGTAAAATTCTAGAAATGACAAAACATAAATCATAAAAAAATGCAGTTTCAGTGCAGTGCATCAGAAATGTAGTGCATTGTCATCGAAAAATAGCATAAATTTATAACCATCTTCTTATCAGGCACCGGTACGACGGACGCGAACTGTCCCGAAACAGTTCCGACTTCTGGTGCTCCACCCCCGATTTCAGTCACTTGTCCATGATCATGAATACCCCTACCTTCTTATCAAGCACTGCTACAGCTGACGCGTCCTCCTTGACCTCATCCTCGATGACGAACTGCCCCTGTCGGAACAGCTCCAACTCCTGCCGCTCCACTTCTGGCTTCAACCGCTTGTTCTTAATCATAATCTTGCGCTTCAGCATTGAAGGTGGTGGTAGGGGAGCGCCTGGTTCCAACTGAGAAGAAACAGAAACGAATATTGGACATGGGATGGCAATCCATATTTCATATAGCTTGTTGCGTATATCATGTTATCTCAGTACATTTTACGATGATTTTAAGGATTGGCAGCGTAGCTCTAGCTAGCAGCGAGTACCTTCAATATGGCGGCGTCGATACGATCGATACACAGTCTAGCCGATTGTGAGAAGGCGATGCCAACAACAGATTTTTAAGGCGTCAATCTTTTTTTCGGTCTTGTAGTCTTACTGTCCACTTTTGAGACTCATATAAGGAGATTGGTAAGATAAATGAGAGGCTTGTGTCGAGGGTATTATACTCGTCAATTTTAAATCTAGGTTTCTTTGTGCCTTTCTAGGGAATAAGAAAGGAAAGGAAGATATAGTGGGCTCGGACTTACCGGATGTTCTGGAAGCGGTTCCTTCAGCAGCAAATCGCCCAAGATCTCATCACAGTACTTGGCTAACTTGTACTGCTGGGCCTTGCAGCAGTGGTTCTCGAACGAGAGGATGATGGGGTAGTCGGAGGTGACGAAGGCGGTGTCTCGCAGCGCGTAGATGACGTCTTTGAAGAGGATGTCGGTGCACATGGCCATGCCGTGGGTTATGATCGGTTCTTCGTCTTCACCTTTGCCGTCCCAGCAGTCGAGCTCCACGCAACTGAAAAGGGTTGAAATCGTATCAGGAATTATTTGATCAAGTTTGTTTCGTACTGATGCCAAGAAAATGTTATAGTTATTCAAATGGTCGAGCCTCGTGCGGTATAAGCAGCTGTGACGAACGAAGGACAATGTATGAGTCTCACACTCCCCCTACGTTCTACTCTCCAGGCCAGGAGAATTCGTAACAGCATTTTTAATATTTTCATTCAGGTAAAAAAGGTAAATATAGTAATCTGGTAATAATACTAACCGGAGTTTACTTGGTATTTACGCATTTACATGTCAGACACTCCTCTCTCCTCTTATCTCCACAAAGCTCTTGCCATCGAACTGCGGCCCCGACAGGTACGTGTTGTGCGACGAGTATACATATGTAGTAATATGCTAGAGGCTAAACATGCCATGTAGTTGTCCAGACGGTCGAGGAATATATATCTGTGATTGTAATAGGACTCACCGACAACCCGCCAGAAGTACCTGCCGGTACATCTCCACAGAGCTCTTGCCGCCGAACTGTCGGCCCGATAGGTACGTGTTGTGTGAGGAGTTGATGTAGTAGTGCGCCAGAGGCTGGTCCATGTCCATGTAGTTGTCCAGGCGGTCGAGGAACACCGGCGCGTTCTCGTCCGACATCAGGTAGCGGATCAGGCCGTCTTTGGTGAGGCATTCTGGAAAGAAAGATGTTGAAGTTTAGTTTGATGGTCGCTCGTCGATGACCGAGGTACATGAGATTACTGCTAGCTGAACTTAAGGATCGTATCTAGGGGAGTTACAAGATTACCAAAATAAAGTCTTAAAGATTACCAAATTAAATTGCGTGTACAGTTGAAGAACACTGCTTACAGATCAGATAGTTCACTCAAGTGAGCCTATGATGATCGCGTATATGAGGCGATAGAATAGATAAATGACACAGCACCCGACGTTTTCTGACAAGCATGTGAAAGTAACCCTACTTGCCAACCGTCCCGCTATACGCGGGATGCCCGTTTCTAGAGCCCTAGAGTACCGCAAAGGATCCGCGGGAAAGGAACCCCGATTTTCCCGTTTTCACGCTAGGCTAGATTATACTTATACGTATAAGCACTGAAACGAACGTTCAGTTGGATTTTGAGAAATTTGAGAGGGCATGGCATGATATCAATAAGAGTTTGAATATACCATGACGCGCTCCCTTGCCACTAACTACCCTGCGCCCTCTTCAGCTCTTCTTTCTTTTCATGTTGTTCAATATGATGACGGCCCACAATTTGATCGCAAATGTACCGTAAACCTACCTAAGGTATATCATTCTTATGTTAGAGCCACCGATACCTGCGCATTTATTAATCGAGTGAAAGATTTTAGTCTTGCTGTACGTCTAGCATAACTTTGACACGCACTCTTTCTCACGCGAGATACTTCCCATCTCTTTCTAGTTATTATTGTGAGACAGTGACGGGTGACACTATGTCGCGCGACAAGAGTCGCATAGCAAGGTTGTGCTAGAGTCTAGCAGCTAGACTGTCAGGTTTCTTCTCAACTCACTCTCATTCCTGGCCGCCTCGTCCTGCTCGTAAGTGTTGATGATCTCGACAGCTCGCTTGTCCTCGTACAGCGGGTACAGGATCTCGTTGAGCCGAGGGTCGCGCTGCTTCTCGTTCAGGAAGTTCACGAACTGGTCCAGGTTGATGCGGTCTGATTTGCCTTGGGTGCTGAAATGGAAAAAGGGAAAATATGAAATGAAATATTGATTAGTTCGCGGAATATGGGAGAGTTACATATTCTACTTATTCAGAATGCAAACTTTGGTGTCTACATTTTGTTGAAGGTTCATTGCTACGATGGTATCTTTTTACAGTGCGGTATACGTGATCTATACCTATTATAAATTGTCTGCACTATTAGGTATACACCGTACGCGCTCTAAGTATAGCCCCACACTACTGGAGCCATTTTCATCGTTCTCATACTAATCTGCGTCAGCGCTGCGTCGACGCAGCGTAGAATTATGTTTGTGAACGACGTTTGGAGGCTCTGTTATTCCAAGTCATCGGGAGCAAGTTTATCTTTTAATGACGTATGGCGGATAGGTACATAGTCTCCAGCAATTGCTCTTTAAAGCCTTTGCATGATACCTAGGTACGAATACACTTAGCGGCTTATTACTCGGTTTACGTCACCTGGAGTAGGTGCAGATATTACAAACAACTGAGAATGTTTTACTTACATGGATCTAAACAGTTCTTCTATATCGTTCCTCGGACAGATCTTGTGGTAGAGCGCGTAGAACTTGTCAAACGTGAAGGCTTCCTTCTCCATGGCCTCATTCTTCCCCGCCGGCAGGCCCAACTCCGACAGACACTGGTAGACCAGCTTTTCTGTCTTCCCAGAGGCAAATGTCCTGGCTACCACCTTGACGGGCACCTTCCCCCGAGGGTCCGTGAGGAAACAGAGGCGCATCCAACTAGAAGTGGAGGTTATTATTATTATTGTCGGTTATAGTGAAGAGAAGTCTTCCAGGACTTACGGACAACAGTGATACGTAAGTCTTTCTCGCGCGAGATACATTACGTATCTCATTGTGTGCAGTACTGTGATTACTGGACCGGTGTCCAGAGGTACCAGGTTCGATACCCGGTTTCTTCCGTCAGGTTACGCATTTCAATTTTTCTTTGTGCTATGATCTTTGTGGCAATGGTTTAATATCAAAATTGTGGTGAGTACCCACATTAAAAGTTAATGAGACATAGGTACATACCTACAGTAATACCGGACCGGTATCTAGAGGACCCGGGTTCGATTCCCAGCCTCTTCCACCAGGTTAGGTATTTAAATTTTTCTTTGAGTTTTGATCTTTGTACTTATGAATGGTTTGAGACATTACATGTTTCGTAAAATTTATATCGGCTTTGACATTTTTCCTTAATTATTGGTCCATGGTTTCAGACATGATTACCTATACCAGAACTAGATTTTAAATGTATACTGCTTGTAGCGTCGACACACTAATAAATGACGAAAAGGCCATGAAACAAATGACTAAGGTACGGACACGAGCACGAAAATTTAGGTCGACCTTTTGATCCCTGGTGGATTCTATAGCTTTCATTATAAAGCAGAATAGCGTGCCGATCTGCCGAGGGGAACGCTGCTATCTGTTAGAACGGGATGGCAATAAATATTGTTAACCGGATTGTGCATATTATAGTACACTGGAGATTGGAAAAGTAAATATAAATATCGGTACCTAGAAAGTAAAAGACGCCTAGGATTACGATTACATCCTACTGTAGGAGAGCTTTCTTGGAAGAAAAAGTTTAACCATTTTCATACTGATATATGTACAGCGTTATGTCGGCAATAGCTATCAATCCCCGCAACCGATGGGCAAGTAGCAGTTTCCAAATAATTTAGCATGTTTCCGGAAATTTCTGGAAACTTTCACAAAAATTCAAAAGAATATTTCCATTGCAAAATTTCATACAGGACATTTTGAGAAATTTCCATGTTGAAGTTCCAAGTTTTTATTTTTAAACGAGGACAAACGGCGGACTTAACGCCACAAAAGGCATTCTCTACGATTCAACCATAGGGCTAAACAGAGCTTCCGCAATTTTGGAAACTTTCCTTTGGGACATCAATAATCTCCGCATATTGGATGTAAATCATACATTGCGCTGTAATTTTTTACTTTAACATGACTCTGATAAGGCGTCTGGATTTTATAATTAGGTACACAGTCTCGGCAAGCGCTTGCGGGAGGCGACAGGCGATCGGACAGCTTTCTCGCGCAAACGCGAAGCCCTTGCTATCCAGCGCGGGAATGCTGTCTGCGTTTTGGGTACCCTACCACGGGGACCCGATGTTTTTTAATCCACTAAAAATAAGGTTTATTATTGGTTACTATATACTTAAGCACAATCTGGCCATTTCTTGAAGTAGTTAAACTAGTTGAGCTATTTAATTTTTTCAGCGTTAACGCATAGTTTTACTTACTAGTTTAAATTTCATATCATTGTTTATAATGAAAATATACTCTGATTATAGATTTCTATCTTTTTATTTTTATAGCGGTCCTAAACATTAAATTCTATACCTAACTTACAAGCTAAATTAATGTTTTGTAGTCTGGCGGAAAGGCAAATCAGTTTGTTCAAAATAGGCCTAAACTTTGTAACGTCATGTCCTGCGGGCCGGTATTATATTTGAGTAGAAAACAATGCGTGGGAGTAACTCCTCTGTAGCAGAAGGTATTAAGCGCCTTTGTACGCTTTCGGATAAATTTAATGTAAAGCAAGCCCTTTCATCATCTAGGAATCTAGACGTTCTGTTTACAATGAAGCTAATTCAGTGGTTCAGGCATTTTGGTTTACGCTAGCAGACATTCCTGGTTTAATACAAATAATTTTAGACGTTTTGTTCACTTTGATTTATCCTTTAAATGCAATACAATACACCCGTCGTACCTACATATCTTTTACATTTCGCACTTGTGGATATCGAGTAAGTTTCTTAAAAATGTTAATGTAATATAAATACATATGATATAACACAAGCAGCCTGTTATGTTATAGCTAAATCAACTTCACTGTTACATTTCACTGACTTATTTGTCATACGAACGTCAGCGTTATGATCACTCAACAACTAATTGCTCTTACAAAGCGAGAACCTACGATCCTTTTGCGACTCTGTCTGCGTAATAGTCGCGTATCTGAAGTACCTAATTAATGACTGCCGTGTGACTAAATGAGCTTGCTTAAGACGCTTTAGTGACTACTGTATGACTAAGTGTCAACAACTGCGCCATGATCGATATTTATAAACGTTTGTATGACTTCAATTGCATACCATTACGTTTTATCAAAAACGTTTGTACAACACTTATATGACTTATTTTTGTTAGTTGGGCATATACGAGGTTTTGAATAGCAGTGACAGAATTTTTAGTGAGTTTTGGTTGTCACCAGACGATATTGGTATATTTGGTAATTTTTATTGAGTACAGTCCGACTAAAAAGAGTAGAAATTAAAAAGTGGCAATACTGTAGTGGCCTCCCTTTCTAATCAATATAAGAAAACAGGGATGATAACACAGTATTGCCACTTTTTAATTTCTACTCTTTGGTCGGACTGTAGGTAGGTACTAGAAATAACATTGCATCGCGAGGCAAAGTATCTGATTCCTGAAAACAAGGTGAAAAGGTTTTCATATCAAACGTGCCATAAAATAATTATGAAAGTGCCATATATTACGAAAGGAAAATATTAAAAAAAAAACACGAAGAGCCCTCCTTGCGATTTAATTTAAGAAATTGTTCCGTTGAAATTGTAAGGGTGATCCCTCGCCACGGTGTTGCTTCTTTTTTATAATATTTTGTGGTTTAATTAATTAGGGTACCTACCCTTGGGCGTATTAAAGTCAAGTACCTATACGTAAGCATTGGACAAGTAGATTGCTAATCTACCTACTGTTATAAAATTCTAATAATGTATTCGTTTTCTGAAGATGGATCTATATTTCAGGAAAAACCTTAACAGCGCAATGCAGGATTTCTATATCTTGTATGGGCTTGTGTTATGGACACTACACGACGATATAATTTAGATTAATATATAGGTAAATACTAAAATTAAATTAAATGGCCCAGGAACAAATATTCAATTTCATCACACAAATATTTGATCTTGCCGGGATTCGAACCCAGGACCGTCGGCTCAGTCGGCAGCTCCACTACCACTGTGCCAACCGCGACGTCCAATGTCAATGATATATGATATTCAAAATGTAGATTCGTGATTATTTCCAAGCATATTTGGAGAAAAGCACTATACAGGCCTCGGCGGAATGTCAGTTCGCGGATTCGTATTATTGAAAATCATATACTCATCCACGAACTGACTTTTCCCGGCCTCTGCGGTAATTTAATGGACTATTGATACTTAATTATTATTAATTTCATTCTTAACTATGTATACAAATCACAATATTGTTATTTTGTAAAAAAAGCATGCATTAAATACAATTATTTCAAAATATACGTGCAGATTAATAAACACACCACATTTTATTTAAAAAGTCACAGAAGCTGAAGCGTTGTTAATAAAATAAAATAAATACCTGAGAACAGTACAAAAAGTCAATAAAAGGTGCATGAAGATTTTTCAAAAGCTTGATCCTTTTTATAAGCAGGTTTGTCTTAAAAAAAAAACAAATTAGAAAATATTTTTCACGCCGTAGGTACGGGTCATATTCGAGTAAAGAATGTAAAGATACCTTGCGGTATTAGAACGGAGCCGCGATACAAATTGCGATTATTAAGTTACTTTTATTGTTCATGTAATTTTCCTCAATTATATGTCTCGCGTATCGCAGGGGTTGTTAAGTATGCGAGGCTTTACGAATTACCGCCCGTGGTTTGCCTAAATTTTAACGTCTTGCCTTGCAAGGCAAATCCTAGGCTTACGGCCTTGGGTAACGTAAAATATATAGGTATCCAGGAGCACGGCACAAGTCCTGCCAACTCAAGTATTAGGTTTAACTCAAGTTTCAACTCTCAAGTGAAAACAATCAAGGTTCATCACACTGGGTACTTACTAATACATTATTTTCGTCTTTGTTCGGGAAAATTCAGCGCGCGTTCGTAGTCACTCTTAGAAGTATGCACATATTGATAGGTCGCGTGGACAGGCCGACACGATAGGTAGAGCCGTATTTAACACAAACAACCAATAAATAACAATTCGAAGGCGGTTTTTGTGAAGATCAAAGAGAGGACCTTCTGTAGTGTTTAATCTGAAGTTAGTGCCCTGAATGTGTACTATTCTTCATTATAATAATATATCTAAAGCAAGATAATAAATACAATATCTCTTTTACATGAAAGAAACTTTCCAAACCAGCGAATCCAACTCAAACTCGGCGCCGTGTCGCCGGCAACTCAAACCGCAACTAAATTCAAAGCCGCAGACGCAACTAGGTTGCAACTGCAACTTTCAAAAGATTAGTTCAGTTTCATCACACTGAATTATACCAATGGCGTTGGGCGGGAGATCCGAGCGCGGCCATACGAGTGAGCGAGACAAACGTACCGCGCCCCGCGCCGCTTGCCGCTAAGAATGAGTTCTCGTGGCATCTCCGTCACATCTTATTGATTCACAATGTTTTTTTTACTATTATAGCAGTGAATTCGTGATTTTCGAAATAAAATATATATGTTAATTATTAATATGATAAAAGGTTACTTATCTCACTAATATTACAAAGGCGAAAGGTTGTGCGCGTGTTTATCTGTATGTTTGTTACTTCTTCAGGCCCAAATGGCTGGATTTTGATAAATTTTGGCATGAAGGTAACTGGATTAACACATAGGCTACTTTTTATCCCGAAAATATGTAATGTTCCCCTGGGATGAGCGGGTAACACCGCGCGGCACAGCTATCAAGATAAGCGACATTTTTTTTTTGTTTTCGTTAATTAAAGTAACCGTTAACGTTAGTACCAAAAATAAGTTGTTAGAGAATCTCTACTTATTATTAAACGTAACATTTTTCGTTTCCAATTTAGAACGGAATCTCTTTGTACGAGAGCTGTTCAAAGCCTCCTCAGATTTCCGTGTACAAAAGAATTTCAAAGACATTTCGAGTTATTAGAATTCTTATGTTTTCTTTAAAGATGCCTACAAACATAATATCGAAACGCGAATGTTATTGGGAAGTAATCTCTCTGAATTTGGTACAAACGAGAGTGGGAGCTTTTCGGGTCGACCTGTCTTATAAGTACAGCTACCCTACCTTATAAGTACAGCTACCCCACCTTATAAGTAGAGCTACACCACCGATGGCAGTTCTCGAAAACTAAAATGGTTGTGCTTGGCAACATTTCAAATTTGGAATAGTTTTAAGTTAAACTAATTTCATTACTTTATTACCTAATACAGAAACCAAAGCTATTATTTTTATTTGGTTAGTATTACGGAGTAGTTTTGAAAATATTCAAAGAAAAGGTGAAAGCATCAGCGTCGTCTAAGAATCAGCACTCAAATGACGTCACCTTGTGGAAAAATCGACAGTCGCAACTACAAAAAGAACAGTGGTACAAATTTCCATACTAAATCCGTCTTAGTAATAGTCCGACTGTAAGATTTTCTGCACTGTGAGTGACTGTGACCAAATTACTGGTCGCCTACGCTCTTTTAGAATGAAGAATTTAAATTTTTCAATCACGAATCGGGATATTTTAGAAAATTAAAAATGTGTTTTTTTTTTATCCTTTACCTATTTGATAAGATCAATAAAAGCCTAGTAAAAAAGGGAATTGGGATCGACCTACCTCTACGGACAGGGTCTATACTTAGTACTCAATACGCCTACTCGTCTAGCACAAATTCGCGACTCTTGTCGCGCGAGATAGCGCTACCCGTCACCCTCTCTCATTACTGCACAGAAAGAGACCGTTGTAGTTATCTCGCGCGAGAATTAGCCGCGTACCTATGACAATTATGCCAGAGGTGCAGATATCATGTTGGTAGAACGATCCAAGCGCCAATCAGTGCTTACATCACCATCCCGCATGACGAGAACCTCGTGAAGGCCGAGAAGGATTAACTCGGCAAGTTCCTCACGAGGTGACCACCATGTGGTATGTTGATTCTACCATCACTGTTGCAATAGTAGTTTCGGCTAACGGTCATATAGCGAAGTCTCGAACACTTTAAGAGACTCAGAAGAGAAGGGTCAGATTCAGAAGGCCTTACTACTCGTACTGGACACAGCGCGCAAGTTCAGGTTTCTCTCTCTCTGTAGCCTAGGGCTGCCATCTTTAAATTCGCCGAACCCAGACCAAGACATGAAAACCCGGACATTTGGCGTAAATCGCATTTATTCCCCGGACGTGTCCGAAAATAATATTATTAAAAAAGCAGTCGCTTTATTTTTTATTCAAATAAAAAGTGTCTTCCTCAAAAAGAATTTTCCCCGGACACTTTTTGAAAACCCCTCCGGATGGCCCCCGGACGGCCTCCAAACTAGGACAAATCCGGTGAAACCTGGACGGATGTCAGACCTATCTGGAGCCCCAACCAATGGTAGCTTGGGCCCTGTCACGATGCCGTTGGCAATCTAAGTTAGGTTAATTATTTATAGTGTGTTAATATTTTGTAATGTACTTTTGCGATTTCATTTTTTATAGACATTAGTTGTAAAATACCTAAATTAAAATTGTACATGAATAAGGACACAAGTACAACGTTGAACTTTTTTATACCAGACGAAATATATTTCTTTAGTCCGAGTAGGTACTATATTTGTATTATGAACGAAACATACGAGATTTTTTTATATTTACAATGAGAAATATGTAAATGCGAATACGAGTTCCGTAGAGATAAGAAGACATAAGAGTACCATCAAACGCAAAATAAAAATATTTAATGCGTTTTGTTTGACCCCGAACTACAATTTTTTTAACTTTTTTGTTGTGACTACAGAAATTAAAATTCGGAGCAAAATTTGAGTGTCCTCCTATTGCGGTTCAATAGCCCCGTGACAAATACAGTCAGCGGAACCATATTAACAGGCTCCCGTTGACTCTTTGAATACGGATCCCTAAAACGTACGCTGCTAAAACCTTATCAGCGTGGCACAGCGCCACTTAATCTTGTTTTTGCATTAAAAACTCCGACGAGAGAGCCTGGAAATTGCCACGATACGTGTCGCTAACTTTTCTCATAACGCTGCCACATTGAAAAAAATAATTAAAACAATACATCACAAACACGTGGTATTAATGCCGCCATTTTAGGTTTTTGCCGGGAATTTAGGTCAATTATAACTAAGCGTTTTCAAAAATGTATGGATGGTCCGACCATAATTCATGTACCTTTTTCATTTTGTCTGTTCCAAAAGCTTCGTTTACGGTCATTTTACAAATGAGTCTGAAGATTTAGGTCACAGAATGAGCACTGAATCCCTGAAATTATCTGCGGGGGCTTAACCTGTAATTGTTTAAGGTCTACATTTTAATAACAAAGATACGGCAAATAAAAACAAATTCTACGTACTGTTTCATAAGGATGGTTCTTGGACAGACATTGATGATTTTGTTGTTGTGAGTGATGGCTCGAAGACTCTCCTTCCATACCTTTAGCAAAAAGCGATTAAACAAACAAATGTACATGCAATTAACACGTGCTAGAAAACCTGCGTAAAATAAAAACAAACTTAGTTTTCAAAACGGCCGTTAAAAAGCCGTCCTATTGTTTATGATAAATGACACATTCCATTTTCAAAGTTATGTTAACGGGACACTTTTGTTTTTAATTGTACGCAAGCTATGCAACATAAAAACTAAAAGTTATTAAAGCGAAGTGAATAAGATCCCAAAATTATGACAACATTTAGAAATTAAGTAAAATCTGACCGTTATTATACGATTCAACCAACAGATAAAGATTTTTTCCATTTAGACACTTTTTGGTAGATTCGTTTCTATTTTGACATGGCAACACTATTCATGTCTGGCGAACCTTAGAATGCTTTATTCATTTTCATTTTTACGGTCAAATGATAACTTGAATATTTTCACTTCAGTGCTTTTGGACATGACACAAAAACTCGGCCCGTCACTCAAAACCGAGGAATGGACGATAATTATTCCAAGTCTGCGATTTATATGAATTCAAAAGTTTTATATACCTATTCAATAATTCTTTGTAACTTGCAAAATGTCGCTTGCTGCTTGTCGCTTCAATTTTGGCGACCACCGAAACGATGCTCGAGCCATTGAATTTTCCATTGAAGTTTATCGAATAAAAAGTACGTGTAAATTAAGCATTTTCCAATAGAGTAAGTAAAGCTGTGTAGCTAAGCGGTGAGCGAGGAAAAACTCCACCATAAGGATTACTAAGCATCGCCTGGTACAGTTCGTTATTGTTGGATTTTCCACATACGCCTTAGCTCTACTGGAAATGCTGCCTAAAGATCGCTAGGTGTATTTTTAATGGTGTCATGGAAATCAGTTTATCCGTTGGTTAAACCTGTATACAACCATATCCTACACACAAAGCCATGCGCTGGACATGCCACGCGACTTACTGCTTCTTGAGACACGTCATTGGACACACGTTGTTCGCTTTTACATTGTGGGTGATCTTCCGCAGGCCTTCCAGCCACACCTTGCGTGCCGCAAAAATACGTTAGTTTGTCTATGCTCCTGGTTAGAGATGTTCCGGTCTAGAGAACATTTCCCATAAAAAAATATGAAACTGGAAATTCTAGAGAACGGCACATCACTACGGCTGCCCTACGCAGAAAACAAGCAACTCAATTTTTTCAAAAAATATATTTTTTTTATTTTTCGGTCCAGAATCTCAAAATACATCCATCAATCTGACATTTATAAAAAAAATATGTATACTTTTCAAAATACAGATGTTTTTAAAATCCAAGTATCTTTTTTTGAAGGGGTATTCTAAGCTAAAGTCAAGTAAGTATCTTAATTTAACGTGAAAACGAGTATCTCGCAATGAGATACTTGTAATTCATATAGATTTCTGAGATACTTGATTTTAGCGTTGAGATTGACATAGGAAACAAAATGTGCAACCATGTCAAAACAAGTATCTCCATAACAAATTTTCTGTAGGGTAGATAATTATGTGTTTAGAATTTGTTAACTACCTTAAATCAAATAATGGACAACTTTAAACCATTGATACAAAGATCAAAGCTCAAAATAAAAATTAAATGCGTAACCTGGTGGAAGAACTTTTTTGTGGTGTGAAGGAGACATTACATGTTTCATTTTAATGAACAACTTTGCCTGTTTTACTTAATATTTGCCAGTCAAGGATTGCATACAAGAGTTGAGTGTATCTCATAAGTGAATAAGTGTAGTATTTATGATGAAGAGACGCAAACAACATATAAAGAACTCAAATTCTAGTCAAAGGGTAAAACAATTTATAACGGGTCTATCGCGAGATTCTGTATTTTTTTACCTTCATAATCTAACAAAAAAGGCAGTTTATGCGCAGTTTTTTTTTTTCAATTATTTAGCCTAGGGGTTTTAGCGACCACGCTATGCCACCCCCGTAATTAAAATTTACAAAATAAATACAGACTTACGGACTACCTACCGTCTCCTATAGCGGAGAAGTTGTGAGTGTTGTGTGTCCGACTGGTCGTCGAACATTTATCTCCCTACCCATCAATTTTATTAGACTATTTCGTCTACATTTGGTCGACAGCTCCAGTAACAACTAGCTGATTCACCAGTACATCTAAGACCACGGCGTGTGCAACCCCGCTGAAACGTTAGATTATGAAGGTAAATAAAGAATATCGCGATAGAGCCGTTATAATTTGTGTTAATTATGTGTACAAACCGCGAGAGCATAAAGTTTCAATAAGTCGCATTCTAAATTCAAATTTGTAAAAGATTTCGTTCGAAATTCTTAATTAATTTATTGTCTGCTTAATTTTACTGTGTGAAGAGAATGTACAAATTCGTAAAGTAAAATTTTTGCCCAGTGTTGATCCAAGTATTCCTTTTTTTACTATATGTTTTTTACAATATTAAATTATACATAAAATAATTCAACTTGGTAACAGTCTCACATAAATTGTTATGATTTTGTCAAAAGATAAATCAATCCTTTTTTTTTCATACAATGACCTTAATTATGTACAACATATCCAAATTTTCCTTCTTATGCGATTTTCTCAAAACCACAATCCAAATGGGGTTAAAACATTTTTCAACTGCCACATGTATGTATTTATGTGGATTAATTTCAATAAACAAAACTAATCTGTTAAATTACTTTACTTTTATGATTATGTAAGTATTATATTGTATTATATCTTGAACTTAGTTCAAGTATCTCGAGATACTTGTTTTTATATGGAAGTCCTTTTAAATTATCTTTCCTCGTTCTAAGCAGAAAACCATTTTTGCATTTCAAAATAAGTGTACCCGCAATAGTGAAGAAATAATTAAAATACGGTGTTAATCTTATGTCATATAATGAAAATACACTACTTTAAATGCTTCCATTTAATTTTTGAGCCTGTAATGAGGAATAGTTTAGTAAAATCGTTTTTTCGCTCTGCTGTAAAATTTGTCCCAACTGAGTTACTTGAATTCTGTTTAGGGCAGCCGACTAGTCCTGGGGGTCTATAATGGTTGCGTTTATCGCGTGATAAATAAGTAGCAAAGCATCTGTCACTCACACTCATTTTGTCGAAACGTGACGGATGCTTTGTCACTTATTTAACGCGTGTTATAAACAACCATCATAGGTAACATAAACAGATGTAAAACAGTCGAGGGAGAGGAAGGATATATAGAGGTGGGACACACTTTGGGGACATTGGACTTAAACTTGAGTATAAATCAGGGTGCGATTTCGATAAATCTTAAGTACCTAAGAGTGACACTAATTACACAAATAAATGTCGCTAATATTTAACTATACTATACGTAAGTACGGGGGTGTTGCATCCACCAGAACGTTTAGTGACAAGCTATGATAGGTACCTTAAAACATACAGAATATCCAAGAATTCACAATTAACAGCCAAGTTATAATATGTATAAAGTATTAACATAACAACAATTTGTCTCTCTAACTTCTTTATAAGTTTGAAAGGAATAGCTTCTCGTGCCCTATATTCTGGAGGAATGACCCAACTCAAAGTGAAGTCAAATAAGTAGACTATACGCATTTCTTTTTTACACATTTTCGCCATTCAGTGATTCAAATCAAAATCGCACAATGATTTTTGTCAACATACATAGATTATATTTTGGTTTGCAGGTGCAAGAGTAGTTTGCTTCTTATCAAAGTTAGGATGCCTTAAATTGCGAGTAAAGTCTCCCTTTCTAATTGAGAAGGTGCGAAAGAGGCGATCAAAAACTAGATTCAGTTAATTCACAAGTTCCACAAAAGTCCTTAACGAAGTCGACTGACAATGTTGCGAAGTTCGCCAGAAGCCGCTGGATTCAGAGTGGAACTGGTCATCCCGCATTGTGTGGTGAGAACTTAATCTAATCCAGCATTAACGCTATCATATGTATACAATAACCGCACTCGCTACGGAGTCGGTTACGAAGTCGCTTCCGCGACAAGGAGCCCGGCTGGTCTCCGGAAGGTTCAGGGTCGACGAAACTCCATTAATTGTTATCGGATCCGGCCGCAAAAGTGCCAGTAGGTGCGAGTCGGATAGGCGCAGGCCACCGAGGCCACGTACAAGTCCGATCATTTTATACTCATGGTAGCGGCCAGTGGACGACTTTCGGCACACAGGCGTAGCCTTTTTTAGGGGTTTAACCCCTCCCCACAATATGATCTAATCAATTGGACCCTCATGCTCGTCAGTATCTAGTACCTAGCGGAGGCATATAAAAGCAAGGTTGATTAAGAGTCAGTTCACCTTTTTTTAGGGTTCCGTACCCAAAGGGTACAAACGGGACCCTATTACTGAGACTTCGCTGTCCGTCCGTCCGTCCGTCCGTCCGTCTGTCACCAGGCTGTATCTCAAGAACGGTGATAGCTAGACAGTTGAAATTTTCACAGATGATGTATTTCTATTGCCGCTATAACAACAAATACTAAAAATAAAATAAAATAAATAATTAAGGGCGGCTCCCATACAAAAAACTTGTTATAGATTATATATATATATATATATAGGTACGGAACCCTTCATGCGCGAGTCTGACTCGCACTTGCCCAATTTTTTATATAGAAAACCCAATCGAAAAGCGGCCGATTAGCCGTAACTTCTAATGATGAATCGCGTACTCGCGGGAAGCGGCAGAGGCGTGGACCGGCATTAGGCGAGAGCAGAAGAGCCGGGCACGTTATCTCGCTCACTCGTATGGCCACCGGCAGGCAAGTTTTAGGGTGCGTCTCAACTGAAACGGAGCAGAGACATGAGGAATATACCAATCACCTGAGTTGAAATCTGTATCGATTTCTCACGTTTCTGCGTTTCCACTGAAGCGGCAGTGGAAACGCACCCTAAAACTTGCCTAAACCCCGCCCTAATGCAATTCTATGATTTTCTAGACTATTCGCATTGAATTTCGAAATAAATTCGGTAGTTATTACCATTAAAGTTCTCTAATGGAGCATTGTGGTTTCGACGGATATCAGCTCGAATCGTAACCGTTTAATGCCCCTGATGTTGCCATAAACGCCTTTATGGCTTCCGGTCCAGTTTACTTGTCTATTAAACGGCGTATATAGCTATCTGTGTGTTTTATCTAAGAGTTGTATATAATTTTGCGTCTGTGTCATTACTTCACTCACAGGAGCGTGATTCCAACAACGATAGTGGCACTTTGAAATAAAAATTGAATATCATAATATGTATATAATTCTGAAATTGTATTGAAATTATTGAACAGTGGAATTCTATTTAGAAGGGTCATTATTTGCATTAAACCCAAAACCAGGCAAGTCAATATAGTTGACAAGGTATTACAATTGATTTAATTCGAATTTAATAAATTGATATTAACATACATGTCGACTAAGAGCAGCTTATAGGTATAAATAATAAAATAATAATAATAAATATTAAAGGACAATCCTACACAAATCGATCTAGTCCCAAACTAAGCCACGCTTGTATTATGGGTACTAGACGACGATATACATAATATATAAATGCATATATAACATCCATGACCCAAGAACAAATAGGTATTCGAGTTCATCACACAAATATTTGCCCCGGCCGGGATTGAACCCGGGACCGCCGGCTCAGTAGGCAGGTGTCTGCAAACTGCGCCAACCGCGTCGTCTTAATAAATATTAGGGGGACAATCTTACACAAATCGACCTAGTCCCAAACTAAGCAATGCATGTACTTTAAGTACTAGTTAGACGACGATACAAATATAGATAACATCCATGACCCAGGAACAAATATTCGAGGTCTTCACACAAATATTTGTCCTTGCCGGGACTCGAACCCAGGGCTTAGGTAGCTGCACTACAAACAGCGCCAACCGCGTCGTCTGCTTAATTAGCTGATAGGTACAGAATTATTGCCGATAAAGGTAACACTTTGAGAGCACTTCGCAGCAATTACACCCAGACTAAACAAGTACATTGTCTGGCTTTAATGAAGGGAAACTGGAATTTCCCAGCCCACATCGGAATCTGAGTCTGAGCACAGTGCTGTTAACATTGCAATTGTCAGGAAATTTCCATCAGAACAGAACTAGTCGTGTCCACGCGGAAAATTGCCATTTTCTAGCTTAAAGCGGTTAGACCGAGGAAAATTGATATTCAAGTATTCTAAAACGTTATGGATTTACATATTGGACCACTCTTTCGCACCATTTCAATTAGAAGGGGGGTAATATTCGCTGTGAGCAGTAAAACTACAACTATTTGTGATAGCTGATAACGGTGTGTTTTCATAGGCATGGTAATGCATATTTGAGCGTTTTAACCGCCTGATTAATATGTCCGCAATATCGACGACCTCCGTATTGTTAGCCGACTTTCTGAACGCGCCTTATACTTGAGGCGTATGTTGGCAACACGGTGGATAGTCAATGGCTGCCCAGAGACGGCAGATAGCGTAGCGTAGCGTCACGGATCAATATTACGATCGATTGTACCTTAATACTAAAATATATTGTTATCCGATATTTAGTGCCTTTATTGTTAAAAGTATGAACTGAGGGCCTATTTTTAGTTGTCTTGTAGAAGTCGCGGATTTTTACAATTCATATCAAAATGATATTGATTGCCTTTATGGATTGGCCAATATTGTGGACATTAATGAGATGGTTAAAACGCTTAAATAATCGCCCTCCCGTCATTAAATCATCACAAAAATACGCTTCTTTTTGGAAGGGTGACATCTACTGATTTTAGATAGATTGTCCACAGATGCGGAGCGAAGAAATTGAATCAATCTGCGTCTTGAAGCCCAAAAGTGCATTTAAATCTGAGGAATGTGATTGGTTCATTTTACACAGCTCCGCTCCGCTCCACCTCTCTGGACAGGCAGCTGAGGCAACCTAATTAATGTATGGTCGGGGACTAGAAAGTTTTACTTTTCAATTCGATTATGTTGCGATCAAAAGTAACCTTTTCAGTTCGCGACTATACAAAAAACTAAAGCTAATAGCTTTTTTAGAATAAAATCCACAAGACATGGTAACGTTCACAAATACAAGGAAGCCCTTGCATCACGGTAAAACGGTATTTCTGCTATAGACACCCAGTTTGTTTAGGTACTTAATTAAATGTAAACAAAAAAGTCGCGTGTCTCGGATCATTCAGCCAATGTTATTGTAATTGTATGTATGTATGTATGTAATCACTTTATTGTACACAAAAACAATTCACAAAACTTCAAAAGATAAAAATAAAACATGTACAAAGGCGAACTTATCCCTATAAGGGATCTCTTCCAGTTAACCTTTGAGCAAATGAGAAAATAATGGGATATCCAAGAAGATAGACAAACGAACAAGTTAGTATGCACAGATACACTAAGGACTAAGTCTTAATATAATAAAATATGTGTAATTCCAAAATATAATACATATAGATATAATTACATATATATCATAATATAAATAAATATCATATATATGAAGTAATCACTCTAATCAATTAACTTCGACGAGATCAGGGATCTAAAAGCCATAACTTTTTTAAGTTCTCCTTAAGCAATGCCACGGATTGTGACTGCCTCACGGATACCGGCAACGCGTTCCATAATTTAACTGAGTGGACTGTGAAAGATTTCCGATAAGTGCGCGATTTACTGGGCGGAAAGGCAAGAGCGAGACTGACACTCGAACGCAGGCGGTGTGCACTGCCAGACGCCATATAGTTAAATCTTTCGGAAAGGTAGAGAGGTGAAGCCGGGTTGAATAATACATTGTAGAGCAATGACAGGACATGCACATCTCTACGACGGCGGATCGGAAGCCAGCCGAGCTGTGCACGGTAATGAGAGACATGATCAAACTTTCTTAGACCAAAAATAAATCTTATGCACACATTTTGAAGACGCTCAAGCTTGTCAAGCAGCTCCTCCTTAAGGTCCAGGAAAGCAATGTCACCATAATCAAGAAGAGGAAGCAAAAGCGAACGTGCGAGAGTAATTTTTGTGTGAAATGGTAGGAAGTTCTGCAGACGCTTCAGAGAATGAAGTGACGCAAATAATCTCCTGCTAATCTCGGATATGTGCGCTGACCACGACAGTGTCTGATCCATAATGACCTATGATCCATGATGATAATTGTACCGCAGATACATAGTTTGCTTTCATGTGTGGGGTTTGTTTGCCTTTATTACCTAAACAAAATAGGTTATACTATCGCTTTTAGGAGTTCACGGTTAGCGTTTTTACGGTCCGCGGTTAACTTTGTTTATATCTGTCTTGTGAGTTTTACTTTAAAGCATACATTATTATTTCACGGGCAAGGCCGTCTTAGCACATGGCGGGGCCCTCGGGACGTCAATAAACAGAGGCCGACGTTACCCCACACGACTCGCGAAGTTGGCTGAAGTTGGGCGAACATGATGATAGTGTAGAGGGAATGCAAACCGGTAAAATTGTCTATGGAAATTACCCGTAATTTTCCGGAAATTCGGTAATTTTCATGCATAAATTTACCGGTTTGCATTCCCTAATAGCGTGGACGGTCACTTCGCTGCGCAAACCCATACTTTGGCCAACGTCGCCCCGGCCATTTTCGGCCAACTTCGCCCCGGCCATTTTCGGCCAACTTCGCCCCGGCCATTTTCGGCCAACTTCGCCTCGGCCATTTTCGGCCAACTTCGCCCCGGCCATTTTCGGCCAACTTCGCCCCGGCCAACTTCGGTCAACTTCGCGAGTTGTGTGGAGCTAGGGTTACCGTAGACAAAGTTTAGTTCTTACAGATCAATGAAATAAAAATGACATCTACGGATTTTGCCCTTGTGAGATTGGGAGCCCTTGGGCACGGGTGTCGTGTGCCCTTTAGGGAAAAGGGGACATGGGCACGGAGCTGCTGGTACCTTGGCCGTGTTGGCGTCAGGACAGACGACGTGCTGGTAGTTGATGTTGATGTAGTCGGTGCCGCTGCAGATGGTGAGTGACTTGTCCTCCAGAGTCTCGCCATGCTTGTTCAGCAGGTTCATGCTCAGCTTCGAGTCCTGGAAGAGACAGTTTGATTAACCTTTCGTCTGAGTTAGGGCAGGATTAAGTCATACAGCCCATCTAGCACAACTACTTGCCACATTCAAAAGATATATTCGTGAAATACTCATTTCGTTTAAGAGGCCTTATTCCTTTTTAAATGCTGATTGTTTTAGAATTTTTTCTTTATGATCAAACTAGTTTGTTAACATATTATTGATGTTACTACCTAGAACAAGGCTATTGAAATTTATTGGTATATATTTGAAACCTACAGTTCAAAAACTACTCAGAATTGACAAAATTCACGCGGAACATTAATTTTTTCAACTTATTTTCGACTGCACGCAATAAAAGCATGAAATAGCTATGTTACTACCTACCTAGAACTCGGGGAAAAGTAGGTATTATTCACATCAAAAAATTGGTTGAAATTATCAATATATGTCATAATATAAAAAAAAATTTGAAATGACTAAGGACTCTCGAGCGAACTGTCTCCGCTTCAGCTTCGCAAAAATTTCTTTCGTATGTGTACGCCAAAGCTTCAATCATTTAGATGATTGGATGTTCTCATGATTGCCGGCGGTTCCCGTTCTCGTTTACAGGCTACATTCAAATTCAAACATTCCTTTCTCAACCGATTCTCGATTTTGTAAGTGGATATATATCAGTAAGTGAATAAAAAAATATATTCGGTTCCGTTCTTCGAAAATGATCAAAGTGGCGGAATGCAATGGGGGTAGAAAATTAAAAGATACAAATTTCAGGCGTTTCGAAATAAATTCGCGAGGTCTATAGCTCACAGAGCAACAAGTACATAAGTATATGTTAAATAGGAGCATAAATCGCGTAAATTACACCCATTAAGTTGTGATTTAAGTCATAGAGTATATTTGTATAATATGATTTAAGTCACGACAAACATGGAGTAGTCCGTTATTTTTAATTACCCTCGGGAGCCGTTGCCCTACTGAGGTGAGTTTGCGTCATTATCATTATACTATGAGAGCGAGCGACGTCCTATGTAGACTGTCTACTAGATACATATCTATATACCTACCTACTATTATAAAATCATCATCATCCAGACGTCATAGACGTCCCCAAAGTTCTCCACAACGATCGGTCTTGCGCCGCCTTCATCCAATTTCTGCCCGCGATCCGAACCAGGTCGTCGGTCCACCTTGATGGCCCCGCTGCGTCTTCCGGTCCGCGGTCGCCACTCAAGAACCTTTCTGCCCCAACGGCAATCGGTTCTACGAGCAACGTTCCCCGCCCACTGCCACTTAAGTTTGGCGACTGTCTAAGCTATATCTACAACCTTGGCGCTCTTGCGTATCTCATCATTTCGGATTCGATCCCGCAAGGAAACTAGTATTATAAAATACTAAAATTTAATTAAAAATCAGTCTATGGAGAGCGGTCATTCCACAGGAAACTATGAATCAAGCTCTCTCATCGCGCCGAAACGGCGGGACGGATTAAGGCCAATTTTGATACTTACTCGTAAAGGGATAGTTGGACATCCAAAGATGGTTATATACCTATAGGATACTTTTTTATCAACTACTTTAAGAAAAAAAGTTTTACGCGGACGAAGACCACGGTTATAGTATGTGTAAAAATATCGGCCAAGTGCGAATGGGACTCGCGCACGCATAATTTGAATGGTTTCATCCGTTAGAACGTAAAAGAAAAGGAAAATTTTGAACGTAATGACAAATTTCGGTCTATTTTGCCGCAATCATTGCTCTACTCGTATGCTATAGCATTACACCATTACGCATGTCAACACTGGGCCGGCAAATATTTGCGGCGCCATTTTGTGCGTGACGTCACGCTTGGCTCCCACTTGACCATACGAGAGACGAGCTATTGTTTTTTTAAAGCAGCGATTACGATTAGGTTGGGAAATTGGAACTTGGAAATTTGGCGAATCTACTTTTTGATAGACGCTTTTGAAAATGTATCTGGTGCTACCAAAAAATTGGGCTCCAAATATACATATTATTTTCTGTTTATTACCTACTAGCTGTGCGCGGTGTTACCCGCTGATCCCACGGGAACACTACATTTTTCGGGATAAAAACTAGCTTTATGTGTTAATCCAGGGTGTCAGCTACCTTCATACCAAATTTTATCAAAATTGGTCCAGCCATTTGAGCGTGAAGAAGTAACAAACATACACATAAACACACTCACAAACTTTCGCCTTTATAATATTAGTACGATTAAGGTAACGATTTAACGTGCACCATTCTTAAACACACAGAAGCCTTAAAGAAGAAATTACAAAACAAAGTTTAAAAAATGTGGACAGATAGATTTCTGTCGGTCTAAAAGTAGATCCGTAAATTAAGAGAAAAATTATTTCCATGGAATCAAAGCGTATTATATAGAACAAAGTCTAATTAATTGTTTCGGCATCGGTTAGCAATATGCTTTATTACATTGAAACTACAACGCGAAGGTGACCGCAATCCAATCCAAGTAATACCTATCAGTAATAATATCCCCCAGATAAAGTCTAAGATCTAGAAAGTGTTTTATCGGAGAATAATGATGACGGATAGTTTCCGTTTCCGATCTATACAATAGCATAAACTATAGAGAAACTAAACAAATAAATTACCTTTGGCACACCTCCAGATCGCACGTCGCTCACTTGGCACAGCTCGATGACGTCACCGTCCTGAAACAAAAAGAAAAAGTTTAATCTATGGTATTTTTTTCATCAAATCTAAAATAGGATTAGAAATTATTTTTCTATGGTATGGGGTCGTTATTTCAGGAAAAATCTTAACAGCGTGCAGCGCGATGCAGGATTTGTATGAGGGCGCGGCGCCTGCAGTATAGCGCCATCTGCTGGTAAAAAAATCTTAGTTCCTCTTGCTTAGTTAGTCTTGCCTGCTAACCCACCGCCAAACAGCAATGTTCGCATTGTTGTGTTCCGGTGTGGGGGTAAGATAGCCGGTGAAATTACTAGCATAGAGGCATTCTATCTTCGTCCTCCGGGTAGGCAAGCACTTGTGACTCCTCTGGTGTTGCAGGTGTTTATGGGCGACGGTAATCGCTTTCCATCAGGCGATACGTTTGCTCGTTTGCCCCCTATGACATAAAAAAAAAAAAAAAAAAAAAAAAAAAAAAAAAAAAAAAAAAAAAAAAAAAAAGTTCGTCCGTCACGCCGAAACGGCTGGACGAATTTTAACCAATTTTTGTACAGAGATAGCTGGACATCCAAAGATGGTTAAGGGATTATTTTTACTCAACTTCAGTAAAGAAAAAAGTTGTAAGCGGACAAAGTTGTGGACACTTATTGTTTAATAAGTTAAGTTCAAGTATTTAATTACTGCGTTTTATCAAGGATTGGTTTTATATACGCGCATGTAACACTTGAATGCCGGTTTACAATAGCTATCACGAACATGAAGTTTCATTTAATTTTATCTAATCGCAGTTATTACTCAGCGTTTATATTTTACATTGATTAGTTTGCCGCGTATTATAAGATGAAGTAAATAAGGCAAACTAGGTTACATAGATTATTTGTGTCCATTTTAAACCCCCGACTAAAAAAGAGGGTTGTTATATTTAGGTCAGGTCATCATGTATATCTGTGTATGTGTGTCTGTCTGTGGCATCGTAGAACCGGTGAACCGATTTAAGTGCGGTTTTTTTAATCGAAAGCCTGAAGGTAACGATGGATTAAATTCTTTAGAATACAAAGAATATATTACAAAATATAAACACATCATAACCTAACCTAGGCTGCCGCCGGCAACGGTACCGGTGGTTAGGGCTGCAGGTTAGGTTGACGTTGCGCCCCGTGTCCAGATAGATTTTTATTATTATTTAGGTAGATAGTAGTAGATAAATCGAAGTCAATGAAGTAATTATTACAAGGACAACAAGACAACGACACAGAAGACGACTAAAACAGTACTACAAAAGTGTTGTTTTCTCCGTCAATAGCGAATCGGCAGGGCTAGCATATCTTGCCGCGACTTTGCTTGTCGCGCGACTTGGTATTGTCGCGCGGCAAAGAGTCGTGTGTCACAGTTATTCTAAACGCACTGGCTACACGACCTATACGAGCGTCGATCATGTGCGCGAATGTGGCTTCTGAGTTTTGAAAACTCAGTTGCAGGACAATGCAACTCACCTTTGTACTAATTGTGTTGTTGTAGGAAGGCTGTAGACTAAGACGGGTCTTTTTGTTCAGGCGTTTTGCCTTTTCTTTTTCTAGTCGATAGTGCAGGTACTCACAAACGCAAGTATAGACCGCAACGTGCAATTATTATGTTTTAACAAATAGTTAATCTCATTTGTATACGTTCACATCTTTTCTGTATATTTTTCTACGCAGAAATACATCAGCTCGAAATGTCGCCAACCCGAATCGCGTCCTCGGGTAAGTTGAAGTACTTATTCAAATGTGGAAAGTTTTCCTGTTGACTGAGAGAATGGCTCGAATAACAAGTCTGCATGTAGGGAATTACCTAATGGCTTCGAGACAGGTGGCATAGTGTCGACATATATTTTCCTTCGTATTTTTGCAAAATAATAGTGTTCAATGATGTATTTGAGATGTAGTGCTGCTGTTGGGAATACCATCCTCGGTCACCAATGCCTTCAGGCTCCAGGATTCGGGAATCACCATGAGACTGTCCAACGTCTGTCTCCGTAGAATCTTTGAACTTTGGTCACATTGCCAAAAAGAAGAGTAACCACCTTGAAAAGCTCCTAGTGATAGGAAAGAATAAAGAAGATAGCCAAGAAGAAGGAGTTCCATGCGCTGGCCCGGTTACATTCGTGACGCAATCGATACCAAATTTCCCGACGCCACGTGTTCTTCAGTAGATCGAAACAAGTGAAGAGCGATCGTCCGAAGAATAATAAATGGAGGTCACGGCATTCAACACTGAGGAAGAAGAAGAAAATAGTGTTGAAATGATGCATCAACCACAGCTAACATCTCTCGTAAAGTTTGCGGGCAAGTTCGAATATCAGTCTTTACAGCCGCCAAATACGCAGCTTCAGCCTATATCGTCAATCGTCTGTAAACAGTGAAGCTGATGATGAATGGGACGATGGTCGCGATTGTCGACAAATAAATGATAAAGCATCCATCATTCTCGCTCACACATAATTGTCAGGAAGTGATCATTTGATCAATTGTGAATTTGAAAATTACATTGAATTTAATTGGTGCTAATTTTTTTCTATCGATGAAGGCTAGACAGAGAAACTAAAATTCTGTTAAACGGCGAAACTGCTTTTTGATATCAAGTTCTGTTAAAAAATATAAACTACATAAGCATTCAATTGAAGTTAAACATAAAATTCCGATGAGAAGGACCAAAATCGGTGCTTGTATTTGAAGAAGACCACGAAACCTGTGAGGAACAGTCTTCAATACCCGTCTCTCCTGATCACCAGCTCCTCAATCTCGGCGTTAGTAAACGGATCCGCCACGTACCTTCATTCCTTCCGAAGTACTTTGGGCTCCGCTACCAGAAGCTGACTTTCCTCTTTAAGGATCAATGCCCAGGCTTCACAGTCATACACGAGGATGAGTTTTATGACAGTTTTATGTATGTGACCGGTCGGTCGTCCCAGGTACCGCTGGTGAGACGTGGTGGAGGTGGATCTGCGTAAGCTTCAACCCGAAAACTGGCGAGAAACTGCGCAGGATCGGGACAAGAGGCGTGCTCTCGTTTCGTTAAGATCCTGTTTGGGTCACGGAGCCAAAATAGTTGAGTTATGTAACATTGAGTGCCTTTGAGATCCTAAACTATGTCAAGAGCTTGTCATCTACAGTGTATAGACTCTGCAAGTTCCGAGAGCGCCACAATGGTGAAGGCACTGACGAACATTTACTTGTTCTGAATCAAGACGAGGTATTTATATGTATTTTCGTGGAAGTATTTTTTCTTCAAAACAGATTGCAAAAAAACGGAATAATACATTTCACCCTCTCATTTATGCCATTTAGAAAGATTTCGAAAAACTGAATCGAAAATAAAATTCTATATTAGAAATTAACGAGTCTAATCACAAAAAATCATAACAATCGGTTGAGAAATGTGTCTTGTAGGAAAGAACAGCCGAAAATCCGAACATCCAAACATCCGGACATACGAAACAATTTTGGGCCTAGCTGAAACGGACTCGCTTCACTCGCTCGGAGGATTATACCGCAAAAGTGACGGGTGTTTTATCATTTATCTCTCACGATATAAACCCGACAGTCACAGGTGATGTAGAAATAACGGACAATAAAAATTAATAGCAAAAACACAAGAAATCCATTTAACGTGCTCTGAATTATGACAGCCAAGTGACTGTTGTTTAAACTTGGTATAATTACGCAGCGAGCTCACCCGATACTTTTGCCGCCGTTTGTTGCCGAACTTGCTCGAATTCGCTGGAATTCCCAACTTATTTGAGGGGAGCGGTTCGGGTCAGTTTTCTAACAAAAAACCTTTGTTTTCAGTTTTTGCTGTTGCTAAACAATAATTGGAGGAAAATTTCTCGTTAGTAAGTTAATGATTTTTCTTTGGAATTTTCCGCCGGGAATAGGTTAAGAGTAAAACTTTGGATTTGAGATGTTGTGAATCTTATTAAAAATTCGGTAATTATTACATTTACCGTTGTCAGAGTTGACAGAGAAAACCCCATTTTTTTCTGTCAAAGAGAAATTTAGCGAACAACCCATTTTAATAAATATGGGAAATAAAATTCGCTCAAACCAATCTTGATAAAATTGGGTATTGTGGTAGTTGACACCTTGGATTAACACATAGGCTACTTTTTACCCCGAAAAAAACTTGTTTTCCCGTGGGATGAGCGGGTAACACCGCGGACCTCAGTATTAGTTGTGGGTTAAATATATAAGTCAACTTTCTACCGCGTATCGACGTACAAGTTTTACGCGACGATTTCCGGAAAAAGTAAAGTAATTAAGCATTAACTAGGACCGTTCATCGTAAGGACTCGGCTTCCTCAATTAAACTACCCCAAGGACTCGATGCCAGAACTCCGCAGAAAGCGGGCCATCTCCGCGAAGTTAAATCGGTCATCGGGACCGCTCGAGTAACTTGTCTCGTACTTTTAGTTTCTGTATTAATGAGTTACTGAACCTATGCTGGAGGGCTTAGTAGTGGACAGTAGTAGTAAAAATAAAATGTTTATTACCAAAATTAACACATTTTTTTAAATAATACAGTAATATACAAAATGTGAGTACGGTTTGATAAAAAAAAATCATTTTTATAAGATAAAGTTAAGTTAACATTTTTGGTAATGGGTACTGCGCTGTGCTAGCAGCCAACTATATTAGGTTAAGTTCACATTACTGAAATGAAATGAAATGAAATAATTTATTCAGTAAGTAGGCCACAAGGGCACTTTTACAAGTCAGATTGTGAGTCTACCGGCATTTCGCAAGAGGAGACCGCTGTTGAGAAGAAAGCCGAAAGAAACTCAACAGTAAGTCATTTTTTCGTAAATTATACTTAAACACTAATACAATTATATTATAACTAGGTAATTGAAACGGTATTCCCTTGATATGTCTAATTTTTTTTTGTCTAATTTCAGTTTGTCTAACAACTTTTACCATAATGAATATTTTATCTAAAGTCATTATGTATAATATCATTTCTCATAATTATTATTTTGTCGAAACTCGTTTTGCCTAAATGATCATTTTCATAACTCTTGTTTTGTCGAATATTATATTATCTAAAACTCACTTTGTCGATTCTTATTTTAACTAATCATTACATAGCCGAATAACGTTTTAACTAAAAAGTTTTTGTCTAATTCTGAATTATCATAATATTTACCTTGTCGATTTTTATTTTGTCTAATCAATACATAGCTGACGCTAATAGTTGTTTATTCAACTATTAGCGTCAGAATGCTTTATTGCATGGAAGTATATACAAGTTTCTCCAAATCAATGTTTACACTAAAAATTATATAAAATAAAGTGATTTTTTCAGAGATGTAGAATGTCTCTAGGCGTCACGACACGCAATATAGATTGGTATAGGTAATTAATTAATGAAATAATTCAATTCCGTTGAGATGTATAAGGTCTCAAGGGGTCAAAATCAATAACTGATGCAACAAAATAATTAAGTACTTAATTTAAATTTCTTAGAGATGTACATGGTCTCTAGGCGTCACAACATGCAAAACAAAATAAATTAATTTAAATCCTTAGTAAAGTTAAGGACTGAATAAGAAACTAACTATACAAAAGAAAAAAGAATAAATAAATAAATAATTAAACTAAATTTCTTAGAGATGTATATGGTCTCTAGGCGTCACAGTTTACAAAATAAAAAATATAAATAATAAATATATGATAATAGTTAAATTCGTCAGAGATGTATAAGGTCTCTGAGCGTCATTGTACAGTACACTAAGTTTATTAGAGATGTATACAGTCTCTAAGTCTCTAAGTAAAAAATAACTTCAATCGAGTACAGGATGAAGTCTCTCACGTCAGTTCATTAAACACTGGAAAGCATTTACTACACAACTAATTTGGCCCTTGCTAGTATGAACAGACCGGACCCCACAAACGGCACCCGTTCACGAGCATGACGCATATCTCAGCCATCGCCTCCCTCAACCGCACAGTGACAGTTAAAGGCGATATACCTGAGACATCGCTTATTAAAATTTGGCTTTATCACAAATTACTGAATTAGATCTCTAGTCTGTAATTGATTCGTAAAATAAATGAGATACGGAACCGTCCCTAGGAACCGCAAAATGCTCGTTCCCACCAAATCAACTCCACACACGTAAATCAACTAACCTAATACTCCGGCCTATAATCCATTTCCCCGCTCAAATTCGAAATAAAAGTAATATTTCACAGCAATATGGCGACGTGTCACGTCAATCTCGTTATCAGCTGTCATTTCCAGTCGGCGCTGACATTCTCATTTTAGCGGGGAAGCGATTTTCCGGGAAACGGGGAGATGCATCTTCCCTGGAGATGATATACCTACTTATTTGTTTACAGTAAAGCGGAACTACATGCGGTGTTTAGGGATAAAGAGGTCGAATTAATAAAAATAGGCGTAATTTTTGCTGGTCCTGAAGGATCACTTGGAATTTTGGACTAAACTAGAATAAGGTTTTTTTTCTTATTATTGGTCCTTACACATTTCTGTAAAAAATAATTTAGTGCCATTGAATAAATAACTCTTTAACATGATCTCCAGTTAGAAAACGAGAAAAATATTGTAGTATTAATAAATAAAAGATTATTTATATATAAAACACACTTGGTTATCCAGTCCAGTTATGGCAGTCTGACAAAAAGTGAGTGACCTCCACAATGTCACTCAGCACATTTTTAAGCGTCTGTACCCAAACGACGCTACAGCCTGTTAAAATGATCACTTAGTGTATCGTCTCATTATTACACGTCTGTAGCTGCGTTCCGACACATTACAAGTATAATCCTGCCTGTAAAAATGTGTTCATGAAACAAATTAAAACAACATTTATTATTCGCTGAAAGATAAAATACCGTCGACAAGCTTAAACCACACGCCCGCGCCAAAACTCGCGACTGCCGCTTTTCCTACTGAATAAGTAATCGTATAGAAACAGTGAATTTGTCACAAATTTCACTAAAATTACACGACGTTACTCACTTACCCTCTAAACTTCGTAACTCTCCATAACAGTTCCGAAATGTAAGCTTTATTTTGTTGGTACCAAAGTGGCAGTTTCAATGCTACAATTGAGTAGCTACGCGGTGCCGAAAGTGAGTTTTTGTGTCCTACGGGCCGGACAGCATTAAGTATTCACGGTGGAACCTTTTGGGAAATAACTGCTGGTTATGGAGCCACATTTGCACAGCATTAGATATGACGGTGTGTGGGCGAGGTATGAAATGCGGCCGAGCCCTCCGGCGAGTTTGCGCGGTTACAGCGGTTATAGTTGAGTGCTCGGTTTTAGTGGTTTGGGATGAAACGCAACTCGTCCTTACATCGTCGTGACTAAACCTGACGATATAAATACCAGGGTATCCTATCGCAACTGCGAAACTTTGTTTCCCATCTGTTTTCATTTGTCCGAAAGGATATATATTTATTAAAAAAAACATTCGAATTAAGTGGTAAAACAACTTAAAAACCTAAAACCTACACTAACCTAACTCTAGCCAAGGTCGGTCATTGGCGGAAATGATCCCAAGATGCTGGCGGCGTTTCCCCGCTGCACAGCAATATTGAGCCTTTGTCCGAGAAACGCGCCAGCTCTGGGATCACAGGTAGTTAGCGCCTATACAATGCAAAAGACGATCCTGCATGGTCATGTTAAGATTTTTTCCTAAAATCATGACATGATTATCTCCATAGAAAACTGATTTTCGATACAATTTCTGAATTTTATAATAGTATAGATGTCTGACTAAGTCACAAAAGGCAAATTTAGGTAAGATTTGCGGCAAACCCTGAAGGGCCGCCAGAAACAATCCGTGCACAATACCGCTGTACCGAGACCGAGACATTAGTTCTTAATCCACAAAAACGCCCGAAGGGTTTACGGCAGCAGTTCTCCAACTTTGTGGCGACAGAAACATTTTAAAATAATGACTTGCTTGACGGAGACCCAAAACAGGTGGACTTAATAGGGCTTGTCACGCGAGGTTTTTTGGCTACTGTTTGACCCCCTGGTGATATTTGGTGAGGTTCTTTGCGAGTTAGTGAGCCACGGCCTATCGCGAGCTCAGTTTTGTTCGTGTAGGTACGCATCTGTCACAACGCCAATATCACAAGCAAAATGTCTCAATGATTGGTTCGTAAACACGCACACATAAAACAAAAACCAGCTTCATCTTTCGCAAATCTAGTGTATGAAGACTATCGTTCTAGGCGTATTTATTCTAAGCCTCTAATCAAAAATTCAAAAATACATGAATGGAATAAACTGTCATTTACAACTAAAAAGAGGACCTATTTTGACTTCAAATTTTTATGGCATATAAGTATTTCCTAGATACATCATACGAGTATTAACGGACGTGTACGATGCACAGTTTGAGAACGGCTGGTTTACAGGACAATGTAGTCCCGCATATTGCTGGCATATATATTGTTGGCCAAGGGACGAAAGCGGTTTATTCCAGACGAGGCATTTAGGACGGTAAAATTGATGTTTTCACCCGACTTTTCATTTGGGCTGCGGAGAAGATAAACAAAAGAGAAAATATTTGCCCGAGGGCCCGAGGTATTTGGTTAGAAAATTAAGTAAGTAAATTATTAAGCAAAAGAAATTGCTTTCCTGTCCTATTTGTGGTGGCATTTATTATAGAACCCCAAATGTTGGTACCTAAAGGAACCCTAATTTATGATTATGAGGTAGCTTGATTGAATAAACCATAATAAATACATGAAATTGAAAATTTTATTCCGCTCGCAGGCAACAAGCGAACTTTTACAAGTTTGAATCTACCGGCATTTCCCAATAGGAGACCACTGTAAGAAAGTCGAAAAATTTGTCTCAACAGTCAACCAGTTTTTCCCATATCTATGTTAATACAACATTCTATTGAAAAACAGTTTTCCATCGAGTGGGGTTATTATTTGAGGAAAAATCTTGACAGCGCGATGCAGCGGTGCGGAGCGGAGGTTTTATTTGTCCTATCATCACACCGAAACGGCAGGACGGATTTTAACCAATTTTGGTACGAGGATAGCTGGACATCCAAAGATGATATTATATACGATACTTTTGCGATAGAAGCGGTGGTAGCCTAGTGGTTAGGGCATGCGACTTTTAATCCGGAGGTCGCGGGTTCGAACCCGGCCCGTACCTACCAATGAGTTTTTCGGAACTTATGTACGGAATGTCATTTGATATTTACCACTCGCTTTTCGGTGAAGGAAAACATCGTGAGGAAACCACCTAAGCCCAATAAGGCCTAGTTTCCCCTCTGGGTTGGAAGGTCAGATGGCAGTCGCTTGCGTAAAAACTAGTGCCTACGCCACATCTTGGGATTTAGGTAGCCGACCCCGATTGAGAAGTCATTCTCAAAAAATGGGACAAAGGCTAGGATGATGATGACTTTTCACCCGACTAGACTACTGATCATCATAGGCCCTTCAGTCTATTACAGACGATTTGTGGTCTTCAGTCTGCGAAGCACCGTCTTTGGTGGCATATCCGACCGTAAACTACTACTATACGGTAAAGAAATAGTACATTACAACCTAGGGCGGTGAATTCGCGAATGTCCCCGATCGCAGGTGTTTGTGCGATCTGCGGCGTTACGAATTACCCCCCGTGGTTTCTCTAAAGTTTTCCGTCTAGCCTCGGCCGGGATGTGCGATATTCTCCCCCGTAACGGGCAGAAATCCTACTTTACGGCCTGGGGTGACGTAAAAAGTTTTACGTGGTAGACGTTGCAGGTTGCACCTTCTAGTATCGATTATTTTCTCAGTTCTTCCCATCTACATTACTGCAAACGGCGGGAAAGAAGGCCGGCTTCTATACCTGGCAAGCCCTTTTCACGGTTTGGCATGTATAGTGCTTGTCCCAAATATAGGTATGGAATGAAATAAAAAATACACCACTACCAAAAATATATAATTTTGCTCATTACCTTGTTCATAAAAAGCACATTAAAAAAATACTTTCCAGCTTAGGCTCCAATTTTGTATGAAATTCTTTGACAATTCTCTCGAGTTCATTCTTTCGCCCGAAACGGGGCATTTCGGAGCCTGTTATGACAACATTTCATTGCATGTGTGAGAAAAGTAATTTCCCGGTTGCATCATTTCAGTTTGCAAAATTCGTATTTATAAAATGAGCAAGCATTTCTAACTGTTCATATAATATTGCCCGAGCAGTTATTGAATATACGATTTGCGTAACATACGTATGATGGCCTGTTAAAATTATTGCCTTCTTAAAATACACATCTTGCTCGTTCACTTATCATAATGCATTGAGAACATCCAGAGCAACATTACCTATACCTATGTACCAGCACTCTGTAAGATTTTATGACAGAATATAACACTACAGAGGTAGAGGTTTATTTTTTTAGAAGTGTATTTAATGTTTTTTTTTTCTTTTTTTAACGTGACAGCATAGTGGCTCCACTTCGCCTGATGGTAAGCAAAAAAGGGGGCCCAAGTCCAAGTCGTAATACTGGGCTTTAAACCGAAGCCAACTAACCCTTTACGTTTCCACATCCGCAACTCTCGCGACTCCACTCTGGCCGGCCGCTTAAGGCAAGACAGAGGCGGAGGCCCCGACCCATCACCCCCCGTCAGGATCCCCCAGGAGCACTCAGGTACGTGGGGTCGCTGCCCCCCAACAGTACGCCATAAGCTGCCCTGCGTGACTGATTGCGCTGGTAATACCAGCTATTATTAATTTTACGCAAGTTAAAGTATGCGCCTGTTATTTATGCCGTCACATCACACCGTTTCCTTTGTAAAACGCAAATTAAGCGCGACCGCATTGACGAAGTCGCGATGTTCTAGGGATATCGCCACTTGTCAAGTCAAGGGACACGTCAAAAGTGACGGATGGCAATGAAATGGAGGGATCTCCATCATCTCTCTAAAATTGGTCGAATTACCCTCCTGGTTACGCATATAAATTTTTCTTTGATCTTTGTATTAAGACTCGTACATTGTTTTGAAGCAGCAATAGCCACTCGGAGCTAATTTAATTCGGTACTAATGCGTTTTACGTCTGCTTGCAACTCGTTCAGTATCAAAACGATGTATACGTCTCCCAGTGACGAACATTATTACGACTATTCGATTTAGAGGCATTTTGTTGCCAAATACAGTTTAAGACGCGTTGAATACTATTATACGAATTACGACAAAGTAATGTTTGTTTGTATTTTAGCGTATCTAGTTGCGTGGAGGGTCGATGGTTGATGGGAATATAAAAAAAATGCTTCTAGGTCAACATTATCACTTTTGACACACAAGGGCAACTTTATTGCGCACAGTGTGACCGGACATTCAAGACCAAGTTCGGCTTTGCAAGTCACATCCGCGCATATGAACGGAGAGTGTAAGAGTCGCCGTTGTCGGATAAGTACGACAAGGAGGACTATATCACTATAGGTACATTAGTATAAAACAAAGTAACTTCATGTCCAGTCTGGCCAAAAAGAGTAGATATTAAAAACTGGCAATACTGTAGTGTCGTCCCCTTTTTCTTAGATTGATTGGAAAGGGACGACACTACAGTATTGCCACTTTTTAATTTCAACTCTTTTTGGTCAGACTGTCTGTCCCTATGTATGCTTAGATCTTTTAAAACTACGCAACGGATTCTGATTCGTTTTTTTAAGAGATAAGAGTGATTCAAGAGGTAGGTTTATATTTATAATACATGCATAACATAGCATTGACACGGGCGAAGCCGGGGCGGGTCGCTAGTAATAAAAATAATTAGATATGGGGGTGGAAAAAGTAAAAAGAATAACACACTTATCACATTTCAGCCATTTTGAAACAGGCCCGCGAGTTCTACAGCTCACAGAGCCACTAGTTAGGTACTCTATTTGTCGCCGACTGTCCCACGTAAGCAAGCCACTAGTTACTCTATTTGTCGCCGACTGTCCCACGTAAGCAAGCCACTAGTTACTCTATTTGTCGCCGACTGTACCACGTAAGCAAGCCACTAGTTACTCTATTTGTCGCCGACTGTACCATGTAAGCAAGCCACTAGTTACTCTATTTGTCATCGACTGTACCACGTAAGCAAGCCACTAGTTACTCTATTTGTCGCCGACTGTACCACGTAAGCTAGCCACTAGTTTACTCTATTTGTCGCGGACTGTACCACGTGAGCAAAGCTAGTAAATCAGCGGATTTATATTTCCCTACGCGCACGGGAATGGCGCCCTAACTTCTGCCGGACGGGTTTACGAGTGCGGCGCGTGGCGCCCGCGACACATGTACAGCTACATGTATGCACTAGGGCTTCTGAGTGCAATTTTGAGGGGACATCACTGTGACATCACTGTGGACATGTTGGAACTTAAACCATTAATACAAAGATCATTTTTAGGGTTCCGTACCCCAAGGGTAAAAACGGGACCAGCTATTACTGAGGCTTCGCTGTCCGTCTGTCACCAGGCTGTATCTCAAGAACGGTGATAGCTAGACACTTTAAATTTTCACAGATGATGTATTTCTATTGCCGCTTTAACAACAAACACTAAAAATAAAATTAAATAAATATTTAAAGGGGGCTCCCATACAACAAACTTACAGATAATGGTACGGAACCTTTCGTGCGCGAGTCCCACTCGCAGTTGGCCGTATTTTTAGAACGGTTTTACTCCCATATTAAATGTGGCATATACGCCAATAGTTGAAAAAAAGAAAGAGCGAAAATATACCTTATCTGTCAGCAGGAAAATTGCTTCGGCAGCGTCCGCCATTACCCCTTTAGTGGTCGTTGGCGTGGTAGGCACGACAGCAAACGACCACTTTAGTGGCTCTTGGCGTTCAAAGGGTTAAACCATTGACACAAAAATCAAAGCTCAAAGAAAAATTTAAATGCGCAACCCGGTGGAAGAGACCAGAAATCGAACCTGATACCTCTGGATTGCCGGTGCAGCACGTTAATCCAGAGGTACCGGGTTCGATTCCCGATCTCTTCCAAGTCTTCCAAGTCGTTACAAATTTCAATTTTTCTTTGAGCTTTGATCTTTGTATCAATGGTAAAAATTGTGGCATGTACACATAAATAAATAAATAAATATTAAGGGACAATCATACACATCACAAATCGACCTAGTCCCAAACTAAGCAAAGCTTGTACTATGGGTACTAGACGACGATATACATAATATATAAATTAAATACATATATATATAACATCCATGACCCAAGAACAAATATTTGCACAAATATTTGCCCCGGCCGGGATTCGAACCCGGGACCGCCGACTCAGTAGGCAGGTGTCTACAAACCGAGCCAAACGCGTCGTCTATGTTTCATAAATGTATATTGGAAATTAATTCGACTGCTTATAGACTGAGCGAGCGAAGCGAGCATCGTAAAATTATTTTGTATATCCGAATGTTTGGATGTCCAGATGCTTTTTCGGTTGTTCTCGCATAGAGCTTACATTTCTCAACCGATTCTCATGAAGTTTTGTAAGTAGACTCAATAAGTATATTGAACTGAACAAGCAGGTTATGGGACGCATCGCCACGAGTATGGAGTGTGGAAGGGGAGGAGAAGCATCTTCATATATCCAAAAGTGTCCGCTGAAAGTTGGTGAATTGGTGGCGCTAGTGTTGGAAGAGAGCTAGACAGTTTCCTGTTCCTGACTGATCAAATCAGCTACTTGTTATAAAAGTCAAAACGCTGGAATAGTTAACACGATTTTCCCAATTTTTCTGATAAAAATCACACAATAATCAATCTAAGAATTACGAATGGAGACGTTGTTTTGACGTTTTGACAACGCAAAGCAGAGTTAAAAGCTTATGGAAGGTAGACAGTTTCGCTTACTACAGTGCCGCTTGCGGAGCCTTTGGAACTATTATTTATTGCTTACCGCTGTAACGCTTTTTCAAATATTCTCCTATGAAAGTTACTACTCTTTCCCTTCTACACTCCATAGCTCCAAGTCTTTATATTTATGTCTCACAAAGAACTCTGCACACGTCGGTATCACCTGACAACGGTTGTCAGCTACACGCAAAGCGATTCCGATTGTGACGGGTAGGCGCTTTGTGTGGGCTTGAATAGCGTAATGCTTTATTCAAAACAAACTAAGATTGATGTCATGGAAAATAAGCTGTTGCTACAGCAGAATGCTACAGTTTTACATTGTGCTGTTAGCTTTGTTAGTTAGTTTGGTGGGAATGCATCCATTAGATAGGTTAAAACAGTACCTTAACTCTTTGTTCCTCACAGATAACCAAGTTAGATAACCTGAGACCAAGAGAGAAAAAAAAATCTTCCCAGATAACTGGTTATTTAACAGGAAGGATTTCTTCCCGTTAGCATTAGTATTCTGTGTGAATTCTGACAATTACGAGTAGTTTTTGAAACAAAAATTATCAATGAAAAATTATAATTTGAATTTTAGGTTTCAAATATATAGTAATAAATCGAAACAGCCCTATTCTAAGTAGTAACATGCATAATATGTTATACTCGTAGTTGCCGGCAAACTTTTAGAACAAAAATGGCGGATCTGCGCATGTTCATTTACGTAAATCGGCTACTGCGCAGTCAAGATGCTCTAAAAGTTTGCCGGCAGCTGTAAGAAACATGCTTGATCATGGAGAAAAAAGTCTAAAACAATCAGCATTTTTGAATGGATTAAGTATTTATTGATGTTCTATAACAGTACGGGTAGATAAATAACCAGCATACACATGCAACCAAAACTACCGCGTCTCTCACAAAGGCGGCACGTCACCTATACTAGCAGCACCGAAATAGTGGACTTATCAGTTTTAAAAGTAGCTTTAGCCTTTAGCTTATCTTTTGCAGTCCTTGTACGTGTTAAATATAAAAACACAATTAAAACTACAACAAAAAGGCAGCACACATTGCTATCACCCGTCAGTTGTCAACTTGTCAGCAACGCAACGCAGTTATGATTCCGACACAGCTCGCTTTGTGCCGCTTGAATCCCGCTCGCCTATTATACTATTCAAGCCACACTAAGATTCATATCGTGGAAAATTAGCTGCTGACGATACATTTTTACAACTTGACTTCATTATAGCCTAGTAAGTGGTAGTGGCGCTACTAACTGCAGCTTTTAAATGGCAATAATTTGCATTGTTAATGTCAGACAAGGATTCGTCATTAACCAAATTCAAGACATTGTTTATGAGAATGCTGTTCAATCCTTCGTTCTTCTTGCGAAATAAATACTGAATCCTAATAAAAAAACTTGACTTCCATCGCTGTGGATAGTTGTGGATAATTAATTATGCAAAAATTTGATTTGAAATTATGCGGAATATTTAGCATAGTTTCCTATTTGTCAGAGCGACCGACTTTCAACGTCAGTTACCAAAAGTTTGTCGTTGCCAGTTACATAAATTAGTACCAATAAAAATCTGCAATATGGCGTGGGTTGTAAAACCCCCTGTTGGGCTACATATGACTGTACCACAAATGTTATGCTGCGGTGCTGTAGTTTTAATGAAGTTAGTTCAAATGATACTGTAAAGGTACAATTTCGATTCCGACCGTTGGCATTGCGGTTTCGGTTAACCGCAGCGACTACTAGTTCGTCCAAGCGCGGTTGGAATTAGAATTGTAACTTAAGACTGTTCAATTTTGGTACACACTAGGAGGAGGTACGTTGTCAACTGAGCGCCCACCATTCGTTTAGAAGCTACGCTGCCACAGATATACTTACAAATATACACAGTGAACTGAATGAAAACAGACAGTTATTCATCGTCCCGTGCTTATTCATTTATTTAAACTTTATTTCACATAAAATGTGTACAAATGGCGGACTGAATGCCATAAGGCATTCTCTTCCTGTGAACGATTGAGCTAAACAGAACCATTTTTATGGTGCAGGGTATTGTTTCTTGGTTAGCTTTGAAGTAGTCCTTAACGTGGGCTCTTCAGCAAATCGAACTAGTTTTAACATTGAAAAGTTTTATTTTCCTGATCGAGTGTAGTGCCTCGATTTATGAAATTGTGACATTTGCCTGTAGTTTGGCCGATATGAGAGGTACGCGGATGGGCCATATGTCAAAATTTGCGTCTGCCGGAGGGCTTCAAAGTGCAATTTGAATTCCCAAAATCGGTTGGTAACTTTTGAAATTTTCTAAAATTTGTCAAAATTTTAATTTTTTTCGCTGACATGAATCGTTTCTCAATTAACTTTTTTAAGCTCGCTAATTCAAGAAACGGGAAAAATTAAATCTCGGGGTTGAATTAAGCTACAGTTTGAGCCATCTTAGGAGGCGGACGGACAAATACTGTAGGCGGTAGCGAATCCCTTACGCGCGAGGTCAGAAAACAAATTTCATCATGGTGCTTTATACATTACATTTTTAATTTATTTATTTAATCGTATGGCAGGGTTGTACGTCGAATACAGCTTATATATTAAGTTTGAGACTCATTAGCCATTTGATGGCATCGTCGTTGAGGTTGATCAGGTCTTCGGCGTCGCCTCTAGTGTAGCGAGTTAGAGGACACTCCTCGATAATGTGCATTAATGCAGTTGATAGTTGCACGTAGTGTGACATCTGTAGATTTTTAAGTTATTTAAAGAGGCTAAAATGAAAATTCTTATTCTAGTTCCTAGCCTTTCCTTCCTAGCATAAAGTAAAATTCTGAAACTGAGTTAACATTCGTCGTGTACCTAATTCGTGGTTCCTCACTCCGAAGTCTCCACAAGGCACACAAGGGCTTGTTAGCGGAAAGGTCGGACAAGAGCAGAGTAATGGGGGTCACTCGGCCAAGGGGAGACTTGAGGGTACAGCTGTCAGATGACAGCCTAAAGACATTATTCTCAGACGAAAGACATTATTTTCCAGTTAACTACACATTATTGATTGGGCAAAAATTTGTCAACGGCTGGTAACGGTTGGTGTATGTATGTATGTTTTACTATTTATTATACTTATATCTTTGTTTGTTTTTCGTGTATAAATTATTCCTTTTTTTGATTTTTATACCGCCTGATGACAAAATAAATTTTCACGTTCTCCACTACCCCACGGTTGTCTGCAAGAGATCGGTCTTTGGCGATAAGACCGTCTGTTGTTTACCTCAAATTGTAATTTCTTGCGTTGTATTTCTTGTATTGTAACACGCGCGTCATGTTTCTGACGTCACAAGTTGCATTGCAAATCTTCATAAGCTGCGATAAATGCTTGCATAGTCTATCTACATATATGATTTGTATCGAAAATTAGTTTTCTATGGAGGTGGGTCCTGAGTTCAGTAAAAATCTTTGTTTTGTATGGGCGCGTAACATCTATTGGACGTAATCTCTTTAACCTTTCTCGTAATTTTCGTCTATTGTTAAGGACCCATCCAACTACGGAACCCTACACTGAGCGTGGCCCGACATGCTCTTGGCCGGTTTTTTAATATCCATTGGTAATTTATTGCATATTTTTATACACCTATAATATGGTCCGCGTTTGTAAACGTCTAACTTAGGTGCTGGGAGCACTAATGTAGTATTATTTCGGCGCGTGCTTTTGACATATGAAGCCTTATTAAAGTTCCTTGTACTACTTCTTCTTCGTGTGTCGTGTTCCTCATTGCTGAGGCACAGATTATATACAAGTTACGCTGAGGGTCGTGACCTCTATTTATCACTTTTCGGACGATCGCTCTCCACTTATTTCGATCTAATGCAGACGGCATCGGCATGGCGTTGGAAGACTCCTTGTACTACAGATAAACTCTAAAACTGACTAGCTAAGGTAACCCAGTCAAAAATATGCAATGTAGGATGAAAACTAAACCTACTGACTTCACATTCGTCCCGTGTTCCCTTACGAGGCCTTATTCCTTTTAAAATTTATTTTTTTCCTATAATGACGACTATATTGATAACTTCAACCAACTTTTTGAAGTGAATAATAGTTTTTCCTGAGTTCTAGAAAGTAACATAGCTATTTCATGCTTTTATTGCGTGCAGTCTAAAATAAGTTGAAAAAACCAGTTTTCTGCGTGAATTTTGACAATTTCGAGTAGTTTTTGAAACAAAAATTATCAATAAAAAATTAAAACTATAGGTTTCAAATATATACCAATATACCAATAAATCACAATGGCCCTGTCCTAGGTAGTAACACTGATAATATGATAATGTGTTAATGTTAAGAAACGTATTTGATCATAGAGAAAAATTAAAACAATCAGCATTTTTAAGGGATAAGGACCCTTATTTCGTGGTTCGTCGCTCTAAAGGAGTCTACAGACACAAGGGCTCGTTAGCGGCAAGGTCGGGCGAGCGGAGTAATGGGGGTCACTCCACCAAGGGAGGCCTCGAGGGTGCTTAACCTGTCAGATGGCATCCTATTTTACAAGCTTTTATTTACTTTTACCTGTCCCGTTGCCTGGAATGGAATTTTGCGAGTTAAATTTGACCAACTTTCCGGTTTCCGATTGAGCTGAAATTTTGCACGAATATGCAAATCGCGAGACAATGCTATTTATGATGACGTGGAGCTGATCTGATGATGGAGCTGGAAGGTGGCCAGAGGAACTCCGTAATAAAACCACATAATCCCATCGAGTTTGGGCTCGTTTGATTCGTCTTTAGATAGTTTCCAGGGTCTGATGATGATGGAGCTGGAAGGTGGCCCTTGGAACGGAAGCCTGTAATAGTGCAATTCTACCGAGTTTGGGCCTTTTAGAATCGTATCAGTAAGCAATTGATGGATGTTCAAGGGAAAGTACAGTCATGAAATTTTAGACAAAAACTTTTTTCAACCGACTATAAGGGGTTATATAGGTATATAAGAGATAGTTGGGGGAAATTCGAACTAAGTAGTGATAGGTTTTTTATACACTAAAAGGTGCCCGCAACTTCGTGCGCGTATTTTTCTTATCCTGTCAGTTGTGCTAGAGGTGGTGAGGTTATTTTTAATATTAAAATTATTCACACTTTCTCAAACATGCAAACAAATATCGTCATAACGTGCGCTATAACAGGCTTCGAAGTATCACGTTTAAGGCGGAAAAAATCGAGAGAACTGTAAAGGAATTTCATACAAAATTGAAGGCCTAAGCAGGGAAGTAATTTTTTTTTAAACATGGTGTCTGTGTTTATAAACAGGCTAAACAGCTGAATTATACCTATAACTTTGAGTGGTGTATTTTTTTTATTTAATTATAGGTTTGAGAAAAGAACTATACATGCCTAGCCGTGAAAAGGGGTTGCCGGCTTCGTATCACTAGCCGGTCTGTACCTGTACCTACTCAACCGGCAAGCCCTTTTCCAAACCAAGTTCTTTCCCGGACTTTGCAGTAGGTAATGTACTATTAAAAGAGTATTTATAATGTGGGCTCTGATAGCCGTTAGCATGTCATGTAATGAACACGAGCAAATACTGTATTCGATGACCTTTCACGCAAAAACGGCCATCACGACTCGATTAGGGTTACCCGGTCAGCTCCCGATGTGACCGCTGCTCCATGCATATGTAATACATGGATATTAACTGATATTGCTTACCTACGTCTGTGGATTGGATTCATGGGATGCGATCGCACATCAACGATATTTAGTGTGAAAGAACATTTTTGTCTTTTACAGGTAGGGCTGCCATCCGTCCGGGTTTCCCCGGATTTGTCTTAATAGTGTGGAGGCCGTCCGGGGGGGTCCGGGGAAAATCCGGACACTTTTTATGTAAATGAAAAATAAAAGCCATGTTTTTTCAATAATATTATTTTCGGACAAGTTCGGGAAAAAATGCGATTTGTGCCAAATGTCCGGATTTTTCTAAGTCTTTGTCCAGGTTCGGCGAATTTAGAGATGGCAGCCCTATTTGCAGGCAATATAAATATAAACAGTGCTATGTCGGAAAACAACGGTTTTCATGGCTATGTAACAGAGCTTCCGGTATTGGATTTTTTTCAACGGGTAACCCCGATATTTTTCAACGGGTAACCCCGAGATTTCCCGTACTATAAATCCCGGAATTGGAAGCCTTTTACTATCTAAGCCAATACGAGAGGTATACATGACCATAGTCATGACAGATGACAAACTTAGAATGAATACGCCTAGAAAGCTTAGTTACCGCTTGAAAGTGAAACCAGTTTTGATTATAGCCATGGGCTAAGTTACGTCCGTATGTGCATCTGTCACAACGTCAATGTCACAAGCAACACGTTTCTATGATTAGTTCGTAGACACGCACACATAAAACCAAAAGCGGCTTCATCTTTCGCAAATCTGTTGTATGAAGTTTATTATAGACGACAAATATGTACAGTAGACAGTTAATAGTAGAGTAAAATAAAACAGCCCACTGAGGTAATGTACATAATAGGTGATTTTGGCATGGCCCCGAAATCCGAATACGCTGGCAGCATTTCCTCGCTGAACAGCAAGGCTACGTTGAGCGAGGAAGCTGCCAGCTCTTCGGTCCTCCGTGGTGACCAGTCTCTTTGCAATTTCCTTATAGAGCTGGCGAGCACGCCCCCACGTACCGAGGGTCTCATCCCTGAACGGAATAAAATCGTATTCGGAGCTGAGACCAGGGTATTTGTGACTCTACTTTTTCGCCCGTTTCCGTATTGATATAGATTACCTAGTGAATGGAATGTACTTTTCTCAAACATGCATTGGAATATCGTCATAACGTGAGTTAAAACAGGCTTCGAAGTGTCTTTCGGGCGGAACTATTCCAGAGAACTGTAAAGGAATTTCATACAAAATTAAAGGCCTAGGCCTGGAAGTCCTTTTTTTAAAAGCGTCTGTAATCATGAACGGGCTAAACAGCTGAATTATGTTTTTTGAGTGGGGTATTTTTTTATGTCATTGCATATGTTTGAGAAAAGCACTATACCTACATGCCTTAGAAGTGAAAATTCTTCGTATCACTATCCGGTCTTCGTATGTCTATACCTACACAGCCGGCTAGCCCTTATTTCCCGGCGTCTGAAGTAATGTAGGTACTATAATAAGAAATGAGGACGTACCTTCCCATCGCTCTTCCAATATATGAAGAAGCCATACTCGTCGACTTTGAAGGTGCAGTTCTGTTCAAATTCCGTGTTGTCCTTCTCTTCCGTCCATCGATCGAACACCGCGCCCTGAAACAATATGTAAGTATTTCAGATCGCTCGAGAACTGTATTTGATTGGTTGTTTGCGTAAAATTCGTCGCAATCTAAGGCGTGGCGATGTGACCGATGACGCGTGTTCGCCGTTACGACCTTACGTTACGACCGATAAGATCATCAGAGGGATAAGAAATAAGGGATATACATGGGGGATCCCGTACGTTTGCGTGATTGAAAAGTAATTAAGAAATTGGGCTCAGATGATTCTGATTATGTATTTGACCCACAACAGCACATTTTAATAAGTGTTTTGACAAATCTTCTCATAGGACCCGTCAAATTAGTCGCTTTTCCATATACATACTTTATTACGGTACTTTTATTTCAAGACGACGTCATGGATAGGTAGCCATTTGTATGGAGCGTTTTCAGCGACCCTTGAGAATGCCGAAATTTAACGGTAATTTCAGATATTTGATTCCCACATAATATAAGATCGATTGACATCTTCAAATACAAAGTCTTGAGTTTAATTTCTTTTTTAAATTTTCTAGCTGAATTTCGTCGGTTATAATTCAAAACTAGTGTCAATTTGATTCGGTGAAAACATTCGTCAAGTCCATAAAACGGATTAGTTACATAAAAGGAAAAAAAAAAATATCAATCCCGCAAGTCCCGCAGGCTTGCGGGATCGCGATTTTGATGCGGGATTGGATTCTCTACTTACGACTGATTATGAACGCGCGCTCATTTTAAACTAACAAAAGCGGAAGGTGAATCTGGGCATCCAGATGTAGGCTCCTAGTCCGGTTCATGTTCCGTAGTGAGCCCGTCTTGACAGTCTTAATACTGATAACCATACCCTGGTTTTCGGTGCACTTAAGATTTGACGTCTACTGTCAGCCTAGTGTCAAATCAATCGTGCACCGAAAACCCCGCGGTGTGCTTATAACACAATAAAATAGTGTCTCTGTAAGATGAAGACTTTGCGCGTCTACCGGAATATGTAGTACGTAATTGGCTGATATATGTTTATTTTACGCTTTCAACCCCTACCCTATATAACACAGCCATTTTGAATTTTTTCGAAAAACTGTTGCGTCAAATAGAATCCGGCTTTTGAAAACGCTGCCAAAATTCCAACAGAATTGGTTCAGGAATGCGTCCTGTAGGCGTGAACAGGATCCGGAAATCGGACATACGAAAGAATTGTTAGCCAAGCTGAAAAAACGCTTCGCTCGGTCGGTCAATAACACATTTTAGGCCACGACTTCACGAGCAGCAAACCGCAATTGATGTAAGTACGTCATACACGTCACTCAATGAAATTTAATATGTAGGTACCTAGTATTATGCCTATGTCTATATTTAGATATTTAGCCACAAAATACGTCAAACCATTCATCCCTATCGATCCATTGACTAAAGTTATAATCCAATTTCATTCATGCGTTATTTTTGTCGTTCTATCTGAAAACAACAGGGTTATCGCTAGGGAATCTCTTTTGACCTAAATTTGTTATTATCGTTAAATCGCCGTCCATTGACGTTGAGGACTGTTGTATCGATAAAATTATAAGAAGATCGACATCGCGCAAATCAAGGAAGGTTTAGTATATAGCAAGAAGTTTGTTAATATGCAGGGTGTTTGGAATATCGATGTAGGAACATTAGGAGGCGATACAGAGGTCTATTAGGAAGAGTTTGAACCCTATTTGCCTTAGTCCAATCATCAGTTATAGTTTTTTATTTAAAACGAGGTTTTCCAAATTTTTCAATAGGTAGGTACCAAAAATTGACATGAAAAGTTACATTTAAACTGAAGTATGCATTAAATCAAATTTATTAGTTTTTCATTAACATCGCCATTAATTTATTAACCAATAAAAAAAAGTTCACCCTCCCACATACCTACTACACAAGGAAACATAAAATTTTCAAATCAATGTAACTTCCGTTGACATTTCTGGGCCTAGCTATTTCCCGATGGCAAAGGCAAGGCGTGAAACTTTAGACAAACCACGGGCGGTAATTCATAAAGCCCCAGACCCAATATTTATGGCCCTCACCTGTTCGGGCCACAAGCACCTGCGATCTGGGACATTCACGATTTCACCGCCCTAGGTGCGTAATGTACTATTACAGTAAATAGCTCTTTCCTCTTCCATTGCTTTTCATTTACTTTAAACTACCCAACTGGAAGTAATAAACAACTTTAACTGCTAAGATTTCTTCAGAGGACTTATGAAGTCAAACTGGGGAATCGGAGATCTTCCTTGGAGCTAATTTAAATTATGTAAATATTTATACTCGACCAACGCTGATATTTAAAAGCATCTTAGGCGCGCCTTTCGGAAATGCAAAGGAAATAATGCAAGGAAATTAATATAACTTTGTTTATTTAGATATTTGACGACGCGGTTGGATCGGTTTGTATCCTACTGAGCCGGCGGTCCTGGGTTCGAATCCCGGTCGGGGCAAATATTTATTTATTTATTTAAACTTTATTGCACAAAACAAGTCAGTACAAATGGCGGAAATATTTGTGTGATGAACTCGAATATTTTTGGTCCTGGGTCAGGGATGTTATCTATATGTATTTATATATTATGTATATCATCGTCTAGTACCCATAGTACAAGCTTTGCTTAGTTTGGGACTAGGTCGATTTGTGTAAGACTGTCCCTTAAGAGGCCTTATTCCTTTTAAAATGCTGATGGCTTTAGACATTTTTCTCCATGATCAAACATGTTTCTTAACATTTTATTGATGTTACTACCTAGAACAGGGCTATTGAGATTTATTGGTATGTATTTGAAACCTACTTTTCAAACTTTTCATTGATAATTTTGGTTTCTAAAACTACTCGAAATTGACAATATTTAAGCGGAAAAATTAGTTTTTTCAATTTATTTTCGACTGCACGCAATTAAAGCATGAAATAGCTATGTTACTACCTAGAACTCGGAGAAAGGTATTATTCACTTAAAAAGTTGGTTGAAATTATCAGCATATTTGTCATAATATGAGAAAAATAAATTTAAAAAGGAAGAAGTATAAGGAAACAAAGGCACATTACATGGATTCTCTTGTTACGAAACGTGGTCGCATCTACGCTTGTAGCTCAGACTAATTGGCCACATCTCAGGACAAAGGCACCACAGGCTTGGTTAGCTGCTAGCTAGCCTGTTTGCGACCCAAGCCGCCATGCCTCAATTAAAGGGGGACCGACATGCAAACTTCTCCCTATATAGCCATGTACACTTAGAATAAATACACCTAGAAACCTTTGAGAGTGAAGCCAGTTTTGGCCACTTGCTAAGTTTCGTCCGTGTGCGCATCCGTCGCAACGTCAATGACACAAGCAAAATCGTGCATCAGGCTTTTATATTACAGTACTTTTATCTCACGAGCGCGGGTGAGCCATGTTTGTGTGAGTAGATGTACATGCACATTGGCTCTGTGTGGGTGAGCCGGCACTGAGCGCTCCCGAGCTCACCCACACAGAGCCAATGTGCATGTACATCTACTCACACAAACATGGCTCACCCGCGCTCGTGAGATAAAAGTACTGTAACTATTTTTAACTTCGCAATAGTGTGGGGCCGGGGAGGTTCTCCCAGTTGTCAAAAATTGGGTTTACTTAGATGAAAAAACAACACCGTTTTGTTTGTTTGCTAACATGTTGACGTGCCATGCCATTTAATTTAATTGTTGGCTCCTGCGATACAAGCGTAGCTTAGTGTTCGGTCCCCTGATACACACAATTTCTTACTGTACTTATTTGTTGTTTGTCTTACATGTAGGGCCGTTCCTGACAATTTTACGTAAGTGTAAACCGCTTAATACAATAGTTACTTATTTGTTGTTTTTTGTGCAATAAATAATCTTTTTACCTTATCTATCTTTAAATTACGTTCTAGTAGGTACTGTAATAGTTTCAATTTGCAGCTACAATACGCTATTGACTCTTTTATTTTCACTCAACTCATGCTGCCGCTGTGACAATAAACCATATAATATTTATCAAAAACCAGTGGGCCGTGAGTCGCGTAGCAGCACGGATAGCTGTCCCTGAAGAAGAGCTCCATACGAGTTCGAAACATGTCGGGCCGTTCCTAACAATATTTACGTGAGTTTAAACAGTTTTTGTAATCGTAAACCATATACTTACAATTACAACATTATGTATCTACATCGATGAATCCGCCACTGGTACTTTAACAACTTAATTAAAGAAAAAAAACACAAAATAAAAAGTATAACGAAACCTTGAGAAAATTATGATCTCTAATTTAACCTGACTTAAACTATTAGGATCTAAACTATACTCGTTCATATATCCCCTAAAGAAAGGTACTTAAATATGATTTTAATATTAATATCGGAAAAATAAAAGCATAATCCAATAACCCAAATGGGAGCGTTTTGGAGTGGAAGTCGGCGGGCTAAGTGCTCGGTAAATACGTAATACGTGAATAACTCAGTACCTAAGTAGGTACACTTACCATGAGTTTACAGTGACTGTTCTCGGTAGCGACTGCGTAAACAATTCGTATAGAGCATGAAATGAAATATATGTATTGAAACTTAGGGCATAATACATCATAAGATATCCGGCGGGCCGCAAACTAGGCTGAGCCTGTATCTTGGGACCCTTTAATTAATACAATGGCTAAAGGGAAGCTGTGTGCGCGCGCGCGTGTGTGCGCGTGTGTGTGTGTGTGTGCGTGCGTGCGTGCGTGCGTGCGTGCGTGCGTGCGTGCCTGTGTGCGTGCGTGCGTGCGTGCGTGTGTGTGAATTGTAGTTCCACAAAGTAACCGCTAGGGGCGCTGTACTATTCTCCATACAAATCCTTTACGCTGTCGCTAGCGAGTACGATCACGTTATCTCATGGTGAGGGTACACGTTATCACATGGAGATCTCTCTATTTCATCTATCTGTCACTTTTAACGTGTCCCTACTTGACAATTGGCGATATCCCTAGAACATCGCAACTTCGTCAATCCGGTCGCGCTTAATTTGCGTTTCATTTGTATGTGACGGCATAAATAGCAGGCGCATACTTTAACTTGACCGTGTAGTGCGTGAAATTAGTCAGTTACGTTTCGTTTAAAACAGAAATTCACATGCATGAATAGCATTTTTACAATCATTATCGCCTTCGTATTTCCAAAATTAAGATGAGTATGTCACTTGAAACTCATCGCATTTTAATGACAGTTCATATGCGATATCACTGTTATCTAATAGAGTTTTGACGTTTTGCGATTTCTCAAACGGCAGTCTCGAATTAGGTCCCAGTATTGGTTTACGTCACACGTAAGTAGTGTTTACTGCTTAATGTGTGTTAATTTAATATACATAAAATCTGATAAACCGTCATACTTTCTTGTAAATTCCATTTTATTCTTTGACCCGCCCCGGCTTCGCACGGGTGCAATGCTGATAAATTATGCATGTATTATACATATAAACCTTCCTCTTGAATCACTCTATCCATTAAAAAAACCGCATCAAAATTCGTTGCGTTAGTTTTAAAGATCTAAGCATACATAGGGACAGACAGACTTTGTTTTATACTATGTAGCGATTTATTACTTGAAATACAATATTATTATTGTATAAGCACACTTTTAATATGTTTTCTCCAAGAAAGTATACGCCTTAATTCTTAAGATAGGTACAAATTAGGTTAAGTTCATATTACTGTAATAGTTAAGTATTTTCTGAAAAAAATACTGACTGTTGAGCTTTGGCGTTTCTTCTCAACAGTCTTGTGAAATGCCGGTATATAGACTCAGTCATGTCAAAGTGCCCTGTGGGTTGTGGCCTACTTATTATATAGAATAGAATACTCTTTAATGCACACCTCAAGAAGAAAGAAATACAAACACAGATGACACTTAACATTACAATAGAGGCAAACAATAGGCGATCATATCGCTAAAAAGCGATCTCTTCCATCTTATTATGTGCACACCCCGTGGTTTCCGGTGCACGAATCATTTGACCTACTGTCGACCTAGTGTCAAATGATTCGTGCACCGAAAACCACGAGGTATGTTAATGTGTGTCCTAGTTTGAGCCTAATATAAAGAAAGTTAATAATATGCATACACACTAAATAATGCGAATTCAATATACTATGTAAAGGTATTTGCAAAACTGTTTTACTGGATATAAAAAAAAAAACTAACCTAACCTAACCCGGCCGAGTCGGATATTAGTGTGCAGTGCGGGGATAATTAGGGCGCATGTCAGTATTTTCGGTGAAACTTCCAAATATATCCGATGTACGAACCATATTTTTGGTGTGAATTCGGTTAAAAAGGTCATCTCGTTTTGTATGATGTTTAAGTTTTTTTTGTAGGACATGTTCAGTTAATCAATTGTTTTTTTTGCACAGCATTAGTTTTTCTGGTATGCATTCAGTTAATTAGTGGAGTTACCTAGTGTACTGAAAAATTATACAGATGTGCATTTAAATATATCCCATACGAAAATAGCGAATACTTAAGTGTGGAGTAAAGCCTATTTTTATTTTATTTATAGAATAAAAGTAGTTTTGCTTCCAGCTATCAGTTATGATGATCACTTATTTATCACGTGATAAAAGCAACCATCATAGTGCCCCATGATAGCTATTCGTGATGGATTGGCGTCATACACAAATTCAAGGTTAGCTATTTGGCATGACTGTAAAATTGAGTAGTAACTGTGAAACGTTATTTACAACGTATCTCTATTATAGCACAGGGCCTCAAATTCGACGTGGCATTAAGATATCCCTAATCACCTTATCCCCAGTAATGTTAACCTAATGAACGTCCTAAAGGGCTAAATTAACGAAAGAAGAGGCGAGAGGGTGCCCTTCTAGTAACTAAATACATCATCATCATCAATATAGATATAGATAATGAATCATCATCATCAGCCCGTATCTATCCACTGCGACTCCGGGCCGCGTGCACCCACTTTCTTCCTGCGACCTTAACTAAATACATAACTAAGTTACGCAAAATAACAATTGCAAAAATGTTTACCGGCACCTGTAAATGATCTATAACTAGCTAAACACATTGTCATTTTACAACGTTTTACACCGACTTTACGACCTTTTTACAGTCCGAGACGCCGTTAAACTCTATGTCCTATTTTAGTAGTCCACTGACAAGTTTAAAATTTTATCTTCCAGTCAACTGAATGGCTCTGAATCACAGGTCTGTGTTTGAAAACGCAAGTAACTTTGTTTGATGTGTCGTAAAGGTGTTACTGATGTTTTGATTGCGATGTAAACTGCGACTTTTGTGCTCTAGATCAGTAAAAAGCATTTGATATCAAAAAGGATGTTTAGACACGAGCCTCAAGTGTAAGTTTGGAACATGAAAAACTTCCTCGGTCACGTTTAGATCTGAACAAAAAAAAATAGTTACAGTACTTTTATCTCACGAGCGCGGGTGAGCCATGTTTGTGTGAGTAGATGTACATGCACATTGGCTCTGTGTGGGTGAGCCGGCACTGAGCGCTCCCGAGCTCACCCACACAGAGCCAATGTGCATGTACATCTACTCACACAAACATGGCTCACCCGCGCTCGTGAGATAAAAGTACTGTAACTATTTTTTTTTGTTCAGATCTAAACGTGACCGAGGAAGTTTTTCATGTTCCAAACTTACACTTGAGGCTCGTGTCTAAACATCCTTTTTGATATCAAATGCTTTTTACTGATCTAGAGCACAAAAGTCGCAGTTTACATCGCAATCAAAACATCAGTAACACCTTTACGACACATCAAACAAAGTTACTTGCGTTTTCAAACACAGACCTGTGATTCAGAGCCATTCAGTTGACTGGAAGATAAAATTTTAAACTTGTCAGTGGACTACTAAAATAGGACATAGAGTTTAACGGCGTCTCGGACTGTAAAAAGGTCGTAAAGTCGGTGTAAAACGTTGTAAAATGACAATGTGTTTAGCTAGTTATAGATCATTTACAGGTGCCGGTAAACATTTTTGCAATTGTTATTTTGCGTAACTTAGTTATGTATTTAGTTAAGGTCGCAGGAAGAAATTGGGTGCACGCGGCCCGGAGTCGCAGTGGATAGATACGGGCTGATGATGATGATTCATTATCTATATCTATATTGATGATGATGATGTATTTAGTTACTAGAAGGGCACCCTCTCGCCTCTTCTTTCGTTAATTTAGCCCTTTAGGACGTTCATTAGGTTAACATTACTGGGGATAAGGTGATTAGGGATATCTTAATGCCACGTCGAATTTGAGGCCCTGTGCTATAATAGAGATACGTTGTAAATAACGTTTCACAGTTACTACTCAATTTTACAGTCATGCCAAATAGCTAACCTTGAATTTGTGTATGACGCCAATCCATCACGAATAGCTATCATGGGGCACTATGATGGTTGCTTTTATCACGTGATAAATAAGTGATCATCATAACTGATAGCTGGAAGCAAAACTACTTTTATTCTATAAATAAAATAAAAATAGGCTTTACTCCACACTTAAGTATTCGCTATTTTCGTATGGGATATATTTAAATGCACATCTGTATAATTTTTCAGTACACTAGGTAACTCCACTAATTAACTGAATGCATACCAGAAAAACTAATGCTGTGCAAAAAAAACAATTGATTAACTGAACATGTCCTACAAAAAAAACTTAAACATCATACAAAACGAGATGACCTTTTTAACCGAATTCACACCAAAAATATGGTTCGTACATCGGATATATTTGGAAGTTTCACCGAAAATACTGACATGCGCCCTAATTATCCCCGCACTGCACACTAATATCCGACTCGGCCGGGTTAGGTTAGGTTAGTTTTTTTTTTTTATATCCAGTAAAACAGTTTTGCAAATACCTTTACATAGTATATTGAATTCGCATTATTTAGTGTGTATGCATATTATTAACTTTCTTTATATTAGGCTCAAACTAGGACACACATTAACATACCTCGTGGTTTTCGGTGCACGAATCATTTGACACTAGGTCGACAGTAGGTCAAATGATTCGTGCACCGGAAACCACGGGGTGTGCACATAATAAGATGGAAGAGATCGCTTTTTAGCGATATGATCGCCTATTGTTTGCCTCTATTGTAATGTTAAGTGTCATCTGTGTTTGTATTTCTTTCTTCTTGAGGTGTGCATTAAAGAGTATTCTATTCTATATAATAAGTAGGCCACAACCCACAGGGCACTTTGACATGACTGAGTCTATATACCGGCATTTCACAAGACTGTTGAGAAGAAACGCCAAAGCTCAACAGTCAGTATTTTTTTCAGAAAATACTTAACTATTACAGTAATATGAACTTAACCTAATTTGTACCTATCTTAAGAATTAAGGCGTATACTTTCTTGGAGAAAACATATTAAAAGTGTGCTTATACAATAATAATATTGTATTTCAAGTAATAAATCGCTACATAGTATAAAACAAAGTCTGTCTGTCCCTATGTATGCTTAGATCTTTAAAACTAACGCAACGAATTTTGATGCGGTTTTTTTAATGGATAGAGTGATTCAAGAGGAAGGTTTATATGTATAATACGTGCATAATTTATCAGCATTGCACCCGTGCGAAGCCGGGGCGGGTCAAAGAATAAAATGGAATTTACAAGAAAGTATGACGGTTTATCAGATTTTATGTATATTAAATTAACACACATTAAGCAGTAAACACTACTTACGTGTGACGTAAACCAATACTGGGACCTAATTCGAGACTGCCGTTTGAGAAATCGCAAAACGTCAAAACTCTATTAGATAACAGTGATATCGCATATGAACTGTCATTAAAATGCGATGAGTTTCAAGTGACATACTCATCTTAATTTTGGAAATACGAAGGCGATAATGATTGTAAAAATGCTATTCATGCATGTGAATTTCTGTTTTAAACGAAACGTAACTGACTAATTTCACGCACTACACGGTCAAGTTAAAGTATGCGCCTGCTATTTATGCCGTCACATACAAATGAAACGCAAATTAAGCGCGACCGGATTGACGAAGTTGCGATGTTCTAGGGATATCGCCAATTGTCAAGTAGGGACACGTTAAAAGTGACAGATAGATGAAATAGAGAGATCTCCATGTGATAACGTGTACCCTCACCATGAGATAACGTGATCGTACTCGCTAGCGACAGCGTAAAGGATTTGTATGGAGAATAGTACAGCGCCCCTAGCGGTTACTTTGTGGAACTACAATTCACACACACGCACGCACGCACGCACGCACACAGGCACGCACGCACGCACGCACACACACACACACACACCCACACACACACACACACACGCGCACACACGCGCGCCCGCACACAGCTTCCCTTTAGCCATTGTATCAATTAAAGGGTCCCAAGATACAGGCTCAGCCTAGTTTGCGGCCCGCCGGATATCTTATGATGTATTATGCCCTAAGTTTCAATAAATATATTTCATTTCATTTCATGCTCTATACGAATTGTTTACGCAGTCGCTACCGAGAACAGTCACTGTAAACTCATGGTAAGTGTACCTACTTAGGTACTGAGTTATTCACGTATTACGTATTTACCGAGCACTTAGCCCGCCGACTTCCACTCCAAAACGCTCCCATTTGGGTTATTGGATTATGCTTTTATTTTTCCGATATTAATATTAAAATCATATTTAAGTACCTTTCTTTAGGGGATATATGAACGAGTATAGTTTAGATCCTAATAGTTTAAGTCAGGTTAAATTAGAGATCATAATTTTCTCAAGGTTTCGTTATACTTTTTATTTTGTGTTTTTTTTCTTTAATTAAGTTGTTAAAGTACCAGTGGCGGATTCATCGATGTAGATACATAATGTTGTAATTGTAAGTATATGGTTTACGATTACAAAAACTGTTTAAACTCACGTAAATATTGTTAGGAACGGCCCGACATGTTTCGAACTCGTATGGAGCTCTTCTTCAGGGACAGCTATCCGTGCTGCTACGCGACTCACGGCCCACTGGTTTTTGATAAATATTATATGGTTTATTGTCACAGCGGCAGCATGAGTTGAGTGAAAATAAAAGAGTCAATAGCGTATTGTAGCTGCAAATTGAAACTATTACAGTACCTACTAGAACGTAATTTAAAGATAGATAAGGTAAAAAGATTATTTATTGCACAAAAAACAACAAATAAGTAACTATTGTATTAAGCGGTTTACACTTACGTAAAATTGTCAGGAACGGCCCTACATGTAAGACAAACAACAAATAAGTACAGTAAGAAATTGTGTGTATCAGGGGACCGAACACTAAGCTATGCTTGTATCGCAGGAGCCAACAATTAAATTAAATGGCATGGCACGTCAACATGTTAGCAAACAAACAAAACGGTGTTGTTTTTTCATCTAAGTAAACCCAATTTTTGACAACTGGGAGAACCTCCCCGGCCCCACACTATTGCGAAGTTAGCCGAAGTATGAGTTTCTGCAGCGAAGTGCCCATCCACACTATCATATTTGCCCAACCTTGGCCAACTTCGCGAGAAGTGTGCAGGCAAGACAAAATGCTCTGACTAGACGAGAACTACATGCATCGAGGCTCATAGTCTGATCGCAATTAAATGGAATCAAACATTCACATCTGATCGCGGATGGGTTCGTCTATATGGACTACAAATGATCACGCGATCACATGGAAAATGTGCAGTTCACTGCACACAACGTGCATAACTGATGTTCAGCGTTTAGATACAAACAACAGGAATTCTGGGATTCAGAGAAGCTAAAGCTTTTCATGGATGTAACATAAATATATCCAGTTTTTGTACGATTACCGTTAATCACTGAGCCTGAATGTTTAGGTTATTCAGTTCGTTCAGCGATTAACCGGTTTCTTGCGCTAAAAAGACGGTTTAAAAAGAATCCTGAACTTATGTCATTGTATCAGAAGTTTAATAATGAGTATTCAGAATTAAGCCACCTTTCTGTGAAACCCACAAGTGTATCCACGAAATTGAGGGTTGTATTGTTGTATTCAACGCTAGATTGGTTAGCTCATCGGGATATTCTATAAATGATTTGCAGATGGTGAGACCCTCTATTTAGCTTTTCAATATTTTGTTGCGATTTCGTACTTTCAAATACGTTCTGACTGGTGATTGCGAAAAAATGTTCCGGCAGGTTAGGGTCCAATAATGCGATCGGGATTTACCGTTAATTCTCTGGCGGAACCATGAAAATGAGCCGTATAGACTCCAGTGGTTCCCAACCAGTGCAGGTCCGCAGGAGTCAAAGTATGGTCCCCGAACGATTTCAAATTTGTAAGACCCATTCCACCAAAGGATTTTGTTGGCATATTGTGGTCCACGCGAAAAATATAGAATAAAAGTCCCTGGTCAAGAAAATGAAGAAAAGGGACCACTGATCTAGATCTATTAGGATCTACATAGATGCATGGAATGAGCTCCAAAGTCGTTACATAAAGCTCTCCAAAGTAGTGAACAAATACACAATTTTAAAGAGAACTTTTGTTTTTATTTTTATGCTTCTATTTTGTGTAATAAATATCTACCGTGCATCACTTAAAATGCCGTAAATCATTGCTATTTAATATAGAATATACTGAGTCTTGCGGAGTTCTATTTAAAATAACTATTCATTCTACAGATTGGCAAAGCCGGAAGCCTACACTTGTGCTGCATGGCCTAATTTTCATAGTAGGAATAGATGAATATAGGACGAGCATTCGCAGTACCAGTGCACTTCACATCTCAATCGATTTCAACATAATCGGAGCTTGCGTATTGAGCAATGCATTTTTATTCATTATCCTATTACTGAAGAGAAAGATCTAAAGAGGAATTATCCGAAAATTACTTGAATTTTACAAATTGTGTTTTTCCTTTACAATACAATACAATACACAACGTACTCTTTATTGCACACCTCATAAAACATACAGGAGATAAACAATGCAAAAAATTACAATTAGAGGTAAACAACAGGCGGTCTTATCGCTAAAGAGCGATCTCTTCCAGACAACCTTTGGGTAGTGGAGAAACTGAAAAATTATTTTGTTAATAGGAAAAAAGTGCAAAGATTAGAAAAAACAAAATGAATAACATATACACGAAAAATATATAAATACATAAATATAATAAACAATAAATAAATACATACATACATACATACATACATACATACATACATACATACATACATACATACATACATACATTCAGCCAAAAAATACTAATAGGACCAGTTGAATAAACTACGAACCTTTAAAGTCAAACAATATAATATTTTGATATCACACTAATATTATAAAGGCGAAAGTTTGTGTGTGTGTTTATGTGTATGTTTGTTACATCTTCACACTCAAATGGCTACACCAATTTAGAAAAAAATTGGTACGAATACACAAGCTACTTTTTATCCCGAAAAATTTAGTGTTCCAGTGGGATGAGAGAGTAACACCGCGCGGCGCAACTAGTAATGTAAATAAAACAAACATAAATGGAACAGGGGTATGATGGTTGCGTTTATCACGTGATAAATAAGTGACAAAGCACTTGTCACTCACACTCGCATTTTGAAAAAAGGTGACTGGGGATGCTTGTCACTTATTTATCGCATGATAAAAGCAACCATCATAGGGTCCGGTCCATAATCTATATATATAAAACTCAAAGGTGACTGACTGACTGACATAGTGATCTATCAACGCACAGCCCAAACCACTGGACGGATCGAGCTGAAATTTGGCATGCAGGTAGATGTTATGACGTAGGCATCCGCTAAGAAAGGATTTTTCAAAACTCACCCCCTAAAGGGGTGAAATGGGGTTCCAAAGTTTGTATGGGGAAACAAGATTAGTTAGACTATTTTATACGAAACTTCACAGGAGTATTCCTAACGATAAATGAGTAAACACGTGATTCAGGTTTTTTGAAAATTCAACCCCTAAAAGGGAGAAATGTGGTGACGAAGTCTGAAAATCAGCATGGGTATTGTTTTTATGGTTTATCGGGTCGCTGATTACGAAAACCGCAACGATTTTAAAATCCAACGTGGCGGACGTGAGTTACCATCTCCCCTGTCAGGAATACATCGGATACCTGTCCCTATCTATATATATAAAACTCAAAGGTGACTGACTGACTGACATAGTGATCTATCAACGCACAGCCCAAACCACTGGACGGATCGGGCTGAAATTTGGCATGCAGGTAGATGTTATGACGTAGGCATCAGCTAAGAAAGGATTTTTCAAAAGTCACCCCCTAAAGGGGTGAATTGGGGTTCCAAAGTTTGTATGGGGAAACAAGATTAGTTAGACTATTTTATTCGAAACTTCACAGTAGTATTTCTAACAATAAATGAGTAAACACGTGTCTCAGGTTTTTTGAAAATTCAACCCCTAAAAGGGAGAAATGTAGCGACAAAGTCTGAAAATCAGCATGGGTATTGTTTTTATGGTTTATCGGATCGCTGATTAAGAAAACCACAACGATTTTAAAATCTAACGTGGCGGACGTGAGTTACCATCTCCCCTGTTGGGGCGAAATGGGGTTGAAATGTCTAAATACTAAACCGCTGGTGCTAGAGAGTTCAATTTGGCACGTAAGTTCCTTATAAGGTCTAGGGGTGCACTAAGAGAGGATTTTTAAAACTCACCCCCTAAAGGGGTGAAATGGGGTTCCAAAGTTTGTATGGGGAAACAAGATTAGTTAGACTATTTTATTCGAAACTTCACAGGAGTATTTCTAACGATAAATGAGTAAACACGTGTTTCAGGTTTTTTTTTAATTCAACCCTTAAAAGGGAGAAATGTGGTGACAAAGTGAAAATCCATTGGTAATGCTTTTATGGTTTATCGGGTCGCTGATTACGTAAAGCGCAACGATTTTAAAATCCAACGTGGCGGACGTGAATTAACTCTCCACTGTTGGGGTGAAATGGGGTTGAAATGTCTAAATACTAAGCCGCTGGTTCTAGAGAGTCCATATTTGGAACCTACGTGTCCTTATAAAGTCTAGGGGTGCAATAAAAGAAGCATTTGTCAAAAGTCACCCCCCAAAAGGGTGAAATGGGGGTCGTAAGTTTGTATGGGGAAAAAAGATTAGTTAGACTATTTTATTGAAAACTTCCAAGGAGTATTTCTAACGATAAATGAGTAAGCACGTGTTTCATGCTTTTTGAGAATTCAACGGAGGAGAATATGGTGAAAAAGTCTGAAAATCAACAAGGGTAATGTTTCTATGGTTTATCGGGTCGCTGATTACCAAAACAACAGCGATTTAAAAAACAAACGTAGTGGACGTGAAATACCGTCTCGCCTGTTGGGGTGCGATGGGGTTGAAATTACTAAATATGAGTATGGGTGTAATTTTTATGGTTTCTTGGGACGTTAATTACGAAAATGCCACCGATTTTTGAAATTTTATATTGTGGACATGAAAATTCTTGAAAGCATTTGCGCCAAATTGCAATTTAATCGGTCCAGTAGTTTTGCAGCAAATCGGTTGTAACAGACGGACTGACAGACAGCTACACGTGATACTATAAGGGGGTTCTATTTTTGCTTTTGAGGTATGGATAGAGACCCGCGTTATCCTAAAAGATTAAAAAAATAGTATTTGTTGGCATCTCGATCGTCGTCAATCGGTACCTAGGCGGGCGGCGCGTTGAGACGGGAGGAGTAATGATCGGGAAACTTCTTGCATCCGTAATAAATACATTCAAGTTTTTCAATAATTATGTTAAGTCATTTCAGAATTCTGAATTACGTTTATCTGGCTCAGAATAATTCATTTTTCATTCATCAACGAAGAGAACCTCAATATCTTATAATAGAACAAGACGTAACTTAGAACATGGCTTAGAATCATTAAACCAATCTCTAATATCCCAAGTCGATAAGCGGAGGCTCGGGACATTATAAAAGCTTTATACAAATAAAATGCACACATAACCCGGTGTCTTAGCTTCACTTCGAGTTAGGAATTTTGAAGTGAACTTTATTTGGATACAGTAAAAGCTGAGATCGCTTGATTTGAGTGCTTGAGTTTTCGGTTTGATTTGTTAAAGTGGAGTTGTGATAACATAAAAAGTATTTCCCAGTAATATTAGAAAAACGAAAGTCTTGTGTATGTTTGTTACTTCTTCACGCAAAAACGGCTGGACGGATATGCATGAGGGAAATGCAGATTGCAGATTATACCCTAACTTAACAAATAGCCTACTTTTAAACCTGAAAAAAAGAGCATTGTTCCCGTAGGATGATGTATATTATATAGGCACGCGAGCGAAGCCGCGGGTTAATGCTAGTATATTGTATAAACACTGAAATCGACATTAGAATATTATTTTCGATGTTAAGGAGATTCAAACAGCTTATCTTCAAATTGTGTGAAAGTCTTATAAGTAGATCTTTTATTTCTTACTAGCTGACCCGGCGAACTTTGTTCCGCCTTAATGTCAATAAATAAGCATTTTTTTTTTATTGGAAAAAATACAAAAAAAATCAAATTTCTACATCAATCATTCATAATCATTCATGATTTTCGATACCGCTAAAACTTTGGCCATTGCTGAGTGTTTTGCAATATTACACGTTGGTTCTTCAATAGTTTGAAGATTTAACGGTAATTTGAATGCTGAATGAGCCGTACGGCATCCTTCTAACAATGTGGCTGCTATTCCAGAAAAAGCAACTGCAACCGCTATGTTAGATCTCGCCCGAACATTTGCTAAAACTAATGACATGAGGAATGTCTTGCCAGTTCCACCAGGGGCATCTAGGAAATATAAACCACCATTTTCATCATCGATTGCCTTCATTAAAGTATCATAAACTTCCTTTTGTTGGTAATTCAACAGGGGTACATTCGTTTGAACTACTAAATCTAATTCCTGGTGATCATATTCACGTTCCCGTTCCAATTCTCGATTAAATGCGTCATTCATTTCACGATATGGTGCTGGCATTCCTAACCTGATTAATAAATTACCGCACATGAGGTAACACATATCTTCGATCAAGAGTAAAGCACGATTATGTATCTCCTCATTCATCTCAATATCGTGATTTCTGGAACTGACACGAATTTGATGTAAAATATCTTCTGACATATTATCCTTGTATTTGTGCCACAGGTTACATGGGTTTGATGGAAAACATGTCGAAATTATGATAGCGAATAATGTGCGTACCTGACTTGGAGATGCAGAGATAATGGCTTCAGCGATTGTCGTATCCCAATGACTATCGTTTTCTAATAACTTCAATTCTTCACATGCAGCACGATATGTTGGGAATATTACACCATTAACAGTTCGTAGTGACTCAAATGACGTTGGCCCACGCACATTTACCAGCAACAACCGCAAATAGAAACATTCATTATTCTTTGGATGAACTGTATACATACGACCAAGAGCATCAGTAGAACGCACATCTATGGCTCTGGTGGCGGAGTCAACAATGGCAATTTCACTTTACCATTAAGGCAGCATAATCCAGGCGTTTCTCCGGAAAACTTTAATGCACCACAATACTCGCAAACTACGTCCATTTGCCCAATGCAAACGCTAGGATGCAAGCTGTAATCATTGCTGCAATCGTATTGAAACGCTGCTCGATTCAAATCAGCACTTGATAAATATCTTGTTCTGCGTCGCAAATTATCTATTTGTTGACCTCTCTTGCGTATCTGACTTGGAGATGCAGAGATAATGGCTTCAGCGATTGTCGTATCCCAATGACTATCGTTTTCTAATAACTTCAATTCTTCACATGCAGCACGATATGTTGGGAATATTACACCATTAACAGTTCGTAGTGACTCAAATGACGTTGGCCCACGCACATTTACCAGCAACAACCACAATACTCGCAAACTACGTCCATTTGCCCAATGCAAACGCTAGGATGCAAGCTGTAATAATTGCTGCAATCGTATTGAAACGCTGCTCGATTCAAATCAGCACTTGATAAATATCTTGTTCTGCGTCGCAAATTATCTATTTGTTGACCTCTGTTGTTCGCTCGACGATTCTGCATTGCCAACCGAGCTGTTTCACGGGCTGCTTCACTTTGCTCTCGTGATTGAGAAGCACGAAGTCGAGCCATACTATCGCGGCGCTGTTCACGTGCAATTTCTTGTTCTTCTTCAGTCCTTTCATTTGCAGTATTTCGTATTCTTCTTGCATCACGGCTTTGTCGGGAAAGATTCGGTCGTCTTGGTCGCGGCATTATTAATTAAACTTCACTTCACCTAAAAACTTAAATTTTCAACCATACCGAGTTTTATAGTTCACTTCACTGTTTATACTAATTGGCAATTGGGCAATAATGTTAATTATTTATTTGATAGAAATAGTTTTATTATTCATTTCTTACAAATATCAAATTGTCATCCATACGTCATTACATAGCTGTCATTATACGTCAATTTTGTTATTCCAAGTCTGATTCTTTTTTGTTATTCCACGTTTTATAGTGACTGACGTTACATGTCAAGTCACACGGGAATGATGTCGAACGGGATAAAAAGTATCCTATGTCCTTCTCCTGGCTCTAAACTACCTCCCTGCCAATTTTCATTTAAATCGGTTCAGCCGTTCTTGAGTTATAAGTGAAGTAACTAACACGACTTTCTTTTATATATATATAGATTTAGAATGTCAGTCCGCATTCGCCTGTTATGTAACAACAACCTAAATTAAAAATTTAGAACACCCCCCACACAAGTTTGACACCCTCATTCAATAAATGTTATAGAAGATATACTAAAGCTGAACAAAACTACAAAACTTGGAATTCTTAGCTTCAATATTGGCTGAGATCTTGTCACTTGTTCCGATTAAAGCCCAGGCACAAATTTAGTTCTTCGCAGCTTCGCACAAATATTTGCCATTGCCGGGATTCGAACCCAGGACCGCCGGCTCAGTAGGCAGCTGCTTAACCACTACGCCAACCGCGACGTGATTCAATATTTAACACGAAAAACCATATATATTCCGCTATTGACAACATATCCCGAGATTTTTGTTTATCAGGTATAGTCCTAACCCAAGTTATGAGGGTTCAAAAAAACGATGAAGCGCTTTGAAAAAAGGTAGGTCTTGGCGGGAGCACTACCGAGCCCCCAGATCTGTATTTAAATATCTCCACATTCCAGGCTTAAAGAACCGTATAATTAGGTTATTCATTCCGAGACTTTCTGAATAGCTAGTTGTTATTATCCAAGCGCTATTTAAATCAGTTTAGTCGGTGGGAGGACAGACAGACAGTGACAAACAGACATTGCAAATGTACATTGTTGTCATACCTACCGCACTCTCGGACAAAGTGGCTGTGCTATGCTTGTTTACGAAAATATGTTTTAAATTAGATTCCTATTCTGATTTACGTTAGCGTTGTCTTGAATCTATTTGCAAACGTTCCAGACATTGCTCACTGTTTTTTCTATTAATCTATACATGTATCGAAAGTTAAATTTATATCTCAACAGGGAGTTTTTCAACCCACGCCATATCATGCGGATCTTTAGTGTTTAATTTATATTACTGGCAACGAAATTTTTGGTAACTGACGTTGAAAGTCAGTGAATGTCACTGATGTCAACAAAGAGGAAACAGGACTAAATATTCCGAATTTTTTTGCATACTAAGCCAAAACTATCCACAGTGATGAAAGTCAACTTTTTTTTCGACAGGACTCAGTATTTATTTCGCAAGAAGAACGAAGGATTGAGCAGCATTCCGGTAAACAATGCCTTGAATTTGGTTGATGACAAATCCTTGACAAATCGCTACTGAAGCAAATATATGACGTACCTATGCACATTATTGCCATATGAAAGCTGTTTGTAGCGCCACTATCCCTAGGCCGGACCGACATTTTTATGGTAAGGCTATAGTTTTTGTACTCGCGTAGCTACTCGTCATCTCGTCGTTTACTTCCTTCCTATTCATATCATCTTTTACACAATCCATCCATCTTTTCTTTGGTCTTCCGCTTCAACTATATCCGACCACATTCATGCTCAGCGATTTTCTGGTTACGTGGTTTTCTTCTCTCCGCGGGCACCTCCAAAAAACAAAACAAATATGTTTATTTGTTTTTGTACATTAGTTGTACATATATACACCGGCTTACCAATTTCAAATAGTATGCGTATTTATTTCGTTAAACATTTTTCGTTGTTCTAGTTAAGGGTTTAATGGAAAGATCGCGCTCAAACTTTCCTATACAGAATTTTCCACCGTAGAATCTAACAATACATTATTTTGAACGTTTCACAATGCTCCGGGAACTTTCTCCGCTTGTTGGAAACTAACGTACCTACACATTTATGGGTGCACCACTCCACACAAACTGTCCAGTAAGAGCAGGTGTATTTATATTGTAGACGACTAATAAAATAAATATTTCCCAGGCAGGTCTTGCGAAAATCAATTTCTTTTTCGTGTTCACTGAAAGAGTCAGGGCGCTAATTCAAGCGTAATTTAAGATATCGCCAATCGCTAACTTAACCTATTTTACTGGTACCAGTTCGGTTTTAGCGCTTCGGTGACAGCTGCCGCGGTACGCTTGCTTCGCTCGTTCAGCTCGCGCGCTATTGTGGTCGCAGTTCTAACCTAACCTAACCTACTTTACTGCTAGCAGTGCGGTTTTGGCACTTCGCACGATGCGGCAAAACCTGGGCCGCCTTATTGAGAAACGTATCGCAATGACAATTTAGCTAATCGTTGGACCACCGCATTTCAAAACGGCCTTGTTTTTGATAACGGCTAGCCGTAATGTAATACGGCGGATTATACAATCCGACTGCCACATATATATGGAACTAGCGACCAGCCCCGGCTTCGCATGGCTGCAATGCTGATAAATTATGCATGTATTATACATATAAACCTTCGTCTTGAATCATTACGCATCAAAATCCGTTGCGTAGTTTTAAAGATCTCAGCATACATAAGGACAGACAGACAGGAAGCGACTTTGTTTTATTCTATGTACCTAGTCATTAGCGCCCTGATCTATTCGTGATTTACGGAAGCAATAAGCTTCAAGTCCCACTTTATTACCAAACTATCCGAGGTTGTTTCAAAGTAAATATTTATGTTTACCGACGGACAAATGGACCGTTGATTGCATGGACCCATGGCAGCGTATTTTCGTGATGTTGACTAACTTATTGCTAATTCTTCATCATTCATTCATTAAAAATTGCGAAGATCGTAATAAACTATAAGGACTTCCTGGACCTCGAACGAACGGCGTAAAATAAAAATAGTGTTAAAAGTAGTATAATATGTAGTTTTTGTTTTAAAAGTATATCGCCTATATAATTTTTTTTGTTTTATTTGTTACTAACACGATATGGATCTCGCATCTGAAATAAATGTTTTTTTTTTTTTTTTTTTTTTTTTTTTTTTATATCCTAGTAATGAGGCACTCTGGGAGTTTTCTTTCGGCGGTTCCTTATAGTTTAAATAAAAGTATTTAAACAGATTTTATCGCGTATATTAATTATTTGAGCCTCCCTGACGTTTCGGTAGCTTTCCAGTTGCCATTACCAGTAAAATAAATTGGAACCACTAAAAATCCGCAATATGGCGTGGGTTGAAAAACACCCTGTGGAGCTATAAGTTACAAACGCGATTAAGAATTTTTTGCGTTTAAACCTACACTAGAGGCACAGACTAGCCGGCCTCGACATTCAGAGTCGAGTTTCATCTCGGAAGCGACCTAGACGTAGACACTCACATATCACAAGTGTCATTGGCCTGCGATTGTCATCTGTTTGGTTGACGGTTCAGTACACGGGCATACGATTCTAATGCTGATACTTATTTATTATATTGTTACTTGTATTATATAGATAGAGTACCTATTGCGGTTGTCTTTGGGCGAAGGTGGTGTGAGATATTATTGTATCTTACCCTGTACGTTCTGATGCTGCCTAATTCATTTTTCATTCCGGGAGTTACTGGCAGTAGGTACTAATACTTTATTGTATCGCAATGTAAATTAGATAACATTATTTGTGAGTGTGTTTAGTAAAACGGCCCACTTTGTCGATTCTGTTTACGGAGTTACGGGCAGTTTAGTGAAATATGGCAAAACCTACCGAAAATCGGTTTTCAATAAAAACTGATGGAACATACATACTAAGCTATGATTTTGATGTCAACGCATAAATGTCGTCCCATTGATATATTTTCGTTCCGTTTTTATGTTCAAGCCTCCGTAACATTGAAACTACTAATGTTACATATATGATTTTGACTAATTTCAAATCCTTAAAGTATGGCAATTAATTTGATACCAACCACTCCATAACTTCAAACTACAAGTGTGTTTTTTGCCGTCCCAAACTTTAACTAACGTTTTTTCAGTTGTCGCTTTTTCACTTGCAAATTCGAAGTATTTAAAAAAAAACTATAGCACCTAGAGACATAATTCTTTCACCAAAAGATAGCTTACGTTCTGTAGTATTAGGAACTACTCATTACTCCATATCGACAAAGTGGGACCTTTTCCCTAAAACAGTCACTAACAGGTTTCTGTAATAGATATAAGGTATAATACATTAAACATCTACACTATAAACTACATACCAGCAGTGAAATCGTGAATGTCCCAGATCACATGTGTTTGTAGTCCGAACTGAAGGTAAGGGACATAAATAAGCGATCTGGGGCTTTACGAATTACCGCCCGTGACTTGTTTAAAGTTTAACATCTTGCCTTGGCTAGGAAGTAAGATTTTCTCCCCGCGTACAGCTGCCGGCAAACTCTTTGAGCGTAATCTTGACTGATGCGCAGTAGCCGATTTACGTACAAATGTACATGCACAGGTCCGCCATTTTTATTCAAAAAGTTTGCCGGCAACTATAGCAGGCAGAAGATCCCACTTACGGCCTAGGGTAAAAAATATAACAGCATAGTTTAGATATTGTTCATATACCTTTTTCGCACTGTGTAAAAAACCTCGGTGTCATTCTTGATCGCACTTTATCTTGGGTGCCACAGGTTAATGAAGTAAGCAGAAAGATGTTTGCGGCAGTCGGTTCTCTCAGAAGGCTCAGTAATTTTCTGCCTATTGCCACCAAAATTGCGCTCTCTCAAACTCTACTTCTTCCTATATTGGACTATGCTGACATAGCTTACCTTGACCTCACGGAGGAGCAGCTTAATAAGCTTGAGCGTATCCAAAACATCTGCATTCGGTTCATATTTGGGTTACGCAAGTATGACCATGTATCCGACTTCCGGTCTCAGCTCAAGTGGCTCCCAATCCGTTCTCGTCGTCACTCCCATATTCTGTCTCTTCTTTATAATGTACTATTTAACCCCACAACTCCCCGCTACCTCAAGGAGCGTTTCAGTTATTTGCGTTCTGTTCGCTCTGCACAAAACTTAGTTCTTACTGTTCCCCCTTTATCCTCTAAATTTTATAATGGTTCTTTTACATTCCGGGCTACTTTACTGTGGAATTCGCTTCCTCTGGATATAAGGCGTGCCCAATCTCTTGCAACATTTAAAACCCTCGTCAAAAAACACTATTTGTCTCTCCCTTAGTACACTGCAATAATAATCGCTCCTTTAACTTTGTGGCTCATACTGTTTTTGTTTTATTTATCACTTTACAATATATTTATTTATTATGTCTAAGTATTTATGTAAGTATATCTGTATATTTTTATTTATGTACCTATGTTTATTACTTTTGTCTTTTATGGTAGTCGTTCATTTAGTCCTATTATTATTATGCACCACCTACTAATTTCAAACATTAATTTTCAACTACTCCGCTACCTGAAGGTTGTCTGGAAGAGATCGCTATTTAGCGATAAGACCGCCTGTTGTTTACCTCTGCCTGTTATTTTAATGTATCTCATGTTGTGTTGTATATTCCTTGATGTTGGAGGTGTGCAATAAAGAGTATTTGTATTGTGTATTGTATTGTATATTGACACAAAGGTAAATTATGAAAGAAAAATTTCATATGATCTACTACATTCTAAGCAGGACTCGAATATGCTAAAAGTATACTTAGCATAGTATAGATTAAGTAAATCAGCCGTTATTATACTAACTATATATCCACAAATAAAATTGCGACAACCCTGATTCCTGAAGACGCTGATCGCTAAGAATTAAAAACCTTAGCAGGCAGAATTACCTTAAAACGTTGTAAGACTTGTAAGGGGCGTCACAAGTGCGTCCGGCATTATCCTCTTCAATATCAAAGGAAAGGAGCCAATGTTTTTAATTTGTGAAATTAAGAAAATCGAGGCAGAATGAAGTATCTTTTGACATAGATCAAAGGATATAAATAGGTAAAAAATTCAGAATGTAATTTTTAAATGCAAATACCTATCATAGTTTATTGACATTGAGCGAAGCGTCTCCGTTTCAGCTTGGCCCAAAATTATTTCATATGTAGGTCCGAAATTAATTCATATGTCGGCCCAAAATTATTACATGTCGGCCCAAAATTATTTCAAATTTCAGCCCAAAATTATTCATATGTCGGCCCAAAATTATTTCATATGGCGGCCCAAAATTATTTCAAGTGTCAGCCCAAAATTATTTCATATGTCGGCCCAAAATTATTTCATATGTCGGCCCAAAATTATTTCATATGTCGGCCCAAAATTATTTCAAGTGTCGGCCCAAAATTATTTCATATGTCGGCCCAAAATTATTTCATGTATGAGAGTAGGCGGATATATGGGGACTGAAAAAGTAACAAAGAAACCCTACAACTCACAGAGCCACTAAAATTTACTGCGGGGCTAAACCGATTTTTGCAAGATTGTATATATTTTCAAAAATCCTTTTTTAACTGTAGCTCGAGAGTGACACAATTAACAATATGTATGCTGGAAGAAGAAAAGCTAATTCGAAATGAGTTAAATTATAGCAAATTTATATAAAAAAAAAACCGGAGAAGTTCGAGTCGGACTCGCCTACTGAGGGTGCTACAAAAATTTTTTTAACTTTTTTTTGCTTTCTGTATTTGTTGTTATAGCGGCTACAGAAATACGTCTGTGATTTAAACTGTCTAGCTATCACGGTTCATCAGATACAACCCGGTGACAGGCAGACACAAGACGTAGAGCGGAGGCTTAATACCTAATAGAGTCCGGTTTTTACCCTGGTGAGACATCCATATCCATACTTCCATACTATACTAATATTATAAATGCGAAAGTGTGTCTGTCTGTCTGTCTGTCTGTTACCTCTTCACGCTTAAACCGCTGAATCGATTTTGATGAAATTTGACATGGAGATAGTTTAAGATCCGAGGAAGGACATAGGATAGTTTTCATCCCGGAAATTATCCCTAAAAAGATTGAAAAGTGAGTAAGTAATTCGGTTTAAAGATCTTTATTTCTCAAAAGAATAACAATAATTCACTTACTTGAGAAAAAACATTACATGCATAAATTATAATAATCTAAGCTAGTTGAGCGTAATCATTATTACAATCGCAAAATTATAAAAAATAGAATTTGCCGGTAGAATTATAAAAGCATACAAAACAAGTTAAACGAATAAAACTACGATCGCAATAATTCATGATGACATTGATGACCCTGTAGAAAATATAATGATTAAACCAAAAGCACAATTGCTCTTGCATTTGCTTAGGCGCCCCCTTTTATTAATTAAGGTGATTAGGTGGATATCTATCGTGTTGTACGAGGTTGCTTCCATATTTCCAAGTTCCACGCGGACGTAGTCGCGGGCAAAAGCTAGTCTTTAATAATTATAAAAACGCTTTAAACACGTAAAAATTGTCACGAACGGCCCGACATGTTTCGAACTCATACGGAGCTCTTCACGAGGATGAGGAACAGCTCCTCGCCGCCCTCAAAGCCCGCGCAGATAGCTGATTATTTGTTTAATCCAGTGGTTGATTGGTAGAGAATGCCTAAAGGCATTAAGTCCGCCATTTGTACTCCCTTTCTGTATTGTACTATTATTATTATTATTTAAGAGTTTCACTCTTGTCGGTGCAGTTCTCTCCAGTCCGTTCTACTTAACGCCAGTTCTTTGACTTACCGATACGACCCGACGTCTGCCTTTTTCTTGATCTGGTCCAAATAGCTAATCCTCGGCCTTCCTCTTCCTCTCCTTCCTTCAATTTTCCCCTCCATTATCTTTTGTATTAGATCATCGTGTCGTATCAAATTACCTATCATTTTCCCTCTTCGAGTTTCTATTGTATGAAGTATATGTCTCTTCTCCTTTACCCTTTCCAATACTTCCTCATTGGTGACTCTTTCTGTCCAGCTTATTCCCTCCATCCTTCGCCAGCACCACATGTCGAACGCCTCAAGCTTTTCTCTGTCCCGTTGTGTGTATTGTACTATAAAGTAGAAATAAATAAATAAATCATGATTAATTCAAAGTTACCTGCAGGAGCGGCTCAGGCACAGGAATCTGCCAGTTGAATTCGAACTTTTTCGTCATCGTGCAGAGTGGTCAGCCCGACGGATCAACGAGGCATCTTCTCCGGCAACCTGGGAAAGATATAGCTATAATTAATCTCAGATCTGCGTGCGGAGTTAAAGGGTACAAGCGACTTTGCTACCTATTTATACATAGCTATAATATAAGTAGGTATATGTATATTGTGAGTGATATTGGAGTTATTGAGATGCTTGTAAATGTAAGATTTGCACATCGGAGAAATTCAGTTGAATACGATCCTGGTATTTTACTAGGTTCTACTTATATTAGTATTGACGATCAGTTTTCTATGAGTCACAGGAGTCACAATTTCAGGAAAAATCTTAGTGTGGGCGCGTGGCGCCATCTGTTGGTCATAATTTCTTTGACCCCTCATCACGCCTAAATGGCAGGAAATTTTAACCAATAGTAAAGGGTTAGCTGGAGAGCTGGACATCCAAAAATGGTTGTAGGATACTTTTTACCAATTTTATCGGTATACTAAAAACCTAAAGAATAAGGAAGGTAGGAACTAAAGTAAAATAAAGTCTCTGGAGACGCAACTTCTAACGTCCCAACTAGGGTGACCAGATGTCAGGAATTTTCCTGACATGTCAGGAATTTTAGACCTATGTCAGGAATGCGGCCGGAAAAGAGAAATGTCAGGAATTTTGGGCAAAGAAATGAAATCATAAAATTTTATACACTGTAAACTTTTATTTTTAATCACAACAACAAAAAAGATAAAGCCACAAGTTCTTACATAAATCAAACATTGACGATTTAAACAATTTCAAAACAGTGTCAGGAATTTTGGGCGAAAATCAGGAATTTTGTCAGGACTTTTGAAATTTGTATCTGGTAACCCTAGTCCCAACCCAAGACCCGTACTCATAAACTACGCTCAAACCTAATACCGCTCTCAAATGTCCACTTGTCCATACCTAAAACCACACTTGCGTTTGGTAGGTATCATATTTGAGTACAGTTTATTAAAACGGGCCTGAATATGTCTATGTCATATTTTGTCAAAAACACTGATTCAAGTAGGGAATGCAATGCCACATTCTAGCCTATAAGAATAGGTACATACAGGAGCGAAACGCTTCGCGTGACTAAAAGGTATCGCGACAAGATTGGCTAAAGCATGAACTCATATATGAACCTTGGATCCGGTTATTACCAGTAATAGTACCTATTCATATCTCAAGAAGGTTCTAATGCCATGTAAAAGTTAGTGGGTTCCTTTCTCAAGTTATTTACCGAAGTCTCTCCCCACCTATTGGTTAACTGAAATATTCACAGCTTGGGCGTTACTTAGAATACTTTACTCAACTTGAGGCGTTCGGTATTTGGGCTAAGTGAAAAGTTTCCATTCGCCCGTTAAATATTGAGCTGGCATTAAAGAAGATGAGGATTTTAAGTTTAATATTACCTCTATTAACGTTAAAGGAGAAATTTCGGACGTCCATTTTATGGTCAATCTCCAAATTTTGCTTGCTTTTACGGTTATTACGAGTATAAGGGTTTTGTGCCATAAATAGTCCTATTAAAAGTGTAGAAGTTTGCAGATTTTTACATACAATTTTAATAAAATACCAGGACTATTGGTCAAGCTGGGACTCTGACATTACCAGTCGATATATATTGACACATAGGTAAATTATGAAAGAAAATATACTGTTATCTGCGATCCACTGCAATGTAAGCAGGATTTGAACCTGCGACCCTACGTTTCCGGCGTTGTGCTCTCCCAACTGAGCTATCACATCGTTACGTCAATCATCTCAAGTTTTGCATTCCATAATTGCTACTTGAGCGCCCTCTGCGTCATATGTGTTTAATTTTAAACACTTATGCGCATTAGCAAAATACTAGTCGATTTGTGGCAGAGGCGCGGCGTCAAATGAAATAAATAAAAAGGGGCAAGCCGGAGTAGGATTTGGTTTACTTATTTTTCAGTAACAGTCGAGAATGGTGCTCAATCGTTCTGAAGACTGCAAGCCGCTGGGAATCGGGTTGTATGGACACCGCGCCACTGATGTGTGGTGAAGAGACAGAAATAATGAGGCGTATACTACGCGAGCACAGTATAATAAAGAGTACTAACGTACAGTATGGACACTCCCTGCCTCCCCCCGAAAGTGCCGCCCACCCGCGCTCGGTTACCTCGCAGTTACCGGCTGGCAGGGACGCGACGACGCGGTGCGCAGAGCGGAGGCCACGTATAATATTCAAATATTAAACAAATACTTTTGTAATGGGCGTGTGTTGTGCTGTGTACGGTTGTTTAAGCTCTATAAACAACAAAAATAAAAGAAAGTTCTACAGATTCCCATTAGATGAATCAAGGCATGTACATACCCAGTTATTTTCAAAGTGTTTTATGTTTTAGTAGAAAACCAACTTACAATAGGTACTTATGTTTAGTTTTTTTTTTGCCCTATCCGTTTTCGACCTAAACCTATCAGATCACACTGAAAACAACACAATATATATATGAACAAAAAATCATGTTTTCAACTTACGTAATATTTTGGTGGCCTGAATTTCCTTACAAAAATTTAGTTACTTCGTTTATACTGATTCAAAATAGGAAACTATTTGTATAAATAGAGCTTAGATACCCACCTTACAGCGTAATATGATTCTTAATTCTTCCTAATTCGCGCAATGAGTTTTTAGTCATTGAGGTTATCGAATTTGAACGCGGGCGGAATAAGAAATCGTAGATTAACATTACTTTAATTATAAGCACACTAAATTAATTCGACGGCGCTATTACAAGGTCATCTCATATTGCTGCACATTGTGTTCCCGACTCGTGCGTTCAAAAAATGGCAGCAACCCTAGCATGTCTTATCTCACTCACACGAGCATGGTACGCGTTCACCTACACGAGCTTAGACTGTGTGCGTAGCAACGCGTTTCTTTCATACATTTGATCGCCATTGTCCGAGGTGTGACGCGAGTGTCCTCGCTAGGCTTAGAATGGAGGAATTCAGTAATGGCTACCCAGAGCTGATGAGATTCCAACTGATGTGTGGTGAAGCGACAGAAACAAATAAAGCACACACTATACGAGTGTCTTTGCTAGGATTAGAATTAAGGAATTCAGTAATTAAGTAGGTAATGGCAGAGCTGAAGGGATTCTAGCTAACTCAAGTTCCGGTGCCGCCTTGAGGTTGCAGCGAGAGGTGGAAATAGCAAGTTCACACGATCTGTAGATCATTTATATTATTTCAATATATCTCAGTACCTACTCTTTCGCAAGCAAGTCGCGAATGCTCCTAATTCTATCATTTTGAAATAAACGACACTTCTCTTTAAGAAATATCTACTCGTCATTGTCTGACATTTACCAATGTCATAATCATAAGAACCAACGTGGTCCTTACAATACCTATACGGAGGTGGTAGCACAAGCCATTGAGCAGTTGTAACAAGGGGCAAAGGGCTAACTACACAAAATCCCGAAGGATCGAAGTGCATCCATTACGTCTCTAATAATATAAATTCAGAATTAAAAAATCCACCTCACCCGACAAGGCTTTCGATTAATAGAAACCGCATTCAAATTGGATACATTTGGGAACTACGACGCCACAGACAGACACACAGATACATATGTTAACGTTATAAATATACAATACACCCTTCTGACGGGTGGTAAAATAAGAAAGGTTGCGAAAATTTACCTAATAATAATAATCAATGCGATGATAAAAGAATAACAAATTACATAAACAGATACCTAATATACCAAAAAGAAAAATGTTACAGTTGAAGCTTAACAATGGCAGACAAAAAGCAGTCATATTGCTAAAGAGTGACTTCTTCAAGCTAACTTTTGAGTAGAGGAATGACAGAAAATAAACAATAAAAGAGTAGGTGCTGAAATAACAAATTCGGCAACATAAATTACATATAAGTCATACATTAAAATGAATATTCATAAAAATACCTAGTACACATACAAACGAAGAATGGAAAAATACGAGACAGTTGATCAGACTTTAGCTAGGAAAAAACCAACACACCAACGTAATATCGGTAATAATAAACGTACCTACCAAGGTAGCATTCAAACTATTCAAATTTACATATATTATATTACGTTTGTATGTAACAAACGCTTGTTAACGTATCCAAATCGCAGTCTCATTAGGGACGTGTCGCCAAGGATACGAACCTATGACCTCGCCTCTTACACGTACCTAAAAGGATAAAGGTGGAGAAATCTATTGCGAAGTTTCCCCAGAGTTTTTGCAAGATATATGGAAGATGTAATAACATCCTTACGGAGATGCCGCGACTAAGCGCGACAGCGGGAGCGGTGCAGAGATGGACAAAAGTTCATCGATTAACGATTAAAATTAACGATTAGTTAATCTAATCGTACGAGTTCCGATTAATTTAATCCCGATTAAGTTAATCGTAGATTAATATCCACCGATTAAATTTTTAATGAATTAATTAATTAGATTCGTTTTCTCTCGATTAATATTAGGAAGAAATAAAATATTAAGTCTAAGTCCCTACCTAGGAGATCTTAGAGTACTGCACTATAAAAACCGCCTTGTATGGTATTACTGTAACAAGTTTATTTCACACAGCACACTAGAATGTTTTTTCTAGTTTACACATGACAAGACATATAGTTTTTTTGTAACATGCACAACTGAGCGTGTTCCAACATTTAATCGAGAATTAATCGTGAAATTTAATCGATTGACGTTTATCTGGATGCCTTGGGACGCTTAAAGACTTTATACATTTCTCTAGGAAATTGTTACTTAGGTACTTTATTAGAATAAAAATAAGAATGATTTATTTTGTAAAGCATAGGTACATATAGGTGTCTTATGAATGAATCAGGATCACTATGTTTTGCCGAAAGGCATACAAAATTAGAGAGTGCAGCATGCAATACAAATATAAAATACAAAATATAAGTAGGTAGTCCAAATTCATTAGTTAATCAATATTCATTAACATTAACATTATTGTCTAACAAATATTCTTGAGTAGAATAGTACGCCTTTTTTACTAAAATATGGTATTTTAAACAAATATTATAATAACCTAAATCCGATAGTAAAGACACTACCAAAAATAAAAATAACTAGAGGCCCGTTGCGGCGTGGAACCGCCGCTAGAATATGGAAATCCGGTGGTGTTACAGAAAATAACTACTTTATCGATAAGATGTTTTTGGCGAACGAAGAATAAATACTGTAAAAAAACACGTTAAAATGATGTTTTAAACACGTTAAAACATGCCAGGCTAGAGCCATGCCTGATAGCCAACTGCCTCTTTTGTAAAAATAACTTGTGCATTAATGACATGTCATCCGCTGATCTGTTTCACAAATAAAATGCATATTATTCGATTTATGGAAAAATTTAATTCATAAAAATAATCCCATATCTTAAATAAATAATTGACATATTTTCATAGGACCGAACATAAGATTGGTAGAATTTTAATTTGTTGTTCTTTCTTCTGGACATAAATTTATCGATTTGATCGATTTCTATCAATTTCCAGAAAAAGCACATGAATAGAAACGACAGATTTGGGCACTCACTACGCAGGTTTTAAAAAGGAAATCATGTAGGTAGTGCGTAACTGTTTATGTATCATCATCAATCATTTATTCAATAACAATTACACATTGTGTTTGAAATTCTTACGCTAGGTATAGGTACTTTTTTTTTTTTTTTTTTTTTTTTTTTAATGGCTATGTCGATAGATTAAGCCAGTGTCATGTCGATTTAGTGAGGAAAAACAAACGCACTCGAACGCGACTAACTTACAAAAAAAATTGTTGCTACTCCTGAAAAGAAAATCTTAGTATAATTAGTAAGATTTCAAACCCTATTTACTAATCTAAATAAATAACTGACCAACAATACTCCACCATAAAAAAAAAGAATGTGTCAAATATGTGTAATAAATAAAATCCAATATATAAAACAGCTAAAAATGTTTGAAAAAAGAATGTTAAGACATATTTTTTTCAACAAATTTAGGGCTGAAGGCCTCATACCCGAATTCCAAATTCAAACTTTCGTCTTTCCTCTCATTGAAATAGTGTCTGACAGAAGAGTGAGGGAGATGATATCTATATTCTCAAGTCTATGATATAAACCTAATTTTAGGGTTCCTTACCATAGTCGGTAAAAACGGAAGCCTTATAAAATCAATTTGTTTTGTTGACAGCAGAATTTGTCAAATTTTATTTTGAATGAAAATAAGAATGATCAGACTGACGTCATTAATTCAAATATGATTTATTCTTGAACGCGTCAATTTTTTTAAATTTGCATCATATTTAGGTTATTTCTACCATCAAGTTTCGCATGTTAGGGTAACATGTTAATTATTCCATATTGCCAACTCGTCCACAATGTCAGCTCGTCTATATTCCCATTTGGGTCACAATGCTAACTTGTCCACACACCCAACACGTCCACATTGCCAACTCGTTCATACGCCCAACTCATCTGCATCGCCAACTCGTCTATATTACCAATTCGTCTCCATTGGCAACTCGTCCATATTCCCAATTTGTCCACAATGCCAACTCGACGAATTCCAACGCGTTCATATTGCTCACTCGTCCACAATGCCAACACGTTCACAAATACAACTCGTCTACATTTCCAATTCGTCCATATTTCCAACTCGTCCATATTTCCAACTCGTCTACATTCCCAACTCGTACACAATGCCAAATCGGCCACATTGCCCACTCGTCCATAAACCCAACTCATCTACAATGCCAACTCGTCCATATTACCAACTGGTCTTTATTGCCAACTCATCCATATTCCTAACTCGTCCACAATGCCAACTCATCCATATTGCTAACTCGTCCACATTTCCTACTCGTCCATATACCCAACTCGTCTACAATACCAACTCGTCTTTATTGCCAATCTCGTCCATATTTTCAACTCATCCGTATTACCAACTCGTCTTCATTGCCAACTCGTTTATATTCCCAACTCACCCACAATGCCAACGTGTTCATATTACTTGCTCGTCCACAATGCCAACTCGTCCATATTTCCAATTCGTCCATATTCTCACCTCGTCCACAATGCCAAGTCGTCCACATTACCAACTCGTCCATACACCCAACTCATCTACATTGCCAACTCGTCTTCATTTCTAACTCATCAACAATGCCAACTCGTCCATATTGCTAACTCGTCCACAAATACAACTCGTCCACATTTCCAACTCGTCCATATTCCCAACTCGACGATACACCCAACTCGTCTATACAAACCCGTCCTTATTATCAGCCCGTCTTTATTGCCAACTCGTCCATATTCCCAACTTGTTCATTTTGCCAACTCATCCACATTTCCAACTCGTCCATATTCTCAACTCGTCCACGTTGACAACTCGTCCGTATTACCAAGTCGTCTTCATTGCCCACTCGTCCGTGTTCCCAACTTGTTTATTTTGCCAACTCATCCACATTCTCAACTCGTCCATATTCCCAACTCGTCCACATTGACAACTCTTTCATATTACCAACTTGTCCGTATTACCAACTCGTCTTCATTGCTAACTCGTCCACATTGCCCCCTTGTCCATGTTTCCAACTTGTCAATTTTACCAACTCATCCACATTGCCAACTCATCCACATTTCCAACTCGTCCATATTCCCAACTCGACGATACACCCAACTCGTCTACAATACCAACTTGTCCTTATTATCAGCTCGTCTTTATTGCCAAATCTTCCATATCACCAAGTCGTCCGTATTACCAAGTCGTCTTCATTGCCAACTTGTCCGTATTACCAACTCGTCCTCATTGCCAACTCGTCCATAATGCGAACTCGTCCACATTGCCCACTTGTCCATGTTCCCAACTTGTCAATTTTACCAACTCATCCACATTGCCAACTCATCCACATTTCCAACTCTTTCATATTCCCAACTCGACGATACACCCAACTTGTCTACAATACCAACTTGTCCTTATTATCAGCTCGTCTTTATTGCCAAATCTTCCATATCACCAACTCGTCCGTATTACCAAGTCGTCTTCATTGCCAACTCGTACATATTCTCAACTCGTCCACATTTCCAACTCGTCCATTTTACCAACTCATCCATATTACCTGTTAGGTATAGGGTAGGCGCGTCAATGAAACAAGACGGTCCGGTATTGACTGGCGTTTATTGCAATCGGATAACGGTGCATTATACATAACACTTTTCTCCCCTCAATTGTTAACTAACATTCGTATATTAAATAATATCTTATAACCAACGAGATCTGAGAAGGCGTCTAGTTAACAAATCATAAACGATACCAACTGTACTGTAACTGTAAAAGAGTAGGTCTACAAGTGTTTTATATATCTTAATGCTCAACAAAAATAAATCAACATCGGTTAGTAAACAAGTAGCAACAGAGCAACTTTAATATTACTGTTAAATCGTTTGAATATCAACCTTATAACAATAACTTACAAGAATTAACTACTTAAAGATCACAATTTGCGTAAACTTATCCTATTAACGAGTTTAGCCTACAGTTTTTTTTTTTACATTGCACCCAACCAGCGACATCAATGGAGGCTATGAATCTGCGAGTAAATACGTTTAAACGAGATTAAACTTAATGATTGTCGTTTGAAAGTTTATATTCGTGCAATGTGTGATATTAACACAAGTAAAACATATCAAAGTAATCGTAAATGTTCTTATTTATTAATAACAACTTACTCACTATTCAAATTATTGAGTTTTATAATAGTATTAGGGTAAAGACTGCTAGGCTTTTTGCAAACGGTCTATGCATTTTAAAGCGGCCGCCCTACGTAAACGAGGACTACGACCTGGCGCTGCCGCTGGAGACGTTTCAGGTGACGGGGCGGGAGATGCCCGCCGCGGTGACGATGGCGGAGACTCCGGTCCGGGACCCGCCACGCTGTCATAAAACTCGTCTGCATCTACGCTACCTACAGGACGCGGCGCGGGAATCGCCGATGCCTCACCGAGTACCTTACTTAATGAATGACGCGATATCCTTTTATCCCTGCTGTTCGTTAGTATTTGGTCAACGTGACGCTTATGTGTGTGCCCATCGTTCGTTTTGACTTCATATAACACGGGACTCGACCTTTTTGTCACGACCCCCTCTGTCCATTTGTGACCCCGCCTGGAATAATCTCTTAACAGCACTTGATCCCCGGGTTGCGCGACGCGCAGCGCGCCCGCGCGGCGCTGCTCGTGCGCGAGCTGCGCGGCGCGCACCGTCTCAGCAGCGTCGGGACGCAGCAAGTCCAGCCGCCCGCGCAGTCGCCGGCCCAGCATCATCGTCGCTGGCTCGCGCCCGGTCGTAGATTGCTCAGTGTTCCTGTATGTAAAAAGAAACCTGCAAAGTGCCGTGTTCGGGTCTTCGTTTTCGAATTGTGCCTTTTTCAGAACTCGTTTGATCGAGCGAACCGCATTTTCAGCGGCCCCGTTACTAGCCGGATGATACGGAGCCGTCAACGTATGCTTTATTCCATTACGTAATAAATAAGATGCAAATTCTGATGACGAAAACGGAGGCCCGTTATCGGTTACTATCCTTTGTGGCAATCCGAAACGTGCAAAAATCCGCCGCAAATGTCCGATAATGACCGGTGCCGAAGTGGTTTTTACCTTTTCAGCCTCGATCCACTTCGAATGCGCGTCGATGACAACTAAATAGTAATCGTTACAGAATGGACCAAGAAAATCCATATGAAGACGGGACCACACCTGAGCCGGCCACGACCACGAGTGCAGCGGCGCCACGGGCGGCGCCGGCCGCTGCGTGCGGCAGGCCTGGCACTCATGCGCTACGCGTTCGATATCCGCGTCCAAATTTTCCCACCACACGTAGTTGCGAGAGATCTGCTTCATTTTCACGATACCCGGGTGTCCGTCGTGTATCTCTTTTAATATCCTTTCGCGTAAGGATTTCGGAATCACAATTCTGTATCCCCAGACGAGACACCCTTGGTCGATGTGCAAGCAATCTTTCCGACTAAAATATTGTTTCTCCACTTCGCATATAACGTTATTCGGCCAACCGTACATAACGTATCCATATATTTTACACAATAAAGGGTCTTTTGCCGTCTCAGTTTTCACATCTTTGAAACTGAGAGGAAAGTTATCCTTTATAAAATGGAGGTAGCTAAACTCTTCTCGACTCTTCGTTCTGGTTCGATCTACCATCGAATCGAGAGGAAGGCGAGAGAGCGCATCTGCGAAACAATTTTGAGCGGACCTCACAAATTGTATCTCAAAATCATATGCGGCTAATTTGACAGCATACCGTTGCAAACGACTGGCGGCGGTCACGGGTATCCCTTTATGTTTCCCTAAAATATAGCTTAGGGGGTGATGATCGCTTCGCAATATGAAATGTCTCCCGTATAAGTAGTGATGGTGTCTAGTGACCCCGAACACTATCGCCAATGCTTCTTTATCCAATTGGGAATAGTGAAGCTCCGCGGGACTAAGGGTGCGCGAGGCGCAACAAACGGGGCGCTCGCTGCCGTCGGCCGCGCGCTGCGTCAGGACCGCTCCTAATCCATACGCGCTGCTGTCCACGGACAAAATTAGAGGACGCGCCGGGTCGTAGTGCGCCAGGACGGGAGCGCTACTTAATACCTTTTTAATCTTATTAAAGGCCCTATCGCAATCGTTACTCCATACCCATTCGACATTTTTCTTTAATAAATTATACAGCGGTTTCAAAATATCACTCATGTTAACACAAAATTTGGCGTAAAAATTTATGAGTCCCATGAAACTTCTCAGTTGCGTTACATTAGCCGGGGTGGGCGCTGCTACAATGGCATCAATTTTTTTTTCGTCCGTATGTAAACCAAATTTATCAATTTTATATCCTAGATATGTGACACTATTTTTGAAGAATTCACATTTGCCGTAGTTAATTCTTAAACCATTGTCTTTCAGCCTTTGTAGCACCGCTCTTATATTTGCCAGATGGGTAGGTCTATCCTTGCCGGTTACACAAATATCGTCAGCAAACACAGCCGTTGACGGCAAACCACTCAACACTTCTTCCATAATTTTCTGAAAATTTTCAGGAATACATTTAATCCCGAAGGGAACCCTTCTGTATACGAAGGTGCCAATATGAGTGGTAATGGCCGTCAAAGGCTGCGAATCCTTATCCAATAAACATTGTTGAAAGGCATTCGACAAATCTAATTTAGTGAACTGCTCGCCGCCGCCCAGCGCCGCGAACAGGTCCTCGATCCGCGGCAGCGGGTAGTGATAATCTTTTAACAATGGATTTATGGTGATTTTATAATCACCACACAATCTAATGCTACCCGAAGATTTGACAACCGGCACGATCGGAGTGCCGTAGTCGGACCGTTCTACTTTATAAATCACCCCCTCCCGCTGCAGGCGCTCGAGCTCGCGCTCCACGGGCTCGCGCAGCGCTATGGGCAGCGCGCGCGCCTTCACGAACACCGGCGTTGTATCCTTTAAATGCAAACGCAGTTCCGACTTAAAGGTGCCTAACCCCTCTGCGAAAACTTCAGGGAACTCATCTCTTAAGGACCCAGCCATTGAATTGTCTTCCGCGATATTGTGACAATCGACTGACAAATTTAACATTTTTATCCACGTACGACCCATCAATGGCGGTCCCCCATTTTCAATTACATATAAATTAAGCAGCGCGGTACTATTTCCACAAACAACATTGACTGTTACGTAGCCTAATGTTTGGATGACGTCACCAGTATATGATCTGAGCATTAACTGTTTACTTTGAATGGGTAACTTCGAGAAATATTTATCATAAAAATGCTTCGATATGGCCGATATTTTACTTCCTGTGTCTATTTCGAACTTACAAGTGATATTTTCGACTTTCAAAGATGCATAATACGGGCCGTCACCCTCACTATTGACTACTAAATTATAAAAAGGACAGTCGTCGCTGTCATCACTGTCAGCGGGATTATTAAAATATAACTGACCTCGCGCAGTCTTCTTCCCGACCATACCACCGACCGCACTTTTCACCTTGCACATCACTTTTAGGTGGCCCTTTTGTCCACAATTATCACACGTGTAATGCTTAAAACGACACCTGCCATCGACGTGGCCCGCCTTCCCGCAGCGGCCGCATGCGCGCTGCCTGGCGTCGGCGCGCGCGGCGCCGGCGCCCGGGCCCGGCCCGAACCGATGCAAGCCGTCTTCCGCCAGCGCCGGCGGCGCGGCCTGGCGCGCCGAGCCCGCGGCCCCGGGCGCGCACGCGGTCGCCGCGTGCCGCTCTGCCGCCTCCAGCGCCAGAGCCAATTCCACGGCGCGCTTGTAGTCAATACTCTGCTCTGCGAATATTCTGGACCTCATGTCTTCATTGTATAGCCCCGAAACGAATTGATCCCGAAGATTAACCTCCAAATAGGTACTAAAATTGCACGTTTTAGCTAAATGTTTTAACGCTTGAAGGTAATCTCGAACACTTTCTCCTTGCCGCTGTGTTCTTTGCCGAAACACGTGCCTCTCGGCGATCTCGGACCTTTGAGGTTCGAGGTGCTCCTTCACCAGTCTCACGAGCTCTTCGAACGATCTAGTTTCCGGGTTAGCCGGTGAACACAAGTCGCACATTAATTCGTAACATTCCGGGCCGACAACCGTCACTAACGTGGCCACTTTTAAATCATTATTGATTGAATTTACTTTAATGTACTGTTCTACACGCCGTACGTAAGCGTCCCAGTTATCGTTAGAAATATTAAAACACTCCACATGTCCAAATGGCATTTTGAAACACAAAATAAATATTAAATACGTATGCACGCGATAAAATTAATAATCCTCGTCGGCCAGTGTTAGGTATAGGGTAGGCGCGTCAATGAAACAAGACGGTCCGGTATTGACTGGCGTTTATTGCAATCGGATAACGGTGCATTATACATAACATTACCAATGTAGATAGGTACATTCCCAACTTAGCTACATTGTCAAGTCGTCCATATTCTCAACTCGACCACATTTCCCATCGCGTCGACATGCAAGCGGAAGGACTAAGTTTTTTTCTTGTAAAATACCATTTAATTTACCATAACTTATGCCATTTTCCTTGGAATTATTTTTTTGATGGACTTATATAATCATATTTATAATAATCTATCATAAATTTACTTATTTGAATGACGTTAAAATTAGTTTTACTACATTTTTACTAAACAATTAATACAAAGATCAAACACATACATTTTTCTGCTTTGATTTATTGTAAAACTCGCCTATAAAAATAATCTAGTTCAACTCGCACTTAACCGGCTTTTTCCTCCACATTTTTAACAGGTATGCGAAAAAAGTTTCCATATCAACATTTTAAAAAGAAAAACAACCTGGCAATTTAGATCATTGACATAATAGCCCCCAATAAAAAATACATTAAATGATGACAGAATATGGTTACTGTCATTCATTGTCAACAAACTGTAAAATATTTTTTGCATATTCGTACATGTTTTAAGTGTTGCGGATATTATGTTGCCGACTCAAAAATCATATTTCATCATGCTGAACAACTTACTACAGGTTTGTGAGCAAATCATGCTTATTATTATTTGGTCATCTTATGTCAAAATAGGGATCACAGGTCACGTGGTCAATGTCACGTGGTTAGCGCACAGTAGTTTTTTCAAATCCATTTTTCAGTACTTTTTCAGGAAAAAATTAAAAATCCAAGAGTTTTATGCACCTCTCCAGCATGAGACGAATCTAATGACATATCATTTATCAAAATCGGACCATAACTGTAGATCTGATGGGATGTACAAAAATCGGCCTCGCGCTTCCGACACGAGTCTCCCGAAACTCTCATTCAATGCGTGATATAGAAAATGCTAATTATTTTTATTAAAGCAGTAACATCTGCTAACGTAAACCAAATGTTTACAATGAAGCGAAATTTTTTTTTTTTATAGAAAATGCTACCAAAACTCAACATAACTACAACATCAATATTTGGAATTCTTAGCTTCAATATTGGCTTGGATCTTGTCACTTGTTCCAATTAAAGCTGAATATCTTGGAAACTACTGGTCCTATTTCTTCCAAACATAGCTAAGAACCATCTCGACAGACAAAAGGTTCTTCGGTTCTTTCGATAAGAAAACCGCATTCACATTAGTCCATCCGTTTGGGTGCTATGATGATTGATGCCACAGACAGACACACAAATACACATGTTAAACTTATAATATAACAGCCCTCTTTTGGTCGGGGGTGTAAAATGTTACAAGTGAGGATCGAACTCACAACCTCTACTTCACCTACTCCGTTAAGTCCTCTATTAAACTCTATACTCCCTGATATGCAGTTTCGTTCCACTATCGGCCCCCCTCGTCTAACACAGGAAATTGTGTTTATCTTCCTTGCTACTGTTCCTTACACGAACGTTACGTTAACTTCAATAGCACTTGTTCACTCAAGTCTAACAGAAACTAGAACTATATGCCCACTTACCTAACGTCATAACTGCCTAGGACTTTCTATATGGATACGATCTTTTGTCCAAGAAGAGACCTATAGGTACGCCCACGTACAGAATGACATAACTGCCAAGGCAGGGAATACGGTATGCTTCAACCTACTGCATGAATGTGCACCGTTAATATTACAAAATATGGATCAAAGAGTAAGTTCAAAGTTCAATTTTCAAGTCGCAAGCAGCACAGTTGACAAACTGAATTGATCAGTATTCAGAAATCTATAATAGTAATGTTGGCTCGAGAAACGACACGAATACGACAAAGAGAATTTCATTAATTATTCCATCGGCAAGAACTTTAATACAAAAAAAGTAAAGTAACGTTAAAAGTTATGGGCGCTAAGAATGTATTATCGCTCATTAAGAGATAAGAAAAACATTTACGAAAAATGAGAACCTCCCAGGGCTTATAACCTAGAGATTTTAGTTACTGGGTTATTCAGGTATTATTTTTGTCATAAACTCAGTTCCAGACATTTTGTGCATTAAAAGCAAACCTACACTAGCGGCTCTGAGACTGTAAGGGGCGGACTGTCAACAACCCCTGTATCACCATCGGTCGGCGACCCCACCTGCCCGAAAGGGGTTGGGACATAAGGTAGGTAATGAAATAGCGACTGTATTCACTCAAGTAAATCTTTGTCTAAGAAGAGAACCCGAGTGGCCGGTTTTTTTATCTCAATAAATATATAAATATCAACCTAGTCCCACAGCAAGCTCTATGTAGTAGATTTGTGTTTTTTGGACACTAGACGATAATAAACATACTTAAATAAAACATAGTATGTATTTATCATACTTAAATACAAATAAAATCTATGACCCAGGCACAATTAATCGAGTTCATTATACATTTTTTACAACTAAATATTTTTTAACTTTTTTTGTTTTCTGTACCTACGAGTATTTATTGTTATAGCGGCAACAGAAATATCATCTATGAAAATTTAAATTGTCTTATTAGCTATCACAATTCATGAGATACAGCCTACTGACAGATGGACGGACAGCGGAGTCTTAGTAATAGGGTCGCTTTTACCCATTGAATACGGAACCCTAAAAACGTTACATAAAGATCAGGCACGGATTACAGCTTCGTATCGGCACTTAGTTACAATTAAGGACTTACAATTGAATTAAATCTTTTTCCCTCTTAGTGCCAGCTAATTATCCCCAAGGAAGATCTTGGAGAATGTTTTATAGGAATACTTCCCGTCCGTCGGGAAATTAACCCTCTAACGTCAAGGATACCGCGTTTAGATATTATTTATGCTGTGTATTTGTTTGTGTGTACTGTTTATAAAAGTTTGTTAGAAATTATTACGAGAACGTTAGAAAAATACTTTCCGAAAAACAATTGTGTTTCGAAACAAAACATTGAGAATAGAAATAATATATTAACTGGGACTTTATATGTATATGCACTGTAGAAGCACACGAAGTAGGTACTTACGTACTTACTACTACCTAAAAGATACCTATATCTAGTAGCACGGCAGCATCACTTAGGTTAGTTTTCCCTACGATACCTTATTTATTATTATTATTCTAGATCGAGGGGATGAGTCCCCCTCCCCCTTCTCATCCCTAGAAAAGAATACGGGGGTTGTTTATTCCTATTTATAAAATTTCCCCCTCTCCCCAATTCAGCGTTCTACAGGTCATATAACGGCAACTAGAAAATCTGACGTCCTACTATTCTTTAAATGCCGATGTTCAACACCGCCGCAAAAAGTTGGCAACTTTAAAGTGGGAAGTCTTCACTAATGGAAGCGACCGCCGGAGTTCCGAGAGCTTGAAAGTTGAGTTGAAAAACTTATAACCATACTAGCTTTGCCCGCGACTACGTCCGCGTGGAACTTGGAAGTATGGAAGCAACCTCGTACAACACGATAGATATCCACCTAATCACCTTAATTAATAAAAGGGATCATTAAAAGCGCCTAAGCAAATGTAAGAGCAATTGTGCTTTTGGTCTAATCATTACATTTCCTACAGGGTCATCAATGTCATCATGAATTACTTACTCACTTTTCTCTTTAAGGATAATTTCCAGGATGAAAACTATCCTATGTCCTTCCTCGGATCTTAAACTATCTCCAAGCCAAATTTACCCGCTCATCCCACGGGAACATTAAATTTATTCGGGATGAAAAGTATCCTATGTCCTTCCCCGGGACTGAAACTGTCTATATACCAAATTTCATCTAAATCGGTTCAGCGGTTTAAGCGTGAAGAGGTAACAGACAGACAGACAGACAGACAGACAGACAGACACACTTTCGCATTTATAATATTAGTATGGACTAGTATGGATAGTATGGATTGACGACACGGCAGTGATAATACTGCCCGCGAAGCTAGTGGCCCGGGTAATAGCCCGCTGAGGGTAAATATGAGAAATTAATTTCACATGACATTTCATCAGTTAACGTGTGCACTGAAGACAGTTTCTAATATTATATTTATTAGCTTTTATGTAATTATGTTTTGTGTCTCGTCACGAATAAATGTATTTCTTTCTTTCTTTCTTTTTTCAGTTTCGATGACAATGGTTTTAGACTATAGATAATATCTATCTGTACTATCTGACAGACAAAAATGCATGGCCTGAACCAGAAACCGCGTAACTGACTCCTTCTTAGATTGTACCTGACTAGTTTAAGGGACACCATTCTAATAAGAAAGCATATCAAACGTACATAAATTGTGATAAACCGTAGACTTTCTTGTAGTTTCTATTTTATTCTTACACGTTTCCTCATTTATATCTTAAAATACACTTTTAATATGTTTTCTTTGAGAACTACGTAAAGTTAAGTTCATATTACTGTTAGTTAAGTGCTTATCCTTTCTGAAAAAATTACTAACTGTTCACTTTCTTTCGGCGTTTCTTCTTAACAGTGGACTCCTCAGGTGAAATGCCGGTACATTCAGACTTGTAAAAGTGGCCTACTTGCAGATGAAATAATGAACTTTATTTCATTATATTTCATTATAATATTACTAGTGGTTATGTGAGCTGTAGTCTGTATTAGACCTCGCGAATTGGTTTCAAAATCCTGAAAAATTGAGGACCGGTTCAGAAAAGCCACCTATAGGCGAGAATAACTGGAAATCTGGACTCCGAACATCAAAGGACACTCAAAACAATTTTAGGTTAAGCTGAAAAAGAGATGCTTCGCTCGTTCGGTCAACAACATAGTATGAATAAAATATGCTCAAGGTACGAAAGTTTTATGATCTCATAATTTAACAAAACAATAATTGTCTGCACGCCTATTGCAATTGCTTCGTCATGATTGCGCGAAAAATCAAGACAGCGTGACTAAGTTGCATATGTATTCTAGTGCAAGTTATAGGTATAGACTTGGTATCCAAGCATTAATCAGGACATCCTTGCATGCAATATAGCCCGAGCTCAAGTTATCGCCCGGGAGTAAGGAAGTTTGCACCTCATCCGACGTCCAATTAAGATCGTCCTCTACCCCTTATGTCTGTCACAACATAGGTATCACGTGCAGTACTGTAAGTTCAAGTAAACGCCATATGTACCTACTCAAAGGCCACTCATCTATCCATACTAATATTATAAATGCGAAAGTGTGTCTGTCTGTCTGTTACCTCTTCACGCTTAAACCGCTGAACCGACTTAGATGAAATTTGGTATGGAGATAGTTTGAGACCCGGGAAAGGACATAGGATACTTTTCATCCCGAATAAATTTAGTGTTCCCGTGGGATGAGCGGGTAACACCGCGGGGCACAGCTAGTATTATTATAAAATTCTAGATTTCTATTAAAAACAGTTTTCTATGGAGAGAGGTCATGATATACGGAAAAATCTTATAATAGCGTGATGCAGGGTCGTTTTTTTGTTTTGTATGGGCGCGCGGCGTCATTCCAGCCTGGCGCCATCTGTTGAGCATAATTTTCTTTGTCCTCTCATCACGCCGAAACGGCTGGACAAATTTTAACCAATTTTGGATATACAGATGGTTATAGGATAATATTTACTAGACTACGGTATAAAAAAAAATACGCGTACGAAGTTACGCCTTCTAGTAATTATAAATACACATTAGATGGAGGGACATGGTATCCATGCATTAATTATGACATCCTTGTCGTAGGCAAGGCAATTGCGCCTCATGCGACGTAAAATTAAAATCATCCTTAAACTTTTATCTCTGCTACACAAAACAGGCGAGTATAGGTACCTCTTTGACTTGGAAATGTACCCCTTATCCTTATCAGATAGTAGTTTGATACTTATACTTACCATTGTACATAGTAAATTAAATAAATCGTCTATGCATAAGCATGTTTATTTTCTATTGAAATACTAAAGATGTAAAAGTATATAGAAACACGTAGAACTTTCATGAAATAAAGTATGGGTACAAGATAAAAAATCTTTTCTTGCATTACAATTTTTATGAGTATTACTAAAATTCAACTGTCAGTTCGTCTGTCTGTCTGTCTGTCCCCAAGCTGTATCTCTTGAACCGTGATAGTTAGACAGTTTTAATTTTTACAGATGAAATAGTTCTGTACCCGCTATAACAACAAATACTAAAAATCATATTAAAATAAATATTTAAGGGGCTCCTATGCAACAAACGTGATAATTTGCGTTAACTTTGCACCTGATTTGTATCCGGCGCCATACATACCAGGTGCCAACTTAACTTAACCCGGTCAGTTAAGATGGGATAAGTGTTTGTACGGAACCCTCGGTGCGCGAGTCAGACTGGCACATGACCGGTTTTTTTCGCTCCGCTTCAGTGGACGGCAGCTTAACTCAAGATACTGTATATATAATGAAATGAGTTTACCGTGTTAATCCAAACTCGCAACAAACTTATGCATGCAACCCTTGGAGGCGCCACTGCCAATGTCACTTAATAGTTTAGTTGCTGTCACGAGTAGGTGACGGTGACGGGTTAGTTACTAAGCCTTAGTTGGCCAAGTTTAGCCTTTACTGTCAATATTCAGGAAATATAACGATAACAAACGACTTTTTATTGTTCGACAAATATTGCCTAATATAGAGATACAAAAGTTCTAGCTAAGAACGACACCAGGGCATTTGCCTTTATATAAAAAACCGGTCAAGTGCGAGTCTGACCCGCGCACCGAGGGTTCCGTACAAGCAGTATCCTTAAGTTTGCACCTGGTATGTATGGCGCCGGATACAAATGAGATCATGATTGTTTTTAGTAATTTTTGTTATAGCGGCAACACGAATATAAATATATCATCGATGAAAATTACAACTGTCTAGCTATCACGGTTCATGAGATACAGCCTGATGACAGACGGATAGACAGACAGACGGACGGACAGTAGAGTCTTAGTAATAGGGTCCCGTTTTTCAACTCAAAAACTATGAGAATTGTTGGGCTGTAAACGGAATGGCAGTACGAAGATAAAAGTCGTCCGCAGACGTTATAATATCCCGAGTGTCCTAATATACGCCTCTCGACTCGACGTACTGTCCGTGAAAGTGTCAAAATAAATCGCTTTCACACCTACCAGCTACTACCAGTAACACTATACGTAAGATACGTATGTACAAGTAACACTTGTCAATTTCCAATTAGTATCCAATAACCCGTGCACTTACGTAAAGGCGGCACGTGGTCACGCGGCACGTGGCCCGCCACGTTCCAGGGTTTCCCACCCAATTAACGGTTAATTGTAACCCGTGGCACCTGGTAGGGTCGGAACGGGTGGTGCTGACGTTTCTGTGGGGCTATAATGATGATGTCGACATTGGCGACATACATCTTGCTAAACCAGCAAGTGAAAGCCACAGAAGAAAAAAAAACCGGCCAAGTGCGAGTCTGACTCGCGCACGGGTTCGTACAATCTTTCACTTATCCCATCTTAATTGGCCTGGTTGAGTTCAGTTTGCCTGAAATGTATGGCGACGGATACAAACGAGGTGCAAACTTAACGCAACCGAGTTCTCCAAATATGATGTTTGAAAAGGACTATATATTTTTTATGATTTTATTACGAATGTATTGTTTTCAGATTTTTATAAGTATTTGTAGTATGTGACGATATTACTTGCCAAATTTCATAGTTCTAGGTCATCGGGAAGTATCCCTATCATTTTGATTCCCTTGAGAGTGTCGAAATGTAGGTTTTTTGCGACATAAACGGCCTAATTTTTTTTTCACCATAACGTAGAAGTTTGATTTTTTCACAGCTTCATGAGACCGTAGACTTGAGTATATGGTGTTAATTTCAACTCGGTACCTCCACGCGTTCTTGAGATAAAGGGTCTTGAGAGACACAGACGGACCGCGACAACAGTTTTTTTTTTGGTATTTATTTATTTATATTAGCACAAGGGATCCTTTGGGTTCTGTTTTTTCGATTGAGGTACGGAACCCGATGATGTATTACGGTCTGATAAATGGTAAAGCATCTGTCATTTTTCGACACATGTGAGTGAGAGAGTAAATGATTTTATCTGTTCGTTCGTGACTACCAACCACCAACTTAGACATATAGTGGCGATGTCTGATAAATGGTCAACCCCAGCTACATAAATTATCCACGTTTTTGAGGGGGACGATGCCAATAAAACAAAGTGCTCGAATACCATAAAGTAGGCAAGCCGACGGGATTCAAATTTTATGGAGCCACGCCTCTGGCCACTCCAATTTAGTAGCTATACAAATTGACAACGTTATGAATTTAGCGAGGTACTAGTATGTACCGTAGAGGTAGGATAAGTATTTACAGAAAAAAATATAATAATAAATTGTCTAGTATAGTAATACTTGTCGCTCCCATAGCTTATTGTGTGCTATTGGTATTTTTCCTAAGCTACGAGTAGCTAAGTCTGATACCAGCCGTGTTGTATTTATTTTTATTATTTTTTTATTATGTGCATATACCTAATATAATTATTTATCTACATAATCTCTAAATATTTTTATTTAAGTATGTGTATGACTTATATGTTATTTATGTTGCTGATTTTTTTATTCATATACATTTTAAAAGTTTCAATTACAATACTAGTCTTTTATTGTTAATTGTTTGCTCGTTCCTCTACCCAAAGGTTGTCTGAAAGAGATCGCTCTTTAGCGATAAGACCACCTATCTACCATTTATAAATTAAGGTCTCAATTGTAACATTTTTCTTAGTGCGCAATGAAGAATTGTTGCATAGTATTGTAATAAATGTAATACTGACAATATAAAAAGAGGGTTACTAATGTGTTGCACAAAATTTATTGGCATATTTTCGTTTCGCATAGCATCCATTGGCACAATCATCATTTCGCACAATTGCTTTTTGCCTAAATTTATTGGCATACTATCACTTCGCACACGTTTATTTGGCAGAATAGTACATTGGCATAATGTCGATTAGAACAATACTCCTATGGTCGAATAATTGTGTCGCCGAAACTTATATGGCATAATATTCCGTTTGCATCCTTGACTGTAATTATGTTATAGTAATGATGCGGAAAGCATTAATTGCTCATATATTTTTAGTAGGAGCTCATGCTTAGTTGTGGGTGTGGGTAACACAATAATATTTTTTACAATAATATTTAAGGAATAATCTTTTTTCTTTACTATTTTGCATGTCTTATACTTATATAAAATAAAAATGACAAGTTCTGTGTTTTTTTAACTGTCCTACTCCATCAGTTTTCTGGTAGCGTTTCGGTTTTGTGGGGGGCGCAGTTTCAATCTAACCTAACCTAGTTTTCTGGCAGCGTTTCGGTTTTGTGGGGGACGCAGTTTCAACCTAACCTAACCTAGTTTTCTGGTAGCGTTTCGGTTTTGTGGGGGACGCAGTTTCAACCTAACCTAACCTAGTTTTCTGGCAGCGTTTCGGTTTCGTGGGGGACGCAGTTTCAACCTAACCTAACCTAGTTTTCTAGCAGCGTTTCGGTTTTGTGGGGGACGCAGTTTCAACCTAACCTAACCTAGTTTTCTGGCAGCGTTTCGGTTTTGTGGGGGACGCAGTTTCAACCTAACCTAACCTAGTTTTCTGGCAGCGTTTCGGTTTTGTGGGGGACGCAGTTTCAACCTAACCTAACCTAGTTTTCTAGCAGCGTTTCGGTTTTGTGGGGGACGCAGTTTCAACCTAACCTAACCTAGTTTTCTGGCAGCGATTCGTTTCTGTGAGGCACGCAGTTTCAACCTAACCTAACCTAATTTTCTGGCAGCGATTTGGTTCTGTGGGTATGCTATGGTACAATTATGCCGAAATAAATTCGGCGGAACTTATATTGTGCTACATAAAATTCTGCGAAATAAAAGTTGGCGATATTAGTATTCTGCTATTCAAAATTGTGCCAAATGAATACTATGCGGCATAACAATTGTGGTAAGTATATAATTATGCGATAGTATCATTCGGCTAAAAATTATTGTGCGAAAACGGTTATGCGAAATGTATTTCGGACAATAGAGATTGTGCAAGATAAGGGGTACCCATAAAAAGAATATTATAACAGGTATATAAAACAACAATATATCAATCAATATTAAAAACAATTTAAACAAGAGTCTAACTGTGACACTTTGTCACCCTCGTACACAAAGTGGGATTTTGATAGTAAGTCGCCGGTAAGCGCCGGCCACCCGTCGTCCCGCGGGTGATAAATCCTCGTTATACGGCGCAGAGTTCCATCAATTCTGGTTATCCTCCCGTTTGTGGTGACAGATTTTCATTGGAAGTATGGAATGCCAAGATGATTCGACAAGGTATTGCGAGCTTAGCTTAGGATGGCCATAAGCCCATAATTATAACGGGAATACCTAGATGTATGACCGTACATGTATGATTGCTGGAAAGTAAGTGACAATGACTAACTGATATATCTACACTCATTATGTATAAGTTAAAATACTACGACTGATGGGCTCTCCTGATGATGAGTCATGTATAGTGAGTGCTTTTCTCAAACATCAATGAAGTAAAAAAATACACCACTCGAAAAATTATGATTCACAGCTATCCATATTCATATCATCAGCAAAAAAAATTACTTCCCGGCTTAGGCCTTCAATTTTGTACGAAATTCCTTTACAGTTCTCTCGAGTTGTTCCGCCCGAAACATACTTCGAAGCCTGTTATAACGCACGTTATGACAACATTTCTTTGCATGCTTGAGAAAAACATACTCCTGGCGCCTGGCCATTGGTTTCCTTAATTCCTATTTGACAGTCTGTGCTATTAGGTACCATTATGAAAGAATAGAAAAAAGAAAGAAAATGTATTTATTGCCATAACTTACACAAACCTACTAAAACTAACAAGAAGAAATACATAACTTGTCCATATCATAGGTATGCTTAAAAACTAAAAGTTGGCCAGCGGTTGTGGCGTCAGCCGTCAGCATAATGCTGATCGTGTCATCTTACGAGCGACACTTCAGCTCTATTTTTCAGCCTAAACCAGAATTACATAATATATGCGCACCTACACCTACAACAACCACCATTACGTGGAAGGCATTGAAATGACTCGGGTAGGCTGCATCACGCATATTTGCAAACATTGTCCGGATGCTGTTGGACCTGGCCCACACCCTGCCCAGCAGAGAGGAGGCCCTTTTGCGTATAATAGCCTTGAAGCTACACGCGCCTCTGTAAGCATTGTTGATGCACGTATGCACATTATTGCCATATGAAAGATTTTCGTAGCGCCACTAATCCAGGGCAAAAGTACTATAGTCTATAATTCCTTACTATTTTAGCGAATAGATAGCAATTAGTCGCACATATCAAGCCCCGGTGGACCTGACCTTATAGAATCGCAGCGAATCTTTCTAGATTGACTTGAGCTGCATTCCGGTAAACAAAATTATCGAATTGGTTCATGACATAGCGCTATTGACATTTCATAATGCATAAATATGACGTATGCACATTATACCGGTATAAAAGGTGTTCGTAGCGCCACTAACCCAAAGCAAAACCACCACTTGTTAGCCTGTAATTCCTTCACTGTTTTAAGCTCCGACGAAGAGGGGTTATAAGTTTAACATGTGTATCTGTGTGTCTGCCTGTGGCATCGTAGCGTCTATACAGGTGGACCGATTCGAGTGCGTTTTTTTAAATCGAAATCCTGGTTTGTCGAGATGGTTGTTTTGTTAGCTTTGTTTGATGAAAATTGGAGCTTTTGTATTACTGATATTCAGCTTTTAGTGGAACAAGTGACGGGATCTCAGCCAATATTGAAGATAGGAATTCCAAATTTTGTTTTTATATCCAGTTTTAGTAGCATTTTCTATCCATCTATCAGCCACAGACGTCCACTGCTAAACATAGGCCCATGACTGGCCACAAAGTGTGATCCCGTGGAGACCGCATCCATCGATTCCCCGCTACCCTCAAGAGGTCATCCGTCAATCGGGGCCCTCCCATATGCTATAAAACTCATTAAAATAGGGTCTCATGATGACCCCCGATCGGGTATTTTCAATTGTAATTTAGAATATAGCGAATAGATAGCAATTACTCGCACATATCAAGCCCCGGTGGACCTGACCTTATAGAATCGCGGCGAATCACTCTGGATTTGTTTTCCATGGCTAAGTGGATTGCCGCTGGCCTCGGGGCCTCGGCCCTCGCTTCGGCCTCGTAATCGCATTACGGGGCTTCTAATGCCATTGTGGACAATTGGATTTTTAAAACACGTGGATCTTGAGTAATGCAGTTACTACGTATTCACGGGAATCTATTTTCCGACATTGTTATAACAAAACGGGACTTTCATCAGCATCATATCAGCCGATAGACGTCCACTGCTATAGACTGCCTTCCCCAAAGTTCACCCGATTGTCTGCAGAGCCTGTGCACTGCACCATGGATCCGTGTGGTCTTTTTAATAAGGTCGGTCCAGCGAGTCGGTGATCGGCCTCATCCTCTCTTGCCTTCTATCTGGCCCTGGACTACCAATCTTTTCATGGAGTTTTTATTTCGGGAGATGTGGCCAAAAAACTTCAATACTCGGAGTTGCACAATCGACGAAAGTCTATCCCGGATCTGCGACTCTGAGGATAGAATTGTTGGTGCGAAATGACGTCCATGGGATCTTCAGAAGGCGTCTTCAGCACTACATCTCCATCGCGTCGATCTTTCGCCTATCTTAAGTCTTAAAGTCCAGGTTTCAGCGCCATAAAGAAAGATTGGAAAGACAAGGCACTTCACTTCAGAGGCATCTTAACTTCTTTTTAATACCCTGAAGAAAGAAATAGAAATGAAGTCGTCGTCTATGTAAATCAAGTCTCAAACTTTCTGTTTCAAACGGCGGTTTGCTTTGCAATCTCCGTGGTCCCACTGTTCTTGTTATTTCTAACCTTGACAAATAATGATGGGAAATGGTATAATAGAATCTTCATTCAATCGCACGGTAAGTAATTACGATTTATGCCCACTGTTATAATGAGGAAAACAGCCTTGCAAGATGGCGGAAAATTGTGAAAAAAATCTTATAGAAATGTTAATAGTTTCAAGAATAATACCCACTTACTACTTGGATTAGTTATTTGCGTAATCCAGAGAACTGAAATCAGTGGTCGTGGCACGCCCAGCCTTAGCCCATATAGGAGCCCTGCTTTTCAGGTAGCTTTTATCACGCGATAAATAAGTGACATAGCATCCGTCACGTTTTGACAAAATGCGAGTGTGAGTGACAGATGCTTTGTCACTTATTTTTAACGATAAACGCAACCATCAGGCCCGCTGGGCGAAACATAGGCCCTCGGCGCCCTAGAGCTGATGAAAGAAATGCCCTCTAGGTGCCAGCGCCCGGGCGGCCGCCCGTGTCGACCCCAGCTGGCCGCTAAGCCATGTTGTGTTCGGCATACCATGCTTAAGTGCACAATAATTTATGATAGCCACGTGACCTTTCAATATCGGTACCCCCTGGGACACAGCCCACGAAGCACCTTCCAATTTGGTAATAAATTGCTATAATAATATTTTTAGCACCGATAATGAAATCACTAACAATCCGGTACTAAACCAAGTTCGGCTTTGCAAGTCACATCTGCGCACATGAACGTGTAAGAGTCGCCGTTGTCGGATACGACAAGGAGGACTATATCAAACGTTATATCCATCATTACACACCCAAATCCACGAACGTTCATTGTTTGAGCGCCGCAATGGTTACAAAAACTACTCGCACGCACACGGTTGAGCGCGGTTTTGACCGAGATCGAACAACATCTATACTTCTTCTATTACTGTATACTTAAGCCAGTGCGTCTTGATACTTGCTGAACTTTCGTGACCTGGGTGACCCAAATTCCTTTTAGGAGCCATTAGGCGTTCCCATGTCACTTGTGCCGCGTATCGGGTGACGACCGGCAGTGGGCACAATATTCCACGTAGGTACTTTGCGTTTTCCGTCATGGTCACCTCTCCTGTTAAAAATATGAAATATTATCAAAAAAATAGGCTAGTTCCTTCCATCACACCAATTATTTTTTGAAGTGTCAAAACGCTGGCCATAAAATTGACAACAATAAAAAAAAATCGTCATTTTTCCGATATATTATCAAATAAAGGATAAAAAATGAAAAATTTCCACAATCATACATTTTCGAAAATATCCCATTTTGTGTGTTAGAAAATTCATTTGAAAAGTTTCTCATTCTAAAAGAGCGTAGGCGACCAGTAATTAACCAGTAAATAGAAACAATCACGTCTGTGGCTGATAATTTTAAACCTGTGCATCAAAAATGACGCCCTGTCATCATCCTGGCTAGTTCTGTGTTGTGAGACTACGTCTATGGACGACAATATTGCATATCAATTTCGTCTGTGACCGTTAGTGCCGTAACGCGCGTCTTAAGAATCGCAATATACCTACGCACGTCTATGGCCGGAAAATATCCGTGCCGTATCATGCAATAAAAAAAATGATCTGTGTCCGTGTTAAAACGGCACATTTACTAAACGATATCGAGTTTATAATTTTAGATTTTATTGACTAACGTAAAGACACAACCAACCCTTAGGTTAGTGCCTTATCACACTTGCGATTTGCGAGCTAATTGTATGAAGGCGGTCACGCAGTGAGTTCACCGCGACGCTTGTTTGTATGGAAAACTCGCTCGCTAATGGCAAGTGTGGTAAGGCCTTTGTGTACCTTCCAAGTTGACTCAGAAAAGGCCAGTGAGAGTAAAATGTCTGCACTTAAGACTCCCTCGGGCGAGCTCTGTTCTTTATCCTTTTGCTTTGCGCTGGTGACCTTTTCCTTGTGAAAACGGGATAGTTAATTACTTTGACATCTTGGTTGGTTGCTTGCCTGGTAAGATTTTATCGTAACTCCGGGGCATACATTACACTAGAAAATAACGACATAAAAAAACGGGCGCCACATAAAAAAAATGCCGAATCACGAGGATCACAATTTACGTCCCTCGACGTGGTGTCAGTAAGGGTGTATAAGATTTTGAATAACGGATCCTGCTGTTCTAGCCTGAAAAGAATAATGATACAAACATATTCACGATATCAACTGCCTTGGACGTGGGTTCAAATCTCGCTCAAATGTTTATAAAAAAAAAGTTTTTTAAGTATAAAACATTTAAAATATTTATTAGTATCATAATCTCCAGTAGAGCAATTATATTTATAGTGTTATCAAATAATTATAAATTCAAAGTTGTAAAACAGCTCGCGCGATTGTCGGTTAGCGAGTTTAGAATAACCACGAATAACAAAGGAATCGTAATCTTCTTAAGAAATTGTTATCCAATACTAAACAAGTAGGTACAAGATGCGATAGCCCGGGAAGGGTGGAGCCATACATTTAAGGTTGTGGTTGCGCTTAAATGGATGCTTAGAGGCGGAGGTACGTCTAGCATAACTTTGACACGCGACTCTTTGTCGAACACTACCTGTCACTTTCCTTTCAATGCCCTGCGAGTAAGACAGGAGATCCTGACTCGCGCGACCAGCGAAGTCGCTGCAAAATATGCTAGCCCTGCAGCGAAGCGGCGAGCGAGGTGAGAGCGGAAGGTCCGAGCGCGGTGTCCCGCTCACTCCTATGGCCGCCGCTTGTCGCTCCGCTTGACGCGAAGTCGTCGCCGGGCCGTCAGCGGCGTGGCGCGAGTACAAATAGAGCAGCAACCGCGCGGCGGCTCGTTTTGTACTTCATATTATATCGCTATGATTTTGTTTTTCTTGCTATTTGAGCTCAGTAATCTGCCTGTAATAGGTAATCACACATTACTGGCATTGACAATTACCCACCCATGGCTGATCGCTGCCGCCTAGACCTCGCCTTATGGGAGGATATCCGCTAATCCGCAGCTCTCATTAAACGAGCTCGTTTATAATCTGTCTATTAATAGTTAACCATACATTACTTCAATTGACAACTATCCGCTCATCGCCAATCGCTGCCTCCTAGACCTCGCATTATCAGCGGATATCCGGTAATGCACAGCACTCAGTAAACGGGTTTGTCTATTAATAGTTAATGGCACATTACTAGCATTGACAATTATCCGCTCATCGCCAATCGCTGCCTCCTAGACCTCGCCTTATCGGATATCCGTTAATCCGCAGCTCTCAGTAAACGAGCTCTGTAGCTGTCTGTTAATAGTTAATCGCACGTTACCTGCCGCTCACAGAAAGATTATTATGGGAGTAAGTGGAAAGTAGGCTTTATGAGGCTTTGTAGTATTAACGCGTTAGGCATTCAAATAATAAATAAAAATAAATAATAAATAAATATTAAGGTACAATCATACTCAAATCGACCTAGTCCGAAACTAAGCACAGCTTGTACTATGGGTACTAGACGACTATATACATAATATATAAATACATATATAGATAACATCCATGACCCAAGAACAAATATTCGAGTTCATCACACAGATATTTGCCCCGGCCGGGATTGGAACCCTGGACCGCCGACTCAGTAGGCAGGTGTCTACAAACTGAGCCAACCGCGTCGTCGATCTGTCTCGAAGAAGACGTACGAAGGAAGTACTAAGGACATAATAAAAATAACTAATGATTTTATGTGGTCTAGAGTTTTCCGCACTTCGACGACATTGCGCCCGATTTGCAGGAATTATAAATTTATGGCACCAGAATTGTAAGTTTAGCGTTTCTCAACCTACGTCAACGGCAAACAAAAACTTTTGCGTTAACTTTGCACCTCATTTGTATCCAGCGCGATACAGGCCAGGTGCAAACTTAACCCGACCAGTTTGCACGGAACCCTCAGTGCGCGAGTCCGACTCGCACTTGGCCGGTTTTTTTGTTTCTGTCATATAGAATATCACCATTACGAGTTTGGCATTCTGCATCATCAATTGATTCATTAACTAGGTGGGTACCTAGTTATGACGTCACTAACCCGTCAGTAGTGATAACCACAATGAATCACTTCGGCTGCGAGTTGCCAGTTACGCAACAGTTCAAGTACAGCGCAACTAGAGTCTGGCTAGCCAAATAATGTTGACAGATATTTCCTTGTGGTATCACCAAATTGTCTATGATTTAAATAATTAAGTAGGTTGTGACGTAGCGTTTTTCACGCATATGTCCGTCTCTTTCGGAATATCGTCGTCGAAAGTTTTTACCTTTTTGAAGACGGGACTGCTCTATGAAAATTAACTATGGCAGGATTCGAAAGTTAAAATTTGGAATCTTCGTGTGCTGTCAAGAAGAAAAGTCAGAGAAAGATTTGAAGAGCTATGATGGATAGTAAATTTTTACATATTTTCGAGGATTAATAGCCGGAATAATGAAAACCGGTAATATTAGTATATTTAAAATACCAAGGACGAGTTAAGCATGGTTCGTATCAAGGATTTGGATTGTTTTGAAGGAAAGAAAATAATTAGTTGAAGTGTTAAAACCCTAAAACTATTATTTACAGGGAAATTGTTGTTAAAAATCTAAATTAAGAAAGGGAGCAGATTCTTCGGCAGCAATATTGTTTAAGTGTTAGCGGCGTGCCTGAAATATGGTTACTGGGAGGCTGTCTTCACGGACGTAGCGGGTAAGGACGTTTAAAGATAAAAAACCCGTGGATCCTGTGATAAAAGAACTGCTCATAAAGTTATACCTTTCCATTTTCAGGTGGGATAAATAAATGATAGATAAATAAATGATACAAAAATAAATGATAAATTCTAAATTATATACATTAATACATTTCATCGATTTCTTTGAAGACTCAATGGAGACTCTTCAGTAGAGGTTCTTTTCAAGATCTGCAGGACGTTACAGACTTCAAACCGTTCGTGATTTCAATTTAGGGAAGACGGGAGATTTCTCTTAAGATACGGTTTGACTGAAGACTTTCCTAGAATCATGACCCTCCCCATAGTAGTAAATAAATAAATAAATATTAAATATTAAGGGACAATCTTACACAAATCGACCTAGTCCCAAACTAAGCAATGCTTGTACTATGGGCACTATAGACGACGATATGTGTACATAATACATAAATACATGTATCGATAATACGCATGACCTAGGAACAAATATTCGAGTTCATCACACAAATAGTTGCCCTTTCCAGGACTCGAACCCAGGACCACCGGCTCAGTAGGCAGGTGCACTACCAACTGCGCCACCAACCTCGACAAAAAATGTCAAGACTTACAATTCTAGATATTTATAATAGTAATAATTTAATACTAACAAACAAATTTGCCAGTGACCGGTGTAACATCTTGCTAAATTTGTTCGAAAGTACCTATACCTACGCAGTATTGAGTATTTCCAAACAACCCTGAAAACATTCCCATTTTGGAGTAGTAGGATAACGGTTCCAAGAAAATGCCTATAAATAAACAACAAAGAAGAAAGAGTCATCGATTAATGCGGAACCTGCCACAGGAATTCTTAAAATTCCGTTAAAATAACTTTGAAACAATACCCAATGGGGACTTTGACTTCCTTTCCGTTGTAAGGTAAAGGCTACACATCTAAATTATTATAAAATTCTAAGGTAAAATTCTAAGAACGAACAAGATTTTAATACCTATTGGAAGTTGACAATACCGCTACTGGCTATTTGTATAGAAAATCAGTTTTCTATGTAACAGTTTTCTATGTTTTCTATGTATTATTTATTTATGTAGCAAATTACGCGGACGATTTTGCGGGTAACTCCTACTCGTAGTAAGTAAATAAATTACCAATTTTTACGCACATTCATCAAATATCTTTATGTTTGTAAATTTAGATTTCAAGCACACAGTGCAAACTTTTACCATACGATACATTCAGGCAGTGCTAACACGGGCGACCATCCTATTGGACCACTGAACCTGATGCCAGAGCTATTGAATTTTTCCACCAGTTGCCTCTGCATGCCTTAGGGTGGCATCGTAGCGCCATCTACCGTAAAGATTCAGACTTCATGATCAGCATCATTATCGTCTCAAATTATGTTGAGAATCGATAGTATCGACGTGCTATACACCCAAACTTATTATTGTTCAATTTTTCGCTTCATTTTAAAACATTTGGCTCACGCTAGCAGACGTTACTGCTTTTATAAAAATAATAAGATACATTTATAAATCAATGATGTGCGATTGGCTGCAGCCGCGACTGATGGGAACTCCTGATGATGAATCGCGCAACCGATGCGAAACATGTCGGGCAATTTTTGGCTTAAACGACGTAAGTGAACCAGTTTCATATTCGCATTTTAATATGGAATAATATCCATCGATTAGCATTTGGTTCACAAAGTCTAAATTGATTGTACAGTAAAGTAAACAGAATCGCGTACCTTTTGGACCCTTATTGTCATTGTGACATTAGAGTGAAAAAGGTGCATGCTTCCATTTCCTTGACTGTACCTCTAGGCTAAAGATTCATGACGTCACATGATATTTCTGTACTCTTCTGGGACACCAGAAATGTAACAAAGTTTGGGGAAGCGAGAATTGGTCGCTAAAGTTAGTTTTATCGTCAATCTATTTTAAGAGTTTTGGAACAAACAAAAAGGTTTGACAGACATTCACAAAGAACTTTTAAACAGATTATAGCAAGGAATAGACATGGAAAAATGCATTTTAATGTATGAATCAAATGCATCCGTCACGTTTTGAAAAAGTGCGAGTGTGAGAGTGTGAGTGACAGATACTTTGTCACTTATTTATCACGTGGTAAACGCAACTATCTTAGGCCTCTGGTCGGCCCATTTCATCGGCGATCTTCCTCTAACTATAGCTCTAACACCTTCCACTCTCCCTTCCCTACCGGGTGATCAATCCAAATGGGTCATTAGGGAGAAGTCACAAGAAGAGTTCTATAAGGGTAAAAAAAACCTATGCAAAAATATGGATATGCAAAAATGTTTGGACTTTTTGGTTCCAGAAGATTAAGTAATGACACTTTTGCGAAATGAAGCAGTTGGGAATAATAGTTATATCAAAAAGGAAGTAATAGTACATTACTGCAGACGCCGGGAAATAAGGGCTTGCCGGCTGAGTAGGTATAGACGGCCGACCGTAAGGGAGGCCGTCTAGTGATACGAAGCCGGCAAGCCCTTTTCACGGCTAAGGCATGTATAGTGCTTTTCTCAAACATATGCAATGAAATAAAAAAATACACCACTCAAAAAAACATAATTCAGCTGTTCAGCCAGTTCATGAACACAGACGCCATGTTTAAAAAAAATATTTTTAATTTTCCCTCCAATCCCTCTATATATTTTTTCTTTAATAAGTCCACGTGTGTAGTGTGCGAATATTAGGGCCATTATACACAACCTGATAATAAGAATCTTAGTTTCTATAATAAGTAAAATAAAGGCAGAGGATTTTTAATATTGTCTATGGTCTCTGGTGACTTACGTATAGACGGTATTTTCAGTTCGTGTGTACTAGGCATTAACACAGATATTGTTGCTCCGATGGCTGAATGGGTAGCTACTAGAAAAAAAAAAATATCAGCTGTTCATACACACAGACGCCATGTTTACATTAAAATTAAAAACAAATTACTTCCCGGCTTAGGCCTTCAATTTTGTATGAAATTCCTTTACAGTTCTCTCGAATTGTTCCGCCCGAAACTTGACACTTCGAAGCCTGTTCTAACGCACGTTACGGCGATATTTCATTGCATGTTTGAGAAAAAGATATTTGAAAATAGAATGTATTCCGACAACCCGTCGGCAACGGCTCTCTGCCTGTGCCTGAGTTCTGAACCGTGTGACCTACAAACTTGGAGCACAGGCTCCATAGCGGAAATTATAGAACACAGCGAAGGTTACTGTATAAAATTCTTTAATGTTTTGTTCGAGGAAGGAGAGGAAGCTATTCTTCTCAAACATACAATGAAATGTCATCATAACGTGCGTTATAACAGGCTTCGAAGTATCACGTTTCGGGCGGAACAACTCGAGAGAACTGTAAAGGAATTTCAATCAAAATTGAAGGCCTCGAAGTAATTTTTTTAAACATGCCGTTTTTTTTCCCGAACAGGCTAAACAGCTGAATTATATTTTTTTTTAGTGATGTATTTTTTATTTCATTGCATATGTTTGAGAAAAGCACTGCGGTCGGCCGTCTATACCTACCTATACTTACCCGGCAGCCCTTCTTCCCGGGGCTTGCAGTAATGTTTTACTATTTTAGTTTTGTATGTACAGTACAGTCAAGGAAATTGAAACACGTACCTATTTCGCTCTTGTCATAATGACAATAAGGGTCAAAAACGTTTCCAATTCGTTTAATGTAGGTACATTCTTTAGCTTAGTTTAGTCTTAACAAGCTCTTATGTATAGGCTACATTCAATGTTTCTTATAATATATGTACGAGATATGACCACTAGTAGTACGTCATTTTACTCACCTTTCAATTACAACTTGTCAAAATCAATTAATAGTTCATACAGTACGAATAGAATATATATATGTATATATATCAATGACATTCAAATTAGCCCAGGTACCTTCGGATTATGTATTCCTCTCTTGATTTCTGGTTGTATTACCTGAAAATGAATAAAGTAAACATAATTATTAGGCATAAAATAGAAAACATGTCGTACACTATTAGAAGGTTCTCTCTTTTGACCTTCACAGAAACCACCGTGAACTGTATTTTATTGGTTATTTGAACCGATGAAGAGTACGAGTTCGAAACATGTCGAGCCGATCCCGACAATTTCACGTGAGTGTAAACCGCTTATTCCTTTTAAAATGTTTTAGATATTTTTCTCTATGATCAAACATGTTTCTAAACATATTATTGATGTTACTACCTAGAACAGGGCTATTGGGATGTATTGGAATATATTTGAAACCTACAGTTTGAATTTTTCATTGATAATTTTTGTTTCAAAAACTACTCGAATTGACAAAATTCACGCGGAAAATTAGTTTTTTCAACTTATTTTCGACTGCACGCGATAAAAGCATGAAATCGCTATGTTACTACCTAGAAAAGTATTATTCACTTCAAAAAGTTGGATGAAATTATCAATATATTTGTCATAATATGAAAAAAATATCCAAATTTTAGAAGGAATAAGGCCTCTTAATACAATAATTAAATTAATAAAGTACTTCCCGCTTGTATATAATGTATACTACGAGTACATTTCGCGGTTACACAAAACATAGCGCTGCAAAATCAATAGATTAGTGATGTCCCTGGATTGGCCACGGATGCTGTGGCATTGTTCATTATTCACACGTATTCGATTTGCCATAGACAATGGAATTACATGGACACCCAATTAGGAAAACGTGTGAAAATTCGGGTATCTTCACTTGCCCGAATTCCATTTGCCTTAAATTTATCACTTGTCATAATACTCTTCGGGATTTTTTTAATAACATTCATTTAGAAATCATAAGGCTGGAACTTTTTGGGATCGTTATAAAAGAGACCTTAACTTAGGTATCATCATCATCATTAGCCAAAAGACGTCCACTGCTGGACACAGGCCTCCCCCAGAGAACGCCACCATGACCGGTCCTGCGCCTTCCGCATCCAGCGGACTCCAGCGACCTTCACCAGGCCATCAGTCCACCTTGTGGGGGGCCTACCCACGCTGCGTCGTCCGGTGCCACTCAAGAACTCGATAGCCCCAGCGGCCGTCGGTTTTACGAGCGATATGCCCTGCCCATTGCCACTTAAGTTTTGCTATCCTTCGGGCTATGTCGGTTACTCTGGTTCTTCTACGGATCTCTTCATTTCTGATTCGATCTCGCAAAGAAACTCCGAGCATAGCCCTTTCCATTGCTCTCTTGTGACTTTGAGCCTTCTTATAAGGCTCATCGTGAGCGACCACGTTTCAGTTCCGTATGTCATCACTGGCAACAGTGGCAACACACACTGTTCAAAGACTTTTGATTTAGGTATAGATTAGATGTATACCCTCCCTCACCCCCTCCCTCCCCTCCCTCAGTCATGAGGAAGCGAGAAAGAAGAAGAAGAACATACATTTTTCATAAACCTTGAAAATCTTTTTCCATAGATTTAGTTTAGATCTGTTTTATAACATTCCAAAATATTTTACGGTTTTAGAGAAATACTTTCGATGAAGTTATGTCCAAGAAATAAACATTTATTATTTATTTAAACTTTTATTTTAAAGTAAAAGTATAGGACTTAATAGGCATTCTATGAAACATTTTTCCAAAAAACATGTCACATTTCACACGTCCATATTTCTGACGTCGTTAATCTATCATACATCGTTCACTATGCTAGCATTACTAGCACATTAATATTCATGACATGACTGTTGACGGCTGGATTCTGTTATTGACAACAATTCTGCTCAAAACGGAACGGTTTTGGGAGTTATTTGTGGAAAAATCGGCCAGGTTCGACTCTGACTTGCGCGCGAAGAGTTCCGTATCATTAAATTAAAGAAAAAACCGTTTTTGTTTTTGTTTTAGGACCTCTTTTGATTTTAAACTTAAAATCATTTTTGTTTTTAGTATCTGTTGTTATATAAGCGACCTGTTACTAAGAGAATGTGGGGAAGAAACAGGTTTCTTTTATCTAAGTAAATATCATTTAAGTATCGTTGTAGGTATTTATCGTTATTATCTTTCTTATTTTTAGCAGTTAGAAATGCGGTAGTAATATAACATTACCTATGCTAAAATTTCAAAGTCTAAACCATTAATACAAAGATCAAAGCTCAAAGAAAATATAGAATTGTGGTAACCACATTTAAAAAAATTAGACATTATATGTTTCATACAATTTAATTTCGAAGTCTCTACCTATTATATACCGCCAGTGTCAAAGATAGAGCCCTAAGACACACGGATAGACGTACAGACAGACAACGGAAGCGTAGTAGGTAATAAAGTCCCGTTGGCACTCTTCGGATACGGATCTCTAAAAAGGAGCTAACTCCAATCCATTCAATCAGCCGAAGTTAAGCCGACGATTTAAAAACAAAATGGAATGGCGGGAGAGTTTTAAAACAATGTGAATATTGGGAATGCTTTGAAACGGGTGCGATATTTGGTTGGCCGGTAAAATCAGCTTATTTATAAACCGAGTGAGCAAAGCCTCTGTTTCAGCTTAAAAAATCTTTCGGACAAACGATGTTTGGCTGTTCGCATGTCCGGCTAAAGCCAGACGAGCGTAATTCGCGTCGCGTAATTTCGGTCGCGCCATACTTAGTGTGACGTGATCATGTGGCATGATGTATGGCGCGACCGAAATTACGCTTGTCTGGCTTCACCCTTAATGGTCGTATTTCTCAACCTGTCTCTTGAAATTTTGTGAGCAGGGCTAGTATATCTTTCCGCTTTTTTATTTTTTTGGTATTTGTTTGAGTCTGCGGGTCCTTGGGGGCCCGTTGCGTGACTTGGGACTGACACGCCTCGTCCATTTGGACAATGCGCCGAGAAAACCTAAAATAACTTAACCTAACTTAGCCTAATTCATCCGTGAACATGGGTTTACGGGTTTGAGTGTCTGACAGGGGGGCTGGGACAGCTGCGGCGTAGCCGCAGCTGTCTCAGTCGTCCTGCTTCCTCCTGTTACGCTCCCAATATGGAGCCCTTGAAAATAGTGGGCCCTTGCCGCGTTAGCAGTGGGGGCGCCTGGCTTCTGTTTTCTGGCAGGGGGCTTCCATCGGGTGTGCCTCCTAATGGAGTCCCTGGCGGTGGTTGTGCCCTGTTTAACACGTTATATCTTTCCGCGACGTCGCTTGTCGCACGACTCAGCATCACCCGTCTTGCTCACACCGTATTGAAAGGAAAGTGACAGGTAGTCTTTGTCGCGCGACAAACAGTCGCGTGTTCCATTACAGTTATACTAGACGTGCTGGTTCGATAATTATATCGATTACTTTGCGTCTATTCAGTTTTTCGAAATTTTTCATAAAGGTGTAGATAAGGGGATGGGGGTTGAAAACGTAAAAAAAAACTGCAATTTAAAAACAAACTCGTGAGGTCTTATTCTCACAGAGCCACTTGTGTACATAAACTCGAGTGCTCCAAGAATGTGGATATTTATTCATGAAACCCAGTTTTCTTATTAATGGGTCGATTGCAAAAAAAAAATACATTAAAAGCTTAGTTAACAAAAAATCACGATCGCTTCCTTTGTGTGACGAAAGTTAGTCATACAAAATGTATGGGTAACTTTCGTTACACAAAGGAATCAATTAAGTTTTGCTTTAATAAAAGCCCTTAACTACCTATGTACATTTTTTTTGCAATCGACCCATATTGATTTATCATTCCTCATAAAAAAACATGGCTCCCGAAAACACGTACGCCTCTCTAGTTCTAGAAAAAACTAGTTTAGTACTATATTTTAATGAATGAAGATACTAATAGTTATATGTATTGTGCCGAACTTCAAAGAAAACAGTACGTCCCATTAAAAATGCGCGTTTGGCAAATTTATGATAGCACTAAATCGCGCGCATAATGAGAATTTGAATCAATTTATAAATATAGGTAGCCTTGTGTTCGGAAGCCGATGTTTAGGACGGGTCTTCGGCTACTAGACAGCGGGAGTATTTAATTATTTATCCATTGATAAAAAGATCAAAAGATAAAGAAAAAATGCGTAACCTAGATTAGAGTAGGTACATAGATAACATCCATGACCCAAGTTCGAGTTCATCACACAAATTGTCCTTGACGGGATTCGAACCTAGGACCGTCGGCTCAGTCAGGTACGAACTGCGCCAACCGCGTCGTCTAGACGCCTTAACATTACAAATTCCTACTAATGGTTCACGCAAACAATATCACTCCTATGGCGCGGAGATAATCCCATTAGCGGGTTATACTCCCACACAAAGTCCGACTCGGTAGTGAGGGCTAAGCTAACCAGCCCTGATACAATTCATGTTTAAAAAAAAAAAAAACCGGCCAAGAGCATGTCGGGCCACGCTCAGTATAGGGTTCCGTAGTTTACAATGGACGGGCTTAAACAGCGGTTTTAAGCCCGAGGTTTAAACTACGAGAAAGATTCCAAGCTATATAAAAACGTCGTAAACGCCAAAGTAAATGTAATTACTTATTATCTTCTGGAAGTTATCGATTATATGCGCCAGATTGAGCGAAATGTTTTAATGCAGTATGGTACTTAACTAAAATGTGTAACGTTCGAAGTATAAAAACACCGCGCGGCACTTACGTCATTTTAAAGAAAATTATGAAATTTCGCGACAACTCAAAAACGGCTCGACCGATTTTGTTTAATATAGTTTTCATTGAAAGTACTTATAAGGCCTCATTTTCATGAATTTTTCCATTTTTGACCCGTGGTTGAAAAGTTAGAGGGGGGGACACTATTTTTCGAATTTCCAAAGCGAATATTTAAAAAACTGCTGACTTTATCAAAAAATAATGTGTCTCCGAACTTTTAAAAGAATTTTTTTAAAAGGCCTATACAACGACAGGGACACGCTAGTGTTGAAACGAAAAAAAAAATTCACCCCCACTTTAGGTGTGCGGGAGGATACCCGAAAAAAAATGTTTTTTTTTTAGTTTTTATTTTACCGTTTTGTCGGCGTGATACATACACATACTCATACTAAATTTCAGCTTTCTAGTACTAATGATCACGGAGCTAAGCCGCGGACGGTCAGACGGACAGACGGACATGGCGAAACTATAAGGGTTCCTAGTTGACTACGGAACCCTAACAAGCGCTGTCGTGCGTCAGATGTTTACCAATAAATTGTTTCCTTTTCCTCTCTCCTAAGTTGCACGATTCCGTGACAAAACTCCTTAACCCGGCTTATTCGTAACAGCTGGACATTACTCCCAAATCGCTTCTTCCCAGCTCGCCAAGAAGGGCTTAAGTAGCATGATTTTGTTGTTAAATTTGACCTTTTGTGTTGAACGCGTCCACAACCGCTTGAGCTAGTTAGGGTTGTCAACAATATTTTAGCCATACTTTGTAGTTAATCCCTCCTTTGTAGTAATCGATAGCATAGAGGTTCTCAAAGGATCGGCAACGCGCGTGTGATGCTCCTGGCGTCGCTATAGCGCGTAGCCTCCATAGGCGGCGGTAACTGCGGCCGCATGCTTGATTGCCACCGTCGTAGAATAAAAAAAAAAAACGAATTTCACTCTAAATAACATTGTGCCAAGGTTAACTAGTCAAAGTACTCTAAATAATTGGTTTTCCTAACCTAACTCGGGTTTTAGTATGCTGCGCAGAAACAGTTACTCCATCCACTATTTTGGCAACCCGTCCACTTTTACCATCTTGGTGCTAATCTAACTTTGATTTACACAAGCGAGAACTTTAAATTAATTGCTTAAGTAGTTTAGTTTCGTGTGTGTCTTATTTAGTTTTATATTTGTTTTAAGGCACCACTGTAAATCGGTGCCGAGGCAAGGGCGAGTGATGAAGGATATCTTGGATTAAATTCAATACTTACAAAATAAGAAACAAACATCCTTAGGCAATGAGCGTTATTCGTTTTCCAGTACAGATTATCAAACTTTTGCATTTTGCATGAATGATTATTTATATCTTTGTCTTATAAATTGTATTTTTTTTTTATATAATGTTGATAACTGGATGTTAAAAAAGTTGATTTATTGCAATCCTTACTTCTTTTTCTGAAGTGAAGTAGGTAAATATTATATCGTATTGAACACATATTTTCTGGCATCGCTGCCGCTGTGGATATTATTGACTTTATTAAAAAATTGCGGAATATATTTCTCTTTATGACGTTCAATGACTTTCAACGTCAGTCACCAAAGATAATATTATACTCCTTCCCAGTTAAAGGCATTAAGTAGTATCACTAATAATCCGGACATGGCAAGGGTTCTAATCTAAAGGAACTTGACTGACTATTTATTATGTGCTAAAAATTAATATACTATATAAGAATAAGACAAAATAATGAAAACCCAAAAAACACATTTTATAACATTCAGTATTTATGATTTTCTTGGCGTTAAATAAAAATAATTAATGATTTCTCTAATAGATAACTGTTTAATGCTACCAGAGGCAACCCTACCACAAACGGCGCAAGCCATTGCATAATCCTTTTATACCTAAGTAGGGCGCTGCAAGTGATACACAAAGGAGCCATTTAAGTCTTCAGCCCGTGTGTATACCGACATACCGACTGTATATAGCGGCTTGTAGTTTTCCTGGTGCCAGGAGCATGAGCGTAGTATCCATCTATCAATCCACTACTGAACATAGGCCTCCCCATAGCTCGCCACAAAGTGAAATCCCGTGCAGACCACAACCATTGACTCCTGATTGTAACTTTCCTATTTGTTCAAAATTATTTAACAATATAACAAAAGCAAAATTGGCTCGTTGGGTATGCTTAATATTACTATTATGCTTTCTTACTAGAGCTGTTTCCTAATATATTTTTTTTACAATTCAATATGAATTAACGCCTAAGTTATTAATACTTTGTATAACACAACATTTTATCGCATTCTTCTGAAACAAAACAGTATTATTTGCCCTTGATTTTAACAACAGGAAAGGCCGATAAGCGATGATCCGCAGTTTAGCGCCGTTTGTTATAGTTCCATTACAAAACGCCATAATACACGTCCGTAAAACGCATTCCGGTCGTAATCGTAAAGCGAGGGCGACGGCGACTAGAGATGTGCCGTTTCCCAACATTTTCGGAAACTTTCCTAATGGTAAATGAAGAAAGTTCCCGAAAATTTTCGGATACAGCACTTTTTTTATGTCTAGGGGGAAAATGAGCAAACTGATCGCCTCATGGTAAGCGTTTACCGTCGCCCATAGACACTTGCAACACCAGAGGAGTCACAAGTGCGTTGCTGGCCTTTCAGGAGGGTGTACGCTCTTTTCTTGAAGGTTTGAAGTCGTATCGGTCCGGAAATACCGCAAGCGACAATTCATTCTACAATGCCTAGTACAGCAAGATATAGATGAAGTCGTTAAATGGTCTCATGATAACGGCATTATATTAAATTCTGATAAGACAAAACTGTTGATTATACAGTCACCATATATTTGTAATACACAGACGCATCCACCCTTGTTCACTCACGCCTTCTCTTGTTTACACAAAAACCGAAATAATTGTGAATGTCAGCCCATTGAAAAAGTAAATTCTGTCACTTACCTTGGTGTTAAAGTGGATTCAAGCTTCTCTTGGAATGAACACATTAGTTTCTTATGCAGTAAATTAAGAATTCTTCTTACCAAGTTCTATCATTTGAGTTATAAAACTCCGCAAAATATTCTTAAACAGCTATATTTCGCCTTGGTGGACTCAGTGCTGAGCTATGCTCTCGATTCCTATGGTCTAACTTTTAAATCATATATAGATAAAATAGAGGCATTACAAATAAGGTTCCTTAAATTACTCGTAAATAATAAAACAAAACAAAGTTGTGATGGTAACTATTATAAACTATTTAAAATTCTCAAGATACTTCCTATTCGCCTAAAGCATAAATACCTACTTTTAACAAATAACCATAGTAATCTGGAGCATAGTTTAGTACTGGTCAACCACAGACATAGTACCAGGTCGGTGACATCAGGTAAATACGAGGTACCAAGAGTAACTAATTATTTTGGAGACAGGACATTAGATAAAAGATTGCCATATTTATTTAACAGCCTACCTGAAGACATCCGCTCGGAACTAAACAAAAATAAATTTAAAAAAGTCCTTAAAAAACATTTGTTAGAAACCCTTCCATAAAGTAAGCAGACGTAATAGTAAATATTATAGTAATGTAAGACAAACTTTTTGTAGAGACTCTCCTGCAGATAAACTGTGCAAACAGTTTTGCAGAACTCTGTTCTTAACACTTTTGTAAACAAAAGCCAAATAAAGATTTTTATTATTATTATATACAGTCGTGCGAGGCAGGAAATTTCTAGAGAAACTCACAGTTCTGGACTGCCAACTAAGTGGTGAGGATGAAAGGATTGTCGCGTAGAACGATGGCAGAAAGATGCGGCAGGAATCAATCGGACAAATCCTCGGCAGTTCACTAACGGTGACACTTTACGATGACCTTGATTTTAGAGGAAACTGTAGATATTGAGAGAGGGGGCAGAAAAGTTCTTGAGTGGCAACCGCGTACTGGAAACGTAGTATTATGCTGTGTGGCTCTCAACAACGTGGACCGGGATCCCGACCATCGCGGGAGCTATTGGATGGGGGCAGGGCACGAGCGATCCTTGTGGAAAACCAAGGGGAGGCTATTATTCATGCTGATATAGCTCTGGTTTCCTATGATAGCGGCGCCGTCACATAGCGACCGTCTAGTACAAAGTAATGGAGATAGAAACATAATGAAAAAAATAAATAAAAGAATCTTACACAAACCGACCTACTCCCAAATAAGTTTCTGTCCAAAAATTTCATTTTAGTGACAAGCTTTTATAGCCGACTGTACTTTTCTTTGAATATCAATCAAATGCTCACTGAGACGATTCTAAAGAGCTCAAGCTCGGTATGTCTTTCTTTTTCTATTATAGAGTTCCTATGGCCACCTTCCGGCTCCATCATCAGATCAGCCCCATGGTACCATATTATTGTATTGTCATCAAAGTTAAGTAAGTATGCAAAATTTCAGCTCAATCAGTTGACGATATCTGCTTCAAAATTGAGTTGCAAGATTCCACCCGAATAAACATATACTTACATACATACAATGCAAGTTAAATAAAAGCTTGTAACTACGCAATGCTTGTACTATGGGTACTGGACGAATCGTCGTCCATAGATAACATCCATGACCCAGGAACAAATATTAGTGTTCATCACAGCGCCAGCGTGCCAGCCTGCGGGTGCTCTATACGCGAACCGCGTCGTCATGGCTAACAAATTTGCTATAACGTATATCAGCCGTATCCTATGTTATGTCACGTACGTTATAATCGTTAGTAACAAGTTTAGTAAACTATGGACTTTCAATTCCCATGGGCGAAAACAAACCAGTCCATAAGTAGTAAAACTGCCATTGCGTTCTGGTTGACAGAGATTTGTTTGCTTGCTGGGAATTGGATTGGAATAGATTACCGACACAGCCATTACGTCTATAGCTTGTAGCATAAGCGTTGTACGTAAACACATGATATCCAAGTTTAATCGGAGATTTATATGATATGTTTTGTTGGATGCGATTTATTTGCTGCTTTCTGAATTCAATCATTTTTGTGAAAACTGTTTGTATTTCCTTAAAGCGACAGCTGACGTGATGCGAAACGAACGCCACTTCCGATTTTTCTTATATTAGATTACCTACTTAGGGTATATTTTTGGAAGACCGTTAATAATTAAAAAATTGAAAATTTGTTTTATTTTTTTCGATAGCCCTTGCTGTAAAGATCTACAACCTGCAGCTCTTTTATTTATTATACCATGGTTATCCGATTTTTTTTTTTTTAAACTTCGGATTGAAACTAAATTAAAAAAAGTTTGTAGAACCTTTGATGAAAGGCAACCGAAACAAAAATCTGGTCTTCTAAAATTGTACCACCCTAATTTCATTAAAATCAAAAGGCATCACTGTATACAATTTGTGGTTCTGCTGTTGTCCACTAGAATTTGCCCAAAACTAGAAGGGCTACTTTAGTAGTTTACTACAGAACGATAAATGAAAACCCCTTGTATGCTTAGGCGCAGATCTGTGTGGGGCATTTCAGGCCTAAGTTAAAATATCAGTTAGTTTCTTTTTGATTAGCAAATTTTTAACGTCACATACCACGGGTTAAAGCCGTTAAAGATGTTTTCCTAGTATTAGGATAACAGTTTTCTGAAAACTGTCATCATACAAGTTGAATCCTGTTAGCAGAACGTGGTAGAACTAGGTCCAATTATCGGTCACTTTATAACTCTAGTTGGAGTTATTTACAGTGTCCGCCATGTCATTTACACGGCAAACTCAATTCCCAGTGTAACGTCGCTAAAGCTGTTTAGTATTCCATCCCCGTGTTGTAATTGCATTTTCTCCAAGTCCGCGCGATGAACTTTCAATGGCAAATATTACATTCTAAAGCTCGTATTTTCACTAATTGCTCGAGCGAGCGAAGCGAGCGAGCTGTCTCAGTTTAACGGCCATAAGTTCTCTCGTATGTCCGAATTCCGAACGCCCGCGTCTATATGTTGCATTTCTCAACTGATTCTTGTGAATTTTATGAGCAGGTTCTATAATTATATAGATTCTTTTAATGGGAGTTGAAAACGTAAATCGAATTCATATTTAGACAACCTAAAAAGTTACCGACCGATTTTAGGAATTCAAATTGCACTTTGAACCCCTTCGGCAGACGCACGTTTTGACATAGTAAGTACATCCGCGTACCTCTCATATCTGCGAAGCTAAGTATAAGCAAATATCACGATTTCGTAAATCGGGGCACTGTACCCGATGAGGAAAACATAAACATTTTCAATGTTAAAAATGTTAATACAATTCTAGTCCTAAATTAGCATGGATCTCTTAAAGTAAATCACGGTAATTCTCGACTAAAACAGTAAATGTAAAGCGTATCTCTTCGGAGGTAATGAAGTTATTTCCTATTGAAAGGTTGAGTTTGCAGGCTCATTTAAAGCATTGGCGAGTTTGCCGGCTCATTAACGCTGAGCTGCGACAGGCGCTCACTTATTTCCAAATTGGTTTAACAATTTGTACGACTGTCGTGAAACCTAATAGATTTGCCTCATTTTGCCGATTCAATCTCAGTTCCCTGCCACTTATTTAACAGCTTATTACGGCTGTCAATTTCAATTATTTTAAGACATTAAATAAGTACCTAGGGCGGTAAATTAGAGAATGTCCCAGATCTGGACTTTACTAATTACCGGCAGAAAGGTTTGCGAGTCTACCGCGCAGCGTTAGTGTAGACTACGCTTGTTGGTACGTGGTCTCCACTCGAGAACCTTTCTGCCCTAACGGCCTTCGGTTTTACGAGCTTTCCAAACGATCTGAAAATACTTGCAACGTCACGTCGAAAAATTCAGTAGTCAAAAGGTGTTTTTTTTAGTTTTTGTTTGATTAAATATAACAACGAAGTTGATGCGTATTTTTTTTACAGTAGCCGGGTAAAATGCATGTCCTATAACTATCTTTGGATGTCCATTTATCCCTGTACCGAAATTGGTTAATATTTATCCAGCTGTTTCGGCGTGATGCGAGGACAAAGGAAATTATGCCCAACAGATGACGCCACTCGCCCATACAAAACAAAAGACGATCCTGCATCTCGCTATTAAGGTTTTTCCTGAAATCATGACCTCTCTCCATAGAAAACTGTTATAATAGTATAGATGTCCAAAATTTTGTGAATTCTTTTATTCAGTTTTAGTTCATTAATGTATTTCCAGTATAGTCAAATACCGTATTGTGGGGGATTGTGTCATTTGTGTCGAGTTGATGACTTCGAACACAAACCGCACAATACCCACGGAGCTGTCGAGTGTAGACCGGGAAGTGTCATGGCGCCGACGTCTATTGTCTATTCTGTGAAATGAGATTCAAGAGCGGGCAAGATTTTACGAATCACTTGGCGAACATTACGTTTTTCAGAGGTATACATAATGTCATATTTTTCCTCATACGTTATTGGATTCAAAATCTACGATTAGTTTATTTTTACGTTGTATAAGGGTAAATTTCAAGATAATTGTACCTTAGCGTCAAAATGTTTGTCCATATCCATAGTTCAATCTCGATTATTTAAATGATGACCTAAATTGTTTGTAATTATTTTTGACATACTTATTTAATTTATTTTTCTTTATTATCATTTCATGACAATCTAATTATTTCAACTTGTTTTTCTTTATTATTATTTCATTGTCAATGTAATTATTTTAATCTGATATTATTTATATAATGTAATCATCAAATTTAATAAGCATAATAGTAATCCAGTGAATAAAGGAGTTTGATCTTACAGATGGTCCGGTAGTTTTGAATTTTTGGTATGTTGTCTGATAAGATGGTTGGTGAGTGTTTAAAATGCAAAATGCACAATTCCCCCCTCCGCGCCCGCCGCCATATTGATAAACCACCGCCGCCATATTGATTTCACCGTTTCCCAAGATTTATACAAGTTTTTAGGCACAAGAGGAAACCATAGTAAAACGCTCCAGAAGGATTCGTAGAATAACTCCAATTATCACAATGACTCCTTATTTAGGTCAAAAATCGTCAAATAAATACGCACAGTGAATTAGAGATCCTCCTGCTATTTTTGAAGTCGGTTAATAATAACAATAGTCACTTCTACGCTGAACAACTAATAACTAAATCAATCGTTTGAGTTGAATATCCAACTGAACGAGCAGCGTAAGTATTGCCTGTATTAAGAATTAAAGCTAGGCTACTTTTTATCCCGAAAGATGCAGTGTTCCTGTGGGATGAGCGGGTAACACCGCACGACGCAGCTAGTTCTATTTATACGGTAAGAGATGGATACATGTTATAAAGGACACCCAAGTGTCAAGTCAAGGCGTACCTTGACTGTGGCCGAGGCCTAGCATTGAGAGAAGCAAGCGTGAATACGTATCGATTTGTTATTGATCTACGTATTTACTATTAAAAAGAAAGATTGCTAGAGATATATTCACTGGCTAAGTATGCTAAGTATGTGCAAAGTGTATGGTTAGGTTGGAGTAAGCGATCGCCTAAATATAAAATACGTGATCTAGGTCTTCGTTAGGTACGACGACGAGCGAAGCGAGGAGGAGTGTTAGGTAGAACTGCGAACCTGCGCGCGCGAGCGAAGCGAGCGTGTCGGCAATTAAGACAAAATATCTTAGGGAAAACAAAAATAGTACAAATAGTTTTAAATAGGGATTCCCATATAACTAGATCCGTATTATGTTATGTTAGTCCATAATTAAGCATGCATTTGCATGTGTATCCCGTTTTATCCCAGCAACTCTAGCACAACTGTGATACGAGACTCTCGCGCGAGATATTTATCTATCTCTTTCTGTGCAGTTCTGTGAGAGTGTGACAGATAACTATGTGCGTGACAAGAGCCGCAAGCATAGTAAAGTTGTACGGGCTAATATAGTCCGAGTGACTAGTATATTATTTACGTGACTTTCCTTGGGTCGCTGCAGTCCTGTTGTAGCCGAGCACGTTTAGGTTGCGTTTAACAATTCATGCACGATCAAAGCTGGATAATACACGAACACATACCCATGGTGTAATTAATAATAAATAAAGATTCCTCTGCGAATCGCGATGTTATAACTGTACAAATGCCTTATTGGCAGGGTTCGGAAATTCAGATCTATATTTACCTAAAGTTGACAAACTCCTATTGCTATCTCACTCATACGTCAAACAAAGCCGCCTATACCTACGACCGAATAACAAAGCCACCGCCAAAGTTTAGGTAAATATCGATCCGAATTTCCGAACCCTGCTTTTTGGTGAATGCGTAAAATAGAGAAGGCGCTGTAAAAAAGCGGAATGAGAGGCATTATTCCATGCGGTCTGCATAGCGGTCCTGTAGCTCAGTTGGAAGAGCACTGTTCCGGTTAAATAGAGGTCGTGGGTTCGAGTCCCGCTTGTAATGCAGTGGGTCGCATAATATCCTTGTATAGTCTAACATCTACATATATACTAAAAAATGCTCTATTACAGTTATTACCGATAAAACTTGTTGACCGGGTGAGCGAAGTGTCTCCGATTCAGCTTGGCCTAAAAATGATTCCGTATATCTGGATGTTTGGATTGGATGTAGGTAGGTACAGATGACTTTCGGCGGTTCTCCACTTGAGGTCGCAATTCGCAGCCGATTTGTCGACAATTCAACATCATATTTTATGGATAGATTCGTAAGTAGCGGTTAGAATTTTTTGTCGAATCAGCCGGTAATTCGACCAATTTTAGAGACATGATGGAGATCTCTCCATTTCATCGCCATCCGTCACTTTAGACGTGTCCCTACTTGACAAGTGGCGTTATCCCTAGAACATCTCAACTTCGTCAATCCGGTCGCGCTTAATTTGCGTTTCCTTTGTATGTGACGGCATAAATAACGGGCGCATACTTTAACTTGACCGTGTAGTGCGTGAAATTAGTCAGCTACGTTTCGTTTAAAACAGAGATTCACATGCATGAATAGCATTTTTGACAATCATTATCGCCTTCGTATTTCCAAAATTGAGATGAGATATGTCACTTGAAGCTCATCGCATTTTAATGACAGTTCAAAGGCGATATCACTGTTATCTAATAGAGTTTTGACTTTTTGCGATCTCTCAAACGGCATTCTCGAATTATGTCCCAGATTTTTTTCAAAATGGCGGAGATATGGGGTTTGATAAGGTAAGAATGCTTAGGTCGGGGCAGTCTTGTGGGGTAGTTATCGGTGGAGTCGAATTGCCGAACACGTCTAGGTCGCTTTTAAGAATTCATGCACGAACGTAATGCACGGATACATATACCCATGTGATGAACTTACCCCGGGGTCGGTACATAAATAATATAGGTTCAGGGAACATAATTCAAGGAAGAAAAGTGGGCAAGCTACCAATGAGGACATTTTACATATGCTTCTATTGTCCTTCGATCCCCATATAACGGCTACAAGACCTAGCTTGGATGAAAAGAAAAGACAAGAATTTTTTACCGAAACGGTGGCTTTGTTTAAGTATTTAAAGAACCGCCACAAGAGGCTGTAAAAGAGTTTAATGGTTAGTTAAGTAGTTTAATATCATAATGTTTGACTTTTTTACTGTAACTAATTTGAAATATACGGATTTTTGTTATTTATATTGGCGCTGTTGGCTGAATAAGTGGTATTAACGTACGTAGGTATATATTGTTCGCCGATGCCCTTTTTATCGCATGTAATTTTTTTAAATGATATCTTTTACTTCATAATTTCAGTGAATTAGACAGATAGACTCATAATAAGTACTTTTATTTACTAATTTAGACGCCTCGAACGAAAAATACATAAAACGATTTTTAGAAAAAAAAACGCAGCTGTGACCGATATATGTAGTATGCCAAAAAATCAGTAATCATTAATTGTATAACCATCTGCGAGGATATAACGGTTAATCTTGCGGTTCCCGAGATATTTAGATTTTTTGTATCAGCTCCATACAAGTTTTTCGGAAAAAAATTATAACTCATTAATTTTCCAACCAAATCGTCCCAAAATCATATTTTAGTAATTAAACAACAGGTAAAAGCGATTCCAATAAAAAAAACTCGAATATCACAACTTTGATTTCTATGTCTATGAAAGCCGATTTTCGTCCCGCTGTGCGACGAGCAACATGATCAGGCAGCGATTCAGTTTTATTTCTCAGCGATTGTGTAACAAAGTTCACTGTCTATACGTAGTGCTAGCCTGGTATATCTCATAGATATAGGTACGTAGGTAGTCCAGATGGGTAGATAGGAACTAAAATTTCACTCTCGATACGGCTTCGCTGAGGATGGTTCACTGCCTACATATATACTCAGTGCTAACCTAGTATATACATATGTATGGTCTTCATGTGTTCTCGTCCATTAAATACTAATACTCTCATTTGTTTTATTTCGTCCAATAATACTAACACTTGGCACACGAAGGTTTGCCAGAGGGCCATGGAGCGCAGTGTACTAGGTTTTCGGAGGACTGATCTAATCAGAAACACGGAACTGCGTTCCAAAACTGGTATAGTGGATGTGGGTGTCAAGACAGCAAAACTAAAATGGGACTGGGCTGGACATGTCTGTCGCATGCATACGGAAAGTTGGGCCACTATAGCAACCAAATGGACCCCACAAGATAGGAACAGAGGCAGACCGATAAGGAGATGGCGGGAGGATCTGGGCGCGTTCTGCACAGAATTGCAGAGCTGCACTCAGGATGAGCGGGTAGCAGAGCAGAGGCAGAGCGGCGCAGTTAGGTAATCATAAGATGAGCATCTTATGTGGCTGTATCTTTGCTTATCTTATAAAATATTTAAAAAAATAAGTAAGTAAGTAAGTAATCACTTTATTGTAAATTTTCAGACCAATTAATTTTCCGTTATTCTCCTTAGATGCAAGCGTCCTAAACTCAAACCCAGATCAACCACTCCTTATAGTGCCTGACCTCATCAAAATCACATCAACGTGGCTAGTGGCCACGGCCTCCTGTGACGTCATCAACCTCGTGACGTCACCGACGTGTCGAACGTTAATTGCCAGCGTGTAATGGATATCAAACTATTATTGTCATGTGGTTGCGTTGATTAATTCATTTTGATTGATTGCGTTATCAACTAGTTTACTTGTATGTGTTTCTCCCATATATAATTCAAGATACAATAGTATAAATATTAAGGGCGGTGAATTCGAATTCGATGATCGCAGGTGTTTGCCATAAATATGCGATCTGGGGCTTTACGAATTACCGCCCGTGGTTTGTCTTAAGTTGTACATCTTGCCTTGGCAGGGGAGTGAGATTTTCTCCCCGCGTAACGTAAGGAAATAACAAAAATATGAAAGCGGTAACAGGCGGCCTTAACTCTAAAAAGCGATCTATTCCAGACAACCTTTTAAATATCATTGAAGAGTTCTGCTGATTCTTTATGGACCTCATACTTAATTCCATCTTAATTCTGCTAAGAACCATTCGGGGAGATTCAAACCTTCAAATGAAGAATCATTTTTCAAGTAATTGTAAACTTCTAAGATTAAAATATAAAAATACATGGGAGTCAGTCAAGAATGTTCTTTTTTATACCAACAATTATAATTTTTGTAATTAAGAAAAAAATACCGAATTTTGAGTTTCCTACGCCTTTTTTCTCAACAGTGGTAAGCTCTAGGGTAATTACCGGTAAACACAGACTTGTAAATGCACTTGTGCAGTATTCACGGCATAAAATTCATTATTGTATTACTATTTAGTCGGCCATATTAGGTAGTTCCCTTCGTCAGTTCAGTACCTATGCTCGTTAGCTCCTACTATTTCTATTTTTGCGCCCCTGCTGGGAATCGAACCCCTGCGCACCGACGCGTGCCCCCACGCTCTGCTGTGACCCATACGCGACCCACATCCCTGGCCGCTGAACCACGGCAGCCAACGCGGCGTGATATGCTGCTTATTAATAGATCACGTACACATTAACTTACAGGCTTAACGTTAATCATAATGAGAAGATTTTTCTAGACAACTTTTATTTTAAGGGACAATTTACACAAATCGACCTAGTCCCAGACGACGATACACATAATAATATACATAAATACGTATATAGATAACATCCATGACCCAGGAATAAATAATCGAGTTCATCACTAAAATATTTGCCCTGACCAGGATTCGAACCCAGGACCGCCGGCTCAGTAGGCAGGTGCACTATACATAGTTACAAAAATTTCCAACATAACATGAGTTGTAGTCATTGTGACCTGGTGAAGGAAGCTGGGTCCACTGGATACAGACGCAGGAGCTATCGTGGTGGCGTTCTTTGGGAGAGACCTATTAGAGTTTACTTATGACCAACGTCATGCATGGATCAATATATTGGGCAGTAAAAGGGACGGATGAAATGAGACTACATATAGCAGAGATGTTAATGTTACGATGGATGTGTGGTGACAAGAATGGACAGAATAAGAAAAGAGAATGTAAGAGGAAGTCTGAAAGTAACACCAATTAGGGAGACACTGCAAGCTAACCGTCTATCATGGTATGAGCACTTGATGCGAAAAGAGGAAAGCCACGTAACCAGGAAAGCGTTAAGCATGAATGTGGACGGATATAGAAGAGGAAGACCAAAGAAGAGATAGATGGATTGTGTGAAAGATGATAATAAGGAGGAAGTAAACGATAAGATGGAGAGGAATAGGGAAGAATGGAGGAAGAAAACATGCCGCACCGACCCCGAATAGATGGGATAAGGACAAAGGAATGTATGTATACAGGCCCAACCTAGTTCTGGGTCTGAAGCATTCGTATATGGGTGATTCCACTGGAGTTTTAACCACCGTACCGCCAATCTGCTGGCACACATTTTGAAAGAATGAGATACGTCAAGCATTTTCATGCAATGCAATGCGGTTATCGTACGTGTCGTTATAATTGATCGAATTTAATAGTAATTTATGCAACTATTAAATATCGAGAGATCTTAAAACACGAGTGTGGTTACTAGCATGACAGGCTACAATTATTATTATTGTACATCAGCACTGCTGATTCAGCAGGATATCAATAGATATGCAGTTCGAATGGATAGGGCATTGATATGGCCGTGATAAAGTCGAGACATTTCTAAAAATCATATCGCAATGCCGCGTCGAATTTTGCCGTGCACTCGCCATTTAATTCACCGGTTCCTCGACGTCAAGTGCGCTAATCCTTGTGGACATAGGCTCGTACACACACAGGGCAAATACTAGCTCCTGAATCTACGCTCGTGTGTACATAGGTTAATAACGCAGCTTAGAACAGAACTGACACTCTCACGAATACGCTGTTGTTATATTTGACAATTAGGTTGCCGATGTTGAATTGTTACAACGCAAATAAAATCATTTCTTTTATTAAAGCGAAAAAATGCTTAGAGCTAGTTTCGAAATCCACGTCTTCAAAGGCTTATTAGGTCTACATGCTTTCATATTTTATACAAAAGATATTATCAGTAGGTATATGAACATTGCAAGGTGACAAATTTAACGTAGTCAGCACCTTAAAATATCAGACATCAAATATATAATCATCAAAAATATATAATATATATCAAATAACATGAATTTGATCGTTGAGTATACTATACTCTGTGATTTTTCTAAACAAAGTGTTATATACAAGCGGGACAAAATACTAGCTGCTCGCTTTTCCACCCGACATTTGTATGTACAATTGTACATGATTTACATAATAGTACAGATTCGCACCTAGTGTCCACTTTGACGAAAATATCATGTACTAAATAAATATTATATTATGCGTGGCCAAAATATTTTGTAATTTTTTAAAGAACAAGTGTCCTTGCGTCTGCGGACTTTTAAGATTGTATACCGTAGTGTGTAGCCTGTAAATTAATACATATATGTAGGTATAGTAGAAATGTATATATCTATCTCATACCGATTTAGGTCTCAGCGACCATTTCGACTCCTAAATGCTCCTAATTGCCTTAGCGTTTATGCGTAAAGAGATGATTTACGTAGCCGATCGTTTTAGCGAGATTGCTCATACAATGCCGGTACATGAGTTCACTAGTTAATATTTTATAACATTTACCTGGACTCGAATATTTATTCTTAGCACCCAATTATACTTACATACCATGCACGTAACAGTGGTCGCTGCGTGCGCCACAGCGGTCGTTGCTAAGTGCTCTAGCTGTTCTAATTTGCCATGTAAATAGCTTGTACTTTGTAAATGTTTTATCTGCGCCAAACAAACAGCTCGACATAACTTTTAATCTCGTGTATTCATGTTTGTCCAAACTTTCCTACCTCTAATTCATTACTATGAAACTATACAAGTACTTTTTTGATACGGCGTACGGCACCGTAAAATTTAACAACGAAATAACGCAATAATACTGTTCTGCTTGAATGGATTGACAAAAACATTGATTTGGATTGTGCTGCTCGCGATTCACGTGACCGACTTGTTGCCTGAATGAACGCATAATTTTTTGTTGAGTACCTATTAGTAAAACTTGAGAAAAATTTGTGGTCAGAATCAGAAGTTGCTAGCAACGTTTTAACTACGACACAGAAACATAGTCACTGCACTGCGTATCGAAAAATAAATATATTTATCTTACAGGATTTACACATATTATCCCAAAAATCATTGACATAATTATTATTACATGGATAGGTACAAATAGTCAGTCGGAACTGCAGTTAGCCGCCGTATATTGCGGCTCTTTTACAAATTAGTCTCATGTCGACTTAGCAACGTTTTAACTACGACACAGAAACATAGTCACTGCACTGCGTATCGAAAAATAAATATATTTATCTTACAGGATTTACACATATTATCCCAAAAATCACTGACATAATTATTATTACATGGATACAAATAGTCAGTCGGAACTGCAGTTAGCCGCCGTATATTGCGGCTCTTTTACAAATTAGTCTCATGTCGTCTTCTGACGCTGATGGTTATCATAACAATAAAAGCAGAATTCGTGGTTATAAAGTCAGAAACAAGGATGAAATATGCTTCTTTACGTTGTTTAACGCGAGTAAAATTACGCTAATCAATCTGAATATAAATAAATTCGTGAGTTAATTTGACACTTAGACGTTTTAGAAATTAGTATGAAATAATTACGTTTCTGTAAATTATAAATAAGCACTTGCTAGTTGCAAGCGTGTTTTCTATACAAATATCAGTCGCGGTGATCTCGCTGCGTGATGCCTTCATACAAAATTCTCTCTATTTGAACACCGCTGTCAATGACAAGGAAGCTAGTTGTTTTGACTTTTTTGTTTGGGTCTGTGACTCGCATAATATGACTAAAATAATAACTCAAGGCCAAAAAATACAAAATAGAATCACGTGCAGACATAATGTCGACATTTCAGACCTCACATTACCTTCAGTCCGTTTGAGACAAGGGGCAATACTTACGTACTTACTGCTATGACGCAAGAAACACAATGTGCATCTTGGCCTCGGCCAGGCTTTTCTGTCGCTGTTTCAGTCGAGCCGTAGGTACGAAGATGAACAAAATTGGAACTATTGGAAGTCCGACAAATTGAAATTCTTATTTGCGGTTACAATACGATTTAGTACAATACAGTTTAACCTTGCATATATTCCTTGTATGACCTGCAGAACAAACATGTAGTCGTATGTGCCTTATTAACAGCAGTTATTACCAAGTACTCCATCTATTCTAATCTGTACAATGTAATGTATACATTGAATATATGTTGCGTATTTAACCTGCAACAAAATAATGCTTCCACTGTATTCAGTATATTCACGTGGAACCAATGTGCCGCAGTCATGCGGTTGTTACCAAGTGCTCTATCTATTCTAATCTGTACAATGTAATGTACATTAAATCTACTTATGTTGCGTATTCAAATTCAACCTGCAACAAATGCTTCCACTCTATTCAGTATTGAAAGAAAGAAAGAAAGAAGAAAGAAAGTGATGAACTCGAATATTTGTGCTTGGGTCATGGATATTTATCTATATATTTTGTATATCGTCGTCTAGTGCCCATAGTACAAGCTTTGCTTAGTTTGGGACTAGGTCGATTTGTGTAAGATTGTCCCTTAATATTTATATTTATTTATTTATTTAATGGGCAGGCCATGTAGCCCGGAGAATGGACGGCCGTTGGGGCAGCAAAGTCCTAGAGTGGCGACCACGTTTAGGAAAGCGCAACGTGGACTGGATGGTCGGGTGACCTCGTGAGGGTAGCGGGGAATCGATGCGGTCTGCACGGGATCGCAATTGTGGCGAGTCATGGGGAAGGCCTATGTTCAGCAGTGGACGTCTGTGGCTGATACATAGATAGATAGCCACTAGGGGCGCTGTACTATTCTATTAGTGGACGCAAACGAGCATTTCTCAAAAAAATTGCCCACAATTAAGACAGAAATTAAGGTCCAATATAATTTTCCTATTCTGTTACCAATTTTCTTTGTGATTTCCAATACATTGATATCAGATAATGTATAATTAAAAAAATACAAGATTAACAGAACCTTAATTATCGAACATAACCATAACATTGATATAAAATTACTAAAATAATTGGTAACAAAATAGGAAAATTATATTGGACCTTAATTTCTGTCTTAATTGTGGGCAAATTATTTGAGAAATGCTCAAACAGTGGCGGTAAGCGTGCAAGCCTTCGAAGAGAAAAGAAGGAGTGAGCTCCACGCTAAGCGCGAGGCGCCAACAGCGGCCATCTTGTATAATTTTGTCGGTGGGGTGCTGACATGCAGCGAATGTGGTCGCATATTTGCTGCGAAAATAGGCTACGTCAGCCACCTGAGAGCTCATGAGCGACGCTCTCATTAGCCAGCGTTCAGTCGCCGTGGCCGAAATCGGCCGGATGCAATGATGATGATGATGATGATGATGATGACTATTCTCCATGCGAATCGTTTAGGCTATCGCTAGCGAGTACGGTCACGTTAACTCGTGGTAAGGGTACTAATAATATGACTTTATCGTGGGACGTCAGTTACAACGTTATTCCGTACATTTTGTATAGCGTTACGATAAACACACTACCGTTATCTAGAGGTATTCAAGTACCTAGAAGCTTTCTTTAGAGTGCGCTAGTACTACGTACGTAATAAAATAATAATACCTAAGTGTGTCAATTCCACAAAAGAAAACATAAATTCTAATAACATTGAATAGCGCCATTTCTCTCGCCGTCCTAACACTTACTGGAGAAGCAATAGATCGGGGACGTTGCGTAAACGCACTACGTCCTAGTAGTATGGAGAATTCGCTTAGAATAAAAAAAACCGGCAAAGCCGGCGAGTCGGATTCGCGCACCGAGGGTTCCGTACAACTGAATAATTTCAACCTTTTTTGTTTCTGTATTTGTTGTTATAGGCAATAGAAATACATCATCTGTAAAAACTTCAAGTGTCTAGCTATCACGGTTCATGAGATACAGCCTGGTGACAGACGGACAGACGGACGGACAGCGGAGAATTGGTAATAGGGTCCCGTTTTTACCCTTTAGGTACGGAACCCTAAAAAGGTTGCGGAACACTGCCCTACACAGTGGTATTGCGCGTGCTCCTCACAAGTCGCCGCGGTCGTAATTAAACCGACCTTTTCCGAATTAATGGCCGGCCCGTTGTTTTGGCGTTTTGTAAAAGTTGCGTCATGTTCTGGCCACATTTATATCCTTAGTCATTGCCAATTAACGACCCGAATATCGCGAGGGCTATACAGGGTGAACAATCAAGGGAGAAAACGAAAACTATAACCGTAGCTCCACAGTATTCGCGAAGTTGGCCGAAGTTAGCCGAAGCAATGGTTTCCGTAGCGAAGTGCCTCTCCACACTATCATATTCGCCCAACTGCGGTCTACTTAGCGAGTAGTGTAGAGCCGCACTATGAGATAGGGAAATCTGTTCTTAGTCTAAATCGAACACATTTGACGACGCGTTTGGCTCGGTTTGTACTTTGTAGACACCTGCCTACTGAGCCGGCGGTCCCGGATTCGAATCCCGGCCGGGGCAAATATTTGGGTGATGAACTCGAATATTTGTGCTTGGGTCATGGTTGTTCTACGTATTTAAGTATATATTTACCTATATAAGTACGTATATCGTCGTCTAGTACCCATAACACAAGCCTTCTTGAGCTTAATTTGGGACTAGATCGATTTGTGTGAGGTTGTCCGATATTAAAAAAAAAAATCCCTACCTCTTATAGTTTGTGTCTTCTCCCTACTGACCCATTTGGATTGATCACCCGGTATACAGCGTATATTTTTCGTTGTTCAAGGGAGAGTGGAAGTGTCAGAGCTAGAGGAAGATCGCCGATAAGATGGACCAACCAGATCACAACCAGATCAAAGCCAGTGTGTGCTACCCGCGGCTCTTTGAGACTTGGGTCGTCAAACGGGTCACTCAGAACTCTACAAATACATATAACGCACATGTGACTCCTCTGGTATTGCAGGCAAAAATTGGCCGCGATTAGGGCTGCCATCTCTTAATTCGCCGAACCCGGACAAAGACTTAAAAACCCCGGACATTTGACGTAAATAACATTTTTTCCCCATACGTGTCCAAAAATAATATTATTAAAAAACAATCGCTTTATCTTTCATTCTCATAACCCAAAACTCAAACCCAAAGGTCTCCAAACTAGGACAAATCCGGGGAAACCCGGACGGATGGCAGCCCTAGCCGCGATCACTGAAGTGCCCATGCCACTAACTAAATGCATTATGACACTCCGATGTATTTGTCCTCGTTCACTTCGTTTGCTCTTCAGAATATTTACTGGAACAGCATCATTGAAAATTGTTGAGTAAGAACGTTCACGAATGAAAATAAAATAAAAACAGTCTGTGTGCCAACCCTAACAGCCGGGGATTACCCGCGACCTACATAGTGCTCCGATTGTTCTAACATTGCAGCGATCGCCGTGATACCCGTAAACGATCGCTTCACTTCACTGTTATAGTATTTATGATCATAATCATAATCATAATCATAATCATAATTTATTAATAATATAAAATTACATGTCAAGTACAATATTGTTGTATAATAATCAATTCTTCAACGATTAAATAGTTCCTTGTGATCGTAGAACGTCTGCTCGAGAAGCCAGTTTTTTAGTTTTAATTTAAATATGGATGCACTTTGTGCAGTAACAATGTCCCTTGGGAGGTGGTTGTACACTTTGCGACCCATGATGTGTGCTAGTTTATTAGACTTCGCGAGTCTATGGGGCACGGGGGGTAACTTTCCGACGCGAGCGCCGCGGGTCTCGTATCTTCGCGGGGTGTTATCCTTAGGATTTGCATCCACCTCCTCTCGTGCGATTACTGCCACCTGCAGAATCAACAGCGATGGCAGTGTCAGGATACCAAGTGATTGAAAAAGTGGTCGCGCAGAGTTGGTTTGAGGAACGCGCGCTATCGCACGTACGGCACGTTTCTGGAGGCGAAAGGCCCTCTCCCAATCGGCGGCACCCGCCCACAGCTCGATCCCGTACTGCAGGTGCGCGTGCACTGATGCAAAGTAGCATGCTCGGACCATATCTGCTGGTAATATCCGCGCTAGACGTTTTAGGGCGAAACATGCGGTTGCCAGTTTGTTGCACATTTTATCTATATGACCGCTCCAGGTGAGGCCTCTGTCTAGCTCAAAACCGAGAAATGTTGAGCTAGCGACTTGATTGATCGTTGTTCCATTGGCCATTACCGCTAATGGCGTCATTTGCCGTCCAGAGAGGTCAAAGCTGATGTGGTGTGTTTTGGAGGTGTTTAAAATGAGGCCATTAATTTTAAACCAGTTCGATACTGATGTGGCGGTCGAGTTTAGTTTTTTTTCGAGCTCTTCATATGTCGGGGCGCACACGACAATTGCCACATCATCGGCATACATGAACGTCTCGCCATCACTGATCGCTTCCGGGAGATCGTTCAACAATAGAGAGAACAGGATGTTGGAAACGGAGGATCCCTGTGCGACACCCATACAGGAAGTTACGGCGTCAGATCGAACCCGACCGCCATCAGCAACTACAACCTGCTTTCTGTTCCGCAATAGGTCCGCCAACAATGCCAGCGCAGGACCATCGAAGCCATAGTGACGGAGTTTTTGGGTCAGAAGTTCGTGATCTGCGACATCGAAAGCCTTTGACAAGTCGCAGCACAGGACTGCGACTTGTTGTTTGCGCTCACGGGCCTCTACTATCTGCCGAACTACGGTGCGCGCCAATGACGCAGTTGAACGGCCCTTGCGGTATGCGTATTGCCGCTCAGATAGGGCACTGGTGGAACTTAAAAAATTGGATATCCTCGAACTTAAGCCATGCTCGAATATCTTCGCTATCACTGGAATAATCGCTACAGGTCTGTACGCGTCGATGTCGTTTCTCATACCCTTGCCCTTGAATAGTGGGGAAATTCGACTTTCCTTCAGTGGATCGGGAAACACACCATCACGCAAGCACCTGTTGTAGACAAAGGCGAGTATTGGAGACAGTTCTAATGCAGCGGAGTGGACCAGCATCACGGAAATATCAAAAATATCTTTGGTTGTTTTTTTGGCTACTTTAGTAGTGATGATACGGAAAACCTCGTCGGGTGTAAATGGCTCGAACCTAACGCTGCGGTCGGCGGGCGGGCGCGCGGCGAGCAGCGCGGCGAGCGCGCGCGGCATCTCGGCAGGCGCAGCGCCGCACGCGGCGGCCGCGCCGACGAACCGACAGTTCATAGCATCCGCTGCAGCTTTTTTGGATTTAAATTTGGTGCCATCTGAGTCAGTGATCACGTCCGTAAAATCCACTTGGTCGTGGCTCGTCCTGCCCTTTTCGTGATTTATTACAGACCACATTGCCCTGACAGTGTTAGTGCTGACATTAATTTTTTTGCTATAGAAATCTGCTTTTCTACTATTAAGAAGTTTAGTGTACTTATTATTCATGCTGTTTATTAAATTAATTATGTTATCGTTATCAGGAAAGCGTTTTCCGAGGAGCGTTTTCCTATGGAACAGTCAGCGGGGTTTATATAACACTAATAGAACAACATTGTGCTCCGATTGTTCTAACATTGCAGCGATCTCCGTAATTCCCGTAAACAATCGCTGCACTTCACTAATTTCAATATTCTAGTATTTATAATCCATTCTTTACGAACTCCATATTGAAACTCGTCTGTCCACTATGTGCTTGAGAAGAGTAATGGAATTTTTCGGCCATATTGCCAGGAAAGAAGGAAACAACTTGGAACAACTCATGGTGACTGGAAAGGTCGATGGGAAGCGTCCAAGGGGCCGGTCACCGATGAGGTGGTCTGACCAAATCCGCTCATCTTTGGACACCAAGCTACACAACGCACTCCATGAAGCCAAGGACAGATCTAGGTGGCGAAACACGGTCTGGAGCATAATGACCCAGCTACGGGGAAATCACGACCCTCAGTAATGAGGAAATCGACGCGAGGAGGGAGGAGGAGTATTTATATATAGTAAGAACAGTCGATAGTTATTATAAATTATATAACACTCTTTCAAAAGCTACTCTCTTACTCGCTACGCTATCTACGACTGTATTATTGTTTGATGCTCGTATAGGGTTGCCAGGTCGCCAAACTTAATAGCCGGACAGTAGCCAGTTTGGGCGGACATTTGGATAAAAAGGCCGGACACCCTACTTTTTGGAGGATTTTGTGTCTCAGCATTAATAGGTACGAGGAAAGCCTAACAAAAACCGGACAAGCCGGACACTATTTATTTAGGAAAGACACTACATCAAAAAACCCTAACTATGTCCGCCGGCAACGCACTTGCGACTCCTCTGGTGCTGCAGGTGTCTATATACCGTAGTATATAGACACCTGGAAAGCGATTACCGTAGTAATCGCTTTCCATCGTTTGCCCCCTATGACATAACAAAAAAACCGGTCGAGTGCGAGTCGGACTCGCGCACCGAGGGTTCCGTACAAACACTTTCCATCCTTAAGTGGTTAAGTTTGCACCTGGTATGTATAGCGCTCCATACAATGATTAATGACCTGGCTATGATTAATGATTAATGACCTGGCTATGGTCCCGAACAATGCCAGATGCCTGCTCTATGCCGATGACTTGAAGCTGGTGTATGGAGTGCATCAGCTTTCGGATTGCGTATCACTTCAGGAGGATGTCGATCGTCTTTATAGGTGGAGCACTGACAATAAGCTTCTATTTAATATAGAAAAATGCTCAGTTATGACCTTTGGGCGTAGTCATAATCCCCTGCAGGTTGATTACACACTTGGGTCAGTACCCTTGACTCGCACGGATACTGTCAAGGACTTAGGAGTCACTTTTGATTCACGCCTCTCTTTTCATGACCATATAAAACACCTAGCCAAAAATTGTTTCCGGAGGTTGGGGTTCGTGATCCGAAATACCCGTGACTTCTATAGTCCGACAGTCATACAACTGGTGTTCACTGCCCTAGTTAGAAGCAAGCTGGAAACAGCTTCCATTGTCTGGAATCCGCATGAGGCTTCATATATTTTGTTATTGGAGAAAATCCAAAAAGCCTTCTTGCGTTTTCTTTACAAGAAGAGATTCGGATATTATCCATTTTTATATCCGACTAAATTTTTATTAGGAGTATTAGGTTTTAATTCGCTTGAAGTTAGGCGTAATAACATCTTACTAAAAAACGCTTGCAAGATCATGCGAGGACAGTCAGACTGCCCAGAATTGATTGGTCAAGTGGTGCGTCTGTTCGTTCCGTCTGTGCCAAGGATCACTCTTCGCCCGCGCAGCCGGCTATTGTTTGCTGCTCCTGAAGCACGCACCGTTTCGCGGAAGCAGTCTCCTCTTGTTCGAGCTTTGCACAGGCTTAATGAGCTTCTCGCATCAGCACCAGATTTGGATGTTTTTGCAAGTTATTGGCGAACGGTGTGTCGTGAATGTTTAAGGTATTGTGAGGCGATGGATAGTAGTAAGTCTTCTATTGTCTATTAGTTTGTACCTACCTTATTTAAAATTGTATCTGTAATGCACAGTGATTTAGTTTTAACTGTTATGCTGTGTTTTATGTGGAAATAAATAAATAAATAAATAAATACAAATGAGGTGCAAAGTTAACACAACCAATCCCGTTTGTTGTATGGGAGCCCCCCTTAAATATTTTTTTTTTTTTATTTTTAGTATTTGTTGTTATAGCGGCAATAGAAATACATCATCTGTGAAAATTTCAACTGTGTAGCTATCACCGTTCTTGAGATACAGCGTGGTGACAGACGGACAGACGGACGGACGGACGGACGGACAGCGAAGTCTCAGTAATAGGGTCCCGTTTTTACCCTTTGGGTACGGAACCCTAAAAACTATGTCCGGCTTTATCCGAACGTCTGGCCACGCTATGCTCGTACAACACAGAAAGTCTACAAATTCTACAATTACATATGTAAATACGTAAGAGATGACTCATTTTTTACCTCAATATTATTCCAACATAAGGAAAACAGACCAGGAAGAAGTAGACAGGTTTTGTGTTTCTAAAAGGAAAAATTCAAATATAGGCAGTGGTATGTAAGTTTGCGTATATTCACTGGCTAGTTTTTTGTAATAGATGACCAAAAGATACGACTGTAGAAAATTTCCTAGGTAATGTTTAATAATAATAATAAATGAATATTAAGGGCCTATCTTACTCAAATCAACGCAAAGCTTGTAATATGGGTACTAAATATATAAATACATAGCCATGACCCAGGAACAAATATCCGAGTTCATCACACAAATATTTGCGTCGGCCGGGATTCGAACCCGGGACCGGTGGCTCAGTAGGCAGGTGTAGGTACTACAAACTGCGCCAACCGCATCGTCAAACGTAAGCTTATCGAGTAAGACAATCGTATTGTGGAGTCATTCTTAAAAGATATAAGCTCCTTATGACCATTTGAACATCTTACAAAAAGTTTACTATACAATATACATACTTACTAATGTCAGAAAGAGATAGATATCAAGGTATCTAGGTACAGCGGCATACGAGATAATCGCGCTGACCTCATTTAAAAAGGGCTCAGAGAAAAAGTCGTTTTTCTCCCGAACGCAGACTTACGCAAAGAAACACCCAATTACATTTCCATTCCATAATTTCCATGGAATAAAGGATTGTATCTCGATTCACCGGCCGATTGCGTCGGTAGAGGTGGGAATGGTGTTATATTTCAATCGCTGTGACTGGTGTTCCGATTCTGAGAAATCACTGTGACTTTTAGGCCTATTCCTCAGTACTTATGTCACGTTAACGTTACTTAATATATAATCTAAAATCTTTAGAATGATATTATCAGATACTCGTATCTATACAGTATACACTAATGGGCCTTGACCTTGAATGAATGCGTTCTCGTAATTTAAAATAGGTACCCTACCCTGATACTTGTTGGTGACATTAATTAATGCTTTTCGGTCTGAATAACTTGTCATTTTTACTAGAATCAAAGTAAAAAGTGGTTTCAGTTCTACTACAAGGAAGTCATGCAACACAAAATACCTACACTAAAAGCGGAGAGACAACCTACTTAATTTTGTCGTGTTCTTGTTTCTTCGTGACAAGTCGCATTTCACAAATCCTCAGGTATACTTAATATTAGATACTTTTATTATTTATATTATGTTTAATGCAAAACATTGTGTCTGTGCATATTAATTTGTTTATCTCATAGGTTAACTGGAAGAAATCCCTTACAGGAATAGGTTCGCCTTTGTACACATCTATTGTTTCATGTCTGTTACATTGATTTTATGTACAATAAAGAGTTTAAATCACCGATCACAGTGACATTTTCATAATTACCGCCTCACCTCTACGCGGCTCGGACGCTTCGGCCACAATGTAGGGTACGTAAATACGCGTAATTATCCAAACAATCGCCTGCGGGCGGGTTACTAATTTGGTTACACAATTTTCTTTTTCGTTTGCGGAAACGTTATTGAATATTCATATTTAATTATCTACACTCGCGGGCAAATAATACAGGTCACAAACATGTAACTAATATCTCGAAAACGAATGAGGTTGGCTCTTTCCAAATAAGTTCGACTTTCTCACGGGATAATCTTTGGTTTTCACATGTAAGTATAAAATTAAGGTTTCAATTGATACTTATTGTTTATTGCCATATTCATCATGTCACGTTAATGGAAATGAAAATTAAAAAGAATAAAATTACAAACATTTTGCTAATGGTCATTCTGAGTTTTATAAAATATGCATCAGAAAGAGAACGAATGACTTTCGAAAAGTGTGTCCGATTGCCCCCGTTTATTGTCCGAAAGATAAGTGGCTCTGTGAGCTGTAAGCCTTTGCGAGTTTTCGAACATAACTCCGCCATTTAAAAATCTCAAAAAACTGAATCGACAAGAAAAACCAACGTGGTCCCAAAAGTGTATGAGAATCAGTTGAGAAATGCGACCTAAAGAGAATGCAATGGACTATCACACAATAAACACGAACTTCATAGCAAGTGCATATTTACAAAACAGGATTGCTATTTAGACGTTATAATTGAAATATCAAACCCTTCCAGGGTTGAAATTAATTAGGGAAAACCCTTTAAATTATTCAAAATGATGCAAACGCCTGCATGATATGCTTGTTAACGTCCCTCAGGCCTCAGTCCCTAAGTAACTTTAAAGGAGCCGAGCATCTTATGTAAGTAAATAAGGGCAGATGTACTTAACGGGATCACTCAAAAGTTTCATTTATCCGAAATCATCAATAGGTACGTACTCGTATTCCAAATTTTCAAAATTCCGAAAGTGAAATAACGCGAAACGATATTTTTTTCAATACCTACCATATGTTACATACTATAATTAGGTTAGGTTAGGGTTATATGATGTCCCAAAAAAAACTAAATATTTTATCAGAACCATGGTTTTCGGAATGCATGCATTCGGACAAATCAAACTTCGGAGTATAGTAAGTGTATCCGCGTACTTACGCGCGCAAATCGCTGAAAACTAAGACAAGACGCTAAGGGTCAAACATCTCCAAGGCTCATGCTGGCGGCATAGGTACTCGATTCCCACTGGCTAGCCCACTTCAGGACGATTGAACAACATTATCTTTATTTTTCTTTGTTTTTTTGGGTGTGTTTGTATTTATTTCCCATTTGTATTGTTATAAATTTACGAAACATGTAATGCCCATTGTTTTTAATTTGGGTACACACAACAATTTTTTCATGTTGAACAATTGATACAAAAATCAAAGCACAAAGAAAAATTGAAATGCGTAACCTGGTGGAAGAGAGCGGGTATCGATCGGGAAGAGATCGGGTATCCAGACCGGGTTCGATTCCCGGTCTCCTCCGTTTAAATTTTTCTATGTGCTTGGGTATTTGGATAGTTGGGTAGTTTTCTATCTATCTATCTATCTATCAGCCACAGACGTCCACTGCTGAACATAGGCCTCCCCCATGACTCGCCACAAAGTGCGATCCCGTGCAGACCGCATCCATTGATTCCCCGCTATCTTCACGAGGTCATCCGTTCATCTAGTCGGGGGCCGACCCACGCTGCGCTTTCCTATACGTGGTCGCCACTCCAGGACTTTGCTGCCCCAACGGCCGTCCATTCTCCGGGCTACATGGCCTGCCCATTGCCACTTCAACCGTGCAATCCTGTGAGCTATGTCGGTTACCTTGGTTCTTCTGCGGATATCCTCATCTCTGATTCTATCGCGCAAAGAAACTCCGAGCATAGCCCTTTCCATTGCACGTTGCGTGACTCTTAGCCGCCTCATGAGTCCCATTGTGAACGACCATGTCTCACATTTAAATAAAACAATTTAAACGGATTATATCGCGTATATTAATTATTTGAGCCTCCCTGACGTTTCAGTACCTTTACAGATACCGTTGTCAAAGGTTGACTGAGAAAAACACAATTTTTCTCTGTCAAAGTTACATTACTATTATTAATAATTATTAATAATTAATATACGCGATATAATCCGTTTAAATTGTTTTATTTAAATGTGTGACAGTCGCGGAAACCGAAGAAAAGACCATGTCTCAGTTCCGTAAGTCATCACTGGCAACACGCACTGTTCGAAAACTTTCGTCTTCAGGCACGGGTAGTTTTACGGTACCTAAAACATAACTTCTCAATAATACCAGAATAGATGCAACCATAAGTTCAAGAAAACAGCCCTGAACTCCTGAACCCACAATAGTTGATGAATAATCGATTCGCCCCGCAGTGAGTAAACTAGATCCGTTATTAATTACTTTACAACTAAACAATAACACGTGTGCGGTGCTCTTATCGTTGCATTCCTAATGAAAGATAACAATGTTTCTCCCACGCGGTAATGAAAACATACATAAATGCTATTAGGATGTGTTTCACTAATATTATTAAAACTATCGTGAGACATCTTTAATAATTATAAAAACGGTTTAAACTCACGTAAAAATTGCCAGGAACGGCCCGACATGTTACGACCCACTCGCGAGTCGCGTAGCAGCACGGATAGCTACCCCTGATGAAGAGCTCCAAATGAGTTCGAAACATGTCGAGCCGTTCCTGACAATTGTTACATGTTTCACTGGTAAACGACCGAATATTCGATTTCACATTCGGACAAAAATCATGATTCGGACATATTTCCGTTTTCGGCCATAAACTAGCCGACGCGTCGGCCAAGTGTTGATTTTACTCGTCTTTTAATGGTTGGTAAATCAAAATATATGATTGTTATTGATTTTAAAAACAAATACAAAATAATTTTTGCTGTAGGTAATGAAATTATTATGTTTTATTTTATTTTTATTAAATTATATGTTTGCTTTTTCTATTATCGTTATTTGGTTTTCGGTGAAAATGAGACTAAACCGAAGCTTCGTAAACTACTCTAGCACTTCAATCAATTTTGCTCGCATTTCATATTTATTTATTTCTAATATTTTCAATATTACATGTAAATAGTAGGTACAGTCGCCATCAGATATATCACAGCATATAAGGCGTTCATAAATATCTGAACACGAGTCTTATTTATTTATTTTATAAAAAGATTTACATGACATTACAGTACAACCAATGCGTCATGAAATTTAGATTAAAATTAAAGGAACATACAAAAGGGTGATTCTACAAAAAATGGGTAACTCGATGTCATAGGGCAATAAAATAATGTTTTGTTATATTTTGTTTATATTTTTAATTTTATTTGAATACTACTAAAAGCCTTTTATTTGGTCACCGAATTTCAGCTATTCATTTTAAATACAAATTTGTGAAACTCTACAATTTATCCTTAAAACGTCAGTACTTTGGCATGTCACAACCTCAAAAGTGGGCAATCAAATGGCTGTGTATTAAATATTACCTCTAATGTAAGAAAACTTACTGTTTCAATACAATCTATGATGTATTTAATAATGTATAACACTACTTTCATAATATAATATTCTCACTGTTGTTGTAAAAAATATAAGAAACTTTGTGTTCAGTTTTATTCGTCAGTCTGCTGTCTATTGTTCGAATTGGAATTTCGCGCTAAATATCGGCGACTCAAATTCAAATCCGCGTTAAATTTCAAAGTTGATAGTAAAGTTAGCTGCAGGTCGAGCCATTTTACGGCCACTATTACTGAGCCTGTACCAGAGTTGTGGTTGTCATGTGAACACGTGCCGATCCAGTCAAAAAATCAGTCCTATGGTAAGTCGGTATTTCCTTGTTAATCTGTATTATACTTGAATTTATACACAGTCAACTTTGTTTTGTTAAAATGTAGCTAGTTGATGTTCGAAAATATCAAATTAAATGTTGATTCTAAAGATAACCCCAAATTCATATATTTTTCATCAGTCCGTTGGCGTCAGTCCTTTGTGTTATATTGCGCCAAAGGACTGACGGGTTTCCAGGGTACTGACATTTGTAGCGTGTTGAAGCTGTATATTTTTACTTATTTCAGTTTAAACCATCGTGCCGCTTCTTAAAAAAAGAAGGAACAGGGGTAAAGACATTTGTTAAGGAAATAACACCTTGGGAGCAACGATTAGCCACAAAAAAATAAAAAAATCATCTGAGTACACGCGAAAAAAAAACAACTTCTGAATCATACTACTTATATCTTTGTTCGCCAGAACTACTGACCACGAAGCATAATCAATAGATGGTGAACAAATGACCTATTATAAACGACGACCAAAGAGCAAATGAAGCGAAAGACAGAAAAAGTCCTGAAATAGGCAATTAAAAAATATTGAACCAAGCAATGGTTTCAAAACTGAGAACTAGACTGAAAAATCATCGACCAAAATATAGGAGAGTCAAAAAGCAGTCTAAGTAAGTTGTCAAATCTATGGAAGAAACTCCATAAACCAGAATTGGAGAAATGAGTGAAGATATTACTAAAAGGAAAAGAAGGAAACAGTGAAGAAGGGCCTTTGCGGAAGTGTTATTTAAATTAAATTAAAAGAAACTACATAAAGAGATAAAAAAAAAGTTCAAACAAGCTACAACAAATACAAAATTATAGAGAATACCAAAAATAGCAGTGACTTATAAAAAAACAGGGATGCTTACTTAGAAAATGTATACTGTTAAACTACCTCAAAGTAGTAAAGCCAATTAAAAAGCCGTTTGAATGGTGGAGATAGATCTTTCTCACAGTATTACACGTTAAACAGTTTTTTCAATTATTACTTCAGTGAATGAAGACTAAGAATAAGACTAAAAACATAAGAATAAGACTAAAAATAGTTTCTATCGTCTGAAAATCGAAGGTGAGTGAGGTACTCGCCGTTAATGTTGATGCCAAGTCCGTTCCAATCCAGTAGCTTGAAGGCATATTCCAGTGTAGCAGTAAACAGTTTTGGAGAAATAACGTCTCCCTGTCTTACTCCTCGCTGCAGTTGGATAGGCTCTGGTCTTGGATTCGGACTGACATGGTGGTGTTTCAGTACAAACACTTCAGCACTTCGATGTATCGATAGTCGATACGGCACCGCTGGAGAGATTGAAGCACAGCCCATGTCTCGATCGAATCAAAGGCTTTTCATAGTTCACAAACATAGTGGCCGGTTATACTCCTTTCTCTTCTGTACAACCTGCCGCAGTGTATGAATTTGGTATATGGTGCTAAAGCTTTTCGGAATACGGATTGATCGGGAGGTTGGAAATCGACTGTGCGCGAGACGATTAGTAATGACTCTGAAGAACAGCTGATGAATATGGCTCAGCAGTGAGATGGTCCTGTAGTTCTTCAATAAAGGCTATGCTCGAAGTTTCTGAGCGCGAAAAAATCAGAAATAAGGATATCCGCAGTAGAACCAGGGTAACTGACACAGCTCACAGGATTGCACGGTTGAAATGGCAATGCGCAGGCCAATCTCTTCGTAGTCATTTAAGAGCAGGTACCCTATATATATAGTCCATATTCATATATATTCATACTCATATATATATAGTATAAATAAATATAATATATATATATATTTATATACATATATGTATTCCCATAAATATGTATTTATCAACGTAACTAGTGTTTTTTTTTTTTTTTGTTTCTACATTTGCATCGTGTGTATGTACACCCTTCCCGCACCTATAATGTCTCTGTTTGACCTTGTGGTTGACTGGTAGAGAATGCCTCATGGCATTAAGTCCGCCATTTGTACTTTTACTTATGTATTTTGTGCAATAAAGTTTAAATAAATAAATAAATAAATGTAGCCAGGTAAATGAACGGCAGTTGGAGCAGCTAAGTCGTAGAGTGGCGACCACGTATAGGAAAGCGCAGCGTGGGAAGGCCCCCGACTAGATGGACGGATGACCTCCTGAGGGTAGCGGGGAATCAATAGATGCGGTCTGCACGGGATCGCACTTTGTGTCGAGTCATGAGGGAGGCCTATGTTCAGCAGTGGACGTCTATGGCTAATAGATAGATTAGTTCCTAAGAGATTTATTTCTAAATTTTAATAAATATCAAGCATATGTTATGAAGTTGTGTATTTTGTCAGTACTTTGTCAGCCTCGTCAGTCCCCTGGCAGTCAAATTCAGAAAAACCAAAATTTCTCCGGTTCTACTTAAAAAAGTGACTGGCCCAATCACGAGCAATATATTCATTACATTACCTATCTTACATACCCGAATTTGTAGCATTTTGATTAAAAAACTATCATAAACAAAATATCCCGAAAAGTTACCCAACTTTTGTATATTCGCCCAAAATTATATAGGAACAGTTGAGCACCTAGCATCCATCGCCTCACAGAATCTCAAGCATTCACTGCGCACATTGCGCTTATTGACTGGTCGTTACAGTACATGTTCAGATATTTATGAACGCCTTATATGCTGCGATATATCTGATGGCGACTGTACGTGACTAGTGATTAGGTCGATACAAAATAACTCAGTGTTGTGTCTTGTGTGTGTACGTTATGTGTTCTACACAGCACGTCTAGCATAACTGTGACACGCGACTCTTTGTCGCTCGACAAATACTACCTGTCACATTCCTTTCAATACCGTGCGAGCAGGACAGGTGGCCATGAGTCGCGCGACAAGCGAAGTCGCGACAAGATATATGCTAGCCCTGCAGGTTTACTTGGCACTTTTGGCATTTAATTTTACCTTCGTATTTAGTGCGCAGTCCGAAAACGGCGGATAAATCCGAGTAAAACGCCTAGTGTTACCTATTGTAGAATACTTAATCGAATGAGGAAAGGAATGTTGCGGTAAACAACGATGATGTTGTAACTCTGCCAATAGGCTGGGTACAATTTTAGGAAAACCAGTATTTTTTTCTTTTCGATAGGCCTTGATTTTTTTGCAGGTCATTCATTCTTTACCAAGAATTTTCGAAGACTTTTGTAAATTGACAATTTACAGTTCTTTTTAAATTGGGTTTCGAAGGCAAGATCCCTTTAGCCAATTTTCTTAGAAACTATTATAAAATAAAAAAAATGAAAAACTTTTTGGAGAAACCATGGTAAAGAAAAATGAATGATCTGCAGTCTGTAAATCCTTACAAGGAAAATCCAAATAAATATAATTAAATGATTTTCATTAATCCATTCATTCATTGAATGGTTTTCCAAAAGTTATACCCAGCGTATTGGGGAGCTCAGTGAAACGATCCACATCTCCACATTCCCACTGCATCGACACGTGCCTTTCTGTCAAAACAACTATGGTAAAGCGGAGAGCTTGGATTAGATGTAAACAATAACTTTCTATGAAACCGTTTAAAAACTGACTTCTGCCAAAACAAATTCTATTTTTAAATAAAACTAGAAAACATTATAAATCAGGGACGTTCATATAATATTGGAGCCTTCCTGATTTATTTTTAATCATTTTTAAAAAATATGTTTTTTTTATTCATATTTTATGAAATGGGTATCATGCACAAATGTAACTTTGACAGATAAAAATTATGTTTTTCTGAGTTAAGCTTTGACAACGGCACTTAACTGAAAGGTTACCGAAACGTCAGGGAGGCTCAAATAATGAATACACGCGGTATATTCCGTTTAAATTATTTTTTCAAATGTGTGAGTCGCGGAAACCGATTAATATTAAATTATTATTTTTCTGTTTCATTCGTGGAGAAACACTACAAGTTAATATGGAACATCTAAACTTTGATTTATTTTACATTTCCAACGATTCCTCATAGATTTCATTATCATAATTTAGCTTCCAAAAAAATAAATATTTTCAAAATCTGTATAAATGTATAATATAAATTTATAACGGAGTTCTAAGTTAAATAACACAAAAAAATATAACAGGTCCTCAAGTCGTCGTCTCGTCTTTGTGAAGATATTTGAAAAATATCGGCCAAGTGCGAGTGGGACTCGCACACGAGAATTCCGTACCATTATGTGTAAGTTTGTTGTACGGGAGCCCACCTTAAATATTTATTTTATTTTATTTTTAGTATTGCAGCAATAGAAATAAGTACATCATCTGTGAAAATTTCAAGTGTGTAGCTATTACCGTTCTTGAGATACAGCCTGGTGACAGACGGAGGGGCGGACGGACGGACGGACGGAGAGCGAAGTCTCAGTAATAGGGTCCCGTTTTTACCCTTTGGGTGCGGAACCCTAAAAAAAGAAGGGATAGTATCGCCATCTCTCGAACAATTGAAGACCGAAGTTGCAGGCAAATTGTAGCATCGTGCATTCTGTAGCAACCACGTAGCAACAATGGCCATTTGACTATTACGGGCGATAATAAGAACTATAAATATAAAACCGGTATTTTTGCATCGATGACTAATATTTATTTTTAACCAATTATTAGACGCGCGTTTAAAAATCATGAGCATATCGGTGTCGTCAACCTTTTTTCTAGATGCTTTCATTTATAAATTATATCTTCGTTATTATAATTATAAATTACTACGCCCGCGTATCATTCACGAGAGACATATTTCATACCCCCATTTGATGCCTTCGTTCCAATAAGTTAAAATTGCCCTAGGGGTTGAATTTCTTATATTTATTCGTTTTAATAGTGAATCTTCAGCTGTAGAATTACATGGCAAATTTATGAATGAATTCATTCATAAATTAGTCATGCAGTTGTGCAGCTCATAGCACATAAGTGCCTCTTAAAAAAACCGGCCAAGTGCGATTTGGTCTCGCGCACCGAGGGTTTCCTGCAACTAAATATTTTAAACTTTATATTGTTTCCTGTACTTATTTGTTGTTATAGCGGCAACAGAAATAAATCATTTGTGACAGACAGACGGACAGCGGAGTCCAAGTTACAGGGTCCCGTTTTACCATTTGGGTACGGAGCCATCATACATATTGCCTCAACAACTCCATTTATTGATAACGAGATACTTATGAAAAAATATGGAGAGAGCATTTTCCTTGCTAAGTACCTAATGGATACAAGTAGACTAGATGGATATATCTAAAAGGTACTCTTTAGAAACCGGACTATATATACACCCCGATTTGTGTATTTACGAGTTAAAATCGTGGTTTATCTAGATCTTATCAATCCGGGTCATGTTTGGGTGAGGAGCGTAGATAGTGTAAGTAAATTATACGAATGCGGATTGGGAATTTAGGTGAATGAAAAGTTAGAGGGAAAACATATTTATATGTAATAGGTTGTATGTTAAGAGGCTTTTTTGTAAGGTTTTATTTAAATTACCGTAAGAGTAAGGAAAAAATGCCCTTTTCAAGCTAATATTGGTCTCGCTATAAAAGGGTTATTTTTGATTAAGTTGGCATGCTTTCTTATAGGCGTGAAACAATTGATAAATCTTGAAATAAGTAAGAAGAGGAAAGAGCTATCGGCAAAAAAGCATTGACAGGAAAATTTTGGGCTGTACTACTAAATAAAAAATGGACTACCAATGTTATTTTTAGGTATTGTTTTAGGTTTACCGCGGTTTATCTAATAATAATATAGCTAGTTTCTGTGAAGCGCTAAGTTTATTAGTCAGTTCATGTTTGTAACGTATTTTTTAGTATTAGATGTATCTGTATACTTACCTACGCTCTGTACTTATTGGAGCCAGAAGATATTTTTCGTAAATTCTCGAACCATTTCTTAGATTTTCCATTAGGCAAAGTGTTAATAACACTTATTGCAATTCAATCATTTTGAGTGATGTTTAAATGAATAAACAACTGTCGATTAGGTAGGTACCTACCACGTACGTACCTACCTACTACGTCACGGCATTCGATAAAAGTAAATAATAGTAAGTACCTGCATGCTTATAATATTGTTTGATGATGCCACGCCGTTTTATGTTTATTTTGGTGCGGATTCAACGTATGAATAAGTCGATTATATTACCGTAGGTGAAGCATTAAACTGGTTTTAAGTAATTTGGGGACAACGAAGTTATCAAACATTCGAACTTAGTGACGATGTTTATTTATGAATTTTAGTTACCTTTTTAATATAATTATAATGAATATTAAATGATACAAGAGGTAATCTGATATTGTGCCATTATTGGAGTCCAGGTAGGTAATGTTATTAATTACTTAACATTAACTATCATTCACGTGCAAGTCTGTTTACATAGTTCACTCGCGTGACTTATGAATGCGGTTGACATAAAACAAGTTGACATAATTTGTTGCTATGGACTGTCAGTGTCAGCTGGAAGCGGTTGTCAGGGGTCGTGAACCGTCACCGCGTAGGTTTGAATAAGTCAGACGTTTTCATAATCATGTTTTCCTACTCACTCTATCTTTAAACACCATTAACGTGAGCGATTGAACGCAGACTAATGTTTAGACAAAGATATCCTTCGGTACCAAAGGTATTTGAAATGCTACTAGCAATAAAGCGTTCTTAACAGTCAAACATACCCTGTTATGGTGTAACTATTAGCGCATTGAATTGTCAAAACGTGACAGTTAACAGATTATTGCCATTAATACTAACCTTATAGAAGAATATACAAGTCCGCACGTCGACGGAGCTACGCCAGCCACTATACAAGTGTAAACAGTTCTCTCTCAGTTGTAAACAAGTGTTATTTCTATATATTCGATTGAGTTATGGTTTCGCGATTCGTTTTGGCGCGTCGCGGCGAGGTCAGACGCGGCCGGTGCGGCGCTCGGTCGCGGACTGATCGGAGCGAAGCGCGCGCGGGCCGCGGCACCTGACCGCGCATGCGCACACACAAGGTCGAATCTAGATGCGATTCGCGAGACGCTGAAAAGTGGAGCTGTCATGTAGTTCCGCGTGAAGCCGCTGGCGCTAGTGCGGCGCTGAACTGGGATTGCACCTGGCGGTTATGATGAGGTGCAGACTTATGAACAACTTCCCTCATCTTCATAACTAGAAAAAATCTTCTTGAACATGTTAATTCACTCCCAAATATCCCAATGCAAGGAGTTTTTGATTTTCAATAACTGTATGCTTAGTTTTTTTATATATTCACTAGATAATTAATTAACCATATGAAAGATTGTGACTACCTAGAGGTTTACACATTTTAATAAGAACCTACGGAAAAGATAATTGCCTAAGCAAGTAATAAAGTTTAAAATATTTGCTTGTAACTTATAATATGGTAGGATCACCATATCGACACATACTTGAACGTATAGATACCGATATCTAAATATTATAAACGTGGATAATTATTGCGAATTTTAGTTCTTGAAGTAAGTTTAGTAGCAACATTAACCAACAGATGACTCTGTCTCTGAGTTATGTTTAAATTACGCGGAATTGTCTAAACTCTTTACTTTACCTAAGAGGTCCCTAAGAGTACCGTATAATTTATTTCTATCTATACTATTATAACATTTTATGAATTATTTGAGATGTTAAATAGCTATATTTCAATGTCTTGTTATACAATACAGTTATTTTTTACGGAGCAATAATCCTATCTTAGAGAGTAGATAATGAAAAGTAGTGCAAGTTCATTGTACTACGTTACGAAAAATTAGTTAAAGAATTATTAGCTTAATTATTTTAATATAATTGTGAGAAAGAAATATTAAAAGGTTTATTACCCCTGACTATGACCTCCTACCCTGATTAATGATTTTAAAAAGAAACGACATTTAATTAAACGTTTGTTTATTGAAAATAGGATAGTTAAAAGAATCTTATTAAATAATCAACTTCAACTATAAACTTTATAAGTTTAACAAACATTAAATAGATTCGGTTCACGATTTTAGTTCAGAGATTTTATCTTGAACTGTTTATAACTAGTTTATTAGAAAGGCAGATCCTTCATAAATCATAAATTCATAACATAAATGTAAACATGGTTTACCCTCTTTTATAGAAAAACCTTTCATAGAATGTTCAATTTCACAGACTATTTTATCGAAAACATTTTTCTCTGAAACCCAAAGATTGTTATAAAACAAACATAACCTAATGTATAGGATGACATTTTCAATATTTATGAAACATTTATAACTTCAGGGGAAAAAATTGTCTATGAAATGAAAATTTTATGAAATGCAATATTTGATACAACGTTTCTCTATTAAAGAAGGGGATCCGTAAACATACATCAATGAAACAGACTTTAGTCTTTTGAGATCTTTTCCGACAATATGGAACCTATATTAATCCGCCACCAACGAAAGATAACAAAAGTATAACGTAATAACATAAAGTATAACAAAAAAATTCTTAATAAAAAACAAAATATTTTTGTCTTAAAAATATGAAATAATTCATTTGTTTGATCACATTTTTAGGATTGCTAAGAATGTAAACCTACTTGATCTAACTAAAGGCTCGTATTATTTACAACTAAATAAATAATCAAAAATATTTCATAATTACAGCCTTGATCTCTTTAAAATCTCCGTATTTATCTAAATTAAATGCAACTTATAATTATTTTCCATTTTATACTGTGATGTGATACAAACTTAACTTTGCTAGCGGTGAAACTCGGAACTATATTCGGTTCATACTAATTTCACATTACCGCATAACAACAACGCCTGCATTGTCAGCAGAAATAACTTTGTACCCTGAACGTGATGTAAAACTTACTAGACTAATCAATAGATGTCGCTACCTGACCTACCTGTTTAAATTAATGTTTTAATTACTTACATATAAAAAAAATGGTTTAACTGATTATCAAAAATAAATGGAAGTGTTGTAATCTCATTGAAACGTGACGCTTTTTACTGATATAAATATCATTATAATAGAATTTTTATGTCACCCTAAGCCGTAAATGGGATTTACTGCCCTTGGCGGGGAATCTCACTTACTGGCCAAGGCAAGATATAAATCTTTAGACAGACCACGGGTGGTAATTAGTAAAACCCCAGTTCGCATATTTATACTAATAATTACGTTATGAACTACTAAATCACGGTAATATATATTTAAACTAAAAAAACTAATTGCGCTGGCTCAGCGACCCAAAATGAGTCTTGGCCTCCGAAACAAGAGCTCGCTACTTTACCCGATCCTGCGCAATCTCTCGCCAGTTTGTGGCTTCGAGCTCACGCAGATCATTCCCTACCAGATCTATCCAGCGGTACTGTAATATATATAGGTACAGTATTACATATGTAGTTACCTAGCGCGGTGAATTAGTGAATGGACAGGTATTTGTGGCCCGAACTGAAGGTGAGGGGCGATCTGGGGCTTTACTAATTACCGCCCGTGGTTTGTATAAAGTTTTACATCTTTCCTTGGCTGGGAAGTGAGACTTTCCCCCAGCGTAACGGGCAGTAAATCCCACTTACGGCCAGGGTGACGTTAAAAAAACTAAACGCGGCGCCAAAAAGGTCTACACCTGGACAAGTGATAAAGCGACCTACCTTTTTGAACTTAATTCTTTATTTCTTATTCAAAAAATATTCACAGCACTTTGTAGAGTAAATGTTTAGCACCGCTATATAAGACATATTCGCAGAAATACTCTACAAAAATAAAAATATAATTTGAGTCTCTAAGGATTGGACTATAGTATCCCAACAGTTTCCTAATATTTAACATTTGGTTAACCATCGGAGGCGAGATAAATATTCTATAATTAGTACTAATCTTTAATAACAAGTATAGACTCTAAAACTATAATCATTAATCAGCCTTCTAAGAAAGACACCCTCAAAAAAGGGCGTTACCTACAAAAATAGGTCTATGTTTTGACATAGACCAGCATTTTAATATAGAACAAGTTTCTCAAACCAAGTGTTCTAAAAATCCGACCATCTTGATAGGACCAGCCTACTTTGGCCACAGTTTCTTGGCCGGCGGGATCTCAACATTATGGACCATCGAACAATGCTTCTTCAGCTCCGTATACTTCCTAAACTTCGAGTCACAGATCAGACAATCCACAATCATCTTCCTCACATTATGAATCGACCACTCATGATCCCACTTCTCTTTCAAAGTCTTGAAATAATTATAACAAAACCTACACTTGAATTTATTCAGCGTATTCGCGTGCGCGCATTTGATATGTTTGTTCAACATTGACTCAAAATGGAACAGCTTATTGCAAAACTGACACGGTATTGGTTGGTTCTTGTTGTGATAATCCATATGCTGTATCAGCATTCGTTTAGAATTGAATTTCCTACCGCACAAGTCGCATTGGAGGTATGTTGTCCCGTGGATTTTCTTGTGTTTGGAGAAGTTGCTGGAATCGCTGAAGGATTTGTCACAGAAGGTGCACTTGTATATGGTGAGTTTGGCGTGCTCCCGGAGATGCGCCTTGTACCTGAATGAATGAATGAATGAATGAATGAATGAATGAATGAATGAATGAATGAATGAATTAATGTATGAATGAATGAGGGAATGAATGAATTAATTAATAAGCTTTATTTACTAAAATATGGTAGACGTATGTAAAAGGTCTTAAATATAGAAAAAAAGTTGCACATAACCGCTGACGCGACGTATAAATTTTATAAATCCTTATATAATTACAAATAGAATAAAAACTTGATTAAATTACAGCACCAAGTATATATAAAAATTGGGCAAGTGCGAGTCCGACTCGCGCATGAAGAGTATGGGAGCCCCCAAAAATATTTTATTTTTATTTTTAGTATTTGTTGTTATAGCGGCTATAGAACTACATCATCTGTGTAAACTTCAACTGTCTAGCTATCACCGTTCTTGGATACAGCCTGGTGACAGACGGACGGACGGACAGCGAAGTCTCAGTAATAAAGTCCCGTTTTTACCCTTTGAGTACGGAACCCTAAAAACGATGAAAAAAAACAAATTAACTTATAGCATAAAACCAAATTAAAATCGCTAAAATGTCAGAATAAAATAATAACTTAATAAACACATTAAATATAGAAAAATAAATAAGTAATTAATACTTATCATTCAATTCTGTGTACTCATGAACTGAATAATAACAATGAAACATTAAAAAATTATTGATTTTTCTCTTAGCTATGTATTATATATATTAAACAAATAAATGATCTCTCTCTCTCCCTCTCTTAAATTCCCGTCACACTGCTTTAGATATTCTGGTAATTTATTGATTTTAATCGCCGAGTGGAAAGCATTTCTTTCAAAAAGTGAGAGGCGGGCTTTATGAAGATGCAGACTTTCTAGTGCGTAAATTGAACACGTCGGCGTTTGTTTTAAATGGTTTACCCTTGTATAGTGAAACGTTTCATCAAATTTTCATTTCATGGAAATATCATTTCATCGAAAGATTTTTTACTTAACCATAAAATATTTTGGAATGTTATAATCAAAATTTCTGAAAAATTTATGACTTCTCAGGAAAAAATTGTCTATGAAACGAAAATTCTATGAACTGAAGCATTCGATGTGTTCTTCTATAAAACAAGTGGACACCGTTTCAAATCGAATAACTTCACTTGCGAATTTCATTTGTCATAAATGTATCACTTGCCACAATTTTAATTTGCCATCAACATTTTATTTCATAGATCATAAACTCTTCGGGATTTTTTTTATGCATGCATGGTGAGGTTAGTTTTTTTTATTTTTTATTATGGAAATCAACTCATTGGATTGCCACCGAGTGGATACCGCAGGATGGGTAGGGTACCGATGCAGAGGCAGACCGAAACGGAGATGGTGGGATGACCTGTAGGTACGCATTTGGAACACACACACACAGGCTAGAAAAAAAATATTGCAAATAATATTACCTATGGCAAGTTAAATTTAAATTGGTTTGTTTTAATTTTTTATTCTTAAACTTGCGAATTCTTTGTATGGAATTCATAAACCTATATTATTATTTTTTTATGGCAAGTTATAGATTATGGCATATGAAATTCGGGCAAACGATAGAGATCCGTTTTAAATACCTGTCGAGCTTGGAGAAAGACTCGGCCTGGCACACCTCGCACACGATGCTGAGGGTGCCGTGGCGGCCCACCGGGATTTTGTCCAGCGTGCTTTTGATTATGTGCTCGATCAAGTGCCGCTTTAGGTCGCCGATGCGGTCGAACATCTTTAGGCACACGTCGCACACCTGAAATATCAGACACATTTTATTTAATCAAAAGAATGTTCAAGTGTACAGTGCATAACCTAAACACTTACACATTAGGATATACACACAATTGTTACATTAATTAATCAAAATTCGTTATTATAAAATAAAATTACAACAAAAAAAACCTGAATAAAGAAAAATAAGAAATTAATATAATAATAATAATAGTCAAGATCATTAAAATGTCAATAATACCAGAATTTCATCATATTAACAATAAAACAGTAAAAACAATACATCGGGAAAAAGGTCAAAAATAGACATGTATAAGTAAATTATGTACGAGTGCAAATTGGAATTATCCGGAGGATCGCGAAGTTGCAGTCTCACCACAAAGTGAATTTTAATTCCTATTTGTTGAGGATTTTTAGCGCCTTTCATGAAGAAAGAATTTAGCCGGAAGGTGTCTTGTTCCGGTGTTTCCGCGGTCGGCTACGCAGTACCGCGGACTTGCGTAACTAATTTATTACATTTCATATGTACATGGTTATGTTAGTTTTAAGATATTTATCTACGGACCATAACTGCCTGAGAATAAATCTTTTTGAGTTCTTTTTTTATTTAAAAAAATAAAGAGTACTTACCAATTTATACAGTTGGGATAGTATAGACATAGTATTTACAAGGATGAACAGGACAATAGTGAAAGTACCTATCTATGTACTACGGCAGTCATGTACCTAATTACGACGCATGCGTTAAATTTTCTTCAGATAAAAACAACAAATACTTATTTTTATCGCGCAATCGGCCTATCCGTCCGATAAAACTACCTATTTGCAGACATTTACTGTTATTTTTGCAGACAACATTATGAGACATGGCGTCCATACAATCCTATTCCAATTCATACAATAACTAGAACACTACACTTTTATCGGGATAAAAAATAGTATATGTGGTAATCTAGGGTCTCAGCTACCTCAATTCCGAATTTTATCAAAATTGGTCCAACCGTTTGAGCGTGAAGCAATAACAAACGTAGAAAACACACTCATAAATTTCGTTTTTATAATATTAGTGTGATAAACCTTAAAGTACCTAAAAATGAAAACTTAAATTAAAAATAAACAATAAATAGATTTCCCCCAAATCGCCGCTTGTTGGCAGCGTGCCCAGAAGGCTGGCAGCATTGCCGCGTTGTATGGCAATACAGATCCGCTGGGTTACATACTGCCGTGCTAAGCTAAAAGGCGACCTTTTTGTATGGCGCTCCATAGTAAATAAAAGGTCGCCTTTTAACTTTCACGGCGGCATTTGATCCAGACCACCGGTCACGCGTAAATTCTACTAACCTGATTATATTAATAATAATAATAAATAAATAAATATTGGACAACCTCGCACAAATCAATCTAGTCCCACAGTGAGCTCTAGAGTAGGCTTGTGTTATGGACACTAGACGACGACAAACATACTTATATAGATAAATACATACTTAAATACAAATAACATCCATGACCCAGGCACAAATATTTGAGTTCATCACACAAATATATGCCCTGGCCGGGATTCGAACCCAGGACCTTCGGCTCAGTAGGCAGTTGCTTAACCACTGCGCCAACCACGTCGTCGACGATTAATATTACTGACGTACACTGAAAAAAATAGCCAGTGAATCCTACTGAAATTTTACTGTTATTGCAGTTAGGCTTACCGAAATGTCAGTAGGCCTAACTGTTCTTTCAGTGTGGCTTACCTACTAAAGCGTCAGTAGAATTCACTGACAATTTATTTCAGTATTATTACACATATTACACACATACCTTGCTACATTTCCTGTACTGCCGATTCTTCCCTTTGGACCCGAAAATCTCATTGGACATCACCTTCGCAATCACCGAGTCAGCCCTCCTGATATCCTCATCTTTGACCCTCCTCACATCATCTCCCAGCTCCGTCGGCAGCTCAAGAGTTATCATATCCGCCTCGCTAGAGTTCAACGAGTCATCCAACATTTCAAAATCAGAGTCCTTATGTTCATTCTCGTGATCTTTTAAGTTGTTTTTATTATTAGTTTTGTAGTCGCAATGTTCGCACATGAAAATGCAATGTGCTTTAGCGGCGTGTGTCCTCAGGGCCTCCATTTTGGTGTATGTCTTGGAGCAGTAGACGCAGCCGTGTTTTCGGCTGTGTATTTTGGTGTGAGCGCGGAGAGTGAACTTGGAGGCGAACACTTTGTGGCACTTGCTGCATTCTAAGTCGGGGTCGCCGTGGCTCATGCAGTGCTGCTCGAATTTCTTTTGGGATTTAATGTTTTTTCCGCACTCTGTGCATAGGAACTTGATTTCGCCGACTGAACGTCCGTCGTAGTTCCTGAATGAATTGTTAATAAATGTAAAGAAATATTAGTTACAAAGAAATAACTAAATTTATATGAGCGCATGAAATAAGACATAATAAATATAAGAAATTACCTTAAACCAAACTGAAACTGACCATATTTTGATAGATATGCAGAAAGCCACTAACCTACATTTTTAGTCAGTCTTAATCAATAAGTTTGGTCGCTTTTTAGGGTTCGGTACCCAAAGGGTAAAAACGGGACCCTATTACTGACACTTCGCAGTCCGTCCGTCCGTCCGTCCGTCTGTCACCAAGCTGTATCTCAAGAACGGTGATAGCTAGACAGTTGAAATTTTCACAGATGATGTACATTTCTATTGCCGCTATAACAACAGATACTAAAAATAAAATAAAATAAATATTTAAGGGGGCTCCTATACAACAAACTTACAGATAATGGTACGGAACCCTTCGTGCGTGAGTCCCACTCGCACTTGGTGTATTTTTGTATTACTAAAATAGCTGGTGACTAGGTCTCTAAAGGTCAACTAGGTCTCTAAAGGGTCCCACCTCAGCATAATGTAAGCTCGGAATCCAGCGCTGATCTTTCGGTGGGACTATAGGTGGCGCCACGGCGCACTGCGTTTGAAGTAAACTAACAACGTTGGCTCAATATTACAGGGTTCTATCTATGACTTATGACAAGTTCTAATTTGAACATTGAAGTCTCAGTAATAGGGTCCCGTTTTTACCCTTTGGGTACGGAACCCTAAAAACGAATTGTGTTACCTAGGGCTGATGTGGTCTCCGACCATGTGCTGCCGGAACTCGATGATCTGGTCGAAGATCTGCTTACATTTGTCGCACTGATACTTCTTCTGGCTCGGATTAGAGTAGTCTGGTTCCTCTGAAAAAAAAACTTATGTTAGGCCGGTCACACAATGTGAATTCAGTTCCGGATTCAGAACGGAATGACGTCAGCAAGCGAGACACCGCCATATGACAAACAGAGACAGAGACACTTTCTGACGTCATTCCGTTCTGAATCCGGATCGAAATTCAGACTGTGTGACCGGCCTAAATTCTATACCTTATCTTATTAAAACTTTCGTGAACAATTTAAATTATTGTACTTACGTGAAATTGTGAGGAACGCCAAAGTTGCCGTGCCGCTGTACGGGTAGCAGTCCCTGAAGAAGAGCTCCATACGAGTTCGAAACATGTCGGGCCGTTCCTGACAATTTCACGTGAGTGTAAAACTATAAGTAAAAGGTATATACATATGTCTACTACTGCTGAGTATGATATATTTATTAAAAACGCTGATGCGCAATTCAAGTAGCGTATCCCCGTACCAAATTGGTTAAAATCCTTTCAACTGTTTCAGTGTGATGAGCGGGTAAAGAAATTTTCACCAACAGATGGAGCTATACATCTGGTGGCACAACGATACAAGTCCTGCATCGCAGTGTTAAGATTGTTCCTGAATTTATAACCTCGATGAAGGTAAAGATTAATTACAATACAATACAATCCTATCAATTATTTATTAAGGTCACCATTTAAATACTCGATAAAAATATTATAATATCCAATATCACAACACAAAACCATTTGAATTAAGAAAAAAGAGTAGATACTACTAAAATTATTTCCTGGTGTCTATAGATAGAGAATAGGCATCTCCTGAGTAAGCATGCTCCATTATAGACTGTATCTTCACTTTTAATCGGGTGAATCAAGACCATGTAATAAAAACAAATAAGTAAAAAAATATAAATTCCTATTGCTTCAAATGATCCCTAATATAACCAGCTGTTGTGTATAATGAAGTGTTTACATACATAGAAATATCACTTACCATACACAACTTGAGAGTTCACTTCCTCTTTCACCGAACACACCAGATATGGATCATTCATAGCAATTTTCTGTATAGTCTGTCCGTAATGTGAGTCATGACCGAGAAACAATATAGTCTTTCGTTGTTTTGTAGACGACTGAATATCTGATGACATCAACTGCTTCAGAGCTCCATTCTCACTCGGCAAACCTATATACTTCCGTTCCTCTCTAACACGGTTCTCCTTCTCATTTAAAATTTCTTCGGGTAACTGAGACAAAAACACTCCACACTCAAACTCATCTTCTTCATACAAATTGAAGTTGGGATCCGTAGTATTCTGCTGAGTTGTACTAGATTCGCTGACTTGAACTTTCCGGAACTTCTTGTGCTCAAATTCATCTGTAGACTGGTACAGTGTTGCCTCTTTATTATAGTTATACACATTTTGGGTGATATATGTGTTATGTTGCTCAACCGTTATATGATTTGTTCTAGTGTTATGATAGATGGAGTAATGCCCTTGTTGGTCCGTGTCATAATGATTATAAACAAATGGGCTTCTAGCTGGATCTATCCACACTTGGCTTTGGTTGAATGAATCAGCTATTTGATTCCCGGACTCATCAACCAGTACAGAAATAAGATCACTATCATTACACTCAGCTGGATCATTCTCCTTCATATTGTGGGATAGATTCATATCATAACTTTCTATTAACTTTACATTACAGAATCCATTATAAATACACATTTCATTCCCTTCAGTGTCAGGAGAGGAGATATTTAACTCAATGAAAACATTCTCGGAAACTTCGCAGTTTGTCTCCAATGTGGTGCACTTTTTTGGCAGCAAAAGTACAGGGTAACCTTCCGAATTCATAGTGGCGGTACCTTGGTCCATGTTTTTGACTAAACCTAGGTAATCAGAATAAAAATATAGCTTAAACTACCGCGGTTCGCCTATTTTTCATAATTGAAGGTGTTTTAAAGTATTTTTTTCGTAAATTTTATAGTAAAATGCAGGTAAATTCCACTTACCACGTGCCAGGACGGTGTCTCGCGTGTCGGGGTAGTTGCGAAAGAGATACGAATTTAAATTTAGAATAGAAGGTGAGAAAAACTTTGCTACCCTCGTGTTTCAACATTTTGTTGGAATAGACGTTTCGAACTTGTTTCTTAACTCGTCTTAATTTTAATTTAACAGTCCTGTAATAAAACACTCTTGGTAATTAAATACTTATAAAAGTTTAAACAATGTTTATACGTTCACTTCAACTTTTTCAAACGTTCGTTACTTATGATTATTATGACATTCCTAAACAAAACTTTTCTGCATAGAGAAATTAACACTTAAATTACGACCTTATTACAATGCAGTAAGGATTGTCGTACGCGCAATTTTTTAAACCACTTAACTTTGACATTTAGCTTTCGTTTAGAAATTGAATTGGGTAAATGAAATAATGAAAAATTATTGAACTATTTCTACCCTCGATTGTTATTATAATATGATATGGCATATAGTAAGTAAAGAAGTTTTTGTTTTGATTCAATGAAACAAAAAGTCAATAACAATTGCGGGAGCATCGGCCGAATAAGGTTAGATGATTATTTATTGGTCCGTTTAAAATAAAAGTATGAATGAAATTAAAGAATATGCTTATTATCGGCTACAGACAACAACAAAATTAGTTCACAACAATATTTTCAAGGACAAACAAATATAATCAGACATCACAGGTACGGAGATAATAATAAATATGGATTTATATAAATAGTAGAGAATCATTCGTTTGTCATAACAGTATTTGCTTTTACTCAAAGAACAATCATGCCTTCCAAAGTTACTTTAGTAGCTGTCCTGGGACTCCTAGGGTTCTCTATGGGTATGTTTGGCGTTGTATTGTTATGTTTGACGACGCGATGTCGCACTAGTAAAGCAGCTGCCTACTGAGCTGACGGTCTTGGGTTCGAATCCCGGCAAGTGCAAATATTTGTGTGATGAACTCGAATATTTGTGCCTGGGTCATGGATGTTATTTGTATTTAAGTATGTATTTATCAATACATATAAGTATACCTATTTAACGTCGTCTAGTGTCCACGACACAAGCTTATTTGTGTGAGGTTGTCCAATAATTATTTACTATTTATTTATGTTTTCTTAATTGCATCCTGCAAATAATTAACAATTTTTAGCCAGGAAATGTACTTAGTCACGAATGACATTCATTTAAAATCCTATATCATCAAGATGCCCTTATCCAAAGAATAATTATGTTTTCTCCAGTTGTGATAGCTTTCCTATGTATTCCAATGTTTTCTTTGGATAAAGTCAAAGTCAAACTTATTTATTATAAGATAAGTCGGGGTTCTTTTGTATTCATTTAAATAATTTTGATGCCAAATGTAAACAAAGCAATTTATTTGTAAATAAATAAGTATTCACTGAATAGGTATTTGTTACAAAAACTTTACAGCTAAAAAGTGATAGGTATTTGGGTTGCTTTATTATCGTTTTCTTTTAAAACGATGTCTTAAGATACCTACCAAGTATTCCAGCTAAACCTATCACCCTCATTTCAGGTCTTCCAGTCGAGGAATCCGTTCCATACAACCCCCAGGACTTCTATACCCTCCCATACACATTGGGAGACTCAAATGCCCCTGAAAAACCTGCGGCCAATTTGAACACATTACCCTACAACCCTAAGGACTTCTACTCCCCTCCGGTCATATTGGACAGTCTCTATTCTGACAACTCTGGTCGTCTCGTGGGTGGCTCAGCGGCGAAGGAGGGTGCGGCGCCTTTTATGGTGGCACTGGTTGTAGGGGAACTGATAAGAAGCTTTATGTGTGGTGGCTCGGTGGTCACCCCCCGTCGTGTGCTCACTGCCGCGCACTGCATCGACCCCATGGTGTCTTGGATCGACGGGAAGCTGATAGAGTAAGTCCTCTCAATTATCAATCGCTTACTAAGGAATGACACGTCTGTTATATAATATTAAAACTTTACACTTAAACCGTACAAGGCTTACCACGTCTTCAGAATCCAGATGCGCTTGTGATTCATATTATAATAATGTAACGTCCTTGCTCAACTATCCATACTAATCCATACTTCCATACTAATATTATAAATGCGAAAGTGTGTCTGTCTGTCAGTCTGTCTTTCTGTCTGTCTGTTACCTCTTCACGATTAAACCGCTGAATCGATTTTGATGAAATTTGGCATGGAGATAGTTTAAGATCCGAGGAAGGACATAGGATAGTTTTCATCCTGGAAATTATCCCTAAATAGATTGAAAAGTGAGTAAGTAATTCATGATGACATTGATGACCCTGTAGAAAATGTAATGATTAGACCAAAAGCACAATTGCTATTACATTTGCTTAGGCGCTTTTAATAATCCCTTTTATTAATTAAGGTGATTAGGTGGATATCTATCGTGTTGTACGAGGTTGCTTCCATACTTCCAAGTTCCACGCGGACGTAGTCGCGGGCAAAAGCTAGTGTTCAATATTTACTATTTATGCGAAAAATTGAAAAATTTAATGGCTCAGGCAGGGTTCGAACCTACGTTTCCAACGGCTGCATGCCACCCTAAGGCACGCCGAGCAAAAATTCAATGGCTCTCGCATCAGGTTCAGTGGTACAATAGGTTAGACACCCGTGTTGAGCCGGAAAGCCGTTGGAGAAGCAGGTTCAAACCCTGCCTGAACCATTAAATTTTTAAAATTTTCACGTAATTTTAAACATTTGGTTTACGTTAGCAGACGTTACTGATTTAATAAAAATAATTATGTTCAATATTACACCATCCAGTCTCATACGAGAGCAGAAAAATATTAGCTTTAGACCCAAATTCCCCAATGCTCTGTTAGTTACTAACGGTTTATTAAGTCTTTTAAACTGTTAGGACTAACCGCCGTAATTAAATCTTTTATCAGTATCCAGTAGGTAAGTACAGGCTGCCAGCTTGATAAACTTCAATGAAATCTATTATAGTTACGCATACTTTGTGGGATCTTAATATAGTCCATGAAATGGCTACAGGCTAGGTGTAAATGTTTCTCCCTCAGATCCGCCCGCGGCCAGATCGGAAGCAACTCGCTGAGCAAGGGCTACACCTTAGTAAGATTCGCGGGGTACGAGAACCACCCCGAATGGAACCAATGGCTCATCAAGAATGACATTGGTGTACTGGAGCTGGTGCACAAATTGACGTGGAGTGAAAGCGTGCAGCCCCTCAAGCTCAGCGACGAATGGGTCGGCGGTGGACAGCTCGTCCGAGTTACTGGCTGGGGAAGGATGTCGGTAAGGGTTAAGATCAAAGAATATAGGTTTCGTAATGGGTCAACTGAAATACGCTTCCTTTACCGTACGCTTACTACATAATCATTTAGGATACGAAATTCGAGCATATCTTTGGCTATATTGAGAACACTTTTTTAAATTATGTGAATCGTAATAGAAATCATAGGTCCCAATGACTGAGTGAAATAAACTTTTAGGATGATGTAATGGTTGTCAACCCAGATGAAAATGATTCTACGGTAAGAGGCGCTTTGAACAAGAATAATTCCTAGAATCGTCTAGGTCTTTGTACAACGTTGACCTTATTTCAGGTGTGGGGAGAGACCCCAGACTGGCTGCAGGAGCTGAGCGTGCATGTGCTATCACCGGAGCAGTGTGAAGCTGGTATCCTTCAGGCCAACGAGCTGCTGCGTATGACGCCCCCGGTGCATCCTGAAATCGAACTCTGTACCCTACATAAGCGGGGAGAGGGATACGGCTTTTGCAATGTAAGTATTCAAAGTCCTAGAAAAGTATTGAAAGACTAAGCTAACAGTTAAGACATTATGTTTTTCTCGTTTGATTACTGTCACAAGTGGGACACGTGGGACAAGTGGGACATGTGCATTGTGCAATATGAGTATCTGATTTCCGACTACGGGACTCCTTCCCCGGACTCGAAGGCTTCCCAAGGAACGAGGTGGAAGGGTGGAAGGGTGGAAATCACAAATGAGTGAGGGCACTCTGAACTTTGGGGTTCCTGACGGGCTTTACTTAAGCTCTCTATATGATTGTTTCCAGGGAGACTCTGGCAGCCCATTGATCTGGAAAGGTCGGCAGGTGGCGATAGTGTCCTGGGGCATGCCGTGCGCGCGCGGCTTCCCTGACGTAAGCGCGCGCATCAGTGGTTTCCTGGATTGGCTGTCACGCGTGTTGCGCGAGTAGATTTAAAATATCTAGTCAATATGTTTTGTTTGTTGTTAGACCCATTGAGAGATGAAGTATTTTATACAAATATTTAATTACTTAGACCAGCTTTAAATATATACAATTTTTTTTTTATTCAAAGATTTTTTTATATTATTTAAAATAGCCATGCATTGTTAAATGCAACTGATGTGAAGTAGCAATAAGGCCTAAGATGGAGCATACTTGGCTAGAAGTTGCCTATTCACTCTCGACTTGAAGAGATCCAAGTTATATTTTTCAGAGAACAGGTGCGCAGGAAGTGAGTTCCATTCCTTGATTGAGTTTTATTTAATACTAGCGACCCACCCCAGCTTCGCACGGGTGCAAGGCTGATCAATTATGCATTTTACATATAAACCTTCCTCTTGAATCAGTATTAAAAAAAATCGCATCAAAATCTGTTGCGTAGTTTTAAAGATCTAAGTACACATAGGAACAGACAGACAGAAGCTACTTAGTTTTATACTATGTAGTGATTTAATTAATTGAATACTGCGGAAGTGAATAACAAGCGTACGGCCCACCCTTCTGGTAAACGGTTACCGCAGCCCATGGACTCAACTCCAGGGGATTCGCATGCGTGTTGCCGACCTTTTAGAAATCTCCATATACTCCTTTGTATGAGAAGGATGTATTATTTTGTGTAACAGAAACCAATGTCATATTTTGTTACGAGCCTAATTAGAGTCCCGAGCAAGTAGGGTAGACTGGGGTCAATAGAAACACGTCATGATTGAAACAAGTCAAATTTCTCGAAAACTATAATACCTACGCGTCTGACGCAAGACTCAGAACACGCAGTCGGCCATGTTTGAATCTTTGGCCAGTAACGGTCGAGCGACGGCGCAAGGGGGCGTGTCCAGGAGCCAAACCATATTTTCGCGGTAAAAAGTAAGTATTAGTGCTCTCGTACATTTTCTCATAACTTCGTTTACTCTTGTATTTTGACTGATCTAATTATTTTGCTGTTATGGTTAGGAATAAACGAATGTTTTTAATGACCGTTGATCAGCGCTCGAGTATTTTTATACATAATATTTGACCTTGAAGTTAAAAACGTGTTGTGGGGACGGTAGAAACAACTTCCTTGTGGACGATTGAAACGTTTCAATCGTCCTCGCGTTTTAATCGTCCCCATATGCAACCGACCTCAAAATAAAAGGAGGTTGTGTAATCGATGCATATGTTTGTTCTATTATTTTTCACTTTTCTTCATTTGTGTTTTTATGTAGTTTATGACCTAATTGTAATTGTTTATTTTTTCTTCTGAAAACTGCAAGCGTGTGCGTGTCGTTGTTTTTTTTTGAGATTGTGAATGTTGACTATTAACCGACTTCAAAAAAGGAGGCTGTCGTATATTTGTAGATATGTATGTATGTCCTCAAATATCTTTAGCTGCGTTCTGCTGAACCGATTTCGATGCAGTTTCAGAAAAGTATTTGTTACATTCTGGAGAAGGTTATTGTATATGTCGTAAAATCCGTCAGATCACGAAATTTAATTTGATAATTTAATTAATAAATAAAGCAATTTAAATTGATTATTTATTGCGTCTATTATTTCATTATACGAGTACATCCCGACGCTTGTAACATTTTGTCACAAGGCAGGTACACGGAATGGTTATGATTGAAACAGTGTTATGGTTGAAACAAACACTTTTGTATGAAACATGATTATGCTTGTTTTCTGCAATTCTAAATCGCTACATCTTATAATTTTATTAAAACAACTTTGGTTTAGCTAAATGTATAAAGTAGCAGCAACAAAGAAAACTAAAAGTAAGTAGTATTTTTTTAAACGCTTTTTGTATTGAGATTTTCACATGCTCATAAATTGAGAAATGTTAATGTAATGCTTGCGATTTTTTTAGGATCTCATTGTATTCCGTGGTAGTAATGAAAAAGATTAAAACAGATATAAGTACTTTCATGGTGCCGAAGATATTCGAGTGTTTCAATTGACCTAACATAGTGTTTCAATTGACACTCATGTGAGGTCAATTGAACCATTCTGTCCCATTCTCTTCATTACATGATTGTCAAAAAACTATGGATTATAGACCAACCAGGTGCGTTTTATTTAGGAACCAGATAACTAACCTTGAAATATTTTGAGTGTACATCTTTCTACTCATAAAAATAGGCTTATTATTTTCGCGGCGACAGAAAAATTAAAGAGCAGCAAACTATTTGCAACTAAAATAATAACTTGTCAGCGATTAAATATTTTGGCAATCATTTATATTAAATGAGCTTTAAACTAAGGATATTTTAAAATTCAAATAATGGCAGCTACTTTAAGGTAGCAGAAATAATAAACAAGATTACTGAAATCATAGGTGAGGTACTATAAATAATGACTTGGCGACTAATATTAGCAGAAGGATAACAAACTTTATATTAGTGGCAACTACAGGTCTCCATCTAAAAAAGCATTTTGGGCTTTGATTTGCTGGCAGCTTAAATATTAAAATGGGTACTATATAAAAGTAATGGGGAGTTATTTTTTAGTTTTCGAAACCATAATTTAATGAAAACGGCGATAAGCGTTTTTTAGGTAAAAATGTTTTGCCCATACAAAACACGCTTATTTTAGTCCGAATCTAGCTAAAACACGCTACGCTAAAATAAGCATTGCATTATCATAAGACTTGCCTCAGAACCGAAGTTGTCAACCCCGATTCCACGTGGTCTTGTCTGCCCTACCCCTAGAGTGTATATAAAAAGCCGGAGGCGCGGAGGGAGAGCAGCCCTCGCCCGCCGTGACAAAGCTCGGGAGCCGTGCGGAGCGGAGCGGCTGAGGCTGGTCGCCGAAGGCGACCAACAAGCCGAAGCTGCGGAACGGAGTACGGGCGACCGTGCTTTGCCACGCAAGGGCGGAAGGGCTGCACTTCCCGCAGCGCCGGAGCTAAGGCAGAGTCTGACACAATATCCAAAAAAATATTGTCGGTTTTAGGAGTCCATATCTCGGTAATTATTAAGTTTAGAAAAAAGTTGTCCATACAAAACATGTTTATTTTAACGTATTCTATACGATAAAATCATAAAAAATAGGTGTCAATATGACATCACACCTGACGAAAAATTTACCAAAATCAGAGCCACTAAATAAAACTATAGACCAAAATTATTATTTATACATGCAATTTTCAACTTTGATTAAAGCTCTTAAATTGTCGCACAAAGTATTTTTTTTATGACCTTGATTTATTTTATATGTAATCTCCATTGAACAATTAGAGTAGGCCATTTTCAACTTTTTATCCGCTGTCATGTTTCCGCTTAATTAGTTAATTCAGTCGCCAAAACAATAACTCGATGCTAGTTTATATTGAAACAAAGCCAAAAATTGATTACTTAGCTGCTACTTTTGACTTTAATAGTCTCCGCAATTAGTCGCCAACTTATTATTTTTGCTATCCCCTTTAATTTTTTATAAATCCCTAAATCTGATTAATTTGTCGCCGCGTTAAATACATGCCATAAAAATATAACCGTTACAGGCGGTTAAAGGCAAACTGTTTCTATTGACCCCAGTCTACCCTACTTTTATTAGATAATGGAATTAAAGAGCAACTTTTTCACCTAAGCTGCGAGATCATTTGACGATGTCTATTTAATTTGAGTTGTTTCTGCCACATTTACTTATACTAAAAAAATAAATGAAGAACAAAATAGGCTTACTTACCTAAAACCAGGTGGGACCCTTCATGAAAAGATAAAATAATTTTTGAAATGTACTTTATCATGATATTTATAGAATTTCATAGGCATTAATTATTTCAATCATATTCATATTTGGCGATAGCAAAGATATATCTAAGATAATCTAAGTAATATGATAGTGCGATGCTATAAATGTTGGTGTGGGGCTACGAGAGCTTCACACGTACAGGGGTAAACAAAATGGCGTATAAAATTGGAGTTGTGCTGATATCTCTCTTTATTGGGAGTTTAGGTAAGTGATCTGATTTGATGCCTTTTATTTATTTCACAACGCAACAAATTAACAATGACCCAATAATAATAAGTCTATCTAAATCTAAACTAAGTTTCAAAATGGCCCCCGTGGCATCGGCATTGCACCAAAGACGCTGGCAGCATATCCTCGCTGTATTGCTATACTAAGACGCGGAAGCTGCCAGCCCTTTGGTCACCAATGGTGTCGACGAGCCGTTTAGAAAGCTCCTTAAAAATAATTCTAGTGCTTGGACCCCACGTGCCCAGGGTGTCGACACCAAATGCGGTGAAGTGGTGATTTTTGCAGTTTTCAGCCACCTCGATCGAGGTCCGTGGGAGATGCGACGGACTTAGGGTATCGACTATCGACGCATGTTGCGTCCCACACCACCACGCGACCCATCTTCCACGGGACCTGGGTCATCCCGTCTAGCCTCTTGCCATCGTCTCTCTGATTTGATTATTTTACTATTTTGGAATACGGGATCCGAATAAAAGTTACGACACTAAATCCGTGCCTGGCGTGAAGAACTTGATAACTCGACTTATACGTTTTTTTTTATTGGCGTAATGGCTTTCTACGGCCAAGGTTTTGTAGGAAAAAAATTGACAACTCGATATCTATGATACTTTTGAAGATATGGCCTGAGACATCATATTGATATCTCGATATTTAGCGGATTTTATTTAACAAAACGAGATATCAGCGCGATGAGGCACAAAACATATTGCATATCAACTTATCAACGAATTCTCAAAAAAAAAAAGCGTTCGTAACTTGACAAATCAAGATATTAGAATGAAGACAAGCACACTTTAACGATAACAAATGAATATATCGTTTTATCTCATTATACACAACTACCGTAAATTCATATGTCGATTTATCATTTTCAGGTTGATGGACACAGCAAATAATAAGTTGACATAATTAATTATTCATAATTTATCGAAATGTATATTTCGATTTGTCAAGTTATTCTCACATCTGAGGTGTACTCTGGTACAAAGGAAAACACTGATAACTGTACATTTGTGAACATAATATAAACCTTAGTACAATGTGTTAAGGTCCATGGGGTATAGTTAACAGTGTCTTCGTATGTATCATTCACATTACCGGTACCCGGTACCTTGTCAACCATCGACCAGTTTTATTTATTGGATCAGAAAAACAAAGATGTTGCCAGTTAAAAATAAGATGAATTCATCTAGTTTTTCTGTAGAATAAGTGCTTTTGCATTACTGAATTAAAGACGATTCATTTACCTACTACAATTTAGGTATTCAATGTTTTTATAACTTTTAATTTTATTTTCTTCGGGTTTCGTGACTAAAATAAAACAATTCAAACGGATTGTATCATGGGTCGTTCTCAAAATATTTGCACCGCCACCTGTCAACAGGTCTGTCTTAAAGGAAGTTTTTTACACCGCATTATTTTAAATATTCAATTACCATCACATATCTAAAGACAATTTTTACATAGAGGCCAAATGCTTTCAATTAAAAGTAAAGTATATTAATAGACAAAAAAACGATTTAAAACTAGGTTTTGTCGGTCACTTGCCGTGTCCCAACGCGAGGTACTCATGTTTCGTTGTAATAAAAACATATACATTACCGACTTAGCTTAAGTTCAGTACTCCATTTTATTTTCATATATGATGAAGATTGAATACTACCATATCGAATAATAATACTATGCTTATTTTGCGAATTATTTGCAATTTAAGTTTGTCCACGCCATTTTTTGTCGTTCACTTGTCATGAGACAAACATTACAATTGTGTGACTACTATTTCGTTTCCCCTGCCTAACCCCGCATAAATCGAGACCTTCAGTTGCCACCTAACACTGTTCCGAGTGACACGTCGTCAGTGTGCTGCACTAAAAAAATATGATACATACTCTTACGCGAGCGGGAGTTTGTAATGGGTATGTAGTCTATATTCTGCCTTCCATATTTTGGTTGACGTGTGTACTATTGCATTCATTTTAATTTATAACGCGTAAAGTATGATCTACTTTTATGTGTATAAATATGCAGTTCATCAACGAAATACTTTATTTGTTTTGATGACATAACTGTCATTTTGTCCATCACCTGTATGTCGTTCACTTGTCTATATAAAAACAGGTGAACGACGCATACGGCAGGTGAACGACAATTATTTAAACACTTATACAAAATTATTTAAAAACCAGGTTTTATCGGTCACTCGCCGTGTCTCAACTCATGTTTCGTTGTTATAAAAACATATAAATTTCCGAAGTAGCTTAGTTTAAGTATTCCATTTCACTTTCAAGCTGTCTTAGGAATCCTTAGCAGGCGGCGCCCGCACCAGATTTTGAAGCATGAATCCTCTGCCTGTCAGCGGCTTTAAGCGTCCAGGTCTCTGCCCCATAAAGAGATATGGACAAGACAAGGGCACAGACGAGGTGCATGTTAGTTCGGTTGGGGATGTGTCTATCTTTCCATATTTTGCCGCGTTGGGTCATCGCTGTTTTGGCCATTCCGATTCGCCTGCGAATCTCTGGTTTCCATGTGCCTCTATTTGTGACAATGGAGCCAAGGTACTGGAACTGATCAACAGTTTCAAACTCTTGAAGCAGGTTAGTACTTTGTCGACTAGTAATGGTCGACTATCATCAGCTCGGTCTTATATTTATTAATATCGAGACCCATTTTGAGGCTGGTTGTTTTGAGTCATTCCAAAAGTTGGGCCACTTCTGCTTCGGGTGATGCAAAATAGGCGATGTCTACCACGTACCTTCAAGGGCTCCATATCTGTTAAATAGTATTGGGGATATTATGCATGATATGCATATGCATCCCTGTCCGGAACTTAAAGTTCTTGTATGTGACATCTCCTACTGACACCATTCTGTATTCAGACTCGTAAAGGCTTTATAAAGTGTTACCAGATGTGCTGGCAGCTTCAGACAATACCTCCCATAACTTATCCCACCTAACGCAGCCGAAGGCTTTCTGGTTATCAGATGTGAAGGAATTCCTCGAAGATGACGAAAACAGCAATAAGTTAATCAGCGGGTAGGAAAGAATATGTCAAAAGAAGCAGCATCAGGATGCAGAAACGTTATTTAAATGATTCGCTGTTGAACCTTCATAACACATTTATAAAATTACGTGGGTATGCTTGAGTTTTGCATCTTTTTGTCGGTTATGACCTTTCTGGATAGTACAGGCTTCAAAAAACCTCCTGAGAAATGTCCTATGATATGAGAATTACATGCTTGTTTTTTTATGCAAATTACTAACATAAGGAAAAAAGAAAAACAAAAACAATCAAATAAGCACTATTTGACAGTTCAACGTAGATTTTATTTAAAATGTCACTTACCTGCAACCGTCTTCGTTAACCTGCTAACAAATTCAGTGAAGTTGGAACATATTTGTCGCAAACCTGCACCCAATTGTCGATAACTTGGTAACAAATGTCGTTTACCTGACATCGATGTCTTTCACCTGTCGACCTAAAATTTCAAACACCTATATCTTCTAAGATATTCAATTTAACTACTTCCCTCGACGTGATATCCATTGTCTGAATATATTTCTAGCGATCCTATGAAAAATAAAAGAAGAAATCGCAATTTAAAAAAAAAATGCAAAATTAACGCAGCGGTGCAGATTTTTTGAGAACGACCCTCATATTTATTCATTGTTTGTGCCTTTCTGACGTATTTGGCACCGAACATTTGTGTTTTTCTCATCAAAAATTTGCCGAAACGTCAGGATTCTCAAACAACGAACACACGTGATATAATCCATTTAAATCGCCTTATATAAACAAAACAGTTGTATAGAAACGATAGAATTGTTTAACTGATACCCTATATTCTATGGTGAATATGTTGATAAGTCTAATATCTCACAAAATACAATGATTCTACCAAAATAAATAAGATAATTGAAAAGTTTGCATAAAATTACCCTTAAATCAATTTAGACATTTCAATTATACAGAAAAACTGATTTTTAGGGATTAAATTAAAAAACATTTTCACCAATTTGGGCACTAATGTATGGGGAATAACTTGATAAGTCGATGGTGAACTTGATAAGTCGATGGTGAATATGTTGATAAGTCTAATATCTCACAAAATACAATGTTTCTACCAAAATAAGTAAAATAATTGAAAAGTTTGCATAAAATTACCTATAAATCAATTTAGACGTTTCAGTTACTATGAAAAACTGATTTTTAGGAATTAAATTAAAAAACATTTTCACCAATTTGGGCACTAATGTATGGGGAATAACTTGATAAGTCGTTGGTACCTATGTTGATAAGTCTTATATCACAGAAAATAAGAGGATTTTACTAGAATACGTAAGGTAAATGAAAAGATCGCGGAAAATTATCCATAAATCAAGCTTTAAACACGAGTTAAAGATGAAAATGGATTTTGGAGACAATGTCAAACTTTAAAATCGACGCCCTGAACAATTGCCATTTTGGACTTATCAAGTTCTTCACGCCATGCACGGAAATATTTCTATCACGAGATAGCAGGCCACGGAATGAGCTTCCCTCTGTAGTACAGGGTATTCGCGTCTCTTTCTGTACAGTAATGTGAGAAGGTGACGAGTAGCGCTTGTCTTTATACTGTGGTAGCGCTATGTCGCGCGACAATAGTCAGACCGGAGCTGTTTTGGGACTACGCCGCCCAGGCGCGCCCAATAAAAAAACCAGCCAAGTGCGAGTTGGACTTGCGCACCGAGGGTTCCGTGCGAACACTTTACATCTTAAGAGGCCTTATTCCTTTTAAAATGCTGATTGTTTAGACATTTTTCTCTGTGATCAAACATGTTTCTTAACATATTATTGATGTTACTACCTAGAACAGGGCTATTGGGATTTATTGGTATATATTTGGAACCTACAGTTTGAATTTTTCATTGATAATTTTTGTTCGAAAAACTACTCGAAATTGACAAAATTCACGTGGAAAATTCGTTTTTTCAACTTATTTTCGACTGCACGCAATGAAAGCATGAAATAGCTACGTTACTTCCTAGAACTCGGGAAAAAGTATTATTCACTTCGAAAAGTTGGTTGAAATTATCAATATATTCGTCATAATATGAAAAAAATATTTTTTAAAAGGAATAAGGCCTCTTAACTGATCTACGTTAAGTTTGCAACTGGTATGTATGGTACCCCATACAGAATGAGGTGCAAAGTTAACGCAACCGATCACGTTTGTTGTATGAGAGCCCTACTTAAATATTTATTTTATTCTGTTTTTAGTACCTATTTGTTTTTATAGCGGCAACCGAAATACTTACATCATATGGTAAAATTTCAACTCTCTAGCTATCACGGGTCATGAGATACAGCCTGGTGACAGACAGACAGACAGACAGCGGAATCTTAGTAGGGTCCCGTTTTTTACCCTTTGAAATAACCGATCAAGGCGAAGAAGACCAATCAGCCTATAAAATTCAGGGGGACCACATTGCGCCAGTCCAAATCTCATCTCAGCTTTTTGTTGTCCATGAAATTTTTACTTATTATTACGACACGTTTTAGGGTTCCGTAGTCAACTAGGGACCCTTATAGTTTCGCCATGTCCGTCTGTCTGTTTGTCTGCGGCTTAGCTCCATGATCATTCGTACTAGAAAGCTGAAGTTTGGTATGAGTATGTGTACTTATGTATCACGCCGACAAAGCAGTAAAAAAAAAACTAAAAAAAAAACTTATTTCGGGTCCTCTCGTACACCCAAAGCGGGGGTGGTTTTTTTTTTTCTTTCCAACACTAGTGTGTGAGGTGTCGTTGAATGGGTATTTTTAAAATTATCGGGGTCTCCATTCATTATTTTTTGATAAACTCAGCACTTTTGTAAATTCAATATTCGCTCCGGAAATCCAACAAATAGCGCCCCTCTAACTTTACAACCACGGGTCAAAAAAAATATGGGTAAATTCATGAAAATTAGGTCTTATAATATAAATAAGTACTTCTAATGAAAACTATAGGTATTAGATAAAATCGGTCGAGCCGTTTTTGAGTTATCGCAAAATTTCATCTATCGGAAAGTTAGTTTTTTTAACTTATTTTATATTCTACTAAAGGTTATTGTTTCTGAATTAAATGGGTATGATATAAATCAGTATCATCTTGGTTGATTGATAATCACACCACATCACTGATACAGCATTTTAGTGCTATAGATATCTTTGGCTTTATTCCATTATCGTATGTAATTAGTAATTACGATTTTCATCTATTTGTTTATCAACACAATGACATGATTATTATGCCTAATATGCACGTTATTCATATCTTGATACCTAAACAGTAAGAGAAAGCTTATACAAATAAACTTACCTAGTCTTCAATCCAAACTCCAACTTCTATGCTTGGTTCAAGCCCAACTCCTTCATGCCTGATGATTCCGTCTAATTGTCGTCTCTCTTCTCCCTAATTAGAGCCCTCCAGAAAATAGTGAATACTTACCGTCCTAACGTGACCACCGAAAGCTTAATGAATGTCTTCAAAACTGAATGTTATGTGGTATTATAAGTATCCTGCATTGCGCTGTTCATGTTTTTTCCTGAAATAATGACCCCCTTTTCATGGAAAAATTATTTTCAATACAATTTTATAATAGTTAAATAGACTACACTTAACCTTTCCAGCGTTACCATCCCCGACTCCAGTTGAAGATGACCTGTCGGACTTCTTCGTCCAGTCTGGGTCGAGCACCCGCATCGTAGGCGGGGAACAGGCGCCTGTCGGCAGCGTGCCCTACATGGTGGCCATGTCCACCGGCACGATCCTCAAGTACTTCCTTTGTGGAGGCTCCGTCATCGGCCAGAGACATGTCCTGACTGCTGCCCATTGCATCGACGCTGTTTACAGGAGGGGTTCGCTGGATAAGTAAGCATATAAGCATCACGGGTGTTAAAAGAGCAAGTGCCCCTACATGGTGACTATGTTGGTCATCAGGCGCTTCGTTTGCGGAGGCGGAGGCTTTACCGATTCTTTCATCTTCATCTTATTCACTTTTTTCTCAGCCGATCAATTGATACATCTATCCATCGAAACATTGTTAGACTATAGTTTATGTCGTAGAGGATGACTTGTAATGTGACTACTGGTCTAACCCAAAGTCGTCTCATTTCTCAGCTCTCTCCGCGTGACTGTGGGCACCAATCGCTGGAGGTACGGCGGACAATCGTACAGACTCGCCCGGAACGTAACCCACCCTAACTACGTCCATGCGCTCATCAAGAACGACATAGGAGTACTCGTGACCACTACCAACATTGCCTACTCTAACCTGGTACAGCCCGTGCCTCTGTCGTGGGACGAGGTCGGCGGTGGCGTCGTGAGCAGGGTTGCTGGATGGGGCAATACCAGGGTAAGTTTAACAGTCAAATCAAATCATCTTTAAGGCCAGCAACGCACTTGTAACTCCTCTGGAATTGCAGTTGTCTGGAGGCGACGGTAATCGCTTTCCATCAGGCGATCCGTTTGCTCGTTTGCCCCTTATGACAAAAAAAACCTAGTGGATCGTGCGTTTTCTACCCGGTCACTTAACTTAATACAGGCTCTATGAAGCTCTATCTAGCTGAAGTGGCAATGGGCGGGGCACGTAGCTCGAAGGACCGATGGCCGTTGGGACAGAAAGGTTCTCGAGTGGAGACCACGTACCGGCAAGCGCAGTGTAGGACGACCACCCGCAAGGTGGTTGGATGACCTGGTTAGAGTTGCGGGGACTCGCTGGATGCGGGTCGCTGCTATCCGGTCCATGTGGAATTCTATTGAGGAGGCCTGTGTTGTGTCCACCAATGGACGTCCTATGGCTGAAATGATGACAGGCTCTATTCCGCCTTGTTTGCTCAAAAATCAATAGGTTTTCCTTCCTGACGCGGGCTCTAACGCGTGGGAGCTAACGTACTTTGGAATCCTGTACATGTCCGCAACAGCATGTCAGCTGTATCTTTTTGCTGATACTTAGCGGCTTGCTTCATTTTCTCAGTCATTTTGATGCGTTATTTTGCTACTCAGGTGGGAGGAGCCATTTCAGGCAATCTGCTTGAACTGACTGTGAATACCATCGACGGCCAGCAATGCGTGGAGGAGGTGGACGCTGGCCGGATCACCATAGACGCCCGCGCGCCGCATATCGAGCCACATATCGAGATCTGCACCTTCCACTCCCCTAACCACGGCACTTGCAACGTAAGTTCACTATCTGGAGGTCAAACTAACAGCTTATTTTATTCATATTGACGCCATATAAAAATATGTATATATAGAAAATGCTACTAAAACCGAACATAAAAAATGTATATTAATAATATTTTGGAATTCCTAGCTTCAATTTTGGATGAGAGCCAGTCGCTTGTTCCACTAAAAGCTGAATATCTTGGAGGAAAGCGCTCCGATTTTCATGAAACAAAGCTAAGAACCATCTCGGCAAACCAGGCTTTCGATTAAAAAAACCGCACTCAAATCGGTCTACCCGTATGGGCGCTACGATGGCACAGACTGACACACAGATACACATGTTAAACTTATAACACCCCACTTTTTTCGTCGAGGGTTAAAAAGCGTTTGAGATAGGGGAGGGGGCCCCAAATGCCAAGTACCTTAGGGGCCCTGGCCCTCTAAAACCCGTTCCAGACCTTCCGATCCTACTTATCGGATAATGTGTAGCGTAATTGTTAGGAAATCGGATAATGTGTAGTGCAATAGTTAGGACCTAAAACACTAGGTAGGTACACATTATCCGATTTCTTCCCATAAATCGGATCGGATCGGAAGGTCTGGAGCGGGTTTAAGTCCGGGATATGGCTAACGCGTTCTTCTTTATATCTTCCTGTTTCCAGGGTGACTCTGGCAGCGCGCTGGTGCGCGTGGACCTTCAGGAGCAGATCGGCGTCGTGTCGTGGGGCTTCCCCTGCGCACGCGGCGCCCCCGACATGTTCGTGCGCGTCAGCGCGTACAGGGACTGGCTGATCGCCGCCCTCGAGTAGACTGCTGTACGGAAATTGACTAAATGAAATAACTTATATGCAAGCGGCTTCGTTTCTTTTTCATTTTCCTTATAGCATTAAAATGATCTGCACCAATTCTAAGTATCTCTGTTTGGAATGTCTTGCCCTATATGGTTGACTGGTAGAGATTTCCATTTGGCATTAAGCCCAATTCTCTCCATCATTCTCCTTATAGTATTAAAATGATCTGCACCAATTCTAAGCATCTCTGGAATGTTTGGCCCTATAGGTATGGTTGACTGGTACAGATTTCCATTTGGCATTAAGTGCACCATTCGTACTAACTTTTTGTTATGTGCAATAAAGTACTAGGGTGCCCCGCAACTCCGTACGCGGGTTTTTTTTATAAATATTTATAACCATCTTGGGATGTCCGATATCCCAGTACCGAAATTGGTTAAATTTTCTCCAGCCGTTTCGGTGTGATGAGAGAACAAAGGAAATTTTAAAAACAGATGGCGCCAGGCTGGCATTATGGCGCCGCGCGCCCATACAAAACAAATGAGGATCGTGCATCACGCTATTAAGATTTATCCTGAAATCATGACCCCTCTGCATAGAGAATTGATTTTCAATTAAAATCTAGAATCTTATAATTAATCATGTAGAAATATTCTGTTAGTCTTGCAACGCTATGAAAAGACACAAAAATATTCATGGTTACTGTTTTCTAAAGGTAAATTATGAGACGCATGACTGTGAAATTGACACGTCCTGTCTACAACTTAAAAGGAAAAAGCCTAATTTTTTCAAATTTAGCTTTTAAACTACCAGCTTTATTAAACCGATAACTTTTCGCCGAAATTAGACGACATAAATACCTATCAATTGAATGAAAATGAAAGGAATCATTGTTTTAAATTACATAATTAGGAATGTATAAATAGCTGCATTAGCTTAGCCATCGGCTAACGGCAGCATTGGAAGTTTGGAACCGCACGGACATAGTGTCGGGGTTGATGCCTGTCAGCGCAATCTGCTGATGACGGTTTAATAGCACTTGCCACTTCACTTTTTAAAACTACGATTTTCCGTGGTTATATTTAGCATAAGCTTTGTACCTAATTTAAGCAGTCATAAGCCCATTCTTATGTAGACTATCTCCTGACATTACCAATAATATAAATTATCAACACTTTTCTGAGAAATGAAATGAAATTTCACTATTGTCCCCTGGATCACGGGACAGAATAACAGCAAGAAAAACTTGACCACCCGCTTGCGTTCATACCGATTATAGTAACCCAACTGCGTGCTAGATGGCGCTGACGCAACCGCCGCATCACGCTATCGTTTGTTTCATATACGGATACGGATTATAGTTATCTAATTGTACACTAGATAGCGCTGACCCAACAACAGTACGGAACCTTATCGTTTCAATATTGATCACTATTTATAGAGGGCGCCCTTTTGAATAGTCTATTAGGTGGAGACACAATAATAACATATACATGATACCTTTTTTTATACTACGAAGGTGGCAAAATAGCTTACACCAAGCTTTTTAGATGCCAGCTTTGCCTTGTCCTCTATATGACTTCGGAACTGGACGTCACTGGAGATGTCAACCCCATGGATCCCAATACTCGTTGAGATGTAGAGGGGTGTGTTCTGGAATAGTGATTGCCGGGGCACCGCAAAGCAAATGGAGTTTTCTTAGCGGTAAACACGCAAACTTTAAGACTTCTCATGAACGGATCCCATGCAGATATTTTCCCAAAAACTACTCCCATGCAGTAATTAAATCATGAGTCTGTTTTAAGACTAAATACATAGCAGGAGTTTTGCTTAAAATCCTCATTGTTGTTGTACCTACAAAACCATTACATTTTAGGTAAACTTTACAAAAATTCATTAAAATGCTGTCCGCGGTCCAAGCGCACCAGCGCGCTGTCGGAGTCACCCTGGGAAGGATACAGTCATGCAGAAGGTAATATGGAAATAATAGAAGTATGCTGTCCCGCGAAACCGTCCCTCTGGCTCCACAGAAAACCAGCGCCGTGGGCATTGCTATGCCTAGCAAAGCCAACAGCATTGCTGAGTGGAGACCATTTCGGATGCACATCTCTTATGCACACTGTCTTTAACACTTATCTAATAACTGTGAATTTTAATGATGTGTTATCTTGAATAAAGCTTTTTCTATTCTATTCTATTCTATAAAATAAAAGACAACCATTAAAATACGATGAGTTTTATTAAATCATTAGTTAATGCCGGCAAGCACCCAGTCCCTGTACGCGCTGACGCGCACGAACATGTCGGGGGCGCCGCGTGCGCAGGGGAAGCCCCACGACACGATGCCGATCTGCTGCCCGCGGTCCACGCGCACCAGCGCGCTGCCGGAGTCACCCTGGGAAGGATACAGTCATGTAGAAGCACAGACAACCCCACTAGACGGAGCATGTAAGGCGACCCGCGCGCACCAACGATATGGTACGGCAGAACATTAAAGTATCAACACGGCGGCCACCGTTTAGTTGCGTCCATGTTGATACATGCGTACGTCAACGAAAAAAGAAATTAAATAAAATAACATGGTAAATTGTAGTGTTAAGTAGTGTAGAGAGACCTCATAAACATATGGACGCAACTAAACGGTGGCCGCCGTGTTGATACTTTAATGTTCTGCCGTGCCATATCGTTGGTGCGCGCGGGTCGCCTACGGGTCGCGTTACATGCTCCGTCTAGTGGGGGCGGTCTGTGTGTAGAAGGTAATATGGCGCTACGATGCCACCCTTAAGGCATGCAGAAGCAATTGCTTGAAAAACTCAAATCTCGCATCGGGTTCAGTGGTTCAATAGGTAGTGGTTGATTAGGTGTTGGCCTGGAAAGCCGGAGACGCAGGTTCGAACCCTGCCTGAAATAATTTTTAAATTTTTCGCTTCATTGTAAAGATTTGGTTTACGTTAGCAGACATTACTGCTTTAATATAAATAATATGGAAATAATAGAAAATTACACCTAAACTACCTGCGGGGGTCCACATTGGCTCACATGAAATTTTTATTCATGATTCTTATTAGTCATAGTTTCTACTTTCCTCTGAGCCAAGTAAATTTTTAGCATTATTATCATACAAACCTTTTGGTTTAGTGGGGTGGGAATGCATTTACGCATACCCCCCTAAGTGCAATGAAACTTAACCTAACCTAAGGTAATGGGATTTGCTCTCAAAACACTTGTAAAGTTAATAATTACAGAGTCATGGCTAACGATTTTATGACAAACAATACGTTATGATAATCAATCGTTTTGTAAAAAAAATCGCACACTGCGGGGTAGGAGATTCTCTATAGCACGATAAACTACTGGATAAGTTAAGTTGTATCCTAAGTTGAAATCTGTATCTCCGCTCCGCTTCAATTTTGTGATTGGTTGATTCCGCACGTCTCCGCTCCGCTCCAGTGGAGACACCCTCTAAGACACTGTCGATGTACTTACGTTGCACGTGCCGTGTCCAGCGGAGTGGAAGGTGCAGATCTCGATGTGCGGCTCGACAGGGGGCGCGCGGGTGTTGAAGTCGATGGCCGCTCGCTCTACGTCCGCCACGCACTGCTCGCCGTCGATGGTGGTCAACATCAGCTCCAACAGCTGGGTTGAGAGGGAACCTCCAGCCTGAGGACAGGGAAATATTAATATTAATTAGAAGGAATATGTTACGTCACTGTCTGACTGATTGAAGAAAAATGTTTTCGTGCGTCGTTGTGTCATAAAAGCTGCCAATAAAAGCTATGCTTTCGACGCTGCGCTGAAGCACATCCTTTAGAAGAGCTGCGTCTATAGATGGCGTTACTCACATAACATCAGTCATTCTCGATGTTCTAATTAACTATAGGTATCTAGTGGCTATTCTGAAGCCATGACTTTTTCTTGTATAGTATCGTTCTACTAGTCATACCATTTAGTATACTATATGGTCATACCGTACGTAGGTACTCATTGCTTGAACTGGGGAAAACTGCAGGAATCGCAATCTATGAATGTCTTTTGGCACTACTCTTGTACGAATAACCTGATTGACTCACCCGGATTCTGCCCCATCCAGCAGCTCTAGCCACGACACCAGCGCCGGCCTCGTCAAAGGACAGAGGCACCGGCTGCACCACGTTGGAGTAGACGATGTTGGAGCTCGTAATCAGAATACCGATGTCGTTCTTGATGGTGGATGAGAGGTAGTTGGGGTGGGTCAAGTTGCGGGCGAGGGAGTAGGATTGTCCGCCGACGTTCCATCGGTTAGTGCCTACTGTCACGCGCAGAGAGCTGGAAAGAGAAAGGGAGTTGAAGAAATAACCAATTCACATGTAAAACAATTTGACGTCGAATTCGAATATATTTTTGAAGTCGCGAACACAGACTACTGACCTAAAAGAGATGGCCAAGTGAATGGAGAGGGAAGACCCCTACATTCAAGACTGAGTGTCCAAAGGCACCATGATAATTCACGTGAATTTTTGCTTTCACGATCTTCACGTAAAAAATGGAGTTACAGTGTTATGCTCCACAGGGAAATTATGTTGTTAGTAGGGCAACTTTTATTTACCTAGTCAGCGACCCCCAGCTGAAAACGGCGTCTATGCAATGCGCAGCAGTCAGGACATGTCTGACGTTGACAAGGGAACCACCGCAGAGGAAGCTCCTGATGAGTACGCCACTGGACATGGCCACCATGTAGGGCACGCTCCCCTCGGCCGCCGGCGACCCGCCGACGATGCGGGCGCCCGAGTCGGCGTGGATGAAGAATTCCGAGAGGTCATTCTCGGCCGGAGCTTGGGATGGTAGTGCTGGAAGACCAGATTTGTATAGGTAAGTATAAGTGTTCAACGGTGTGTTGACATGTTGTGTGTGTTTCTATATAATGTAATAACTCAATTGCCTGCAAGATGGCGTTGTTACTTTGGTTGAGTGGCAGCCCGCTATGTGGGAAAAAAACGTGATTTGTCGTAATCACACGACACAAGACTAATTCAAACGAGTACGATACTAATAACCTAATAATTAATAGGATTTGGCATCGTTATCAGCATTTAATTAGAGAATTTAATCAGAGGTTATCTGTTGATTATGTATTTACGACCAATCACAGTATTTGTTGCTCCGATTTATCATATATTACGCAGTCGTCAATGTTTTGGAATGGATTAATCCTAGGTACTAATACTGTAAGTGTAAGTTAAGATTCTGTTTTTTGGTACAGTACCTACTTACACAATAACAATGTTCTTACATAAGTAAATATTATGTTGATGTTTATATGTGTAAATTAACTTAATTATGAATTGAAAATTGGCTAAGAACGTGTCAGTAAGTCCAATAAAAGCGGCTGCTTTCATTTCTAACAAACATAACTAAGAACCATCTCGAAAAACAAGGTTTTCGATGAAAATAAAACTCCCGACCTAACCAAATACCTATAAGAACCGTCTCGACGGGCACGGCTTTCGATTAAAAAAAAAACTTGCATTCAAATCGGACCATCCGTTTGAGAGCTACGATGCCACAAACAGACGCACAGATACCTACACATATATATGTTAAACTTATAACACCCCTCTTTTTTGTCGGGTTATTAAAACGCACTCACACGCGCGATATTAACTTGTTTGAGTGCTACAATGCCAGAAACAGACACACATACACAGAGAAACATGTTAAACTTAACACCCGACTATTGTCTTTGGGGGTTAACATATAATAAAGTACGGTCAGTTGACGATTTGTTATCATAATCATAACATTCCCTTAACAGATCGTTGACAGCCAGGCGACTGAAGATAGCAGTCCTGCCGTGGTCCTGATGCCTGCCCCTTTAATCAATTAGTGGCTCGCTTTCTTACATTTTGTGGTGCGCGTGCCGCGGCCGCTGCAGGACACCATCGCAAGTGCAGACTTCTGAAGGGTGCCGTGTTTCGGCAGTTCCGGGGCAATCGGCCGTATCAGATAGTAATAATAGCAACATAGTGTCGCCTAAATCTAACTAGTTTTAAGTCTTTGTTTATATGTATTTCTGTAGTTCACAGTGCCTTGGTTTTTACTGTGATGCTGTGAAACTTATTTGAATATTATTATTAATATTATTATTTATTTATATAAATGGTATATAATTTAAGTTCTATAATTCCCCAAGCGGCGAAGCTATACACCGTGCTCCTGACGGCATAGCAAAAAATAAAGAAGTTGATACCAAGATCAAAGCACAAAGAAAATTGAAATGCGTAACCTGGCAGAAGAGACCGGGAATCGAACCCGGTACCTCTGGATTTCCGGTCCAATGTGTTAACCGTTCCACCATCCTAACGCCAAACAAGTTTTCAAATTTTTCTTTAGCTTAACAAACATAAAGCTGGTTACGCATTTCAATTTTTCTTTGTACTTTGGTCTTCGTATCAATAGTACAATATAAGATAAAAATTGTGGTGTACCCACATTAAAAATAATGTGACATTACATGTTTTATAAATGTATAAATAAAGAAGTGCTCCAAAATCAACATTGAGAAATACTTGAATTGCATAGTTTTTGATTTTGATCATTGAAATTTGGACATCATTAATCGAAGTTCGTGTCAGTGGCACAATTCTATCATGAACAGGGAATTTATTAGGTACATAATCCCACTTCCTACTGAATGATTTCTTAAAATTGCATTTTTCTGTGTCACAGTGGCATTTGTGCAAACTAGGTACCCATTTTATAAATATGAACTTTGACAGAGAAAAATGCAGTCAACCTTTGACAACCGTAACTGGAAAGTTACCGAAACGTCAGGGACGCTCAAATAATCCGTTTAAATCGTTCTATTTAAATGATAAAACTTACCTAAACTCCCAATGAAGAGAGATATCAGCAGAACTCCGTATTTGATCGCCATTTTGTTATTCTTTCCCTTCCCCGTCTGATGTGCGTTGGGCTCGGCTCGACCTTTTATAATATCGCTTTATCGTATTAACTGTTAGTATCTGGAATTGTTTAATCTGCCGATGATCGATTGAATAACTTGTTGATATTATAATAATTTGATTGTCTTTGTGTGTATTATAGGTACATGGTGGTTGTCCCCTGTATCTCCTAAAGTTCCTACATCGTTATTCCAAACACCATCTAAGTTCAATCTGTGTTATATATTTTTTATTTAAACGAGATTTCAATCTAGTCCCAAAGTAAGCTCTAGTGGTCTTGTGTTATGGATACTGGACGACGATAAACATACTTACATAAATATACATACTTAAACACAAATAGCATCCATGACCTATCCATTCGAATTCATCACACAAATATTAGCCCTTTCCGGGATTCGAACCCAGGACCGCCGGCTCAGTAGCTGCTTACCACTGCGCCAATTCGATATATTCAATTTCAATTGTTTTATTTACAAGGTTTAATGTGGCTTCCATTCAGAATCTAACCCGGAATGAAAAGAAACGACAACATTTCAGCATTTTAAACATTTTATTGATACTGCTAACTTCATAACTATCACATGTTTAAACTATTTACAACATTCAGTAATCTGGATCACAGGCAACGAAATGAACACTGATAAGTGATCATACTTCATTTCAAAATACCAAATATCGGAACTAGATTTAGCAATTTTAGGACAGCTATTTCGTCTGGTGACAACCAATACTCACTAAAATGTCTATAACTACCCTTCAAAACCTCGTATCTAGTTTGTAAAGTGATACTGAGATACGAGCTATATTTCAAGCAAGTATTTGTACTGAGTGAGTTTTAGTTGTCAACAGACCATTTGAGGAGTGTATTTTTAAAAGGGCTCATCTTTGTATGAGTTTCATAGAAAAATAAGGCCTTTTGAAAAGACACTCGTCAATTGTCTATTAACAAGCATTAAGGGCTTTTGCAATGCAAAACCACATTTTAGCGCACCTGTGTAAAATCGACCAATCACATTCTTCAGATTTATATGTACTTCTTGTGGGCTTCACAAAGATGAGGCCTAATTGATAGATTATCCTGCTCCGTTTCAGTGAACAGGCAGCCTAAAATTTTAAAATGCATTATAAAATAGCAAAGGATAGCAAATACATTTTAAAATGTATTTTTTTATATTATGACAAGTATATTCATAATTTCGACCAACTTTTTAAAGTGAATTATACTTTTCCCTGGGTTCTTGAAAGTAGCTAACATAGCTATTTCATGCTTTCATTGGGCGCAGCCGAAAATAAGTTGAAACAAAAAAACAGTTTCTTGCGTGAATTTTGTCAATTTAGAAACCAAAATAATCAATGAAAAATTCAAACTGAAGGTTTCAAATATATACCAATCCATCGCAATAGCCCTGTTCTAACTAGTAACATTGATAACATGTTACGAAACATGTTTGATCATAGAGAAAAATGTCTAAAACAATCAGTATTTTTGAACGGATAAGGACCCTTAACTGCACTTCTAACGAATCGAAACTGTTAATTTCATAAAATGCCTGTGACAAATGTGTCGTTCTCTGTAGTTTGTATTCTTAAAACTAAAACAAATGTTGACAGATTACACGGGATTCATTTAGTAGTCGATTTGTGCCATTTTTGACACTGATTCAATAATACAAAATATTACAACGACGCTGGAACGACTCAAACTTTGGGCAGATGGAGTTAGATAAACTGTTGGAATCAGTGAATATTTCTCGATCGGGTTACTTTTTGGCTTGTTAATAATTCGGAAAAAGTAGATTTACTTATTTATAACCACTCAATTGCTTCGAATTTTGAGTTGGACTCTATTTATATAATAAAATAAGAGCGGTGACAGGTAGCCGTAGTTACCAAAAGCGGATAAGTAACTAAATCTACTTTTTCTGAAGTTATTAATAAAAAATATTACTTGTCATTTTAATAAGTACTATAGTGAGTTTCTAAGGACAATCAATGATGTCGCTACCTGTAACTAACTATTATAGTTTTTAACCAATTTCGTCGATTGAGTGTCTTCCTATGGGTAAGGAAAGGACCTAAAGTTGTACGAAATTTAGGCGTAATTAGGCATACAAAACGACAAAAAACGGATTGGAAAAAGTTCTGTTGTACGACAAAAATAAACGATACAAGGAACCTTAAAATAGAACCTTAACATACGTAATCGATACTCAATTGTCGTCGTACAAAGGAAACTTTCATACAAATTTTATTTCAGTGAGTTTTAGTGGTAAACTTTTTATTCTTCACCCAATTATTTACGTGTTCCACTATTCTATATCTCTAATGTTATATGCTGTTAAATAAAAACTTTGTCCTTTCATCACGCCTAAACGCCTGAACCTATTTCAAAATCTTTTGGTATACGGCTAGCTGCGTATAGGATACCTTTTACCTGATTACGGAGAAGCAAAGAAGAGGATTATGTTTTTTCTTCCAAGCGGATGAAGGTCGCGGGCAGCTAGTAGACCTATATAGGTCTGTTATCCTGTATTTATGTATATTCTGATCGATATGTGATAATTCAGCCACGCATACACCCGATTTCTCACAACACACGTCACCTCAGCAACGACTGGATCTTACTCACCGATTCCACGCTCAAATTCAACCCTTCCAACGCCAAAATACTCTCCAACTCACTAGCACTGTCCAACCCTTTCAACACATTCCGCGGCAGATCGTGAAATATCAAAAACGAGCACAACATCTTTTTGATATCATCGTCCGTGGTCGATATTTTTCGCGTGCTCGGCAGCCCTAGATATTTCCTTAAGTAGGGGGTTATTCTCGGCTCCCAGCCGTCGAAGATGTGTGCGACTTTCTGTTTGATGGCGAGCGTGAACTCGCTCGACATCAGGGGCTCATTCTGGTCCTGTCCGTCGACTTTCATGTCGCTGATGGCGCGCTTGCTGTGCGCCTCTATCTGGGAGAGAAGCAGCTTCACTTGCCAGATGTGATACGTCGAGGGGTCGGTCTTCATTGTTTTTATTATCTGAAAAGGAAAATAAGTTTCTGTCAAAAATGACATTTTAGTGGCAAGCTTTTATAGCCGACTGTACTTTTCTTTAGATATCCATCAAATGCTCACTGAGACAATTCTAAAGAGCCCAAGCTCAGTAGGATTGCTTTTTCTATTATAGAGTTCCTATGGCCACCTTCCGGCTCCATCATCAGATCAGCCCCATGGTACCATATTATTGTATTGTCATCAAAGTTAAGTAAGTATGCAAAATTATCGGTTGACGATATCTGCTTCAAAATTGAGTTGCAAGATTTCACCCGAACATACATACTTTAAACATACCATGCAAGCTAAATAAAAGCTTGTAATAATCTAAATTCAAAATAAATAAAAAGCAAACATAGCCAACCATCTTGACGGACAAAACTTTCGAAAAAAAAACATTCAAATCGGACCGTCCGTTTATTAAGTGACACTCTTTCACAAATCGACCTAATCTCAAACTAAGCAAAGCTTGTACAGTCGCCATCAGATATATCGCAGAAATCATGTTCAGATATTTATGAACTCCTTATATAGTTCATAAATATCTGAACATGACTGGGCATTACAGTACATGCTCAGATATTTATGAACGCCTTATATGCCGCAAAATATTTGATGGCGACTGTACAGTCAGCGTCAGATAGTTAGTAGCAGTCAAAATGGCCAAATATATCGTAACACAACCTTACGTCTATACAAATAAAGACCTGTTCCGATATATTTGGCCACTTTTACTGCTACTAACTATCTGACGCTGACTGTATACTATGGATGCTAGAATATACCGGGTGTTGCCTGTAATAGGAGCAATAAATGAAAACATAGATTCTACTCTTGAAACTGAACATTTGTTCAGCAACTTTCTAAAAAAGTAGATTTTCAGAATTTCATTATTTAAAATAAATTAAATAGTATTTTCAATGTACGTCGTCCAACATTGACATTCCCTGAGCATTGACATAGCTGTCACTCTACTAATGTCGCACATTTCGCAATACATTGCTTCTTTGTCTAAACATTATTCTACAAAATATCATTTAATAAACGTTATTTTCAGAAGTTGTTCAGTTTCAAAGGAAGAATCTATGTTTTAATTTATTGCTCCTATTACAGGCAACACCCGGTATAAATAACAGAATCTCACTCTAACTAGTTCTTTCTCAGTTCAAATCAGTCTGGTCAGAATAACGAATGAATGATCGTGAAATCCTCTCAAAGTCACGGATCGGACTGCTGAAAATGAATGAATGACAGTATCAGTCTAGAATGATGGACACTTGGCTATATGAAGATGCCGTTCCTCCCTTTTACTCCATATATTATACTATTATGCTATTTAGCGCCGACCGCCTGTTGTTAACCTCTGTTAATTGTTTACTGTATATCTTTCATGTTTTGTATCCCTGTGTATTTGAGGTGTGCAATAAAGTGGATTTGTTGTTGTTGTTGTTGTTGTTATACCTTCAAGAACGTGGTCCAGATGGGCAGCGCGCAGAGTATGTCCTTGATGACGCACTCGTACGTCACCATGCTCAGTCCTTGTACGTACTCGCGCTCCTCTTTACTGTAATACAATAAACATATCGGTTAAGATTTTATTTTATCGTATAGTGGGTAAACGAGTAAACGGATCGCATGATGGAAAGCGATTACCGTCGCCCATAGACACACACACACACACACAGATACATAGACACCTGCAACACCAGAAGAGTGACAAGTGCGTCCGACCGCGCAGGTGGGAGTACGCTCTTTTTAGGGTTCCGTAGTCAACTAGGAACCCTTATAGTTTCGCCATGTCTGTCTGTCCGTCCGCGGCTTAGTCCGTGATCATTAGTTCTAGAAAGCTGAAATTTGGTATGAGTATGGGTATGTATCACGCCAACAAAACAGTAAAATAAAAAGTAAAAAAAAAAAAAAATCGGTTACGAAAGTGGGGTGATTTTTTTTTTCGTTCCAACTCTATTGTGTGTGGTGTCGTTGAATAGGTCTTTAAAAAATAATACGGTTCTTCAAACATTATTTTTTGATAAAGTCAGCAGTTTTGTAAATATTCGCTACAAAAATAAAAAAAATAGCGTCCCTCTAACTTTTCAACCACGGGTCAAAAATTATGGGAAAATTCATGAACATGAGGCCTTAATAAGTACTTTCAATGAAAACTATATTGAACAAAATCGGTCGAGCCGTTTTTGAGTTATCGCAAAATTTCACAATTTTCTTAAAAAGACGTAAGTTGACTTCCAGAAGGTAATAAGTAATTACAGTTACTTTGGCGTTTACGACCTTTTTATACAGCTTGAAATCTTTCTCGTAACTTAAGTCTATTGTGAAGGATGATCAACTACGGAACCCTACACTGAGCGTGGCCCGACATGCTCTTGGCCGGTTTTTTTGAAAGTTTGAAGGTCGTAGCGGTTTGGAAATACTGCAAGCAAAAATTTCTAGAAAAACGCACAGTAAAGTTGTACACTGCTGTGATTCTACTAAAACACTGCTTATTTACTGTTTATTTTGGAGTTACGTAAGTTACAACCAGCAGCATAAGTTACTACACACGCCATGTGCTCAAAATTATATGCACACAGACTCGATTATTTATCTTTTCCTTTCCAAAAAAAACCCGCATCCCTGTTTCTTCCAGAACTTGACGTTTTTGTTTTCAATGTGAAGATAAAAAAAATGTGTCCTGAATTTGTCGCTAAGGTGTAAAACCTTTCAAATAAACAATGCAAAGGACACACAAAGCATAAGGAAGAATTCGACAGGTTGCTTGGAGTTAGGGTAGCGAAGTGGTAAACGCGCTGGACCGGCAATCCAGAGGCACCGGGTTCGATTCCCGGTCTCTTCCACCAGGTAGCTCCTTTTTCAAGTTTTCTTTAAGCTTTGTTCTTTGTATCAATGGTTTATGTAATAAATGGATGAATGAATTAATGGTGAAGTCTAGAATAGACGTACCTGTAGGTGCGGCAGACGCACTGCTTTGGTAGGAATCCCTCGTTCTTCAGTCCTTTCCGTTTCTTCGTGATAAGTAAGCAGTCGGCGCAGATGGACGAGGTGGTGTCTTTGGCGAGGTAGTGTTTCACGAAGTTTTTGATCTAAAAATATACATTTCCTCAATCCAGATAGAACAGTGGTTCCCAACCCGTTGTTCATAAACCTTTACATACATAAAATACATAATGATTTATAGAAAATATTATATGGTTTCCATTTTAGCCCTTGAGACTAAAACAAACACTTTAGCCCGCTTCACGAAGCTAATATGACGTAATTTTTGAGCAGGACAAGTGAAAAATAATATTTATCAATGACCATTTGAAATCCGTTTTATTTTTAAGTTGAAGCAAATGTTGTTTATTTTCAAAAGTGAAATCTTTGTTTTAATTTATTTGCTCCTTTTTTACTTAGATAACTCCCGTGACTCAGACAATGATTGTAAACCCGTTTCGTCTCACGTCGTATAAGTCGAATATCCCTCGACATGTACGCGATTCATCACCAGGAGCTACGATCAGTCACGACGTGTATATTTTATTATTTGCTCCTGCCCGTCTAGCACAACTACGCTTCGGGACTATTGTCGCGTGATGTAGCATCGCCCGTCACTTTCTCACAGTACAGCGAAGAAAGAGATGGGTAATATATTTCACGCGAGAAAGAGTCGCGTGTCACAAGTGTGCTAGAGGTGCTGGTACAGGACATAAAGTCCACACCAGGTATGTTTCTATTTAAGGGTCAATCAACTTTTTTCCGTTGCTCGTTGCCATGGTGATGTCTCCCGGGCGACTCTTTAAAATTACGATTATTAACGGTTATATTTTACCAAAATGTTTGTGATTCCATCAATGAGTCCATTCTTATGCAGACTATCTCCTGGCATCAGTTGTATAAATTGTCAACACTTTTCTAAGTTTAAAAAATCTTTATTCAAAAATAATACAAAATGTCAATGTAATCAGTCACTTAAATTACCAGAACCTAAATAAGTATTAATCAAATAACCCGCCCTGAGTCAGCTTTTCTAAGAAGTTTAATCACTATTGTCCCCTGGGTGACTGAACAGAGTAACAACAAGAAAAAGTTGATCCACCCTTGAAATAAAACTAAATTTTGGTCCTACTCTAACTGGTCCATACCTTGTCGTCATTGGTGAAGAGATCGATGTTCTCCGGCGTGACCGACCAGATGTTGGTGTTGTCCAGGGTGAGGGTCTGCGCCAGGATGGAGAGGAAGCCGTGCGGGTCGTCCAGGTACGACAGGCAGCCGGCGCGCTGCTTAATGTCGATGCACCACGTGTACTCTAAGAACGTTCTGGAAAATTATTAAAGCTATTATTTTGAGAGACGAAACAATCATGGAATAGGGCAGGGGATATTGTGTACATGGTCGTATTTATACAAAAGGGAACCAGCCCACATATCAAACCCGTTTACATTGAACCCTCTTACTATAGCATAAAGTAAGAACGTTTAATGTAGGTTGGTTCCATCTTGCACAAATACGTCTAAATGTCCTAGAAGTATGGTGAATGCATTTAGCAATAAAAAAAAAACGAATGTGGCATTTTTTTGTTGTACACCCCACTTTTTTTCATTTATGCTATTTTTTATTCAGAATCACAAGCTCTTACGATCTATGGAGAAAAAAGTGTCCCAATATTTTAACGTTCCATTCCGTTACCATTTCCATACAACTTACTATAGCGGTAACGGAATGGGAAAAATATATAAACTTTTTGGGACACTTTTTTTCCCCTAATAAGATCGAAAGGACTCGTGATTGAGAGTAGAAAATACCTAAAATATACAAAATCTAAAAGTCCCAGTTCCGGTCTCTCTGGAAGGTGATGGGCCAGTAGCGCGGGTCGTTGACCCGCACCTCGCGCAGCGTGTCAGTCCCCTGGCCGACACACACACTCACTTGAGCTGGTCCCAGTTCCGGTCTCTCTGGAAGGTGATGGGCCAGTAGCGCGGGTCGTTGACCCGCACCTCGCGCAGCGTGTCAGTCCCCTGGCCGACACACACACTCACTTGAGCTGGTCCCAGTTCCGGTCTCTCTGGAAGGTGATGGGCCAGTAGCGCGGGTCGTTGACCCGCACCTCGCGCAGCGTGTCAGTCCCCTGGCCGACACACACACTCACTTGAGCTGGTCCCAGTTCCGGTCTCTCTGGAAGGTGATGGGCCAGTAGCGCGGGTCGTTGACCCCCCTCGCGCAGCGTGTCAGTCCCCTGGCCGACACACACACTCACTTGAGCTGGTCCCAGTTCCGCTCTCTCTGGAAGGTGATGGGCCAGTAGCGCGGGTCGTTGACCCCCCTCGCGCAGCGTGTCAGTCCCCTGGCCGACACACACACTCACTTGAGCTGGTCCCAGTTCCGCTCTCTCTGGAAGGTGATGGGCCAGTAGCGCGGGTCGTTGACCCCCCTCGCGCAGCGTGTCAGTCCCCTGGCCGACACACACACTCACTTGAGCTGGTCCCAGTTCCGCTCTCTCTGGAAGGTGATGGGCCAGTAGCGCGGGTCGTTGACCCCCCTCGCGCAGCGTGTCAGTCCCCTGGCCGACACACACACTCACTTGAGCTGGTCCCAGTTCCGCTCTCTCTGGAAGGTGATGGGCCAGTAGCGCGGGTCGTTGACCCCCTCGCGCAGCGTGTCAGTCCCCTGGCCGACACACACACTCACTTGAGCTGGTCCCAGTTCCGGTCTCTCTGGAAGGTGATGGGCCAGTAGCGCGGGTCGTTGACCCCCCTCGCGCAGCGTGTCAGTCCCCTGGCCGACACACACACTCACTTGAGCTGGTCCCAGTTCCGGTCTCTCTGGAAGGTGATGGGCCAGTAGCGCGGGTCGTTGACCCCCCTCGCGCAGCGTGTCAGTCCCCTGGCCGACACACACACTCACTTGAGCTGGTCCCAGTTCCGGTCTCTCTGGAAGGTGATGGGCCAGTAGCGCGGGTCGTTGACCCCCCTCGCGCAGCGTGTCAGTCCCCTGGCCGACACACACACTCACTTGAGCTGGTCCCAGTTCCGGTCTCTCTGGAAGGTGATGGGCCAGTAGCGCGGGTCGTTGACCCGCACCTCGCGCAGCGTGTCAGTCCCCTGGCCGACACACACACTCACTTGAGCTGGTCCCAGTTCCGGTCTCTCTGGAAGGTGATGGGCCAGTAGCGCGGGTCGTTGACCCGCACCTCGCGCAGCGTGTCAGTCCCCTGGCCGACACACACACTCACTTGAGCTGGTCCCAGTTCCGGTCTCTCTGGAAGGTGATGGGCCAGTAGCGCGGGTCGTTGACCCGCACCTCGCGCAGCGTGTCAGTCCCCTGGCCGACACACACACTCACTTGAGCTGGTCCCAGTTCCGGTCTCTCTGGAAGGTGATGGGCCAGTAGCGCGGGTCGTTGACCCGCACCTCGCGCAGCGTGTCCAGCTCCGGGATGATGCAGGGAGCTTTCATCTCCTTCATGGCTCCTTCGAGGTCGATCACCTGGGTAACAACACAATAGGGATCAAATATCTATGTAGGACTAAAATATTGTCAGCTTACCTATTTGATAAGTAAACAAAATGCAAAATACGAGCATTTCTTTTCATACCGGAGCGAACGTACTACCAAATTGTACAAATGGCCATACTTCGTCAAGACGTTGGAGGATTATGTGATGCGTCATGGTACCACCGAGCATGTAAGGCTCTCCTTGTGCGTTCAAAAATGAAGATTGTTTTAGACATTTTTCTCTATGATCAAACACATCTTATAACATATTATCAATGTTACTTAGAACAGGGCTAACCTACAGTTTGAATTTTTCATTCTTAATTTTTGTTTCAAAAACTACTTACTCGAGATTGACAAAATTCGCGCAGAAAACTGTTTTTTATCTATTCATTTTTGACTGCACGCAATGAAAACATGAAATAGCTATGTTACTTTATAGAACTGAGCGAAAAGTATTATTCACTTTAAAAAGTTGGTTGAAATTGTCAACATATTAGTAATTATATAAAAAAAAATGTGAAAGGAATAAGGCCTATTGCCATTTAGTACATTACATGCCTAGGGTGGTAAATTCGTGAAGGTCAACCCAGATCGCAGTTGTTTGTACGTCATAAATATGAGATCTGGGGTTTACAAATTACCGCCCGTGGTGTGTCTGAAAATGCCACTTACGGCCTAGGGTGACGTAAATAGTTTTTTTTTTAACTACTTTAAAACGTTAAAAGTAAGCTGAAAAGCTCACTATTATTATACAAAACACAACTAATACTCCTCCTCAACCTCCGGAAGGTCCTCAATTGTATGCATGTGTAAGGTTCCCCAGTCAACAAAAAACCCTCGATACCTGTATGTGGGCGTAGCAAAGTTTCCCCGTGTTGAGGTCGCGCGGCAGGATGAGTCGCGGCTCGACAGCCAACACGTACAGGTGTCTGAAGGCTTGCAGGTGATATCTGTAACGTAAGCGGAATAAACTAACTAACTCACTATTGTGGCGCAGTGACCCACAGAGGATCTTGGCCTCCAAAACAAGAGAACGCCACCGGTCCCGATCCTGTGCTACTTCTTGCCAGTCATCGGCTTGAAGCTGACACAGATCAAACTACGTAAGTGGAATTTTTAACTAACAACTATGAATCTTATCCGAAAAAAAAAAGGTTATATGAAGAATGAGAAATCAGTTTATTCGTAACATAATTACAAGACAAAAATCTACAGATCTCACACTAGGCGCAATGTAATTTAGAAATAAAGCACATGATAAATCAGTTTTGACCTCGCGCGTAAGACCCGCTACCGCCTACATTTTTTGTCCGTTCTGTGTCCGGAAAAAAAAAGTATTTTGAATGGAAAGGAAATTCTCGATCCAAGACAGTTTTTTTTTATATTGACAAATTTTAGAAACTCAAAAAGTTACCGATCATTTGGGAATCACGAGTTTCCATTGTTTTGACAATGCAAAGAGTTGAAATACGTAGGTATTGAGGTTTAATATCCTGCAGTTTATGGACGGAAGACAGTTTCACTTACTCCAGCTACTCCAGCGCCTTATAGAACTATTATTAGCTCTTTACTGCTGGATATTTTTTCAAATATTCTCCTGTGAATGATGCTGCTTCCCTTTTACACTCCATAGTCACAAGCTTAGTTACAACACAACACGCATTGAATAGTGTAGTGTAGTATAGTGTAGTGTGGCGTAATGTAGTGTGGTGTAGTATAGTAGAGTATAGTGTGGTGTAGTATAGTGTAGTGTGGTGTAGTGTAGTATGGTGTAGTATAGTATAGTGTAGTGTGGTGTAGTATAGTATAGTGTAGTGTAGCATAGTGTAGTGTGGTGTAGTATAGTGTGGTGTAGTATAGTGTAGTGTGGTGTAGTGTAGTGTAGTGTGGTGTAGTGTGGTGTAGTATAGTAAAGTGTGGTGTAGTGTGTTGTAGTATAGTATAGTGTAGTGTGGTGTAGTGTAGTTTAGTGTAGTATAGTGTAGTGTGGTGTAGTATAGTGTGGTGTAGTGTGGTGTAGTATAGTATAGTGTAGTGTGGTGTAGTTTAGTGTAGTGTAGTATAGTGTAGTGTGGTGTAGTATAGTGTGGTGTAGTGTAGTGTAGTGTACCTGTTGTCCTCGCTGTGCGTGGGGAACTTGGGGAAGAAGGCGGCCACGAGCGCGCCCACGGCCGCCGGCGACGTGCCCAGCGTGCCGCGCCCGCCGCCCAGGAACAGCAGCCCCACGTGTAGTGTAGTGTAGTGTAGTGTAGTGTAGTGTAGTGTAGTGTAGTGTACCTGTTGTCCTCGCTGTGCGTGGGGAACTTGGGGAAGAAGGCGGCGACGAGCGCGCCCACGGCCGCCGGCGACGTGCCCAGCGTGCCGCGCCCGCCGCCCAGGAACAGCAGCCCCACGTGTAGTGTAGTGTAGTGTAGTGTAGTGTAGTGTAGTGTAGTGTAGTGTACCTGTTGTCCTCGCTGTGCGTGGGGAACTTGGGGAAGAAGGCGGCGACGAGCGCGCCCACGGCCGCCGGCGACGTGCCCAGCGTGCCGCGCCCGCCGCCCAGGAACAGCAGCCCCACGTGTAGTGTAGTGTAGTGTAGTGTAGTGTAGTGTAGTGTAGTGTAGTGTAGTGTACCTGTTGTCCTCGCTGTGCGTGGGGAACTTGGGGAAGAAGGCGGCGACGAGCGCGCCCACGGCCGCCGGCGACGTGCCCAGCGTGCCGCGCCCGCCGCCCAGGAACAGCAGCCCCACGTGTAGTGTAGTGTAGTGTAGTGTAGTGTAGTGTAGTGTAGTGTAGTGTAGTGTACCTGTTGTCCTCGCTGTGCGTGGGGAACTTGGGGAAGAAGGCGGCGACGAGCGCGCCCACGGCCGCCGGCGACGTGCCCAGCGTGCCGCGCCCGCCGCCCAGGAACAGCAGCCCCACGTGTAGTGTAGTGTAGTGTAGTGTAGTGTAGTGTACCTGTTGTCCTCGCTGTGCGTGGGGAACTTGGGGAAGAAGGCGGCGACGAGCGCGCCCACGGCCGCCGGCGACGTGCCCAGCGTGCCGCGCCCGCCGCCCAGGAACAGCAGCCCCACGTGTAGTGTAGTGTAGTGTAGTGTAGTGTAGTGTAGTGTAGTGTAGTGTAGTGTAGTGTACCTGTTGTCCTCGCTGTGCGTGGGGAACTTGGGGAAGAAGGCGGCGACGAGCGCGCCCACGGCCGCCGGCGACGTGCCCAGCGTGCCGCGCCCGCCGCCCAGGAACAGCAGCCCCACGTGTAGTGTAGTGTAGTGTAGTGTAGTGTAGTGTAGTGTAGTGTAGTGTAGTGTAGTGTACCTGTTGTCCTCGCTGTGCGTGGGGAACTTGGGGAAGAAGGCGGCGACGAGCGCGCCCACGGCCGCCGGCGACGTGCCCAGCGTGCCGCGCCCGCCGCCCAGGAACAGCAGCCCCACGTGTAGTGTAGTGTAGTGTAGTGTAGTGTAGTGTAGTGTAGTGTAGTGTAGTGTACCTGTTGTCCTCGCTGTGCGTGGGGAACTTGGGGAAGAAGGCGGCGACGAGCGCGCCCACGGCCGCCGGCGACGTGCCCAGCGTGCCGCGCCCGCCGCCCAGGAACAGCAGCCCCACGTGTAGTGTAGTGTAGTGTAGTGTAGTGTAGTGTAGTGTAGTGTAGTGTAGTGTACCTGTTGTCCTCGCTGTGCGTGGGGAACTTGGGGAAGAAGGCGGCGACGAGCGCGCCCACGGCCGCCGGCGACGTGCCCAGCGTGCCGCGCCCGCCGCCCAGGAACAGCAGCCCCACGTGTAGTGTAGTGTAGTGTAGTGTAGTGTAGTGTAGTGTAGTGTAGTGTAGTGTACCTGTTGTCCTCGCTGTGCGTGGGGAACTTGGGGAAGAAGGCGGCGACGAGCGCGCCCACGGCCGCCGGCGACGTGCCCAGCGTGCCGCGCCCGCCGCCCAGGAACAGCAGCCCCACGTGTAGTGTAGTGTAGTGTAGTGTAGTGTAGTGTAGTGTAGTGTAGTGTAGTGTACCTGTTGTCCTCGCTGTGCGTGGGGAACTTGGGGAAGAAGGCGGCGACGAGCGCGCCCACGGCCGCCGGCGACGTGCCCAGCGTGCCGCGCCCGCCGCCCAGGAACAGCAGCCCCACGGTGCAGTGCACCGCCATCTGAATCGTTATAACGCCCGCAAGGGCAAAACACTTAGTAATCTATACTATTATACAATTCTAAGTTTGTATTGAAAGTCATTTTTTTTTGGTGAGAAGCTTAGAGCATAGACAAATGGAGGTGCCATAACGTAAACTTCCCGAACTTTTTTTTGCACCAATTTTAGCGGAGGGCGAGCTACGTATAGCACACCATCAAAAGATGCAGATACAAAAAATTTCTATTGTGACAAACGCACATCACCTACACTACCTACAGAGATATTCAACACCACCAAAATACACGCGCGCAGACACAATTTTAACGTAACTATTCAGCATACAGGATACCGGAGGGAGTCGCCCGTGAATGGCATCTCCATTTGTCTATGCTCTAAAGGAAAGGGGTCATGATTTTAGGACAAATCCTAATAGCGTGATGTAAGATCATTTGTTTTGTATGGGCACGCGGCGACGTGCAAACCTGGCGCCATCTGTTTTTATAATTTCCTTTGTCCTCGCTTCCCGTCAAAACGGATGGACGAATTTTAGCCAAGTTTGATACAGGGAGAGCTGGACATCCAAAGATGGTTCTAGAATACTTTTTATCCATCTACGGTAAAGAAAAAAATACGCGGACGTAGTTGCGAGCACCTGGTAGTAATTCATATCATACCTGACCTCATTTGTACGTGTAGTATCTATTATAAGAGGTTTGACAAGCAAAACGTGACACTGACGGCGCTTGTCTTGTCTGCGTTCAGGTTAACGCATCAAAATGCGATCGGCGCTCGCGCGTGCAGCTCTCCGTGGCGCCATCTATGCTTCCTCCGGAAGATCAGCGCTGGCTCTTGGGCTAGCATCATGCTGAGGTGGGACCCTTTCGTGGCACAGCCATAGTTAGTAGAATTTTCTTATTGTTTTATTTCATTTGTCACTATTTATTTTTGTCATTATGTTCTATGATCACGTCATGAATAAATGCATTTCTTTCTTTCTTTCTTTCTAAAACTACGTACAGACTCGTTCAGAATGTTTCCGGTTTAGACGTACCTGTCCGCCGTGAGTGAGCGCGGGCGCTTGAGCGGCGGCGGGCGCGGGCGCGGGAGCGGGCGCCACGCGCGCGCGCAGGCGCCGGCAGTAGCGCAGCACCGACACGTCGCCGCGACCCGCCATTATCTGCGGGCACACTACGTTGTAGTCCGACGCGCTAAAGCGGGGTTTACACGGGTGATTAAAGCCGCACAATTTTTGCCGCGCGGCTAAAATCGACTGTCTAAATGGCAATTTGGATAGGTCGCACGTGACTAAAAAACAAGTCTCAAAGTTGGGTAGCACCCGACTTCGGCCGCGCGGCTAGCCGCACGGCGAGAATAGACCCGTGTAGACCCCTCATAAAGGAAACTGGGAACAAGAAAGGTCGCCAAACAGATGGGTCGATGTAGTTAATGGAATATACAGGCGTCTAATCAAGTGGCAGATAACGAATCCGGCGTCCAAAACTTGAACGCTGTCTAGACGGACGAAAACGATTCAAGTAGTAAGTGGCAGTAGCGTGCGGCGGCAAAAGGAGTGGTCCGGCCCGAACTTGGTGTTTATTTGATCCTGTGGCCGCCGTAGGCTGTTGCCACTTACCGTGCATGTCGTGACCGAACCGTAACAACTTTTTCAAAAACCTTAGTGCAGCGCCTACACGCTCGACACTCACCATCCCCGCGGACAGCAGACACACGCACAGCGTGGCCTCCAGCGTGGAGCGGCCCGCCAGCTCGGCCACGCTCTTGCCGCGCACGGCCAGCAGCAGGCGCGTGTAGTGCAGCGCCTACACGCTCGACACTCACCATCCCCGCGGACAGCAGACACACGCACAGCGTGGCCTCGAGCGTGGAGCGGCCCGCCAGCTCGGCCACGCTCTTGCCGCGCACGGCCAGCAGCAGGCGCGTGTAGTGCAGCGCCTACACGCTCGACACTCACCATCCCCGCGGACAGCAGACACACGCACAGCGTGGCCTCGAGCGTGGAGCGGCCCGCCAGCTCGGCCACGCTCTTGCCGCGCACGGCCAGCAGCAGGCGCGTGTAGTGCAGCGCCTACACGCTCGACACTCACCATCCCCGCGGACAGCAGACACACGCACAGCGTGGCCTCGAGCGTGGAGCGGCCCGCCAGCTCGGCCACGCTCTTGCCGCGCACGGCCAGCAGCAGGCGCGTGTAGTGCAGCGCCTACACGCTCGACACTCACCATCCCCGCGGACAGCAGACACACGCACAGCGTGGCCTCGAGCGTGGAGCGGCCCGCCAGCTCGGCCACGCTCTTGCCGCGCACGGCCAGCAGCAGGCGCGTGTAGTGCAGCGCCTACACGCTCGACACTCACCATCCCCGCGGACAGCAGACACACGCACAGCGTGGCCTCGAGCGTGGAGCGGCCCGCCAGCTCGGCCACGCTCTTGCCGCGCACGGCCAGCAGCAGGCGCGTGTAGTGCAGCGCCTACACGCTCGACACTCACCATCCCCGCGGACAGCAGACACACGCACAGCGTGGCCTCGAGCGTGGAGCGGCCCGCCAGCTCGGCCACGCTCTTGCCGCGCACGGCCAGCAGCAGGCGCGTGTAGTGCAGCGCCTACACGCTCGACACTCACCATCCCCGCGGACAGCAGACACACGCACAGCGTGGCCTCGAGCGTGGAGCGGCCCGCCAGCTCGGCCACGCTCGGCCAGCAGCAGGCGCGTGTAGTGCAGCGCCTACACGCTCGACACTCACCATCCCCGCGGACAGCAGACACACGCACAGCGTGGCCTCGAGCGTGGAGCGGCCCGCCAGCTCGGCCACGCTCTTGCCGCGCACGGCCAGCAGCAGGCGCGTGTAGTGCAGCGCCTACACGCTCGACACTCACCATCCCCGCGGACAGCAGACACACGCACAGCGTGGCCTCGAGCGTGGAGCGGCCCGCCAGCTCGGCCACGCTCTTGCCGCGCACGGCGAGCAGCAGGCGCGTGTAGTGCAGCGCCGCGTCGCGCGCGTCCTCGTCGCCGGAGCCCGCGAACCGCAGCCCTAGGGCGAAGCACGCGCCCGCTACTATGTTGCAGTAAGCTTGACTGAAAAAAAAAGGAGTCCATAATTTTTAACATAAAAAGAACTTACCTACATAGCAATTACGATTCAATCTTAACTCATTTAACGCCAAGAACACGTAAAGGTGTCGTGTGCTGTCGTGTGCACATAAAAGCGTTAACAAGTATAATATGAAATCGAACTCTGTCTTTTCAAATAAGGCTTTGAGTACAGACAATGGAGATGCCATGCACGGCCGACCTTCTCTGGCAAAGTACTTTGGTCAACTGGTCCACCACGTTATATACAAAACTACTTAAAGTCGCTTCACCGCTTCGTTCCATGCATGGCATTTCCATTGTCTATACTCAAAGCCTTATTTGAAAGGAGAGAGTAGGTTTTATATTATACTTGATAACACTTTTGCATAGTTCCGTGTCGCGTGACATTTCTCTCGAAAGATTGTGATTTGCGCAGTATTTTCTTGTAAAAGGCGATCTGACAGCTCAAATTCGCAACAAGATCGCGTTTCCTATATCATAGGTAAGTATTTTCACTACCTATCAAATGTGTATTGAAGCACAATTTTCATTTAAAGAAAAAACCGTTGCGATACTTAAACGACACAGAAATGTAAACAAGAATACAGCGCTACGGCGACGAATCGGTCTTTAGAGACGTAACAAAATCAAATAGCGATTCATCATTTGAATGAATCATTAATTAATTCATTGAATCACTACAATTCGTTTAATAGTCAGTTCTCTTATTTTAGATATTGAATTCAGTAGTAGGTATAGATAAAACATATGTATGTTACATTTATCTTTAATATTAGTTCCGCGGACGCTCACTCAGCTTGCACATGCTGTCAGCACCAAATTGGTGAAAATCAACTGGCTTCATTTTGGTAACGACAATATGATGTCCACTGTCCAGCGTACTCGTATCATAGAAGTCAGTGGTTGCATCAGCACGGAAAAACTGCGGATGACAGTTTCATTCCACCGGTTAGCTGTGCGAGAGTTATAAGGACACAAATACATAAATATAGACGGACATAGATATAAACAAACATATTTCTTGGATAATATCTTCAATGTACAGAATTTTCACTTTTACTTTATAATAAATAGTACCTATAAGAAAAATAAGTTCATTCATCAAACTGATTTGACTTATTCTTCAGAATGTGTCCCATCACTATTTTGTTCGTATGTATGCTGCATAGTTATGTGAAAACTGTGTCTATATTTTTTGGGTTGTATTTTGCTATAGGGTGCGTTTATCGCAACAGCGAAAAAAATTGTTCAAAGAGTTTACATTATGGCATCTCCATTGGTTTATGCTCTAAGAAATAAGTTTTAGTTTCACTCTTTTTTTTATATAAATTTGGAATCACTAACTACTTCATTTTAATTGTTAAACTTAAAAAAAACCTAGAAATACTAACACACACTGACTTTCCAACAATCTAAATACTTTTTTTTTATATTTGACGTAAAGCTTCCAAAAGGTTAAATTCGCATACCATTACCACAGTATAATAAAGAGTACTAACGTACAGTATGGACACTCCCTGCCTCCCCCCGAAAGTGCCGCCCACCCGCGCTCGGTTACCTCGCAGTTACCGGCTGGCAGGGACGCGACGACGCGGTGCGCAGAGCGGAGGCCACGTATAATATTCAAATATTAAACAAATACTTTTGTAATGGGCGTGTGTTGTGCTGTGTACGGTTGTTTAAGCTTTATAAACGACAAAACTAAAAGAAAGTTCTACAAAATATTTTAGGAACGAAGTTTGAGTATTTTATCGATTAGCTACATGTAAAATATTTAGATTTAAAATGACATGTGAGTTTGTTTGTTTCTTAGCTTGTAAATTATTGCACCAAATGTTTTGAATAGGTACCTGACTTACAAGTACAGTACAATACAAGATTTTGTATCTACTAAAAATCTCCGATGTTTATTTTTTTGTTATCTCCTCTCGTATTTATGTAATAATAACTATATCTAAATATTTTGTTAAAACATAGAGGTAAAGTTACCAATAAATTGATTATCTTGTTGTGTTTAAAAAAGAAGAAATCGTAGTTAGTTTAATTATAGCACACAAAATTAATTCGACGCCGTTATTACAAGGTCATCTCATATTGCTGCACATTATGTTCCCGACTCGTGCGTTCAAAATGGCGGCAACCCTAGCATGTCTTATCTCACTCACACAAGCATGGTACGCGTTCACCTACACGAGCTTAGACTGTGTGCGTAGCAACGCGTTTCTTTCATACATTTGATCGCTATTGTCCGAGGTGTGCCATTACCTTCAATATTGCCTGTGATGTCACTTGTTTAAGAGGCCTAATTACTTTTAATTTTTTTTTTTCATATTATGACAAATATATTGATAAATTTCAACCATTTTTAGGGTTCCGTACCTCAAAAGGAAAAAACGGAACCCTTATAGGATCACTTTGTTGTCCGTCTGTCCGTCTGTCAAGACCCTTTTTCTCAGGAACGCGTGGAGGTATGAAGCTGAAATTTATATCAATTACTCAGGTCTACTGTCCCTTGAAGCTGTGAAAAAATCAAACTTCTAAGCCAACGCAATCAAAAGATACAGCCGTTTATGCCGCAAATTTTCGACACTTGCAAGGGAATCAAAACCTACAGGGTGCTTCCCGTGAACTCAGAATCTTGAAATTTGGTACGAAGCAACGTCTTATAGCATAGATAAAGGAATAATTACGAAAACCATAATTTTTTTTTTTAATACCTATACAGCCGTTTATGCCGCAAATTTTCGACACTTGCAAGGGAATCAAAACCTACAGGGTGCTTCCCGTGAACTCAGAATCTTGAAATTTGGTACGAAGCAACGTCTTATAGCATAGATAAAGGAATAATTACGAAAACCATAATTTTTTTTTTAATACCTAACTTTGCACCTAATTTATATGGGGCGCTATACATACCAGGTGCAAACTTAACTTAACCACTTAGGGATGGAAAGTGTTTGTACGGAACCCTCGGTGCGCGAGTCCGACTCGCACTTGGCCGGTTTTTTTTTTGAAGTGAATAATACTTTTCTCTAGTTTTAAAAAGTAACATAGCTATTTCATACTTTTATTGCGTGCAGTCGAAAATAAGTAAACAAAAAACAAAAAACAGTTTTCTGCGCGAATTTTGTCAAATTCGAGTAGTTTTAGAAACAAAAACTATCAATGAAAAATTTAAAGTGTAGGTTTCAAATATATACCAATAAATCGCAATGGCCCTGTTCTAAGTAATAACATTCATGCTAAGAATGATGAATGTTAAGAAAGATGTTTGATCGAAGGGAAAAATCTAAACCAATCAGCATTTTTGAACGGATAAGAAGCCTTAAATCAAAGCTGAGTCTTGGAAACCTGCGGTTATTTTCATCAAACATAGGTAAAAACCATATCGACAGTTCAGGCTTTCGGTTTAAAAAAAATACATTGTAATCGGATAACCCGTTTGGGCGCCATGATGCCACAGACAGATACACAAATACCCTGATCTACAAACACAGACACACATGTTAAACTTATAACACCCCTCTTTTTAGGGGTCCGTACCAAAAGGGTAAAAACAGGACCCTATTACTGAGACTTCGCTGTCCGTCCGTCCGTCCTTCCTCCTGTCACCAAGCTGTATCTCAAGAACGGTGATAGCTAGACAGTTGAAATTTTCACAGATGATGTATTTCTATTGCCGCTATAACAACAAATACAAAAAAAAAATATTTAAGGAGGGCTCCCATACAACAAACTTGTTTTATGGTACGGAACCCTTCATGCGCGAGTCGGACTCGCACTTGCCCAAATTTTTTTGTCATATACAAAACACTAAACGGTGTACAGGTTAACGAATAAATAACTCACTTCATGGCTTCATAGTCGATATTTTCGTCAGTCGGTTTCACGAAGCAGTACGGCCGTATGGTCGACGGCACTTGATTCTCGATCCACTCCTCGCTCGCCTCTATGCTGTCCCACATTATTAAACCTGTTGGATATAATACTGCAATTAGCAGGGAATATAATCAATCGCTACGAGATTACTTGGGTTTTCTGATGTTTCGCAGAATAGTACATTACTGCAGACGCCGGGAAATAAGGGCTTGCCGGCTGAGTAGGTATAGACGGCCGACCGTAAGGGAGGCCGTCTAGTGATACGAAGCCGGCAAGCCCTTTTCACGGCTAAGGCATGTATAGTGCTTTTCTCAAACATATGCAATGAAATAAAAAAATACACCACTCAAAAAAACATAATTCAGCTGTTCAGCCAGCTCATGAACACAGACGCCATGTTTAAAAAAAGTATTTTTAATTTTCCCTCCAATCCCTCTATATTTTTTTTCTTTAATAATAATAAGTCCACGTGTGTAGTGTGCGAATATTAGGGCCATTATACACAACCTGATAATAAGAATCTTAGTTTCTATACTAAGTAAAATAAAGGCAGAGGATTTTTAATATTGTCTATGGTCTCTGGTGACTTACGTATAGACGGTATTTTCAGTTCGTGTGTACTAGGCATTAACACGGATATTGTTGGTCCGATGGCTGAATGGGTAGCTACTAGAAAAAAAATATATATCAGCTGTTCATACACACAGACGCCATGTTTACATTAAAATTAAAAACAAATTACTTCCCGGCTTAGGCCTTCAATTTTGTATGAAATTCCTTTACAGTTCTCTCGAATTGTTCCGCCCGAAACTTGACACTTCGAAGCCTGTTCTAACGCACGTTACGACGATATTTCATTGCATGTTTGAGAAAAAATATTTTTCTCAAACATGGAATGAAATGTTGTTATCGTTATAACAGGTTTCGAAGTATCACGTTTCGGGCGGAACAACTCGAAAGAACTGAAAAGGAATTTCATAAAAAATTGAAGGCCTAGGCCGGGAAGTCTTTTTTTTTTTCAACATGGCGTCTGTGTTCATGGACAAACCTAAGTTCATCGACAAGCCTAAACAGCTGAATTATATATTTTTTTTGTGTTTTATTTTTTATTTCATTGAATATATTTGAGAAAAGAACCTACCTCTGGCTATGATCCTCAGCATGAGCAGATCTGGTCGCACGAAATCAAGAAGGTATGCAGTGGTGGGGGGCGCCAGCCAGCCCGCGATGGCCTCGTTGTTAGAGCGCAGGTATATGAGGCCGAGGGCCAGGGTGGCCCCCGGTGACGTCACGTCCAGGTTGACGGTGCTGCCCTCTCGGATGGCGTAGGAGCCTTGCTTGAATTTGTCGCGTTGGGAGCCTGAAAATATATACAACAATGCATCAGGGTCGGTAATAAATATTTATAATTTATTGAAATGATAGTTTCCGTCAAAGTTATGCGCCAGGAACTTCGGGTAGCGAGAGGTTACGAGAGTTCAACATCAAAAACGTGTGTTGTGAGCGTACTTGTCGTAAGAAACCTTTGTTTTGTATTTCCCGTAGCCGGACATCTTACGCGAGAAATAGTTTTATTAGAAGGGCCTGCAGGTTGTATAACGATAAATTTATAGATTTGGATATTCTTGGACAAAGTCTTTATAGTTTCAGAAGGTAAACTTCACAGTGCATCGCAGAATGCGAATAGGTTTATATTATTGTATTGTACCTATTTTGTTTTTTTTGCATTGTAATTTGTACAAATAACTTTTTTAACTGTGTCAATTGGGTAGATTATTCTAGTTTATAAGGTATATATTCCGTCAGGAAACTGTAAGTCTTCAATTTGCAAAGTTTACTGTATCACCTACAACCATGTAAGACTGTTTGTTTCTAATAAAATAAATAAATAAATAAAAACAGATATACGAGTAAGAACAGTTTTGCTGTGGGCTGTGCACCGGACACTCCATAGAAGTTCGAAACGTGGCAAGGCGTTCCTTAAACACTTGGTCAGTTGTCTCAGTCCTTATTGTAGCCCTCGTGTTAGTGCAGCTCGTCACATACCAGGAGCCGGCCTGGTCTCGCCGCCCAGCATGTAGGTCCGCAGCGCGGTGGCGAGCGCCGGCCTGGCGGCGGGCCCGGCGCCGCAGCACACGAGCCCCAGCGCCAGCCCCGCGGCTAGGGCGTAGCCCTCGTGTTAGTGCAGCTCGTCACATACCAGGAGCCGGCCTGGTCTCGCCGCCCAGCATGTAGGTCCGCAGCGCGGTGGCGAGCGCCGGCCTGGCGGCGGGCCCGGCGCCGCAGCACACGAGCCCCAGCGCCAGCCCCGCGGCTAGGGCGTAGCCCTCGTGTTAGTGCAGCTCGTCACATACCAGGAGCCGGCCTGGTCTCGCCGCCCAGCATGTAGGTCCGCAGCGCGGTGGCGAGCGCCGGCCTGGCGGCGGGCCCGGCGCCGCAGCACACGAGCCCCAGCGCCAGCCCCGCGGCTAGGGCGTAGCCCTCGTGTTAGTGCAGCTCGTCACATACCAGGAGCCGGCCTGGTCTCGCCGCCCAGCATGTAGGTCCGCAGCGCGGTGGCGAGCGCCGGCCTGGCGGCGGGCCCGGCGCCGCAGCACACGAGCCCCAGCGCCAGCCCCGCGGCTAGGGCGTAGCCCTCGTGTTAGTGCAGCTCGTCACATACCAGGAGCCGGCCTGGTCTCGCCGCCCAGCATGTAGGTCCGCAGCGCGGTGGCGAGCGCCGGCCTGGCGGCGGGCCCGGCGCCGCAGCACACGAGCCCCAGCGCCAGCCCCGCGGCTAGGGCGTAGCCCTCTCGCTCCGCGCTAGACTCCGGCTCGGGACCCGGGGGCTTGCCTGACGTAAGGACAAGAGAAACATATTGTTACGCCGGTAGGTTAGGTCAAAAACTTTGAACGTCAATTTCAGTGCTCTAGAGGCGTTTTCAGCAGGCTGAAAAGTCATTTCAGGCCGTTTCAGAAGTTGCTCTATCACATATCTAAAGATCGAAATTTCACCCAAGTTGCCGTCGTTTTCAGGCGCCTGAAACATGTTTTCAGTCCGTTTCAGGGCACCCCCTATCAGATGACGCTATAACCTGAAAACCCGTTTTCAGGCGTTTTCAGGACCCCTTATGGGCCTCTGAAGCACAAATCGTTATATGGCGAAATATCCCGTAGGAGTGACAGAGATAGCACTAGTAGAAAGAGATAGCTATACTCGGAACATTCGAGAAGTGTGTGACAGAGATAGGACTACTAGAAAGAGATAGCTATACTCGGAACATTCGAGAAGGGAGTGACAGAGAGTGCACCATTAGAGAGAGACATATATGGCCTCGAATGTTCTCGGCCCTCACACTGGACCTTACTAGAATATTCGCGATATGTGTGGACAATGCGTCCAGAACGGTTCCGTGGAATATAAAAGGCGCCGACGGCCGGCGCGAGTTAGTTACATTTTAACTGCGATCGAGTGCTAGTACAAGGATAATCGGAGAGAGACTCTTGAGTGATTAGTGCGCTTAAGTACAGTTCGTGTGAATAGTGAGTGCATAATTTGTGAAATAGTGTGTGTGTTTTAATTAGTGGATTTTAAGTACAGTTCGTGTGAATTGTAAGTACGTAATTTGGGTAATAAAGTGAGTGTTTTATTTAGTGGATTAATTTGTGCTTTTCTATCAAATACGAACCCCACGCTCGTAACAATATAATACTTGCTGTGTTACCCGCTGTGTTGTGTGCATCCCACGGGAACACTGCGTTTTATCAGGATAAAATGTAATAGTTACAGAAATAGGGTAGAATTTATGTGTAAGTTGGACTATTTGGTAGATAATATGGTGGACCTTTTGGCAGAGTGAAACTTTTTATAGAGACGGCCTATCGATACAGTCGACCATTTGATAGATTGGACAATTTGGTAGAGTGGACATTTTAAAGTGGACGTTCTAATACAGTGGACGTTCTGATATAGCGGATGTTCTGACACAGTGGACGTTCTGACACAGTGGACGTTCTGACACAGTGGACGTTCTGACACAGTGGACGCTCTGACACAGTGGACGCTCTGACACAGTGGACGTTCTGACACAGTGGACGTTCTGACACAGTGGACGCTCTGACACAGTGGACGTTCTGACACAGTGGACGTTCTGACACAGTGGACGTTCTGACACAGTGGACGTTCTGACACAGTGGACGTTCTGACACAGTGGACGCTCTGACACAGTGGACGTTCTGACACAGTGGACGCTCTGACACAGTGGACGTTCTGACACAGTGGACGCTCTGACACAGTGGACGCTCTGACACAGTGGACGTTCTGACACAGTGGACGTTCTGACACAGTGGACGTTCTGACACAGTGGACGTTCTGACACAGTGGACGTTCTGACACAGTGGACGCTCTGACACAGTGGACGTTCTGACACAGTGGACGTTCTGACACAGTGGACGTTCTGACACCGGGGACGTTCTGACACAGTGGACGTTCTGACACAGTGGACGTTCTGACACAGTGGACGTTCTGACACAGTGGACGTTCTGACACAGTGGACGTTCTGACACCGGGGACGTTCTGACACCGGGGACGTTCTGACACAGTGGACGTTCTGACACAGTGGACGTTCTGACACAGTGGACGTTCTGACACAGTGGACGTTCTGACACAGTGGACGTTCTGACACAGTGGACGTTCTGACACAGTGGACGTTCTGACACAGTGGACGTTCTGACACAGTGGACGTTCTGACACAGTGGACGTTCTGACACAGTGGACGTTCTGACACAGTGGACGTTCTGACACAGTGGACGTTCTGACACAGTGGACGTTCTGACACCGGGGACGTTCTGACACAGTGGACGTTCTGACACAGTGGACGTTCTGACACAGTGGACGCTCTGACACAGTGGACGCTCTGACACAGTGGACGTTCTGACACAGTGGACGTTCTGACACAGTGGACGTTCTGACACAGTGGACGTTCTGACACAGTGGACGTTCTGACACCGGGGACGTTCTGACACAGTGGACGTTCTGACACAGTGGACGTTCTGACACAGTGGACGTTCTGACACAGTGGACGTTCTGACACAGTGGACGTTCTGACACCGGGGACGTTCTGACACCGGGGACGTTCTGACACAGTGGACGTTCTGATACAATGGACGTTCTGACACAGTGGACGCTCTGACACAGTGGACGTTCTGACACAGTGGACGTTCTGACACAGTGGACGTTCTGACACAGTGGACGTTCTGACACAGTGGACGTTCTGACACCGGGGACGTTCTGACACCGGGGACGTTCTGACACAGTGGACGTTCTGATACAATGGACGTTCTGACACAGTGGACGCTCTGACACAGTGGACGCTCTGACACAGTGGACGTTCTAACACAGTGGACGTTCTGACACCGGGGACGTTCTGACACAGTGGACGCTCTGATACAATGGACGTTCTGATACAGTGGACGTTCTGACACAGTGGACGTTCTGATACAGTGGACGTTCTGACACAGTGGACGTTCTGATACAATGGACGTTCTGATACAATGGACGTTCTGATACAGTGGACGTTCTGATACAATGGACGTTCTGATACAGTGGACGTTCTGATACAATGGACGTTCTGATACAGTGGACGTTCTGATACAATGGACGTTCTGATACAGTGGACGTTCTGATACAATGGACGTTCTGATACAGTGGACGTTCTGACACAGTGGACGTTCTGATACAATGGACGTTCTGACACAGTGGACGTTCTGATACAATGGACGTTCTGATACAGTGGACGTTCTGATACAATGGACGTTCTGACACAGTGGACGTTCTGATACAATGGACGTTCTGATACAGTGGACGTTCTGATACAATGGACGTTCTGACACAGTGGACGTTCTGATACAATGGACGTTCTGATACAGTGGAGGTTCTGATACAATGGACGTTCTGACACAGTGGACGTTCTGACACAGTGGACGTTCTGATACAATGGACGTTCTGATACAGTGGACGTTCTGACACAGTGGACGTTCTGACACAGTGGACGTTCTGATACAGTGGACGTTCTGATACAGTGGAAGCTCTGACACAGTGAACGTTTTGGCACAGTGGACGTTCTGATACAGTGGAAGCTCTGACACAGTGAACGTTTTGGCACAGTGGACGTTCTGATACAATGGACGTTCTGATACAGTGGACGTTCTGACACAGTGGACGTTCTGATACAATGGACGTTCTGATACAGTGGACGTTCTGACACAGTGGACGTTCTGACACAGTGGACGTTCTGATACAGTGGACGTTCTGATACAATGGACGTTCTGATACAGTGGACGTTCTGACACAGTGGACGTTCTGATACAATGGACGTTCTGATACAGTGGACGTTCTGACACAGTGGACGTTCTGACACAGTGGACGTTCTGATACAGTGGACGTTCTGATACAGTGGAAGCTCTGACACAGTGAACGTTTTGGCACAGTGGACGTTCTGATACAGTGGAAGCTCTGACACAGTGAACGTTTTGGCACAGTGGACGTTCTGTTACAGTGGACGTTCTGACACAGTGGACGTTCTGACACAGTGGACGTTCTGACACAGTGGACGCTCTGACACAGTGGACGCTCTGACACAGTGGACGTTCTGACACAGTGGACGTTCTGACACAGTGGACGTTCTGACACAGTGGACGTTCTGACACAGTGGACGTTCTGACACAGTGGACGTTCTGACACAGTGGACGTTCTGACACAGTGGACGTTCTGACACAGTGGACGCTCTGACACAGTGGACGCTCTGACACAGTGGACGTTCTGACACAGTGGACGTTCTGACACAGTGGACGTTCTGACACAGTGGACGTTCTGACACCGGGGACGTTCTGACACAGTGGACGTTCTGACACAGTGGACGTTCTGACACAGTGGACGCTCTGACACAGTGGACGCTCTGACACAGTGGACGTTCTGACACAGTGGACGTTCTGACACAGTGGACGTTCTGACACAGTGGACGTTCTGACACAGTGGACGTTCTGACACCGGGGACGTTCTGACACAGTGGACGTTCTGACACAGTGGACGTTCTGACACAGTGGACGTTCTGACACAGTGGACGTTCTGACACAGTGGACGTTCTGACACCGGGGACGTTCTGACACCGGGGACGTTCTGACACAGTGGACGTTCTGATACAATGGACGTTCTGACACAGTGGACGCTCTGACACAGTGGACGTTCTGACACAGTGGACGTTCTGACACAGTGGACGTTCTGACACAGTGGACGTTCTGACACAGTGGACGTTCTGACACCGGGGACGTTCTGACACCGGGGACGTTCTGACACAGTGGACGTTCTGATACAATGGACGTTCTGACACAGTGGACGCTCTGACACAGTGGACGTTCTAACACAGTGGACGTTCTGACACCGGGGACGTTCTGACACAGTGGACGCTCTGATACAATGGACGTTCTGATACAGTGGACGTTCTGACACAGTGGACGTTCTGATACAGTGGACGTTCTGACACAGTGGACGTTCTGATACAATGGACGTTCTGATACAATGGACGTTCTGATACAGTGGACGTTCTGATACAATGGACGTTCTGATACAATGGACGTTCTGATACAGTGGACGTTCTGATACAATGGACGTTCTGATACAGTGGACGTTCTGATACAATGGACGTTCTGATACAGTGGACGTTCTGATACAATGGACGTTCTGATACAGTGGACGTTCTGATACAATGGACGTTCTGATACAGTGGACGTTCTGACACAGTGGACGTTCTGATACAATGGACGTTCTGATACAGTGGACGTTCTGACACAGTGGACGTTCTGATACAATGGACGTTCTGATACAGTGGACGTTCTGACACAGTGGACGTTCTGACACAGTGGACGTTCTGATACAGTGGACGTTCTGATACAGTGGAAGCTCTGACACAGTGAACGTTTTGGCACAGTGGACGTTCTGATACAGTGGAAGCTCTGACACAGTGAACGTTTTGGCACAGTGGACGTTCTGATACAATGGACGTTCTGATACAGTGGACGTTCTGACACAGTGGACGTTCTGATACAATGGACGTTCTGATACAGTGGACGTTCTGACACAGTGGACGTTCTGACACAGTGGACGTTCTGATACAGTGGACGTTCTGATACAGTGGAAGCTCTGACACAGTGAACGTTTTGGCACAGTGGACGTTCTGATACAGTGGAAGCTCTGACACAGTGAACGTTTTGGCACAGTGGACGTTCTGTTACAGTGGACGTTCTGACACAGTGGACGTTCTGACACAGTGGACGTTCTGACACAGTGGACGTTCTGATACAGTGGACGTTCTGATACAATGGACGTTCTGATACAGTGGACGTTCTGACACAGTGGACGTTCTGATACAATGGACGTTCTGATACAGTGGACGTTCTGATACAATGGACGTTCTGATACAGTGGACGTTCTGATACAATGGACGTTCTGATACAATGGACGTTCTGATACAGTGGACGTTCTGATACAATGGACGTTCTGATACAGTGGACGTTCTGATACAATGGACGTTCTGATACAGTGGACGTTCTGACACAGTGGACGTTCTGACACAGTGGACGTTCTGATACAGTGGACGTTCTGACACAGTGGACGTTCTGATACAATGGACGTTCTGATACAGTGGACGTTCTGATACAATGGACGTTCTGATACAGTGGACGTTCTGACACAGTGGACGTTCTGACACAGTGGACGTTCTGATACAGTGGACGTTCTGATACAGTGGAAGCTCTGACACAGTGGACGTTCTGATACAATGGACGTTCTGATACAGTGGACGTTCTGACACAGTGGACGTTCTGACACAGTGGACGTTCTGATACAGTGGACGTTCTGATACAGTGGAAGCTCTGACACAGTGAACGTTTTGGCACAGTGGACGTTCTGATACAGTGGAAGCTCTGACACAGTGAACGTTTTGGCACAGTGGACGTTCTGATACAGTGGAAGCTCTGACACAGTGAACGTTTTGGCACAGTGGACGTTCTGATACAATGGACGTTCTGATACAGTGGACGTTCTGACACAGTGGACGTTCTGATACAGTGGACGTTCTGACACAGTGGACGTTCTGATACAGTGGACGTTCTGATACAGTGGAAGCTCTGACACAGTGAACGTTTTGGCACAGTGGACGTTCTGATACAATGGACGTTCTGATACAGTGGACGTTCTGACACAGTGGACGTTCTGACACAGTGGACGTTCTGATACAATGGACGTTCTGATACAGTGGAAGCTCTGACACAGTGGACGTTCTGATACAGTGGACGTTCTGATACAGTGGAAGCTCTGACACAGTGAACGTTTTGGCACAGTGGACGTTCTGATACAATGGACGTTCTGATACAGTGGACGTTCTGACACAGTGGACGTTCTGACACAGTGGACGTTCTGATACAATGGACGTTCTGATACAGTGGAAGCTCTGACACAGTGAACGTTTTGGCACAGTGGACGTTCTGACACAGTGGACGTTTTGACACAGTGCCGTTTGATACAGTGGACCCAAAGGATTGAATTGATACTTAACTCTAAATACAGTGCGTATTAAGATTAAGTGAGAGTTTTGAAGTAGTGGACGTTTAGACACAGCGGACGTTCTGACACAGTGGGCGCTCTGATACAGTAGACGTTCTGACATAGTGGATGTTCTGACACAGTAGAAATTTTGACACAGTGGACGTTCCGACACAGTGGAAGTCCAGATACAGTGGACGCTCTGACACAGTGGACGTTCTGACACAGTGGACGTTCTGACACAGTGGACGTTCTGACACAGTGGACGCTCTGACACAGTGGACGTTCTGACACAGTGGACGTTCTGACACAGTGGACGTTCTGACACAGTGGACGTTCTGACACAGTGGACGTTCTGATACAGTGGAAGCTCTGACACAGTGAACGTTTTGGCACAGTGGACGTTCTGACACAGTGGACGTTTTGACACAGTGCCGTTTGATACAGTGGACCCAAAGGATTGAATTGATACTTAACTCTAAATACAGTGCGTATTAAGATTAAGTGAGAGTTTTGAAGTAGTGGACGTTTAGACACAGCGGACGTTCTGACACAGTGGGCGCTCTGATACAGTAGACGTTCTGACATAGTGGATGTTCTGACACAGTAGAAATTTTGACACAGTGGACGTTCCGACACAGTGGAAGTCCAGATACAGTGGACGCTCTGACACAGTGGACGTTCTGACACAGTGGACGTTCTGACACAGTGGACGTTCTGATACAGTGGACGCTCTGACACAGTGGACGTTCTGACACAGTGGACGTTCTGACACAGTGGACGTTCTGACACAGTGGACGTTCTGACACAGTGGACGTTCTGACACAGTGGACGCTCTGACACAGTGGACGTTCTGACACAGTGGACGTTCTGACACAGTGGACGTTCTGACACAGTGGACGTTCTGACACAGTGGACGTTCTGACACAATGGACGTTTTGACACAGTGGACGGTTTGATACAGTGGACACTGTGGACCCAGAGGCCCGCAACTTCATCCAAGAAAACTCTCTTTTTTGCCACAGTTTTCGATATCCAGCTATCCATGTACCAAAATTTAATAAAATCCGTCAATTCGTTTCTATCTTTGCTAAAAAAATATATTGTTGACGGTTGGCACTTGTTATTAATGTCAAACCGTTAAACTTTTGACACACATTATTGTCAAATCATTCAAATTCTGACACATGTTAGTGTCAAACCGATGAAATTTTGACATTGACAAGTGTCAACCATAGACTAGTTTTTTTTTATTAAGTTTAGAAGGCAAAGATCTCTTCAGCCACTATAATTAAGAACAGTCAAATAGACAATTTAAAAAAACATTTCGGAAAAACGGCGGTAAAGAAAAATAGTAGATCCTTACAGCAAAAACCATAAAAAAATTAAGTCTCCGAAAAATTTAACCAAGCCTAGGGTATCGTATCGTAGTTCAACACTTCCACAGAAATGAATAAGTTACAAAATTTAGTTAGGACAAAATCCGGAACCAGGATATCCGACAGAGAACCAAAGTGACCGACATAGTCCTGAAGATATGCAAGTTGAAGTGGCAGTGGGCGGGGCATATTTGTCGTAGAGCCGATGGTCGATGGGGCAGACGAGTTCTAGAGTGGAGACCACGAACGACACGCCCTGTAGGACGGCCTCCCGCCAGCTGGACCGACGACCTAAAAAGAGTGGCGGGAAGCGGTTGGATGCGGAAAGCTGAGGACCGGGTATGGTGGCGCGAACTGGGGAAGGCTTATGTCCAGCAGTGGACGACTCCAGGCTGATGATGATAATGATGATGAATAAAAGCGTGCTGGTAAAAGTCTTAATAAAGTAGCAAAAGAGCTGGATATTGACATCTTCAACAGTAATATCCCGGCTGTAAGGCGCAAGATGACGAACGAATTTTTTAAGTGAGCGTGCTTTAACCGAATCCGCTGTCTGGTGCATTGATTATATTAGTTGTTTTATTTAAACTAGTTCTATTACACTTAGTTTGTAGTCACAGGTAGTTGCGATATTGTGCATTGTGCGAGCACTTTATTTTTGTATAAAATGTCACTATCGGTGGGAACCTGTAATTGGCTTTCCATTAACTAATTCTAAGAGCAATGTATTGTATGTAGCTGTTGGTTCTCCTAATAAATAAATAAATAAGTTACGGAACACTCACCAATTTCCAGCAGCAGCACTTGCGCCAGATGCGCGTGCTGCGTGCCCTGGTACACCAGGCCGAGCCCCAGCAGCGCCGACACCAGGATGCCGTGCTGGATGTCCAGCTCTACGTGAGTCGAAGGGAGCAGCGCTTCCAGGTGGATGCTCATCATCTTCGTCGCTTGGATGTCCATGGTGCCTGGAATTAGGGATCAGGATACAATAGCACATTCGACGCGTTTGGCTCGGTTTGTAGACACCTGCCTACTGAGTCGGCGGTCCCGGGTTCGAATCCCGGCCGGGGCAAATATTTGTGCAAATATTTGTTCTTGGGTCATGGATGCTATCTATATATGTATTTATATATTATGTATGTCGTCGTCTAGTACCCATAGTACAAGCTTTGCTTAGTTTGGGACTAGGTCGATTTGTGTATGATTGTCCCTTAATATTTATTTATTTTATTTATTTACATTACTGCAGACGCCGGGAAAGAAAGGGTGAGTATGTATAGACGGCCGACCGTAGGGAGGATAGTTTTCACGGCTAAGGCATGTATAGAGCTTTTCTCAAATATATACAATGAAATAAAAAAAAAAAGATACTCAAAAATATATATAATTCAGCTGTTTAGCCTGTTTTGTATGAAATTCGTTTACAGTTCTCTCGATTTGTTCCGCCCGAAACGTGATACTTTTAAACCTTTTATAACGCACATTATGACGACATTTCATTACATGTTTGAGAAAAATCATCATTAGGTACTTCTACTTTTTGCAACACTGTTGGTTGCTGAAAATATCAATAAGCCATCGGCATATGGGTGAAGATCAAAAAGTTCACCACCTCAACTTACTCAATACGGTACTTGATGACAGTTTTTTTTCTGTTTTGTGTGGCTACCCTACGCCTAAATTTTGTTTAACTTTTTGGTCCTTACTTATATCGTTTACCCACCTCTGTACGTAGCGGCGATGCCCAGCAACAGCCCGATGCTGATCATCTCGTTGCAGCGCACCAGGTACTCGTACATGTTCATGAATGGCATGTCTTTCAGGTGGCCGTTTAGCCCCAGAGCCATGAGGAAGCCGGCGTGTTCCGTTGACATTTCTTGAGTGCCCTGTATTGATACGAAGGATTTTATTTGCATGACAAATATATACTTGACGAAACCAAGTGTTATAGATTAGGTAACTAGTTTTAAGACAAGTAGCAAGTAACGGTGGCTGCGCCCCACCACATGCTCATTAGTCGATTAGAGTATCTTGAACCGTACGCATGTGTGTTTTTCTCCCGATTCCCTAACCTCTAAACCTAACACCAAGTGAAAGTAAAAATGCACGAAAGCGGAACCGGTCTTCATCAGGACAATACCTACTAGAAGAATTAGTATGATCATGGAGCTAAGGAGATTTTACGTATTAGCTGCACCAGTGTAGGTATATAGAAGTCCCAAAAAGTGGACAGACGGCCAGGTGAATGTTACGGGAATCTCTAGATGTCGGAAACGTTTACCCAATCAGTAGAGAGAGGAACTCTCTTTCAGCAAGATTGTTGTGGAAGCTGGGCCACTGCAGCCGGGCCTAGTGAGACCGAACGTACCCTGGGCTTGTTGTAGACGACCCAGCTGGCGTCGATGCTGGTGCCGGTCATGGGCACGAGCGCGAGCCCGGCGGCCACGCCGTTGTGGAAGGCGGGCCACTGCAGCCGGGCCTAGTGACACCGAACGTACCCTGGGCTTGTTGTAGACGACCCAGCTGGCGTCGATGCTGGTGCCGGTCATGGGCACGAGCGCGAGCCCGGCGGCCACGCCGTTGTGGAAGGCGGGCCACTGCAGCCGGGCCTAGTGAGACCGAACGTACCCTGGGCTTGTTGTAGACGACCCAGCTGGCGTCGATGCTGGTGCCGGTCATGGGCACGAGCGCGAGCCCGGCGGCCACGCCGTTGTGGAAGGCGGGCCACTGCAGCCGGGCCTAGTGAGACCGAACGTACCCTGGGCTTGTTGTAGACGACCCAGCTGGCGTCGATGCTGGTGCCGGTCATGGGCACGAGCGCGAGCCCGGCGGCCACGCCGTTGTGGAAGGCGGGCCACTGCAGCCGGGCCTAGTGACACCGAACGTACCCTGGGCTTGTTGTAGACGACCCAGCTGGCGTCGATGCTGGTGCCGGTCATGGGCACGAGCGCGAGCCCGGCGGCCACGCCGTTGTGGAAGGCGGGCCACGTGAGCGCGGCGGGCTGGTCGCCGCCCACCGCGCCGGCGCGCGGGCCGGGCGCGCGCCCCGCCACGCACAGCACCGGCAGCGGCAGCGGCTCCGTCGGCGCGCACGGCAGGCTGCGCAGCGTCACCATGCCTCTGCGACACCACGGGACGTTCAGGTTACACTTCTATCTTAGAGGGGTTGAAAATGAGCCATAACCATGGCACCAAGTCCGTAGCTGCAGGTAAGTATGCTGTACCCAGAGTAAGCAATTACTATGGGGACAGGCTCATCGAAAAGCGCTTACCATATTTACTTAACGCCTTACCTGCGGCTATTAGGACAGAGACAAATAAAAATAAATTTAAAAAAGCTGTACTAAAATACTACCTAGACAGTATTTAACTTAATTATGTCAAAGTTTGAGCTAAAAATTGTACAGATATTTGCCTCTTACCTACCTATACATATTATCATTAATTAAGATTTAGATTTTATTACTTGAGTATTACTATTATATAGAAAGGATCCCACAGTCAAACTGTGAAAACAGTTTTTGTGGGACGATGTACCTTTTACCTGACATGTTCTTGACATTTGAATAAATATATAAATAATAATAAATAATTAGGTAATAACGGGTAAAACGAACGACCGAAGAAAAGAAATACTGCATTACATGCCTAGGGCGGTGAACTCGTGAATGTCCCAAAGCGCAGGTGTGTGTAGCGTGAACCGAAGGTGCTTTATACGATCTGAGACTTTACCAATTACCACCCGTGGTTTGTCTATGGTTTTATGTTTTGCCTTGACCGGGAAGTAAGCTTTTCTGCCCGCTATGTTATGGTGACTAAAATGTTTAAAATATCTATCAAAAATAGTTTAAAAATTGATTTAATGATTTTTAGATAAATAAGGCAAGTTGGTGATCCTTTCTCCATAACTGTACAATGTATACTATACATATAGCAACTTTCAACGTAAACGGTCTTCTACACAACAAAACTGAAGTCGAAACCTTACTCAAAACACACAATCTCGATGTCCTACTTGTATCTGAATCCCATCTAAATCCACAAGTAACTTTTGCCATACGTGGATATTGCACCTACTCCACTCATCATCCAGACGGGACGTCGCACGCAGGCACAGCCGTAATAATTAAGGAGAACATAAAGCACCAGCTCCTCCGAGAATACAGGACAGCACCAATTCAAGCTACAACCATAATGGTTCATGATAAGAATGGCCCTTTGACACTGTCATCAGTCTACTGCCCACCGAGACATAAAATCACTGCCCAACACTTTGAACAGTTCTTTCAAACTCTAGGAACCAGATTTATGGCAGGCGGTGACTGGAACGCGAAACACACTTATTGGGGTTCGCGCTTAACTTTAACAAGAGGCAGAGAACTTAAAAACAGCATCGACAAAAATCATTTTAGAGTTCTAACTACTGGTCGACCAACCTACTGGCCATCTGATTCCAATAAAATGCCAGACCTATTGGACTTCTTCATCTACAAAAATATATCGACTAGCTTTTTAAAAATTGAAAGCTGTTTTGACGGCTCTTCGGACCACACGCCTGTACTCGCTACTATAAGCTCAACAATAATTGAAAGAGCCAGCAAACCTTATTTATATAACACGAAAACCGACTGGCAATCATTCAAAACCTACCTTCATGAAAATATTATCCTAAACATACCTCTTAAATCCGATGAAGATATAGATAACGCTGCTATCACCTTCACTAAATTGATCCAATCTGCGGCATGGCTCAGCACTCCAGTCATAAACCAAAATAAGAGATATAAAAGCGGATCTAGCAACGTTCCAGTAGTTATAAAACAAATGCTACAAGAAAAGAGACGTCTCAGAAGAGTGTGGCACACATCCCGTCATCCTCAAGATAAAAGGGCCTATAACAAAGCAGCAGCTGAGCTTAAGAAATATCTCAAAAGAGTTGAAGATGAAACTATACAGTAGCAATTAGAAACCCTTTCTCCGTCTGGTAAAAACGAGTACTCGCTCTGGAAAATGATGGAACTTCCAAACAAACCACAGCTAGCACAATGTCCTCTGAGATTGGAGAGTGGCGAATGGGCTTAAACAGATGAAGAAAAAGCCGAAGCATTTGGCACATTTCTGAGTAATGTGTTCACTCCGCATGACGACTTAGGTGATACAAATAAAAACGAGGAGGTGCGTTCCTTCTTAGAAAGTGACCTACAACTAAGCCTACCAATGGAAAGTTGCAAGCCTTCTGAAATAAGAAAGATAATCCAAGAATTACAGCTGAAGAAAGCACCAGGATTTGATCTGATCACGGCCGAAGTATTAAAACAGCTACCAAGGAAAGGACTTGTGTTTCTTACTGCACTGTTTAATAGTATTCTAAGAACATCGCACTTCCCAAGTATCTGGAAAGTGTCGCAAATAACAATGATAGCCAAACCAGGAAAACCGCCACATCTTGCTTCATCTTATAGACCTATCAGCTTACTGCCAGTGTTGTCGAAAGTTTTCGAAAAAGTGCTATCCAAAAGATTAAACTTACTGATAACCAAAGATGAACTTATTCCGAAACACCAATTTGGATTCCGAAAACATCACTCTACCATAGAACAGGTTCACCGAGTTACAGATACAATCAGGAAAGCGCTAGAAAGAAAGGAATATTGTTCTGCGGTATTCTTAGACATCCAACAAGCTTTCGATAAGGTTTGGCACGATGGACTACTCTACAAAATAAAAAAAGTAATGCCACACAATATGTATTTACTGCTGAAGTCGTACCTACGAGATAGAATATTTTATATTAAGGTTAATGATGCATATTCCGGATTTCACGACATAATGGCAGGTGTGCCACAAGGCTCGGTTTTGGGGCCAATTCTATACCTCTTATATACAGCAGACGTCCCCGAGACAGAAAACATACTAACTGCCACCTTCGCTGACGACACAGCCATCTTAACCAATAGTAAGGACCCAGAAGTAGCATCACAAAATCTTCAGCACCACGTCGATAAAATACACAACTGGATGAATTCTTGGAAAATAAAAGCCAGTGCAGCTAAATCAAACCACATAACATTCACGTTAAGACATGACCACTGCCCTCCTGTAAAATTAGGAAATAATCTACTACCAACAAGTGACGTCGTAAAGTATCTTGGCTTCCACCTTGACAAGAAACAGACATGGAAAGCTCACATTATGAAAAAACGTGATGAGTTGAACTTAAAATTTAGATCAATGCAATGGCTCATCGGCAGGCAGTCTAGACTAAGCGTAAATAATAAGCTACTAATCTACAAGGTTGCTCTAAAACCAATCTGGACATATGGAATCCAGTTATGGGGATCAGCTAAGAGTTCCAACATAGAGATACTTCAGAGGTTTCAAAACAACATATTAAAAGAAATAGTTGCTGCACCCTGGTTCACCAAAACAAAAGAAGTACATGACTATCTGAAAATGCCTACTGTAAAAGAAGAAGTTGACCGAATGGCAGCCATATACAGAAACAAAATACTCTGCCACCAAAATGAGCTGGCATCTGTATTGAGTGAATCCCTACCACAGAGACGCCTGAGACGACTACACATATGGGACTTAACAACTAATGTAAATAAGCATTAAGCATCTTAAGGTATCCCGTCATTGGATGGGCCTACCTCACACGCCGTAAAAACAAACAAAATAACTGCTTATGGTCACATACAGACCGATTGCACGTTGGTTAACAAAATAATAATAAAAAAAAAAAAAAAAAGTTGGTGATCCCTAGTTTGTATAACTAGTGTACACTCCGGATTTTAATTAGGCGAACTAACTTGACAGCTCAAAATGTTGTCAGGAATAGAAAAAAACAAATAGTGATTGGTTTATGTCGATACAAATGTGTCGATATAACCTTAACAATACACCCATAGACACTTAATGATGTTGTAATAAGGTTTATATTCGTTTAAAAATGTACAGTTATCTGTGTATTCGATAGTACTATGGAACTGTCAAGAAAACAAAGAGGCGGACAGCGTTCTTAGCGATGTCCTAAAATAAAGTTCGTTCGATGTAAGTATATTAATAGCAACCGTTTTTTTATTAATGATTCGTGTAATAAAATTATTAGTTAGATTTCAAACACAATAATTCAAAATTTATGAAATACGTAATGTCTACTTTTTTTTAATGCTGTTTAACTAACATGTCGGGCCACGCTCAGTGTAGGGTCCCGTAGTTGCCCGTCCTTCACAATAGACCAAAATTACGAGAAAGATTTCAAAAAGGTCGTACACGCCAAGAAACAGTAATGACTTATTATCTTTTGGAAGTTATCTATTATACGCGACAGATTGAGCGAAATGTTTTAATATAGTTTGGCACTTAACCAATTGGGTAACCGATCGAAGTGTAGGGACACCGCGCGGCACTTACGTCATTTTAAAGAAAATTATGAAATTTTGCAATAACTCAAAAACGGCTCGACCGATTTTATTCAATATAGTTTTCATTGAAAGTACTAGTATCCGAGGCTAAGACCCATTCGATTCAATAAGTTATGCTCAGAAATGGCTCGGCCCTCCGTCGAGCTAAGATTACAAAATTTTGTTTGTCCGATATTATCCGAAGTTGACCGAATATTCAAAATCCGATTTCATATTCTGAGTCGGAGGACCCAAAAGCCCCCCAATACCGAGTTTCAGCCCCCTCGGACCAATTTTAAATTTTCGAAAAAAAAAAGTCGCAATTTTGTTTTTTTTTTCCAAGACTGTACTCGGGTGGGGTTCCCCTATGATATTTGTTTGAGCATCCCCCTACCCATCTCTAGCCTTTTACGAGATACGGGACTCTTAAAAAAAAATCTCCATACAAATCTTGTTTTTTTCGATATTTTCCGACTTTGACGGAATTTTCGGACACCGATTTCAGATTCATATTTGTGAGCCCCAAATGCCCCCCGATACCGAGTTCCAGCTTCCTAGCACCAATTTGAAATCTTGGAAAAAAAAGCCATTCGTCATTTTGAATTTAATTTGGTTCGATTTGTATCAACCTGTATGTAATCATTTTGTGACGCACACATAAATATTATCATTCACTCATTCATTCCATTCGTGCCAGCTTTAGTGAATCAACCTATAGGAACTGGTTTTTTTAATTATCGATATTAACAACACTAGCGAAACTGTGGCAACATTCGTGTGCAATGAACTGTCAAGTTAGTTCGCCTAATTAAAATCCGGAGTGTAGGTAAGCTGAATCAAAGATATCACGGAACTTAGCTATTTCATTTGTAAGTAGGAAACACCAAATGCAACCAAACCTGCTTCTTTCTCGTGAATAATTAAACGCGTACCTTTTTTACCCTTATTGTCATTGTGACAAGAGCGAAAAAGTTACATGTTTCAATTTCCTTGACTGTACAGTGTTGTATTCTCTGGTATGACACTTACCTGGCCACAGGCAGTGCCATCGTCCTGGTGCTGATGGCGAACAGATGCTTCTCCTGTTCTTCGATGAAGTCATGGTCTGACACTTCAGGGCGCTGCGTCAGGTCTATCGTCACTGGGATCGAGGATTGAAGCAGGTTGAACACTTCGGTCATTCTGGAAAATGTATACGTGATGTCATTCGTATCAAACGAGAAAAATGTAATAAGAATCCTACAAAATATCAAACGCTTATCCATGCTTCTGAAAAGGGCTATTTAGTTTATTATTAAGCGCAACAACATTTCAAAATACCCCTACCCTACCCTAGTATACAGCAACTGCAGTACCTTGGTGCTGATTTGCTCCATGCTGGTGGAAATATCCCTGTCTTCGTTTTTAGGTGCGGGCTCTTTGGACGGCGCGGTCTTCAGCTCGCTCGCTCGCTCTCTCTCTCTCTCTCTCGCTCTCTCTCTCTGTCACCTCGGGGGAGTAAGAGACAGAGAGAAAAATAGTGCAGTGGAATGTGTCACTTGTGGTCTTTAGGATACAGCACATGAAGTAACCTTGGTGTAGAACTGTTGAGGTGCTCCATGCCGGTGTTGATGTCGCTGTCCTCGTTGTTAGCGGGTTCCTCAGATGGGACGGTGTTCAGCTAGTATGCTGTCTCTCTCTCAAGAAACACGAGAGAGCGAGAGAGAGTGCCATGGGAAGTGTCACCTGTGGTCTCTAGGATACAGCAATTGAAGTAGCTTGGTATTGAGGTGGCAGAATGGAGCGCTGGTGAAAATGTTCTTGTCTTCGATTTTAGGCGCAGGTTCTTCATATGACGCGGTGTTTAGTGAGTACGGTGGCTCTCTCTCAAGAATCAAGAGAGAGAGAGAGAGAGCGAGAGAGAACTATTGGACGTGTCACCTGTGGTATCTAGGATACAGCAGATGAAGTAACTTGGTGTTGAGGTGGCAGTATGGATCGCTGGTGAAAATGTTCCTGTCTTTGTTTTAGGAGCGGGTTCCTCGCACGACGCGGTGTTTCTTTCTCAAGAACTTCGGGTAAGCGAGAGAGAGAGAGAGAGAGAGAGAGAGAGAGAGAGAGAGAGAGAGAGAGAGATGTGGGTAGTGTCACCTTTGGTCTCTAGCATACAGCAGAGAGAGAGAGAAGGAGAGAGAGAGAGAGAGAGAGTGCTGTGGGGAGTGTCACCTGTGGTCTCTAGGATACAGCAGATGAAGCAGCTTGGTGTTGAGGTGCTCCATGCCGGTGTTGATGTCGCTGTCCTCGTTTTTAGCGGGTTCCTCGGATGGAGCGGTGTTCAGCAAGTATGCTGTCTCTCTCTCAAGAACCTCGAGAGAACGAGAGACAGAGAGAGTGCAGTGGGAAGTGTCACCTGTGGTCTCTAGGATACAGCAGATGAAGCAGCTTGGTGTTGAGGTGCTCCATGCCGGTGTTGATGTCGCTGTCCTCGTTTTTAGGCGCGGGCTCCTCGGATGGGGCGGTGTTCAGAGAGTACGCCGTCTCTTTCTCGAGAACCTCGAGGGCGAGTGCTGTGGGAGAGAAACAGCTATATTTCAGACTGTCAAGAGCTCTCGAGTAGAGTTGCCGGTAAACTTCTAGAGCATAACCTTCCCAAGTAGCAAACAAGCTGCAGATGTGCTTACACAGCCCTTATACTAATTTAAGCTGAATAAAGGCTGTATAAGCGCTCCTGTGGCTTTTTTTTGGTACTTAGGTTGACTGCGCAGTAGCCGATTTACGTACAAATGTACACGCGCAGATCCGCCACTTATGTTTAAATTTATAAAACCAGACAAGGGTACAGTTGTTGTTGTAAAAGTCTTCTCTCAATAACGTACTCGTATTATGGAGTTAGTGGTCTGTACAGCGCCACCTATCGGAAAATCTGAATACTCATACTCATACTCATTTATTTATAAAATGTTTTTCAATTTTACATGTCACATATTAAATTATATTAGGTTTAATAATGAAACCATTCAATTACACATTTCAAATAATCAATTATTAAAATAAGTACAATACAAAATTTAAGTAACATTAACAATTTATAATTTCAATACAATACTCAACAATAATTTATAGTCAGAATTAGTACCTATAATATATTATAAAATTCCTCAAGGCTATAAAAAGCACTAGATATGAGCCATTTTTTAATTTTATGTAGGAATGTAACGTCGTTCTCAATAATAATGTAAACACTCACACTCCATATACTCGTGCGCGTGGTGCGTCTGCGCGGCCTGCGCCAGCTCCTCGCGCATGGCCAGCGCCAGCGCACCGGCGGGCCAGTCGGCCGGCGGGGAGGCCTTGCAGCGCGCGCACACGCTCAGCAGCGCCAGCGCCAGCGCCGGCGGCAGCTGTCCAGCTAATGTAAACACTCACACTCCATATACTCGTGCGCGTGGTGCGTCTGCGCGGCCTGCGCCAGCTCCTCGCGCATGGCCAGCGCCAGCGCACCGGCGGGCCAGTCGGGCGGCGGGGAGGCCTTGCAGCGCGCGCACACGCTCAGCAGCAGCAGCGCCAGCGCCGGCGGCAGTTGTCCAGCTAATGTAAACACTCACACTCCATATACTCGTGCGCGTGGTGCGTCTGCGCGGCCTGCGCCAGCTCCTCGCGCATGGCCAGCGCCAGCGCACCGGCGGGCCAGTCGGCCGGCGGGGAGGCCTTGCAGCGCGCGCACACGCTCAGCAGCGCCAGCGCCAGCGCCGGCGGCAGCTGTCCAGCTAATGTAAACACTCACACTCCATATACTCGTGCGCGTGGTGCGTCTGCGCGGCCTGCGCCAGCTCCTCGCGCATGGCCAGCGCCAGCGCACCGGCGGGCCAGTCGGGCGGCGGGGAGGCCTTGCAGCGCGCGCACACGCTCAGCAGCAGCAGCGCCAGCGCCGGCGGCAGTTGTCCAGCTAATGTAAACACTCACACTCCATATACTCGTGCGCGTGGTGCGTCTGCGCGGCCTGCGCCAGCTCCTCGCGCATGGCCAGCGCCAGCGCACCGGCGGGCCAGTCGGCCGGCGGGGAGGCCTTGCAGCGCGCGCACACGCTCAGCAGCGCCAGCGCCAGCGCCGGCGGCAGCTGTCCAGCTAATGTAAACACTCACACTCCATATACTCGTGCGCGTGGTGCGTCTGCGCGGCCTGCGCCAGCTCCTCGCGCATGGCCAGCGCCAGCGCACCGGCGGGCCAGTCGGGCGGCGGGGAGGCCTTGCAGCGCGCGCACACGCTCAGCAGCAGCAGCGCCAGCGCCGGCGGCAGCTGTCCAGCTAATGTAAACACTCACACTCCATATACTCGTGCGCGTGGTGCGTCTGCGCGGCCTGCGCCAGCTCCTCGCGCATGGCCAGCGCCAGCGCACCGGCGGGCCAGTCGGCCGGCGGGGAGGCCTTGCAGCGCGCGCACACGCTCAGCAGCGCCAGCGCCAGCGCCGGCGGCAAGTTGTCTAGCTCACGGGCCGTGATGCCTGAGACAATGAACTGAATTTACTTATTTATTCAAATTAGTTACACAGCATTACAATATTAAACTAAGGCAGTGTGAACAACAAAATCATACATTGAATAAAAATAAAAACTTAAGAGGCCTTATTCCTTTTAAAATCTATTTTTTTCATATTATTACGAATATATTGATAATTTCAACCAACTTTTTGAAGTGCATAATACTTTTTCCCGAGTTCTAGGTAGTAACGTAGCTATTACATGCTTTCATTGCGTGCAGTCGAAAATAAGTTGAACAATCTAATTTTCCACGTGAATTTTGTCAATTTCGAGTAGTTTTTCGAACAAAAATTATCAATTAAAAATTCAAACTGTAGGTTCCAAATATACCAATAAATCCCAATAGCCCTGTTCTAGGTAGTAACATCAATAATATGTTAAGAAACATGTTTGATCATAGAGAAAAATGTCTAAACAATCAGCATTTTAATAGGAATAAGGCCTCTTAAATATCTAGTTGGATTTAGGCGACGTAACAGCGTGGCTCGGTTGCGTCGTCTGATCTGGTGTAGAATTCGGCAGATCGCCCCGGAACTGCCGAAACACGACACCCTTCGGCCAGAAGTCTGCACTTGCGATGGTGTCCTGCAGCGGCCGCGGTTAGCGCACCACAAACGACAGCACACCGTTATACAAATCGAGATTTCGTTCAAACGTGCGGCACACATTACTGCTGCCCTCGTCTTTCGTGTTACAGGCCAGCCAGCAGCGGTGAGCGGCAAAAACAAAATCATACCTATACAGGGCGTTCCAAGACTTGATATCCCATAGGATATCAAGGGAAAGTATCTTAAATATCGTAGATAGGATATTTTGCCGATAGAAGACTTTATGTTATTTTTAAAAGTTAGTAATAATTATTTTCTAAGAATTACTTGTTTCGTCTGGGAATCGAACCAACTTAAATGTGAAAAAAAAATCACCCCTATTTTTATGATGCCAATTGAAAGAATGGACAATAAATAATAATTCATCGTAAGTAACATAGTATCTTAAAAGAACGTACAGTCTGACCAAAAAGAGTAGAAATTAAAAAGTGGCAATACTGTATTGTCCCCGTTTTCTTAAATTGATTAGAAAGAGACGACACTATAGTATTGCCACTTTTTAATTTCTACTCTTTTTGGTCAGACTGTACTCCATGTCGTAAAATGTTTGAGTCAAATTACAAGAAAATTATTTATTGCCGACGACGAAAAATTAAGCAATCAATTCTTAGAAAATATTTAAATGCAGAATTACTAACTTTTAAATATGACATAAAGCCTTCTTTCAGCAAAATATCCTATCTATATGTCAGTGAGTGCAAATAGAAAATATTATCATCAATTTTAGACTAATATAGAGAGAAGATTTTCCGTATCCTGGTAGTTTTTAGATAATAACCAGGTTGTGACTGTTTGCTTACAATCTCTTTTATTCATTGGATAAATATTTAAGTATATTAATTTGATTATAAATACGAGGACCGTTAAAAGCGTTTTTTTTTTATGAAACTAGTGTGAAATTGCCGTTCCGGTTTTCCTACGTTATGTGCTCTTCGAGAGGTGTCAATTTTATTCTTGTTATAAAATAGTGTTGACTGGAATTTAAGGATCGTGGATAAAACAAAAAGTTGCCTAACTGTTAAGACTTTAGCAGTATCGTAGAGCATTTGTGTGGGATGCATGAAAGGAAGGAAGAGCATCACTTTCAGAACTGCACGTTGCGATTTCGAGCGCGATCAAAGAAGTTTTAGGAGCTCCCCCCCAGATAGACACACAGTAAGTCAGTAGTGATTGACATAATGCCAGGTATACACGTTTTAGGAGCGGTTCGTCAGCCACATGTCTTAGATTTTTAAAGACGTAAATAAGTTTGCGGACTCTACCACAGAGTAATTCAATATGTGCTCCAAAGTTGAGGTAAGAGTCCACTATAATGCCTAGGTACTTAATCTTTTCAGTTTTAGCTAAAGGATGACAAGAGCAAGGACCACCTTGTTGTGGGACACAATAGACATGGACTATAAGGGACAGGTGAAGCGGTGGTTGGTCAGAAGTCCTTATAGAGTGTGTTATACATTTTGTCTTATCCACGTTTAGAGTTAAAAGGTTCGAATCAAGCCATCTGGTGACTAAATTTAGACCATTTTGAGCGTTTACAAAAACTTCTTCCCACGTATCTTCGGAGAACAGAAGAACAGTGTCATCCGCGTATGCAATTAATCTACCATTTGGAAGATCTATTTGGCAAAGGTCATTAATGTATATCAGAAAGAGAGTAGGTCCTAGTATGCTACCCTGAGGGACTCCATAAGTTACGCTTTGATCACCACTCCTTATTTCATTCATTGAGACGCATTGCTGTCTATTACATAAGTAATCCTGGAAGATTTGAAGTGGTTTGCCTCTGATACCAATGTATTCTAACTTTTCTACGAGGATGGGAACAGACACAGTATCAAAGGCCTTTGCTAGATCGATATATCGATATATATCGATATGCATTTCTTGCCATCATCCAGGTGGTTATTGTATATCATATACATAACCCGGGGTTTTCAGTGCACGAATAATTTGACGCCTACTGTTTGCCTAGTGTGAAATCATACGCGCACCAAAAATCACGGGATTATATAAGTTTGCGCTCGTGATGTGTTCAAGCGCGAACAGTCACCTCTCTCGGCCATGGTGAGTACGGCCGCGTAGTGCGAGTGCGGGCGGCGCGCGCGCGGCGTGCTGGCCGCCATGTTGTCGCGGCGGGAGATGCTCTGCACGCGCAGTAGCGGCCGCTGCACACTATCGCTAACAGTCACCTCTCTCGGCCATGGTGAGTACGGCCGCGTAGTGCGAGTGCGGGCGGCGCGCGCGCGGCGTGCTGGCCGCCATGTTGTCGCGGCGGGAGATGCTCTGCACGCGCAGGAGCGGCCGCTGCACACTATCGCTAACAGTCACCTCTCTCGGCCATGGTGAGTACGGCCGCGTAGTGCGAGTGCGGGCGGCGCGCGCGCGGCGTGCTGGCCGCCATGTTGTCGCGGCGGGAGATGCTCTGCACGCGCAGTAGCGGCCGCTGCACACTATCGCTAACAGTCACCTCTCTCGGCCATGGTGAGTACGGCCGCGTAGTGCGAGTGCGGGCGGCGCGCGCGCGGCGTGCTGGCCGCCATGTTGTCGCGGCGGGAGATGCTCTGCACGCGCAGTAGCGGCCGCTGCACACTATCGCTAACAGTCACCTCTCTCGGCCATGGTGAGTACGGCCGCGTAGTGCGAGTGCGGGCGGCGCGCGCGCGGCGTGCTGGCCGCCATGTTGTCGCGGCGGGAGATGCTCTGCACGCGCAGTAGCGGCCGCTGCACACTATCGCTAACAGTCACCTCTCTCGGCCATGGTGAGTACGGCCGCGTAGTGCGAGTGCGGGCGGCGCGCGCGCGGCGTGCTGGCCGCCATGTTGTCGCGGCGGGAGATGCTCTGCACGCGCAGTAGCGGCCGCTGCACACTATCGCTAACAGTCACCTCTCTCGGCCATGGTGAGTACGGCCGCGTAGTGCGAGTGCGGGCGGCGCGCGCGCGGCGTGCTGGCCGCCATGTTGTCGCGGCGGGAGATGCTCTGCACGCGCAGTAGCGGCCGCTGCACACTATCGCTAACAGTCACCTCTCTCGGCCATGGTGAGTACGGCCGCGTAGTGCGAGTGCGGGCGGCGCGCGCGCGGCGTGCTGGCCGCCATGTTGTCGCGGCGGGAGATGCTCTGCACGCGCAGTAGCGGCCGCTGCACACTATCGCTAACAGTCACCTCTCTCGGCCATGGTGAGTACGGCCGCGTAGTGCGAGTGCGGGCGGCGCGCGCGCGGCGTGCTGGCCGCCATGTTGTCGCGGCGGGAGATGCTCTGCACGCGCAGTAGCGGCCGCTGCACACTATCGCTAACAGTCACCTCTCTCGGCCATGGTGAGTACGGCCGCGTAGTGCGAGTGCGGGCGGCGCGCGCGCGGCGTGCTGGCCGCCATGTTGTCGCGGCGGGAGATGCTCTGCACGCGCAGTAGCGGCCGCTGCACACTATCGCTAACAGTCACCTCTCTCGGCCATGGTGAGTACGGCCGCGTAGTGCGAGTGCGGGCGGCGCGCGCGCGGCGTGCTGGCCGCCATGTTGTCGCGGCGGGAGATGCTCTGCACGCGCAGTAGCGGCCGCTGCACACTATCGCTAACAGTCACCTCTCTCGGCCATGGTGAGTACGGCCGCGTAGTGCGAGTGCGGGCGGCGCGCGCGCGGCGTGCTGGCCGCCATGTTGTCGCGGCGGGAGATGCTCTGCACGCGCAGTAGCGGCCGCTGCACACTATCGCTAACAGTCACCTCTCTCGGCCATGGTGAGTACGGCCGCGTAGTGCGAGTGCGGGCGGCGCGCGCGCGGCGTGCTGGCCGCCATGTTGTCGCGGCGGGAGATGCTCTGCACGCGCAGTAGCGGCCGCTGCACACTATCGCTAACAGTCACCTCTCTCGGCCATGGTGAGTACGGCCGCGTAGTGCGAGTGCGGGCGGCGCGCGCGCGGCGTGCTGGCCGCCATGTTGTCGCGGCGGGAGATGCTCTGCACGCGCAGTAGCGGCCGCTGCACACTATCGCTAACAGTCACCTCTCTCGGCCATGGTGAGTACGGCCGCGTAGTGCGAGTGCGGGCGGCGCGCGCGCGGCGTGCTGGCCGCCATGTTGTCGCGGCGGGAGATGCTCTGCACGCCGCAGTTGCGGCCGTTGCCCACTATCGCTAATATCTGAAGTAACAGTAACAACAATGGCGTGAGTAGCGAACTTATAGTGTCGCAACAGTTGCGGAACAAAATCGGATGAGCCCGCATTCAGATACATATGCTATAGCACAGCTGAAGAAGCTACAGTTTCTGAGTAAACAAATGTACATATAAAGGGAAATAAAAATCAGCATTAAACCATTTGAAACTGCGTGATAAACCTCAATAATAATGGGCACAAAAGTTACAGTTTCAAAGTGAGAGTAAGAGTGAAAGTAAGAGAGTAAATTACAATAAAAAATATTTAAAGACACAGCTGAAGACAATTCGAAATAGAATTTTCGGAAAATAGTTACACCCTTTACGGGGCCAAAACTTCGGTCTTAGCGACGAGCGGAGCGGCCTGGGAACAAACAGAGCAGATACCGCGCATAGCTCGTGGCATGCTTCATATAATATATCGGTATGTTTTTGCCGCTGGACGCTCACCGCTGTCGCTAGTCGCTTGTAGTCGTGGCCGGGTCATGAACCAATCAATATTTCGACAAGCATTTTCTGTATAAAATTTGGCAACCCTAACTTTCATCATCATCATCATCTCAGCCATAGGACGTCCACTGCTGAACATAGGCCTCCCCTTTGGACTTCCATATATACCGGTTGGAAGCGACCTGCATCCAGCGCCTTCCGGCGACCTTTATAAGGTCATCTGTCCATCTTGTAGGTGGACGTCCTACGCTGCGCTTGCTGGTCCGAGGTCTCCACTCGAGCACTTTACGGCCCCATCGGCCATCTGCTCTGCGTGCTATGTGGCCTGCCCATTGCCACTTCAACTTGCTAATCCGGTGAGCTATATCGGTCACTTTAGTTCGTCTACGGATTTCCTCATTTCTGATTCGATCACGTAGAGACACCCCGAGCATAGCCCTCTCCATTGCTCGTTGAGCGACTTTGAGCTTTGAGATGAGGCCGATAGTGAAAGACCACGTTTCGGTGCCGTAAGTCATCACTGGTAACACACATTGGTTGAAGACTTTCGTCTTGAGGCACTGAGGTATGTCGGATGAAAAGACATTGCGTAGTTTCCCGAACGCTGCCCAGCCGAGTTGGATTCGGCGGTTGACCTCTTTCTCGAAGTTGGACCTACCTAATTGGACCACTTGTCCTAACCCTAACTTTACTACAACATAAGCATGCAAACTTACCTCAATCAGATCCTTGGACATGTTGTTAACATCCGTCAAATAAGGATAATATCCAACATCCACGTCCTTCATCATCGAATTCAGATAGCTGAAGACGCTCGGCGGCTCACTAGTGAAGTAACTCGGCTGCGACAGTTTCCCCACAACACTATCCGACATCTGCGAGTCATCTACATTGTAATCTATACTGAAATCAGTAGGAAAATCCAGCCAGTAGTGATTCACGTACGCATCCAACCTCAAATCCTTCGCGATTTGATACAAAAACGCCGCTAACGGCTTCAAATCGCTAAACAGCAACGTATTCAACTTTATTTCCTCATAAATCAAATGGAACGAATACAGAATCTGCGCAGTGTACGGAAACAACAAAGAGTTCGTATTGAACTGCGCGTGCTTCTCTGTTTCTTTGGTACTCTTTCTCGATCGCCTTTTTGAATCCGCCGACGGTACCGGCAGATTCAACATGGCCGACAGCGAACTACCAACAGCTTTATGTAGCTTGGAGCTCAGGAGATACTCCCAGTCTTCAGTGGACCCGTCGCTTGAGGTTCTCTGCTTCTTGGTGGCGACTTCCCCATGGTCAGGTTCCTCGTTGGAGTGGGAGAGGTGTTCCACGTCGTAGCCAACCAGTGAGAGGAGAAGGTTGGAGAACATGGACCACTCCTGCTGCGGTGTGAGGTCCTGAGTGCCGGGGGCGTTGCGGACGCCGTACCATTTGATTATCACCTGAAACAGATACTTAGAATTAAAACAGCCTTTTCTCAAACATGCAATGAAATATCGTTATAACGTACTTTATAACAGCCTTCGAAGTGTCGCATTTCGGGCGGAACAATTCGAGAGAACTGTAAAGGAATTTCATACAAAATTGAAGGCCTAAACCGGGAAGTATTTTTTTTAAACATGGCGTCTTTGTTCATGAACAGGCTAAAAGTTTTTAAGTGGGTTTTTAGGGTTCCGTAGTCAACTAGGAACCCTTATAGTTTCGCCATGTCCATTGTCCGTCTGTCCGTCTGTCCTTTCGTCCGCGGCTTAGTTCCGTGATCATTAGTGCTAGAAAGCTGAAATTTGGTATGAGTATGTGTATGTATCAGCCCGAAAAAACGGTTAAATAAAAACTAAAAAAAAAATTTTTTTTCGGGTACCTCTCGTACGCCTAAAGTGGGGGTGATTTTTTTTCGCTTCAACCCTAGTGTGTGGGGTATCGTTAAATAGGTCTGTTAAAAATAATAAGGGTCTCCAAACATTACTTTTTGATAAAGTCAATAGTTTTGTAAATATTCGCTCCGAAAATAAAAAAAATTGTGTCCCCCCCTCTAACTTTTCAACCACAGGTCAAAAAATATGGAAAAATTCATAAAAATGAGGCCTTATAAGTACTTTCAATGAAAACTATATTGAACAAAATCGGTCCATCCGTTTTTCAGTTATCGCAAAATTTCATGATTTTCTTTAAAAGAACGTAAGTTGACTTCCAGAAGGTAATAAGTAATTACAGTTACTTTGGCGTTCACGACCCTTTTACAGAACTTGAAATCTATCTCGTAACTTAAACCTCGGGCTTAAAACCGCTGTTTTAAGCCCGTGTTTTGTGAAGGATGAGCAACTACGGAACGCTACACTGAGCGTGGCCCGACATGCTCTTGGCCGGTTTTTTTTTTCTCATTGCATAGTATTCTGGGCGTAAAACTAACTGACAGAATCAAGAACACAGTACTGCGTTCCAAAACGCTGGTAGCTGATGTAGCCCAAGCAGCCGCAAAGCTGAAGTGGGACTGGGCCGGACACGTATCCCGCATGCCGGACGACCTGTGGGCTAAAGTTACCACCGAGTGGGTCCCACAAAACAGCATCCGGCGTCGTGGTAGACCTCGAAGGAGATGGCGAGACGAACTTGACGCCTTTCACCGAGACTGGTGGGAGATTGCTCGGGACAGGGACGCGTGGAAGAATGAGAGGGAGGCCTTTGCCCAGCAGTGGGACAGTATAGGCTCTTAAATAAAATAAATAAAAAATTGCATATGTTTGAGAGAAGCACTATACATGCCAAGCCGTGAAAAGGGCTTGCCGGCTTCGTATCACTATCCGTCTATACCTACTCACCTGGCAAGCCCTTCTTTCCGTCTGGAGTAATGTAAATAAATAAATAAATATTAAGGGACAGTTATACACAAATCACCCTAGTCCCAAACTAAGCAAAGCTTGTACTAGACGACGATATACATACATAATATATATATACATATATAAATAAGGCCTACTGTCAGTCTTTCTATACCTGCAGCCTGTGGGTAAACTACACGCAGCGGGCATATAGCGATTTACGTGTTCAATATAATAACGCTTTCAGGATACTGATGGGGCTACCAAGACGATGCAGTGCTTCTGGAATGTTTGCCGAAGCGGGTATTGATGGCTTTGCGGCTATTATAAGAAAGCGCTGTGCATCTATCTTCAGACGCCTACAAAGTAGCCCCAACAGGATCCTGAAAGCGTTGGCTGAGAGGTGGGACGACCCGCTGACTCATAGATGGCTGGAGCTGCACGCGTGTGTGCGTGTTGTTTCCAGGTCACTATAATGTTATTTAAAAGAAAATTGTTGTCATTTTTTATACATTTTGCTTACTAACAATAGGTATAAGAAATTGTTACTAACAAATATATGGATTCAAGTCCGAAATAAAGAGTTTGAATTTGAATTTGAATTTGAATAAATAACATCTAGGTATGACCCAGGAACAAATATTCGAATTCATCACACAAATATTTGCCCCGGCCGGGATTCGAACCCAGGACCGCCGGCTCAATAGGCAGTTGTCTACAAACTGCGCCAAACTCGTCAAAACTATACCTGCATAGTGATATCGGGCGGTAGCGTCTTGAGCGCGGCGACGCAGTGCTCGAGCAGCCGCGAGCATGCGACGACAGGCAGCGATATGCGGTACATGGATCCGTTGTCGAACGTTAATGTACTATACCTGCATAGTGATATCGGGCGGTAGCGTCTTGAGCGCGGCGACACAGTGCTCGAGCAGCCGCGAGCATGCGACGACAGGCAGCGATATGCGGTACATGGATCCGTTGTCGAACGTTAATGTTGCGCGCGCGCCGCACGCGTCGATTATACCGCGCAGACCTGGGGAAATAATAACAAGATTATTTGGGGTTCTGCACCCAAACGGTCAATGGATATGGGTGGATCAACTTTTTCTTGCTGTTATTCTGTCCGTTACCCAGGGGATAATAGTGATTAAATTTCTGAGAAAAGGGTTGATAATTGGTATTACAGGTATGTCAGGAGATAGTCTTCATGAGAACTTGACTTGAGGCTTATGACAGCTTAAATTACAAAGCTTTTGCTAAATATAACCACGGAAAATCGTAGTTTTAAAAAGTGACCCAGCGGGATCACCATGGCAACGAGTGGCAGAAAATAGTTGATTGACCCATATTTATTGTTGTCTCTTCTATCTGGTCGACACTTGAGTATGATTGGGAACTACACAAACAATATGTCCGAATTACAATTGACCAGTTTTTATTTATCCTGAACTGTGTTCAATAACGATGATAAATTCGGCGAAACTTGGACTAGCCACTACCAAACCAACCAGTTTTTTTTTACTGTATGATGAGATTGATGATGTATGATAAGATTGATAGTAAGAGCACAAGAGTGGCAACTTTTGTGCTCTTACGATTTCATTAAACTGCCACAATCAAAATGCACACCACATAGTTCCATTTAGACAAAGTACCCAATATTTGGCATCTTTTTAAGTCACTAATAAGCTTGAAGATGCCCATCATTGGGGGAGGAGATTGGAACCAAGAAGTTCGGCAATTCCATCATCAGTCAGTTGCCATTGCGACATGGGCTTCCCTTTTTGATTACCATCATAATCATAACTATGTTGTGCCGATATAAAAAAAGAGCCAAGAATGGGGTATTTAGTTCACTTTAGAACCGCGGCTCCACACTATCGCCAAGTTGGCCGAGGAGTTTCTGCAGCGAAGCCTCCACACTATCATATTCGCCCAACATCTGTGCGTCTCCACTGAAGTGGAGCGAGCGGAGACGTGCGGAATAGACCAATCACCTGCGTTGATCTGTACCTGAGCTCCGGCTCACCTTTGTCATTGGTCGATTCCGCACGTCTTCACTCCGCTCCGCTTTAGCGAGACGTCTCGTTAGAGCGGGACGGCAGCAGGCTGCTGCGCCTGGGGGCGGGGCTGGGAGGAGTGTGTGAGGCGGGAGTAGTGTAGAGTTAGGCTACGTACGCACTTAGCGGCTGCCCGCACTGCGGCTGGCCGTCCGCCTGGCCGCGGGTTGCGGTTGCAGTTGCGGACCAACCGGACGGCCAGCCGCAGCGCGCCCAGCCGGATAGTGCGTACAGCGACCGCGCGGGCCAGACGACTCGACCATTTCCAAGATGGACGTCGAAGAGGCTGTCGGTATTTATTATATTTACGCACGTTACATAAAGAAAAAGGAAAAAGACACGTTTCTGGGTGCATCCATTTCTGTCAACACGAGATGAGACCAGAAATTTCGAAATTTTCTTCAAAGCGCTCAAAAAGTACGATGATAAGTTTTTTAATTTCACAAGAATGAGTCAAAATCTTTTGAAGAACTTTTAAGCATTTTGAAAACCAGTATAACAAAGACAGACACTCGATTTTGCATGTGCTATCGATGCCGACCGGCCGCAAACTGGCAACCGCAGTGATACCGCGTAGTGCGTACAGCGACCGTCCGGCTACCCGGACGAGGGGCCGCAGCGCTGCGAGCGACCGGAGCGGTTGGACGGCAGCCGCAATTGAATGCGTAAAGATGATACGGTTACATACAATTTTGGGCTTCCGGTTAGCCGTGCGGGCAGCCGGAGTGCGGGCAGCCGCTAAGTGCGTACGTAGCCTTAGGGTACAACAAACACTCGCCCAGGGCCTGCTTCTGGTCCAGGCGCGACGCAGCCGTGTGCGGCACGGGCGACAACAGGTGCAGCGCGGAGTCGTCGAACGTCTCGTTAGAGCGGGACGGCAGCAGGCTGCTGCGCCTGGGGGCGGGGCTGGGAGGAGTGTGTGAGGCGGGAGTAGTGTAGAGTTAGGGTACAACAAACACTCGCCCAGGGCCTGCTTCTGGTCCAGGCGCGACGCAGCCGTGTGCGGCACGGGCGACAACAGGTGCAGCGCGGAGTCGTCGAACGTCTCGTTAGAGCGGGACGGCAGCAGGCTGCTGCGCCTGGGGGCGGGGCTGGGAGGAGTGTGTGAGGCGGGAGTAGTGTAGAGTTAGGGTACAACAAACACTCGCCCAGGGCCTGCTTCTGGTCCAGGCGCGACGCAGCCGTGTGCGGCACGGGCGACAACAGGTGCAGCGCGGAGTCGTCGAACGTCTCGTTAGAGCGGGACGGCAGCAGGCTGCTGCGCCTGGGGGCGGGGCTGGGAGGAGTGTGTGAGGCGGGAGTAGTGTAGAGTTAGGGTACAACAAACACTCGCCCAGGGCCTGCTTCTGGTCCAGGCGCGACGCAGCCGTGTGCGGCACGGGCGACAACAGGTGCAGCGCGGAGTCGTCGAACGTCTCGTTAGAGCGGGACGGCAGCAGGCTGCTGCGCCTGGGGGCGGGGCTGGGAGGAGTGTGTGAGGCGGGAGTAGTGTAGAGTTAGGGTACAACAAACACTCGCCCAGGGCCTGCTTCTGGTCCAGGCGCGACGCAGCCGTGTGCGGCACGGGCGACAACAGGTGCAGCGCGGAGTCGTCGAACGTCTCGTTAGAGCGGGACGGCAGCAGGCTGCTGCGCCTGGGGGCGGGGCTGGGAGGAGTGTGTGAGGCGGGAGTAGTGTAGAGTTAGGGTACAACAAACACTCGCCCAGGGCCTGCTTCTGGTCCAGGCGCGACGCAGCCGTGTGCGGCACGGGCGACAACAGGTGCAGCGCGGAGTCGTCGAACGTCTCGTTAGAGCGGGACGGCAGCAGGCTGCTGCGCCTGGGGGCGGGGCTGGGAGGAGTGTGTGAGGCGGGAGTAGTGTAGAGTTAGGGTACAACAAACACTCGCCCAGGGCCTGCTTCTGGTCCAGGCGCGACGCAGCCGTGTGCGGCACGGGCGACAACAGGTGCAGCGCGGAGTCGTCGAACGTCTCGTTAGAGCGGGACGGCAGCAGGCTGCTGCGCCTGGGGGCGGGGCTGGGAGGAGTGTGTGAGGCGGGAGTAGTGTAGAGTTAGGGTACAACAAACACTCGCCCAGGGCCTGCTTCTGGTCCAGGCGCGACGCAGCCGTGTGCGGCACGGGCGACAACAGGTGCAGCGCGGAGTCGTCGAACGTCTCGTTAGAGCGGGACGGCAGCAGGCTGCTGCGCCTGGGGGCGGGGCTGGGAGGAGTGTGTGAGGCGGGAGTAGTGTAGAGTTAGGGTACAACAAACACTCGCCCAGGGCCTGCTTCTGGTCCAGGCGCGACGCAGCCGTGTGCGGCACGGGCGACAACAGGTGCAGCGCGGAGTCGTCGAACGTCTCGTTAGAGCGGGACGGCAGCAGGCTGCTGCGCCTGGGGGCGGGGCTGGGAGGAGTGTGTGAGGCGGGAGTAGTGTAGAGTTAGGGTACAACAAACACTCGCCCAGGGCCTGCTTCTGGTCCAGGCGCGACGCAGCCGTGTGCGGCACGGGCGACAACAGGTGCAGCGCGGAGTCGTCGAACGTCTCGTTAGAGCGGGACGGCAGCAGGCTGCTGCGCCTGGGGGCGGGGCTGGGAGGAGTGTGTGAGGCGGGAGTAGTGTAGAGTTAGGGTACAACAAACACTCGCCCAGGGCCTGCTTCTGGTCCAGGCGCGACGCAGCCGTGTGCGGCACGGGCGACAACAGGTGCAGCGCGGAGTCGTCGAACGTCTCGTTAGAGCGGGACGGCAGCAGGCTGCTGCGCCTGGGGGCGGGGCTGGGAGGAGTGTGTGAGGCGGGAGTAGTGTAGAGTTAGGGTACAACAAACACTCGCCCAGGGCCTGCTTCTGGTCCAGGCGCGACGCAGCCGTGTGCGGCACGGGCGACAACAGGTGCAGCGCGGAGTCGTCGAACGTCTCGTTAGAGCGGGACGGCAGCAGGCTGCTGCGCCTGGGGGCGGGGCTGGGAGGAGTGTGTGAGGCGGGAGTAGTGTAGAGTTAGGGTACAACAAACACTCGCCCAGGGCCTGCTTCTGGTCCAGGCGCGACGCAGCCGTGTGCGGCACGGGCGACAACAGGTGCAGCGCGGAGTCGTCGAACGTCTCGTTAGAGCGGGACGGCAGCAGGCTGCTGCGCCTGGGGGCGGGGCTGGGAGGAGTGTGTGAGGCGGGAGTAGTGTAGAGTTAGGGTACAACAAACACTCGCCCAGGGCCTGCTTCTGGTCCAGGCGCGACGCAGCCGTGTGCGGCACGGGCGACAACAGGTGCAGCGCGGAGTCGTCGAACGTCTCGTTAGAGCGGGACGGCAGCAGGCTGCTGCGCCTGGGGGCGGGGCTGGGAGGAGTGTGTGAGGCGGGAGTAGTGTAGAGTTAGGGTACAACAAACACTCGCCCAGGGCCTGCTTCTGGTCCAGGCGCGACGCAGCCGTGTGCGGCACGGGCGACAACAGGTGCAGCGCGGAGTCGTCGAACGTCTCGTTAGAGCGGGACGGCAGCAGGCTGCTGCGCCTGGGGGCGGGGCTGGGAGGAGTGTGTGAGGCGGGAGTAGTGTAGAGTTAGGGTACAACAAACACTCGCCCAGGGCCTGCTTCTGGTCCAGGCGCGACGCAGCCGTGTGCGGCACGGGCGACAACAGGTGCAGCGCGGAGTCGTCGAACGTCTCGTTAGAGCGGGACGGCAGCAGGCTGCTGCGCCTGGGGGCGGGGCTGGGAGGAGTGTGTGAGGCGGGAGTAGTGTAGAGTTAGGGTACAACAAACACTCGCCCAGGGCCTGCTTCTGGTCCAGGCGCGACGCAGCCGTGTGCGGCACGGGCGACAACAGGTGCAGCGCGGAGTCGTCGAACGTCTCGTTAGAGCGGGACGGCAGCAGGCTGCTGCGCCTGGGGGCGGGGCTGGGAGGAGTGTGTGAGGCGGGAGTAGTGTAGAGTTAGGGTACAACAAACACTCGCCCAGGGCCTGCTTCTGGTCCAGGCGCGACGCAGCCGTGTGCGGCACGGGCGACAACAGGTGCAGCGCGGAGTCGTCGAACGTCTCGTTAGAGCGGGACGGCAGCAGGCTGCTGCGCCTGGGGGCGGGGCTGGGAGGAGTGTGTGAGGCGGGAGTAGTGTAGAGTTAGGGTACAACAAACACTCGCCCAGGGCCTGCTTCTGGTCCAGGCGCGACGCAGCCGTGTGCGGCACGGGCGACAACAGGTGCAGCGCGGAGTCGTCGAACGTCTCGTTAGAGCGGGACGGCAGCAGGCTGCTGCGCCTGGGGGCGGGGCTGGGAGGAGTGTGTGAGGCGGGAGTAGTGTAGAGTTAGGGTACAACAAACACTCGCCCAGGGCCTGCTTCTGGTCCAGGCGCGACGCAGCCGTGTGCGGCACGGGCGACAACAGGTGCAGCGCGGAGTCGTCGAACGTCTCGTTAGAGCGGGACGGCAGCAGGCTGCTGCGCCTGGGGAACGGGGACTGGAACGCGGACCGCTTTGTGTACGGCGAGTCTATGAGGCGGGCGAGCACGCCGCCAACGTGGACCTAAAAAAAAGACATTCAGTCAAAAATTTAAGAGCGATAGAATCTAGTCAAGGGCGTCGCCAGCCGACGGCCCAGGGGGGCAGGGCAAGTTGATATAAATGCAGGACGAGGAAAAGGATTTGTGCTAGAGGCTAGGAAGCTTCACCAAGCATCATCATCATCATCATCATATCAGCCTATAGACGTCCACTGCTGGACAAAGGCCTCCCCCAAAGTTCTCCACAACGATCGATCTTGCGCCCCCTCATCCAATTTCTACCCGCGATCTTAACCAGGTCGTCGGTCCACCTTGTTGGAGGCCTTCCAACGCTGCGTCTTCCGGTCCGCGGTCGCCACTCAAGAACCTTTCTGCCCCAACGGCCATAGATTCTACGAGCAACCGCCCACTGCCACTTAAGTTTGGCGACTGTCTGAGCTATATCTACGACCTTGGTTCTCTTGCGTATCTCATCATTTCGAATTCGATCCCGCAAGGAAATTCCGAGCATAGCTCGCTCCATTGCCGTTTGAGTAAATGTGAACCTTCTTATGAGGCCCATTGTAAGCGACCACGTTTCAGTGCCGTATGTCATCACTGGCAACACACATTGCACCAAGCATGTAAACATAGAAAGTGTACGGGCGCGAGGAGGCTCGGTTAATTATTCAGAAATGTCATAATATAAAGAGAGGGAAACGCGAGCGTTGCGAGCGCGAAATTTTTGGAATGTACGGTCTATAGTAGGTAATAGAGTTAGATAAAAACGCGAGCGTAGCGAGCGCGAAATTTTGACTATCAATTCATTATGATGCAAGTGCGGAAAATCACGAGTCACGGGACCGAGAAATCTTGCCCGAGCCACAGGACGCGACGACTAAAGTCTCGAGGCTGCCAAGAAGCTGCCGTTAAAATCACGAAACTTCATCAACCGAGTGAAGCATGTCCGTTACAACCTGGCCAAACATGGTCTAGTTGTCTAGATTTTCGGCTGTTCCCACCTACCGGTCGCATTTCTCAACCAATTTTCTTTAAGTTTCGTGAGTAAAATAAAAAAATTTTTGGTCGATAATTTTTTTAGTTTTTCTTTTTCAAAATCGCGGTGATATTGGTGATGGAAACGTAAAACAATACGAATTTCAGTCATTTCGAAACAAGCTCGCGAGGTCTTCAACTCATAGAACCACTAAAGTAGTTTTTTTTTTTTTTGTAGCTATGTTTTATGTGCCAGTTCTTCTTCTTCGGTACACTCTACAGTCCCTACAAAGTGTCACCTGTCAGTGTGAGACACGTCGCCACTCGTTTCGTAATAACTTGTAAGATTTATAATTGACGTGTAACAAACCACCATCTTTATTATGAGATTTCTGACTGTAGTTCTTTAATTATCGCCTTTATTGCACGATAAAAGGTCCACCACTTTCTAAGGAATATTTTAGTACGAGTGACGACGCTTTAAATGTTAAACATATAGAAAAATATTTCACAAACAGAACGCTAACTAAAGATTTTTATGATTGTAGTTAATGCTTACCTTTCCCACAACGTGATTCCCACTCTGCAGTATAATGTTCCCAGACTCATCTATCAACGCAATCATGTTCAAATGGTCCAGCACCACAGCATCCTTAGCCAGCACCGTCGAAATGGTTCCCACTATCAGATTCGTCTTACCCAGCTGCCCGTGCAAGTGACTCTTCTGAAGTCTTAAAATCTGTAGCTTACTCGTTCCGGCTATTTTAACCATGAAACATAAGTACTCATGTCCCACTAGATCTGTGTGTAAAAAGGTCTTCATGTCTGATGCATTCTCAATAGGATCTCTGCGAATAGTTTGGCTGTCGGTCCAGATGTGATCAAGACAGACTTCAGGGTATAAAGGCAACGCAGGTGGTGTTTGGACGTAGTTACTCGCCGTCATGGATGTCGAAGATGCTTGTCCGATGGAATGGTGCGGTGATAGACCTTGCTGGTGGAATACATTTGCTAGAGGACTGTCGAGCCTTGAACGGGACGGTGTGCCAGGACGCTTTGAATGGAACGGACTACCTGATAACGGATTGGTTGTGTTTCTACCTATGTTACTGTGCATCGGGCTCCCAAAATCTACAGATTGACTGAAGACTGTTGTCGTTGAGTTCATGCTGGGGCACATTGATAAGCACTCATCTCTGGATGCTTTCCGGATCTTCCAGAGGGAATGTGTCGCTAGTTTGCAATCGTAAAGCAAAATTATGCTCGGGTGGGTGCTCACGAAAATGATTTGTACATCTCCATCATTGTAATATTGAAGCCCATGTGATGGAGACCTCATAAGTATAGGGCAAACTTCATCCAACGGATGTGAAAGCGAGAAACAAGTGGGTAAAGGCACATCATTGTCATACCCTGAAATCGACTCCGCTCGTAACTTTGCACTCATATTCCCAAAAGTCTTGGATTTCGAAAACGTACTATTATAAGACTCGTTCAATTTCGAAAACGATGATGGGAGCATCGAGTTTTGCATCAATTGTGTTGGCTCTTTTTCTAGCAACACTCCATACTTCATGGGCCACACTTTTTTTACTTGAAATGGGACGCTCGCCATGTATTCCCTTCCGTCTGTGGCATAAACCCTAAGGCATTTGTTGTCTATGAGTAGAATCGATGGCATGATTTTTGTAGAGAGATGCTCTGTCGAGTCTTCAATCTTTATATTTTTCTTGACGTCACCGATCTGTGAGTTCAGCGCGTCTAGCAGCATGGTGTTGTTTATGGCCACATGGAAGTCTGCGAATGCGGCGTGTTTTATCGGGTTGTCTATGGTGTAGCACATGATTGTTTCTCTATGCTCTGCACTTGATAGCTTGGTAGCTGGTGTGGAGATTAAGCCTGCAAATATAACAAAAAAATGTTGGCATAGTTGTGAGTTGCCAGATTTATCCAAGTGGTAGTCATACTGCTCGTAGAACCAAGGGCAGAGGCCAATTTTTGATGGGATGTTATTAAATTCAAAATCACTTGATCAACTTATTTATTAAAAACGTTTTGTGGCACTTTTACAAAAGGTTTAATCCTTATATCCTATCCATTGCCTTGTTTACATTAGATAAAAATAAGCAAAAAAAACGTACCTTTAGACCAAACCGCTGTGCATCCCTTCACATACAGCTCTTCTTCATAATAACAATCAGTCTTCGGATTAAACATCTTCTTCTTTGGACTGCCCTGACTGTGATCCAGCCGGAACCGTCTCGACATGTTACTGGAGCTATTGGCACTGCTGGCCCGTGACGGACCAGGGGCTGGTTCGGTGTCCATTCTCTTTACACCGGACATTTCAGACTTAATGGAGATATTGAAGTCATGTTTTAGACGGCTGGTTGGTTGGAAAGAGTCTGACATGACGCCATCATTAGTTTCTTTGGAGTTTGGTGGGTCTTCTTCAAAATCTGAAAATATTAGTTATTTAAATACAGCCTGAGAAGAAAATTTAGAAATCAAAAAGTGGCAATACTGTAGTGTCGTCCCATTTTCTTAGATTGATTAGAAAGGGATGACAATTGCCACTTTTTAATTTCTACTCCTTATGTCGTACTGTATGTGACCAGTTTCTAAAAAAAGTAAAATTTTTGTAACAAGCTTTTATTGCAGACTGCACTTTTTTTTAAACATTCATCATATACTCTCCAAGATGATCCTAAAAAGCCCAAACCTGGTATGATTTCGCAATTTTATTACAGAGTTCTATGGCCATCATCCCACTAAACCATCAGGCTAAATAATCAGATCAGCTCTATTGTACCTATCATACTATTATATTATTCCTTGTTATTGAAGATACTAAGAATAGAATAGAATAGAATAGAATACTCTTTATTGCACACCTCAAGAAGAAAGAAATACAAATACAAATGACACTTAACATTACAATAGAGGCAAACAATAGGCGATCTTATCGCTAAAAAGCGATTTCTTCCAGACAACCTTTGGGTAGCGGATTAATATAAATGGAATGAGATGAGTAGGCGATGCAAAAAGCAATCAAGAAAACTACTGAAAAAATATTAAAATCTACTAAAACCTATGATAATATATATTGATACATAAACATACATAAAAATATACATAAATGAACAACTAAGTATTCTAAATTTCAGCTCAATCAGTGCGTTTTGGGCAATTTAAACTTAACTCACAAAATTTCGGTACAGACAGACAACGTGACAAGTGCTAAATAAAACCTTGTAAAGCTTTTGGCTTATTATCATGTCAATATTACAGATGAATTGCCAATTTTGCATTTTAGAAAGCCTTCATTTATAAAATTATACAAGTCTCTATGTTTTGTTTCATTACAGGGAGATGCTCATGTGAGAGGTAAGGGGCACCTTTACAGAACAGTTGTTTACTGTCATAAAAATAAACCATGTGGGCAAAGCTGTGTGGACTGATCACTTAATATTTAAATTTTTTAAGCGTATTACACATTAAATAATTTACCTGCTAAATTTAAATTTATAGAATTTCTAATTCAATGAGGAACAAAAGCAAGTATGACTGACCCTCCTTAGCCTTATAATACACCTCCCGGACACACCACCACTCCTGTTCGTCCTTGGCTTCCAGCAGGCTCTCATCCTTGATGGCGAAGTTGGTGAGCTTGTAGAGCAGTGAGTTTTCTGATGCTGAGGAGTTGGCTTTGCCATAGATTTGTTCAGGATGCTTTGCTAGTACTGTCCTGCCATGAGGCACAAACTCCTGGAAAACAGTTATATTTTACGATGAAAGGGATATTGAAACGATGATGTTGTCATACTCCTTTTAGCTCAGGTAAAGAACATATAGGGTGCTCTGTAGCCTTTCGAGTTCCAAAGGTAGCAAATCACAATGACAGAAAGTTGTTCCCCAAACACTAGATTATTTTCCGCGTGCAGTACATTTGGTTTATAGCTTTGCGACTGCCCATCTAGCACAGCTATGCGACACAACTCTTGTCCTGCAAAATGTGACCTGTATCTCACTCAGTACTGCAAAGAAAGAGATGGGTTGCTACCGTCATACGAGAAAGAGTCAAGTGACACAGTTGTGTCAGAGGTGATAGGACACTTAAAGACGTAAACTCTTAAGAGTCGTCTAAATAGCATAAAAAGATTATCACGCCAAGTGAGTTGCAGCTATGGCTAAAAATGTTGCATTTGCATGCCATGAATCTTTACCCGAGAGGTATAACACTGTAAGAGCCTCCGTACTTGAGAAGCATAATGCTGTAAGTTCATGTAACATAGCACTTACAATGTTTTTTCAGGTAAAGGTGAGCTTACAGAATTAAGCATCTGAGGTACAGAAATATTATTTGACTTTATAAAACATTGGCCCAAAGCATTGTACTAAACGTATAGTTGTTGCTTTTTTTTTTTTATACTACGACGGTGGCAAACAAGCATGCGGCCCGCCTGATGTTAAGCAGTTACCGCCTCCTATTTTATTTATTTATTTAATCTTTATTGCACAAAAGAAAGAACTTATTGTACAAAAGGCGGACTTAATGCCATAGGGCATTCTCTACCACTCAACCATTGGGCTAAGCAGATAATTTGTGGGCGGTGCAACTAAATTAAAACAATTTCATCCGCCTATGAACGCTTGCAACGCCAGGAGCATCACGCGCGCGTTGCCGACCCTTTAAGAACCTATTTACCTGCTTAGTATTCTGATTCTGCCATTTGTATAGCCTCATGAATATACCAGAAGTATAGCAATAGCATGAATTACTTACCTACTTCATGACGGCCATAAAAACACATATCAATGAAAATGTTCCCAACTTTATTAATACTGTAATGGTTACTAAAAAATCTACTTTGTATATTATAAACACATTATTAATCAAATTTATTGTTTTAAGACTCATATAAAACAGCTCCATCTGCCCCAAAGGAAATGTAATAATTGTATAATTACTAAAAGATTTGAGCTTTGCAATGTTTTGTTTTGATAAAACAAAATATAACCTACCAGTGGTTCAGACGCCGCGATCATTATATTGACATCCAGATTTGAAGCGATTACTTTAAACACACGCGTTTGTAAGCATATATCACACTTTTAATTAATAACTATAATATTAAAGATGTTTTATCATCAAAATCCCTAACGAACACCGACTACGGTTTGATGAATTTGACAATTTTGTTTGACGTTTGAAAGACGGTTTAAAATAGTTACCAGTATTTTTGTTGCCATATAAAATCTCAATATACTAATCTCTTTCTAAAGTCGGACGACACGACAGCGTTGTCGCGACATAGCAGTGGATTTATGAGATTGTATGCTGTTGTGTTTTTAGGGTTCCGTACCCAAAGGGTAAAAAGAGACTTCGCTGTCAGTCCGTCCGTCCGTCTGTCACCAGGCTGTATCTCAAGAACGGTGATAGCTAGACAGTTGAAATTTTCACAGATGATGTATTTCTATTGCCGCTATAACAACAAATACTAAAAATAAAACAAAATAAATATTTAAGGGGGGCTCCCATACAACAAACTTACAGATAATGGTACGGAACCCTTCGTGCGCGAGTCCCACTCGCACTTGGTGTATTTTTTATCTACACCCATCAAGATTGTTTGGAATTTAACAAGTTAAATTCCAAACAATTTCAGATATTATAGGTAAGGAATTAATTGGCAGCGACCGAAATCAGAGATGTAATTTCATAACAGTACCGTAGCCACCGCGATGTCACCATTACATTTCATAAATAAATCTGAGAGTGTGCGACGATTGATTCTCTCTACTTCATTTCATTATTATGGGACTATACGTGCTATTACAGAGTTTGCGCTGCGCCGTTAGGACCATAGTACAGCATCATCTTGTTATATTATACTTGTCCTCCGATCATACTGGCGCCTTGGGCGAGTCTTTCATTGTATGGCGCCTAGATCTTTAAAGAAACGCCCGTTGGGAGCCAGCGCCCGGGTCGACTCCCCCTAAAGCTGCCACTGCCTCCAATGTCCGTTATAGCCATAAAAGGCTACCGAGTAAGCCACCATTTCTGATCCTCTCATCACGCCAAAACGGCTGGACGAATTTTAACCAACTTTGGTATAGGGATAGCTGGACATCCAAAGTTACCTATAGGATATTTTTACCCGATAACGGTAGGTTTTTTTTATGCGGACCAAGTTTTAGAAGATGCACACCTACTATTTCTTATTTTCAATAAATACTAGACGTGCACAACTTCATTCGCAGAGGGCAATATTCATAAACTTCCTTTTTGCTTATCTATATAGTCGGATATAATTTATCCTTTTACCATCTGCAGATAACCCACTATATTCTCTTTTGGATGACCACTTACCAATACAACTACTGATAGGGTGTACCATTAGTACCGTTAGTTAGTAAAAAAAAGTTTGAAAATTTTAGCATGTAATATTGAACTAAATCAATGTTGATCCTATATTTGTGGTGATACCACATCTCTTATTTATACCTAGATTCAAAGGATAAATAAGAAGCCAAAATTCTACGGAATCCGCTAAAGTAATTTGACATATATGTATAGTAAAGTTGTCAGATTTCTTATGCTGACTGTACAAATGAAGACACTGTTAAGTATACACCCATAGACCGTCATGTTGCAATAAGGATTATATCCATTTACAAAGGGTAGTAAACGACGTCTCTCACGATGGTTTGATGGTAGATTCTGACAGACAGGAACAGGTAATTAACATACAAGTACATAATTAAACAAACGTATAATATGAATAAACTTTATTTCTACAATAAAAGGATATAATAATTATCGAACCACATTTTTCAGTAACAAAACATTCAACAATATTATACTTTGGAACCAAACACACTTTGGGTGCCTTTATTATGCCCTATGGCCCTAACTAATGTATAGTATAGACCAGTGTTTCTCAAATAACAAAACAATTGCATTCTCCCGCAACCAAGTTGAGGGTAGAACAATATCACTTCAACTAGTGAAACGGATTACAAGCGATGGCTTAAAATTAACAATAATTCGATTATATCACTTCTAACCATCCATTGCAATAAATAGAAGACATTTCAGCAATGGAGGCATCAAAATGATTTTTAAAACAGATCTCTTAGCACCATAATAATGGACTTAGTGCGTCAAAAGTTGCTTTCGACAATTTAATTTACGAGTTAGTCCATTACTTCTACTTTTCTACCTTTTTATACGATCAAACCTGCAAATGCAATTCCCTGACCGCGGACTGGCCCCACTCAACTCGTCTTAACTCTATAGCGGTAAAATAAGGCTTTGTCTACACAAGGCATACATACTTTCTCATAAGACATTCAGTAATTGTGATGTTCAATTCATACTGATCAAGCCTAATTCAAAATCTCATTTAGGAACCTTTAAAAGCTCGCTTTTCCATTAAAACGTAACAATTGATAAATCTTTATACAAAAATCAACAAATGAATTTAAGCTCTGTGAAGAGTACATGGTTTTTAAAACGAAAATGCAACAAGCTACAATAAATAAAAAAACAGACATTTGAAATGTCGTATAACTATTATGGTGTTTAAATATATGTATGATAGATATATAATATACCACTTACTAATATCATATAATATTATACCTAACTAGCTTTACTCTAAATACATTTGGTCTTTGGATGAGCATGTTACAATATGGCGTGTAATGTTTGTAACGTTTAAAAAATATAAGTGCACTTTTGAATTTAGAACTCGACTGTTCAATACAAATTCTAGACTAGACCAGCAACAGAATCGTGACTGACGGCCCCGATGGGTCTTCCCAAAAACTTGCACCTCCTACTTGTTGTCTTATTAATTGACTTTTAGGGTTTTTTCTCAGAATCAAGAGTGCCATCGATTTTATTAAAATGTCTAGGAAAAAAGTTATTATTAAAAAAAAAATACCGAGACTTCAATGAGAAGAAACTGTATTTACGAGAACAACAAAATAAATAATGAAACAATGAACTTTATTATGTAAGCAGGCCACAAAGGGGACTTTTAAATATCTGCTTCCACTGAACGAGTTTCTATAAGATTAAGAACATTAAATCCGACATAGATTTGCCTTTAACATTTGAAGAGTTCCCTCGATCTAAAATGACGGAGTTCTGAGGTAACAAACATAAAAAAAAAATTAAAAAATAAAGATGCAACCAAATTGAGAACTTCCTTTTTTTGAAGTCCGTTGAAAAAGTTAGATTTTAAGAAATTTTGTATGAGTGGACATTATTTTTTTAACTCATGATTTTGATAGTCCTCTTGATTATGAGTATAAAATCAGCCTGAAATTTTCATATCTGGGACAAGTGGGATGATACACCTATTTTTTTTCAATGCCGGATGTACCCCATAGGCGACAGAAAAATCACAGAACTTCATTAGTATATCCATCACAAAATAAACAAGAAAAACAAATTTGAGAAACACTGTTCCGAAATTAAACAGCTAGTGACAATGGTGTGAACTTAAAATTGGTTAAAATAACTTAATTACAAAGTTCGTATTTTTTTTTGTTTCATGATAATCATGAAGTTTTCGTTTCAGGTACCTAAAGGGATAAGATTACTCGTACTTTGTATACTAATCAATGAAGAGTTAATAAAATGAGAATGCTCTTTTAGGATTTAGTAAGTAAATTGTAGATTTCCGTAAATTAAATATTAATTCATAAAAGAGAAAGAGTGAAAGTAAAGATAGAAAGAAACAATTATCATTTAAGTCCTAGAAAAAGTTTTATCACAAGTGCTAAATTGCGAGTTTCACTCACAAATGATTTTGGCCGGCTTTTGAGGCCTTTAGGATAACTAGCGATCAACTAAATTACAATAGACTTGTTAAATTCATGAGCAAAAATGTGATCAAATCTGAACACGCATCTAAGCCGTTAACAATAGAGGCAAGTTCGCATAATATTTTTGATCAAATCTTTGCTCGTAAATTTTTGAACTCGGCTGTACCTTTATAAACATTACTGATTAGTTTCCGATTATAAACAAATCAACCGAAATTGGACGAAGTTACTCAGTTAATTTTACGCAATAAATCGTCTGTATAAAAATAAATTCATTTTGAAGCGGCACGACGTGCCAACCAAAATGGTACACCGATAAAAATGCAATGCAGTCTATGCACGTGGCGCCTTGGTATTCATTTTACAATCTAAATAAGGCGACTCAAATAAACTAATGTTATATATGAAATAAATGAGGTTGTATATTTAATGACTTATGTTTGGCATTCATAACTTATAGTTAATTGTGATGATGGATGCAAATGGCGCGTTCCGGTTCGAAAACTCACGTTTTTTTTTATCGGAACGTGACATTTTCATAAATATACTCTTGGGGATTACTTTTGTATTCCTTAACACATGTAAGATTATGCCTTGTTTTTTTATTTTGTGTGATATCAATATTTACCTAACTATCACCCTTATTATTCCTAATAAAGCATAACGTAGCAGCCTATACGCCGTACTCAACTAAAGTATACATATATATATATAGATTTTTATTTCCATATAAATAAAATCTATAATCTACTTTATAAAAACTACAATTAAAAGTGTACAATAATATTAATCTTTATGCGTATGTAAAAGTAGATCTATATATAAATATTATCTGATTATAAAGTAAATAATTTTTGGAATATCTTTTAAGGCTAGTGGTATATACAGTTATACCTGGGAAGCGTGTTCGCTCACGTTGGCAGAGATGATGTTGTCAGGTATGGCCGTCTCTTCCATTTTGGATGTGTTGGCCGCCACCTCGGCCAGCGTCGCCAACGCCAGCAGGTCCACGTTGCCATGAGATTGTTTACAAATCTCCATGTTTTGGACGACACTGCAAGGCGCTTCCGTAGCGATCTTAAACTCGGGACTGTTGTTGTGAGCCTCCTTCAGTTCCACGCTTGAAATCAGACTGTTTATCTCGAGCCTTGTGATGCTGATTTTCCTCGGTTTTCGCTTCTGGCTGCCGATGACGGTCTCCCGCCAATTTTCGGCCATTTCTCGTCGGTCGAGATAAGCCGGCCTAGGAACGGAGTTGACGATGTGGGAGCTCTCGTATTTCGGTTTCAGATTTGTAGACTTCTTTTTGCGTTTGTTCTCGCGTTTCTTTTGCTGGAACTTCTCGAGACTTAGAGAGGGCAGGGCTTTAATTTTTGCGTCTAAATCAAAATCTGCAGCCTTAAAAGATTTGTTCAGGTTATTGTCTGGTTTGGGTGCTTCGGTTTCTTCGGGTTTAAATTCGCTTTCGGGCGGTGGTTCGTCGGTTGACGCGTCTTTCGTGTCGTACGCGAGTTCCTCGCTACGCGGGTTACCAGGGTCCCAACTACACGAGGCGTTGTAGTTTTCGTCGGTCATCTTGTCGGAGTAATCTCTCTTCTGCCTCTTGTTAACTATCAGTCCTCCTCCAGCCATGAACTCCTGGTATCTCTTCCCCTTGCACGACCTCCCAGATTTCATGTTCTTTTCGTCATCGGACCAATGCCGCTGGAAGCTATACTCGTCATCTCTAGAGTAGCGCTTTTCGACGATCTGATCTATGACGTCTTGGTTAGTGAGCTGATCGTTAGGAACGGTGTAATATATACGTCCTTTCTGTGCATCGAATTCTTCCTCAAAGATCTTGGTAGTTTCAGAGAGAGCATTCTGTAGCTCCCTTATACTTACTTCTCGAGCGAATCCTTTCATGTTCTCCCTTTCGATATGAGATCTGTCATCGTTTGAGATCGTGCTTATTTTGTAAGAAGGAGGTGAGTAGTAGGGGTTCGGAGTTTTGATTTCAGTCTTGGTAGCTAGGAGGCTGCTCAGTCCTCCCATTTGGGCTTCGTCGGCCAGTTTTCCGGGAGTGAACATGGATAGAGTCTTTGGGTCGGCTTCGAAGACATGGTCGTTCGGTTTCTTGTTGAGGTCGACTTTAGTCGAGTTGTTGTTGGTTTTTTCTAGCTCGGCTTCGTGGTATTCTACCTCGGGAGACTCGGTTACCTTGTCGCAAGTCTCGCGGGGGCGCGACGTGTGCGTGCGGAGGGGCGGGGCGGGAAGCTTGTACCATTTGAAGTCAGGGTTCGCGCTGAAGAACGCATCTTTGTACTGGAACCAATACAACATCACATTATATTAATCTACCTGTTTATTATCGCGCTAAACTAGGGCTGCCATCCGTCCGGGTTTCCCCGGATTTGTCCTAGTTTTGAGGCCGTATGGGTCGGGGTTTTCAAAAATATCCGGAGAAAACCCGGACGCATTTTATGTGAATGAAAAATGAAGCGATTGTTTTTTTTATGATATAATTTTCGGACACGTCCAGGGAAAAAATGCGATACACGCCAAATGTCCGTGTTTTTTATGTCTTTGTCCGGGTTCGGCTAATTTAGATATGGCAGCCCTACGCAAAACTGAAGTTCAATAGAATATGCAAATTAACAGTGATTTATTTTGTTTATTTTTAACTACCGAACAGATGTTTGTAATTGGTCAGTGTAATATTACCTGTTTAGCAAGACCTGTGTAGCAGGCTTTCTCTTCTTTGTCCAAATTGGCCCACCATTCTCCGAGAATCTTCGTAATGGATCTGCAATTAGAAACGCATATTATTACCTACAACATATCCGATATTAAAACAAGGCGTAGGTGTAGGTAACACCAAGTATTTTAATTAGTAATAAAAGTAAAAAAATATATAAATGTCATAAATTTTACTTTATAATTCCACTATAGGCTTTTTCATTTTCGACCTATATTAGAAAAAATATCTAGATTTCTTCTTTGCATTTTTCTGAAGTTACTCTAGATATACGATGTCCCCAGGCTCACTTGTCTATGGACGATACCAAAATCCCAAGACCATAGAGTTGAAAATAGAGCTTGTTCCATTATTACGTTTATTAATTTTTCTAGGGGATTCCCGGAGCTAGTGAGTTTTCCCCGCGTGAAATGAACTCGGTTAATTGAAACGATTGCTACGTGAATCATCCTTCTATGGCATACAAAAAAGATAAACGAATGAACTAGTGATGTGCCATTACCAGAAATTTATACAACATGAATCGGTAACGACACGCAACGGTACATCACTAGTTCCTCGACCTGTGCGCCGCTTCCATTGACATTGAAACCAAACAGATTCACAATCGGGCAAGGTTTCAAGATAAATGCTTACCTATTCTCGAGATTAGGATATTTATCGCGCACGACGCTCCGGTGACGTTTGCAGAAGATGAGGAAAGCGTTCATGGGCCGGCGCGCGTGGTGCGCCGGCTCGTTGTCGCCGTCCTGCTCTATCATGGTTAACATCTGGAACAAGAAAGGGATAGATATCGGTCAACACAAACAACACTACAGCCTGAAAGGCCGGCAACGCACTTGTGACTCCTCTGGTGTTGCAGGTGTCTATGGGCGACGGTAATCGCTTTCCATCAGGCGATTCGTTTGCTCGTTTGCCCCCTATGACATAAAAAAAAAGCCAAGAAGTGGATTTTCCTGCATTTATGCAGGATTTTCAACTAACACAGTCCGCCTATTTTTGAGGACCATTTCCAGGCTTCATCAACGCTTTGCTTTATGTACTGAGTTGCATAACTGCAATTCTGTAGCTCATAGTACTTGTGCTCATTGTATTTATGACCTGGAATTATGTAGTATAGGATTCAAAGACTGTTAAGGTCCGCCAAGTTTATAAACCAACGCTATTTGAAAATACATTATTGACGGATCATTGCATTGCACACGCGATAAATAAATAAATAATTGATTATTATCGTTATTGATAGCAATATCTATAATTGAACATAATACAATTATGTAAAAAGGAGTAACAAGACCATCTTAGGGCCAAAACACAATTACAAGACACGACATCGCATCGCCGTACCACGATGCGACGTCGTATCGTGGAAATGCATAAATCCAAAATGAACTTTATTTACATGTGACAAGATGCAAAATTAAAATTCATTTTACAATCTCACGACGTCGCGTCGTACCACGATGCGATGTTGCACAGTCGCCATCAGATATATCGCAGCATATAAGGCGTCCATAAATATCTGAACATGTACTGTAACGCCCAGTAAATAAGAGTCGTGTTCAGATATTTATGAACGCCTTATATGCTGCGATATATTTGATGGCGACTGTACCTTGTAATTGTGTTTTGGCTCTTACTCCTAGTCTATGCAACATCGCGGGGTTCCTTAGGTACCGGTGAAGCGTAATGTTTTCAAATGTGCATGTAAAAATAAACAGTTAATATGCATTCTATAAATACTAACGTGTGTTAGATTATAGCACACTGTAATAAACATATTGTATTTACGTAAAACGGCACGACAAAGGAAAATGTAAGGAAATGTTAAGATGTTAACTTCAAATTTGAAATATTTCCTTAGAACCGACAAATCAACATATGAAACGTTTTTATTTTTCCAACTTATTCCAAAAGTAGATTGCGTCTTCTGCTTTTTACAATTTCATTGGAGCGAAGCTCCCATGGATCGACTCGAATGGACTTTGTAACAATGCGCAGATCTCAGCGAGTTCTCAACCGATTTTAGAAATTTTTGTTTTAAAATGCAAAAATTAAATTTCGCTAGGTCGTGACGAAGAGAAAATTTTGAAAAAAAAAAAAAACTCCGCTCCAATTTATGGTGCAAGCTTAGCCGGTGGCTGACTCTGCATCGACCTAGTATTAGACAGTGTGACGTAGGTACATTTAGAGAAAACTCGGACAGTGTTGATTTTTTTGCAATGTCATGCAACTAGGGTTGACAAAAACCGGTAATTACCGAAGTTACATGTTTTTATACAAATCTCAAGTCTAGATAAGCCCAACTGACTCGAGATTGTATATTTACATATGTTATCGTTTTTATCTATAAACACAGTATCAAGTGTGCTTTTCCAAGTGCAAAATATTTCGTCACGCGATAACAGCGATATCAGAGGGTCGATGACATACGAATCGCATTGTGCCCGTTACTTTGTTCTTGATGTTAATAAGCCGGAAAATTGTGCAATACTGCATTAAAGGACAAAATTGTATTGTCAAACCACATACTGTTTTTAAACCAATCAAAAAAAAAGGAGTAGAATTATTCCTATAGTGCAGTATCCGAAGACCAAAAACCTAATAGGGAACAGGGAAAAGTGACGCTTACTGCACCGATAAGTGCGAAGCTCATAACATCTTGAATGATTCAGAGTTTATTGAACTATTTATTTATACAAAACAAAATTATCAAACTTATCTTCAGTTCTTTCGTAACTAATTTTAAATGTGTGATAAACAGAATTTTGGCAAAAGGTCGACAAGTAGGTCAACACTCGAATGACTACTGCGGGACGATAACGAGCCAAGAATGCGTGTTATAGTGTTAATTATGCTTAAACTAGGATTTAACACCTTTAGAACCAAAGTGCAATAAGTCGCCAAACAAATTAACACAAATTAACTCTTGGCTTGATGTCATAACGCCTAAAATAGAACTAATTTATAAACAACCTTAAAATCCTTTGCTTAAAAACATGATTTTGTATTCCAAGCGCGCCACCGCCATCTAACGGATGCCAATTGAAACCAAAGTGCACGCATACTGACTGTAAATTAAATTAGTAGTCAACTCTATAATAACAGTACAAATTTATGTAACGTAGTGGTCGGAATTGGAACTAACGCCGCGTCATACTGATTTGCTTATAGCTTTTTACACCAGCGACAATGTTGCCGGCTTAAGTAACTTTGTTGCAATAAAGGTTACCAAGTTCGTTTACCCACAGGTGTGTTATCACACAAACTTTCACAGCTCGACTTTGCGGATGTGACGCGACACAATTACTTAATTTTATTATTACCAGACTATGAGATAATTAGCGGTTAATAAATTATGTAAATATTGTCAATAATCATTAATTTGCAGCTCTCAATGAGTTTGGCTACCAATTTTATTGGTTTATAATAATGGATGTTTATTTACTGGCGATTCGATACTTAGTGAATTATTTTAATAACTTGCTTCAGTGAAAAATACTAAGATAAAGTAAAATTTAATAACCAACCGATTCGATAAAAACCGGTCAAGTGCGAGTTGGACTCGCGCACCGAGGGTTCCGTACAAACACTTTCCATCCTTAAGTGGTTAAGTTAAATTTGCACCTGGTATGTATAGCGCCCCATACAAATGAGGTGCAAAGTTAACGCAACCAATCCCGGCTGTTGTATGGGAGCCCCCCTTAAGTGACAGACGGACGGACGGACAGCGAAGTCTCAGTAATAGGGTCCCGTAAAAAATGACACTACATTTACTTTATTTAATAGTAAATTTGTATGTAATTACGGGACCGTATCTTCTGTTTCTCCTAGTGTCATAAAACCGACAATTGATGATTAAATTGAAAACGACAGCTAGTCTAAGTTCTCAAAAGGAGAACTAAAACACTTACAAAATTAAACAAACCCCACATTCCAATCATAAACGACGAGCAATAAACATACACTATAATATAAAAATACAACGCCATCTAGCTTTCTGCCGCAAACGAATTTCAATTGCCTCGGAATCACGTTCTGTGCTACATAGCTCACGACCACATTCTTGCGGGTTGACCTTAAAATAGTGTTGCGCTTCCAGTTGAGATTTTTACCGATTTTTTCGTGAATTAGCGATTCGATGTCATCGTTTATAATTTTTTGTGTGCCACTGCTAGGCAAAGTGCCCTCGGTTAGATCTCCACAAGTCCCTTTAAGCCGTTGCTTCCGGCCATTTGACTGGTTTACAATTATTGCACGATAAAATTTTCTTAACTTTTTAAGGAAAGTGAGTTGACCTTATAGTGTCGTACCTCTAGTCAATTTTTACCGATTATTTCTTTAACAAATCTTGAACTGGTCGACTCAATGTCATCGTTTATAAATAAATAGAACGATTGTGTTTTTAGCTTTTCAAGGAAAGTGTTTATAAGATATATTGGATGTTTTTCGGTCTCATTACTATTCGTTACTAAAACAAGCCAATAAAGTTGATAGGTAGAGGTAGGTATATAGTATCCACGCTCAAATTCGCATAAACGTTTGTAGTGACGGCTGTTAAATATTCATATTTAATGATTGACAGCATGTAAAAATCGATTACCAATCTTCTGTAGTAGTTCTTTGGGTTATGGGTGATGTTCTCGTAAGTTTTTTGTTAAGGTTTTCCGAAATGAGAAAGCATAAAAACCGACGTTATAATTTATCAGGAGTTAATAGGAGACGACACAACGGCGTGGGTAACACTAATCGACCCACTTTTGACCCCTCGATATATCAAATCTAATTGACCTGCCTTCACAGTTGCAACTTCGCGAGAAGTGAGGAATGATTGATATTTAAAAAAATATATTGCTCCTCGATAGGATAACCCTCCCCCATTCCTAGGAAAAAGTTATACTTTTCAGTAGCATAAAAAAAATAGATGAAAATGTTTTTTCCCGCCTTGTACGAGCATCGCTACGGCATTGGCGGTTGTTTATTATTTTAAATATGTATGTATGTACACCAAACCCACATCAATAATTATCTCCAATATGACCGTAGGGTGAGTCTCCACTGTAGCGGAAACGTGCGGAATCGACCAATCACCTGAGTTGAAGACTGTATCTCCGCTCCGCTTCACTCCGCACCCTTAAAGTTACTGGTAGAGACAGAGACCACCTCCTCCAGTGTGTATTTATGTGCTACGTGTCACGTGACATAGTTTTTTTTTCGTAAATTCACCTGTTCCCCATAAACCAGCCGGACCTTGACCCACAGCCGAAGTGTGCCGAGGCAGCCGGGGCGTCGGCCCATGAAAGTGAAACGGCGCGCGCGCAGAGCTTTCGACGTCCGCCGGGTGGATAATTGGGTTATGTAAATGTGCATCCTTTTAGTCTGGTTTTGGCTACCAGAATTTGGGCTTTTTGAATGGTGTTTTGGACTAAGATGGTGTTACTCGTAACTCGTAAGGACGGCTTGATGATAAGCAGTTCAATAAATATTAAAGGGACAATCTTACACAAATCGATTTAGTCCCAAGCTAAGAAAAGCTAGTACTATGGGTACTTCCGTTTCGGACCGAATCATGAAGTAGTGAAGTATGTAATAATAGGCTAAATCTGTTTCGGTTTTCTTAAAATCACAAATCGCTATACAGCTGACGTCTTGATTGAGAGAGTGAAGTGATTATGTCAACAGAAAGCAAAGTTTTGTACCATACTAGCGACCCACCCCGGCTTCGCACGGGTGCAATGCTGATAAATTATGCATGTATTATACATACATGCCTTCCTTTGAATCACTCTATCTATTAAAAAAAAACCGCGTCAAAATCCGTTGCGTAGTTTTAAAGATCTAAGCATACATAGGGACAGACAGACTGACAGACAGCAGGAACCGACTTTGTTTTATACTATGTAGTGATAGTGATGTAAAGATCTACAAACGTGTGTATATTAAGACATAAAATCCAAAACTATCAGTGTAACTGAAGCGTTGTACCATTTTGTGGTTAAATGTATTTGAATAAAGTTTTATCTATCGACACTATGACAGCGTCGTTTATTCACGAAACCGCATGATGCAGTTTCACAGTAAATATAATTACTAATATGTTTGGGAAAATTTGTACTAGTTGGTGTGACTTTATACGACAAATTAAACATTTTAGAGTTGATAATGTAATGTCGAATTAAAATTGGTGATATTTGCTTGTTGGTTTGTTGTTGCCGTCTATAATAAAACGATTTACATATTAAAATGAAACAAAACAAACGCCCCTAAGGATAAAACCTACGGATATATTCAGTTACCAATACAAACGACAAACAAGCGAAGTCTTTTTATAATGGCTTGTCACTACAATGTATAAGTTGCTTCCTGCTGTCTATCCCTATGTATGCTTAGATCTTTAAAACTACGCAACGGATTTTGATGCGTTTTTTTAAATAAATTGAGTGATTCAAGAGCAAGGTTTATAATTATGTATTATAATATTTATAATACATGCATTATTGGTCAGCATTGCGCCCGTGCGAAGCCGGGGCGGATCGCTATTTAAGTATAATGATAACACATTGTAACAAAAATGGAAGTGTTACAATTATTTTATAGACGTATTTATAATTTTAAACAGTCGACAACAATAAAAAATTAAAAACTGATTAATCATGATGAGTACCCTTTCACCTCATCTGCTGCGGCAAATTCAAACTGTCTTAACTATTCTTTACTGCGGCAAAGTACTTGAACGATCAGTTACTTTGAAGTTGACGGTACGATTGAAACATCTTTGACCTTAACATTCGTACCGTTTCAACGGTGCTGCGGGTCGCTTTCAGGCCGTGACGATATGGAATCGATAACTACTCTAAGTGTTTCTCTTTATGCGAAGAAAAAAAGAAAATAGGTAATTGTACACAAGCGATCAGAAAAACGAAGGCGACTTGACTAGTTGTTTTATTATGGAACATAATATGTTGGAATGAATCTCGTAAGAGATTGCATAAATTGTACACAAAGTTTAACCTCTTCACAAGAAGACAACAATAAGGTTTTATAACTTCAAGTGATTGTAGCTTGAGCAATTTCCGATTCTAAAGTTAATTAGTAAATAAGGTAGGTAAAGTTCACTATTCTGCTTCCTATTTTACTTAGAAAATAATTGGAGTGAGTCGGTTTTGGATTGGCCGTCGCCGCGACTGATCGTAGCTCCTAATATTGAATCGCGTATCGATTCGAAAAACGTCGAGCGATATTCGAATTCTACGACATGAGTAAACATTTCGTATGTATTTAAATATTGTTCCTTCAATATTAATTATAGCATTTCTGAACTAACAGAGAATTTAAACATTAAAACGACCCCATAGTTTCGAAGAATGTAACTATGAAAGTTTAATTGCAAATGTGATGTCACTAAACTGCCCCGAAACACGCGACTGGCCCAGATAACATTACATTATGTTACCGACATATTCCACAGCGTTACAACTATACGCACCGTTCTAACACGAGATCAATAACGGACAATAGACGGTTTCCCTTGTTAGTTTAATATGGGTTTAAACCGAAGTTATACAGAGTTTCCTTGATATGAGTGGTTTCACCATACTTTGTAATAAAACTTTCCTAGTGTAACTGAAGTCGCTAAGTTTCTCGGGTTCCATATCTATATTATTATAAAATTCTAGAATTGTACGGAAAAACAGTTTTCTATGGAGTCATGATTTCAGGAAAAATCTCAATAGCGTGATGCAGGATCGTCATTTGTTTTGTATGAGCGCGAGGCGCCGTGCCAGCCTAGCCCCATCTATTGGTCATAATTTCCATTGGCCTCTCATCACGTCGAAACGGCTGGACGGATTTTAACCAATTTTGGTACGGGGATAGCTGTACATCCAAAGATGGTTATACGTAGGGTTACCATTTAGGAATTTGAAAAGTCATGGAAAAAAGCCGGACGAATCGAAAAAAGTCCGGACTTTTTAGTCACCAAAATAGGTAGGCATGGTAGTAGGTAGACGCTCGCATTGCGAGATTTGCGAGGGGGTAGGTGCGGGGTGCGGGCGGGGTTTGCTCGACTCGCAAGTTTTATTACTCATTATTCCAACTTATTTGAAAAAAGCCGGACAAAGTCCGGACAAGAGTCGAAAAGTACGGACATGTCCGGACGTATGGTAACCCTAGTTATACGACACTTTTTACCCGACTACGATATAAAAAAAAACGCGTACCAAGTTTTTAATAAAGTCTCGCCTTTGGTTGTTATTTTATATGTTTGATTTACTGTTTGCTTGATGGCGAACCTGTGTGTTTTGACCTATTAATATACGTGTCTAATTGTAGCATCTCTAGCATAAGGCTGCTTGTTCTCAGAAGCGGACCCGAGAAATTGAACTAATTTAGGCTTCATATTTGTGAAGCCCAAAAAAAGTGCCTTTAAATCTGTCCAATTTGATTGGCACAAACCCGGAGGTTAAGGGTTCCCGATTTGTATGGGATATGTTAAGGGGACTTAGTAGCATCAAACTTCCCTAAATAAAAATATTGGATCCACTACTGTTGTTACTTGGATCCACTACTGTCAAGTATCATGTCCGTATGTAAAAAAAATGACGAGCAATGTTAGCGAGAATTATCCACTCAACTTGTATTTAACGGCGGGTCGCGGTCTGTCGCTCTCATTCACAAGCTTCACGTGCCGGAGGTCACGTGCTTTGAGAACCAATATTGTCGTGTGCTGCTCTGTGGCGGCGCCACCATAATGAAAATCAATGAATTATATGGTGAAATGATGTACCTTGAAGGTACACCATGTACATATCATGTTTTTGGCTGTACCTGTACCAGGGAACGAAATAATGGACATTGTTTGTGGCGCCGCTGGGGAGCATACTCTGCAGCGGCGCCACAGAGAACTCGTAGATAGAAATGACATTAGCTATTATTTTCTTATGGAAATTGATGTACTAGTGCTATTTATTGTGTACGTATTGATAAAAATCATTATTAATAAGTGATTTTATTTATTTTTAATGATTCCGCGTTCTAACCTACCGCTTCGATAAACTTTGAAACATTCTGACGTTTATATTTTTTATAAAACAGTAGGGACCAACGAAACCAAACACGAACAGCCAAGTGAAATTAATTAAATTTAATTAAATTACGAATTAATAACGTCAATTTTCAATACGTACACAATAAATAGCACTAGTACATCAATTTCTATAAGAAAATAATAGCTAATGTCATTTCTATCTATGAGTTCTCTGTGGCGCCGCTGCAGAGTATGCTCCCCAGCGGCGCCACAAACAATTGTCCATTATTTCGTTCCCTGGTACAGGTACAGCCAAAAACATGATATGTACATGGTGTACCTTCAAGGTACATCATTTCACCATATAATTCATTGATTTTCATTGTGGTGGCGCCGCCACAGAGCAGCACACATATTGTCGGCTAGTCATATTTCAACATGCTTCGCGTAGTGGTGAAATCCAGACAATTCTGCCAGTGGCAAGTAAAACAAAAATAAAAAAGGATTCGTGAAACTCCGTGAAGGGTATGCAAGCCCTTAATAACTTATACTAAATTTCGATAGCTAAAAATACTGTATTAGGAGTGTAGAGGTTTAGTCAGCATAGTCACGCACATAATGATATCAATATTAAGAAAGACGAACACATTCCCATAGGTGCTAAATGATAATTCCGAACATCAGCGGCGGCCCGTACAGTTTCGTACGGTTTACAAAGTGTCCAGGGAAACACTTTTTATGTGGATGAAAAATAAAACGATTCTTTTTTTTTATAATATTACTCCCGGATACGTCCTGGGAAAAAAAACGATTTACGCCATATGTCTGGGTATTTTTAAGTCCGATTTCGGCGAATCGAAAAAGGACTGAAAAGTGGCTCTCATTGTCTAAATTAATATGAAAATACCTCACGCTTACATCATTTGACAGAGTTCTCTAGTTATGGACGCTAAAAAGACGGAGCTGCGGCCTCCCAGCTGCCTATAGACACGAGTCTATAGCATAAACATAGGTTAGTAATAGACTATCTACTAAAACCTACCTATTAAAATGAAGCTCCATCTGTCAAATTTGATCCATAATGACAAGGTCAAGGCCAAGGTCAGATCCGGAGGCCGTGTGTGCGTTAGCTGTTAGCGTGCGAAATCGACACGAGAAGGTCATATTCATATCATATTTTAAAGTACATCATAGGACCAGTTTATACATTTCGGCACATATTTTGACACATTACTAAATAAAACCTAAAGAAAACAAATTCCTACAAATCCTAATTCCGGGAGCTCTTTGACTACTAAAAACATAATCGTCGAACGTTTCATTTGATCGAAAAGTCTTTTCGCAGAATTTTTATTCCTCTTTATTCATACATTCTTCATAATTCTTGCAAATATAATCATCCTATTGATTAGGTTAAGGTTAGGTTTGCTTTATAACAAACAATCTCAAATAGTGTATGGTTGCAAAGAAAAATGCTTTCTTTCTATGAAATGATTTTTCGGCGAAATGGAACGTTCTACGAAAAATAATTCTAAGGAGTCAATATAAACCTCATTTTTCTGCGTGGAACAAACTCATGAGTTGGAAGCTAGTAGGTAAAAAAAAACAAACAATGTGTTTATTTAATCAATAATCTTGACCAATATTTCATAGGTATTCTAATTTTAATTCATATGATGTAATTTATAGAAAAATCACGATTCACTGCACTCAAGAAGGTAAATAAGTAGTTATATTGACATTGTAGGATTCGTAGGTCATTTTTGTTTATGAAATGTTATTACGTTCAGAATATGTCTAAATATTCCGATCAAACGATTGAAATTAGTAGTAAACAGAAATCAGAGAATAGATAAAGAATAAAGACATGTCTGACAGTGAGAGAAAAAAATCAGAGAATAGATAAGTGCTGGATAAAGACATGTCTGACAGTGAGAGAAAAATCGTGAGTAAATTAGTTTTCTGTTAAACAATATTAGTTAATAGCTGTTACTTTCTCTTTCGGATTTAAAGTCTCCCATAGAGTAGCGTGTGTAGTGGTTGTAGGAGCAACAATAATATATCAAAGACCATTCAACTAGGAACTATAACTATATCTAAGTATACCTATCTATTTGTTAGGATAATGCAGAATAGAATTAGTCATATTCATGTCATCCCTAAGTAAACACGTTCAGACTAGTTCGTTTTGATATCTAGAGCGTGCTAGTGTAAGTGTAAAAACCGATAATGACAGCACATGGCACATCACTATGCTCGATTCGATAAGACACTTTTTATACCCTATCTAAAATCACATAGTGACTTTCTCGAGATAAGGAATAGAACAAAAAGATTACCATTAATATTCTTTCTCGATTATTCTTTAATTAACGACAAGATAAACAAAAGGGCCTATCAAGGTCGAATGACAAAACGTTAAAAAATAATTTATAGATACGTCTTCTGTGCTTTCAAAAACACAATCAACTATAAAGCTATTCCAGCAACAAAAACTGCCAACATTCTACCCTTTCACTGTGATGTTTATTTAGAAAGTCGACAAAAACATAACATCTAAAACAGAAGTTGGTCGCGATTGTTTACAAACTTTTGGCAGACATCGCTGTCGCGCGCCGCACAGCAAACATGATGACGTCACTACGCCCATCCATCAACATACGCCAGATTTGAAGATGAATAATACCTATCACGGGAAAATGGACAAAATGAACGAGTTCCGATACAAACGGGTAAGGTTCAGAAGCGATTTGACCGGCGATCCTGTCATCCTGTGTGTTGGAAGATTTCAACTAATCTATAGACTTCTAGATGTGGGCGCGCGACGCCTTGCCAGCCTGGTGCCGCGCGCCGTCTGTTTTCATAATTTCCTTTGTCCTCTCATGACGCCGAAATGGCTGGACGAATTTTAACCAATTTTGGTACAGGGATAGCTGGACATCCAAAGATGGCTATAGATGGTTATAAGTACGCGTACGAAGTCGCGGGCATCTTCTAGTTTAATATAAGTTCGTTACAATTCACAAAAAGTGTTTATTTTAACCTCGTGAGGCCCAATGTACCTCAAAAAGTACAAAGTAACACTTGTAACTAAAGCCCAGACAGTTTAAAGAAAGAAAGAAAGTGTACTTTGCGAGGTACAGTGGGCGTTTGTTTAGGTCTAACTGTCGTTTTTGAGCTTGGGCCTCACGAGGTTAAGCTCACCATTTTAACGCCTAGTGACTTTAAATAAGAGAAGAGTTCTCGAGAACTTTTCCCGATTTATATGGCAAATGTTCTCGAGAACGTTCCTTCCCCATAGAAATCGGAAAGGTTTTCGAGAACGGCACATCTCTAATTTTAAGCTTCACCACATGCGATTCGTAATCTCAAATTTGCGTCACGAAGGAAGGATGTAGTGCTATTTATATCTAACATGTAAGTTACGGTGTGACTTATGTTATGTGCGTTGTATATTCTAGGACCAGAATAATTTTAGAATATATTTAAATAGTGTCTTAAAAATTCGATATGCGTTTGAAACCTTTTCATGACACGCAGACATCATTTTTGCATATTTTTTCCGGTTCGCGACTTGTTATCTACAGGAAACTAAACCATTGATGCAGATCAAAGCACAATGAAAAATTACAGGAAACTAGTTTGCTATCGAATACAGTAAGTGTAAGTCCTATATAATTTAGAATGACTAAGTATTATTGGCACTTAGAAACGGCTAACTCAGATGAGTGATAGAAGTGATGGGGTAACAACCGGTAACTGATAAATTCATAATTAAATTACCTATTTTTTATTTTCATAGAATAAACTAGATAAAAATATTAAGTAAACATTTTATTGAATTACACTATATGTACATTAATTCATTTTAGTTAACCGCGTTTATTAGGAATTTACTATGTACTCGAAACATCGATTGGTAAACGATAAAAAGATGAAAATATAATTGTTGTATAGTTCACTCCTATGCTAGCTATGTGAACTGTTGGCAATCGACTCTATTTACATATATTTAAATTTGTATATTGGTAATATTATTGAATAGGTACTAGACGAAAACTCGCACAAAAACAATTTTTGTTAGCACAATACGACATCATCATGATAAATGGGGACAATAAAAATACTAGTGCTGCTTTATATCAGCACTGAGGAGCTCTGAATACCGTGGCGTCTGCTTATTTGCTTAATTTACGTCATACACTCCACTTGTGTCTCTGTTTGGCCCTATGGTTGACTGGTAGAGAATGCCATCTGGCAAGATCGCCATTTGTACTGACTTGTTTTGTGCAGTAAAGTACAGGTACGTCATGCAAAAAGCTGTGTACATATGGGACATCATAGGCCTTTAGATCTTTATCAGATGATTTTATGCAGCGTTTTTGTGGCTGTGTTTGAAATGACTATACAGTCCGATGCGGGAGCGACAGTGACGTCCGCAAGATTGACATCTCATTAGGGGGTCGTTTGATGATTGAGTTGGTGAAGTGACAAATGTGTTTAAAATAAGGACTTAATGTTGATTCGTGTTATGTGTCAACGGAATAATAATTTTATCATCCCTCACTTAACTCACGTTCATTCAACGCATCAACGTTCCGGTCGTTTGGAAGTAATGCGAATGAAACGACACGATGATGCTCACTCTTACTGTTATCTCTTCCATTTCATATTCAACTAAGTAGCGAGTTAAATATGGTCCAAAATATAACTATATTTTATTTTAAGAGCTATTAAGAATGCGGGAAAACTGTGAATAGTTTCTGATAACGAAACTGGTGAACTGCTGATAACGGTTATTAATTAGTGTTGTTAATTATATTTCGGTAATTGATTGTGGATCCAGTAAAATACAGAAACTTTAAACACGCCCGTGTCCAAATTGAAACCCGACAGTGGCGATACTTTTTTATGACGCTTATCGAAGCTGAGAAAGGTTAAAACATAAATAGAAAATAATTTCACAATATTATGTAAAGCTTTTCGATGTATAAAATTAGGGTACCGGATTACCGAACGGTTAAAGTAGACGTTTTCATAAGTTAATCCCTTAACAAACGCGATCGAAAGCGTAAACAAATTAATTAGCACAGTTGCAGACATATCCGGCTATTTATAAAGGCAAGTTGTTTGTAAGTAACGCTTGTTGTTTTGCTCAGGTTTGATGTAAATGAACCCTTAGCCTGATTTCTGAAATAGACTGCTATACAAATAGCTTAAATTCATGGTTTAGTCTACCAGCCGGTCTAGCTTTATAAAGCCTATACAGTATTAGGTTTTAGGTAATGCAAACCGGTAACTATTTGTTTCGAATTTATATTTAATTAATTAATATCTAAAGAAAAAATACCGGCTTGCAACTGAGAGGTGTAACTGTTCCAATTACTCATTATCTATCTTAACCCATTTTTTTTAACAAAAAAAGAACCGACTTCAAACCTAACCTAAAAGCCAAAAATAACCCGTTCATGTACAGATTACATTTGAATCGCCTTTTGAAGTCGGTGCCAAACTTCACGTAAACTTTACTACTTACAGGTCAACCTGAGAACCTCCTTTTTTTTAAGTCTGTTAAAAATAGTTTGTAAGTCAGCAGTGTCATTCGTTCCGATAACGCCCTTTTTTATCCACATCGAACCGTCATGTAATTAATAATAAAATCAACCCCCCAGGAAAACAAAGATAACGAACGGAATGGGTCCCAAGGATCTGTAGTACCGTGTCAGAAAAATAGGTGTGAAGTATTTCAAACAGAAGTATGTTCACAACAAGTTTTGTTAGTAAACTGCCTTATTTCTTGGCGTCCATGATGTTCGTGTACACAGTTTCAGAAAATTCAGACTACAAAGACGCGACATTGCTTGTTTTCGCATTAATTACTGTCAAATACCACAAGCTTGTGACTATTTGCATATTCATTTCTTCAACGGAAATTAACGCTAAGCGTATTGGCATTTTAAGTTTAATAACACATTATATGGATCTTTGTTATATGGAATAAATAAATTAAACACATACCAAGCTATATACCTACAATAAGAAGCCATGATTTTGATGATTTTATAAACAATCCGATTAGGAAGATTGTACAACCTTTAGTAAAATGTACTTAAGCAAGTATTTCATTATTATTGTAGTAATGAAACATTATTCGCGGTTGTACCTATCATCACGTACGAGTACGACCAACATTTGTGGTGGGTATGAAACTCTTACACCAGAATTGGATTACAATTTTAAAACAATATACATAGTCGAGCGTTTTAAAACTCCTGTTAATACCTATTATCCAATGTTTGTTCACGTGTTTAAGACGACGGGACAAATAGTGGGCTTAGCAATGACTATTCATTAAACCGTATTGATACATGATTCATTGTATGAACATTTTATTCGTACAAGTCCAGATATTACTATAAACAAAACGGGATTTAATCGTGTTCAGTGTTCATTTAATTACCTCGACGATTTGAACGTGATGAACGTAAAGTAAGTTCATGGTCTCGAAAGGACTCAAGGGAGTCTTTTTAAACGCGATTATGTGTGAAAAACGTGTAAGTTTAAATCAAGTCCAGATACTCAAGTTAATCGTGTATACGAACTAGTGCACTAAGAATAAATTTAAATACAGTATGATAAACTTTTCGCTTGAGAAAGATCAGGAAATCGAGGTCAGGTCAGGGTTTATGGCATATTTCAAACTGCGGTTCGTTTGTTGTTTAAAACTCTTATAACATTACGTATTACGTAACACAAACGTAACAAGCATATTCAAGCTTGAAACGCACTACCTCTAGTCGGAATTTTGGATTTCCCTCTAAGTGGATTTGGATTCTATTCTTTCATAATGAAATTTGTGACGATAACTTGCGTTTGACCTCAACAACCCAGCTCAACAGCTACTTAAGAATGATTGATGCTTCATCGTTCTTTAGTAGGTAAACCGACATAGCACCGAGATACATTAGATTGTAAATAAGATTCGATTGCACTAAGCAATCGATTATGACTTCGAACCTTTAAAATCATTCATCCTATAACATATTTAAATAAATATCAGATAACCTCACACAAATCAACCTAGTCTCAAATTAAGCTCAATAAGGCTTGTGTTATGGGTGCTAGTGCTAGGCGATAAACATACTTGTATAGATAAATAAATACTTAAATATAATATAGAATATCCATGATCCAGGCACAAATATTTCATCACACAAATATTTGCCCTTGCCGGGATTCGAACCCAGGACCGCCGGCTCAGTAGGCACCTGCTTTTCCACTGCGGCAACCACGTCGTCAATAATATTTAAATTCCTAATGTCGACAGCTCGAGTACGTAATCGATACTGATTAAAGTTCCACAGCATATGGGGTCAATATCTAGGTCAGCCATGACTGGGGTGAGCACTCCTGTCATTTCAGTTTCCAATAGCCTGACTCTATCAATATGCCCAATCCGACAGACCAATACAAACAACAGGTATACATTTATACATATGTAAGGTTTACAGTACAAAAGGGAAGTGGCTCTGTTCCGGTATACTAACATTATAACACAGGAATTATTTTTCACTTTACGTATATATCCGCGTAATATCTAGGTAGCTGGCTATGCCTACATTTGTTCAATTCTTGTATTTTTGATAAATACAAGACAGACAACATGATAACGCTAGTAAACTTTTTTAAGCGTGTGAAGCAAACAAACCTGTCTATGATACCATAGATAGGTTTTAAAATGAATATTATACAATTTGTACTGGAAGCAGCCTTTAAAAGGTTAATTGAAGACTAGTTCACTATGTTAGGTCACGTCTTTATTTACGGCTTTGCGCGACCAGCGGCGCGACGAGCAGCTGAGTGAGAAGGCGAGACACACGTACCGCGCACCGCTGCCGCTGTCTCACAGTCGTGGCATCTCCGTTACGCAGTAATCGGTAGTTGTTTTAAGTTTAAAGATAGATGGCGCTGTTGGTATATACCTATCGATATTAAAATGTCGTAACACAGAAAAACCGGTAATACACAATACGACGTGGCACATCACTAAAAACGAATTACGAAAAAGTTTTGAGTAATCTAAAAACTAGAAGTGTTTGTTTATTATCTTACATTGGATCGGGTATATTCGAAAGCTAGATATTGTAGCAGTAATGACTGGTTTCCTCTCATTAAAGTAATTAATTATACAGGCACCTAAGCACACAGATGCAAACAAGTAGACAAAGAGTAGATGTTAATCAATATTACTAATATTACTCGTGATTATGTCGTCGTAGTGTCTATACCGACATCTCGCTAGTCCGATAGTTATGTGGGGAAGTACCCACACATAAACGAACAATTGACGAAATGATTACGATTACGCACGCCCACTAGTACAGAGATGATTAGCATATGGCTACTTAGTAATATAATGTCATAAAAATCAGCAGATTTACCCCTAAACATTCGAATTACACAATTGTTACGATGCTGCTAAATAAAAATTGGAAAGTCAGTGATAGTGTAGGTAGTTTATAGTTACATATCTAATTATCAATTAAAAATTCTTTAGCGACAAATAGCTATATACAGCCATAACATAGCACACAGTATCGAGTTTGATATGACGTTATTTTTAGCACCACACTACCTATAATTATAGTTATTTACTGTTTCATACAAAACAATACTTTCTATACGGCGGTTCCATTTTTAGTGAAGGAATATTTGGTTGCTATGCGGCGAATGAAGTAATTGGCAGACGCGATATAGCACGGATATCATGAATGGTACAGAAAGTGAGATTCGCTGCCTGTTTCGGCTGGGAACGTGATTTTTGCTGCATTATTTTCAAGGGCATTGCAAACTGCCAACAACCCAAATCGACGCGTATGAAAAACACCGTCTGTACACAATAATCGCGTTCTCCCACACTAATCATGAATGAAACGAGCAACCGAGAACACTTTCCAATAACTCCTAATTGGAAACAATCCAATAATATCAACAAGGAAATAAAAGAAAATACTTACAAACTCGACAGCCACGATACGTGTTTAATAATCACATACATGACGTCATTTGACGCAACACAAAACTCGAATTATTGAGCAAAATGTATAATAACCGCGTCGAAAATAACACCAACGTGAACTAAACACAATACTTTACTAAATACGAAGTTAATGTTATGTCATTACGAGCGATTTAGGACATTTTATAATATTTATTTGTCTCCGACTCCAGTTTTGACAAGATGGTTGCGCACCGACTGTTTTGCTTTGCTTGTCAGCTGATATGCTGTACTTCAAACTGGGTAGACACATTTTTTCACTCCCTCTAACACGTGCGCGATTCGCGTTCGCGCGAACGAGACGTATAGCATTACACGGCAAAAGACTTGAAGAGAATTGTAATGTCATTTTCTTGTTGCATTTTTATTGCAAAATGTAAAGCGAATGAAAAATCGTAAAAGAAAGGTTTGTAGTGTTTGTGATGAATAAGAAGGATCGATGGAACGGGTAATCTGTCATTTCTATTTCACAATAACAAGTAATCGTTCATCGGTGTACTTATATTTGGGCGTGACATACCGCGATGTGTTTTCACTACTTGTAGCGCCACCTATTAGCGAGTAGCTGAGCTACTTAGTACCGCGGTAGACTAAAACTTGGAAGTGTAGATAGGCAAGTAAATAATTATTTAATTAGATTCATTTCGTATCTAAATAGTATATTTATTACTTTGTGATATTTTCGATTGATTGAGGTTTATGTTTACGATCAACATGGTTCCATTAAGAGGGTCTTGTTAAGTGTTAACTACTATATTGATACGTTCTAGTTTTCACTCTAACCGCTAGATGGCATAAGTAGTAGCAAATAAGTTTTGCGGATTGATGATTTAGGAAAGTTGGATAATTTGCGTTGCGATCATATGGAAAAGTTTATTTTATCCATAGCTTAAATCAAACCAAGAACAAACTGGAAATACTTAGCTTGTACTTATTTTTTTTATTAGATTTGTCCAGGTGTTTGCCCTTATAGTATAGTATAATCTCTAGACTATTTTCGGACTGTTGGAATTGGAATTGTAAACATTTCAATATACTAAAGTGAAAACGTTACTTGTTCAAATGATCTAAAAGGGAACAATATATTCCGAGTTCCAATTTATCCTGGATCAATTTCCAGCTCGAATTAGGGTAAACAAAGCGTAAAAAAGCTGCATTCGCCTCCTGGCAAATTGGTCCAATCAAGGATGCCACTCGTTGGGAGTACACTTCAAATTAAAATAAGACCTATTCGTATTGGCAGGGACTTTGGAAATTGGTGCTAAAATTTTAGGGTTGTCGCTTGTCAGCATTTTTAGGGTTGGTATTTAGGATGATTTATCTAATCTGCCGTAGGGTCTGCAAATGATACACGGGATAAGTGTGGAAACCGGAGCCCATAACCATAACCATAGGGTCTGCGATACTATCGGTTGAGACTAATGTACAATCATACAATGGAAGACTTATTTATCAGAACAGGTGTGAGTGGCAGTTTTTTGGCATTGTTTGGGACAGTCTCTGTGATTAATACATGCATCCATACTAATATTATAAATGCGAAAGTGTGTCTGTCTGTCTGTCTGTCTGTCTGTCTGTTACCTCTTCATGCTTAAACCGCTGAACCGACTTAGATGAAATTTGGTATGGAGATAGTTTGAGACCCGGGAAAGGACATAGGATACTTTTCATCCCGAATAAATTTAGTGTTCCCGTGGGATGAGCGGGTAACACCGCGGGGCACAGCTAGTACATACATAAAATCACGCCTTTTTCCCAACGGGGGACGCAGAGACCACATGTTTCCACCTGCTACGGTCCTGACATACATCTATCGCTTCATCAACATTAATTAATCTCCGCATGCAAACTCGTCGGTTTAAAGTAATAGGTACTCTTGACTTGCCCTTTTTTTAGAACGTCTCTAATCTGTGATTAATATAATTGAAATGTACCGCTTTTCCCCATATATTTAGTGAAAGCTACAGTCTGCTGCAAAAAATATATTCACGATCAATCCATTTCTAAACATCTATTCATTCCTCGATATTAAAGTTGAGAAAAGATATTTTTGAATTAACTAATCAGTCTAATCATGCATATTCTTTCGCAGCCGACTATGTATATTCTGAAAAAGAAAACTCTGGGAGAAGATATAAGGTCACTTGAGGTAATTGCGTCTAAAGAGTCAAATGCGTCTTTGGATGATACCAATATCATTGAAACGCAACTCTACAACTGCCATCGCTCTCTTTTTAGGGTTCCGTACCCAAAGTGTAAAACCGGGACCCTATTACTAAGACTCCGCTGTTCGTCTGTCACCAGGCTGTTAGGCTGTATCTCATGAACTGTGACAGCTAGATAGTTGACATTTTCACAGATGATGTAGGTATTTCTGTTGCCGCTATAAGAATAAGTTCTAAAAACAGAGCAAAATTAATATTTAAGTGAGGCTCCCATACAATGAACGTGATATTTATGCCGTTTTTTTTCATGCGCGAATCTGACTCGAAATTAGCCGGTTTCTTATATGCATAGTGCCGAACTTTAGACAGTAAGGAACGAGTAACAAGTGACGTTTGTATGACATCATTAAAATACGCATTTGCCTCTATTGACGCAATTACCGTAGATAACCTGTACTGAGCTGCAGAATTGCATGGCCCATTGAATGAATTCATTGATGAATGAATAAATTCATTCATAAATTGGCCATGCATTTGTGCAGCCCATTGTACATGTTTTATGATGTCAAAATCGTTATAGTTAGTTTTACCAAGTGAAACAAATTGTTCAGTTTTTATTCCATTTATTTAAACATCAATTTTACAACGTGCTCTATTTTCTTTACAAGGTTTTTACAATTATCTTACATGCACGTTAGAAATAAAACACCTACATCGATTTATACAATTATAACCGCATAACAACTATCTTTGGCATTTAATTTACAGCACAGTTCGATTCACAGCTCCAACAAAGCTAAAAACATACAGTTGGGAGAACACTACTCGGGAAACGTAGGGTTGCAAGTTCGGGTCCCACTTACATTGCAGTGGATCACATTACATTTTTCTTTGTGTCAATATTTATAAAAACATACACATAAAAAATACATATGCAACGGGTTTAATCACGTCGATCGACCGAGGAGTTTACTATGCAAAATACTCCTGGCCTATGAGTATTTTGCAGTCCAACCAAAAAGAGTAGAAATTAAAAAGTGGCAATACTGTAGTGTCCTCCCCTTCTAATCAATACAAGAAAACGGGGACGACACTACAGTATTGCCACTTTTTAATTTCTACTCTTTTTGGTCGGACTGTAGAGGGTCAGGGTCCCCAGGCACTTGGCATTTGGGCCCCCCCTATAAGGAGAACATTATTATGGTGTAAGTCCTGCTTCTTGTTGGGGCCCCTAGGCCCGAGCTTTGTGGGCCCAGGGGTAAATATATACGGCACTGTTTATTCGTATTATTCGTGATGAAATAATTAATTTTATATTATGATGAAGAGCTTGAGGATTCTTACAGAGCCTGACAATTTTTACGTGTTTAAACCGTTTTTATAATTATTTATTATAAAATAATTACCTCATAATTACATACCCATATAAAATCTTCATTTCAGGAATTAACAAATTGTTATAGGCAACGGCCATTGGAGCAAAATATGTACATTTGTCCATCTAAAATCATTGTTGTATCTATTTGTCTCACTCATGTATTAACTGTTCACTTTATCTCGATAGCTATGGTTTAGAATGATAGTATACAGAAACTATGTTCGAAAAATTCTGGTCTAGTGGACAGGCAGCCTTACAATCAAATTCATACAATGTTTGCTCGTCTCTTACAACTTAAATTAAAACCCTTATAATGCAGAACGCAAACTGCAAAAGTAAACTGCACGCCTCCAACTTTCCGGGCGCCATTATTTCGTTAACTTAGCTCCAAACACGGTTTCCTCATTAATTACAAGCCTTAATTATTAAGGAAAACATAATCATGTCGTCGACCGTAGGTTCAATTGGGGTAAGGGACAAAATACGATTTTTCAGGAGAGGCTGACAAAGTTTTTTTTTTTAACTAAATCTTTCATAACTTTTTTTGTAGTGAACCTTTTTTGGGCCTGATTTCACACATAATCTTGTATTTTAGTGTTCTGTCTATCTATGTAGTGCTCGTTTTAATAATTTAGATATTATAGAAAATGACATGTCCCTTACACCAACTTATTTCACTGCTGATGTCCCTTACAGACAGAGTATTCTGTAGTCTCGTGCCTTACCTTGAATTTACCTATTCATTGTATCCACTATATTGATGAAGAAATGGCGTAAGGGACTAGTTGAGCTTATGTGTGACAGAAAAAATAGCGTAAAGGGTTGGTTGTAAAAATAAATAAGTACATACCTTTGACGTAAGGCGTATCTTAACACCGTAAACATTAATGTAAGAGGTATATGAATGTATTGAAACCGTGTGAGAATTTTTTGTGTGTCCGTTACATGCAATATTTGTATCGTTACACGTAACGTTTCTATCGAGTGGAATAACCCACATTTTTATTTATGTTTTTTTTTTATTATAATCACATTAATTATTTCTCAGCCTCTATGATCGAATACTGAAATAAACAATCAATGTAATTTATACAGCAAAATTATTAAAAGTTTAGGGCTTGTGTTGAACGATAAAAGTTACAGAATTGAATACAATTCAGAAATAATCATTTTACATTTGTACTTATTTAGGAGTCCTGTTAGATAACATAGTAGTTGCTCACAATTCAGTGCCTCCAGTTAATAAGGGATAACTCATAAACGGCACTTTTCAGAAGAGACAAAAAACAATTTTTCAATAGTAGTTAATTTACAACTTGAACTTCTTAAGAATGTGTATACAAGCTATAGTGTTAGGCTTTCATTTTATAAATAAAGAACTAATGCGTTGACCCTATAAATATGTTTAGTTATAGCTTTTGTTTGCAAGTATTTAAAGACATAACTCAATTTATTTGCACCAATTTTATCCTTATGAACGACGTGAATAAACGAAAGAATACAACTTGTACCTGTGTGAACGACATGCATAAATGAAACGAAACGACTTATTCTATTCTTTATTACGGTATTTTATAAATTATACTACTTGTCGAACTTGAAACTTGTCACCTAAGGAGTCAAATGAGGCTGTATAATAAAATCACCATAAGAGCAATGTACTTGAAAAACATCAATGAAATGAAAAGTTCTTTTTTTTTTAGCTATGAAATATAATCAATATCAACATCAATGTCAGTCAATGAATAGCAAGAGCTCTAGTTAGTTATCCTTTGATTTTTCAACACTTATCGGTAGCGGAATTTCAGATAATGACTATTAAAGTGTGTCATAATACTTAGGAATTTTAATTGACAGTGAAAATTTTCTTTTGCAATTCATCAAGTACCGAGACGATTTTAAGAAGCCCAAATTCAGTAGGATTACCTTATCGTTATCTATAAAGTTTTACCCATGTCGACTATCCGGCCTCATATACCTAATTTCAACTCAGCTAGTCCTCGGAAAGTCAATCTTATCTTCCTTGAGATATTTTTAAACATACAATGTGTAAAGTTAATTAAAAACTTTTAATAAGTGTTAATACCTCCTCCAGTATTCCATTGGTTTTTGCTTTTTTTTCGACAATCTTAACCCACTTCTTTAAACTATCCGCTTAACAAAACACTTCACGGGTAGAATAGTTATCACTAGCTGTCGACAAAGAGTTCAGTACGTACTGTCATTCAGAGATGCCGAACTGACGAATTATACCTAATAACATAAATAGACACTTACATTTCTCGGTGGATTAATGACTAAATTTGAAATTTTCTTACCAAATTTATTTGAATACCTTCATTTATCGTGAAAGTTTGCATTTAAATAAGTCAAACTACTCTAGTAGTTTCAATGATTTAGTAAAGCCAAAAATTAACATCCAGTCTACACAGATAAATGTTATAGTCAAACTACGCTAGTAGTTTCAATGATTTACTAAAGCCAAAAATTAACATCCAGTCTACACAGATAAAGGTTATAAAACTGATGAAGGTGTTTTTATTGCAACATAACACTTTCTTTATTGACGATAGATTAAAATACTAAGAAGTTAAATGTGTTTGTATATAAAGGTAACAGGGATGTATTCATTGATTCTCACGAGAAAATTAGCGTAACGGTCACGGAATCTAAATATAAATCGGATCAAACCTAAATATCGTCTTAACTAAATTGGTGTAAGGTTCACACTGTTAAAAATATAAGATGGCAAATTGGGGTAAGGAGCATTTTTTTCAAAGCTTGTGCAATAATTTTAAGGTATGGGTGTTATTTATTCATGAGCCAAAAAAAAACATTAGTGTAAAAGCCAGTTTCATAAGATTGTCTTCAAAAATAAGTCATGTAAAGGTAATTCCTTAATTGGAAAGACCTTTACCTTATTCAAAGTGGATTGGTGGCAGTAGTTACCCTATTTGATGTTGCTTTATTAAAATAAAAAACAGATACATGGTTTTTGTGGGTCAGATTTGATTTTGAACCCATAAAAATCAGTAGTGTAAGAAACACTTTTTTCGAGCTAGATTTTTTTTATATACACCATTCGATAGAGCGGAAAATTCTGAACAAAACTGTATATTCAACTCATTTTGCGTATTTTGTCCCTTACCCCAATTGAACCTACGGCCGACGATGTAATGCTAAGATAAACCTTAGCTGTGGCGGTATAAAGTTCGGGTTGCTTTACGCTGGGATATGATTAGGGGCATGAGGTCATAAGAGGAAAGGTCCTTTTTATGGTGTAAGTAAATTGTTAGGGCAGTGTGTACTTCCAAGATTTGTAAGACCTAACATTTAAATAGGTCGCAAGACGGACTGAAAACGCCTGGAGGAGCTATTGGTCCATGAAACATCTAATGAAAGGTGACCTACCACTGTCACTTTAACGTAGGCTCATAGACATGTGCATACTTCCAGTTATCACCTACGGTGCTCAGACGTGGTCTTTGACTGAGGGTCAGAAGTCCAAACTCGGGGTTTGCCAGCGAGCTATGGAGCGCAGCATATTAGGTGAAAAACTAATGGATCGAATCCGGAACACCACGCTGCGCTCACAAACCAGGATAGTTGATGTAGCTTGGAAGGTGGCGAAGTTGAAGTGGGACTGGGCTGGTCACGTCTGTCGAATGCCCGACGAATTGTGGGCCAAAAAAACCACAGAGTGGAAGCCCCACAACTCGAAACGGAGACGTGGCAGACCCCGTAGGCGATGGCGGGATGACTTGGACTCATTTTCGAAGGACTGGCCAGATACAGCTCAAAACCGCGACAGATGGAAGAAGAGGGGGGAGGCCTTTGCCCAGCAGTGGGACATAATAGGCTCATTACAATAATAAACATTTAGGTAAATAAAATTGTATGTCCATACATTGCCCTCGTCAAGATGAGTTTATGATTATGATATAAAAACTTCAAGAAGAAGGGCGACTTCGTTATTTCCAATACCTGTCTGATTGGTATATGCTGGCAAACCTACCGGCATACCAAGCGCAAACTAGTATTGGACCAAACACATTACGACATACAAGACATACGAGACTTAATTACGATGTGTTTGGTCCAATAACAATTATTGTCTGCTTGTCTTAACGGCGGTATAACATTTCGAATTAATCGACATCAATTCATATTTCTAACCGGTGGACATTAATATAGAGATAGAGAGAGCTTTGTGTCTACACCCTAAAAAAAAATATTGGATTTATTTACTGTGTGTAATAACCGAAATCTACGACAACTACACCTGTAAAGAGTCGTAGTTCTTGAACTACCCGCGAAAAAAAAAATAAGCTGTCAATAATGTCAAGCTTTGATCCTGCACCGACTACATATTTCTGTTTAACCCAGTGGTTGACTGGTAGAGAATGCCTAAAGGCATTAAGTCCGCCATTTATACTTTTTTTTGCATTGTGCATTAAAGTTTAAATAAATAGATAAATAAGCTTAAACGTCATTAGTTTTTTTTATTAGACACCAGACTAAAGTAACCTTTCCATTGTGTCATAGTTTTGGAGTTACTACATTTAAGAATGAGTAAATTTTAATAAATTGATTATAAAATAATTAGTAATCTTGGGAAAAATATAAAAACAGCGATTACGTCCTCTTTCTAAGCGGAATACAGAAAAGTAAAAATATTATAGTCTTAAACATAATGAAATGTTGTCAATTGTAGAACTGGGGTTTAGAAAAGCAAAAATTAAGTATTACCTTCCTCAAATCTTGAGCATAAATAAATTTATAAAGGTACTCGTTCCATATCTCGATGAGCTTATTCTTTACTTTCAAATAGGTACCTATTTCAAGTGAAATGCAACACTTCCATCTATTGTATTGCAAAGCAAAATAACAAGACCCAAGGCTAACTACATAAGCCAGACATAAGTTTTCCTATTCCTATACATGATAAATGATAAAAGTTTTTCTAGGTTTAAGAACCGCTTCTTGGAATGTTTTTTTTGAACGACTTATATAAGGTAAGGTGCGGTAAGTCTAACATAGTTTATTGTCTAATGGGGTTAGACTAACAGTTAGTTATTGGACTGTGGCAGTCTTCCCCCGATGACAGTCTTACCCTACATTACTTTAGATAAACAATTCGTCCATCACTATTAATAATTAACATATTATTAATTAAAATAATAATATTGCTCTGCTAATTCGCGATATAATAATATCATGCCCGTTAATTTGTGATAACCCGTTATACTTATTTGCGTATTTTTTCATGCATACATGCATTTACAGCTGCCGGCAAACTTTTTGAGCATAACCTTCACTGCGCAGTAGCCGATTTACGTACAAATGTATATGCGCAGATCCGCCATTTTTGTTCAAAATGTTTGCCGGCAACTATAATGGTCAGATAAGAAAAATAAATACGCAAATAAATACAACAAAACAACACTAAAATAACAAAGCGTACTCGACACGTGTTTCGGCCCTTCTACGAGGCATCATCAGGAGATGTTGACGGTCTGGAGTCCGACTACCGAAATCTAATTTGAACTATTATTCAATCTGAACTATAATTTCTTGAATACGAGTACATACAGAGAAAATAACTGCAATTATGATGCAGAAACTTCAGAAACAAAGCCCCGTGTGTAGCGCGTGATAATTTATTCTTCGCCATCATAGTTTCTCAACTCATAAGAGCGGCAAATGAGAAAATCTCGGTGTTGAGTTCGGAGCGGTCTTTGTTTTAATTTGACTAGGACTGAGATTAATTTAAAATGGAAACTAAATAACATTAAAAACAACTTACCTAAACGGGTAGAAATCATATTTCCATGGACAATTGAACAAGCTAGTATAAAAAACACTGAAATCGCGATGTGCCTATAATATTTGAAGAGGTCCTTCGATTTCTCATAGATCTCGTCATTCGTACTATGAGGTAACAAACATTAAAAATGATTAAAAATAATAAAACAAGTATATCCTCTTTTTCGGAGCAATCGGTTGAAAACAGCCTATTTACCTAGAGGTAGTAAGTACGAGGAGTCGCGCCCTGAGGCTATGAAAGCACTGAATATTGCTTTAATGGAACGAGAAACTGGATTGAGAGACAAACATAACCTTACCGTGAGCAAACTATTGTTTCACTGCTTCAAAGGATTACAGACCTGTGTATTTAATATTAAATTCAGCTTGACAACTAAGGAAAAGGTCACAACCGATTTGAACGATAATGCGACTGCTGACTAAGAGCTGGAAAGCGGCCATATTTACTCTATATTTAACCAAAAGACGCAACCATAACTTGCCTGAGTTAGTTTGATTTGTTTGAACAGGAAGTCTAATTTTTCTAAAAACAACCACGTGCTGTCAACTAAAAATCGACTGAAAATAAATGTAATTTTTAACAAAAACTTTTTTCGTTGGAATTAGCGTTTTTGTCCCTCGAACCGTTTGAGCCAAAGTATTTGTTCTATTCAGTTTAGTTTCACGTATCAGTAATTCAAATAATTGGTATGGATCTTTTTTTCAACCTACAATAATAATGTAAAACCATTTAGAGTATTGGGTTGTTTAATAACAAGCAAATAAATACAAAAAAAATACCTTATTTGTCGCTTGCTACATAGTATAAAGGAAACAGAGACACCAAGAAATACAAAATTAGGGCCTCAGGTTAAAACACATTACTTATTAATATTAGCCAGGACTCCGGTAGCTTTTTTATGTGATGCATAAATAATTGCTATTGGTACTATTTCCCCATAGCAATATTCCATAACTTAATAAAGAGTGCGCGTTTGCATAATATGCGTGTTTGGCTGCTTTTAAGTCTGTGATTTTTTAGTTTGATTATATAAGGCATATATTATAGGGATCTGGATAATTTACTTTTTGGATGTGGTCCTATATGAGAATAGTTTAATTTTACCCCAGTAGTGAAAAATGTGTCAACAATTTCTAAACATGTCAGCCATTGTTCCTGACGCTAGAAAACAAAAAACACAAATCTTAGCTTAATTCGTAAATTCTTAATCATAATTATCTTACAACTAATTACGTATGTACAGTTAATGCTAACTTAATATTGCTTTACTTACATTTAGGTTTAGTTGCTAGGGATTCACAACCACAGGGGAATGTCATTAATTATAATACAGAATAAGCGATAGGAGATTTGATCCGCCATAATTTTCCCAGTTGGTAATGATTTAAATTTAACAATGTTCTAGAGTAAATCCTTTATAATTTAGATTTAATCCTTCATATTTACTAGAAATAATTCAAGTCTCTTTGATGGTTTGTCAAGTACAAGATTTACTAATGGATAGATAAGATATTAAAGCAGGAGTATTGTAACTACAATGAATTTCGACTATATTCCATTATGACAATCGTTAGTAAACAATTGATTACCTACTAGGAAACTTATGTCGCCACATAAAAAAAAAACAGCATTACATAATTGTATAATTAAAACAATACTGCTTTCTTCACGAGGGAAATAATCTTTATCTAAGATGGTAAAGCGGTTTCGAAAGAAATTCAGCTACATGTGACAGAAGTCCTGGAGATATTTTGAAAAATGTGGACGTCATCAGCTCATCATCATCACACCATCCATTCATCGCAATGACTAGTCAAAACATCAATTATCACATGGGATACACTACGCTTTGGCAGAATCCTAACGTTAAATACAAAATACCCGTCATTTTCTACTCGAAACGACTAGTCAAGCTCGAGGGCTTCAGCAGAACCACGCAAAGGCGTCGAAATATTAAAGGTATTTAGAATCCTGACAAACCCGATTGTCGTGGTTCTGCTAATTTATTTAAATTAGGATTATCTTAATCCTTTATAAGAGGAGACAAAGGGGAAGTATATATATAATTATATATTTTACATCTCGTTGCGCATATTTTACATATCATGATGTGCGTCGTGCGTCCTCTTTCTTATAGAGTCATTCGGAGTAATATAAAATGGTCTCCTCTTGGGTAGTATTGGCTGGTAGATTTAGACTTTACAACGGTATTTAAGTTGATTTATTTTATTTTATTCCGAAAAAAATAGATTTTTGAAATTGTGATCTAATTGTGCATCTCTACTATGTAGGATTAAATAGACACATGTAGGATAGCACTCATTTTTCGATATAAATACCGTATAATTACACCACTTACTTAAATTAAGGGAAGTGACTAGCATCGATTGCTACAGTTCTGTCTTCATTGGCGTATGTATGACAAGGAACCACAAGACCTTCGTTCCACAACCCAGATTTCTAGATTTCCGAAGTCATGCACCCAATTTCCGATACACACGTTACAAATACCAACGGTATTCAAGAAACTGGTCGAGTTTTAGGAGTCTTCAAGAAGATTGGGGCACAGGAATCCGATAGAAACGAAGCTCACAAGTCTACTGCTACTTGAGGGGTCTAATCATACACAACCAGATAGTCTATGGGCTAGGTGCCGCAGTGTAGGATCTTGCGGAACGCCTTCCTGAACTCAGGGTTGAAGATGGTATAGATGACAGGGTTGAGGAAGGAGTTGATGTAGCCGAGCCACGTGGTGAGGATAAACACGGTGACCCCAGGGCCATAGGGCAGGTCCAGCTTGGTGCAGATCGCATCGAAGACTGAGCAGGTGAAGAATGGGGCCCAGCAGAAGAGGAAGACGCCTGGAATTAAATAATTAATGCTTTATTTATAAGCAAACTAGTAAAAGGTATCCTGATATGTAACTGATATGTACAAGATTCTATCAGTAAGAGTATTCTATCATGACAGAAACAAAGTATTTTTATGTTTTATATATAGTATACTGCAAGTGCTCAGTCTGCTTTGTTGTTCTAATAAGAATGATTTACAAAATTACTTTGATCAGGATATGCCAATCTGCTTATGTAGGTATCAAAACAAATTTCTAGTCATTCAATTTCTATGCACCTTTGTCTTTCGTCTGACTTGCTCAGTTGAATCTTTGTCTTGTTTCCTTCTGTAAACTTTTATTGGCGTGCAATAAAGTATTGTTGTATTGTATTGTTCATTCACGGTGCCATCTACGGCAATTCTGCCCTTCTGTACTTATCCACTCATCGCGCTTTCCACATGTTTGTTCGGCTACGTGTATTATATTTGTGTCCGCGTCGATGTAAGTATGCTTTTCGGTAATCTAGGAAACCTTACCAAGCACGATGGCCAGAGTCTGCGTGGCCTTCTTCTCCTTCTTGGCAAAGCTCTTGGCACGCAGCTTCCCTGCGCGGTTGGCACGGAAGATGGTGAACCTGGCTGCTGAAGCTGCAGACCTGAAGCGACGTCGCGGCGTGGAGATCACGGAACTGTTGCTTAGTCGGCTCAGCTTCTTCCTGCAAAAAAAATACAATCACTAAAAATGTAGCAATTAAAACAACATTATCATTGTCTTGCCCTTATACCATTCAATGGGAGTCAGCGCCAATGGTTATTTCTTCCATTCGTCCCTTATAATTTTTTTTATCTTCAAATATGTTAACTAGATCATTAAACACAGTTTTGGCAATCAAACCCTGCTAGTCTTGTTTTATAATTAAAAATCATCTAAATTACTCCTTCTACTCGTAGTTATGATGTTACAAAGAGTCAAACGATACAGGAATCAATTGAATTCTCCTCTTTTTATACTGATAATCATTTACTAGTTTGACCAAAACAAAAGTACCTTGCGTTGGTTAAGTTAGGAGTTGGTCAAGTCCACGAGTGTTATTTAGCAAACTTTTTTTCATAATGTTTACACGTTTAGTTTTGTTTGGCAAAGAAGTATTTAAGGTATTATACAGGGGGGTAACCCTGGGTATTTAAAAGCTCGTTAAATAAAAAAATATGATGTAATTGACAGTGATTCTGCTAATTTCGTAATTTGACTTTTTTATGTCTTTGTACGGCCGATGGGGCCGTAAAGTGCTCGAGTGGAGACCTCGGACCAGCAAGCGCAGCGTAGGACGTCCACCTACGAGATGGACAGATGACCTTGTAAAGGTCGCCGGAAGGCGCTGGATGCAGGTCGCTTCCAACCGGTATATATGGAAGTCCAAAGGGGAGGCCTATGTTCAGCAGTGGACGTCCTATGGCTGAGATGATGATGATGATGATGATGTCTTTGTACTTACAAAGACCAAAGAGTTTATCCTCGTACAAAAGACAAAAACTCCATCACATGAATCAATTAGGCAGCAATGCCATCAGCTTATCGTGCCGTGCCGCCGACAATTCACAACCGCTATCTTTTAATTGGACGTCGACGGCTTATTCACTTGCTTACCTATTCTATTTTAAAAACATTAAAAGTAAAAAAGTCCTTAGCACCTTTAGGTGTAACTATGTTTGTTTGTAACTAACAATGTCATCAAAACTTGGAAGGGAATGATAACCTACTAGCTGCGCTGTGCGGTGTTACCCGCTCACCCCATGGGAACACTACATTTTTCGGGATAAAAAGTAGCCTATGTGCTAATCCAGGGTGTCAGCTACCTTCATACCAAAATTGATGAAGCCATTTGAGTGTGAAGAAGTAACAAACATACACATAAACACACTCACAAACATTCGCCTTTATAATACCTATTAGTGTGATTTATAATTGTTGTATCGAAATAAAACTCTGCATAATATGTAATTCACGTGACAATTCAAAAAGTTGGTATCTTGAAGTTAATCTGATGACGGAGATGGAAAATAGCCCTAGGAACTCCTAAACAGCACAAGATAAACCCATCGTTTTTGGGCTCATTTGATTGATCTTGATAAGCAATTAACGTTTGTGTAAGAATAAACAGTTGACAATAAAAGCGTGTCTCAATAAAACTTTTTAGACTATAATTTATTATTTTTAATTCAATTGCATGTTCATCGGATAACCGAAACCTATATAACTTTACGAGACTCATAAGATTTTATGGTCTAGAAACTTTTGTCTTGTTTGACGTCCGCTGCAAAGCGTAGTTCATGTACCAAAGTGTCTAATAGTGCCTAACTTTCTTTCAGTTTTGGATCACCAATACACATGTACAACGGAGAACGGGAGGTTATTTTATTTACCAACAGACCAGAATACTCCCGGAATTATACTTTCGCTAACTTCATTTGCAGTCTCTAAGTCATGCATAATTAAATATGAGGCAGCCCTGAATGCGAGCCTGCGGTAATGACTATGACATTCGGCCGAGGGACAATCGCTAACTTTGATGGGATTGGCTGACTCCCAGTAGGGTTGTCAACTTACTTGAAGTTATAAATAGACAAGGACGAAACCCTTTATGATGTTCAATGGAAATTTGGGCATGGGTGAAGCTTGGGATCGCGCACAACTTTATTTATCCTTCTTAGTTGTAAATGAGAATAAATAAAATTCTTGAGACTTGTTACTAATATAATATTAAGCTGAACAGTAGCGTGCCATCTACAGTTCGTGTACGTTCGCTATAATATTTGAAGAGTTCCTTCGATTGCTCCAGGGTCCCATCATTAGATCCTGACCTCATACAAATTGGAATGGAATAACTTGAGGAATCGGAGAACGTACAATAAAAAATAAACAGACATCCCGACCTGAGAAAGACGTTTTGTACGTTCTCGATCTTTTGGTGTCGTTTGGTATGATGTGTTTAATGTTTCGGCTTTAAGGTATCGAAGAATAATAGGGTATTTTATACTAGATAAAAAAAAAACATCGAATTAATATAACTATTGAGAGGCCAAAAGTAGCCGGAAAATGAAAGTTTTAGTTCATAAAAAAACAGAATTATAATCAAAAACCAATTTAAAGTATTAAATTTTTGTTACAGTCTTCTATTCGTAAAACTATAAAGTAAGTTTGACGACGCGTTTGGCTCGGTTTGTAGACACCTGCCTACTGAGCCGGTGGTCCCGGGTTCGAATCCCGGCCAGGGCAATTATTTGTGTGATGAACTCGAATATTTGTGCTTGGGTCATGGTTGTTCTATGTATTTAAGTATATATTTATCTACATAAGTATATATATATCGTCGTCTAGTACCCATAACACAAGCCTTCTTGAGCTTAATTTTGGACTAGATCGATTTGTGTGAGGTTGTCCGATATTTATTTATTACTAGCTGTGCCCCGCGGTGTTACCCGCTCATCCCACGGGAACACTAAATATTTTCGGGATGAAAAGTATCCTATGTCCTTTCCCGGGTCTCAAACTATCTCCATACCAAATTTCATCTAAGTCGGTTCAGCGGTTTAAGCGTGAAGAGGTAACAGACAGACAGACAGACAGACACAATTTCGCATTTATAATATTAGTATGGATTATTATTTAAGTAGTAGCTACCGGTGTTATTACTTCATACTGTTCACGAGCCGCATGAAGTAAGAGACAACTGTCAATTAATCAGCTTATCAGCGCAGCGCATTTCTTTACACAGCCAACTGACGTCATGACCATATAGATAACTATTAGTTCATTGCGTCCAGCGTTTTCGTCAAATTGCGCGCGAAATTTGATAACGTATTTAAATGTAACATTTAAGTGTAGTAAGCCCGATTGAATATTTTTTGTTTTAGTTGTTTATTAATACCATAAAGTCCAGTTGAGACACTTTAAAAAAAATGGGTGTATTACCCTATTAAGTGACACTGAGTGTTCCATGCAAATCTATCGGAAAGTGGGAAATAGTTGAAGGCTAGGCTAGGCAGCCCTGCCGCCATTGTCCCGCCGTAGATTGATTGCATTACTGCGCGATGCATTCACAATTACCGCTGGGACGGTCACATTGGAATAGACGACTTTAGTTATAACTTACATTTGGTTATTTATAGTTATACATATTTGTGACATTTCACAAATACGCAAACTAAGATATTGTTTTCGTAAATTAGACGAACGCTTGCGATATTATGAGATTTTAATCCATAATATTTGCTAACGAAATCTAAATGTGTTTATTCGATATGTTTATAAACAAGTACGAAAATAAGAGATCGCTATTTAGCGATAAGACCGCCTGTTGTTTACCTCTGCCTGTTATTTTAATGTATCTCATGTTATGTTGTATATATATTCCTTGATGTTGGAGGTGTGCATTAAAGAATATTTGTATTTGTACGTGTTGTTTGTTATGTGTAAGTTAATTGCACCGCCGACAATTGTTCTGTTTTAGTTAGATTGACTGGTAGCCCCACAGAAATATATTTCTGTGGGTAGCCTTTAGTTTAACTGGTAAAGAACGCCTCATGGCATTAAGTCCGCCTTTTGTACGATAAATCTTTATTTATGGCCCAGATACAAGCGACTTATCAAATAGGGGATTTTGCTGTGTAATGCCCCAGCTAATTTCTTTTTTCGTTTAGTGAGCTTTTTAGAGTATTTTACTTAAAATTCCCGTAGCTTTAACATTTCAGGGGCTCCTACTAAAAGTCTGAACATATTGTCAATGAAAAATTACATTCCGGCTGAAATCTTTGCAGACAGAAATCATAATAGGAAAAAAAAATGGTTGCCTGTAAAGTCGGTTTTACGGGCGAAGATTTTACGTGACAACGCGCGGCGGACCGATCATGTTTGAGTGGGAGAGAGACGCAAGGCATTCGCCGGTACGGCGGGCCTCTCTCTCGTTCGGTGACTCATCGTAACAGACGTGAGCGGGCGTTACACTTTTTCATGAGTGACTCCGAGCGCAACCTAATTTAAGACGTTGTCACGTCAATAAATAAATAACTTGAAATACTTGAGTTCAGGTGTCTCAGGCGCCTCGTTTTCGTCTTTCTTCTTGTCCTTAGGGGAGCCCGGGGAGTACGGTCCTTGATGGTGCTGCCAGCTATGTTGGACTTTTTTGATTATATAATACTCGTAATACTTACTTGAGCTCAGGTTTCTTAGGCGCCCCGTTCTCCTCTTTCTTCTTGTCCTTAGGGGAGCACGGGGGGGCTGTGGCCCTTGGTGCTGCCAGCTAAGTTGAACGGCGAGTAATGTTATGACCTCAGTATCACCTGATGGTAAGTGACTACAGGGTCGAGAATGTAGCTATATAATACCACTTACTTGAGTTCAGGTTTCTTAGGCGCCCCGTTCTCCTCTTTCTTCTTATCTTTAGGGGAGCCCGGGGGGCTATGGTCCTTAGTGTCGCCGTCTATGTTGGACGGCGCGTAGCCCGAGTCGTTGTTCGTGTTCGGGTCCATCATGGGAATGGGGGACGCTAGGTTAGCCATTATCCTGGGAAAAAATGGATAAATGGAAAATCTTTAACAAATCGACCTAGTCCCAAAGTTGTGTTATGGATACAGGCAGCACAGGCTCAATAAATAAGTATCAGATAACCTCACACAAATCAACCTAGTCCCAAATTACGCTTAAAAAGGCTTGTGTTATGGGTACTAGACGACGATATACATGCTTACATAGATACTTAATAAACAGAACGTCCATGACCCAGACACCAATATTTGCCCTTGCCGGGATTCGAACCCAAATAGAGATGCATTGCAAGGGCTGCTGTCTGCCAGAGGAAGGGCGAGAACCAAAAATGTGGACACCATCGCCGTAACCACGACCACTCTCATGATGATGATGACTATAGGTAGGTTTATATGCTAACCGCATATGTTAACCGGACTCGCAGATGGCCAAGATACAGGCACAGCCTAGTTTGGTCACTGACGGACACATTTTTTTATGTTTCAACTGAATTTTGTTGAAATAAATCATTTTGTATTTGTATATAATGTACCTAATTATGATCTGATGAGACACTTTTTTTAAATCACAAACTAACTAAATATCCTTCATCACCAACTATTTTTCAAACTAAATTTCCTCTGCTAGTTCGAAAGTTTTTCACAGTTGTCAAAGTTTTCTCAGTCACTTAGGTGCTCAACTCTCATTATCATTGGTAACATACATAGCATACCTTTTGTTATAAAACTTTTGAAAATCTATCTGAAACTTGTATAACTTGTTCAGAGATTCCGGGTAAAGGAAAATGTCTAGTTTACATAATAGCAAAACTTTCTAACTCATTTCTGTGAAATTTTACGTAGTGTTTAGAAAGAACATAGTATATAAAGTTTCGGAGTCAAGTAGCACCAAAAAGTTGTTCTGCTTTGAACCGAAGTTAGCTATTTGGCACGATCACAACAGGAGGCAATATTGAGGTCAATTTATTAATAGGTATTTAAACAGACACTGGCTTAGGCTTGGTGAAGATTTGACGACGTCAAGTGTAAGTATCTATAATATGTAAATCAGCAAACAGTTAAACATAAAATAAATAAATATTAAGGAACAATCTTATACAATGCGACCTAGTCCCAAACTAAGCTATGCTTGTATAATACTATGGTTACTAGACGAAGATATACATAATATACCGGGTGCGGCCTGTAATAGGAGCAATAAATTAAAACATAGATTCTTTTCTTAAAACTGAACAACATTTGTTAAGCAACTTCTGACAATAACGCGTATTAAATTATATTTTGTAGAATATTTTATGTTTTGACGAAGAAGTAATGAAAAATGAAAAATGAAAATGAAAAATGTTTATTTCGGTTTTTGCAGTTTAACAACACAGTAAAGGTTGGGACATTCTATTAAGCATTAAATATGCTTGTGCCAGAATGACCCGCTCTTCCATCACTCGGACATTGTAAAAAAGAAAAAAAAAAACCAAAACAAAACAATCATACTTAATAACTTAATAATAATTGTGTGTGTGTGTGTTGTGTGTGTGTGTGTGTGTGTGTGTGTGTGTGTGTGTGTGTGTGTGTGTGTGTGTGTGTGTGTGTGTGTGTGTGCGTGTGTGTGTGTGCAAGTTGTCATTATTTCATAATTATATTGATATTAAATATATATATTACTTTCATCAATATCTCTAACTTGAGTAGGTAATGAGTAGCTCCGTCTCTTCATAGTTAAGATTTTGTAACCATTCAATTACAGCTACTTTACAGGAATGGCGGTGTAGCGGATAAATATCGATTGCGTTATTGATACGATTATATAAATAGGCAGCTTGGACATAAAATTGCTTCCTTGCAAAGTTGGACTTGCAGACCGGTATGGGGGCGACTTTGTCTTGCCTTCTACGAGTAGATATCAACGGATGATACGTCAATTTACTATGCAAACGCATCGTTGCATTTACTATGTACAATTTTCTCATAGAAAGCAAGGCACAGTCCCTATACAACTCAGTGGTAGGGTACCTGAATGGTTTGGAGAAGATGACTTTAAGTAAGCACCTTTGTGCCCTTTCTACTTCTAAAAATTTTGATTTGTTTGCTCCCCCCCATATTGGTATGCAATAACACATGATCGATTGTGCTAAAGCTGTATACAACTGCTTAAGGAGATCATTAGAGGCAACATGCTTTAGTATTTTGAAGATCCATATCAACTTACGAATGCGACCATTTAAGTGTTCTATATGGTCGTACCACGATAGTCTTTGGTCAAGGATTATACCAAGGTACTTCGTTGAGGATACTTTCTTAATTAAAGTGCAGTCACATTGTTGAGGGTGAGTTAAGTTACAGTTGTGTCCGTGCATTATAAGCTCGAGGTTCCTAGAGGGCTGTGTATTTTCATACTTCGAAAAACACATGTAGTTTGTCTTGGTGGCATTAAGCGTGAGCAGGTTTTGTTTGAGCCAGAGAGAAATCATGTTAAGGCCTAGTTGCGCTTTTTCATACACTGCTTCCCAAGACGTGTCATTAAAGACTACTACTGTGTCATCGGCGTAAGAAAACACACTGCCTCCATGACAGGTGAGATTTGACAATTCATTAATGTAAGCTAAAAATAGCGTAGGACCCAATACACTACCTTGAGGAACTCCGTAAGAGATAGATTGCTCGCTGCTTAAACAATCACCGATCTTAACCTTTTGGGTCCGGTCATTTAAATAACTAGTGAGAAGTTTCAGAGGTATTCCTCTGATTCCCATGCTTTCTAACTTGTGTACAAGGACGGGGAGAGAGACGGTGTCAAAGGCCTTCCGCAAGTCTAAGAAGATAGCCAGGCACTTAGAACCCCTGTCCACGTATTGCGTAATTTCAGTGGTTAATGCTAGTACTGCATCTTCTGTAGATTTTCCTTGCCTGAACCCAAATTGTGACTTCGAGAGAATATTGTACTTATTGAAATAATTTACTATACGATTATTGATTAATTTTTCAATGATCTTTGATATTGCGGGTAGGACAGATATAGGTCTGTAGTTATTGACATCGTCTCTCTCTCCTCCCTTGTACACAGGTGTTATAATAGCTTTCTTAAGCAGAGTTGGAAATACCCCTTCAGCAAAGCATATGTTTACTAATCTAGTAATAATCGGAACCAACAAGGGTCTAGCCAGTTTCAATAGACCAACAGGAATATTATCCCAACCGGGAGCGCTATTACTTTTGAGATTAACCAAAATACTGTCTACTTCCTCAGGGCAAGTATCGAGAAGTACGAAAGAGGATGGATGGGTGGCACATGAGTAAGCAAGATTCTGGGTTTGGCTAGGAGGGGAGTTCAAAGAAATATATTCAGCAAGTTTTTTACCTTCGTTTGCAAATAAATAGTTTATGTTGTCAATAGAGGTGCTGGGAGAGTTATTCGAGTGTAGTAGCTCAGTTCCATTGTTGTCTTTAGTTTTATAATGTGTTATTTGTTTTATGGTATTCCATAAGGCTTTGGGATTTTTTGTTGAATTTGCAAGTAGGTTCCTTTCGTAATTTCTTTTAAGTTTTTTAATTAGATTGTTACAGAAGTTGCGGTATCTCTTAAACGTAACCTTCATAATCTCATTGTTAGGTTCTTGCCGCAATTTTAGTTGCATTCTATTTCTATTATTTATACACCTGAGAATTCCAGGGGTAATCCATGGTTTTATGATCCGTCTGTTTCTAGGTAATTTCTTTACTATTTTACTGTCATCTAGAGCTTCTTGAAGTATTTGAATTAATTGTTCAGCTATGAATTGAGGATCTTGGCATTGTAGTAGATTGTCTAGATTTTTATTGCGCAAATATTCAACGGCTAGTTGGTAATTTATACGCGTAGACAAATGAGGGTTGCTTTCTTTTATACAACTTGTGAGAGATAAAAATATAGTGTAATGATCAGTAATTGACGTGGGAATTACTGCCGTATAAGTTGTTACTTTATTTAAATCCGTTTTTAGCATAAAGTGGTCAAGACAACTTTTCTCACGTGTCGGAAAGGTATGACCCGGCAGAAAACCAAAGGAAGCTAGCATGTTTAGATAGAGGTTTCTGTTAGTACGCTCGTGGGGGGCCTCTTGTGAGCGGGGAATAAGATTGATATTGATGTCGCCAGTAATAATGATTGTGTTACAGGATTTGATCAAGTCTAAGTGTGCACGAAGCGACTCTATGAAGCTAGAGGCGTGGATGTTGGAGGGTGACCGATAAATACCTATTATTATTGCGTTTTCTATTTTTATTTGAACACAAGAGGCTTGGACTAGCTTTATTTCGCTAAGTAAAGAGGTAAATCTGCAGTTAATATAACCAACTACGCCGTCATTTTGATTATAGTTGTTCGTGGTAGTAATAGCGGTAGTAATGTTTTGCGAAATGTTCGATATTAGTAGAGTGACAGCTATTTCAATGCTCAGGGAATGCTCAGGACGACGTACATTAAAAATACTATTTAATTTGTTTGAAATAATAAAAAAAAACTAAAAACTGTTTTTTTTTTTAAGTTGCTGCTCAGTTTGAACAATAGAATCTATGTTTTAATTTATTGCTCCTATTAAAGGCCATACCCGGTATAAATAAATATGTATTCACATTACGGGCTACCCACGACTTCGGTCTGATGATATTGAGTCTATCTATAGATCCACTAAACGAAATGAGTGATATATGTCGCGAGAGATAAAGGCATGAATCGTTCTCCTTCATGTGAGTGACATGATTTGCGCATCTCTAAAAGGGCCTGCACCGCTAGAATAACTGTAATATGCGACTATTTCTCGCGCGAGATAATTACCCGTCTCTTTCTGTGCTGTAATGTGAGATAGTGACGGGTAGCGCTATCTCGCGCGACAAGAGTCGCGAGGCATAGTTGTGCTAGACGGGCTGGCATCAGTTCGAGGCTTGTCCCAGCTTGGTGAGGACTTCTACCTATCCCTAATTACTCAATTGCTTTTTGGTAACTACGGCTACCTTTGATAGCTCTTATCACTACATAGTATTTTAAAACAAAGTCTGTCTGTCTGTCCTTATGTATGCTTAGATCTTTAAAACTACGCAACGGATTTTGATGCGGTTTTTTTTAATAGATAGTGATTCAAGAGGAAGGTTATATAATACTAGCTTTTGCCCGCAACTACGTACGCGTGGAACTTGATAAAAGGGATTTTTAAAAGCGCCTAAGCAAATGTAAGAGCAATTGTGCTTTTGGTCTAATAATTACATTTCCTACAGGGTCACCGCACCCCAACACCACAAATGTCCACTCACTTTTCAATCTTTTTAGGTATAATTTCCAGGATGAAAACTATCCTATGTCCTTCCTCGGATCTTACACTATCTCTATGCCAAATTTCATCAAAATCGATTCAGTGAGAAGCGTGAAGAGGTAACAGACAGACAGACAGATACACTTTCGCATTTATAATATTAGTATGGATAAACCTTCCTCTCGAATCACTTTAGTTTTAAAGTGAAGCATAATACATAGGGACAGACAGCAGTCAAAAGTCGCTTTGCTTTATACTATGTAGTGATACGAGTTCAACACAAAGTTCGAAGCAATTGAGTGGGTAGGATCGGCCCCGCCTGGCTCTCAGCTAAGTACGCTGGATAAAGTGAGGGTATGTATACCTACAGGCCAGTTTCTTCGACCACCGCCGCTAGCATGAACCTCGCAGACCTCGTCGTAGCGAACTCGTCCGCTAGCACTCCCATCTCTGTTCTGTCGAAGCTGCTTAAAAGAGAAAGATATAAATTAGTATTGTATGACAAATATAAAGGTACAGTCTGGGATCTTAGTTTGGTTCGTATTCGTATAACAAATATATATATATACGTTTTCTTAAAATTGTTTCCTTGTTTGTTTATGGTTCAACAGTTTATTAGCTCATGGATTAAGTAATATTTCTTTCTATTTGCACATATTTTATTCGAAGTCTTAGGTAAGCTTTATTACAAAATAAATATCAAAAGTAAATTAAATTATGATTACACTAAATATAAACAGTATAAACACATTATAAAAAATCAAGCCTAGGGTGCTGCGGTAGTGGCTACAGTATTTGCAATAGCGCAGTTCTCGAGAACGTTTCAAGACGTGTATGGGGAAAGAACGTTTTGAGAACATTTACCATACAAGTCGGGAAATATTATGAAGAACGGCACATCTCTACTCTGTTCAATTCAATTATCAGTCTCGCTACCCCACTCGCAAACAAATATATTGTATTATATATCTCTTACGTCATTAACGAAGCGTTCCTTAAGAGCCAACTGTTTTGACTGTAAGTTGCATAAGCTGCAACAAAGTTGCAAGCCATGTAGTTTGCGTAGTTAGAGGGCTTTGAAGCGATCTAGCCCGTCTAGCACAACTATGTTTCACAAGTTTCACAACTCTTGTCGCGCGTCGTAGTGTCACTCTCGCACAGTACATAGAAAGAGATAGATAAATATCTCGCGAAAGAGTCGCGTATCGTATCACAGTTGTGTGTAGAGGTGCAGTAAAATAGTTGAAACTTGCATCTGACTGGCGCAGGTAGCGTTGCCTTGCCCGGAGTCGGGAAGAAGCCAGACATACTCGTAGGCTTTTTGATTGCGTGTCCGGCCAAAAAAAAAGGTGTCCAAATTAATTCTGAGATACAAAATCCTCAATAATGTCGGGTGTTTGGCCTTGTTACCCAAATGCCCGGCCAAACTGGCTGGTCTGTCTGGCTATTAGGTTTGGCGACCTGGCAACCTTGTGCGCAGATAACAACAAGTTTGAGCAATGGCTAGGTCTCGAATGTTGTCGCAACGTAGGGTGCCTGTCCACAGAAGCGGGGCTAATAACATTTCTTAGATTTAAATACTATAACAATTTTATATTCTCGCGTTTTGGACAAATAATTTTAATTTAGATCCCACAAAGTCCCTCGTCTACCATCGACAGTGATCACAAGTGACATCTCATTACCAGCACACCAAAACACCCAACTGGTTTAACAGGTGGCACTTACAAAATGACAAATGCTTGCACCTAACTTTCCAATATTTTTCCAGATCCCACAAAGTCCCTTGTCTACCCTAGACGCCGATCACAAGTGACATCTCATTACCAAGACGCCAAATCATCCAACTGGTTCAATAGTTGGCACTTACAAAAAACACATACACTTACACCTAATTTTCCAATATTTCTCCAGATCCCACAAAGTCTCTCGTATACCCGCGCTGCTGATCACAAGTGACATCTAATTAACACCCAACTGGTTCAATAGTTGACACTTACAAAATAACAAATGTTTGCAACAAACTTTCCAATATTTCTCCAGATTTGCCCTCAAATCGACACTGATCACAAGTGACATCACATTATCAACACGCCAAAACACCCAACTGGTTCAACAGTTGACACTTACAAAGTAACAAACGCTAACTACAAAGTTTCCAATATTTCTCCAGATCCCACAAAGTCCCTCGTCTACTCGACACTGATCACAAGTGACATCTCATTACTAACACGCCAAAGCACCCTACACGCTCCTGCCTTTTATCTAACTTTCACATTTAATAATTTCCGAGCGAACGAACACGATTGTTAGCTCACATACAGTTTTCAGAGCTTAGAAAAGTTCACTGGAATATTGCGAGCGTCCAACAGAGAAGGGCTATAAATGTATGAGTTCCATACACTCTTATTATTTCACTATAGGGAACATGCATGCAGTTGGAATTCCTTATTATTTTAGTTATAATAATAATAATAATAATTTTATTTCATGTAACTAAGGACACATATTTTATTAGTACTAGGGTTAGTAGGTAATTACAATGAAAACAAAACAAATTTCAATTAAAACAAAACAACACTGACCGGGGAGTGTAATCCCTCGCAGTGCAGCATGTAGGGACAGTCAACCCTGTCCGCTATCATCAAGTGCAAAACGCCCTAAACAATGTTACCTTCACCTCTTTGGAGCACCTTGCAAATCTGCGGGCGATCATATTTGCCCTGACCGACAGGGCCCTTCGTTCTCTTTCGATGTCCAGGTCGTCTTTGAGGTCGGTCGTGATCACATGGCCTAGGTACTTAAAAACACTAAATTAACTAGTTATAAACACTAAATTAACTCAAAAAGTATATCCTCATAACACAATAAATACTAAATTCTACTTCAAAAAACGAGAATTCAAAAACATGCACGTGAAATTGCCAGGACCGGCCCGACATGTTTCGAACTCGTATGGATTTGAAGTGACAAAGTTGCCGCGACGGTGTACGAGTAGCAAGCAGTCCCTGATGAAGAGCTCCATACGAGTTCGAAATATGTCGGGCTGTTCCTGAAAATTTCATGTGAGTGTAAACAGCTGAATACAATAATGAAACACAAAAATTTCAATAAGATTATTCAAAAACATGTTTCTTTTTTTTATAGATTTTCAGACAGTGACGTCACATGCGTCACCTGCGTGACTTTTTCTATGGAGCGTTTTTTAGGGTTCCGTACCCAAAGGTTAAAAACGGGACCCTATTACTGAGACTTCGCTGTCCGTCCGTCCGTCCGTCCGTCCGTCCGTCCGTCTGTCACCAGGCTGTATCTCAACAACGGTGATAGCTAGACAGTTGAAATTTTCACAGATGATGTATTTCTATTCCCGCTATAACAACAAATACTAAAAATAAAATAAAATCCCATACAACAAACTTGTTATAGATATATGTATGGGAACGGAATCCTTTATGCGCGAGTCGGGCTCGCACTTGCCCAATTTTAACACTCAGTCGACACGTCTCACTTCGAGTCCCATTTCTGAAGTTCTTGTTCTAATCACATTGGTAAGTATGGGCGATATATTATTATTTCCTATGTAAATCTAATTGGATTGGTATTGGATTGTATTCTTTTGTTGCATGTTCCCAATTGTGAGTCAGGGAGAATTAATGTCGTTTCGAGCGTTAACGCTTTGCGAGTGCTGATTTTGTGAGTCGCAAACATCGACTTGAATTTAATGCGGCACACATTACTGGAATTTGCTTGCTTTCGCTTTGTGTCTGATTTATAACAGTCGTTTGTAAGCGGTAAAGTAGATGACTATTTGGGGATTTGTTTATTAAAGAATCTCGCGTGATACGAGGGCTGCCTTTTAAGTTATGTCGTTTGAAATAAGTATAGACAATCTAATAGATTATTATTATTTACCATTAAATGTTTTTCAAAGAATTCTCCGCGATATTTAATACACTTTTGCATGCGTTCGAACCAGTTTTTAAAACATTTAGTCCATTCCGAAGTGGGGGAAGTCAAAATGGTCGATTGCGTCGACAGCTTCTTCGGGTGAGCTTTAAACGTTGACCACGAAGACATTGTTTAATTTTGGGAAACGTAAAAAAATCGTTAGGGCTCAGTCAGGGCTGTAAGGCGGGTGATCTTAAATGTCGACATTTTGGGTGCTCAAAAACATGTTTATATTGCGGGCGGTGTGCGAACTTGCATTGTCAGGGTGCAGTATCATACGACGTCTTGAGTTGTGTTTTCGAAACTCTGTGATGACTTACCTTATGGCACACAAACAGTGGTATACCAGTCACCGATATACAGAAGTGATCTCCTCAAAGCACTAAAGTCGCGTTAATCCCCTTTTTAAAATTTGTAGAAAATTATCGCACGCATATTATTATTTTCCTTTGATATTTCCATTTTTACAACCAACTTATCAGCTTTGAACAGACGCTACGATAAAACTATTCGACCAATCAAAAAACATTCTTTTGATTTCGTATTCTAAATTCAAAAAGATGAAAAATCCATAGGTATGTTTTTTTTATAATTGCGGGAAGTTTGCAAACGACACAACTTACAAGGCAGCCCTCGTATTTGCTTCTTCTTATAGTATTTGTTTACATAATGAATCTCGTGATTTTAATATAATTTAATCTTATAACGAATTCGAATCAAAAATAGAAAGCAATGGATGAGCAAGTAATTGTCCTCCGTTAGCAGATTGGACATCCGAGTATCAGATAAGCTTTGAGGGTTGTTCTCATAAAAGTGGCATCGGCAGGGTAAAGTAAATGAAAAAAAACGAAAAGGTATTTTTTTACCTTTTTCGATTTGAATATGTTTTTGAGTGCATCAATGATACCAAATTTGCGGAAGGGAACGAAATAGTCGTAAAAACGTAGAACTTATGACGAGTTGAAATTTTAGAGATACAGGAGAAAGTGACAATAGACAGGGTAGTAGGGAAAATGTGGCAGGGTAAAGAGAGTTTGAATAAAAAAAACAAGTTAACCACTAACGAAAAGATATTTTTTACCTTTTTAGATTTGAATATGTTTTTGAGTGCATCAATGATACCAAATTTGCGGAAGGGGACGAAATAGTCGTAAAAACGTAGAACGTATGACGAGTTGAAATTTTAGAGATACAGGAGAAAGTGACAATAGACAGGGTAGTAGGGAAAATGTGGCAGGGTAAAGAGAGTTTGAATAAAAAAACAAGTTAACCGCTAACGAAAAGGTATTTTTTACCTTTTTAGATTTGAATATATTTTTGAGTGCATCAATGATACCAAATTTGCGGAAGGGAACGAAATAGTCGTAAAAACGTAGAACTTATGACGAGTTGAAATTTTAGAGATACAGGAGAAAGTGACAATAGACAGGGTAGTAGGGAAAATGTGGCAGGGTAAAGAGAGTTTGAATAAAAAAAATAAGTTAACCACTAATCAACTCTTTTATTGAACTTAAACTTAATATAAATCGACCGTTATGATTTTACGCCCTAACAGCCTCATGTTATGATTCAAACAGTTTTCATATAAATCGACCGTTATGATTTTATGCCCTTACAGCCTCATGTTATAATTCAAACAGCTTTCTTTAGTTAAGTACAAATAAAAACAACAAAAATTTTTTAAACAATAATCAACTTTTTTTTTATAACAGTCTGAAGTATCATAGTCTTGTAAAATATCAAGCATGATGTATCATGACCGTATAAAATTTGATTTATATTTACGTTTTCTTTTTGGAATATGCGAGTCCAAGTCCAAGCCGAACCAAACCTACTATAGTAATTCAAATATTTTCAGTTATTTATAATCACTTTTGGTTCAAGCTTTTGTCGCCAATCAATATATTAATATTATGCATTGTCGTCAATATATTCAAACTAAGTGTGTATACAGAATTCAATGGCGTGTAGTTGGAGAGGCCTTTGTCCAACTGTGGACAAGAATAGGCTGATGATGATGATGAAGTAAAAACTTTCTATAAATAGCGTTTTTTACTTTATTCTGCCATAAGAAACATTATCCTGAACATGTGTCTCTTTATCCTGTCAACAGTCACTTTACCCTGCAGAATGATTGCAGGATAAAGTTACACAGGGTATAGTGAAAAGCCGATTAACTAGCTATTATCTCCTAAACTGTTAATAATACAAATGTCATAATTTTAGTATAAATAGTTATACCTTAATACAATATTAAAATGGTATTAGTAAAAAAACTGCCGTATTAATATTTTAAAATAATCATGCCAGAATAAAGTGTACATACCTGTTACAAACTCCGAACGTCACACTTCGAAAACTTGTCGCCACAAGACCGCGGCACCTGACGCACAAACCTTCACACCGGCGGCTAGAACCATACTGACTGGACGTGTTTTGCGTGTATTAGGGTTCAATAAGACTTTCTATGTGTGAGTGAGGTGCACTACCGCGAACGCACAGGATGTAGAGAAAATATCGCTGGACAAACTTCGAACGTGAATATTTGTGTTAAAAAGTAATCTAAAGATCCGGTGCAACGTCATATTTAATAATGTAATAGTATAGTTTCTATAAAAAACGATGTTTTATTATCATAGAACTGTAGTTCAATAATCTAAAGAGCTAAAACTGGAGCAGTGTCGAGTTTGGACAAGGCAGGGCACAGTGAAAAACGGTATTCTATATTACTTTTTAACAAAAGTATTATATTTATAGAAAAATAATGTTTTGGCCTCGATATGTCATGTTAGTATCTATCTATGAAAATTTTAATTATATGTGAAAATTACATATTCCGCATACTTTCTATTCAAAAACGTGATGGCAGGGTAAGATGCCACTATTTTGATTTTTACCCTTGAAAACCTGCTTTTTGAGTACATACGCCGTGTAAAACCAGAACGCGAGTCATTCAATTACTACATCGGCTCCTGTGTTCAACAACGCGCTAGTATTTCTCTGGCAGTTAATGAGGATGATCAGTTTGTTTCTGACTCTCATATGTGTTACATTTATTCTTATTCTCATTGTACAACACACCCAGCATAGCACCCTGCTTGAACTGAGTTCGGGTCAGGGTCTAAATTCGATCTTTGACGCTGACATTTTTTAACCCCCAAGGAAAGAAAAAACCCCTCATAAGTTAGCATGTGTATCTGTGTATTTGTGTATCTGTTTGTCTGTCTGTGGCATCATAGCCCCGAAACGGATGGACCAATTTGAGTGCAGTTATCGAAAGACTTATCCGTCGAAATGGTTCTTATTAAATACAACCAGTAGTTTCCAAGATATTCAGCTTTTATTGGAACAAGTTAAGAGATCTCAGCCAATATTGAAGCTAAGAATTAGAAATTTCGTAGTTATGTTCTTCAGTATTAGTAGCATTTTCTATATCGCTCATTGAATGAGGGTCTCATGATGACCAGCTACTTGTGTCCCGGGTGATAATTTTTTTTAATGTAGGTTATTGTTAGTTATGTTATTTTCCTTTGAGTTATCTAATATCGTTTTCATTTTCATTGCAGTCTGTTGCTGACCCATTGTAATTTGTAACTAATAGTACCGAGCCTTACTTGTCATCTTCTTCGTCTTCATTGCTACCCGACGCCGAGGCAGTATTCGTGGGCTTGTCTTCTACGCTCTGCAGCCGTGCCGTCTGCGCCAAGTTCTCGATGACCACGGCTGCAGTCCCACTTGATGCTGATGCTATGCCTGATGATGTGCTCTTTGCTGAGCGCTGCTTCTTTGCTCGCTGTCGTATCGCCTGAGGAAGAAAATAACTATTAGTCCAGCGGCAATGACGGCAAATCATTACGGAAAGCTACGCTCAGGAGCATGGTCACAAGTTACAAAGTCATTAAATTAGCTATACAGTGTCCAAATATTTAAATTGTTGCTTGGCGTCCAAGCTACGCCTTAAAATGTTTAAGTATCAGTCAGGATTTCTGCTACTGCCACTGACTGATAGAAAATTCCGAATGCACATTGTTGCACACAGTTATTTTGCTGAAATACTAAATAACGAATTTGAAAAAATTAGTCTCATACCGTCATAACAAACGAATTGATTCGGCTTAACAAAGATTTCAGGGATTTACAACGAAACAGATATTGTGGTTAAGTGAGCAAAGTTTGTCGATGCTGCAAAACAAATATCCTTGTATTCTGCTCGGGGCTATCGAAAATTCTAGTAACTGCCAGTTTGAAAGCGTTAGCAAGAGATCTGAAATATAATCTAAGTCCTTTCAAACGCTTTGATGATAAAGTTTCGAATCTGCGGAAAACGATACGACTGTTGCTCTCGCTGTTATAAGTTAGGTACCTACTGTAGTTTGCTTGACTTTGTGCGCAAACTTAAAAAAAAAAACTTATTTTTATTTTAAGACGCCTTATTCGTTTTAAAATTTATTTTTTTCATATAGTGACAAATATATTGATAATTTCAACCAACTTTTTGAAGTGAATAATACTTTTCCCCGAGTTCTAGGTAGTAACACTATTTCATACTTTAATTGCGTGCAGTCGAAAATAAGTTGAAAAAACTAATTTTCCGCGTGAATTTTGTAAATTTCGAGTAGTTTTTGAATCTAAAATTATCAATGAAAAATGCAAACTGTAGTTTTCAAATATATACCAATAAATCTCAATAGCCCTGTTCTAGGTAGTAACATCAATAATTTGTTAGGAAACATGTTTGATGATAGAGAAAAATTACTAATACAATCAGTATTTTAAAAGGAATAAGGCTCTTAACAGTGTGCAGTGAAAAGTGGGTTAATACTAGTAGTAATTAGTGACGTATTGGAGCAGATCTCAAATCACAGTCAAACGAATGTTTTTTCTTTTTAATTGAAATGCGTTGAAGCTACATTATCTTGGTGTACATGTCTACTTTAAAATGTCAACATGGAAAGAACATTTAATGCAGTCTTATATTATGAGTATGATATATTTATTGATATCGTAAAACTTCGCTTATGTTGCGTTTTATGTTCCAAAGGTCGGAGTGATTTGTAAAACAGAGACGCTAATTTGTTTTTCATTTTACACGAAATTTGTATAACGCGGTGATTTAGTAACCATTGCCTTTATAAACTTATTCCGTTTGACAGGTAGACGCAAACGTCCGATTATATTGCCGATGACAGCCCGAAGCCTCACGTAACCGCAAATGCATGTGTGACTTGACGGTTCCATTCCATTATCACCAACGCTAGGGCAGTTTCGGCCTTATTGCTTTCAATTCAAGGTCCTCGAGGCTGCGCCACAAAAGGGGTACGTCAAAGTGACGGCTTCTACGTGACGTGCGTGGAAACAGAAGGATGGAATAGCGTCCAAGTATGAACAGTAGTGCAACATACTATGAAACCACGAGGTGGTGTGTCTAAGCTGATGCCCTGGTGAAGGTCACTGGAGTACGTTGAATGCGGGCGATGCTGAACCGGTAATTGCGGAATGTAGTTATTGCCCCAGCAGTGGATTCTAAATGTGGACTCTATATTTGGTAACTATATAGAGGTAGCGGTTGAAGCAGTTTTGATTTTCATCCCGTTTGCTGCTAGATTTGGGCCTCCTCCAGTACGCTTTTTATGATTTATAATAGAATTCAAAAATAACTCATCCGTCATAAATGTAGAAATTTAGAAGAATAAAATTAAGATAAAATTGATGTCTGTCATAAACATAATTGCGTTCATTTACAGCTTAAAGTAAATACATCCGACTTCAAAAGGTAGGAGGGGAAAGGTAGGGTAGCAGAACCAAGGGGGCAAGGTTGAATTGCTTCTGATTCTGACCCGACGTGCTTTACCGACTAAGTTACACAGCATTTATTTCCTGCGTTGTTTCAGCACGGCCAAACTTGTCAAGAAGATTTTACAAATTTATTTATTTATTTAAACTTTATTGCACAAAACAAGTCAGTACAAATGGCGGACTTAATGCCAAATGGCATTCTCTACCAGTCAACCATAGGGCCAAACAGAGATACTAGAAATCGAACATATGTAGTACTTTTGCACGTTGGTGCACTGTGACGTTAATATGACGAGGGCAACTGTCCGACTCAGGTGCGAGCGTACGTTATGTTTTGGGCGGGATTAAATTGATAAACACTTCCAGGTAAAAGGTGCCCGACCGCAAGAATAAATATGTATATTTATATCACAAAATGGCGACTTGAGTCTCTTTCAGTATACATTAGAATGTGCTGTTGAATAATTTGGCGAGTATTTCGGTGCACGCTTCTTATTTCCCACTAGGCACTGATGTTACCTTTGATCTGATAAGCTTTTTGGGCCACAGTAAACGGAATGAGACCAGAAGTTAGTACCTTAAAGAGCGCTGTGACACGGCGCATATAAGGAGTCCAGCGACGAGTATATTGCGTAGTCCGTGTTATTGAACAGGCCCTGGTCATCCCGTCTTCCTGGTGTCTTGTGGAGCTCCCAGGAGCCAGAATGTTTAATAACCTTATAGAGCGCTGTAATTTTTTATGAGTGACCTGACCTTAAATCCATACTATACTATCCATACTAATATTATAAATGCGAAAGTGTGTCTGTCTGTCTGTTACCTCTTCACGCTTAAACCGCTGAACCGACTTAGATGAAATTTGGCATTGAGAAAGTTTGAGACCCGGGTAAGGACATAGGATACTTTTCATCCCGAATAAATTTAGTGTTCCCGTGGGATGAGCGGGAAACACCGCGGGGCACAGCTAGTATACTATATACTGTCTGTCTGTCTGTTACCTCTTCACGCTTAAACCGCAGAACCGATTTAGATGAAATTTTGTATATAGATACTTTCAGTCCCGGGGAAGGACATAGGATACTTTTCATCCCGAATAAATGTAGTGTTCCCGTGGGATGAGCGGGTAATACCGCGGGGCACAGCTAGTATATTATAATTTATAGTACAGGAACATCATGATGAGACACGCAAGATAGGAGCCCAGCGATGAGTATATTATAGTCCGTGTTGTTGAAGAGATACTGGTCATCCGTTCTTCCTGGTGTCTTGTGGAACTCCCAGGAGCCAGAATGTTTAATAACCTTATAGAGCGCTGTAATTTATGAGTTACTGACCTTAAATATGTTATAGTAAAGGAGCATCATGATGAGGCAAGGCAGATAGAAGGATCCCAGCGACGAGTATATGACGTAGTCTGTGTTGTTGAAGAGACACTGGTCATCTCTTCGTTCTGGTGAATTGTTAGGTACGAGAACCATGATACCAGAAGTTAGTACCTTAAAGAGCGTTGTGACACGGCACATATAAGGAGTCCAGCGACGAGTATATTGCGTAGTCCGTGTTATTGAACAGGCCCTGGTCATCCCGTCTTCCTGGTGTCTTGTGGAACTCCCAGGAGCCAGAATATTTAATAACCTTATAGAGCGCTGTAATTTATGAGTTACTGACCTTAAATATGTTATAGTACAGGCACATCATGATGAGACACGCAAGATAGGAGCCCAGCGACGAGAATATTACATAGTCCGTGTTGTTGAAGAGACACTGGTCATCCGTTCTTCCTGGTGTCTTGTGGAGCTCCCAGGAGCCAGAATTTTTAATAACCTTATAGAGCGTTGTAGTTTATGAGTTACTGACCTTAAATATGTTATAGTAAAGGAACATCATGATGAGGCACGGCAGATAGAAGGATCCCAGCGACGAGTATATGACGTAGTCTGTATTGTTGAAGAGACACTGGTCATCTCTCCGTTCTGGCGTGTTGTTCAGCCCCAGGACTATGGGGCTGCCGATGCCGCCGGAGACCAGCCAGGCGACGCAGATCATGCTCCACACCCTGGCGTTGCTTTTGTGTTTCGCGTACTTTATTGGCTGTGTTACTGCTATGTATCTGTGGACAATATTGATAAATTAATTCTTATGAAATGACCGAGCAAAATGGTCATTGTCAGATTTAGGTTTGAGTCTTTCTAGGGCCTTCGTATGAGAATAAAGAACTCTGTAATAATCCGATGCAATAGCAACATAATTACAACTAAAACACGAGATTTTTTATTGTAATGTTTGGTGAAAACTTTGTAATCTCTTACCCAGCAAAATAGAACATTTACTGCTACTCCAAAACGGCCTTTTAGCTCATTACAAACAAAACTAAAACCATAAATATTGAATAAATATAGCTTCGAAGTTTACCTCTTATTAATCGCAAACAGACACCATTTTTTCATTTATAATGGTCCAGATCTTTATAAATATCTACTATTATTAGCAAAGTAGACATGTAATCTATGTAAACCCGAACCCGAACTCATTTGTTTTTACTCATCTCTCCAAAATATCATAACACTAACTCACACGGTAACGGATAGTCCAGACGCGCCTAATTGCCTTTTGCATACAAATGTGTTTCGTCTGGAGGTGCCTTTTCACGTTGAATCAATATTTAAAGCACAATGGGTTTATAAGAGACCCTTTACACGAGTTGAAATGTGTATACCTGCACCTCTAGCATAACTGTGACACGCGATTCTTTGTCGCGCGACATACTACCTGTCACTTTCCTTTCAATGCCATGAGAGCATGACAGGTGGTGCTGAGTCGCACGACAAGCGAAATCGCGGTAAGATATAGCTAGATCTGCTGGAGAAGTTATTTATTTATTTATTTATTTAATCTTTATTGCACAAAAGAAAACTTATCATACAAAAGGCGGACTTAATGCCATGAGGCATTCTCTACCAGTCAACCTTCGGGCAAAGCAGAGAAATTGTGAAGTTATAACAATAAATAATAATGAAATAATGAACTTTATTCTGCAAGTGCACTACAAGGGCACTTTTACAAATGTCTGAGTCTACCGGCATTTTACACGAGAAGACCACTGTTGACAAGATAGAATCTATACTAATATTATAAAAGCGAAAGTGTGTCTGTCTGTCTGTCTGTCTGTCTGTTACCTCTTCACGCTTAAACCGCTGAATCGAATTTGATGAAATTTGGCATGGAGATAATTTAAGATCCGAGGAAGGACATAGGATAGTTTTCATCCTGGAAATTACCCCTTAAAAGATTGAAAAGTGAGTAAGTAATTCATGATGACATTGATGACCCTGTAGGAAATGTAATGATTAGACCAAAAGCACAATTGCTCTTCATTTGCTTAGGCGCTTTTAATAATCCCTTTTATAAATTAAGGTGATTAGTTGGATATCTATCGTGTTGTACGAGGTTGCTTCCATACTTCCAAGTTCTAGGCGGACGTAGTTGCGGGAAAAAGCTAGTATAGAATAATTATAATGAATGAACGGAATTCCGTACCAACGAGTCTATACTCGTACTTCGAGAACTCGGCATCAAGCAGCGTTTATCGTCTTTAGTACAGTCCCGTATGAGGATACGGGACCGGGACGGGACGGGGCCTTGTTTATCCACGTATGCCGCCGGAGGGACCTGGCTATTGAACGACTTGTGATCCGAGAAAGGTTGAGGGTACCACACCACTCTTATGAGATGGACAGATCAAATACAAGCTGCAATAAATGGCTCATCGTCGCTACACGAAAGCACGAGGAAAATCAGGGAAGAATAGCGGCGTGTTGTGAAGCTTCTCACCAACTTCTGAAATTATGACTACGACCAATTTGCTTAGAGTGAAATTGGGAAAGAAGAATTATAATCGTAGTATCTCATTAATCCACAGTAAAATTAGTAGTAAGATTAGCACGTAAACTGGTCAACGTAATATCTAAATGTGAAACGTTTTCTTATGGTAAAGACTAAAGTTGCAAAAAACTGAAATCGAGCTGTTGTCTGCTGAGTACATCTTGGCAGGAAAATAGCCAATAGTCACATTTAAAAATTAATATAGTCAATGCTAAATGAATTGAAATAGGGATTATAGCCTACATGGAATCCTTGATGACGTGTCTGTGGAATTTTCCTAATTTGTAGTGGTTTGAGACATAGATGTATACCTTTGAAGGCATACTAACTGTATGAAAGTAAGCATAAAGTTTCCAACCGATCTTTGTGCAGATAGAAATGTAAAACTGATGTAGGTATATACCTTTGAAGGCATACTAACTGTATGAAAGTAAGCATAAAGTTTCCAACCGATCTTTGTGCAGATAGAAATGTAAAACTGATATAGATTGCCTTGAATTTCACGAAAACAAATTACCCAGTGTGCAAGGAATTTTAAATCAGAACCTGAAAATTAAGTTCTAAATTCTAAGATATGAGTACAAACTGCTAGTGTGCAAGCCTTCTACGTCTGAGACCGCGCGGCATTACCTTTAATAATGGAAGCTCGAGTGTGATTTCAGCAGATTGTTTTGAACGAGTTTAAGCGTCTGTAGACGTTCTTGCTACCGTCTTACAACGTATACATTTAGCATTCATGAGACAATGCTTGCTATTTTCGAGTGCTGCTGCAACACTGTGACTTCTTTTTTCGTTGCGTTGAGTTTTTTGTGTCACGAGCTGCTCGCACTGCGGTTTTGTATGTTTTGTCAATTTATGGCGTAGCAGGTTCCAAGCAGATAAATTAAGGTGGATGATAGTCTTATCACTGGGGAAGACTGCCCCTAACTAACTAACTATTTATTTTGGCTCAGTGACCCAAACAGGAGCTTAGCCTCCGAAATGAGAGCAAGCCACTTGTCCCGATTCTGTGCAGTTTCTTGTCAGTTTTCGACTGAAGAAGACTGCTGAAGTATGATGATTGCTGGAGATAGGGTTCTTCATGAAAAGTCCATTATTCAGGTAGGTTATGATATATTGTCTTATCAAAGATTGTTAAGTAAAGAACCTTAAAATTAGTGTTACATGGGTTTTTATTATTAAGATTTGTCCACTCAAGCAATATATGTTTATGTTGTTGTAAACAACTAAGTTACTGTAAAACTGTAACTGAGGCATACACTACACCTCCTTCCTAAGTATCCTTCACCCCCCCGGTAACAAAGAGGAAAGGAGAGAAAAAAAAAGAAAATAAGAAATAATAACACATATTACTTGAGGGTTCACATTTTAAAAATAGTTAAGTTTTTAACATTTGAAAATATTACTATAATAAATTTATGTGTTAAATAATCTAGTATTATTCTTATGGGTTACATATTCTTTGTTATCTTTTAAAATCCTTACATTAGGTGAATTATCCTCTACAACTTCATATGGTCCTTTAAAAATATTGTCTAACTTATTTCCAACTTGATTTTTTAACAAGACTAAGTCTCCTGGTTTGTATTTAATTGGATTAACATATTTATCATAATAAAATTTCTGTCTATTTTTACATTCTAGCAAATTATTTCTAGCGTCATTAATCGCTTTTTGAAATCTATATTTTAATTCTAGAGGATAGCTTTCATGATTATATAATGGTTCCGTATTCTTATTCAAATTACTCGGTAAATTACATTGTTTCGCAAAAACTAATTCGTATGGACTATATTTTGTCTCAGTGTGTACTGTGTTATTGAATGAAAAACACCAAAATGGTAGCCAAGAACTCCAGTCGGTTGTGTTATTTTCACACTGAATACGGAGATAGGCTCCTAAGCTCTTATGCGTGTTTTCAATTCCTCCTAAAGTTTCATGATGATAGGCAGTTGAATTTAGCTTCTCGATACCTAATAAGGTGCATATTTCTGTCATAATTGATGACATGAATTCTTTACCTTGGTCAGTAATAATTTCTTTCGGAATGCCATAACGTAAAAATGTTTTAAGCAATTAAAGGTTCACTACTATCTAGAGCTCTGCATATACTTTGTCTCCCATCAACGTCCCTTGTCGACCACATCATTACATATATTACATGGCGATCCTGCACTAACGTTCCGAAGACGAACTTCTGAACCAGCCAGAACCTCAGAACCTCGCACCGGACGGTGCGGCGGGACACCGCACCGTCCGGGACACCAGCAACAGCGTCAACGGCAACCACCAGACTGACGATGCAGTCACAAGAATGAAGATTTGAATTAACTTGAAAAAAGAAGAAGACAATTATGAAAGAAGCCATAAGAAGAAACCAGTATCAAGAAAAGAAGAGCGTTGTCCAGGGTTATCCCGGCTCGCAAATCAAGAGGAGTCCAGGGTTATCCCGGCCCATCTCATGAGGTGTCCAGGGAAATCCCGGCCCATGCTCGAGGGTGTCCAGGGTTAGCCCGGCCCGTCATCGCATCGCGCATCAGCAACGGCATCGTGCTCCACGTGCCTGCCAGCCGCCAGCGCATCAACGTCCCGCCATGCATCGCGCAACGTGACGACACGTGATGACCTCAATATCGTTAGGCATTACTCCTACGTAAGCGTTGAATTAAGTAAGTGAATATTTTATTGTATAACTTATGTTTTCGGTTATTTTACATTTACGCACGAGTTAATTTTATTATGTCTACTGATTTGCAAGATTTATATACTAAATAAGTTGGAATATATAAGAGAATATTTAGTTAAACTGGCCCACAGAGGCGTCAAAAGGAAATCGCATCTAAGAAATTAGAATGAGATTTTTTTTTATGATATTTTTTTTTTATTATATCAAAAATAATTAGCTATACAGGTTAACGCCCAATTCATTCAAAATCTTTTTCTTTTACATACATAAATTGTTAGATAACTTTCGTACATGAAATTGTTACCCGTGTCACTTAGCATTTCTAATTATTAATTTTTTAAACCAGATATCATCACTTAAAATCATTGTAATAATCGTCGCTAATAATTTTTTTAGATGCAAATGTCGTAAACAACTTACACATTTCGCAATTTGAAATGCATACGCCGCCGCGAAGTCCGCGCGTAAGCAAAAATTTTAAGTAGATCACGCGTGTTCGCTGTCTACAAGTAAACTTTTAATTATTGGTGAATGTAATTTGATATTCACACTTAGAAATTTTATTGAACAATTATACTATAATCTATCAATTATAATATAAACGTTTTTCAAGTTACTTCATATCTTCATTCTTGATTTATATTTGATTTGTCTTGTTATGTATATAAATTTTATTCTTCTTTCCTGACAAAAAAAATTCAATCTTCTTTCTTGATCATCTTCATTATTATTCTTATCTTCTTTTCCGCTCTAGCTCCATAAATTCGTAGTTTTGGTATGCAGGTTCTTGAAAAGGCAGGGTCGCCATGAAGTATGATGATTGCTGGAGATAGGGTTCTTCATGAAAAGTCCATTATTCAGGTAGGTTATGATATATTGTCTTATCAAAGATTGTTAAGTAAAGAACCTTAAAATTAGTGTTACATGGGTTTTTATTATTAAGATTTGTCCACTCAAGCAATATATGTTTATGTTGTTGTAAACAACTAAGTTACTGTAAAACTGTAACTGAGGCATACACTACACTGCTACAGTCCACTAAATAACTAACTTATAGTCTTATCCCATTAGACAATAAACTATAGGTATTAGTCTTACCCCACCTTACCTTAATCAGATTATTTAAATAGGTTTAAACTTTTAAAGTCTCATGCAGTTTAGTTAATTAAAGTTTATACGGATGATGCAACTCTTCAATGCTACCCGGCGATAGCGTAACATCACTATTGTAAGAGCAATAGAGAAAGGTGCTCAAATGTTCTAAAAAAAGTAGTTTAATCAGTGGAAATCGGGTTTTATGGAAGCTTGGATACTTCTTCCAGGTGAAGCAGTCCCAACTTATGTTTATTGGTTCAAATTGCCACATCGTGGAAATGTGTCTGTTTGATGGTAAACTTGTCTATGTATACTATTAAGGTGCATACTCAGCGTTGCGCGTCAGTCGCACGGGATCGATCTTTAATGTTTGTTCCTCATTGTTATATCTATTGTGTATTATATCTTTGTGTTGCTCGCCAGGAAACCTATCTGTCTATGTTAGTGTGATGCTCACCTGTCGACGGATATGGCGACCAGGTTGAATATGCTAGAGGTGGAGCAGGTGACGTCCATCGCGATGTAGCAGTCGCACACCACCGCGGGCAGCCCCCACGCTCCAATAAACTGGAAAAGAAGTTCTCAACTTATTATTTTGATACGAAATAAAGACAGCAGTGAGCGGGTGAAAACTTTGCCTTTGAAGTTTAGTTTTAATAGGTCACACCATCAATCAGAAGTAAGCCGGAAAAGTAGGCTTACATTACTTCAAGGATAGTAAGATAAAGTATTTAAATGTCCTAAAATAAACCAGCCTAAATTAAGTATCGTATTCTCGGAACACTACGTCTAAGTCAGAGCAAACTGTGTGTAATATATCGTTTTTGAACGCCCTCTGACCAAATAATGACGAATGATCCTCGGACTCCAAAGACATGACAAGTGATGCTGCAGATGACTTCAGGAAATCCAAATTTAGATGTGCAGAATTTTCAGGGCAGCTATAGTGGCACCCCGGGCGAGTTATCAATTCTGTGGATGTGTGGCATCCTAGGTGCCCCAGACTTGGTAAGAGAGTCGCTCTGCAAGAGGCCCAGAGCCAGCGCTCAGGGCGGCGGTCTATGTCGATCCGGCCTAAAGCCGCCACTGAGAATTATTATCTACGTAGGTAGATGTCATATACGTATATGCAGCGGAACCCCATGTAATTATGGTTTAAGTCCTATATAATCGAGTTGGTATATATTTCTACCTCTCGATTTATGTACTTTTAAATTTCTACCTTTGCAAATTAATGAAAAAAAATGATTCTGTGCCAGCGGGGCCCTTTGTTAAGAGGCCTTATTCCTTTTAAAATGCTGATTGTTTAGACATTTTTCTCTATGATCAAACATGTTTCTTAACATACTATTGATGTTACTTTCTAGAACAGGGTTATTGGGATTTATTGGTATATATTTGAAACCTACAGTTTGAATTTTTCATTGATAATTTTTGTTTCAAAAACTACTCGAAATTGACAAAATTCACGCGGAAAATTAGTTTTTTTAACTTATTTTCGACTGTACGCAATGAAAGCGTGAAATAACTATGTTACTACCTAGAACTCGGGGAAATGTATTATTCACTTCAAAAAGTTGGTTGAAATTATCAATATATTTGTCATTATATTGAAAAAATAAATTTAAAAGGAATAAGGCCTCTTAATTGTAAGTTTACAGACTAAATGAATTACTATTCATGGAGCCTCTTATTTCTACCTTCCAAATAACTTTTCATTACACCCTAGATATAAATAGTTTTTGAGAAATACGCGTTCGAAGATTTTGTCCTTCTAGCAGGGCCCTTTGGTATTTAGTGACTTACATGACCCCAGGTAATTTTAAAAAACAGGTGGTTATTTCTACCTACTGAATCAATTATTACCAACTTGCTAGTGACACAACATTGACAACTTGCTAGTGACAATTCATTTAGTCTGTTAACTTACAATTAACAAAGGGCCCCGCTAGCACAGAATCATTTTTTTTTTCATTAATTTGCAAAGGTAGAAATTTTAAAGTATATAAATCGACAGGTAGAAATATATACCAACTCGATTATTTAGGACCTAAACCATAATTACATGGGGTCCCGCTGCATATACGTATATGTAGATGTCAGTTACTTTCGTGACAGCCCTTCAGTCGGAATAAATACCTCAATCGATTTGGAGTGTTTTCCTGAATCCGGGATCCCAAGATTTAACAATAATTATACAATATGTGGTCAATATTAAATATATCGACATCTACATAGGTTTGGATACCTGTGTTGTGTAGATGTAATATCTACAATATCTACATATATACCAATATATACCTACCTAATATTGTCTCTGGAATTGTTTTTAGTTAATGATTATTTCGCACACCTTTATAAAACTGCCATAAAAACCTCATGTTAAATTCAGATCACGGAGTAATACCTATTACGATGTAAAGTGGGTAAACATAATTTCACAATGTGTATTGGGTTCAGTGTATTTAGACCTTTTTGTTTTATACCTCATTTCGCGAACTGTTTATTTTGTGATATACGTAACAACAAGTTGTCCTCTTTTATTTTGTTTTTCTTTAATCTTCTTTGTACATAATCTTCCAAGAGTGGTCAAGAGAAAGAAGCCCCATGCACAAGACAGACCAGATCCCCGACAAGACCGTACCAAGTGGAAAGCGATCGTCCACATAATAATTCGTGGAGATCCCGACCCTTAGCAATAAGGAACACGGTTCCTTAGAACACGGCTCGGTTTGTAGTGGAGCTGCTTACTGAGACGGTGGTCCTGGGTTCGAATCCCGGCCAGGGCAAATATTTGTGTGATGAACTCGAATATTTGTTCCTGGGTCATGGATCTTATCTATATATGTATTTATATATTATGTATATCGTCGACTAGTACCCATAGCAATAGTACTCTCTTTGCTTACGTACACGTAGTTTGGGACTAGGTCAATTTGTGTAAGATTGTCCCTTAATATTTATTTATTTATATTATATTTATAAGAGTCCTTATACATTTTAAAATGTATTTTTTCATATTATGACAATTTTATTGATAATTTCAACCAAATTATTAAACTGAATACTTTTCTCTGAGTTCTAGATGCGTGCAGTCGAAAATAAGTAGAAAAACCCAATTTTCTGGGTGATCTTTGTCAATTTCGCGTAGTTTTTGAAACTAAACTTATCAATGAAAAATTCAAATTGTAGGTTTCAAATATATATCAATAAATCGCAACAACCCTGTTCTAACTAGTAACATTGATAATATGTTAAGAAACATGTTCGATCATAGAGAATACTGTCAAAAGCAATCAACATTTTTGAACGGATAAGGAGCCATAAGAGATTTGATGTGATGTCAAATAGAGAGATCCGGAAAATACTATAAATTCACAACATTTCGTTTGACTTCTTTCTTTTGAGCCAACCAAGTGCTTCCAGCGGGCAGATAGTTCCCCCGCATATCTCACGATACACTCCATTTCCTTATCAATATTTACGCCCTCGTTTACTCTCTGTAAGCTAGTGACGGTGGCAAAGCCGCTTTAACCCCGTGGAAATGATTGTGAATAGAATCCTCTATGTTCCATTTATGTACAGTAGAGGAAACGTGCACCTTTTTGACCTTTATTGTCATTGTGACAAGATCGAAGCGTACGGGTTTCAATTGCCTTGTCTATACACTAATGGTTGCGTTTATAGACAAGTGACGAAACGGCAGTCGTTTATCGACTCGTATATTAGCTTTTAACATTACTTGAATTGTATCAGGGCTGGTTAGCCCTCACTACCGTGAGTCGGCTTTTATGTGGTAGTACAAACCCCCTATCATCAGGACCGGGTCCGCGCCACTGGAGTGACCATATTATAAGGGCGTACTGTCTACTTCATATCTGTTTTAAATGAGTAGAATATTCTTGAATCAGTCGCTACTGATAGTTACCGTCTTAGCTTATAAGGCTGCGTTTCCACCAGAGTTGTGCGAGGATGCGTAGCGAGGGATGTGTTTTTGTTAACCAATGCTGCGCTGAGCATGAGCAAGGACTAGTCAATGAAGTTTTTGTTCCTGATAGAAAAAAGTGGTATAATGTGATTTCAACCACTTTTTTCTATTAAGACTGAATGTGGAACAACAAGACATAATATGGTTTAAGCTACCGATTTTATTAAATTAAGTACACTGAAATACCTCCAGACAAGCAGAGCACGGTTAATTGGCGGCATAATGGAGGAAGCCAGTAAAATAACGACGATGAGATGCCACTAGGTAAATATAAAACGGTGAATGTTAGTAGCGGGTGTCGGCAAGTTATGTCCATTTGGATACGAGATGACAAGCTCGCCAAGCTCAGCAAAAAAGCTCAAGAGTGAAGCAGAGCCACTATTGAAGGGTTCCGTCTGATGTAAAGAAATCTTCGTCCGAGTATATCGTCTGGTGACAACCAAAAGTCACAAAAAATTCTGCCCTTGCTTTCTAGCATTCCGGAATGTTTTGTATGGTTTATCTTTGGATTACGGGATTTTTCGTATGGTTTATCTTTGGATTCCGGAATTTTTTGTATGGTTTATCTTTGGATTCCGGAATTTTTTGTATGGTTTATCTTTGGATTCCGGAATGTTTTGTATGGTTTATCTTTGGATTCCGGGATTTTTTATCTCAGGATCCCGTTATCGTCCATATGAAAAATCCGGGGATTGGAGGCCCTAGTCCATGCTCTTCAAAATCGTAGAATGATACTGGGATACGAGCATTGCTTTAAGTATTTTTTACGGAGACTTTTTCTTAGTTGGTCTAACTTTATATGTTTTATACGGAAACAACACTCTAGTTATGTTCTTGAGTCTACTGATACGCATTACATGTATAACATACCTTTATACCTCGATATAACAGAGATAGCCACTCATACTTTTACATAATGTACTTATATTAGTTGCGAGCTTAGTCTATTGTCCTTTATTGTTTCCATCACAAGAGTGTACCATACTCCTCGACCAAATTACATAAAAAGGGTTTTGTTATTCCTTTTTGTGCTACGTAACCCTAAAATCTCGCGGCGCTTACGGCCTTTGATGTAGTTGTTCCGGTCTCCGAGCGTAAATCTCAAATATTCTGCCATATTTCCTAAGTATGAAGCCAGCGAACGAAGGGCGATACAGTTTCAAGTAAGTAGATAAACATGATTATTATGCATTTTGTAAGAAATTGCTAAATAAAAAAACTTGTCTAGTAACTCCCTAGATACCTACGGTTAAGACTGTTATTTTTTGGAATGGAGATGTGATTCTACATGGCAAGAAAAGCCAGGTCTCCTTCGAAATTACCAATAACGTATAATCATCGTAAAATCATTTGCCATTATAACTTTGCACCAGTCCGTCTAGCACAACTATGCTTCGCGACTCATACCAGAACTTAATTAGATAATATAAATCTACCTATACTCATCATCATCAACAGTCGTTCACTCTTGAAAGAGTGGTCGTGGTTACATTTGGATTCTTGTCTTCGCCCTTCTGCCCGTCTAGCACAACTGTGCTTCGCGGCTCTTTGCGCGACATAGCGCTACGTGTCACTCTCTCACTAACTACTGCACTACATTACTGCACAGAAAGAGACGGGTAATTATCTCACGCGAGAAATATTCGCGTATGACAGTTATGCTAGAGGTGCTGGTAACTATAACGTCGTATACAAATGAGGTCCAAAACAGACGCCTAGTCCTAGTACACGAAGCCATTAAAAAGCGCACAAGTCGAAACAACACAAAGCATTTGCTTTCCATTCAGTTCCTAAAATTAGGTCATATTTTGGAGGACATTTGTATTAAAAACAAGGGTTTCGAGCCGACCACGGAACCCTAAAAAAATTAGCAGTGGTATTTCCTCTTAAGGAGTGAGATCTGATTTCTATTTGCATGAAAGATACTAGTTTGAAAGCTGTTTTTTTTATATAAATAGGAATCTTATAAGCTCATCTAATAACACGCTTAATCAGTCATCAAATACCCGCAGAAACGTCAGTAATATAAACGCAATCCGCTTAAGTAGGTAATGGAAATGGAATTTTATAAAATGTCCACAATGGAACTAATTTCACGATGTAATAACCTGCAATTACTCCGACGACGTCCTTTGAATCTCGTTGAAGAAAGTAGACGAACGTAGCTTAAACGTTTCATAATAATAATATTCTTTATTGTGCACCACATAAACAAGATTATAACAAATAAATAAAGGAATTAATAAATAGGGTAACAACAGGCGCGGTCTTATCACTAAAGAGCGGTCTCTTTCAGACGACCTTAACGACGTCAACGTTTAGTGAGTGTCAAGCGCGGAGCCCGCTATGGAGTTGTGGGCACCAATATCTGCAGAAAAAATCGGTCAAGTTCAAGTCGGGCTACGAAGACCATTCAGGCATGTATGTATGTATGTATGTATGTAAACACATTATTGTACATAAAAACAAGAAAAACACATTTCAGGCATGTCTATTAGCCGATAAAACCGAATTCCGGTTTTGGGCATGCCCACATTGCCCCCAAGATTCTGCATTGGATTCGCGCCTCATGACCGTTACCCGATACCCGATGTTTTAATAAATTGCTAAAGAGCCAGATTCGTACGTTTGGGTGGGTACCCACAGGCGCTATGATCGTAGCAAGTATTCGCTACATACGCATTTTTCAATGATATCGGTCAAATCAATTAAATTTTTAACTTAATGGCTATTGTCCATTGGGACAATTCTGCCAGCGTCAATGGTACGTAGCGCTACGAAATTTTACAGCATTGTCAGACATGACGTATTGAAGTTTGTAAATTATAATAGCAGTTTAAGTGCCAGGCAGGTTTATATCTATGGTTATTACTTACTGTATTAAAATTATTTAATTGTAACTTGGGTCTCTTGAGAAAATAAAGATGCTTATTCATCAAGAAATCTTGTTTCTTTCCATAATACTGAATATGACGGACCACTAGAACTTAATTTCTTGCTGTAAACATTTAACCAAATAGACGAATTCAATTGAAAAATCATCGTGTTTCTACGACGATCAAACCAAGTGGATTAATAGAATTACTTGTGGCTCGATTGTCGAACTACCGGGATATAAAATCGGTCCTTATAGCCTGAGTGGCGGACAGCTAGGAATTGAAAGTCCTAGTGGCCCGATATGTCAGAGCAGGCTGTTGAACCTCGCGGCTGCAGGGGAAATAAATGCGTTTGAAAAGACTTTTGAAAGATAAGACTGAAACAAACTTTGATGCTTCATGTACGATGAAATAATGAACTTTATTCTACAAGTAGGCCACAAGGGCACACATCACACATCTGAGTCTACCGGCATTTCACAAGAGGAGACCACTGTTGAGAAGAAACGCCAAAAGAAACTCAACAGTCAGTAATTTTTTTATAAATCATAGGTGATGGCCACGAACCTGACAGTGGGTATCTACTATTAATGATACTTATTATTATCCTATTATTTTTAGCCTGTCTCTGTTCAAGCCAGCAACAGACCAATCTTTTCGGAATGTGTCTAGGTCATCCCGCCATCTCCGCCGTGGTCTGCCGCGACGCCGTACTCTATAATGATACTTAATAAGATTAAAACATGTTTCAGATTCATTCGTACAGAGCGTAAGCCTGCGATCTGTGCCGGACTGCCGCTCGCTTGTCTCATGAATACGGACTCCAAACGTGTCGAACGATATTCGACAACTGTCTATCTGCCACAGACGTTCACTGTTAAATATAGACCTTCCCTATAGTTTTGGGGTCTGTAAAAAAAACGTTATCGAAATCAGTTTAAACTTGACACTATTTAAAATCTTGTCAACGAGTTCGGCGTCGACATCGTCAACATTCAAATTATGAATGCGACGTTTTGCATGAAAAGTCTAATTTTCCCGTCTCTCTGTGAAAAACGAAAAATAGAACTTGGAAACCTGCCAGCGCATCATGAAAAAAAGCTACATGTGTAACGTTCATTTACCTATGACGGTTCGGTGCGGTTGCTTGCTCTTCGTTGCACGCCGTATACCCGTGTGGGACAAAATTCGTCAAGTGAACATTGTTACTTGTAATCGTTACCTAAAAGTATTGGCATCTCTCATTTATATCATCTTACATTTATGACTTGTTTTAAGTTATATGTCACAACTGTTAAACCTTATGAACATCAAATATGTATATAAGAAGATATCTTGGTAACGCAAGAGACATTTAGAGTAGCGCCAGGGACAGTCAACAATGGGGTGTGTAATGATAGATGTAAAAACGTTTCATATAATTTGGCTATATGTAACAACATTTTAATATAATGTTTCATTTGATATAACTTACAATAGGCATAATTCCATTGGGTATGATTTCAATTAGTATAAAAGATATAACGTTTATAATGGTAAGTTAACCTAGCACTTCTCGTTTCGCTCGTCGTCGTACCTAACCATGACTCTATGACAATTTTACTTTTTTGTTTGAGCAGTTTGAGTATGTATTGAGCCTTTAAACGTATTATATCAAATGAACATCATACGATATTATATCATGCCATATGAAATTATACCAAAATGTTATTATATCAATCGTTTATTATATCCCTTGATCGTTATATTCACCAATATTGTATCATGAGTTGTTATAGCGACCGTTACGCACGCACACTTCGGGGTCAATATTCAAAACGGCAATTTATTCTAAAGGTCATACTCAAATTACCTCGGCACTTCATCGTCTTCGTAACCCTATTACGCGGTTATGCGAGTATCACTTCGTCCATAATAGGCCCCCAGTGAGGCTTGATCGGAAACCGATTTCGTAGACTATCACATTTCTATGTAAAGTGCGGTGAATCACACTAATACTACAGTCTAAGAAAGAAAGAAAGAAAGAAAGAAATCATTTATTGTTCAATTGTGCATATACATACAAAAGCTGTTAAATAAAAATATGGGAGTGTCACAATAAACCGTTTAACGGTGTCGGTATACAATAATATGTCAGTGACAGTGATTTTAAAGTCTACAATATACATATTAAATACTTTAAATTTCGAAAAAACCAATAATCGTATATCTTACAATAATATAAATATAAATAAGTCCAATTATCACAAAAATCCATATACCTATTATTAATAAAATTATCTATATAAATTATTAATTCAATTAAATGTCCCTTACAATGTCTGCCATTTTAATAAAATAATCATTAATTGAATAAAAACATTCCTCAAGTAGCTATTTTTTAAATTCTGAGACGAATATTCTATTTGGAAGTTCTGTCCATGAAATAGGGATCGCATTATGTATTTTTATTGCCATATGGTAACAATTCTTTTTATTTAATTGTAGGCGGCTTTTAGGAACAATCAAGGATTTGTGTGTGACTTTTCGTTTTCCCTTGTTGCATTTCATGTTAAAGAGTTCCAAATTATTTCTAACAATACTTTTACTTTAGTTTTTACACTGTGCTAATACTGTAGGCGAAAGCTTGTGAGTGTGTTTATGTGTATGTTTGTTACTTCTTCACGCTCAAACGGTTGGACCAATTTTGATGAATTTTGATATGAAGGTAGCTGACACCCTGGATTAACACGTAGGCTACTTTTTACCCCGAAATCGTGAAGTGTTCCCGTGGCCGGCAACAGCGCGCGACGCAGCTAGTGAAGAAATAAATGGGTATAACGAAGATGTGAAGTTGATGCTGTCTCCTTAGTCTGCGAATGAGGAGATATGATTATGTAATGATGATGATGATGATGATTGTTAAGGGAGCTAGCATACTGCGACTTTTTTGCGATTCAGTAACTGTGCAGTCACGATGCGGTCCCTGGTCATATGGGTACACACGTAAATTCGATTCTGCATCGTTACTATCACGAGTTGTGACTTCTCTGATGGTGTTGCAGGTATCTATGGGCGACGGTAATCAATTTCCATCAGGCGATCCGTGTGCTCGTTTGCCCCCTGACATAAAAAAAAAACAAACAGTCGCGATTCAGCGCATCTAGCACAACTATGTTTCGCGGCTCTTGCGTTATCCATCACCCTCTCACGTTTCTGCCCAAAAAAAGATAGGCAATAATCTCAGGCAAGAAATAGTCGTTTGTGGAAGTTGTGCTAGAGATGCAACATCGGTACAGCCGGGATACAGTCACGATGCAAAACTCATTCATATTCGAGCCCCTCCCCCTCTACTCTTCGTAGTCGTATACCCCATGGTATAAGAAAACAAGGTTGGGCACTCCGGCTAGTGAGACTTGCTACGTCACTGATTTGTTGCCGCTTTATGGTAACAAAATAGTTATAAGGAAAAAAATGTTTGCCGCCAGTCGTACAAAAAAACGCATTCATGCATTACAGTTGTCATGTACTTTGACTAAATTTAAACTCAAACCAGGAAATCGTTTTTATCTGATTATAAATAGTGAGACTACACTGAAAAGAATATTGTAAAATAAATAGTTCAATTGTTATTATGCACAGGATGCAGAGTATAATGTGAAATTAAATGACCGTGAATTTAAATGGGAAAAAATGAAGTTTTCTAAAAATAAATGACGATCCAGCGATCTGTGACCGATAATACAGAAATTAAGCTAAATTAAGCTGCGTAAAAATAATGACCAAATACCTAAGTTTTATTTAAGTAGTATATATTTTTATTGCCGACTGTACTTTCTCACACAAACGTTAATCGCTCATTAAGACCAGTCAAATAAGGCCAAATATGAATAATTAATTCATGACACGACACACACAATTTGTCGACACGTTTGGCGCAGTTTGTAAGCACTTGCCTACTGAGCCGGCGGTCCCTGGTTCGAATCCCGGCCAGGGTAAATATTTGTGTGATGAACTTCGAATATTTGTGCTTGGGTCATGGTTGTTTTTTTTTTTATGTCATAGGGGGCAAACGAGCAAACGAATCGCCTGATGGAAAGCGATTACCGTCGCCCATAGACACCTGCATCACCAGAGGAGTCACAAGTGCGTTGCCGGCCTTTCAGGTGGGAATAGGCTCTTTTCTTGAAGGTTTGAAGGTCGTATCGGTCCGGAAATACCGCAAGCGACAATTCATTCCACAATGCAGTCGTGCGAGGCAGGAAATTTCTAGAAAAGCGCACAGTTGTGGACTGCCAACTATCTAAGAGGTGAGGATGAAAGGATTGTCGCGCAGAACGATGGCGGAAAGAAGCGGCAGGAATCAATCCGAACAACTCCTCGGAGCACTCCCCGTTATACAAGCGATAAAAGATGCAGAGAGAGGCTACATCTCTACGTAGCGCCAAGGAGTCCAGCCGATCTGAAGTTCGCTGGCAGCCGACTTGTTCTGTGTATTGGAGTATATATTTATCTATATAAGTAAATATATCGTCGTCTAGTACCCATAACACAAGTCTTCTTGAGCTTAATTTGCGACTAGATCGATTTGTGTGTAGTTGTCTGATATTTATTTATTATAGCAATAACAAAAGAAGGAACAATTTCAATTTGACTCTCTGTACCTGTTTAATTGTTTTTTAAAGGTATTTAACCTTAAGACGGTGCACCGGTAATCCAAAGATCTCGGTGAACCACTTATGAGCGTAATTGAATTTTTCTTTGCCGCTTGATATTTATATCTAAGTATAAAGCAATTTGAAATATGTGGTTATAATTTACCCACACTAAAAAATAATTTCTGTTAGAAATAAAAGTACAGAAATACTTTTATAAAAGCAGAAGCTTTTTTTGAGTCACCATCAGTTGTAAGTGCGACGATTCGCAAAAGAGCCGCAATATTGTTCGGTTTGAGGGAGCCATTTTTAGGGTTCCGTACCCAAAGGGTAAAAACATTACCGAGACTTCGCTGTCCGTCCGTCCGTCCATCCCTCTGTCACCAGGCTGTATCTCAAGAACGGTGATAGCTAGACAGTTGAAATTTTCACAGATGATGTATTTCTATTGCCGCTATAACAACAAATACTAAAAACAATATAAATAAATATTTAAGGGGGGCTCCCATACAGCAAACTTACAGATAATGGTACGGAACCCTTCGTGCGCGAGTCCCACTCGCACTTGATGTATTTTTTCAGACTGATTGTGTATCCCTAGCTCTACACTGCTGACGAAGTTGATCGAGGTTGGGCGAATATGTATAATAGTGTGGAGGCGCACTTCGCTGCAGAAATCATACGTCGGCCAACTTCATGATAGTGTAGAGCCGGGGTGCCATTTGTAATCAATGCCAATGACAGTACCAAATAACGTAGGTATCATATATGTAATTACTTAGTAACACTAATGCACCTAAAAGTAATTTACATTTTTTATTATCAAGTAGCGATCACAATCACAAAGCAAATCGCTATTTAATAGAAGGTAACTTATTTAGGTACCCTGAGGAATAATGGGGTTGTAAAAATGTAAGTATTTTAACATAAACCATATCAGATTATCTATACAGTAGGGAAAAGATTAAAACTATAAGAGATAGGGAAATGTGTTCTTATAGGAGGCAACGATTTTATATTTAATAGAATAATATAAGATAAATAAAAACGGCATTTTTAGGGTTCCGTACCCAAGAGGGGTAACAACGGGACCCTATTACTGAGACTTCGCTGTCCGTCCGTCCGTCACCAGGCTGTATCTCAAAAACGGTGATAGCTAGACAGTTGAAATTTTCACAGATGATGTATTTCTATTGCCGCTATAACAACAAATACTAAAAATAAAATAAAATAAATATTTGAGGGGGCTCCCATACAACAAACTTGTTATAGATTATATATATGTATAGGTACGGAACCCTTCATGCGCGAGTCGGGCTCGCACTTGCCCAATTTTTTTTAAACTTAACATACCAAGCATGACGCCTTGCCGATTTCGGCTACAGCGCCTGCTAGGTACTACGCATGTTTAAGGGCTCTGGTGATTACCTCTATCGTGTGCCATCATATGATTACGATAGCCAATCTTGTGCGTGAGCTAACAACGTAACACCAATGCCATCCATTAGGAACTTCTCTTGTGTGTGCCCATTCAAGAAGAGTGTGATGGAAGGGCACACCATGTTGAATCCTACGAAGGATATTCTGCGGCGCGCGCTGGTCTAAAGCACTACACTATCAAGAAAAACATCCCCAAAGGAAAACTATAAATGGGCTTCTGGGATGTAAAATAAAAATTAACTTCAGTTGTTAAAAAAACTTTCCAACAGGGCTAAAGGGACATTTGCCCGAGGTTGGAACATTATTATGTATAGGTACTTTCTACTTTAGCGATGTGGTATTGTGATATTTTACTTGTAAGCTGTATAAAGTAGTGAGGTGGCTCAGGCCTTCGCTGACTTCTTCTCATCAGTTTTCTTGCCTAACAAACCTCTCTTGGACTATAAAAAAATCATTCGCGAGGATTGTACTAGTAATGCCAACTATGTCCATATAAAACATGTTTCTTCTCTGGATATTCAATCTGGTATAAGCCAACTGAAACCTCGTAGTTCGCCTGGTCCCGACAATTTTCCGGCGTTCATTCTGAAAGGGTGCAAAGAATGGTTAGCAGTGCCACTTCTTTATATTTTTAACTTGGCCCTCGATACCGGAGAGTACCCTAATGAATGGAAGATTACACGGGTGAGGCCGATTCCTAAATCTAGTTGTACGGACAACGTTGAGGGTTACAGACCAATAGCTATTCTATCTTCGATAGCTAAGTTATTTGAGTCCATCATAAATACAATCGTAGCTCCACAATTGAAGCCGTTACTCTGTGATGCCCAGCATGGCTTTAGGTCTCGTCGTTCAGTAGAGACTAACCTTTTGACCCTGGTTGATACTATCTCGGATCACATGGATAATGGAATACAGGTTGACGTGCTGTACTTTGACTTTAAGAAAGCGTTTGACCGCGTTGATAACGATGTTCTCTTAAACAAGTTGTGCGCTATTGGTCTCTCACCGAAACTGCTAAAGTTCTTTGCTTGTTATCTTCGCGATAGGCAGCAGTACGTGCAGCACGGATGCTTTGTTTCAGAGCCGTATCATACTCGTTCTGGGGTCAGCCAGGGCTCGATATTGGGCCCGTTGCTTTTTGGAGTTATGGTCAATGATCTGGCTCTGGTTCCTAAGTGCGCCAGAAATTTACTGTATGCCGATGACCTGAAGCTCGTTTATGGTGTACAGGGTTTATCAGATTGTGAGTCCCTGCAAGATGATATTGATCGCGTATGCCAGTGGAGTATTGAAAATAGACTTCTCTTCAATGCTGAGAAATGTGCGGTTATAACATTCAGTAGGGCCCGTAATCCGTTACTTTACAATTATACCCTAATTTCAGAGAATATAACTCGGGTTAAGACTATTAGGGATTTAGGAGTTACTCTGGACTCTTCTCTTAACTTTCATGAGCACATGAGCGCCTTGGCTCTTAACTCTTATAGAAGGCTCGGGTTCGTTATTCGGAACTCTAGGGACTTCGATGATGCTGGGACCATAAAGCTCCTTTACACTGCTCTGGTTAGAAGCAAGCTCGAAGCGGCCAGCGTTATTTGGAACCCCCATGAAGTAACCTACATCTTGCTTTTGGAAAGAGTGCAAAAGGCGTTCCTTCGTTTTTTATATAAAAAGTTATATGGTTATTACCCATTCTTATATCCGACAAAGTTTTTGCTGGGCTTCTTGGGCTTTAACTCCTTGGAGGTAAGACGGAATTGCAGGCTGCTTACTGTAGCAAGTAGCATTGTACGTGGTAATTCAGACTGCCCCGAATTAGTTGCTCAGTTGGTGCGCCTGTATGTTCCCACTCCAAGTAGAATCCTTTTCCGACCCCGTTGTCGCCATCTATTAGCGGCGCCGTCCGCGCGAACTGTGTCCCATCGAAAATCTCCACTGGTTCGGGCCCTGCACCTCTTAAACTCGCTCCTAGAATCAGCTCCACGCTTTGATATATTTGCAAGCAGATGGATAGATGTGTGCGATGAATGTTTGAGGTTTTGTGAGATGATGGATGTTCGACCTTCTTCTGTGTAATTTATAATTGTCCTTTGTGTAATATGTAAACGTTATGTATTCTTAGTTTCATAGTGCCTTGGTTGTAACTGTTATGCTGTGAAATGTAATAAATAAAATAAATAAATAAAAATAAATAAAATGCAGTTGGCGCCGTTTGTAGTGCACCTGCCTACTGAGCCGGCGGATCTGGCTTCGAATCCTGGCCGGGGCAAATATTTCTGTGATGAACTCCAATATTTGTTCCTGGGTCAAAGATGTTATCTATATACGTATTTATATAATATTATGTATACAGTAGTCTAGTACCCAAAGTACAAGCTTTGCTTAGTTTGGAACTAGGTCGATTTGTGTAAGATTGTCCCTTAATATTTATTTATTTACATAAATGGCAATGTAAGTAAGTACCTAATCAAATGATTAATATATTAATAGTACATTATATACTCGCTATGTAATTAATCTATACGCGGTACTCGACTTTAAGACCCTTAATTGTGCAATGTTTGCATAAAATACTATAGACCAATGGAGCCACGCTGATGCGTCACCTAAATCAAACTAGATTTAAGTTTTTGTTAAATGTCATTTTGTAAATTTATGAAACATGTAATGTCTCATTTTTAGGGTTCCGTAGTCAACTAGGAACCCTTATAGTTTCGCCATGTCCGTCTGTCCGTCTGTCCGTCCGCGGCTTAGCTCCGTGATCATAATTGCTAGAAAGCTGAAATTTGGTATGAGTATGTGTATGTATCACGCCGACAAAACGGCAAAATAAAAAGTAAAAAAAAAATTTTTTTTCGGGTATATCTAAAGTGGGGGTGATTTTTTTTTTCATTCTAACACTAGCGTGGGGGGTGTCGTTGAATAGGTCTTTTAAAAATAATAGGGGTTTTCAAACATAATTTTTTTATAAAGTCAGCAGTTTTCTAAATATTTGCTCGGAAAACCAAAAAATAGTGTCCCCCCACTTCTCAACCACGGATCAAAAAATTATAGAAAAATTGATAAAAATGAGGCCTTATTAGTACTTTCAATGAAAACTATATTGAATAAAATCGGTCGAGCTGTTTTTGAATTATCGCAAAATTTCATAATTTTCTTTAAAATAACGTAAGTGCCGCGCGGTGTTCTTATATACTTCGAACGTTACACATATTAGTTAAGTGCCATATTGCATTAAAACATTTCGCTCAATCTGGCGCGTATAATAAATAACTTCCAGAAGGTAATAAGTAATTACAAATATTTTGGCGTTTACAACCTTTTTATAGAGCTTGAAATCTTTCTCGTAATTTAAATTTTATTTTATTGTCTACCTATTGTGAAGGATGGGCAACTACGGAACCCTACACTGAGCGTGGCCCGACCCGACATGCTCTTGGCCGGTTTTTTAATGTGTGTACACCACAATTTTTATTTAAACCATGAATACAAAGATCAAAGCTTAAAGAAAAATTGAAAAAGGAGCTACCTCTAGATTACCGGTCCAGCGCGTTATCATCAATAGTCTTACTTGTTATGGACGGTTTTGGCCCGGAAGCTGCACTTTGTGATGGAAGCATGCCGTTTTTCACAGTGATAATATAGACCAAAATAAACGATTTCACTCGAGGAGAAATTAGTTTCACCCCTTAGGATAAGAGATGGCGCCACTTATTCAAAAAAAGTTAAAAAAATTATAAATCCTGAACGGATACTCCGATTTTGACAAAAGAGGTGCCAAACGGCAGATAATTACCCAATTTAACATAAAAAAATTGAAAACAGGTAAAAAAATATTTTAGGTACCTACCCAAAAAAACATACTTTCTGAAAAAACTATTTAAAGTTTGTGATTTTTTGGAATTTTACTCGTAAAAATGTATGCATATGGTACTTTTTTATTTATTTATATTAATATACAACTAATTTTACATTTACGAAAAAAACCGCATATCATTAGCTTGTATAGTTTCAAAGTTATTGAAGAATACAGACATGGCGCCGCTGGGTCAAAAAAACTTACAAAAAATCTTAAACCTCAACGGATATTGCGATTTTGATAACTAAGGTGCTAATCGACAGATAATTACTTAAATTAGTTATAAAAAATAAAATAAAAATCAAAATAGGCAAAAAGTAATAATAAATACAAAAAAACGTACATTTTGAAAAAAAAAACATTTTTTTGGTTTTATGTAATTTCATACAAAAAAATGTATAAATTAATGGCTTTATTTTACTAATGTATATTATAACACTGGGAGGACACCGTAACCCTGAAGTCTGGTAACCTGCTCTACTACCGGGAGGGCGCCCAACAGTCCCAAGGTGGTGTCGGGTTTCTCGTTCACAAGTCCCTCGTTAACAACATCACTACCATCGACAGTGTGTCGAGCAGGGTGGTATACCTAATACTCAGAATATCCAAAAGATATTCGTTGAAGGTCATTCAGGTATACGCACCGACCTCGTCACATTCTGATGAGGAAGTAGAGGCTATGTATGAGGACGTAAGTAGGGCCATACATACTTCCAAAACCTACTTCACTGTTGTTATGGGGGACTTCAATGCAAAGTTGGGCAAGAACAGCGGTGATGAGTTGAGAGTGGGGCAATTTGGATACGGGCAACGGAACCCTAGGGGACAGAGGCTGGCCGACTTTCTAGAGAAAGAGGAACTCTTCATGATGAACTCTTTCTTCCAGAAGCCGCCTCACAGGAAATGGACCTGGATAAGTCCCGATGGTTCCACGAGAAACGAGATTGACTTCATCATGACCGACAAGAAACGGATTTTCAGTGATGTGTCTGTGATCAATAGGGTCAAGACCGGCAGTGATCATCGAATCGTAAGAGGCACACTGAATATCAATGTTAAATTGGAAAGGTCCAGTCTGATGAAGTCTACGCTCCGACCTACTCAGGCCCATATTCAAAACCCCGAGAGCTTTCAACTCGAGATCTCCAACCGCTTCGCTTGTCTGGAGAACTTTGTCTCAGTGGACGAGATCAACGACGGGCTAGTGGAAACTGTCCACACGGTAGGGTCTAAGTTTTTCAGACCCCGCCGTAAAGATAGACCTCAGAAATTGTCTGATCGAACCTTAAACCTCATGGCTGAACGACGCTCGCTACAGTTGCAGTCTCCCGATGACGCGAGGTCATATAGGCAGCTTAATAGACGTATATCGAAGTCCTTGCGACATGATCTGCGGCTCTTTAATACGAACCTTGTTAAAGAGACCATTGAGCAGAACAAAGGCTCCAGTGTTCGCAAAGGACAAGTCTATTGGACAAAGCCAGCTGACCAAGCTGAAACGGGAAGATGGCAGCATAGCGTCGACCAAAGCAGAGGTTCTAGGCGAGATCGAGAGGTTCTATGGTCAGTTATACACTTCAGTCGCAAAGCCCGTTGACAGCTTGGTAGGCGATCCAAGAGCCAAGCTGTCCCGACATTATACCGAAGATATCCCGGACATCAGTCTGTACGAGATTAGGATGGCCCTGAAGCACCTTAAGAACAACAAGGCGCCGGGCGAAGACGGAATCACCTCAGAGCTTCTGAGAGCGGGTGGAACACCGGTACTTAAGGTCCTCCAGAAGCTCTTTAATTCCGTCTTGTCCGAGGGCAAAACGCCTGAAGCATGGAATAGAGGCGAGGTGGTACTGTTCTTCAAGAAAGGTGATAAAACCCTATTGAAGAACTACAGGCCCATCACGCTTCTAAGCCATGTTTATAAGTTGTTTTCAAGGGTCATCACGAACCGTCTCGAACATAGACTTGATGACTTCCAGCCTCCCGAACAAGCCGGTTTCCGAAGAAGCTATAGTACCATAGACCACATACATACGCTGCGACAAGTTATACAGAAGACTGAAGAGTATAACTTGCCATTATGCTTAGCGTTTGTGGACTATGAGAAAGCCTTCGATTCGGTGGAAACATGGGCGGTGCTCGAGTCACTTCAGCGATGCCATATTGACTATCGGTACATTGAAGTGTTGAAGTGTTTGTATAGTAACGCCACCATGTCGGTCCGAGTTCAGGAGCAGAGCACAAAGGCCATTCCATTGAGAAGAGGCGTAAGACAGGGGGACGTTGTGTCCCCGAAACTGTTTACGGCCGTTATGGAAGACGCCTTCAAGCTCCTGGAATGGCAAGGACTTGGCATCAACATCAATGGCGAATACATCACTCACCTTCGGTTTGCCGACGACATCGTAGTCATGGCAAAGTCGATGGAGGAACTCAGCATGATGCTCGATGACCTCAATCGAGTTTCTCAACGGGTGGGCTTAAAAATGAACATGGACAAGACGAAACTCATGTCAAATGCCAAGGTTGTGCCCATCCCAGTCTCTGTTGAAAACTCGGTACTCGAAGTTGTTGACTCATACATCTACCTAGGACAAGTGGTCCAATTAGGTAGGTCCAACTTCGAGAAAGAGGTCAACCGCCGAATCCAACTCGGCTGGGCAGCGTTCGGGAAACTACGCAATGTCTTTTCGTCCGACATACCTCAGTGCCTCAAGACGAAAGTCTTCAACCAATGTGTGTTACCAGTGATGACTTACGGCACCGAAACGTGGTCTTTCACTATCGGCCTCATCTCAAAGCTCAAAGTCGCTCAACGTGCAATGGAGAGGGCTATGCTCGGGGTGTCTCTACGTGATCGAATCAGAAATGAGGAAATCCGTAGACGAACTAAAGTGACCGATATAGCTCACCGGATTAGCAAGTTGAAGTGGCAATGGGCAGGCCACATAGCACGCAGAGCAGATGGCCGATGGGGCCGAAAAGTGCTCGAGTGGAGACCTCGGACCAGCAAGCGCAGCGTAGGACGTCCACCTACAAGGTGGACAGATGACCTTATAAAGGTCGCCGGAAGGCGCTGGATGCAGGTCGCTTCCAACCGGTATATATGGAAGTCCAAAGGGGAGGCCTATGTTCAGCAGTGGACGTCCTATGGCTGAGATGATGATGATGATGATGATTATAACACTATAAATTGATCGATTAATAAAAAACCGCATATCAAGAACTTGTACAGTTCCAAAGTTATTGAAGATTTTACTATAGGGTGCTGGTACGATGTTGCCGCCGCACGTGCAACTTATGTACCTACATGTATTTAGAAAAGTATTCTCCCGTTTCGAAGGTACTGATTACCCTGAAAATATAACCACAATTGAAAGTACAAATAATAATCATCACAAGTAGCACACAACTACACTTATATCCCTTATACAGCTTAAATTAGAGTTTTAACGGGTGAATAGGCTCTTATACAGCCTGTTTGCTAATATCACAAGTATATTTTACTTACTTTACGTTTTATTTTCACTAAACTGCATTGTAACGTGCAAGTTAGGCCGTTGCATCGGCTGCAACAACGCATTTTGCCACAGTCCGATTTGCACCCATAATGACTGTTCTATTGTGGATCGCATCTGCAACCTGCTTCCAACGCCATTCCACTCCCAAAAAGAAAGGACTTGGGTGGGACAGGATATATATCCAAATTAAGACGTTTTTTTCACATTTGGCTCGCTTAAAACGCTACACGCAGAACATGTTGTTCAATGGCAGCTGAAGTAGTCGGCGAAAGGCTTGTCGCCAGCTCCGTGAAAGCATCGAAGAATTCAAATTGTACTTAGTCGTCAGTGCGACGGTCGTACTAGTGGCAGATTACAAAACAGTTATTACTTAATGAAATGATGACTGCACTTCAAGGCTTTCACAGAGTATGACAAGACGTCTAATTTCAATACAATAAGAAAAGAGACCTGTTTTAAAACATGCATGTTATACCCTGAAATAACTACTGCTTTTGCAAGTACATCGCTATCTATAGAAATTCTCTCTGGATACGTGTACCTATTGCTCATGTGAAACGGTTAGGTACTTAGGGCCATTTTTGTTTCTTTTTTTTTTTGGGGTGTGTTTACACAATTAATGTCATTCATTATTATAACAAAAATGTTTATTTACCGCAATTAAGTCCCGTTTTATTATTTAATAATAATGTGTGAAAATCGTGTAAGATTCAATCACTATATTAATGTCATTCATTGTTTCTCAATTAATCGTAACGTTGTTGGTCCCAGATTCACATGCAAGCTATACGATGCTCCAACAGAGCCTATTATATTATAACTGTTAATGGGATTCGAAAAGATCTGTTTAAACTAAAAAACACTAAACTAAACAAGCTTGTGAGATACCTTCCATCTATTTCAGCTGCCATTGAATACCGTTACATTCAAACCAAGAGTGGGTTCACGTCTTAATTTGGCAATATCGAGTCCCAAGTCCGTCTTTTTGGGAATGAAACGGCATCAAAGGTAGGTGGAATCCACAATAGTTGAAGGTTAGTTCAATTTGAAAACTCCTTGAATATTATGGATACAAATTGGGCTGTGGCACAATGCGTTGTTGTTGCTGATGCGACGGTCTAACTTGCACGTTACAATGCAAAGCCTGCAAAGACCAAAGTGAAAATAAAACGTAAAGTAAGTAAAATATTGATTCAGAAATGCTATTTAGCATCTAATATACTTGCGATATTAGCAAACAGGTTGTATAAGAGCCTATTCACCCGTTAAAACTCTAATATAAGCTGTATAAGGGATATAAGTGTGTTGTGTGCTACTTGGGATGATTATTATTTGTACTTTCAATTGTGGTTATATTTTCAGGGTAATCAGTACCTTCGAAGCATGAGAATACTTTTACAAATACATGTACATAAGTTGCACGTGCGGCGGCAAAATCGCACCGGCACCCTATAGTAAAATCTTCAATAACTTTGGAACTGTACAAGTTCTTGATTTGCGGTTTTTTATTAATCGATCAATTGATAGTGTTAAAATATACATAAGTAAAATAAAGCCATACATTCATACATAATAAAACCCCCAAAGAAATGTTGTTTTTTTCAAAATGTATGTTTTTTTTTTTTTAATTTTACTTTTCACCTATTTTAATTTTTATTTTATTTTTTTAAGTAATTATCTGTCGATTAGCACCTTAATTATCAAAATCGGAATATCCGTTGAGGTTTAAGATTTTTTGTAAGATTTTTTGACCCGGCGGCGCCATATCTGTATTCTTCAATAACTTTGAAACTATACAAGCTAATGATATGCGGTATTTTTTCGTAAACGTGAAATTAGTTGTTTATTAATATAAATAAATAAAAAATTACCATTAACATATATTTTTACGAGTAAAATTCCAAAAAATCACAAATTTTAAATAGTTTTTTCAGAAATTATAGTTTTTTGGGTACCCAAAATAATTTTTTACCTGTTTTCAATTTTTTTATGTTAAATTGGGTAATTATCTGCCGTTTGGCACCTCTTTCGTCAAAATCGGAGTATCCGTTCAGGATTTAGAATTTTTGAAACTTTTTTTGAATAAGTGGCGCCATCTCTGTTCCTAAGGGGTGAAACTAATTTCTCCTCGAGTGAAAACGTTTATTTTGGTCTATATTATCACTGTGCAAAACGGCTTGCTTCCATCACAAAGTGCGGTTTTTTTCATAACAAATAGGACTATCATTCATGTCATTTTGTAGTTCACAGTGCCTTGGTTTACTGTAATGCTGTGTTACTAATTTGAATAACTAAATAAATAGCCCAATTTGAAAACGAGACGCTTTGATGGCTCGGTCAATAATTGCACGTGTACTGTTTTTATGTAGACTATGATAAAATCAAGTAATCGCTACTTAATGGTGGTTTAGTGAGCTTGGTTTACTTCCCAATAGTTGGAAGCTGTGCAATAGTTGGAAGCTGTGCACGTCAAGATGTCAGGCGTAATGGTTGTGTGTCTGGGCTGGATACTATTCGGAATTTACTTGCCAATCGCTATGGTAAATTGAATTATATTCTATGACAATGTTACATTTGTAATATATACATCTCAGTTTATTATTATTTTTTGATGTATATTACTTTAATTTATTTGAAATCTTACCGCACTACTTTACAGCAGTGAACGAGCAAGCGAGAGAGGACGCTGTTATTTTTACTAATTTATGAAACATGTAATGTCTCATTTTTTTATGTGGTTACCTACATACCGGTAGTCCATCACTTGCTAAACAACGTTTCATAAATATTCATTTTACAAACAACGTTAGACAAATTAACGATTCCCAAATTAGACGTTGCATAAAATATAGTTTTACAAATAGATCATGATACAAATTATGTATTGGACAAAAAATTATATCACAAAACATTATTTAGCAAATTATTCATTTATTATTCTAGTCAATTAACAAAATAACGAATGATAAAACAACGTTAATAAAATGCATTGTTTGGTAAACATTTCGTTTAATAAATCATCATGGTGTAAACGCCATTCATATGTGTAGTTTTCTACGAGTACAAATATTAACATACTTAATTTTTAACAAAGTATAATTGTTCTGATGAGCATACAGACGTCTTAGTGTTCAGGTTATTGAGGTTTTTTAGGTAACATGGCTCAAAGACCTAAAACTATTGGTTAGGTTAGGTTTGCTTTATGACCATGTATAGCGGAGCGTCAAAATGTTTGCTTAAAAAATGGAACATCACTCAATCTAATTTTGCCTAAAAATGGCAACATTGAAAAAAAAATTTTTTTTTGAACCCCAATATCTCGGTGAATATCGCTCTGAGAGAAAAAGTTTAAAGAACAAAGCATGCTTATTTTAGCGTAATCTACAAGATTCAATCTAATTTACAACAAAAAAAATTAAGTCCCAGAAACGGCCCCCTCTTTGTTACAATCTGACCGAAATAAGTACTTGCCTGTTTACTATTTGGGTAATTCTTATTCTCATGTATTTTTTTGTGATTTGTAAGAATCACATGTTTATTTTGTTTAAATCAAAAATCTATTTATGCCTTTGTTGAGCAAATATCCTCTACTTATCTTTTATAAACACATTTACCTTAAAATATTCAGAAATATATATAAAAAAAAGAATGTTTGCCCAAAATGTCACGTCCATGCCGTGTGATATCTCCCGATTTTCTAATAAAATATTTTTTTCTGCTACAATATCACGTAATTTTGACTAATGTTATGCGAATGACGCAAAGCTAATAAATGTCTGATAACATTATTTAAAAGTTGTAAAAGTATACTGTAACAGTTTCTGATTCAGAACATCATAAAGTTTGTGATCAATTTTTTTGTCACAGCCATGTGTGATTGTTTAAATACGTGTAACTCGGTAGACAATTATATTTGAAGCTAGCAGCCCTATTTAGGCTTTTTAAGAACGGAAAAACTACCTACTTGTCGGTTCTGCTTATGACAAAGTGCGGTGAATGTATAGCAAAAATCATTTCTTGTATTTATTAACAAAAAGGACAACCTTAGTACGTCACCACCGTGGAATGAGTTTTAAATGTAAGTTCTACTGTTATGTTAATGATACTTATATAAATTTTACCTCAGAAATAACAGAATAAGGTGATTGTTTAAAATTGGCGAGACAAAGCAAAGTGTTCCGTTATGTCGCACATGTTCAAAATTTGTCACGACCATGGATAGATCTAAATGTCACGACCACGGAATTTTTCAAACCTCGGTTGTGACATGTAATGCTTGGTTGTGACATTCTTGTAGTATATTTGAATAATTTGATGATTTTGTTTGCTATGTTGGGTTATCAATTTGTTGTATTTTTTCCGCAGATGTCACCAAAGAAAAAATTAAATCAGCCATCTAGCGAGAGTCTCTTAAGATGTTTGTCGAGACTCTTCGCTATAAGACCGTTAGCCGAAACGACTATCGGGACAATGATCGTCGAGTCAACATCCCACATGGCGGTCACCTCGTGAGCCAAGTCAAGGTACTTGCTGAGTTTGTCCTTCTCGGCCTTCACGAGGTTCTCGTCATGGGGGATGGTGATGTCGACCAGCACTGCCTGGCGCTTGGATCGATCTACCAAAACGATATCAGGCTTATTGGCTACAATAGTCCTGTCCGTGATGATAGATCGATCACAATAGAGCGTGGCACGACCATTCTCAAGAACTGGCATCGGTGCGTACTTATAGTACGGCACCTCAGACCCCACAAGACCGTATCGAAGAGCAAGTTGCTGGTGAATGATCCTGGCTACTTGGTTACTTATTATTTGACACAATTACTAGATTTTGGATGAAATTGTCACACCCATGTTATACAGTCTCACAACTATGCTTAGGGATGTCACAACCATGCATTACTTTTAAATTTTAATCACTTGCAGAGGGTATTAAGCTTGTCCATCTGCACCAAAAATTAGCCTTTGGTAGGTACTCTTAATAGGCATGTATTTAACGCGGCGACAAATTAATCAGATTTAGGGATTTATAAAAAATTAAAGGGGATAGCAAAAATAATAAGTTGGCTGCTAATTGCGGAGACTATTAAAGTAAAAAGTAGCAGCTAAGTAATCAATTTTCGGCTTTGTTTCAATATAAACTAGCATCGAGTTATTGTTTTGGCGACTGAATAAACTAATTAAGCGGAAACATGGCAGCGGATAAAAAGTTGAAAATGGCCTACTCTAATTGTTCAATGGAGATTACATATAAAATAAATCAAGGTCATAAAAAAAATACTTTGTGCGACAATTTAAGAGCTTTAATCAAAGTTGAAAATTGCATGTATAAATAATAATTTTGGTCTATAGTTTTATATAGTGGCTCTGATTTTGGTCAATTTTTCGTCAGGTGTGATGTCATATTGACACCTATTTTTTATGATTCTATCGTATAGAATACGTTAAAATAAACGTGTTTTGTATGGACAACTTTTTTCTAAACTTATAATTACTGAGATATGGACTCCTAAAACCGACAATATTTTTTTGGATATTGTGTCAGACTCTGCCTTAGATCCGGCGCTGCGGGAAGTGCAGCCCTTCCGCCCTTGCGTGGCAAAGCACGGTCGCCCGTACTCCGTTCCGCAGCTTCGGCTTGTTGGTCGCCTTCGGCGACCAGCCTCAGCCGCTCCGCTCCGCACGGCTCCCGAGCTTTGTCACGGCGGGCGAGGGCTGCTCTCCCTCCGCGCCTCCGGCTTTTTATATACACTCTAGGGGTAGGGCAGACAAGACCACGTGGAATCGGGGTTGACAGCTCGGTTCTGAGGCAAGTCTTATGATAATGCAATGCTTATTTTAGCGTAGCGTGTTTTAGCTAGATTCGGACTAAAATAAGCGTGTTTTGTATGGGCAAAACATTTTTACCTAAAAAACGCTTATCGCCGTTTTCATTAAATTATGGTTTCGAAAACTAAAAAATAACTCCCCATTACTTTTATATAGTACCCATTTTAATATTTAAGCTGCCAGCAAATCAAAGCCCAAAATTCTTTTTTAGATGGAGACCTGTAGTTGCCACTAATATAAAGTTTGTTATCCTTCTGCTAATATTAGTCGCCAAGTCATTATTTATAGTACCTCACCTATGATTTCAGTAATCTTGTTTATTATTTCTGCTACCTTAAAGTAGCTGCCATTATTTGAATTTTAAAATATCCTTAGTTTAAAGCTCATTTAATATAAATGATTGCCAAAATATTTAATCGCTGACAAGTTATTATTTTAGTTGCAAATAGTTTGCTGCTCTTTAATTTTTCTGTCGCCGCGAAAATAATAAGCCCTCTTAATATACACCGCAATATATCACAGAATAAAAAAAAAAAAAAATTGTTAATATTTTAAAACTATATGAGAATCACCCATTTGGCCCAAGTGTTTCGAGTATTAAACTTCATACCGTCCTGCGTTTCGTTAGGTACATAGAGAGTTATTTTTAATAGTTTTATGAAACAATAGTTTATCAATTAACGTTTTGCAAAATAACTGATTTTTAAAACGATTTATTCGTGAAGTGGACATTTTTTAAATGAAACTTTGTCTTTCAATATGTTTATAAAGCGTCAAAGTTACTAAATGTATATTTGTAGAGTAATTATTTGTAAAATGAGCATTTTAAGGCATGACAGGTTTGTGAAATGAATAGTTTGTGAATCGTTGTTTGTTAAGTGATTATTTGTAAAAAGTTGTTTAGCAAATGATGATAAACCCCTACACACCACAATGTTTATATTAAACTATTGATACAAAGATAGATAAAAGTTACCTGGTGGAAGAGACCGGCAATCGAACCCGGCACCTCTGGATTGCCGGTCCAGCGCGTTAACCTTTCCGTCACCCTAACTCCCAAGCAACCTAGCGAATTTTCCTTATGCTTTGTGTGTCGATCTTTGCATTGTTTATTTGGGGTCCATATAAGCTCACATAAAATTGATCCTCCGTATTTTTCTTCTACTACCGATTTGTAGTCAGAATCATCACTCTTCCGAATTTTTTACTTCATACATTTATTTTGTCCGTCATAAATTTGTACTACTACCAACCGAGTTCATAATAGTTTTCAGAACATCATAATTCATAATGTCGTCACTAAGATTATGTGTGTACTCATAATGCTGATTTTCATATTTGTTTCATTCAGAATCATAAATTACAAGAAACTCGTCAATCATAACATTTAAACATCGATGCAGTTTTTCTTCATATGTTTTTATTCATAATGCTTGTTTTGAGTTATAGTGAGTTAAGTGTACATGCAAGCAAGCATGCAAGCGTTTTGACGCTCAGCTCGCTTCGCTCGCTCCGCTATACGTGGTTACAATACAACCCTAATCTAACCTACAGTTTTCGGTTTTGGAACCACGTTCAATTTTGGCGCAGCTCTTCCTAACGGTATTATACACTTACTTGCTAAATAAAGTTTCTTCCCGAATCCATCGTGACTCTGCATTTTGCTTCTAAAAAAATGATATAATGGTAGTTTATCTACAAGTGTTCATGCAAGCAAGCATGCAAGCATTTTGACGCTCCGCTCGCTCCGCTATACGTGATCATAATACATACCTAACCTAACCTACAGTTTTCGTTTTCTGAGCCATGTTCCATTTTGTCGAAATCTACTTATAAAATATAGGATTGTGGAGTTTATGAGTACAAACCAGTCTGCTTAAACAATGTATGACAGTGAAAAATGGGATCAAAAACAGTTACGATGAAAAAAAATATGAAAATAAAAAGTAGTAATAGAGATATTTATGATAATTGACATTATAGTTTGAAATGGTTCGGAGTTATGATCGGTAGTAATAGCGACTAAGTATAAATATTGACTATTATGATGAAAAATTGTATGAGTAACATATTTTTTCGGAGGTTCAATAATCGGGGTTGTAAAATTATGTGAACTTTGGCGCACCCGTTTATTTGAAAGGCTTTACAACTTAGCCACCAGGTAACTCATTCCAATATTGCTTTGATCTTTGTATCAATGGTTTAATATTAAAATTGTGGCATGTACCTACATTAAAAAAAATGTATAGGACGACACGTAAACGCACTCCGATTTCGTTTTAAGAGGCCTTATTCCTTTTAAAAATTATTTTTTTCATATTATGACAAATATATTGATAATTTCAACCAACTTTTTGAAGTGAATAATACTTTTCCCCGAGTTCTAGGTAGTAACATAGTTATTTCACGCTTTCATTGCGTACAGTCGAAAATAAGTTAAAAAAACTAATTTTCCGCGTGAATTTTGTCAATTTCGAGTAGTATTTGAAACAAAAATTATCAATGAAAAATTCAAACTATAGGTTTCAAATATATACCAATAAATCCCAATAGCCCGGTTCTAGAAAGTAACATCAATAGTATGTTAAGAAACATGTTTGATCATAGAGAAAAATGGGTAAAAATTTCCTTTATGGACCGTCGATTTATGGGAGGGGGAGGGGGGAGGGGGGAGGGGGGGGGGGAGGAGGGCTACCCCCCAGTAGCACCCCCACCCCGCGGAACCCCATGGTTTAGGAGATATTCATGGTTAAAGTTTTGAGGTTATAATGGCTCTATTTAGTTATAAAAATTATATTCTTGTTTCAAGGGGGCGTGGCTTCGTCCAAGTGGGCGTGGTCATTGAGGGGGAAGGGTAGGGGGGGGGGGGGGGGTTGCTCCCCCCCCCCTCCCCTCCCCCCCAGGCGCGCTTCGCCCGAAGGCCCGCTTCGTCGCCCCGAGGTCCTCGGTGCTCCTCCGCGAGCCTTCGACCTCAGCGGTTTGGCTCCGCCTTAGCTCCGGCGCTGCGGGAAGAGTTGCCCTTTCGCCCTTGCGTGACAAGCACGGTCGCCCGTGCTAGTCACGGCGGGCGAGGGCACCTCTCCCTTCGCGCCTCCGGTTTTTTTCACCACTCTAACCTAACCTAACCTATCCGAACCAGGGAGAGCCCTAGATTCGGACTTTTGCAACCTAATATAACAAATCAAAAATTGGATTTTGGGATATTTTTGGATAATTATTAAAAAAACGACAAAATTTTATAAGTAAAGTAAGCGTAAAAATTTCGACGGGGGGGGGGGGGGGGGGGGTGGGGTAGCCGCGTCAACGGAACATAAAACGTCATCTTGACGTCTACCATGACAATTCATCCAACCTAAAAAAGCTTGGTATTTACCAATTTGTATGAAAAATTGAAAACTTTAAAAAATTATATCTCGTGAACCGTGAGTTTCCGCAAGTTGAAAACTTGGGAAAAGCTTTGTATTTATGAGTACTATCTATAAAAAAAATATGAACTTTCAAATCAACGGTCCATAAAGGAAAGTTTATCCATAAGTTTTGTATTACACGTTAAAGTGCACAGTTTCGTTTCATTGAAGACACTAACCGCTAGTACCTAAAACTACACTGGCGCTCAACTCGCGGCACACGATCGATTCGCGGAATCGAAGTGTTTACCTACGAACTAAATAGTGATACTAGTTGCAGTTGTGTTTTCGTGAACAGTTGTTATCGTGGTTATAGTACAGTGTCGTCGTCGTAACGTAGTGCTATCTACATGTTACTTACGAAAATTACGAAGTAATATACCTACCGGTCGTCATTATGCCTCGTCGGAAAAGTATGCAAAGTTCTGACCGAGAAATAGCGGAAGAAGACACGATGCTAGGGGCTCAACTATCGTCGTTCTTGTCGGCGTTTGCGGAGGCACAGGCAGCATCGAATCGTCAATTAGTCGAAAGCCTTGTCCAAGCCGCAAACACCGCGAACTCGCACGAAGTTGCCGCGCCGTCCCCGGCGCCATCTTGTGCCACTCCCGCGCCGTCGCATAATACAAATACGAACTTCGCAAATTGTACTGCACGATTTAACGGCTCCATGCGTGATCCCGAGGTGCTGGAGGCATTTTTGGACAACATAGAAATGTACAAAGAGTGTACAGGAATAACGAACGAGCATGCTTTACGCGGACTCCGCATGCTACTCGAAGGAGACGCCGCAGTTTGGTGGCGTGGTGTAAAAGCATCGATCACTACTTGGGATGAAGCAATACGAAGACTTCGTGCGAGATACGGTGTAGCCCGTCCGCCGCATAAAATATTCCGAGAAATATTCGCGGCCGACCAAGGTCACGAACGCGGGGAAGCGTTCATTGGACGACTACGTGCTTCGTTAGCTTGCCTTCCATACCCAATAGAAGATAGGATGCAGGTCGATATGGTATATGGACTGCTCGACAAAAGAATCCGAGAACGGGTCCCGAGAGAAGCTGTGAAAAATCTGGACGAATTGCTGCAGAAGACACTAAGCGTCGAAGACGCCCTCGACGAAGTGACCGCTTCGCGTTACGGCGCGAGCGCCGCCGACTCATCGCTCCGCGGATCCAGCAGCGCTAACTACAATCGCGCTTTCGCGCGCGAATTGCGCGCGCCCCTGCGCGATCAACGCGCAGCGCGCGCTTGTGATAGCGCGCCGCCGATCCTCGCGCCGCCGATCGTCGCGCCGCCGACCGCCGCGCCGCCGCGCGTTGCCACGACGTCGGGCGCCGCTGTGCCTACCGCTGCGCCGCCGCCGACACTACAGGATCGCACTAAGGTGACTAGTGCGACGCAAGGTAAAAAACTTTATTGTGTCTATTGTCGTAAAAGTGGCCATGAGCGTAGTGATTGTGCGAAATTTAAGAACAAATCCGAGTCTGCAGATATCCGTTGTTATGGTTGCAACGCAAAAGGCGTTATTCGTGCTAACTGTGATATTTGTAACAGTAACAAAGACTCATTCTGTTCTTTCGATGACTTTAAAAGTGACGAGTGTAAAGTAAATCGTTCAAAGAATAATAGTGTGTGTGCGAAACGTAGCGCTAAGCATTCAAAGAGTATTTCAGGTCAGACTGAACATTTTGCTATTGTGTCACAGATTAATCATGCGCAGACGGATCAACGTAGTCATGTTATGCCGTCCAATACTTGTTGTCGTACTAAGAATGTATGTAATGTGTCACAGATTAATAATGCGCAGACGGATCAACCTAGTCATGTTATGCCGTCCAGTACGTGTTGTCGTACTAAGAATGTATGTAACGTGTCACAGATTAATCATGACCAGACGGATCACTGTATTATGCCGTCCAATAGTAGTAGTTTATGTCATACTGATAATGTTAATATTGCGTCACAGATTAAACATGACCAGACAGATCAATGTGTTATTGTTATGCTGTCTCAAAGTCATCCATGTCCAAATGAAAATTTAAATGTTTTATCAAAGAGTAACACAATTCAGACGGCTCAATCTGTTAATGTTACGCCGTCTCAAACTTATTCATGTTCAAATGAAAATTTAAATGTTTTGGCAAAGAGTAACACAATTCAGATGGATCAATCTATTGTTGTTACGCCGTCTCAAACTTATTCATGTTCAAACGAAAATGTAAATGTTTTGTCAAAGAGTAACACAATTCAGACGGGTCAGTGTGTAAATGTTATACCGTTTCATAGTAATTCATGCCATACTGAATTTTCAGATATTGTGTCAAAGACTAACGATATTCAGATGGGACAAAGTGTTACTCCGTCAAAGAATAGTTTATCACAGACTGTACGTTGCGGTGATGAGTCGCGAGCGGATCGTGCAACTACTTTACAAAGTGGCGGTACCGGCGATCGTCCGATTTTGCGAATTGAGGTTCTCGGTTATCGCGGTACCGGGTTAATTGACACGGCAGCTAAACGAAGTATAGCGGGGTCGAGTCTTTACGCGTTGTTATGTAAATTAAAGCACCCTTTACGTGATTGTTCGATGACGATTAAGCTTGCCGATGGTGTAGTGCGCGATATTAAAGTTAAACTTGCTGATGTTGAAGTAAAGCTCGAGGGCTCTATAATACCTATAACGTTTGTTATATTCCCTGACGCGGTTAATAACGACACTTTATTGGGAATCGATTTCTTAAGAAAGGCGCGTCTCGTTCTTAACATTCCTAACGATTCATGGTTTACAGCTGATCGGCCTCAGGTCATTCACCCTCTTCTGTGCGAGTCGTCAAGATCGTATGTAGGGTATGCGACTGCGGATGTTCTTCGGTGCGATGAAGGTACCATGCTGACACCGACTGAAAAGGCGATCCTGGCTGAAACGTTACAGGAATATGGAGACATCTTCAGAGAAGGGGGAGGTCCGACACCGTTCGCAGAACACTGCATCGACACGGGTGACCACAAGCCCATCGCCGCGCCGCCATACAGACTCACACCAGCCAAGAAAGCCATTATGGAAGCTGAGATAGACAAGATGCTCAAGGAGGGCATCATTGAGGAATGTGAGTCACCATGGGCCGCGCCGGCTCTCTTGGTGCCAAAGAAAGACGGAACTTATCGATTCTGTGTACCATAGGAAACTCAACGCGGTCACAAAGAGTGACTCTTATCCATTGCCCGTCATCGATGACTTGTTGCAGTACACAGGTAAGAGCTGTTACATGAGTACCATTGACCTACGCTCCGGTTACTGGCAAGTCTCTGTCAAAGAGGAGGATCGGGATAAGACGGCGTTCGTTTCACCGCTGGGAATACATCGCTTTTCCCGGATGCCCTTTGGATTACGAAATGCTCCGGCGACCTTTCAGCGGTTAATTGACAGATTCCGCTCCGGTGGGTCACTCCAAGGCGTGACCATACTAGGGTATATAGATGATCTGATTGTAATATCTGACAGCTTTTCGCAGCATTTGGAGGACTTACGTGCTGTGTTTGACCGCTTACGTGTCTTCAACCTGCGTGCCAATCGTGCCAAGTGTGTATTTGCACGAGAAAGTGTCAAATATTTGGGACATGTTATCACATCTCAAGGAGTGTCTCCAGATCCAGATAAGATTAAGGCTATATCTGAGATGAAAGAACCTACCTCTGTGAAGCATCTGAAGAGCTTCTTACAGACGTGTTCCTGGTTCAGGAAGTTCGTCCCAGGGTTTTCTCAGGTTGCCCAGCCTCTGACTATGCTTACGAAGAAAGATCAGTCATGGATGTGGGAAGAAGCCCAGGTAAACGCGTTCAAAGAACTTAAGAGGTTACTTACCTCTTCACCGATACTGATTCAGCCTGATTACTCCCGCCCATTTGTTCTCAGAACTGACGCCAGCAATTATGCCTTGGGCGCAGCTTTATTGCAGGGGGAGTCTCAGCGTGAGGAACGTCCGATAGCGTACGCCAGCCGCCTTCTGACACCTGCAGAGCGTAACTACTCTACGACAGAGAGAGAGGCTCTGGCAGTCGTGTGGGCCGTTGAAAAGTTCCGTGGCTTCATCGATGGTCACTCTGTGCGTGTGGCTAGTGATCATCAGCCCTTGAAGTGGTTACTTACCCTCAAGTCGCCGACGGGAAGACTGGTACGCTGGGCGATGAAACTCCAATCCTTTGATCTTCAAGTTGATTATACACCTGGAAAGGCTAATGTTATAGCTGATTCACTTAGTCGCCCTCCGTGCGAAGAGGAAGTTCGTGATTCCTGTGGAGTGTGTACTGTGATCATCGAAACGCCGCGATGGGAAGCCGCTGCTCTGCGCGATGACCAGCTCGCCGATCCAGAAGTAGCGAAGATCATCAAGGGCCTGGAAGGAAAAGATGAATTAGAGAACAACAGATGGACAGAAAGAGGATACCATATGTGCAGAGGAGTACTGTACCGTTATACTGACGTAGACACCGATGAACCACAGCTCGTTATCCCTGAAAAAAGAAGAAAGCAGGTGATGCTGGAGTGTCACGATGCTGCTACCTCAGGTCACGGAGGATTAGATAGGACACTGCACCGCATTTCTCAACGGTTTTACTTTCCTGGTATGCGTCGTTTTGTAACTGAATACCTGAAAACCTGCATCGATTGCCAGAGGTTCAAACCGTCTAATGAGAAACCTACAGGATTGTTACAAACTCCTGTTCCAGCCCAACGATTCGAAGTGTTGGCTGTCGATCTTTTTGGACCACTTCCGAAGGGTGCCAATGGAGAGAGATGGGTACTTATCGTCGAAGACACCGCAAGCAAATGGGTGGAACTATTCTCTCTCGTTGAAGCTACTGCTGAAGTTTGTGCCAAAACATTGATTGAGGAAGTCTTCTTACGTTTCGGATTTCCACGTCGTGTCATTTCCGACAACAACGGAGTACAATTTATTGCGGAAGTGATGCAGAAAGCGATCTTCACTCTAAACGTGAAGCAAAACCTCGTCTCATTGTATCATCCAGAAGCGAACCCGGTTGAAAGGAAGAATCGCGATCTGAAAACGCAGCTGGCGATCCTTGTGCAGGATCATCATAGAGAATGGCCAGAAGCTCTGCCTTTCATTCGCTTTGCTATGAATTCTTCTAAGACAAAGTCAACTCAACAAACTCCCGCATTCTTGACTTATGCTCGTGAGTTAAGGTCACCGCTGGATGTGCAAAGTGATCTGCGTGCTGTAATAATGGCCGAAAACTATGTGCCCCAGATCACTCCGTACTTGCTGAAGCTTGCAGATACTTTGAGTACAAGCAAGGAAATAATCGAGAAGAACCAGGACATGCAAAAGGCTGCTAAGGACCTTCGCCGCAAAACTGATGCGCTGGAAGTCGGTGACTTGGTGTTGATGAAATCCCACGTCCTTAGCAACGCTTCGAAAGGCGTCACGTCTAAGTTCGCTCCGAAACGTGACGGCCCCTACGTCGTTTGTAGGAAAGCAAGTCCAACGACTTATTGCGTCGCTTTTCCCGAAAAGCCAGAAGAGATTGTAGGAAAGTATCATATCTCTGATCTGAGACGCTATCATGGTAGAGAGGGTGAATGCCTTGAGGCCCCGGTCGTTCCTGCTCGTCGGAGAGGACGACCTCGAAAGACTTAGGTTATTTTAGTTTGACTAGTTGTGAGGACACTGTCCTAGTCAAAAGGGGGAGTATATAGGACGACACGTAAACGCACTCCGATTTCGTTTTAATAATTTCAAATCTATGCGCTCGCCCGCTCTTCAAACGCGCGCTCACGCATAGTGCTTACCTCTTCTAATACCACGCGTCTCGCTCACCGCGTCACGTATGCCAGTCCGCTCGCCGCTCGTAGCCGAACAGGCAGCAAAACGTTACTTTCGATGTGTTTTGGTGTAAAACTTCTTGTTTGTGTTAATAAGACTACGTGTGTTAATAAGTTTTGTATTAAACGTTAAAGTGCACAGTTTCGTTTCATTGAAGACACTAACCGCTAGTACCTAAAACTACAAATGACATTAAATTTTTCATAAATGTATTTAAATTACTTATTGTTAACTAGTGGCTGTGTGAGCTGTAGACTTCGATATCATTTTTCGAAATCGCTGAGATATGACTTTTTTACGCTTTCAACCCCCACATCGATATATTGTGAAAAAAGAAAAAAAAACTGTCCCGTAAAAATACTTATAGAGAACAGCCGGACATCCGAATTAAAACTTAGGAACGAAATTTTGCCCAAGATGAAACGGAGACGCTTCGCTCAGACGCTCACTCGGTCGGCGTCGCATAGTCTTCTAAAGCCAAACTAATTATCTCGTTTTAGAGTTCGTAGTCAACCCAATAATAGGGACCAAGATAGTGTCACAATATTTGTCACGACATTTTACGTGTCTTTTGCAGAGCGCGGAGTTGATACCAGAACGAGCTGAGTTACTCTACGTCAATGAGAAATACATACGGAATGCCAGTATAAAAGTCCGCCGAACTGGAAGAAACAGTCCCTATTACCTAATGGGGGAGGGAACTATACTCGGCACGGCGGGAAACAATGTATCGGTATGGAAATAAAGGGCGTCTTTTCACAAAAACTAAGCTACAAAGCTAAAGGCTTGTTCGGACTAGGCTAGTATTTAGTCTAGTAGCGAGTAATTTAGTAGCTAAACTATTCGCTACTGCCTAAAAATCGTTCGCATTACAGTCGAGTAAAGTCCACAAGTCAATGGTATTCTGCAAGATGAACAGCCTACAGTGTAATAAAGTGAATAAACTGATAAAGCTAATCGTAACGGCTATTTTAGAAGAGGTGGATGAGGAAATTTGCGTGATTAATAAAAAGAAGCTATGGATACGAAAATGGATCAATAGAAGACGACCTACTAGGAGGTACTAATCGTCTTCTAAGGGAATGAGCATTGAAAGATCCCAAAAAATACTTGAATAGCTTGAGGATGATCGAAAGTTGTGTGAATTTTCTTTTAATGAAAATACAGTCTCAGATTCTCAGTGGTGGGGGTGCTACTCGCTACTAAACTAAAAAAAAAAATAGAATCAAATGGATTGACTCGACTAAATTACTTACTAATCTACTCGACTAACTTTTTGGTGTTCCGACACGTTTAGCTACTAAATTACTCGCTACTAGACTAAAATATTAGCCTAGTCCGAACAAGCCTTTAAGAGTTACCCCACGTTAACGTCTTTTGAGCGATGACATCCTGTCAGAAACGCCCTGATATGCTTCGAACTCATATCGGAGTTCTTTTGGACGGGATCACCTCTAGTGGAATAAAAATTCTTGTTATAAATTTGACTGTCATAACTCATTTCGCATAATGGCTTTCCTCATACATGTTATTTGTCATAAATTATTATTTGCATAACATTTTATATGTCATAATTGTTGTTTGGCAGGCTTTTCATAAGCATAATTTAGTATGGCACAAAATTTCATGTAATATTATTGAATGTCATAATAATTGATAGTACGAAGAAGAGCAACGCATAAATTATGGTTTTCATAATTAATGGCAATAGAAATTATATAGTATAAGTTATATCACATGTACCAATCATAATACTTTATAACATTAGAAATAATGATACAAAAGTTACATGAGCACAAAAACAAAAACGGGGGACGGGGGGGCGACCCGCATTAAGAAATCCTTCTCCACACTGACCTCTTTGTTGTAGGTTAGGTTAGGTTAGAATTGTGAACTTACAAATACGAACATCGGCCAGAAAAGTAGGTTAGGTTAGGTTTGAAAGAACTACGACCTCCTCAGAAATGAACTGCTGCCAGAAAACCAGGCTGATGTCGAAATAAAAAATTAGGAGCTTGATATTTATGTTCTTCAGTATTATGCGCCAATGCATAAGAACATTATAACGATTAATGATTATGATTCAGGTTGATATGCTCCAAAATTATATGACATTCCTTACTTATGCGTAAAAACATTATGGTCATAAAATTTATGCGGATCAATTAATGACTATACACCTTATGCGCAAGGACTATTATGACAAAAGTGGTTATGCGCACCGACATTATGGCTTTAAAATTTATGCAACCCAATATGGAACCCTTTTGGACACATCACGCGTCGGCACAACGTTGTGAAGTAGCTCGAAAGTGACCGCATAGGGGATCAGGATCTATGAACGAAGAGTTCGAAACATGTCCGGACGTTCCTGACACACGTTGTTGATCGGGTCGCAACCTTCCTTATAATATGGTTGAGGGAGGCGATGGCTGAGATATGCGTCATGCTCGTGAACGGGTGCCGATTGTGGGGTCCGGTCTGTTCATACTAACAAGGGCGAAATTAGTTATGTAGTAACTGCTTGCTTACCAGTGTTTAATGAATCGACGTGTGAGACTTCATCCCGTACTCGATTGAAGTAATTTTGTTTTACTTAGAGACTGTATCTCTAATAAACTTAGTCTACTGTACAATGACGCTCAGAGACCTTATACATCTCTGAGGAAAATTTAATTTTTTTCATATTTATTTATAACTATAATTTTTTATTTTATTTTTGTAATTTGTGACGCCTAGAGATCATATAAATCTCTACGAAATTTAAGTTTAATAAAATATTTTCTTATTGTAAATTATTCACGTTGACGCCTAGAGACCTTATACATCTCTGTGGAATTAAATTAATTAAAAGTATTTTATTGCATGTTGTGGTTGTGACGCCTAGAGACGTTATACATGTCTGGGTATATTTAAAGTTTTAAATTTGATCGAAAAAAAAAATTATTGTAATATTCCTACCTAACATTGATTTGGAGTATATCTATATTATCTCATTTACGTGTACGCATGTAATAATTAGTTATAACGCTAATGTGATGTATTTTTTTTTGTATTATTCACGAAAAAAATTACTTACTGTTGAGTTTCTTTCGGCTTTCTTCTCAACAGCGGTCTCCTCTTGCGAAATGTTCGTATATTCACAATCTGACTTGTAAAAGTACCCTTGTGGCCTACCTAGTGAATAAATTATTTCATATTTCATTTCATTTCACACGACCGCGAATAAAATCGTAGGGATATATTTGTATTAGAGCAGTTTGCGTTGAAAGACCCAGGACACTATTTATCAGGAGTTTATAATTAATCCTTTTGTTTACAGAATGTACTGTTCATAACTATATTTACAACTGACATTGTAGTCAATACAAACAGAAACGTTGCTAGTACAAATTCGAAAAAGCAACATGTTCTAGATTACTTAGACAAAGTTCTAAAGGCCAGTTATATCATAGACACACAAAAGGTTTTATGCCCACGGTCACAATAATAATTTCAATAAAATTTTCCTTTTCATTTTTTTTGACAGATACACGGTGTTTTCTACGAGTATCTCCACAACGAGTACAAACGCAGCTTCATTGAGGTCAACTTAACTTTGTGTGATTTGTGGAACAAAGAGCCCTGGAGGACCGTGATCGGAGTGCTAATAGAGGCGCAGGGCATAACTTGCCCTATACCACCAGTAAGTATTTTTTTAATTAGCCTGTTGAGTGTCCCACTGCTGGACAAAGGCCTCTACCCTTGATTTCCACGACTCCCGATCAGATGCCTCCTTTGGCCAGCCGTCGAGGAACGTGTCTACTGTGCATTTTGTCCCGCCATCTCCATCTAGGCCCACCATCTTGTGGCACCCAATCAGTGTTATAGAACGCAGCGCGGTTTTCCAAATGTGGTCGGTTCTTTTAAAAACTAGAATGCTGCGTTCCATAGCTCGCTGGCAAACCTTCAATTTGGACTTCTGGCTCTCAGTAAGTGACCATGTTTGGGCACCGTAGGTTAGGACGGGCAGGATACATGTTACATGGATACATGTTTACGAGTTTCCACTTAAGTCACAATGGAAGACTTCTCTTCATTAGCTCCTTCATGGACCAGACCAGTAGCAGTAGTCATCCAGGCATTTCGGACTTGCCGTTTAACTGCTTTGTCTTGCCTGTTGCTGAAAGACACTAACTGGCCCAACTAAATACTCGTCAACATAGGGTATGGCTACTCATCTACCGCTACCCTAAGTTTTATGCTGTTAGTCATCACTCGAGTTTTTGTGCTTAGATCTTGGAGTATTAGTTGAAGTTCTGCCGCAAGAGGAAGCAAAGAGAACAATATCGTCAGTAAAACTCAGATTTGATAACCTTTTGCTACCGACGACTATTCCTCTCGCTTCCCAGGACGCCGCCAGTGAATAATTTTGGAGATAGCGGATCACCTTGTTTGACACCTCTTTGTATTTGGAACCACGGGCCGGTGCACTGGAGTGGAGTGCTATTGTTGTAAATGGCTGGTTGCTATAGCGGAGTGTGCGATGCTGTCAAATGCTTTGGCATAATCTACAAATGAAATGAAGAGATTTTATTAGAGAAAAAACAACTCAAAATAAAAGTATATAACTAAACCTTAAGAAACTTATGATCTAATTAAACCTAACTTAAACTATGGGATCCTAAACTATATGTACAAAAATGAATGAAATGAATGATGTGTAAAAAGGTTTGTTGCATTTTCAATTATTTAATGTAGAGTGGCCATCAACCTTGTGAACAGGCAGGGTGTAGGAAAGGGTTCAGCACAGTAGACCATATCCATGTTGTAGAACAAATAGTAGAGAAATATCTAGAATTTCGCAGACCACTCTACATAGCTTTCATTGACTATAAAAAAGCGTTTGACTCTATCTCACATACTAGTATATGGGAAGCGCTATATAAACAAGGAATAGACGGCAAGTACATAAACATCTTGAAAGATATTTATTCGAGTTGTACAAGTAGAGTCAGGCTGGACCGGACTGGCAGGAGTATAAATATAAATAGAGGAGTAAGGCAAGGAGATCCCATCTCGCCAAAACTATTTATAGCAGTCTTACAGAATATAATGGAAGGCCTGCAATGGACAAATAAAGGTATCCAAATCTCTGGCAAGTTCATGAGTCACTTAAGGTTTGCGGACGACATCGTCGTTTTTTCAGAATGTCCAGCCCAACTGGAAATAATGCTGAATGAGCTACAAGATGCGAGCACAAGGGTAGGATTAGAGATGAATTTAGAAAAGACAAAAGTCATGACTAACGCACATCCAGCGCCAATTTTAGTTAACAATGTCCAACTTGAACTTGTTCAGGAATACTTCTATCTCGGAAAACTAGTCTCATTCAAACCAGAGAGAAATAACGAGGAACATCATAGGAGGGTAGCCATCACGTGGAAAAAGTTTTGGGCACATAAAGAGATCTTCAAATCCCAACTTCCTCTAGAGGCAAAGAAGATAGTGATGGACTCCGCCATACTACCCTGTCTTACTTACGGATGCCAGACTTGGTCATTTAACACCAAAACGAAAAACAAAATCCAGGCTACACAAAGAGCAATGGAAAGGAGCTGCTTAAATATTAAGCTCAGCGACAGTGTAAAAAATACGGAAATACGAAGGAAAACCAAGGTAAACGACGCATTACTCTTCTCACGTAGTTTAAAGTGGAAATGGGCCGGATATTTGGCAAGATACACCGATGACAGATGGACGCGAAAAGTCACACTTTGGAAAGGGCCAAATGGCTCAAGAGGCAAAGGACGGCCACGTACGAGGTGTCAAGACGAGATAGTTACGACTGCGAGCAAAAATTGGCCAAACATTGCACTAAATAAGGACAAATGGAAATCTATGGAGGAGGCTTTTACCCAAATGGGGTCCATACAATGATAAAGAATACGACATAAAGATATTGTGTAAATTTAATTAAAATGATTATTATAAATATTTATTACTTATATGAAAACCAAAAAAAGAAAAAATATTTAATAATGTTTACACTAACTGAAATTTCAATGTATAAATTAATTTAGGAGTTAGTGATTATTGATTTGTTTTTAATTTATTATTCTTAAACTTGCGAATTCTTTGAATGGAATTAATAAAGCTATATTTATTTTATTTTTATTTTAATGTAGAGTGGAAAATGCGGGATGAAAACCAGTTTGTTTAGAGGGCTGGTATTGATTGAGTTGCCAAGCAATGCGACACTCAATTACTTTTATGAAAGTTTTGTATGTGTGTGCGACTAGCCTAATAGGTCGATAATTGTCCAGATCACTTTTAACGCCCTTTTTATGTTGAAGAATTATCTCGGAATTAACTAAATGTGAAGGGATGTGTCCTGCTTTTATTATAGAATTAAAAAAGTTTGGTTAGTTAGGGGGAGTTGCGAATTCGGTTTTCCTAATATGAGGGCCTCTGTGCTAACTCCATTCCATCCACTCCAGGACTTTTGACAAACTTCATTGTCAATAGAACCTTTGCCACTTCATCAGGTGTTAATGGATCGACTTGTCACATAATTATTGACCAAAGAGCTGTATATATGTTAGTATATAGGTACATCCATTTCTTTATTTATTTATTCAACATTACAAGTCATGTTTATTACGGAGGATGTTAATTGCAGGTAGTTGATACATGCCACCCTGATTGGGCATTTAAATGTTAGTGCTTAGGTAATAAGCACTTGCCATATTCTATAAAATTTCCATGAATGCATATGGGGATTAAATAATTACTAGAGGCCCGTTGCGGCGTCGAACCGGCGGAAATCCGGTAGTGTTACAGAAAATAACTACTTTATCGATAAGAAGTTTTTGGCGAACGAAAAATTAAAATGATGTTTTAAAAACGGTAAAACATGGCAGGCTAGAGCTAGGCCTGGTAGCCAACTGCCAGCTTCATCGTGCCAACTTTTTCAACTCTTGTAAAAATAAGTTGTGCATTAATGACATGTGATCTGCTGATCTGTTTCACAAATAAAATGAATGTTATTCGATTTATGGAAAAATTTAACCCATAAAAATAATTCCAAATCTTAAAAAAATAATTGACATATTTTCATAGGACCGAACATAAGATTGGTAGAATTTAATTTGTTGTTCTTTCTTCAGGACATAAATTTATCGATTTGATCGATTTCTATCAATTTCCAGAAATAGCACATGAATCGAAACGACAGATTTGGGCACTCACTACGCAGGTTTTAAAAAGGAAATCATGTAGTGCGTAACTGTTTATGTATTCATTTATAATCGTAAATACTTAAAAATAGTGATAATAAAAAATGTTAAATAAACTCAATTGTATGAAATAGAGAGTATAAAACGTTTATAGATACACGAAAAACCACTACTATCAATGCTTGTTTTTTTAATGAAATTCAATAGATCGTCCAAATTTTCTTAATATGGGTGCTGCCATGTCATCATCATCAATCATTTATGAGTCAAAATCCATGTGTCAAATCTGCTATTCGTCATGGCTCCTATTCGTCAAGCTGTCTTTTGGTCAACTTAGATTTTAAGTCAAATTTTCTTTTCGTCAAGTTCCTCGTTCGTCAAATTACTTATTCGACATCCCCAGGTACAGTTGTTAAAATAAGAAATAAAATCCTTGATCGTATAGTAAAGTCAGACATATTTTTTTCAGTAAATTTAGAGCTGAAGGCCTAATACCCGAATTCCAAATTCAAACTTTCGTCTTTCCTCTCATTGAAATAGTGTCTGACAGAAGAGTGAGGGAGATGCTATCTATACTCTCAAGTCTATGATATAAACCTAATTTTAGGGTTCCTTACCAAAGTCGGTAAAAACGGAAGCCTTACAAAATCAATTTGTTTTGTTGACAGCAGAATTTGTCAAATTTTATTTTGAATGAGAATAAGAATGATCAGCCAGACGTCATTAATTCAAATATGATTTATCATTGAGGGCGTCAATTTTTTGAAATTTGCATCATATGTAGGTTATTTCTACCATCAAGTTTCGCATGTTAGGGTAATATGTTAATTATTCCACATTGCCAACTGGTCCACAATGTCAGCTCGTCTATATTCCCATCTGGGTCACAATGCCAACTTGTCCACACACCCAACACGCCCACATTGCCAACTCGTTCATACACCCAACTCATCTGCATTGCCAACTCGTCTATATTACCAATTCGTCTCCATTGGCAACTCGTCCATATTCCCAATTTGTCCACAATGCCAAATCGTCCACATTGCCCACTCGTCCATAAACCCAACTCATCTACAATGCCAACTCATCCATATTACCAACTCGTCTTTATTGCCAACTCGACCATATTGCTAACTCGTCCATATACCAACACCACAATTCCAACGCGTCCATATTTCCAACTCGTCCATATTTCCAACTCGTCCACATTCCCAATTCGTACACAATGCCAAATCGTCCACATTGCCCACTCGTCCATAAACCCAACTCATCTACAATGCCAACTCGTCCATATTACCAACTCGTCTTTATTGCCAACTCATCCATATTGCCAACTCGTCCACAATGCCAACTCATCCATATTGCTAACTCGTCCACATTTCCTACTCGTCCATACACCCAACTCGTCTACAATACCAACTCGTCTTTATTGTCAATCTTGTCCATATTACCAACTCGTCTTCATTGCCAACTCATTTATATTCCCAACTCATCCACAATGCCAACGCGTCCATATTACTTGCTCGTCCACAATGCCAAGTCGTCCACATTACCAACTCGTCCATACACCCAACTCATCTACATTGCGAACTCGTCTTCATTTCCAACTCATCAACAATGCCAACTCGTCCATATTGCTAACTCGTCCACAAATACAACTCGTCCACATTTCCAACTTGTCCATAGGCCCAACTCGTCCACAATTCCAAGTCGTCCACATTTCCAACTCGTCCATATTCCCTACTCGACGATACACCCAACTTGTCTATACAAACTCGTCCTTATTACCAGCCCGTCTTTATTGCCAACTCGTCCATATTCCCAACTTGTTCATTTTGCCAACTCATCCACATTCCCAACTCGTCCATATTCCCAACTCGTCCACATTGACAACTCGTCCATATTACCGACTCGTCCATATTACCAACTTGTCCGTATTACCAACTCGTCTTCATTGCCAACTCGTCCATAATGCGAACTCGTCCACATTGTCCCCTTGTACATGTTCCCAACTTGTCAATTTACCAACTCATCCACATTGCCAACTCATCCACATTTCCAACTCGTCCATATTCCCAACTCGACGATACACCCAACTCGTCTACAATACCAACTTGTCCTTATTATCAGCTCGTCTTTTGCCAAATCTACCATATCACCAACTCGTCCGTATTACAAAGTCGTCATCATTGCCAACTTGTCCGTATTACCAACTCGTCTTCATTGCCAACTCGTCCATAATGCGAACTCGTCCACATTGCCCACTTGTCCATGTTCCCAACTTGTAAATTTTACCAACTCATCCACATTGCCAACTCATCCACATTTCCAACTCGTCCATATTCCCAACTCGACGATACACCCAACTCGTCTACAATACCAACTTGTTCTTATTATCAGCTCGTCTTTATTGCCAAATCTTCCATATCACCAACTCGCCCGTATTACCAAGTCGTCTTCATTGCCAACTCGTCCATATTCTCAACTCGTCCACATTTCCAACTCGTCCATTTTACCAACTCATCCATATTACCAATGTAGAAGATACATTCCCAACTTAGCTACATTGTCAAGTCGTCCATATTCTCAACTCAACCACATTTTCAACTCGTCCATTTTACCAACTCATCCTCATCCATATTACCAATGTAAAATGTCGTCCATATTCTCAACTCGACCACATTTCCCATCCCGTCGTCATGCAAGCGGAAGGACTAAGTTTTTTCTTGTAAAATACCATTTAATTTACCATAACTCATGCCATTTTCCTTGGTTTTTTTTTATGAACTTATATAATCATAATAATCATATTTATAATAATCTATCAGAAAGGACATTGGGTAGTTTCTTCCCCACTAGCGGACACAAACGAAACCAATTAAAGTTTTTAGATAATGTTACGGGCTTTACCACTGTGTATTTTTTATTCCGATAACTAATGGGAAAGCTGAGAAAATGAGATTTTTATAGCGCCAGCAATAAGGTTTTCATTGTTTACAAACATCGAAAGCTTGCTGCTGCTGTAGCTACTGAAGTCGCTTTCTGACGGTTTTTGGAGGACTTTTTGCTGGAGATCGACGTCGATACTTCCGCGTTGTCTTCCAGGGCATGGTCGGAATCTAACGCGACAACCACTTCTACACAACGCAACTGTAAGGTTTCTGCATAAGGGCCACATCTAATTATGTTAGGTCAGTGTTTGAAAAATGAGTTGGTGCCCTAGGGGGAATGATTGACAATTCGGTTGTTTCTCTGGCTAAGAAGTTGAAAAACTGAACGCCGTTTGGGTTAGATGCTACGCACTTCCACGAGGTGTGCTTAGAATTGAAGTCACCTGCTGCGAAGACGACTCCATTGGAATCTGGTTGAGCAAGTAGGTTTAAGTCTGTCGGTAAGAGTTTGTTAGAGGGAGACAGATAGACTGACACAATCGTTATCGGGTCGTGACCTTCTAAGAGGCGGGAGAGAGAGGGCAACTGCGTGCAGACATCTGCGGTAGAAGACCGCGGTCCCTCCGAAGGGCCTATCCAACCTATCATTCCTAACCATCGCGTAACCGGGGATCCGGAATGATTTTAAATGCGGTTTGTAAAAAGTTTCCTGACCTAGAAATATATTGATAGAATGAGAAATATATCTTTCATCCCTCGCAGACCATTGGCATTGAAGATGCCAATAATTAACCAACGACGTTTAAGCGTGAGGGGCGTACTATACATAATAGTTAGTATTGGCACCGCGAGCTGAGAGAAGTTGGCACTGCTCTTTTTAAAAAGTGTTTATCTCTTTATAAAGAGCTAGTGTTACGGAGGGCTCTTTTACATTCTTAAGCTCATCCTCAATTGCTGCTATCTGAGATGCGATAGCATTCGCATGCTTCAATTGAGGCGTACCCTTACTAGAAATCGCAGTCTTTGGGGGAGGAGGTGCAGCCCGGGCTGCACGTTTGGACTTGTTTAGACAAGTCGAGACAAGATTGGACTGGAGCGCAGAAGGCGCCGGGGGGGCTACGTCCGCTGAAGGCGAAAGGTACTTACCTGTATTTTTTTTTTTGCCGACTTCCTTTGAGGAAGCACGCGCGTGCTTGCGCTTTTCCTTCCGAGGCATTGTGACCTGAAATTCTGTTTCCGTCTTGTCCGCGTCGCGCCTCTTGGGCTGCGTTACGCGGTCTAAGGTGATTTGCTCGAGGGGGATAACTAGGGGCTCTGAGGCTTTGGACCTCTGCTACCGTCGCGGAGGCGGGGTTGACACTGAGGGTCGGGCTCCGGATTACCTTTCCTGCACCTTTGGGGGTGCGGGAACGGGATTTCCGAACGTCAGAATCCGTCTTGGCCTTAGGGGCCGAGAGGGTGACTGGGGTGGGCGCGGCCACCTTTACTGGGGGCTTCGCGTCTTAAATGGCACCGGGGCTGCCTTAGAGACAGGGGGCGCTGGGGGCTTGGAGGCCTTAGGAGTCTTGGCCTTTTTAGGAGCCTTCTGCTCTGCCGCCGGGGTAGAGTGAGCCTTAGGGGCTTCGATTACCTCAGTTGCAACCGCAGCCGGAGGAACCGTGGGATACGATGAGTTCTGTGACTTTTCCGGCACACTCAGCGACCCGAACGCATCAGCTACCGAGAAGTCAGCGAACCTCTTGCTTAGCCCTTTTTCATGCTCGAACAAGCGTAAAACTAAGCCAGCAACAGATTCAATGGCTTCCTTGTGGTCCGGAGAAGGATTACGGGATCCATGGGGAAAACGATAGAAACAGAATACTAACAGTCAAAGTCGTAGTCTGGATTGACGTCTTGCTGCGCGGTCCTCGCCGTGTCCTTGTCACACTACACTACGCAACCTACGCACGAAGAGCAGAAATGAGGACAGGTGCTCGGGAACACTTTTCAACGAGTTCACCTCACGCGGCCCGCCTCAGTGTGCAATAGTTCATATAAAATAATCGAGACGAATTTATGCGCTGCGGGCCGGCCCGTAGCAGTCCGCCCAAAATGTGCGAGTACTCTAACTTGACAAGACTATAAACCACAACCTCTATGAGTCTGGCACTTCAACTGCTACCTATACCAAGCTAGTCATCAAATAACACAAAATATATTTGCCTACATACAGTACAATATTAAAATAATACGATCACCGTACCTGAATTATTAATGTAATTATATCTCTGTAATCCCATACGCCACAATAATGCCCCTTTACTTAGCAAAACTAGAAGTTAAAAGCTTTCAATTGATGTATGTTTCAGCTTTGTCCGCTGTGGGGTATTTTTCCATAGTAAAGTACCCAATGTCCTTTACTTATTTGAGTGACGTTTAAATTAGTTTTACTACATTTTTTCTGCTTTGATTTATTGTAAAACTCGCCTATAAAAATAATCTATTCTTGAATGACGGTTAGTTTTAGTCTTGCGAGCACCAGTCCTGTTCCTTCACATTTTTAACAGTTATGCGAAAAAAGTTTTCATATCAACATTTTAAAAAGAAAAACAACCTGGCAATTTAGATCATTGACATAATAACCCCCAATAAAAAATACATTAAAAGTTGTCAGAATATGGTTACTGTCATTCATTGTCAACAAACTGTAAAATTATTTTTGCATATTCGTACATGTTTTAAGTGTTGCGGATATTATGTTGCCGACTCAAAAATAATATTTCATCATGCTGAACAACTTACTACAGGTTTGTGAGCAAATCATGCTTGTTATTATTTGGTCATCTTATGTCAAAATAGGGATCACAGGTCACGTGGTCAAAGTCACGTGGTTAGCGCACAGTAGTTTTTTCAAATCCATTTTTCAGTACTTTTTAAGGAAAAAATTAAAAATCCAAGAGTTTTATGCACCTCTCCAGCATGAGACAAATCTAATGACATATCATTTATCAAAATCGGACCATAACTGTAGATCTGATGGGATGTACAAAAATCGGCCTCGCGTAATATATATATAGATTAGAAAATACAGTACACCTATAAGTCCTATAACTATATGTCAAAACATGCTGTATGCTATTTCATCATCATCATCATCATCATCAGCCCGGAGTCGTCCACTGCTGGACATAGGCCTTCCCCAGTTCGCGCCACCATACCCGGTCCTCAGCTTTCCGCATCCAACCGCTTCCCGCCACTCTTTTTAGGTCGTCGGTCCACCTGGCGGGAGGCCGTCCTACAGGGCGTGTCGTTCGTGGTCTCCACTCTAGAACTCGTCTGCCCCATCGACCATCGGCTCTACGACAAATATGCCCCGCCCACTGCCACTTCAACTTGCATATCTTAAGGACTATGTCGGTCACTTTGGTTCTCCGTCGGATCTCCTGGTTCCGGATTTTGTCCTTCAGAGAAACTCCGAGCATAGCCCTCTCCATAGCTCGTTGAGCAACTTGGAATTTGTGGACGAGGCCTTTTGTTAGTGTCCACGTCTCGGCCCCATAAATAAGGACCGGAAGGACGCACTGGTCGAAGACTTTGGACTTAAGGCACTGGGGCAGTGATGATGACTGAAAAATATGGCGCAACTTCCCATATGCTGCCCAGCCCAACCTGATTCTTCTGTCAGCTTCCTTGTCGAAGTTGTTTCTACCTAGCTGGACCATCTGGCCTAGGTACGTGTACTCTTTAACAACTTCGATGCTAACATTATCGACGGTGATCGGTATTGGGTCTACGAATGAATTGAACATAACTTTAGTTTTATCCACATTCATTCCCAGACCCACCCGTCTGGAAGAAACATTTAGGCTCCGCAACATCTCCGACAAGTCCTCCAGCGATTCAGCCAAAATGACTATGTCGTCGGCGAATCGAAGGTGTGAAATATATTCACCGTTTATATTGATGCCCCGTCCATTCCAGTCCAGTGTTTTAAATACGTCCTCCAGAGCGTTCGTGAACAGTTTCGGAGAGATAACGTCTCCCTGTCTCACTCCGCGTTGCAATGGGATTGGACGCGTCTGGACATCCTGGATTTGGACGGTCATCGTAGCGGCTCTATATAAGCATTTCAGCACCTCGATGTATCGCCAATCGACTTGGCATCGCTGAAGCGACTCAAGAACGGCCCAAGTTTCGATGGAGTCGAAGGCTTTTTCGTAGTCCACAAACGCAAGGCAAAGAGGGCGATTGTACTCCTCGGTCTTCTGTACAATCTGCCGTAAGGTGTGAATGTGGTCCACGGTACTGTAGCCTTTTCGAAACCCGGCCTGTTCCGGAGGTTGGAAGTCGTCGAGCCTTCGGGCGAGACGATTTGAGATGACTCTCGAGAACAGCTTATAGACGTGGCTTAGAAGTGATATCGGTCGATAGTTCTTCAAGAGCGTTTTATCGCCTTTCTTGAAGAACAGGATAACCACACTTCTAGACCACGCCTCGGGTGTTGTACCTTTCTGGAGTACGGTATTAAACAGCTTTCGAAGCTGGTCTAGGACTGGGCGTCCTCCAGCTTTTAGCAGCTCTGATGTAATACCGTCGTCTCCAGGTGCTTTATTGTTCTTGAGCTGCACGAGAGCCCTCTCAATTTCGGCATTTTCGAAGTCCGGTAGCTCGTCCGTAAAGTGGCGGGTTAATTTGGCACGTTTATCTTCTACGGCGGATATTGTGGGTTTTGGTGCGTGAGAAGAGTATAGGCGTCGATAGAAGGTCTCAGCTTCGACGAGTAGGTCCTGTTTGGATGTCATAACTCGACCATCAGATGCCGTCAGCTTCGTCAGATGACTCCTTCCCAATTGCTTAGCAAATACCTTTGAGCCTTTGTTTCGCTTGATTGCATCCTCGATTTCTCGAGTATGGCTTTTACGCAGGTCAGAGCGTATTTGCTTTTTTATACGCTTATTAAGAAGGTGACATTCTGAAGAATCCGCCGGCATCTCTCGTCTCTGTCGCATTAATTCAGCTGTCTCTGCTGAGATCTTGGACCCCTTACTCCCTCGACTCCTTTGGCAGAACGCTTCTCCCACCGCTCGTAAAGCATCCGTGAACTCGTGGATACTTTGATCAACGTCCTCGGTAGCATCCAGCAGGTTAAATCGGTTTTGCAATTCCAGTTGAAATTGCTCTGATCCCGCAACAATATGGTGTAGTGATGGCCGGAGCGTAGACTTTATCAGGCGATTTCTCTCGATACAGAAGTCTATATTCAGAGTGCCACGAACAAGTCTGTGATCGCTGCCGGTATTAAACCTATTGATCACTGTGACATCTTTGAATATATACCTCCTATTCGTCATGATAAAGTCAATCTCGTTTCTAGTCACCCCATCGGGGCTCCGCCAAGTCCACTTCCGTTGAGACTTTTTCTGAAAGAACGAGTTCATCAGAAAGAGCCTCTGGGATTCGAGGAAGTTAACCAGCATCTGACCCCTTTGGTTCCTGACACCAATACCATGCGAACCGATCACCGATTCACCTCGTTCTTGTACTCCCACTTTGGCGTTAAAGTCCCCCATAACAACAGTGAAGTGCGTCTTGGTGGTTTTGTGAATGGCCGTAGCTATATCTTCATACACAGCCTCGACTTCTTCATCAGAGTATGACGACGTGGGAGCGTATACCTGGACTACCTTCAGGGAATACCTTTTCGTGAGTTTAAGAATGAGGTATGCTACCCGCGTAGACACACTGCTGACTTCAATCACGTTGTTACAGAGGACTTTGCTGATCAAAATACCCACCCCACCTTGTGACATCCTATCGCCCTCCCGATAGTAGAGTAAGTGACCGGAATTTAGAGTTATCAGGTCCTCCCCCTGTCTTCGAACCTCAGATAAACCCAAAACATGCCAGTTAATGTGACTTAACTCTGACTCGAGTTCAGCAATATGGACGTCTTCCCTCAGCGAACGAGCATTGTACGTGGCTAAATGTAGTTGTTGTTTGTGGTGACCGTAACCCTCCCGGGGATTCTTCGCACCCTCCACCCCGCCGTGACCACGACCGTCACCACGATGGCCGGGAATAGCGGAGCCACCGGGAACTGAGGGCCGTTGTAAAATGACACTACTCATAAGGGGAGATTTGCCCATACTCGCCGCGCTGGGCGAGGACGTATTGGCGAGCGCAGTGCCGAGCTCTCTTTTTACTAGCGACGCTGCTGCCCGCCACTAGCTGGTATTTAGAGCTCGGGAGTTCGGATGGGTATACCGCCATCATCCGGTCGTCATTGCCTCGTTCGTTAGACAGCAGGGTGCACCACGAGCAGGTGAGGTTGACAGTTTTTGGAGCACTATGATGTTATGACCCCCTACACCCCATATTTAAATTAAATTAACTATTACAAATATCATAATGATGTCGTCAAAATTACATTATCTTGTTTTAACATTACATTAATTATAATTTTATGAAACATGTAATGTCTCATTTTTTTAATGTGGGTACACCGTACACCGGTACTCCCCTACTTGACCTAATAACGCAAGTGCTAATATTATTACACCTATCAACGTTAGCTCTAATTTTCATTAGCCCTAATGTCATTTCACCTAATTTTTATATCCTAATTAGTTGTTAGACCTAATAATCCAATACTCTAATAATTATTTGTACTAATTGTCAACAATACTAATATGAAATAACCTAATAATTACCACACCTAATGATTATTAGACCTAATCATTACTGACACTAAATTTCAAGAGTACTAAAGATTATTAAACCTATTTTTACGTTAAAATAGAAAATACGGATTTGGACAAATATCGAATTGGCTGAACCCCGAAAACTGTAGGTTAGGTTAGGTTTCTATTGTGACAATGTATAGCGGAGCGAGCGAAGCGAGTGGAGCGTCAAAAGATTCCCATGTACATCCTGAGTCTATGGCAATTCCGACTCCACGTGGTCTTGCCTGTCCTACCCTAGTGTTATTCCAAAACCGGAGGCGGAGCAGCCATCGCCTTAGGTTTATAGATAAATAGGTTTAATAAAATTTAGGTTTTAGCATTATTAGGTATTACAATATTAGTAGTCAAAAAAATGGGCTAAGTGCAAATTAGGGCTAGTGAGAATTCGGTATGAAGTAATTAGGTATTGTAAAAATTCGGAATCCTGAAATTAGGGCTATTTATTAATTAGGATGTTTGAAAATTCGGGTTAGTGATTTTAGGGTTACCAAAATTAGGGCCAATGAAATTAGGATAAAAGTTTTTCGGGCTAACGGAGGGGACCCGGGTACACCGCAATTTTTATTTAAACCATGAATACAAAGATCAAAGCTTAAAGAAAAATTGAAAAAGGAGCTACCTGGTGGAAGGGACCGGGAATCGAACCCGGTACCTCTGGATTACCGGTCCAGATTTCGCTACCCTCGCTCCACGTAGACCTGACGAATTTTTTTGCTTTGTGTGTCGATCTTTGCATTGTTTATTTGAAAGGTTTTAACACCTTAGCCACCTCTATGTGAATACGTTAATATTCACATCTTACCGCACCACTTTACAGCGGTGAACGAGCAAGCGAGAGAGGGCGCTGTTTGTTTTATAATTTTATGAAACATGTAATGTCTCATTTTTTTTATGTGGGTACACCACAATTTTTATTTAAACCATGAATACAAAGATCAAAGCTTAAAGAAAAATTGAAAAAAGAGAACACTACATTAATTACATTAATTACATTATTTTTATTATCTTTGTTTTAAATGTATAATTGTATATCCTAGTAATTGTTAGAAATATACGATAACAAGTGTCTACTTCAACTGTATAAGTGTAGTGAATACCTTACTTAAACATAACCTTGTGATGTCACTTGTTTTTGACAGTTGTATAATCTTTTTTTGACGACGCGTTTGGCTCGGTTTGTAGACACCTGCCTACTGAGCGGCGGTCCCGGGTTCGAATCCCGGCCAGGGCAAATATTTGTGTGATGAACTCGAATATTTGTGCTTGGGTCATGGTTGTTATATGTATTTTAAAAGTATATATTTATCTATATAAGTACGTATATCATCGTCTAGTACCCATAACACAAGCCTTCTTGAGCTTAATTTGGGACTAGATCGATTTGTGTGAGGTTGTCCGATATTTATTATTATTTATTATCTCCTTTATTCATCTTTTGTCTTAGGCTAGGTTTTTAACAATAAATTTATATAAAAAGTAAAATAAAATAAAGTAATTACAAAATATAAATACATTATAAAAAACCTAACCTAGGGTGCCGCCGGCAGCGGGGCAGGGCCCAGGCTACCGGTGGTTAGGGCTGCAGAGAGAGGAACCTCCTGACAATGCGCGCCGTGTCCAGGAGTACCGCTTTCTGTATTTGACCCTTGATCCAGCCATCTAGCGAGAGTCTCTTAAGATGTTTGTCGAGACTCTTCGCTATAAGACCGTTCGCCGAAACGACTATCGGGACAATGATCGTCGAGTCAACATCCCACATGGCGGTTACCTCGTGAGCCAAGTCAAGGTACTTGCTGAGTTTGTCCTTCTCGGCCTTCACGAGGTTCTCGTCATGCGGGATGGTGATGTCGATGAGCACTGTCTGGCGCTTGGATCTATCTACCAACACGATATCAGGCTTATTGGCTACAATAGTCCTGTCCGTGATGATAGATCGATCCCAATAGAGCGTGGCACGACCATTATTTATTATTATTATTATTAATCTGTCTCTTTGTCTTCCCCCTGTTCTAATGTACACACGTAGGTTTTCCGTCTGATTTATTTAATCAATTAAATGTAAAGTCTTATAATCGTAATCATACAGTGAAGCAGATAATGCAAAAATACAATGAATACCACAAAACTCTAACTATATATAGCATTCATTGACTACAACAAAGCATTTGACATTGTAAGTCATGAAGCTATCTGGTAGAGCTTAGAAACCCACGGAATCCCAGGTCAATACATAAACAATTAAATATAATCAGATCTATATACACAAACAGCTAGAATACAGCTGGAAGCGGTGGGTCCTGAGTTCAAAATAAGAAGAGGAGTGACGCAAGGTGACCTATTGTCCCTAAAGCTGTTTTGTGCAGCTCTAGAGAACATCTTCTGAAAACTTGATTGGACCTGGGTCTAAATATTGACGGAATAAAAATAAACCACCTGAGATTTGCGGATGAAATAGTTCTGTTCGAGGAAAATCCAAATAAACTTGAAGGCAAAGCTTTAAGCAAAAAAAAATCGAAATTGGGTCTGACAATGAACATGTCAACAACAAAACTACACAAATATATATTACAAACTCAGAACAAATACAAATAAAAGCTGGTGACCACTCACTCGAATACGTAGATGAGTACTCATACCTGTGCCAGCTAATATCCCCCAAAGATCAATCAAACAAAGAGATCAATCTAAGAATAGCCAGTGGATGGAGGAATATTGGTCTCTGAAGGAAGTCATGAAATCCAGAGAATTATGTATCTCAGTCAAAAGAAGAGTATTCAACACTTGTATTCTACCGTGCATAACATGGATGTGAAACATGAGCACTGACACAACAATAGATAAATATATGCAGTTTAATATTGCCAAAGAGGCATGGAACGAAGTATTACAGGGATATGCAAAAGGGACAGAATAAGAAACGACCAACTAAGGGCAATGACAAAAGTGGCAGACATGCTTACCAAAATTTACCAGCAAAAGTGAAGGTGGACCGGCCACTTGATGAGAGAAAAACGGGAAATTGGAGCAAATTAATCACTGACTGGTATCTCAGAAATTTCAAGTGAAATAGAGGCAGACAACAAAGAAGATGGGAGGACGAGCTAAAAATGACAGCGGGGCCCAACTTGAGGAGAGTGGTCCGCGATAGAGCACAGTGGAAACAGCTAGAGGAGGCCTTTGCCAGGAGGCACGCTGAACTGAGGAATATACTCTAACAAAACATAACTCAGTTCAGAATAAAAAGGCTTTATTACTATTTTCTTTATTTATTTTAATTCTTAAGTTAGGTTTCATTACAATACATTTTTATAAAAAGTAAAATACAATATAAAAATTACAAAATATAAACATATTATAAAAAAAAACCTAACCTAGGGTGCCGCTAGCAGCGGGGCAGGGCCCAAGCTACCGGTGGTTTGGCCTGCAGAGAGAGGAAGCTCCGGACGATGCGCGCCGTGTCCAGGAGTACCGCCTTCTGTATCTGGCCCTTGATCCAGCCATATAGCGAGAGTCTCTTAAAATGTTTGTCAAGACTCTTCGCTATAAGACCGTTCGCCGAAATTACTATCGGGACAATGATCGTCAAGTCAACATCCCACATGGCGATCACCTCGTGATCCAAGTCAAGGTACTTGCTGAGTTTGTCCGTCTCGGCCTTCACGAGGTTCTCGTCATGCGGGATGGTGATGTCGACAAGCACTGCCTAGCGCTTGGATCGATCTATTATTATTATTTGTATGTCGCACCCTTTCACGGGACAATGGTGTCCCGGACCTTTGGGAGGCGTGCACGGAGCCGAAGCCAACGAGCAGAGGCTCTTTCGACAATTTAATGAAATGTAAGAGGTACACCATGCGGATGCTCCCCCTGCCTGTGTCATGGAACGCACACAGAGACAGCACCCGCTAGATGTAAGAATAAGAACTATTGTGGTTGTATGGAGTCTAAACATGGTACTAGGCTATTACATAAAATGTGATGGACTAACTACTGAGCTATTGTTTGAGACAGCCGGACGTCTACCAGGAAAAGTGTCTCATAGCAAAAATGGACTGGGAGACGATGACGCGCCTCCCGCTAGATGGGCCTCCATAAAAAGCGACACATAGAGTGGCCTAAGGGCAACACCAGTGCGGAAGCCTAAGGGCGGAGAGGTGTAATACTGGGGTTTAAACTGCAGCCAACTAATAATAATAGAGACAAATTATAAAACTCTAGCAGCTCATTATTTCATTCCCGTCACATCTCCGCATACTTCTTTCTCTCGTTTCATTGTATTAATATTTAACAAATTTTCTTTGTTTATAGTCAAGGTTATGTATAAATTAAAATTGTGACATTAGAATATGATACTTAACTTTGACAATTAATTATTATTTCCGACACGATTGTAAGATTGTTAAGGAATAAACTTTTTAATCTTTTCAAAAATTCAAAATTCAATTGAAAAATGTTTCTTGGGTTTTTTTACACGTTATAACAACATAAAAGGTTGGGACATTCCATTGAGCATAGTATGCTTGTAGCGGAACGTCCCGCTCTTCCATCACTCAGAGATGTAATACAAAAAACCAAATAAATATCTAATTTCTTAAGTGCTAATGCTAAGTATTACTACTGTTACAATACAACTAAATTAGCATGTGCAATATCTTATCTTATAAACAGACGCATTTATCATGACACTTTTGAGCGTTCACAGGGACTTCTCATTTTTTCGACTTCCGATAATAAAATGTTAACATATCAAAAATTTACAACTTCTTTATAAGTATGAACAGAATAGCGACACGTGCCCGTTCTGGTGGAATGCATCTTTTCAGTCCACTTTTTCTTTGCAGGGAACATATAAATTAACCAACGCGACGCCATCAATGAAGAATTTTCCCTACGTGATGCCGTTCGAGAAGTGCATGATGGAAGGGTCCGCCGTGTTGCATCCTACGAAGGAACTTCTGGGGCGTGGTAGGGTCTACGGCACTTTCAAAAGAGACATCCGGAAAGGGAAATTATAAGCTGTCAATCATGTTTATTTTAGATTCATAAAGAAAAAGTTAATCATGTTGTTTTTTATTAAAATGATGCTTTTATAAACAACATCATAGAAGGAAAGGTTGAAGGGAAGCGATGAAGAGGAAGGCCAAGAATAAGTTATATTAAACAAATAAAAGAGAAGGTAGACGTCATGTCGTATAGGGAAGTCAAGGAAGTGGCTATGGACAGGGTTAGATGGAGATAACTACATACTTCGTCAGCTACACCGACAAGAGTTTGACTCTTATATTTATGATGGAGTTGTAATAATAATAATAATACCCCCCCAATGGAATCACCTTGCCGCGGTGGAGGGGCTTACGGGTTGGTGATACTACCGAAATAAGGGTCGACACACCTAGACCTCACCCCATATGGGAGATACTAAACCACAAGCCGATGTCAGCTAGGCTCACCCTTCCCAAACTAAGGTTCCAGCTTTCCTATCATCTCTTCTTTTTCCCCATCTTTCCTGTCTTTACCCCTTCCTAGCAGTATGCAGTTACGATCGAGAAGTCTACGTCCTGGGCCGCTGCCCGAGGGTGATCGTCGGGGCGCATCTGGAGCCGTTGCTGGATGCCACAGCATGCGAACCAACGGCGATGCGGAGTTGAACAGGCGGGCTCCCATCGAACAATCTACTACAGCCGAAGTCGAGTCGCTACCCGAGGGCGAGCGTCGGGGCGCATCTGGAGCCGTTGCTGGATGCTACAGCATGCGGACCAACGGCGATGTGGAGCTGAGCAGGCGGGCTCCCATCGAACAATGTACTACAGCCGACAACACAGCAGCACACGAGTCCTCGTCTACGTCGTTGATTTCCTCAATTCCTTCGTCGCCAGCATCTTTATTTTCTTCAATCCCGTCATCACCAGCCTCTTACTTGAACTTCCCAGAATCGAATACATCGTCAGCGCGAACATCTCCTTCAATTTCTTCTCATACAGCCAAGGATGTTGTACAGGAGGCAAGCACTGCCAACAAACCTGAACCCGCCATGGTTGATAAAAACGTGCGCAAGAAATGGTCACGTGAAATGAACATCTTCATCTTGCGCACATACTTTAGAATCACTCATCTAGAAACTGTAACAAACAACTACTTATTACAGCTACACGCTGAATTCAGTCAGAAATTTCCAACATTCGAAGTAAGCAAACAACGTTTAGGCGATCAACGTAGGGCAATAGTACGTAATAAACTATTATCAGACGCGGACATAATGGAAATTAAGAAACTCACTGAGAATGACATACAAAACTCACCTCCACTATCCCAACAGTCACAAGTAAACACACTATATAATAATCAAAGATTAAGCTGGACCAATGAGATTAACGAATCAATTATGAGAGAATACTACAGAATAACGCAACTAGAAACTAATACAACCGCATACAGAAAACCTTTACATCAAATAATTATTGCAAAATACCCTCAATTATCACATGTCTCTGAGCAGAGAGTAGCCGATCAGAGACGAGTTATCATAAACAATAAATTTTTGAGTGAACAAAGACTTCAAGAGCTAAAGCATGAGATTGCATGTGAGATAGTAACAGATAATGACTCTACTAACAGTGCAATTTCTCCATCCCCACCTAATAGCTCATCAGAAACATTGATGACTGAACGAACAAACGACCAACTGACAGTAGACGTTATTCCCGTAAATAATTCTGATATCCTACCCAGTATTACCCCCCAGAGTGAAAATGAACCACAGTTAGATTACCCTCCAATAACAAACCAAGAAGAAATTGAACAAAATTTTTTAGTAGCCATGAATCGTTTTGATAACTCTGATCCTACCACCAGACCCACCATACCCAAACAAAAGCCATCTAAGAAACTTGTATCTATTGTCCACTTTATTAACAGTGTTATACTTCCAAAATATCTCGCGACGGACTCTAATTTTGAAAACACTCAAACCGCCCTTTACTGTGCCGCTTTTGCAGCGGCCACTCAAAATGGCTCTAAGATAGGAAACACACATGACACTCAACATAATAACAACAATCAACTCCCAAATTGGCAAAAACGACTACAGGACCGAATTATAGATCTAAGAGCTAAGATAGGTAGATTAACAGAATTTATTAACGGTAACACTAGCCCAAGACTTACACGACTTGTAAATGCAATTAAAAGACACCATAAGCTGCATTCGCGACACGAAAATGAGAACACACAATTGACCCACTTCCTTGACACCCTAAAACAAAAACTTAGCGCACTTACAAGCCGACTTCGCCGATATAAACTTACGACACTACGCAAAACACAAAATAAGCAATTTGTCAATAATGAAAAAATATTTTACAGAACGCTACACAACGCTCAATGTAATTTGCAAGGTCCGGAACAAAATCCCAACCGCGATTCTGAATCCCCCACTGCAGAAGACATGCACCATTTCTGGTCCGAAATTTGGTCCAACCCCGTGGAGCATAGGTGCGCCGAATGGATCGAGGCTGATAAGGACTCACTTGATCCTGTATCTGAAATGCCATTTGAAGACATTAGTTTAGATTTATTTCAAACTGTGATAGCGAAAACTCATAACTGGAAGGCAACTGGTTCCGATAAAATCCACAACTACTGGCTTAAAAAATTCACCTATCTGCACCTAATTCTACTTAAACATATTAATGAATTTATTTGTACGCCCGCATCTCTACCACAATACATTACTCAAGGTACCACTTATATGTTACCTAAAGACAACAATGACCGTAAAAATCCTGCTAAATATAGACCAATTACTTGCTTGCAAAATATCTACAAAATAATAACTTCATGCATTAGTAAACTTATATCTATATCGTCCTCCTTGACGTATCCGTCAATGGCGAAACCTGGCGACATGACCTTCACGAACATCGGTCATGTGCACGAATGTGGCTTGCAAAACCGAATTTGGTTTTGAAGGTTCTGTTACAAGACGCACAGTACAACTCACCTTTATCATTATACGTGTAGGTATAGGAAGGCTTTGGACGGGTCTTTCTGTTTAGGCGTTTTGCGTTGAGGTCTTGCAAGCGACGCTCCTCAAAATCAGTGACGGCCTCATGAACAGAACTGCGCCATACTCCTCTCTGTTGTGCAAGCTCTTCCCAACCCTCGCATGGGATGTTGCACGCGGTAAAATGACGCTTGATGACGTCTCTAAACCGCAGAAACTGACCTCCTGGCTTGCGCTTTCCATCTCGCAACTGCGAATAGAAGACAGCCTTTGGTAGTCTGGTGTCATCCATGCGTACGAGGTGTCCGCACCATCGGAGCTGACCCTTTATGAGCAGGGACTCTATTCCACTAAGATAAGTACGTCTCAATACTTCGGTGTTCGATACTCGGTCCTGCCACTTAAGGCGAAGTATCGAACGTAAGCACCTCATGTGAAAAGTATCAAGACGCTTAATGTCGCCTCTGTAGAGACACCAAGTCTCAGTCGCGTACAATAGAATCGGCAATATAACTGCTCTGTACACAGCAATCTTAGTGTGTAATTTAAGATCGTGCGAGTCCCAAACTCTTTTGCGGAGCATGCCAAAAGATGCCGCAGCTTTTGCGATTCGCGAAGATATTTCGGTATCAAGACGATTGTCGGCGCGAATGAAGCTGCCGAGATACCGGAAAGAAGTTACTTCTTCGAGTGCTTTACCGCCCAAAAGTATCGGTGTCAAGTCTGGCGTGGAATCACGTGCGGGTTGCTTAAGCACTTGTGTTTTCGCTACACTAATAACTAGACCAAATCTCCGACACGACTCATCAAGGCGGTTAAGAAATAGCTGCAAGCTGTCGACATCCTTCGCCATCAAACAGACATCATCGGCATAAAGGGCATCCACGATCGAGAGCTCATGCACTGATCTTTTCGCTCTAAAACGAGTGAGATCGAACACGCCCTTGTCCGTTCTGACACTTAGGCAGATCTGCTCGGTGCCATCGCCATACGAGTCCCTCAGTACGGAGGCGAAGTAGAGAGCAAAGAGAGTCGGAGCCATCACACAGCCCTGCTTGACGCCGCTTGTAACAGTAAATTGCTCCGTGAAATCGTTTTCGTGCTGTACTCTGGCCATCATGCCATCGTGAAATTGGCGCACTAAGTTGACGAACTTCTCAGGACATCCGGCTTTGGCAAGAACGATCCACAGAGCAGATCTTGGCACACGGTCGAAAGCTTTCTCCAAGTCTACAAAACACATATTCAACGGTCTATGTTGTTCGAGCGACTTTTCCTGTAATTGTTTGACAATGAAGATAGCATCGACCGTACCTCTGTTTGGGCGGAACCCGCATTGGCTTTCAGGTAGTATACGCTCTGCGAGCTCCGACAGACGGCGATTTATAATATGGGCCAGGATTTTACCAGCTGCACTGAGAAGGGAAATACCTCTATATGACCCGCAGTCAGAGGTGTCGCCCTTTCCTTTGTAGAGCTTGCAAATGGTGGCATCCTTCCAAGCTTGAGGAATTATACCACCATCCCAAACTCGCAAAATGAGCTCAAAAACTCTATTTTGGACACAGGAGCCTCCGTATTTATACAGTTCAGCTGGCAGACTATCTGAACCTGCAGCTTTTCCATTTTTGAGTCGACTGACCGCAATTCGAAATTCGGCAAAAGATGGAGGGTTATCAAGCTCAGGTGACAGTCTTAGAGTCGGAAGAGAGTTAATGTGTGTGATATCCGCTCCATGGCCAGGTGGATTAAGAACATCGTCAAAATGTTCCGCCCAACGGTTAATGACGTCATTACGGTCAGTAAGGCGTTTTGATTTGTCGCGGGAAAATATAGGTGAGAGCTTTTTATAGCGTGGACCAAAAACTGTACGAAGGCTTTGAAAAAAGAGACCCGTCTGCTTAATATTAGCAAGATGTTGCAGCTCAGACGCTTTCATTGTCCACCATCGATCCTTCAGATCGCGAATTTTGGACTTGAGTTGACGCTGGACGGTTTTTTGCAGAGAATCCTTAGAGGAAGTTCGCAAAAAACGCCTAGATTCACTGACGAGTGCCATGATTTCAGCATCTGAATCGTCAAACCAATCTTGGTTTTTCTTCTCCGGCTTACCAACAACCTTTTGGGCTACCTCGTGAAGTGATTGCGCTAGAGAACGCCAATGTTCATCGACAGAGCCTTCTATGTTGGGAGAAGCTGTTCCGAACATGTCGTTGAAATGGTCCTGCATTGTTGAGGACCTCCTTAGTTTGTCAAAGGCCAGACGCGTTGGAATTTTGTGTCTTGCTCGGCGAGGCGGTTTATAGCTGAGGCGAACTTTCGACCTGATCAGCCGGTGATCGGTCCAGCCCTCAGCGCCTCGCATAGCTCTAGTAATCAACACATCCTTCAAGTCAGCTCTGCGCACAATGACATAGTCTATAAGATGCCAGTGCTTAGAGCGTGGGTGCATCCAAGATGTCTTATACTTATCGGCCATGCGGAAGAAACTGTTTGTAACACACAGGTTAAATTCTGCACACAAAGCTAAGAGCAGTTCTCCATTGGAGTTACATTTTCCGGTTCCGTGCCGACCAAGAACCTGCTTCCAGACGTGAAAATCAGAGCCAACACGAGCATTAAAGTCGCCCAGTAAGACGATTTTATCGCTACAAGGAATACCTTTTAAAACATTTCTTAGATCTTCATAGAATTTATATTTGTCATCATCGCTGTACATCATGGTGGGAGCATAGGCACTTATTAAATGGAGATACTTGGTGTTCTTGAGATGCAGTCGGAGTGTCATGACTCTGTCATTTATGCCTTTCGGTGTTTCAGCGAGTGTTTTTACAATTTTATTTTTGATAGCAAAGCCTACGCCACTACCCGCACGTTCATTTGCTGGTTTGCCTATCCAGTAGTAAGTGTACCCACCGCGGTCTTCACGTAATTCCCCGCTGTCTGATAGGTGGGTTTCACTCAAGGCAGCTATATCAATGTTATATTTGCGTAGTTCCCTGGCAACTAGAGCGGTTTTGCGCTCGGGACATAGACTTGTTGGATTGTCTAGTAGTGTGCGGACATTCCAACATGCAAGGTTAAAAGATGGGGATTTCGATTTTAATATTTTATTCGTTCTTTTAGTTTTTCGACCGCGATTGGATCGGTGCCCGACGACCGCGGTTTGCCATCGGGTGAAAGGGTGAGGCGAACTATTTTTAGGCCACCTTTTCTAGGCCCCTCCCCTGTGCAGGGGTAAGCAGAGCGATCCTAAATAGGGCTGCTTAGTCATCAGATGTGCTGCCGAACCCGTCCTCCCGCCCCAATCGAGTCGAGGAGCGACCACTCTCATCTGACCGCCTATGTGCAGGGAGACGACTAAGACACGAACACACCGTTGTCCGAAATTCCCACCGCCGTCGCCCCATCGCCATAGGACTTCTAAAGCTCGTGATCCAATGACATGCCAGGGTTCATCGGCGCGTGAGAAGTTTATAGTGAGTAAGCGGTTGCGCTGGTGCAGACTCACTCCCTCGTCCCAAAACTACCGGGATCCGATGGACCAGAAATCTGGTACGACCGGCGGTAGAAAGGATGCAGTGAATTGGTCGCCTAAGTCTTACAAGATCCAGACCGACGCCCTTTGAGGTGCATCACATCACCTTGCTGCATCGCCGCAGTAACCGGTAGCATTTGCCTATCGACGGTGCCCGCCTACTACGCCGAAGCAGTCTTTGTGTACTTTCGGGGGATCACCCGAGTTAGTTGAAAAATTAAATTCAACCCCCTCCATTAGGTTTAGCCCACGGATCGACGTGGTTACCGGGGTGTGGCCGCTGCGTACACTGCAGCTACGAGGAGCCACTAATGGAGAGTTTATGAGTGGCTAGAAGCGTCACCGGTAGTTGCATTCCCCGCAATGAGACGATCAACAACTAACCAGTACAGTCAACACTGCCTAACCTCCCATTACACCCCAAGAGTAAACTTATATACAAACACATAGACACACACAATATATTATCTGAACAACAAAAAGGATGCCGCCCAAATAGTCAAGGCTGCAAAGAACAGCTAACAATAGACGCTGTCATATCAAAACAAGCACTAAATAACAGAAGGAATATCTACACCATGTACATTGACTACAAAAAAGCATTCGACTCAGTACCACATACCTGGTTAGTATATATTTTAAAACACTACAAAATTCACCACACTCTCATACAGTTTTTACATAACACCATGCTCCACTGGTCTACAGTTCTTAAGGTATTTAGTAACAGCACACACATAGAAACAGAACCAATCGAAATCCGCAGAGGCATTTTTCAAGGAGATTCGCTAAGCCCACTATGGTTCTGTCTTGCGCTCAATCCGCTCTCTAACTTATTGAACAATAGCAAGGCTGGATTTAAACTCAACTTTGATAATACATCTCACACAGTATCACACTTAATGTACATGGATGACATCAAACTTTATGGTAATAACTTAACACATATAAATAAACTCGCAGACATAACTCAATCATTTTCATCGGATATAAACATGGAATTTGGCATCGACAAGTGTAAAATCCAATCTATTCGCAGAGGCAAAATTGAACGTAACTCATATTTGTTAGACAATGGAGACCAAATAGACCCTGTTGACGCTGAAACTGGATACAAATATCTTGGTTATCAGCAATCTCAGCAAATTCACCAAAAGAACACAAAAACTACTCTGAAACAAAAAATTTCAACCAGACTTCAAAAAATTCTTAATACTCACCTTAACGCACGCAATACGATAAAAGCTATAAATACATATGCAGTTCCCATACTTACTTACTCGTTTGGTATTATACAGTGGTCACAAACCGATTTAAGTAATTTGCAAAGAGTGATAAATACCTTAATGACCAAATACCGGAAACATCACCCACGTAGTTGCATTCAGAGGCTCACTCTTCCTAAAAAAGAAGGAGGACGGGGCATAATAGACATAAGGAATCTCCACAATAAAAAGGTAAGTACTCTCAGAAAATACTTCCATGCTCAGACATCCCGATCTCAAATTCACCAAGCCGTTGTCAAATCCGATAAGAAATTTACACCACTCAATTTGAAAGACCCCACGCAGCAGAAAAGTGAAACGATAACGGAGCCTCAACAGAAACTACAGGCATGGATTCAAAAATCATTACATGGCAGACACCGACTAGACCTGATAAATCCGAACGTCGACAAAGTAGCATCAAACATGTGGCTCAAGAAAGGTGAGTTATTCCCAGAAACCGAAGGATTTATGTTAGCGATACAAGACCAAATTATAGACACAAGAAATTACCGAAAACACATAATACGCGACCAAAACTTACCCACAGACTTATGTCGACACTGCCATGCTGCCTCAGAGACCATACAGCACATAACAGGAGCATGCCGATCCATAGCCCAGACAGACTACAAACACCGACATGACCAAGTTGCCGCCATCATCCACCAATACCTTGCATACAAATTTCAGCTCATTAAAGACACCACTTCTTATTATAAATATACACCACAAGTTGTTCTTGAATCGCCAGAATATAAACTTTATTGGGATAGAACCATTATTACCGATAAAACAATCCATTACAATAGACCAGATATTACATTACATGATAAATTAAATAAAACCGTGTACCTCATAGATATAGCTATCCCCAATACCCACAACCTGGCATCCACCCACACAGAAAAAATAACCAAATACATAGACCTCTCTATTGAAATTAAATCCCAGTGGCGAGTTAACACCGTCAAAACAATTCCTATTGTTTTATCTACCACAGGAGTTATCCCCCACAACCTTCACGACAGCCTCAAAAGCATAAAAGTCCACCCACTCACTTTCAATACCCTACAAAAGGCAGTAATTCTAAATACTTGCAGAATTGTCCGGAAATTTCTAGCGCTGGACCAGTAGGATCCTGCCCAATATATCAAAATTGCCATACTCGTTTGGCCAAAATCCCGCGAGTATGGTATTAAAGTTACCTCCGATTGGAGAGAAAGGAGTGAAAAAAAGAAAGAAAATAATAATACTAATAATAATAACTAAAGAACTTCTTGCCCATTAAAACCAAGGTGTTACTAGTAAATACCCTAATCCTGCCGATAATTGACTATGGTGATGTGTGTTATCCGGACTTAAAATGAAGATCTTCTTGATAAGTTGGATCGACTTCCTAATAATTGTATTGGTTCATTTTCTGTCACGTGTCCTCATTTCGCTCTCTACTTGGCTGGTTTCCCATCCGTCAACGACGCAACATTCGTATGCTTTGCATTCTCTATTCGATTCTTAACGATCCACAATCTCCTGAATACCTGAATACCTCAAGACTTTCTTCTGTTATATCGAATCCACTCGTAACCGTCATTTTCGCTCTTCCGGCAATCTCGCCCTTTCTATCCCTCTTCACAGCACTGGTTTCATGTCCAATTCATTCTCAATTTAAGTGGCTCGCCTCTGGAACGGTCTTCCTCTCTCAATAAAACAGGCACCGAGTAAGCTAGCCTTTAAAAAGTCCGTGTGCAGCTTCTTTGCTGGCAGAAATCAAGTCTGGTAGTCTATCTGCTTAGTATGTTTCATCGCTGTATATATCTATGTTTATATTTATTTATATTATATATGTATATATTTACATGTATAGCAAAATTATGTATAAGTATTATAATTATGTTTTGTTACTTATGTGCACACGCAGAGAAATTGGTGACAAACAGAAGTACTGAATCGAATAGTTAAATTTAGATTACAACGTTTCTAGTTTGAAATACTTGATGCTTGTTATCTCTACGACTAATTATTCATTCCTATACTAATCGTATGTTTCATTATATTATTTGAGTAATGTAGCTTAATATGTAATGTATTGTATGTAATAAGAAACAGAGATTCGCAGTTACTAAATGATCTAGTTACGGTTAATGATTTACAATGTTACTGGTGGACTACGAGTGTATTTGTAATCAAAACAATAATATTTTTATTACAACTACATTATTGTTTGCAGTACATATCGTTCTTAGTGTCATTTAATATTCGTTTCGTTTGGTTTGCTTTTTATATAGTGTTAAGGCTTAACAAGAATATTATAGTAAAAACCACCCCGGAAACAGTAAACGGTACAATGGATGTATTACTCCGTGCTATTCTGTTAGCGTGTTTTAAAATATTTCAAATAATAATGTTACAATAACAATCGAGGTGGTATTCATAGCAAAATATCTTGTTCTGTTTATTGAAAACTGTCGTTGTAAACAACTCCCGCACTCGCACCCCGCCCGCCTCCCGGGCCGGCCAAGCGCAGGCGGCCATTGTGTTTTCGTCCAGCGCTGAGCGTGGTTTAAGTGGTTTTGGTAAATCGATTTGAATTATTTTGTGGTGTTTTTGAGTTTGTTATATTGTTAATCTATAAGTATTATTGGTGAAAACGCTAATTAGAATACTTCTAAGATGTGTAGAATAAGTATAGATATTGCACTACTTAATGATTGTGATGATTATAAAATAAATGTTTTTTTTTTCTATGTATGTAATATTTTTTATTTTTGATTCCAGGGTACCTAAACCTGTCTAAAGAGCCGTAGCGCGTGCGACGTCTTAAAAAAATGCCGATAATCTCAAATTCTATGATTCTAATCTAACACTTGTTGACCTTATGATACGAGATAGTCGGAGTCTGTGGATATTGTATTGAAAAATGTATTTTTTATATATTTTTTAAGACGTCACACATACTGCTGGCTCTATGGACGTTTTGATGGAGCGCCTGCAATCCAGTGGACTGACAGCACCAACAACGGATCCCTTTTTGGCTTTTAATGGAGAAAATACAGTTTTATTTACTTATAGACAAATAAAATTGGATTTTCGTCTACTAAAAGCCTGAGAGGACCCGTTAGTACTGTAAGTGCACTAGATTGCAGGTTTCATCTAAGCCAGTAGGTACCTACTGGATACGAAATAGTAGCTGTAACAATACCTAGGATGCTAGCATTACAATGTGTATTGTACTTGTTATAATAAACATAAAGCTAGCGTTGCAACACGAATATTTATCATTACATTTCACGACGTTATGTTACACAAATTAATTAGTGGATACAGCAAAATATTTAGTCAAGGAAAAAAAAAAGTGCTTATGTTTACAAGATTGCATAGTAGTCCTTACAATAGATTTAGTAATGTCAACTTGACGTAAGGTTACAATTACATTGGTATTGTAACAGGCGCGTTATTTGCCCTGTATCGAGTATTATATTGGTTGGTCAGTTAAACTTAAAATCTAGTTGTGATTAATAAAACGATAGGTAAAAATAATAACAGAATGGTTTTTGTAAAGTCAACTCACGAGTCTTGCTGTCACGGTTGCAAACAGAAGTTCTAGTTACAGTAGCGCTGTTTCTCGTATATGTAGGTAGCCAGATATTTCTCTGCGTGTGTAAGTTAGTTGCACCGCCTACAATTTTTCCGCTTTGCCCTAAGGTTGACTGGTAGAGAATGCCTCATGGCATTAAGTCCGCCTTTTGTACGATAAGGTTTCTTTTGTGCAATAAAGATTAAATAAAATAAATAAATAAGGGCATTAGGCAGGCGTTGAAGGAGCGTTTCTTCTGCCGCTGGACAAAAGTACTTAACAGTCTTTTATCTGGTGGCAATAAGGCACGCGCCTTCAACGCTTGGGTGATGCCTCTGCTCACTTACTCCTTTGGCAAACTACGTAAGGTAGACTCAGACCTATCTGGACGTAGATGAAAAAATGCAAAGTGATGCAATTATTGTGCTCGAGAGTGTATCAATAAGTTGCCAACCATTATTTATCATTTCTCATGTAATATTTTTCTTGTTGGTGTGCAATAAAGTATTGTTGTATTGTATTGTATTGTATTTAAGCACCTCCGGTGGCCTATGATGGTTGCGCTTATCACGCAATAAATAAGTGACAAAGCATCTGTCACACACACACTTGCATTTTGTCAAAACGTGACGTTTAATTCACTTGTTTATAGCGAGATAATATTAGCAACCATCATATGCCCGCTGGTATCCGATTGAGATAATATTTGGCACACGATTACTTACATAATTTCGACACAAAATATTAATAAGTTTCTGTCAAAAAATAATTTTTAGTGACAATCTTTTAATAGCCGGCTGTACTTTTCTTTGAACCTACACCCTATAACTTTGTAAACGAAGTTCTTTTTAAAAATGTATATTATGTATGTTCAACGAACCCTGCAAGTTAAATAATAGCTTGTAAAACGAGACTCCGTATTACACTTTAATCGCCGTAATAGAAATTTTCCGGCGGCCATGATTGTACAAAATCACAAGCTTCCTGAATATGATCGAATAATTTAATATATTTCGTCCCCTCTACGAGATCACGTCAAATTACGCTACGATTTTTTCCGCCAAAGTTACGTATCACGCTACGTTAACCCCAACTGATTTATTTCTGCAAAAAATGACCTAAACGTCATAAAAATTATATAAAGTTACGACGTTTCTAGTTTAGAAAGGCAGCGTTGGTCACGTAGATGAATTTTGGGTTACTATCAATCAGGGTGACAATACCAACACTCAATTTTAATTGCCTGCCTTTTGGTTAGACTCGATAAAAATACTTGATATAGTAACAGGGAAAAATACTTCCTATTAATTGGGCAATCAACTTTTTTCTGTTGCTCGTTGCCAAGGTGATGTCCCCTGGGTCACTTTCCTTTTTAATTAATAAATAAATATCAGACAATCTCACACAAATCAATCTAGTCTGGTATATATTTATCTACATACGTAGGTATGTAATATCGTCGTCTATTACCCATAACACAAGCCTTCTTGAGCTTTTGGGACAAAGTCGATTTGTGTGAGGTTGTCTGATATTTATTAATTTATTATTATTTATTTACATGCTATGGAGGTACCAAATTGCATAATTATCGTTTATTTTATAGATCTGGGGTCTATATCTGTTTGTCTAAAATATTTTGGCCGATATTTTTTTCGGCACATATTTTTTGGCCTAATAATCTTTGGTCGATTGTTTTTTACGTCGAAAATTGTTTGGCCGAAATTGTTTTGCATATATTTTTTTGGCCGAAAATTGTTTAGTCTAACATTTGTATGGAATATCATTGTTTGGTCGAATGTATTTTAGGCATAAAATTGGTATTCCGAATATTGGTGTCAATAATAATCGTATCCAAACTGTCGCATTTGTTAAATTAATATTACTTAGATTTTGTTGGGGACGCAGTTCTAACCTAACCTAACCTACTGTTCTGGGAGCGCCTTATTTTGTCAGGGACGCAGTTCTAACCTAACCTAACCTAACCTACTGTTCCGGGAGCGACTTATGTTTGTAAGGAACACAGTTCTAACCTAACCTAACCTACTGTTCTGGGAGCGCCTTTTTTTGGGGACGCAGTTCTAACCAAACCTAACCTAGTGTTCCGGGAGCGACTTATGTTTGTAAGGAACACAGTTCTAACCTAACCTAACCTACTGTTCTGGGAGCGACTTATGTTTATCGTGATCGCAGTTCTAACCTAACCTAACCTACTGTTCTGGGAGCGCCTTATTTTTGTCAGGGATGCAGTTCTAACCTAACCTAACCTACTGTTCTGGGAGCGCCTTATTTTTCTCAGGGATGCAGTTCTAACCTAACCTAACCTACTGTTCTGGCAGCGCCTTATTTTTGTTAGGGACGCAGTTCTAACCTAACCTACTGTTCTGGGAGCGCCTTATTTTTGTCAGGGACGCAGTTCTAACCTAACCTAACCTACTGTTCTGGGAGCGCCTTATTTTTGTTAGGGACGCAGTTCTAACTTACCCTAACCTACTGTTCTGGGAGCGCCTTATTTTTGTTAGGGACGCAGTTCTAACCTAACCTAACCTACTGTTCTGGGAGCGCCTTATTTTTGTCAGGGACGCAGTTCTAACCTAACCTAACCTAACCTACTGTTCTGGGAGCGCCTTATTTTTGTTAGGGACGCAGTTCTAACCTAACCTAACCTACTGTTCTGGGAGCGCCTTATTTTTGTCAGGGATGCAGTTCTAACCTAACCTAACCTACTGTTCTGGGAGCGCCTTATTTTTGTTAGGGACGCAGTTCTAACCTAACCTACTGTTCTGGGAGCGCCTTATTTTTGTCAGGGACGCAGTTCTAACCTAACCTAACCTACTGTTCTGGGAGCGCCTTATTTTTGTTAGGGACGCAGTTCTAACTTACCCTAACCTACTGTTCTGGGAGCGCCTTATTTTTGTTAGGGACGCAGTTCTAACCTAACCTAACCTACTGTTCTGGGAGCGCCTTATTTTTGTCAGGGACGCAGTTCTAACCTAACCTAACCTACTGTTCTGGGAGCGCCTTATTTTTGTTAGGGACGCAGTTCTAACCTTATCTAACCTACTGTTCTGGGAGCGCCTTATTTTTGTCAGGGACGCAGTTCTAACCTAACCTAACCTACTGTTCTGGGAGCGCCTTATTTTTGTTGGGGACGCAGTTCTAACCTAACCTAAACTATTGTTCTGGGAGCGACTTATACTTTCGCTTGCTCGCTTCAGCATATGGGTTTTTAGGAGGTTTTGTGTTAGGCTAAAGAATAATTATACCTAACAATATTATACTTTTAGCCTTTTAGTCATAAAAAAATATACTAAACAATTTTAGGACAAAAAATATGTATGCAAAAAAATCTTTATGCTAAAGAATAAGTATACCATTAAATAGTAGACCAAACATTTTCGGCGAAACAATTTTAGAACATAAAATTTTAGACCAAGCGAAGGGCACCCATAGATCTGCTAAAGACTAGGTATTTACGTACAGTATTATTATTAGCGAGTATTTTTACTCCCAAGTATTTCTGTCCCAGTGTAGTAAAATGAGACACATCAACATGACAAGCCCATTTCGTTAAAAGCGGTTGTTTAAACACGAGCCCTTGACTTGTCATTTGTGGTGTTAGTTAATTCCGTACTAAGGGTATTGTGGGTATAGCGCAAATATAGTGGCAATGATACATATGTACAGAATGTAAATAGAGCTCTTGGGGCCCAATTCGACAAAAAATGTGCGACATAACGTATATCACCGCTATTAAAGTACATATGAAACGGATTTTCTAAACGTCGTCACAAAAATAAAGAAACTACAGAAGCCGCGCTCTTTTGTTATTTGCCGCTTTTGCAAATGAATTACTAGTATCTGATTGGTAATTTTAACGTAGAACCGTCGTTGGTTGTAGCACGTTGTGATGACATAAATAAATAAATAAAAATAATATATAAATAAGAAAAATATAATCGATGCGTTGTCTCCGCTATGAATGTGCCGACCCTAGCCAAATAAAGGCGGAGCGATGGGCGGGCCGGGGTCGTGTCAATTGTGACCCGAAATTTGTAGGTATATTTAGTGACACGCGGCGCAGAGTGAACCTTGACGTCATGCAAGTTGAATATTGCTCGACATGTTTTGAATCGGTTCGCGATCACGATTCATCACCAGTATACCTAGTCAAATAAATTTTTACGTACATTTTTAACAATAATAATTATTAGTATGGAAGTGTCAGTTAAATTACATTGTTATTCGTAATGACCATCTTAATAAGTATTTTATTTCCCTTTAGCTAAATCCAGTTTTATTTATGCGGCTGTAGCAACGCCCCTGCAGCAATTTCTCCTGATGATGGTAGTCCAATACCAAAGAATATATATACTAACATGATACTAACGTAAAAAGAAACGACAGCGACACTTGTGTGCAGTAACAAAACTCGCGGCTATGTGTGCGTGTCGAGGGGCGACCGCGGGCGCGCGTGGGACGCACGAGGTGGGGAATGCCTTGTCGAAGGATTCGGCATTACAAGGTCACCGACGCCCGAGCTACACCGATAGGCCGCTTTCGCGCCTGTGCCAATACACCAGACGGCATCCTAAGTGTATTGCTGTATGCGTCAGAAACATGGACTACATATGCGAAACAAGAACGCAAACTCAACGCTTTCCACATGCGCTGCCTGAGGACTATACTCGGAGTCACTTGGCAAGAGAAAATCAGCAACGAGGTAGAACTCTTTAGAACGCATTGTTGCAGCATAATTGTTATACTAAAGCAGAGTTGGCTCGGTCACGTACATCGCATCGACTTCCACGCCAAGTACCTAATGCTGGGTCAGGTCAGATAGCGGACGCAAAAAGACCTGTGCGTCCAACAACGCTAAGATTCAAAGACTCCTGCAAGCGGGACGTGAATAGTTTTGGTATTCGGACAGACGGTTGGGCAAAAAAGCCGAGATGAGACCTGAATGGCGACATGACATTGGCTGATGATTGGCTGGAGAACCTTAAGCAGAAAAGTCTTCGTCGTGCTCTAGCACCTCCTGTGGACTCGCGTTTTGTGTGCGACCGATGTGGCAAGAAATGCTGCGGTGCTATATGACCTATATCCATCAACGGTAGGGCTGCCATCTCTAAATCCGCCGAACCCGAACAAAGACTTAAAAATCCGGACATTTGGCGTAAATCGCATGTTTTCCCCGGACGTGTCCGAAAACTCGAAAAATAAACAATCGGACACGTTTTGAATAGGTACCCCCCGGACGGCCAGCAAACTAAGACAAATCCGGAGAAACCCGGACGGATGGCAGCGCTAATCAACGCCGATGTGGGAACTCGTAAACCCACAAGTGCTGCAACAACCCTTCGTCCCACTACGTAACTGAGTTTTGTAACCAGCTACGAAATGGGAATATTTTTATCGCTTTGAAACCCAGCTACGTATTGAGAATTAATTATCTCAGTTTGTAACTACTTTTTCCCTGTTTATAACCAGTTACGAAATGGGAATATTTTTTATCGCTTTGAAACCTAGCTACGTATTGATTGAGAATTCATTATCTCAGTTTGTAACTACTTTTTCCCTGTTTATAACCAGTTACGAAATGGGAATATTTTTTATCGCTTTGAAACCCAGCTACGTATTACATCTACAACAGACAACAGATGCTGTGGCCAATGATGATGATGGTAGTAAAATAAGACTGAAATAGAAAGTCAATCCATTCCTGTCAATCTCATTCCTGTAAACCGCTGAATAAAATCACTGTTTTGCTTGTTTCATTATTATTTGTAACCTGATGGTAGTTATACCAAATACCACTCTCTTACAATGTAACTACCCCTACAATCAACAAACACATTCGGATGTCATTATTCGTGATTTATTTGTATGAGACAATTCAGTTGATTTAATGCCCGAATTAACCTATCCAAATGATAATTGGAGCGATAATTTGATTGTGCTCATTTGAATTATAACGGCGTTCTCGCAAATAAATGGCTTTTGATTTTGATCCTTTAAAGATAATATGAATTGCGAATTGTATTCGCACACGAAAGGCGCACATACCAAATGCCTACGTATGGCCATAAAAAATCGGGCAAGTGTGAGTCTGACTCGCGCACCGAGGGTTCTGTACAAATAGGTACTTATCCTACCTTAACTAAGAAACAATATGGAATATAAATTGAAAAAAAAAGGAATGAATTGAGTTCTAGGACATTTTGATTATACATTAATTCTTGATTATGCGACGAATACGTACTTTTTTTTGTACGCATATCCTGCTGCTAAATGCGGACAGCAATAGAAAATCGTTGTTTGTACCATGCCATATTGTGACGCAGGGTTCGTAAATTCGGATCGATATTTACCTAAAGTTAACAAAATCCTATTGCTATCTCACTCATAACCAAAGCCGCCTATACCTACAACCGAATAACAAAGCCGCCGCCAAATTTTAGGTAAATATCGATCCGAATTTCCGAACCCCTTATTTATTTTTTCTGTGTGATAACCGCATTAGATAAAACTTGGTTCATTATGAGAAAAACATGGATTTAAAAAAAAATCCGGTACCTAAACGATGTCGTGGGTAAATATTTTTTAATATAATATTTTCATTGGTTCTGATTTAATGTGGAAATACCACACTTTTTTTTTTATAAAAAAGTGATACAATCGTAAATTACGAAAGAAAAGATTGGTTGGTGTGATTGACTTAAGGATGTGATGGCTCAGTTGGGAGAGCACTACGCCGGAAGCGTAGGGTCGCACGTTCGTGTCCATTGCTGTGGATCAGATTATATTTTCCTTTCAAAATTTACCTTTATGTAATGTCAATATTTGAAAATGTTCGTTGTTGAATGAATAGTTAAGTACTGTTTGCAGATAAGTGCACACGATTCGTTCTAAAAGGAGTGGCTACAAGATAAATGTGTCTGCTCCCAACAGTTCGAAACTAATTAAACATTCAGCAGTCGACGGCTTCGACACTTTGCCTTCCTCACATTGTTCGTCTGTATGTTAAAACTAGTACTAGTTTTACCCTACGGTAAGAACCTAAAAGTTTGACGAAATTTAGGCGTACGTAGCCACACCAAACTCAAATTAAAATTCAAAACTTTATCCTGCAAGTTAGCTACAAGAGCTCTTTTACATGCCAGATTCTAAGGTATAAAAAAAACATTTACAATTTACAATAATAATAACATCATAAAACCAGAAAAGAAACAATTGGAAATAGTTCTGTTGTGCGACAAAAATTAACGATAAAATAAGGCTACGTTATTCGATGGTTAATAAAATTGATTGCCAACGCACAATGGAACCTTTCATACAAATTTTAATCAAGTGAGTTAAGGTGGTAAGCTTTTTGGTCTTCATCCATATACCCCTTTCTGTTGTCTATTTCACCATTCACCATGATCATTCTGAAACATGTCCATTGCTAGAAAAAGACGTTCTTAAAATTCCACAACAACTTGTCCTGTCACCTGGCAGTGTTCGGTTGGCTGCCGCCGCAACTGATCGTCTCTCCTGATGATGAATCGCATACCGATTCGAAACATGTCGAGCGTTATTCGACTTCTACAGCGTAAGTAAACCTGTTTAAGTATTTTTATAAATATTGACACAAAGGTAAATTATGAAAGAAAAATGTAATGTGATCCACTGCAATGTAAGCAGGACTCGAACCTGCGACCCAACGTTTCCGGCGTAGTGCTCTACCAACTGAGCTATCACATCGTTACGTCAATCACACCAAATCTTTGATTCCATAATTCTACGCTACTGGAGCGCCCTTTGCGTCATATGTGTTTAAAATGCTTATGCGCATTAGCCATACCCTAGGACGTGCGTTTACACATCCGTCCTAGTATTTTAATACAATCTGGCTGCGTCTTTCTGACGCCCAAAAGAAGTGCATTAAATTCGGAGGAATGAGATCAGTCCATTTTACACAGCTCCGCTCTGCTTCTGTGATCTAACAACTCTCTGAGACATAAACTCCTGCATATCTCCTCATTTCTTTGTTGTTAATTTAGCTATCGTCGTCGTAAGGCGTACCGAAAATGCCTGGAAGAGCTATTGGTCCATGAAGGAATTCATGAAGGGAGAACTTCCCATTACTTTAAAGTGGAAACTCATGGACATGTGCATTCTTCCGATCCTCACCTATGGTGCCCAGACTTGGTCTTTGACTAAGGCTCAAAAGCACTCCCTCAAGGTTTGCCAGAGGGCAATGGAGCGTAGTATCTTGGGCATAAAATTAGCAGATCGTATCAGAAATACCATCTTGCGCTCCAGAACCCAAATAGCCGACGTAGCCCTAACAGCTGCTAAACTTAAATGGGACAGGGCTGGACACGTTTGCCGCATGTCGACCAAACTGTGGGCTAAGAATACCACTGACTGGATCCCACCTAATGTACGACGGCAGACCACGCTGGAGATGGCGGGACGACCTAGACACATTCCGAAAGGATTGGTCCGTTGCTGCCTTGATCAGAGACGACTGGAAGAAAGGGAGGGAGGCCTTTGCCCTGCAGTGGGACAGTACAGGCTAAAAATTAATATAATATATATATAATTTAGCTATATTTAAAACACTTAGTAACATATCGTATTCGCTTAAATCCCCCTGTTGCAAACTTTCGAACTAATTAAACATTAACTAGCGTACGGTTTCACTCCGTCTTCCCTACATTGTTTCGTCTATCCGTTCCACATTTACATTGGCACAGAGCATGGAGTAGGCAGTGCTTTGACTTTATTAATTTGATTTAATTTTTATGACATAGTGTTAAACAATTTAGTACAGAAATCTGATTTTCTTCTTGGCTCTGAGCCTACTGGCTCCAGCTATCCTATGTGTAGCATTTACCCCCCATTAAAGTTTATTAGTGTTTCCTATTCTTTCTGAAAAACGTAATACGAATTACACTTTTAAATATATATATATAGCTATCCACGCCGTGACCGGCGACGGCGACCCAAGCTAATTACGGGCGTGAGCCCTAATGTGGCTGGCAAAGCCAAACTTACTTTTAAATACCCGATCACAAGAAGCACAGTGAAGCTGACCGGAGCTATTGTAGGTATAATTGTAGCAGGGTTTGGGACGGGACTTTCTTACTTGACGCCTCATATCAAGATCAGTCAAACGGGCCTCTTCAAAATCTTTGACACTTTTCTTGATTTTCGCCATTCATGATCTTAAGCTGCAGACTAAGTTGTCAGTGTATAGGGCCATGGTTCTTCCGATACTCTTGTACGCATCGGAGACCTGGTGTTTGTACAAAGGTGATATTCGTTTACTGGACACCTTTCATTTAAGATCTCTACGCTCAATTCTGCGCATAAAGTGGCAGGATCGTATTCCCAACACAGAAGTGCTTCGTCGTAGTAAGATGACTGGCATAGAGGCGATGTTGATGAAGGGTCAGCTGAGATGGTGTGGACATGTTTGGCGCATGGATGATTGCAGACTGCCGAAAGCCGCTCTGTACTCCGAGCTCTCGGACGGTAAGCGTAATCGAGGCGGACAGTACCTGCGTTACTAGGACGTGTTAAAGCGTCACTTAACAGCCTGCAAAATACCAGCAGATAAATGGGAGCACAAAGCCTCACTTTTAAATAAGAAGGTAACTACAGTCTATTTGTCCTTATTTGTCTATAATATTTCCTTCGGTTTCCGCGACTGTCACACATTTAAATAAAACAATTTAAACGGATTATATCGCGTATATTAATTATTTGAGAAAAATCTCAGTCAACCTTTGACAACGGTATCTGTAAAGGTACTGAAACGTCATGGAGGCTCAAATAATTAATATACGCGATATAATCCGTTTAAATTGTCTTATTTGTCTAATTTATTAAACAGGATTTTAAACGCAAAGTATAACTTTCGCAATAAAGGCATACATGAAATAACCTGAACCTGAGACACTATTTTGGATATCACGCTGCAAATTTTGCAAATAAAATTTACTTTTTTGCGAGAAAATGGCAAAAAATTACAATTTTGACGTTATAATCTTGTTTACTAAATAGGACGAGTAAAAATACTGTAGGTACTGAAACATTAGTTTTGCGCGATATAATGTATCATTTCATTTTAAACATTAAAATATAATGTTTTTTCTATTAATTTGCGTAAATGTACTCTGACTCGATGGAGCTTGTTAATATTACTTATGCTATAAAGATCTCGGTATTTACAAGTTGTGTGTAAAAGTCTCAAGTAGGTACAATGCAAATTTATCTGCTTCCAACTACTTGGAAACTAATTAAACATTAACTAGTCTCCAGCCTCGATTCTCCGCCCTTCTCGCCTCTCTTATATTGTTTCGTCGTCTGTATCTATTCTATACTTACACTGGTTCAAGCACAGACTATTTTACAGACAATGAAGCAAACCGTACCTTGACATTATAATTGGACGAAAATTCAGTATGTTTATCGGATTCCTTTTTGCATTTTTTTAATAATTGCTACTTAAATATAAATTTATATAGACGTTGTGATGCTCATTAAAGGCCATTAGTTTATGTAGTTCTTATACATCAATATTGTCGGCTATTTTTATACTCCCGACAACTTGTCGCATATTTAAAGGCTAATGAGAAAATAATGAATATATTTCGAGCCCAAATTCTAGACCACCATCTTAGAGTGAAATCATTAATGATTTATGAGGCGCAAGTTAGTGGATTCAGATGGTTATTTGAAGTCAGAGGTCTGACTATAAAGTCTAATGACAGTACTATAAGTCTCAGTTGCGCACATAACTGTGTAGTGCAATACCGCCATCGATCCCGTAATTGTAGAGGACGTTGAATTTGTAGACGTCGTTGGCAGTTTTAGATGTTTATTTGAAGTCAAAGCTCTGATTATGGAGTCTATTGTAGGTCTTGGTTGCGCACATAACACTGTATGTAGAGTAATTACAGCCATCGACATCAGATCCCCTAATTGTATACAACGTTGAGTTTGAAGACGTTGGCAGATTCAACCATTTATTTGAAGTCAAGGCTCTCATTATGGAGTCTACTGTAGATCTCGGTTACGCACACAACACTGTATGTAGAACAATTACCGCCATCGACAACAGAGTAATTTGTAATCGAGTACGTTGGCAGATCTCTGCTGTGTTTATAGGAGCTATGTCATATTTACAAAATTTGGCGCTCTGTAAGGCCACTTCGTGAACGATAAAATGCACCAAGTAGAAGTAATATAGGTGTATATGTGTTTGCGTATACAATTAGCGATAGATATATACTGATTTAAATTAGTTTAAATATAAATTTCGTATAAATGCAGTTACTTACTTAACATTGATTAGGAGAATCTATACCTGCATCTCCTTTACGTGTAAGTACTTAGTTAGTATTTAGCACCTTTGGTAAAACAAAGCCACATCTGCAAAATGTGTACTTTACAGGAGAGCAGTTTAAAAATTCTCCAAGTGATTTTTGCTGATAACATTTTTGCGTTTCGTCGAATTGTCGTGTACTTTTGCATATAGGTTTATATTAATGTAATCAATTAAATGTGTTATGTCCCTTTTAATTTAACGCATTATTTTTCAAAATAATGTAACGGATGTGCACATACGGCTATTTATTACCAAGCATCAGCCGACGTATCAGCAGATCCGTCATTATTTTACAAAAATCTACGTGACGCATGTGCCCATACGTCTTTGTTTTATGAATAACCCTTGAAATTACGAGGTCGTATATGTGTAAAATATTATATTTCTATAGAATCTGAAAGATTTAGGTATCTGTAAATGAATATTATTTCAAGTGAACTTATTTTACAGAATTATTTACTTAAATAACTAGGCAGCAATGAATAAAAATACTGTGGTTTGCTACTAGAACACAGTAAGTGCAAGAAGATAAAACAATGTTATTAATTTTAATACATATTAACTTTTTATCGGCATGATAAGGTATCATCACTTTCATAATATTTTCCATAAAATATGTACTCCATAAATAAAATAAGCATTAAAAACTGAAACTAGTAAGTAGCAACTCGTTCATACTAAACACTATATAAATTTTGTTTATAAAATACCCGTACTTGTATTATATAGCTTAATAAACGAATAGATAAGAATATTAAACTTTTTGATAGTAATATATACAACTGTTACTTAATGATAAGCCATAAAACATGAGCATTGACCTGAGCTTGGTTTTACGAAACACACGAATGTTTTAAGACCTAATAATTATATAAGTCATAAACTGTTTTCATCACAGGCCTTAAAATTTGTATCAGATGATTATTTTACTATGCAGCGTTTTTGTGGCAGTGTTAAGATTAAGAATGACTATAAAGTCCGATGCGGGAGTGACAGTCATGAAGAGTGACATTTCGATAAAGGGTCGTTTGATGATCGAGCTGGTGAAACAACCCTCCTCTCATTATGGCGTCTCCTCTCGCGTTTTGCGGCTAAAACCTGAAACAAGCTTTGATTTCTCAGTCTTACAGTCTTCGGCTAAAGACTTTCTCCACTTGCTATGCTCGTCGGCTAGAGTTTCCTAGTCTGCTGGGCTGATGTCAAATGCCGGCATTGCTCGCTTAGTGCAGTCCTTGAAACGCAACATGGGCCTCCCACATTTCAGGGTACACAGTAAGCGAGTGGCATCCATACGGTGCACATGCTTCCCCAGCCATCACAATCTACGCTGTTTAAGCATTGCAGAAATCCTGGAAAACTGCGCGACTTACAACACTCATTCGTGACCCTGTCTCGCCAAGTGATGTTTAGACTGTTACGAAGGAACCGCAAGTGGAAAATATTCAGCCTTATTTCTTGCTTGGCATACGACGTACTGGTTTCAGTTCCACACAAAACTATACTCAGAACACAAGTTTGATACACAAACACTTTGGTCTTGATTGTCAGATAGTGACTAGTCTAGACTCCTGCACTGAGCTTCCCAAACATTGTAACCGCTTTACCAAGCCGGTTCCCGATATCCACATTCAGTGACAGATTGCTTGACAAGTGGGATTGCTAGATAAGGGAACTGGTCAACAAAATCAAGGGACACGACACTATCCAACAAAATAGTTGGTTTCTGGTGAAAACCTTGCGCCAGTACAACTGTCTTCTTAGCATTAATGGACATGGAAAAGAGAGAACAAGGGTGTGCGAACTTATCGAAAAGAATCTGTAACTCTTGGGAAATTTTTGGCAAGGAATGCGGTATCATCGGAAAATAACAGTGAATAGATGTATACGTTTACGACGAGACCTCAACAGGAAAAAATCAAAAAGTTTCCCTTCTGCTCTTGTGTGTAAAGTGTATCCCCTAAACTACAGTTCCCAAATGCAACCTTCAGAAGCAGGGAAAAAGATGTCGAAAAGTATCGGTGGCAATACTCGGCCGCAGTCCCTCCGCATGTCGAACAAAGCAGAAGTCCGGCTGTCATGAACAACAGCACCGTGCGTGGAAACATTTAACTAGGTTTAAAAGTTTTGGTGGACATCTGTCGAGAGCAGGGCCTTCTTTCTTAAATCTTTTTTTGCTTTTACTGTTACAAGCACATTATATGCTAGCATGATGAATGCAGTAGTAAGTAGTAACAGGTTATTTTTTCGCTGATAGGGTCGGGTAGAGCAGATTCTTCTAAGTTCGCTTTGTCGAAGATTTCCTCGTGTCCCAACATTTCGAGATTCCTTTAGAAACTTCAAATAACGAAAAGAGTGTAATCACTTCTCTAAAAACGGCATCATAGAAATAAATACAATATGATAAATATGTTAAGATCTACAAATAAGTAGATTTTATTAGTAGGTAAAGTTCGTACAGTTCATATAGGTAATAAAAATAAAAAAAGATAAATTTCATGGTTTAAAATGGTAGGAATTACAGGTAAGGTATTTAGTTATTACATATTAATAAAACGTTAGATTCTTTGTACAATAACATGCTTTTTTATACCTTCAAACTTTGTGATAACGACGCATCTTAAACTACGACCTAAAATAACGCAACATGTTACGATGCGACTATGAATAGTTTGTACAACAACGACGCAAATGAATATACGACCATAATTTAAAAAAAACAATTAAATTACCTTAAACTCTTCTTATAACATTATGGCAATATTGCCTAACATGTTTGTTAAAAAAAATATTAATTAGTTAAAAATCGATAAATAACGTCGAATGTGATCATGCGACTCGCTATTTAATCTCAATAATTAGAACTCAAACAGTCGTATGTGCACATATGATTGTTTATTACAAGATAATTTTCTTGACCTGTAAAATGTACTTATCATTGCCGGTTTCGTTTTCCGCATCCATTCTCGCCGATTTAGAGCCAAAACGCAACGCATGATCACAGTCCGGTAACACCGACGCATCTGACTTTACGACAACGCGCGCGCCGATATGCTCTCACAGGAACGACGTCAAAAAAGGACGCATACGCATTTGTAGCATTATTTTACGTCGCCTCTTCACTTGCGTCGTTTTCCGCTTAAAATATCTCAGAAACGACAAAAGTTAAAATTATAAAAAAATTCTACCGTGTAGAACGCATAATTCTAAGGATATTTCCGTAATAAAACCACTTTTGACGCAAAGTCACATGTTGCATTATTTTACCAAGCGTGCGAGTTATATCATACATGTACAAAAATTGTAAATGATTGTTTTAAGTTTGTATGATTAACAAAAAAATGACTTACAGTTGACTTTCTTTCAGCAGCGGTCTCGTCTTGGGAAATGCCGGTAGATTCACAATCTGACTTGTAAATCTGCTCTTGTGGCCTACTTACTGAATATGATGGGCATCTGGACGTCATTAAATATGTTTTTTTTTTCAAATCAGTTCATAAATGATGGACTTCTGAGGCTCTCCTACTTTTTGAAGACGGTTAAAAATAAATTTAAAACCTTAAATCTGACTAAGTAAGACTTAAATATATTTAGTCTGCAAATGGGTACTCACGTCGATAAAGCCATACTAATGAAATGATTAAATGAAATGAAATAATGACACATGAACTTTATTATGTAAAGATGAGTCCTCTGGCATTTTCATAAGAGAATTGTACATAAGCTTCGGCTGCAGCTATTCGCTTAGCATAGTGTCTGGTAACTAAATATCTCTAGATATAATGGGAAATAACTGTACCGTGTCTAGTGGAGTGGAATGCAACCTCGGATTTATGACCACGAGTTGCGAGATTGCAAATCACCGGGGCATAGTTTCGTTGCTAATACGTCTGGTGCAATCCGTAAAGGGAGACTACATATAGTCCCACTAATTGCGCTGCGTGGTGTTACCCGCTCATCCCAAGGGAACACTATATTGTTCGGGATAAAAAGTAGCCTATGTATTAATCCAGGGTGTCAGCTACCTTCATACCAAAAGTTATCAAAATTGGTCCAGCCGTTTGAGCGTGAAGAAGTAACAAACATACACATAAACACACTCACAAACTTTCGCCTTTATAATATTAGTGTGATTAGTATTTTAATAACAGGACGATAACACACGTCCTTAAGGTCGAAGAACTGGCCTGAAACATGACAAGAACTATTTAACTTGCGACTTTACTTAAATTCAAAAATAAGCAGCATATTATTATCGAACCTTAAAATAAATACGCCTACGAACGAGAGTCTTAATACAACAGATTTGTGAAAGATGAAGCCGTTTTTTTATGTGTGCGTGTCTACGAACCGATCATAGAGACGTGTTGTTTGTGAGCTTGCAAAAAAAAATAGCTCAAGTAGTTAAACTACTTGAGAAATAGCCAAATTGTGCTTAGTACTAACCAAAATTATGTTAATTCATAACTATCATAACTTATTTTGCTTACTAGTAGCCCTCAGTTTGTCTGTCCGATTTATGTAACTAGAAGTAAACATTTGGGCTACTGTTAACAAATCTTTTTTTTATAAGTGTGACATTGTGACAGATGCGCCCGTGGCTAACCGAAACTGGCTTCACTTTCTAGCGCTGACTAGGTTTCTAGGCGTATTTACCTATTCTGAGTATCTAACATATATAAACTTTGTTCGATTCAAATGTCAGATGAGAACTTTGCCAGCATAACACTTTTCTCTTTACAGTAGTTGAGTAAAAATATAACGTACTAGCTGTGCCCCGCGGTGTTACCCGCTCATCCCACGGGAACACTAAATTTATTCGGGATGAAAAGTATCCTATGTCCTTGCCCGGGACTGAAACTATCTATATACCAAATTTCATCTAAATCGGTTCAGCGGTTTAAGCGTGAAGAGGTAACAGACAGACAGACAGACAGACAGACACACTTTCGCATTTATAATATCAGTATGGATTTGTAAAAAGATAAATCACAATTATACATTCTTTGACGTGCGCTCATTCTGTTCTCACAAACTAGGTACCAACGAAATCAGTGAAAGTGTTCATTTAACATATAATATTTATATACTAATCTTTAGTAAAACCTATGCTAACTTACCTTTATAATTTAAATATAATTATCTTTGGATGTCCAAAATTGGTTAAAATCCCTCCAGCCGTTTCGGCGTGATGAGCAGACAGAGACATGTCGACCACCAGATGGCGCTGTATGGCTGGTGTCGCGTATCGCATATAAGTCACGCGTCACGTGTTAAGATTTATTCCTGAAATAAGGATCGTACTCCATAGAAAACTGATTTTCAATACTTAAGAATTTAATACAGACAATTGAGTAATGTTGATACAGCTCGCTTAGTTTATCATAGTTATTTTCATAGTGTCATGTCATATGGTATTCTGGTTTGGGGCAAAGCAGCTGACATTCAGACTATATTTGTGCTACAAAAAAGAGCCATTCGTTCTATATATAACCTAAATTCTCGTGACTCCTTAAGAGACATTTTCAAAGATATAAACATCTTAACTGTAGCGTCCCAATATATTTATGAGAGTATTATGTATGTTATTAGAAACCTAGATTCATTTACAAAAAAATCCGATGTCCACAGTTTTAACACTAGAAATAAAAATAAAATTGCTATTAGAAAGTTTCGTGTTCGTAAAGTAAGTAAATCATTTTTAGGCCAATGTATTCATTTTTATAACAAGTTACCTGATCATGTTTTAAAATTAGCCTTTCCATCTCTCAAAAATTATTTAAAAAAATCTCTTATGTCAAAAGCATATTATACAGTAGAGGACTATCTGACAGACAAAAATGCATGGCCTGAATCAGAAACCGCGTAGCTGACTCCTTCTTAGATTGTACCTAACTAGTTTAAGGGACACAGTTCTAATAAGAAAGCATATCAAACGTACATAAATTGTGATAAACCGTCTGGCTTTCTTGTAGTTTCTATTTTATTCTTACACTTTTCCTCACTTATGTCTTAAAATACACTTTTAATATGTTTTCTTGTAGAACTACGTATAGTTAAGTTCATATCATTGTAATAGTTAAGTACTTATGCTTTCTGAAAAAATGACTGACTGTTGAGTTTCTTTCGGCGTTTCTTCTCAACAGTGGTCTCCTCTTGTGAAATGCCAGTAGACTCAGACATGTAAAAGTGCCCTTGTGGCCTACTTGCAGAATAAAGTTCATTATTTCATTATTTATTTCAATAATATAGCTTTTCGAAGACCATTCATTATAAAGGTCTTAATGGCCTGAGTTTGTAATCCCCTTACTGCCCGTCATACACACAATATTTTTCATCACATGCGAGAGGAAAAAAATACATAAAACAAAAATAACGTTAAGCAATTGTCAACCAATTTACAGTATGATATTGTTAAAAATTTCGTCGACACAAAATATTATCCAAATCAAAAAATCCTAAGAGTCCTGGATTGTGGTAACTTAGGATAGAAGATACGGATGGCAGCTCTCTTAGACAAATAACCTGAATATGTTCCGGTACGTAAGCCAATTTTTATCCCAAAAATATGAAGTCCTCCGGGGAAATCCGCGCTGCGAGGTGAATAAACATGCAAATTACTCTGGATGTAAGGAATATTTGCTTGGTCTTGGTTGTAAGGATACTGATATATGGACCATGATACCATACTTATTTGGTGTATTTACTTCTCGCATAACATTTTTGCCCGAAGTGATTCGTTGCCCAACCGTCGCGTTTCCCCGAAGGCAATAATTTTGGAATGGTATTTACAGTGAAATAACTTTTTTTAAATTTATGATAAGAATGGGAGTAAAGCACTAAAACACCTGTTCTTCATAGTTAAAAATAAATAATGACCTATTGTTTTTTCTTTACATAACATCATTTAACATGTGTATCTATGTGTCTGTGTATCTGTGTGTCTGTGTATCTGTGTGTCTGTGTATCTGTGTGTTTGTGTTTCTGTGTCTGTGTGTCTGTCTGTGGCACCGTAGCGCCCATACGGTTGAACCGATTTGAGTGCGGTTTTTTTTTAATCAAAAGCCTGGCTTGTCGAGTTGGTTCTTAGCTTTGTTTGATGAAAATCGGAGCTCTCGTCTCCAAGATAGCTTTTAGTGGAAAAAGCCAATATTGAAGCTAGGAATACCAAATTTTGTTTTTATTTTCAGTTTTAGTAGCATTTTGTATTTCACACATTAAAACAAGGTCTCATGATGACCAGCAATCGGGGGTGTTTTAAATTTTTTATTTAGTCTATTTAAACCCAACACATCAAAAACACAAAACTAATTGTTCATGCATTTCGCTCGGGCCATTACATGACTTAAATGCGGCAGTCGTAAGTCTGCCACCAACCTAGTTGACTAATTTACATCAACGTTACTGGAGGTTTAAACACCTGAATCGGGTTGGTTGATTAGAATAAACATGCCACGTGTTTGGGAGGGCATATTGATGATTTAGGAACGCGTTACACTGAAGTGGTGCTTTATTTACAACTAGGAGGTGCCCGCAACTTCGTCCGCGTATTTTATTTTACCGTAGACGGGTAAAATGTATATATATATAACCATCTTTGGATGTCTAGCTATCCCTGTACCAAAATTGATTAAAATTTGTGCAGCCGTTTCGGCGTGATGCGAGGACAACGGAAATTTTGACCAACAAATGGCGCCAGACTGGCACGGCTCCGCGCGCCCATACAAAACAAATGACGATCCTGCATCACGCTGTTAAGATTATTCCTGAAATCATGACCCCTCTCCATAGAAAACTGATTTTCAATAGAAACCTAGAATTTTATAATATTTAGTATAGAAGTTAATCTAGTGATAAAACTGATAAAGTTCAAAGAGATCTGAGGGTTTTCGTGGCCAATATCTGGAAACAACTGGCTGAAAATGGCCAAACTCTCAGACTATAGAAATGGCCAAACTAGTAAAGTAGGTATAGGTAGCTAAGCGTGAGCAAATGTTGAAAGCCAAGACCTATTTTGGGTTATTGGATCACTACGGATATCAAACGAATGCATTTTAGAAATGTGTTAGAATTTACGATAGGTTACCAAAATGTCACATTCTTGACGAATATGCAGTCGTTAAGGACCGAAAACTTGAGAGACAATAGGCCATAGCACATTTCATTATGTCAAGCTATAATGAGCCCGAAGTATACTTATAGTATGTACATGCACAATACATTATTATTGGTAGTTTTAAAATTTATAATACGTCTTCTGCTCTACTCGCAATACAAAACACAAGTTTACATTGAAATGAGAATTAAAAAAATATGTTTCGGGCGGGATTCGAACCCTTTCTTGAACATTTCTTGTATGCCTTAGAGATGCATCTAGATCTACCAAATAATATGAAGCTGATTAAATAAAATAAGTAGCGTTATATTTTTAAATTTTCCGCTTCAACATAGCAGCTCTCAACGCAGCCTCTTCGGTGGCCAATAGTTAACAGCGTATGTGTATAGAAGTTAATGTTTTTAACACGCATGCCCATAGAAAGGGAAACGTCGTTTTAGCATAAACGACGTATAATTTTAATCGGAAAACTAGGCCTAAAGTCCTTAAATTTGTACGTGTCCACCGAAAAGACGCGAACCTGAATCTGACAATGACCCAGCTGCGTTAATATAATTTAAAGAACATGTTCTCAAACAAAATCCTAAATAACAAAACACTAATAAAAATTGGTGGTCTGTAAAGTCGGTTTACGGACTATAATTTTACGTGATAACTTAATAAGAAAACATTGATGAAAAATTGCATATTTTTATGAATTGAATGCAAGTCGATGGAGTGGAAGAAAGAGATGCGTCACAAGCCGGTCGATCGTGCCTCTCTATCGCTTGTTTCGCGCTTTCGCTTGCACGCTCGGCTCAGGCGGAACGTGACAATGAGTCAATGCTTTTTCGTGCAGCCGGCGTTCATCGATTTATAAGACGTTATCAAAATCTAATCTACTTAGAAGCAGCACTCACCAAATAATAAACGCCAAACGGCATCACTACGACGGCCACCAGCAAATCCGCGACGGCCAAGCTCACTATGAAGTAGTTGGTGGCTGTCTGCAGACTCCGTTCCCTGGACACGGCCAGGATGACCAGCACGTTCCCGAACAGCGTCAGCAACGGGAACACCAGCAGCGACAGCGCCCAGTAGTTGTACCCGTCACTACACCCACTCAAAGTACAATTCGTTTCGTTAAGCGTTCGGAAATACACTTCACTTAATGAGTCATTCAAATCTAAAACCATTCGGAGTTCTGTCTCATTCACTAGTGTTGTCGGGTCTGGCGGGCGGAAGGGTTTTTCCTGTGTTGCCGGCTCCATCGGGTTTTTTACTTTTCACTGATTTGAGTTTGCGCGCGCATTTCTGCTTGTTGATCTGGAAAGAAATTTGTTTGATTAAATCGACATGTTCGCAATAGAGTTCGGTTCATGATTGGATTTTGGGAGATTTCACAACTATTAATTAAAAGGGTGGATTGCTTGAAGTAATTAAATAAATAAATTTTAGTCGACGATAAAATAAAAGCGTGCGTAATACGTAAAGTGTCAAAGATCGTCGAATGTTTCAAGGAAGCGTCTACCGTTTAAGCGTTAACCGCAAACTCTTTTAGATTATTATAAAACAGACCTACTTAATATTATGATATACTTATAATTTAAGAATTATGAAACACGATTAACTTCAGAGGAAAAAAAAGCGGTGATATGATTATTCGGCGAAATGAAAAAATTGACTAGGTTAATAATAATAAGTACGTGTAATTCGGCGAATAGGTAGAACATCGTCATGAATTCCCAAGGTACTGAATATCAGCAAGAACTTTATTCTTGTATGAGGTTCGAAGGTACAAGATTCTGGGTACGATGACCTCAAAAATCTATATTCTTGCAAAAAGATGAAAACCTTTTGAAAACCGCCCAATAACAGTTCATAACAGAGAATAGAATTTAAAATACGGGTTAGATTAAACATCATTATTTTTTTGTCATACGTTGATTTATGTATTGGTAATTATTACTAATACAGATCAGAAAAATAAATTCACTCTTTTAGAAAACTGGGTAGTATTATATTATAAGTATTTTGTCGTTGCTTGTACTTAAAAAACTTTCCTAGAACTAAACGTGTTACAAATTCTCATAAAATTTTAAAAGTTTCAGCGTACCCCTGTCTAATTTGAAAGCCAGGGGTCGTAATTTTTAAAATAATCTTTGTTTATTATCGATGTCGAGCGGTATTATGTAAAACAGGACTTAATTAAATTCCCTCGACCAAGTTTGGCAAACTTCATCCCTTTACCACAGTACTGATAGTCAACCAGTACGTTAACATGTTCACGGACACGGACAGCCGTACGATGATTTTATAATGTGGAGGGCATTTCAGGACATGGTCGTATTTCAATAAATGGTCTGGTAGAACTGACTACCTCGTCGTTTAAACGTCAATGTTCATGTCATTGCTGCAGGTTTCCAAATTCATTTTTTTTTTTCAAATATAAACTCCTTTAAATTCCAGTTAAAATAAAAACCGGCCAAGTGCGAGTCGGACTCGCGCACTGAGGGTTCCGTACAAATACTTTCCATCCCTAAGTGGTTAAGTTAAGTTTGCACCTGGTATGTATAGCGCCCCATATAAATTAGGTGCAGTTAGGTATTAAAAACAACTACTTAGAGAGATCTATCTCGTTCAAAACAATTTTCGTTGGTAGTTTTTATAGTAATGTACATCATATGTTTTTTTTTAGATTTTTCATTGTCTTATTTTAGAAGTTAGAGGGGGGGCACCAACTTTTTTCCACTTTGGAAGCGTCTGTCACGCAAACTATTCGGTTTAGAAAAAAAATATTTTAGAAACCTCGATATCATTTTTGAAGACCTATCCAAGATACACGTATGTGTTTGATGAAAAAAAAATTTTTGAGTTTCAGTTCTAAGTATGGGGAGCCCCCAATGTTTATTATTATTTTTTTATTTTTGCATCAAAATCTTAATGCGGTTCACAGAATACATCTAACTACCAAGTTTCAACAGTATAGCTCTTATAGTATCGGAAAAAAATGGCTGTGACATACGGACGGACAGACAGACATGACGAATCTATAAGGGTTCCGTTTTTTGCCATTTGGCTACGGAACCCTAAAAAGGTGTTTTGTTTCTTATATTTCCACTACACGGGGCTCTTATTTCTGCATTTGGTTTGTCTTAGTTACCTAACGGACTGTAGCTTAAATATTGTGAAAAACTATACTATATATATTATTGCCTTATTGCTTACCTCTATTGTAATGCTGATTGTATGTGCTTGTATTTCTTTTGGAGGTGTAAAATAAAGAGTATTCTATCTATATGTTTGATCATATCATGAAATCATATCACGCTACGAGTTTAGCTATTTATCGTCAAACGCTGATTGATTCATTGATCTGGCCAGACCACAGTCATCATAATATGGCCACCAAGTATTGACAGTTTCATGCAATACAACAATTTCATGTAATGGTTGGCCACACCACAATCTGGCCACGACCTATGATCTCACGTTTGTTGTTTGCATGGAAAATGTATGGTGTAGTACTTTATAATATAAATCATGCAATGCACATAACCAAAGGGCGGACAGTGGATGCAATATACGTCAAAATCATGTCAAACGATATACGTAATATATGACTACAAAAACTGCATACATAAATGTTACTCGAAATGTAATAAGTCTTATCCATGTCATGCTTTCGTCATTGCATCCACTGTCCGCCCCTTGCACATGACCGACGCTCGTGAATGTCATGGAGCCAGGTTTCGCCATTACGGATACGTAAAGGAGGACGGTATACAGGGTGACTTCAAATTGGTAATACAAAACTTGACTGTGGCTCAGTTAATGATAAATAATGTATACATTAAGTCAATTCTCAAAATTTGTTATTATTAACAAGTAATGAAAGTCCCAATGTGTGATTACTAATGGTTACCGCAAATTCAATAACCAACTGTTGTATCTATCACTCGGCGTTATTACGTTAGTTACGTCAATTGAAGTTTACAAGTTATTAATTGATATAATTCCTGAATTAGCACTGTACTTCGCGACGTAAAATAAAAAAATAACATTATCCTTAAAATCCAAATTTTGCATAAAATATTTTTCTTTGATAAGTAGTGATAATTAGTAATCAAAACACGTTTGCTTCATAAAGTCAAGACAAAAAAAATTGGGCAAGTGCGAGTCCGACTCGCGCATGAAGGGTTCCGTACCATAATCTATAACAAGTTTGTTGTATGGGAGCCCCCCTTAAATATTTATTTAATTTAATTTTTAGTATTTCTTGTTATAGCGGCAATAGAAATACATCATCTGTGAAAATTTCAACTGTCTAGCTATCACCGTTCTTGAGATACAGCCTGGTGACAGACGGACGGACGGACGGACAGCAAAGTTTCAGTAATAGGGTCTCGTTTTTACCCTTTGGGTACGGAACCCTAAAAATAGGATAATTGAAAACATAAAAATAAGATAATTTTGATTATTTTAGAAGCATGAGACTTAGTACAGGGGTTTACATGGGATTTGTTAGGGATGATGTGTGCAAAACACTAATTTTGTATTACCAATTTGAAGTCACTCTGTATAATTCATAGGATTCATAATTCATAGATATAAATGAGTTTATAGATTACAACTGGTGATTCTAACATGTTTACGTAAGCTGATACTACCTTTTTGTTTTTGTTCAATTTTGGAGAATATTAAAGACAATAAAGGTCCTGAAAGTATCATCGCTTTATGTTATTTTAAATTTCTCCATATACTTAGAACACGTCTCAAGAATTAATCTTTTAGGAGTACTCAAATACGAACCTTCGACACGTAGAGTTGCGGTATTTTTTTGTATGAAAGATGTCAATTTTCGCATCGTAAAAGGTTTTGGAACAAAATGTGAGCCCGTTTCTTCACTTTAAGCAAATAAACGTCTATTTTTAGGGTTCCTTAATTCAAAGGAAAAACCGAATCCTTATAGGATCACTTTCTTGTCCGTTGAAATAAAGACTATATTTTTTTATGTTTTTGTTACTAATGTATAGTTTTCAGATTTTACCCTATACTTGTAGTATACGACGGTATTACTTGCTAAATTTCATAGTTCTAGTTCAACGGAAAATACCCTATAAATTTTGATTCCATTGAGTTTCGAAATATACGTTTTTACGGCATAAAAGGCCGTATCTTTTTTGCGTTTAGTTATATAAGTTTGATTTCTTCACAGCTTCGAGAGACTGTAGACTTGAGTATATGGTTTTAATTTCAACTCGATACCTCCAAGCGTTCTCGAGACCAAGGGCGTTCTTGAGTTGACAGGATACCGTAAAACGGGGTGACTTTAAAATGCAGGGGCAACTTTGGAAAATAGTTTTTGCGCTATGTCCTTTTTTTACCAGTATGTGACCTATCTTCATTAATGACCAAACTTTTTACTTCATTTGCTCAATAGGAGCTATGAATATTTCCGTTTTTATTACCATTCTAAATCTATCAAAGTAGCCCCAAATTTTTCTAAAGTAAGGTTTACGACGGACAGAAAATAAAGTGAGCCTAAAAATAGAGGTGCTCGAAAATATCACCAGTAGGGATTTCCATGTCTCGATTATTTGAGTTTGCGATTCAATAATATATTAACAAGTTGTCACTTACTGTGACAGACAAAGGTAAAGGGGTTACCGTAATCAAGTATTGACGGCTGATTGGCGTATCGAGCAACTGCTGAGTAAGGGAAAACGCATTTTATCTCACTATTTTTAGCTTTATTGGAATACCAATCTGTACCCTTCTATTTTTATCGCTACCCTTATCGTACTGTCAATTTTATACTTACAAGTACTTGCGTAAATATTGTCAAAATCTTGCTAAACTATTAAAGATGTCGAGGCCGTACAAAAATTTGATATGAGTATTTTTACTCACAACAGATGCCGTTGTAAAAAATGCTCAACAAAACAAATGGCCGTCGCGCTGTTAAGATTTTCCTGATATCATTTTGCCTCCATATTATAATTTGATTATAATAGCATAGATAACGTCCGCGAAACAAATGAGTACAACTTTCAAGTTTATGCACTGGCAGTGTCAAAAGTAGCTATAAATTTTATCTCCCCCTCTCTCTCTCTCTCTCCTTCTCCCTTGTCGCTCCCTAATGACTGAGGATCGTGGTATAATCACTGGATAACTTACACTTGTAATAAATGATTTGCCTCCATCAAGGCCTGTCCATTGCTTACATCCGAGCAAAACTTGGAGGAAGACATGTCCTTTACTTGGTCGGTCCATCTGGTTGGGGATCGTCCACGAGCTCGTGTTCCCAACTACGATTAACTAAATTTTACCAGCATACATTAAATTTCATACTTAAATTGTCAACTACTCTTGATGTTGAATATCCATTGTCGAAACCGCGGAACCCTAATCAAAAACTGGTGAGAACGGCGCACGTTTAATTCCTGCATTTTCAGCAGATTTAAATCAGTTAAGTAAACCGGTTTCAACTGGTTCCCACCGCTTCTGGCCGCCGAGAGCCGGCACAGCGAGAGACGAAAATGGTAAGAGAGTGGTTTTAGTTGAATATCTCACTTTTCAGTTACCCTAATGACAGTTGAGCATTTTTCAAAAAAATAATTTCTTTACTCTATGCTTAAAATATATCACAACTAAGCACTTAAGCGTAGTATTTCACGCAGACACTGTCGCATACGTGTAATTAACTTTAGCTGTCCTTATTAAAAGCTTTTATTTAACTTGCAATGTATGTATGTAAGTATGTTCATTGTTCGGGTGGAATGGTGGAATCTTTGAACTCAATTTTGTTTTAATATCAATTTTTCAATTTTTACCCTTAAATGCAGCTTAATCTTTAATATACATAAAGCGTGTATATTTGATATAATCGCAAATTGAAGCCAGACGTAGATTTTAGTGCTATAATCACATATTTATAACAATTATTAATTTAGCGTTAACTGACATAGCGTAATAAATTTTTGAAAATTTACAGAGGAGCAATGTATTGTTGACATCACGATGTTAAGTGTCAACAGACAACATTATACTACATTGCGTGCTGAATTATTTTATATGGGAAAAAAGTTCAATTTTTTTATAATTTACGGTTCGATATATTCGCGGTGGCAGATAAACCGTGCGCGGTTTTCGCCCACCGTATATTATGTAATAGATCATAAGTTCCTTGTTTTTAATAAATTAAAAAGAAAAAAATATATATATATTAATAAGTGCCTATACTAAGACCCCGTAAAGTTTGCGGTTATATCAAACGTACACGCTGTATTTTATTAACTTAGCCTAATTTTTATTTTTTTTGTCTTTTAATACTTAGTTTTCAGTATTGAATTGACCCTTAAATATAACCATGCTACAACTTTTGCCGAATTAAGGGAGCCCTTTGACTCCTAGAAACTTTTTCGCGAAATGTTTTGTTTCGCCGAAATATCATTTCGCAGATTTTTATTTCTCTGTAGTCATACTTTTTTTTTATAATTCTTGTAAATATCCTCCTAATGATTAGGTTAGGTTAGGTTTATTAACAATGTCAAATAGTTTTACGATTGCAAAGAAAAATGTCTACGAAATATTTTTTTGGTGAAATGACAAATGCGACGAAAAATAATTCTAGGAGTCAATAGCCCGAAATATACAATAAGTACATAAATGCTATAAGATTCCGTTTTGGCGCAATGTATGAAAACCATGTAAATCTTAATCAATAACAAAGTTGTATAGCATACAAGGCAAAAAGTCGCAAAAATATTATATTTCGTTAATTTTCAGAAATGTTTCATGATTCATGACTTCAGTCGAACATCACAAACACCACATGAATAATTAACGTCCAGAAAAACTCTTTTAGACACATTTTATTTCTGCTACTTTAAGCGACAGCGACTAAACTTGAATAAAATATGTAATATCTCAATGTCTAGTAAAAACCGGACAAGTGCGAGTCGGCCTCGCTCATCGAGGGTTCCGTACAAATGTATGCCGTTGCTTAACCTCGATTATTGATTACGTACTTTGAATAAAGACAACTTCTTATAATTTAATAAAAATATTGTAGTTTTCAGATTGTTCCCTATATGTGTATTAAATATAAGACGGTATTACGTGCCAAAATTAATAGTCATAAGTCAATGGTAAAACCGGCCAAGAGCATGTCGGGCCACGCTCAGTGTAGGGTTCCGTAGTTGCCCATCATTCACAATAAATGGGCTTAAATTAGGTACGAGAAACATTTCAAGCTCTATAAAAAAGGTAGTAAACGCCAAAGTAACTAATTACTTATTACCTTCTGGAAGTCATCGATTATACGCGCCAGATTGAGCGGAATCATTTAATGCAATATGGCAGTTAACTAATATGTGTAACGTTCGAAGTATAAGGACACCGCACTGCACTTACGTCATTTTAAAGAAAAGTATGAAATTTTACGATAGCTCAAAAACGGCTCGACCGATTTTATTCAATATAGTTTTCATTAAAAGTACTTATAAGGCCACATATTCATGAATTTTTCCATAATTTTTTGACCCGTGGTTTAAAAGTTAGAGCGGGGGGACACAATTTTTTTTATTTTCGGAGCGAATATTTACAAAACTACTGACGTTATCAAAAATTTATGTTACAAGACCCCTATTATTTTTAAAAGACCTATTCAACGATATCCCACACATCAGTGTTGAAACGAAAAAAAAAATTCACCCCCACTTTAGGTGTTCGAGAGGTACCCGAAAAAAACTTTTTTTTTTAGTTTTTATTATACCGTTTTATCGGCGTGATACATACACATACTCATACCAAATTTCAGCTTTCTAGTACCCGGGTAGTAGGTCACGGAGCTAAGCCACGGACGGACGGACGGACAGACGGACATGGCGAAACTATAAGGGTTCCTAGTTGACTACGGAACCCTAAAAATGGGTAAAAAAACCCTATATATTTTGAATCCCTTGAGAGTGTGAAAATATACTTTTTTTGCAACATAGACGGTTGTAGCTTTTTTTACGTTAATTTAGAAGTTTGACTTTTTTCACAGCTTCAAGACCTGAGATTTAATATCAACTCGACCCATACTACCACGCATTCCCGAGATAAAGGGTCTTGACCGACAAACGGATGAACGGACGAACGGACAGGAAAGTGATCCTATATGGGTTCGGCTTTTTCCGTTTGAGCTACGGAATCCTAAAAACGACACGAAATTCATAAACAACCGGAAATCCTATTTGAAAAGCTCAAATGAAATAGACTTGATAAGAAGCGTCTCGCAAAAACCTGACAGTTTTAGTTGTCAGATAAACCGTCAAAAAGTGAGGCACCCGCGGGGGCAAATAAAACCTTACTGTTAAGGCGGTTTACACACGCTACGAGCCGGTCGTACGTTAAAAAAAAATACGCTATCAAGCCATGCAGTGTGTCGACCGGATGAGTTTTTATACAAACGGAGATGCTAGTGCATACGATAATAAATCTGCCGTCCAGCGCTCAGCGCACCGAGTCGTAGCGTGTATAGGGTTGCCAGGTCCAAAAACAGATTTGTTCGATAATTTTCACAAAATCATTTTTTCATACTAGTGAATTTTAACATCGCGTTTTTCATGATCGCCAATTTTATTATTCGTCTTTCTTCATGTAGCGATTTAAGAGACGAAGACGAAAATATTTGGCCAGGCAAGTCCGTATGAAGCCGAACACGTCCGGGTAAACGTCCACTACGGGTTTTAACTCCCGATTAAAAATGTATGCTACTTCGAAAGGCCTATTATTCAGTTAACGAACTTTTAGATGAAAATGACCTTTACTTAATAGCTTGTGTCTCGTACAATGCACCTAATCCCTAATTCTAATAGGAATTTAATCATTTAATTTAAAATAATAATTTATATATTTTATTACATGTTAAATTAAGTTACTATTGCTAAATGTATTACACTTGTTGACAGTGGACAGTGTATGACTAATACTGAATAAATGAATATGGATATGGATAAAGCCTGACACCTAGCAACCCTACGCGTAAAGACAGCCTTAGCCCCGTAAATTGATTTATTCATTCCAACAGTTGACAGCCTTATTTTCTTGTCCTTGGATATTGAGATAAACGTTTCCATTTAAAATGTGGAATAAATCTATTATTATTATTTACCTTCTTTCAATTTTGACTTTTTATAACGTATTGAAGTATACCTACTTTTTTATGTAAACTCCCGTAGCTCAATCAGTCTTTCTAAAATTATTATTTTTTAAGTAAAAGTATATACCTTTTACTGAAACAAACTTCTTGAACATGCTTAAAAAACAAGGTATTATTTTTGATAAATCAAGATGGAGTTTTAATGAAGTAGACTTAAGCATTTATTATGACTCGTACGGGAACTGGCATAACAAAATTAAAAATGTTTACCAACTTCATACATATTCCCTATAGGTGGGTTAAGTTAAAAAAACTATACCAACATTTATCACGGCAGCCACGTTTAGTATCACGAGGCGAGACAGTCGCGTTACTGAAGCGACAAGGCGGTAACAGTTTCTCACTCACTGTCGCTTCCCCCGGTTACCCCAGTCTCCTCTATTACACAAAACGTCTTAACCACCGTACATTTAGAAACAACATAAGTCGTTTAATATATAGTAGCAGCCCATTCGTCAGATGGTGGTGCCGCTTAATAGACCCCTGAAGACGTTTTAATTCGCTGTTTCGATTGTTTTATCGCGGGGGGGAGATTTTGGCGATTTGCAGCAGAATTTATGGGCTTGGTTCGTTGTTATGCAACCAAGATTTCAGTTACAGGAGTTACTTCGATGTTTGAATTTCGAACTGCTTCCGCTCCTTCAATATCGTTTGACAGGAGATCGAGACGGGTTTATATGGACCCCTAGAATTATTTTTTTAAATAATTTCGTAGAAGGGATCGATTGCAAAAAAAATGTACATAGTTAAAAGCTTAGATAACAAAAATCACAATAGCTTCCTTTATGTGACGAAAGTTAGTCATACAAAATGTATGGGTCACTTTCGTCACACAAAGGAATCATAAACTTTTGTTTTTATTAAAGCCCTTAACTATGTACAATTTTTTTGCATTCGACCCAGAAAGCATTTTTCTTCGCGACCGTAAACTATTTGAGATTGTTATAAAACAAGCCTAACCTAAGCTAATCAATAGGATGATATTTGCAAGGATTGTGAAAAATGTATGACTACAGAGGAAAAAAATTCTGCGAAAGGATTTTTCGGCGAAATTAAACATTCGACGTAAAGCCTGACCAGAAATATATGAGGATTGTCAAGAGGGCGCTATTTATAAGCTTTATTTATATGGCAACAATTTTGCAACCAATCGCAACCCACTATAATGACATTAGTTTAAATACGTGTCAGTTCCACTATGTTAACCTCTTAATATCATTTAATGGAATGCACTCTTTCCCTGACTGTTTTTCGTGTAGTTAACACGTGTACACTTTATTTATGATCTTACGTTCACGACTGTGAATGGTTTTTGGCATTTTCTATGGATTATTTTAAATATTTGCCTTTTAAAGGAACCACCACGAATGACATTGACATTGTTGACAAACCATCACAAAATCATTGCCAGTGTAAGAAATTAGTTCCAGTATAATTCCGCAATATGGCGCATCCTCATATATTTCTGGTCAGGCTTTAATAAGTTTCTAGGAGTTAAAGGGCACGGTACTAACTTCGAATTTCCATCTTCGGAGTCGCCCTTCTGTTTCGGTTGCTAAAGTTACACTGTATAAAATACAAAAGTATGCCAGCAACTTCATTGTGCGGTACAATAGGTATTTCCTAATCTATACTATTATAAAATTTTAGATTTGTAATGAAAGCCAGTTTTCTTTGGAAATGGGTCATACAGGAAAAATCTTAATAGCGTGATGCCGGATCGTCATTTGCTTTGTATGGGTGCACGGCGCCATCTGTTTTCATGATTTCCTTTGTCTTCTCATCACGCCCCGTTTACGGTAAAAAAAAAACGCGGACAAATTTGCGGCATCTCTGTAAAAAAACCTCATTTACATGGCAAACTAATTTGTAAATTAGTATTCTGGTTAAGATTGTTAATTGGGACATTCTAAATGAAATATAATGTTTGCTTATTCAGAATTTAGAAATTGTATGTTTTTTCTAGAAATAATTATGAGTACTTTTGATCTAGTTAACAATTTCTTTAGTAGCTTTCTGTTACTTTATTGTATAGGATATTCAACAAGTTTTCTTTTGAAGCAACGGAACGGACGGATATTAAAGTCTTTCTTTTAAAAGATCTTTAAATACTTATTTGAAAAAAAAAAGTATATCTTAAAAAATCAAGGTATTAAAAGGTTGCTTACTTTTGAAGTTTACATGTAAAACAAATAGCTGGCCCTTCGAATTCTCATACTTATTTCGCGACCTTACGAAACACATGACTAAGAATCGCCAATCGATACGAAACATATTCACCTGGAATGACGTTTCATGCATATATAGGTAAAATAATAAAAGAGGTAAACAACATGCAGCCTTATCGCTAAATAGCGATCTCTTGTAGACAACCTTTATAGTGTAGCTGAGTAGCTCAACAAACGTGTGTTCTATGTAACATATTCGTATGACTGGTACAGAATACCTTGTGGCATTAAGTCCACCATTTGTACTTTTGTATCCTAATTTACGAACTACACTATTATTATAAAGGCGAAAGTTTATGAGTGTGTTTATGTGTATGTTTGTTACTTCTTCACGCTCAAACGGCTAAATCTATTTTGATAAGTTTTGGTATGAAGGTAGCTGACGCCCTGGATTAACACATAAGCTACTTTTTATCCCAAAAAATGTAGTGTTCCCCAAGGATACGCGGGTAACACCGGGCGGCGCTGCTAGTTATTTATAACCCTTGAAACACTCTTACTTCTGACCTTTCAAATTGACCTGATAAATTACCCTTATCAAGCCCGGGAAGGCGTCCCATAAGGACACTTGAAAGGGATTTTTTCGATAAGTCAAGTACATTTTCAGTTGCCTAGCTACAACAGATTGCTTCTAATCAAATTAAGCTCGAACACGATCTTCGAGTACACTTATGCTAGGGGTTTGAGATTGAGGGGTATGAAACTTTTAACACAATTTTTGGTATAAGTAATTAATATATGCTAAAAGTAGCGAATGTGTATTTTAAGTTAGGAAATAAATTATCTCTGGTCCATACTACAAATGATAATCCGAACAGCTGTCTCGGCGTGAAGAAGTAGGTAATAAACATGATAAAGAGAAAAGAAAGGTTCTTTAGTGGCGACCGCGGACCGGAAGACGCAGCGTGTGAAGGCCCCCAACAAGGTGGACTGACGACCTGGTTAGGATTACGAGAAGAAATTAGGTGAGGGCGGCGCAAGAAGATCGTTGTGGAGAACTTTGGGGAAGGCCTTTGTCCAGCAGTGGACGTCTATCGGCTGATATGATGATCATGATGAATTTCAAATATGATATGACTGCGGAAGTCAGAGTGTTGCTCTCAGGAATTTACTTAACTTAATGAATATAAGCTTGATCGAATCGCATAGAAACTTAAGGCAATTAAGCAGACGTCTTCAGCACTAGATTAGGCTAAGTAGCGCTTTGAGTTTGGAATAAGTACTCCTGGTTCTGTTCAGCCCTGTCCTATTTAGTCACGTTAAGTAGTAGTAGAGGAGAGCGAGGGCTTTTGAAACATAGGTAAGTTTAAACAACGTCGATTTCTCGGATCTACATCCGTTAGCGAAACACGGACGTATACTGGGAAGCAAGCAGGCGGTGGGGCTGTCTAAAATTATTATTGCTGGATCGATAATCAGTTGAGATACCGAGAAATTTACGTTTTAACTCACCTCTGTTTCATAACCCTTCGGTTTCATCATTTCATCGAATGACGTCCACTACTAGACAAAGGCTTTCTCCGACGATTTCCACGATGACTAGTCTTCTACAACAATTTCATCCAGCGACTTTCTGCAATGTAAATATTATACTTCTACTAGTCTAGTACTATCTTTCATAAATCAACGTAGTCGCAAAGTAAGTTCTAAATATTTTTATTAAAGCAGTAACGTCTGCTGTCGTAAAGCGGGACGAGTGATGGCGCTACGATGCCACCCTAAGGCATGCAAGAAGGAACTGGATGAAAAATTCAATGGCTTTCGCATCAGGTTCGGTGGTCCAATAGGTAGGACGCCCGTGTTGGCCCGGAAAGTCGTTGGAGACGCAGGTTCGAACCCTGCCTGAACCGTTAAATTTTTCAACTTTTCGCATCATTGTAGTATTAAGTAGGTACTTAATCGTGATTTTTAAGTTACTTTAAAGTAACATAACTTGAGATCATAGAACGTTAAGTTTTCAAATTACTAATATACATTATGATAATTATGATACATGCTACCTCGAAGGTGTACTGTTTATTTTTCAGGTATTTAATTTAAATTTCTAATATAAAGCATATAAACATGGTACACCATTTTAAGGGCCTCAACTGTCAAGATCAAAATGTCCTTAGCTACAAAATAAGGTCGGTAGACATTTTGTCGACTACAAGTAATTCTGGCGAGTGGGTAATTGCTATAATTTAAGGGCACTCTTTGGGAGGGCCTGGAGCACCCTTCGGAAGGGTCGCCCCGACGCGTGCTCTGGCCTAGTGCAATTATAATCTAGAACGATTTAACCCTTAAGGCGTAACACCGTGTGTTTTAAGGTTTTTTAAATAATATATCTTGAAAAAGGGATCAAATTAAAAAATCCACAGTATTAAATGATATTAAGTTTTCGATATCCTTACTTACCTAAGTACATTACGTATTATTTAAGTCAAAGTCAAATCATTTATTTGCTAGAACACAGTGTTATTACTCATAGGTTTTATAATTATATATATTATGTTTATTTCCAATGTCCTCAGCCTGCAAGCAGGCGTGGAAATGTTTGAACGCGATATATTAAATATTAAGTGCATTAATCAATATTAATTCCACAATTAATATTACATAAAGACAATACAAAATGAGAGAGTAAAATTAAATAAGAATGATAATATCATATTATACTTTTAAATCAGAAATGGGAAATTCTGCTGATGACTATCAAGAATGTAAAATAAGGAATTTCTTTTGCTTTTTAAAAATAATAGGTTAGTTAGTAGTTTCATTAAATTGTTTTAAATTTGAGTACTATTATTATTGTTTGACTGATTTCCTGCTGACATTATTATCTTCTTTTTAATTTATATTAGGGTCGAATAACGCATACCTACTGGCAAGACATAAAGAACTCCCGCATAACAACTACTTTGTACCTATGTTTGTCAAATAAAAGATATTCCATTTTATTATATTCTAATAATTGTTTCAACTACTTTGTTACCTACGAATCGGCATGTCTACACCCTGCATTCGAAATTCAAACTCGGTGCATTTCGTCCAATAATGGCGAATTTCTGGGAGCATAATTATTCGCCCGCTATGTCAGGCATCCGTGTTAAAACATGGAAATGTACGCTTTAATCATCATAGCATTCAAATAACTGAAATGATTGAGGACTTGAATTATATAATGAAGATGCAACTATACTGATGGGCTCTCAGTTTCACAGAGAAATTTTACAAAACTATTGAAGTCCGGAAGATGCAGCGTGGAAAGCCCCCAACAAGATGGATCGACGACCTGGTTCGGATCGCGGGCAGAAATTGGATAAGGGTGGCGCAAGATCGATCGGTGTGGGGAACTTTGGGGAAGGCCTTTGTCCAGCAGTGGACGTCTATCTGATGCTGGTATAATGATGATGGTTGAAGTTGGGGTTCTTTTTAAACAATAAGTCATAATCTTATGAAATCTTTTGTGAGACATATTTAATTATTGTAATTTAGCGGTGACAAAGTTGCCGTGCCGGTGTACGGGTAGCAGTCCCTGATGAAGAGCTCCATACGAGTTCGAAACAAGTCGGGCCGTTTCTTACAATTTTACGTGAGTTTAAAACTCTGAATACAACAATTGGGTGGATCAAATTTTTCTTGTTGTTGTTCTGTCCCGTCACCCAGGAGACAACGGTGATTAAACTTCTTAGAAAAGTGTAGATAATTTATAATAAGAGATATTCTAAATAAGAATGGACTTATAACTGCGGCAACATTTTTGTTGAATATTGCCGCCGAAAATCGTAGTTTTAAAGAGTAACCCAGGGGACATCACCATAGCAACAAGCAACAGAAAAAAGTTGATTGACCCAATTAAATAAGAGTAATAAGTGACAGTAAAAAATGTTTGAACCTAGTATGTTACGTACGTGTTACTAGGGCTTGTAACCGGCTGATCTTATTATTGAAATAACTCCTTATGTACTGTCGTTTGCTTCTGCTTTACATATTGCCTAGCACACAAATGATTATAGAATTTCTGTACTAGGCGGCTGTTCACGGCGGAATTTAGGTCAAAACTAAATTTCATAATTAAGAGGCCTTATTCCTTTTAAAATGCTGATTGTTTTAGACATTTTTCTTTATGATCAAACATGTTTCTTAATATATTATTAATGTTACTACCTAGAACAGGGCTATTGGGATTTATTGGTATATATTTGAACCCTACAGTTTGAATTTTTCATTGATAATTTTTGTTTCAAAAACTACTCGAAATTGACAAAATTCACGCGAAAAATTAGATTTTTCAACTTATTTTCGACTACACGCAATGAAGGCATGAAATAGCTATGTTACTACCTAGAACTCGAGGGAAAGTATTGTTAGTATGTTGAAATTATGAATATATTTGCCATTATATGAAAAAAAAAACTATTTATAACAGGAATAAGGCCTCTTAAGAAACGCAAAAATCGGAGGAGATTTGAAAATTGGAGGAGAAAAAAGACCAGAACGAATCCTCGTTTTGTATGAAAAAGTAAGCAGTGGTATTTTCTCTTAATGACGAGAAAACGGAATCCTTAACCGGTTAATTATTATGGACTTAGGTTAAAGGTTGAACAAATATTTGTATCTAGGGTAGACTGGGGTCAATAGAAACAGTTTGCCTTTAACCGCCTGTAACGGTTATATTTTTATGAGTAGAAAGATGTACACTCAAAATATTTCAAGGTTAGTTATCTGGTTCCTAAATAAAACGCACCTGGTTGGTCTATAATCCATAGTTTTTTGACAATCATGTAATGAAGAGAATGGGACAGAATGGTTCAATTGACCTCACATGAGTGTCAATTGAAACACTATGTTAGGTCAATTGAAACACTCGAATATCTTCCGCACCATGAAAGTACTTATATCTGTTTTAATCTTTTTCATTACTACCACGGAATACAATGAGATCCTAAAAAAATCGCAAGCATTACATTAACATTTCTCAATTTATGAGCATGTGAAAATCTCAATACAAAAAAGCGTTTTAAAAAAAATACTACTTACTTTACTTTTAGTTTTCTTTGTTGCTGCTACTTTATACATTTACCTAAACCAAAGTTGTTTTAATACAATTATAAGATGTAGCGATTTAGAATTGCAGAAAACAAGCATAATCATGTTTCATACAAAAGTGTTTGTTTCAACCATAACACTGTTTCAATCATAACCATTCCGTGTACCTGCCTTGTGACAAAATGTTACAAGCGTCGGGATGTATAATGAAATAATAGACGCAATAAATAATCAATTTAAATTGCTTTATTTATTAATTAAATTATCAAATTAAATTTCGTGATCTGACGGATTTTACGACATATACAATAACCTTCCCCAGAATGTAACAAATACTTTTCTGAAACTGCATCGAAATCGGTTCAGCAGAACGCAGCTAAAGATATTTGAGGACATACATACTTATCTACAAATATACGACAGCCTCCTTTTTTGAAGTCGGTTAATAGTCAACATTCACAATCTCAAAGAAAAACAACGACACGCTTGCAGTTTTCAGAAGAAAAAAAAAACATTTACAATTAGGTCATAAACTACATAAAAACACAAATGAAGAAAAGTGAACAATAATAGAACAAACATATGCATCGATTACAGAACCTCCTTTTATTTTGAGGTCAGTTGTATATGGGGACGATTAAAACGCGAGGACGATTGAAACGCTTCAATCGTCCACAAGCAAGTTGTTTCTACCGTCCCCACAACACGTTTTTAACTTTAAGGTCAAATATTATGTATAAAAATACTCGAGCGCTGATCAACGGTCATTAAAAACATTCGTTTATTCCTAACCATAACAGCAAAATAATTAGATCAGTCAAAATACAAGAGTAAACGAAGTTATGAGAAAATGTACGAGAGCACTAATACTTACTTTTTACCGCGAAAATATGGTTTGGCTCCTGGACACGCCCCCTTGCGCCGTCGCTCAACCGTTACTGGCCAAAGATTCAAACATGGCCGACTGCGTGTTCTGAGTCTTGCGTCAGACGCGTAGGTATTATAGTTTTCGAGAAATTTGACTTGTTTCAATCATGACGTGTTTCTATTGACCCCAGTCTACCCTACTATTACAAGAACAGTAGAAGGCGCTTACAATTTCGTTTAATGGGTAAGAAAAAAATATAACTAATAATCTCGCGATCCTCATCCATTCTTTATAAGTGACCTGACCGAGCCACATTGAATATAAATAATGGATATCTTCAAATTGACGTTTATATGGTAATATTTACAGGCGTTCAAGCGCTTTCTTCGATCTCATTTAATAATATGGTATGCGCGGCGTCAGCTCCGAATAGAAACTGGTCGCAAATTCGCAATCAGCATGCATTCAGGACCCGCCACAAACTGCTGCGACCCGACAAAGTGGCTGGAAATATCGTACCGTATCGTAGAATATGTAGTGGCCGGGCCAAGACCTCGTGCGACCAGCGGTGAGCGGTAAAAGCAACCCAAGTAGCAAAGCAAAGCAAAGCTGCAGAAGCGCTTATACAACCCTTATACTGCTAATTTAAGCTGAATAAAGGTTGTATAAGCGCTTGTTTGCTGCTTGGAAAAATCGTCGCGAATATACAGCGTGTATATTTGATATAACCGCAAACTTTACGGGGTCTTAGTATAGGCACTTATTAATATATTGATCCGTAAATTATTAAAAAACAATCGAACTTTTTTTTTCCATATAAAATAATTCAGCACGCAATGTATTTGTTTGTTGTTGTTTGTTAACACTGAACATCGTGATGTCACAACTGTCACTAGTACCTAATAACTCAAATAATGGTACGCCATACATTGCTGCTCAGAAAATTTACTACGCTATTGGCAGTTAACGCAAAATTAATATTTTTTATAAATATCAGATTATAGCGCAAAAATCTACTTCTGGCTACAATTTGCGGTTGTATCAAATATACACGCTGTATTATGAAGCACTACGAGCTACCGCACGCGGTTGCCTTCTATCAGCCCGGTCACTAGTCCAGTAAAAATAGCGTTTTCGCCTTCGATTTGAAGAAAAGTCCATTGCGCATCACATACGTCACATTTAATAAAACATTCTAAATAAGAGTATCTAACTCAATCCGATGTCCCCCAGATCACGGCCCTGCGGCGGGGTCCCATGATGCCGGCTACATACTACTTTTGTGTTATAATTATACATGAAGAATCTTGTACGTATTTTTTGTTCACAATTCGACATTCAGTTATTCTGTAAAGCTTAAAGTGATTTTTAAAGTGTTTGCTTTTTGTTCCAGTGCATTATTAATGTTGACTGAGAGCTAAATTTAAAAATCAAGATGAGATATACGTACTCTTACGCTTTTTATGTTTATTCCTCTACCGCCTGGCGAAATGGAGTCAACACAACAGTTTCCAGTTTTAATCCGTCTAATAACTCCGTAGGTACACCGGTGCAGTGTTTCTTTTGTAATAATATTGTATTAGGAACATTCATTGTATGAACTACGGTGGGGTTATATATTTTGTAAGTTTCCTCATATTTTCACATACCTGAAAATTTCGAAACCGAATTATTACCATCTAAAATTACGTAACAACTTTTTTTCATAAAAGTAACTATTGGGAAAATTTTAATCGTACCGAATGCATAAGCATACATTTTCTAAAATAGCTTTCAAATGTCATCATTTATCCACACGCCGAAATTCAAAGATTCTAGTTTTGTCAAAGGTCTACTTTCTATTTCACTCCAATTTTACTGGACTACATGACTTCGCGCCATCAGCGGCAAGCGATAACAAAATCATAGCGATACATGAAGCACGCCACATGTACCAAAATAATCGAAATCCATTCAGTTATTTTGGTGTAATGAAACCGCAAAGACACATACACTTTGAGTATCAAGAAAATTATCTTCATATTGAAAATGACCTTTGAAAATATGTCCTTTTTAAAGCTAATCCTAAGATAAATTGTAATCTTAATCCGGTCCATAAATCAAGGTAACAGTTTTAAGTTGCGCCCTAAAAATCGTGGCGGCCATTATTAAGCCTCTGGTGTTTAATTAACTAGGTAATTACCATTTTGACTGGAATTATGACCGATAAGGCGTCCTAAGTAGTCTCGAGATTTTAATAAGAATTCCATTTAATTAAGAATTTCAATTTTGTTCGGAGATTGATCATTATTGTATTTGGTGCTTTTGGGTGGCCAATATGGTATTAATTACGTAAATTTTGGCCAAATGATTTGAAAATTAAGTAGTGTGAATCCTTTTAGCTAGTGGATGCTGTTAAAAAATGAATTACTTGTCGGAGTATTGAAATTTAATCTCGCACCTTTAATGTAACCATTAAAGTAACTTTTAACTATTAATGTCTGAATAAAAAAATAAAAAAAAATATTTATTAAAAGACAAAAACTTAGCAAAATACATGTCACAGCATCCACAGCACAGGTTTCGTCCAATCACAAATAGATGTATCCACCACAAGTTTCGTCAATAAGCAATGGCACAGATACATAGGTATATTATCCGCAACATGCATCGTCACAATGTGCACCGTAAAACTACACTAACGCACTGCCTGATAAGTACCCGGCTCAAACGTCCCAAAGATACCCGCCGCATTCCCACGTTGGATTGCCAAAGAGATACGCTGAACCAGGTACGAACCCGACCTTTCATCACAACCCCTATCCCTCATACGTTTACCAAGGGCTCGTATAAATTGCTTCGCTTCAGAACACCACGGCCCAGCAGTCTCAACGGCCAGAGGAATGAAGTCATACACCGGTTTCAAGTTAGAATACTTGGCGTGCTTAAGCTTAGCCGCGTTTTCCGCAGCACCTCCAGCCGACCGCGTTGTCTGCGCAAGATGAGACGTTGCGAAAGTGCTTACACAAGTAGCATCCCACAACAGACTTCGCCCTTTCGCCCAGGGAACCAGTGTAAGACCATCAGGCCTCTTGCCATCCAGACGACTGAGACCCTGGGGCTTCAATACGCAAGGCAGATTCGCCGACACCATAGCACGCCGTACAATATCATTGATAGCGTGATGTCGGGGAAATCTACCTGCACATCGCACACAACTTAGCCCGTGGTGACCATTGGCTTCAACCATCACCCCACAAACGCAAAGGTGAGGTTCACACACTCTACATCCAAGCCGTAAAGCAGCTCCTACCCTAAGAGAATCATCATCCAATAAGGTCCCCAGGTGTGACGAAGGCAAAGCGTTTAACCAAGCTCCCGACTCAGGCTCGATTACAGCCTTAAGCCGAGCCAGCTCTACCCCTGATGCACCTTCCAGCAGAGAATTATATGCTTGCCGGCACAAAATGTCGTCCCAAGATCGCTGCACCTTAAGTTGCTCCGGGCGTGATCCACTTGAACAACGAACTGACCACTCGGCTAAGGCTTCCTCCAAATAAGGCATGTGGATACTTTCTATATTACGTGACAAGATGCGCCCAACAAGATCCAGTGATGCATATGAGGAAGCGAGAAAAGCTACCAGCCCAACATCCTGCATGCGACGAACTCCCATCCCACCGTGTCGTATGGGGAGAGTGGCTTGACACCACTGAGACTCATCAAAACTGACGTTGAGGATAACCTCCAGCCCCTTACGAAGTATCAGGTCAAAATCCTGCATAACCTGGGGAAACATCCATGTCGGCGCTGTTCTCAAAGTGTATGTCACACGTGGCATTGAAAAACAGTTACGCAACAAAACCAATGATACATGCGCCGACAAATGTTGCAGATGTTCTATGGATCCCGCCATTGCAGCTGCCTTGTCTTGAATCACACCACTAACTGCCTCAGAATAAATTGGGGCCCCAAGGAGCATAAATGACGATTTATCAACTACCTTCAAGCCCGGTAATATAGCCTGGAAATCTGACAGAGACTCTATTGATCCAGGGCCACAAGGAAACAACTCACACTTATCAGAATTTACCTCTAAACCAACACCTGATAAGGCCGTCAACAGTTTCCTAACATCGCCCAAAACAACGTCTGGTCTTCCCCCCAAAGTCCCGTCATCCAAGTACCATATATTTAGAGGGGATTCCAATGAGACAACGACCTTCTGAACAGCCAGACAAAAAAGAAGAGGTCCGAGTGGATCACCCTGCTGAGCACCTACCTGGGATGAAATTGGACTAGAGTCATAAAACAGATTGCTTGGAGAAGAATAACATTGATAAAGGAAGGGATATAAAGATGGAACCCGATCTTTGGCCTCCTTCAAAATGATATCCCTCTCCACGCTATTGAAAGCGTTCTTAATATCTAACTTTAGTATGACGTCAGCGACATTATCCTGAGCCATTGTAAAAGATCGAACCTCACATCCCAAAGGTGTACCAAATCCCACTTGGTGTGGCTGTAGGTAGTTTGGCATTTCCTCTCTTACAGCACGACAAGCAAGCTTGGCCACAAGGCGTCGCAGAGTATTCCCTACAGCAATCGGCCTAATGCCGCCGTCTTTCTTTGCCAGTGCACACAGCGATGCCCCATACAAATAAGGGCAGACCTGAGGATTGACCATACCTCTTAAAAGAAAATTACATAACCTTGTCAGTGATTCCAAAAGTTTAGTTCCATTATTACCCGCCGCCGGAGAGGTTAACTCTTTTAAGTGTTGAGGACGCAAACCATCCAGCCCAGAAGCAGAGCCATTGTAAAAAGAGGCCAGTGCAATCGCTACTTCACTTTCGGTTACGGTTAAAAACGGGCTAGATAAATCAGGCTCAGAAGGTAAGTCTAACTGCCTCGAAGGCGCTGGATGTTTATCACTTAAAACCTTCAACGTGTCAGCATCAGCAGGGGCGAGAGTGCTATCAGAGAGGAGAAGACGAACGGCACCCCTCAAATCACCATCATGTACTTTCGCTTCTATGCTACGATAAACCGAACTTGGCTTACGCCCAATTTCAGCAGGAAAATATAGAAAAGAGTTGTCAATATTCTCCTTAACTCTTGACGTTAAGGATCTGTGATCGGTACTTTCTGGGACCCTCAGGGCCGTAAAGGAAAAGGAAAGCAGTGCAAACCAATCATCAACTTCGTTGTTCCTCAGGCAATTTTGTATCACAGAGCATAGTTTACCTGCAGCCAAATTTCTCGCCCCCTTCGGTATGTGCCGTAAAACTTTGACCCTCTTTCGCAGGTCAGGCAACTTTGAAAACTCTAAGTCTATATTCGTGTTTTGTGCCGTGCTCTCAGCAACGTTAGACGCTTGCGACCCACTCGTACCCCTATGCACGCGACTAATGTGAACGCTAAGGCCCCTAGGCGCAACGAACTGCCTTGAATCGTCAGGGCAAAACGGACACGACTGGAGATTGGGGTTGCTCATGTTCATGCAATTTAAATAAACAACAAATGCGAAATAACCATATTATACCACACAACTTAATGTAAAATTAAAATAAAATTACAAGTAAAACATTACTATTTAGTACAAAAAACACTGAATACAACAATAAATAAAAATAAAGTCAATAGACTGTCAACAAATAAAATTAAAAAAGGGCACTTATTGATAATGACCTAGAATTTAAATGTAAACAAACGATACAACAATAAATATTATGACATTCGGCATTAAAAATTTAACAAATCAATACTATTTGGTAGCCAGTTACTCATAAGAATGTCAATATAGATTAATAATTAATATTTATGTATATACATATAACACTAAAAAAACCCATAAACGAACTCGAAAAAAAACACGCACAGAAATGTCAAACAAAATTAAACAAAACAAAAAAAAAGTCAGAAAACAATTGCAATAAAAAAAAAAGTTCTAACAAAATCTGGATTTAAAATTAAAATCAATTAAAATTGTGTCCAAAATACGAAATAGAATAATAATTGCAGGATAATAAAATTATATACAACAAAAAAAAAACAATACATAACTTTAAAAAATAAACAAAAATAAAAATAGAATAAAAGTCAGTAATTAGCACTCAGGCTCGAACCTGGTGCACACGCCGATCCTGACTATTCCGCGCCGATAACCAGCTACCGTTGAAACACCAACCGAGATGTAAACACAACGTGTACCCCCATGTTGTTTTTGTTAAAAACTCAAATCACTTTTGCTCCCGTATAACGCAGTTAGGTGCAACGAAATAACACGAAGCTGAAACTTTCTTCTTTTTCAAACGTTTTTGAATTCTTCATAACGTTCTGCCTTCCTTCCACCTTTGAGTGTGTACCGGTATGTTGCCAGGGCCAGAGGTCGTCGGTGGTGGTAGCCAGATCTTTGCTGGAGATTCTTCGCACCCCTGACCCCGCCAGTACCCTGACTGCTACCGTCGCCGGGGCACCGGGGGTCGCCGGAACTCGGGGCCGTGGCTCTATTTTGTTTATTCATATTGGGGGGTTTTGCCATAATCGCCACGCTTGGCATGCGGGTTGGCGATCGCAGTAATGTCCACCGTACGAAAACAAGGATGCTGCTGCCCATCCTACGGTGGTCTTGGGCGTAGTTTTAGGACATACCCGGGTCCGATGGAAATGTTATAACTGCAAAGAAATCGGTCATTTCAAAAACAAATGTCCATTATTGAAAGAAAAGACCATGAATGTGTTTAGTGCGATGTTCGTCAGCGGTAAATATAACCAAGAAGACTGGTTTATAGACTCTGGCGCAAGTTGTCATCTAGTAGCAAGCGAAAAACAGATAATTAACAAGACGAACGACCACACAACGAAGGAAATTGTCGTTGCGAACCAAGTGAGTGTACCAGTTCTGTGTTCAGGGGACACGCAGATCACGACTCTTGTGAATAATACGGAGCATGAGATAACTGTCAAAAATGTTTTATATATTCCAAATCTGACAGCTAACTTACTGTCTGTTAGCCAGTTGATCGAAAATGGGAACAAGGTTAGTTTCCAGAAGGGAACTTGTTACATCAGAAATCGGCAGAATGTGCTAGTTGGAAAGGCTGAGTTGGTGAATGGAGTATATCGATTAAACATGAAGTCAGCAAGTGTGTTGGCAGCTTCAGCTACAGCTTCGGGTATTGATTGGCACAGGCGATTGGGCCATATCAACAGTAAGGATTTAAATGCAATGAAGAATGGTGCTGTAGAAGGGTTGATGTACAATGACAAGGCAGAAGCCAGTAAATTGAATTGTACTGTGTGCTGTGAAGGAAAGCAGACCAGATTACCCTTTCCATTGAGCAACAACAGAAGCACGGCTGTACTCGACGTCGTTCATGCCGATGTGTGTGGGCCTATGGAGACCAAATCGATTGGCTTGCACAGGTATTTCTTGCTTTTTGTGGATGACTACAGCAGAATGACATTTGTGTATTTTTAGGGTTCCGTACCTCAAAAGGAAAAAACGGAACCCTTATAGGATCACTTTGTTGTCCGTCTGTCCGTCTGTCAAGACCCTTTTTCTCAGGAACGCGTGGAGGTATGAAGCTGAAATTTATATCAATTACTCAGGTCTACTGTCCCTTGAAGCTGTGAAAAAATCAAACTTCTAAGCCAACGCAATCAAAAGATACAGCCGTTTATGCCGCAAATTTTCGACACTTGCAAGGGAATCAAAACCTACAGGGTGCTTCCCGTGAACTCAGAATCTTGAAATTTGGTACGAAGCAACGTCTTATAGCATAGATAAAGGAATAATTACGAAAACCATAAATTTTTTTTTTAATACCTATACAGCCGTTTATGCCGCAAATTTTCTACACTTGCAAGGGAATCAAAACCTACAGGGTGCTTCCCGTGAACTCAGAATCTTGAAATTTGGTACGAAGCAACGTCTTATAGCATAGATAAAGGAATAATTACGAAAACCATAATTTTTTTTTTAATACCTAACTTTGCACCTAATTTATATGGGGCGCTATACATACCAGGTGCAAACTTAACTTAACCACTTAGGGATGGAAAGTGTTTGTACGGAACCCTCGGTGCGCGAGTCCGACTCGCACTTGGCCGGTTTTTTAAATAATAAAAATGAAGTATTCAAATGTTTTCAGGAATTCAGAGTAATGGTGGAGAAACAAATGAATACTAGCATAAAAGTCCTCAGAACGGACAATGGTCTTGAATTTTGTTCTAAAGAAATGCAGAATTACATGAAGCAATGTGGCATAATACATCAGCGTACCAATCCATACACCCCTGAGCAAAATGGCTTGTGCGAAAGGTTTAACCGCACTGTTGTAGAGAAAGCCAGGTGTCTTCTCTTCGATGCCAAATTTGAGAAGAAGTTTTGGGCTGAAGCGGTACATACGGCTGTATATCTGAAAAACAGATCATTGGCTTCTGGATTAAACCAAAAAACACCATTTGAGCTCTGGACAGGAAGAAAACCGGATGTGGGACACATTCGTATGTTTGGCAGCACAGTCATGGCTCATATCCCTAAAGAAAAAAGAAAAAAATGGGACAAGAAGGCAAATAGGCATTTTCTCCTAGGATATGCAGATAACACTAAAGGGTATCGACTGTACAATCCTGTCACAAGGAAGATAGTCATCTGCCGGGATGTAACTATAATGGAGCCGAAAATGGAATCCGAAGGACATGTTGTAGTAGAGGAGAAGAAAGAAACTGTTGAAGAGTGTGAGCAATCAGATGCTTCTGGTTCAGATATTGCACGGGTGATAATAGAAAATGAACCACCAACAACATCATCTCCTGTACAACAAGGTGAGTCCACTGAATGTACTGACTCGGAACAATCTACAGTATATTTTGATGACAGTTCCTACAAAGTAGATTATACAACAGAAAGTTCTTCTGATGAGTTTTTTGACAGCACACTGATTGATGTAGAAAATGTGACACAACCAGATCCAGAGACACAACCTCTACCTGAGAAAAGGATACGGCGAAAACCAGAAAGGTATGGTTATAGTAATGTATGTGTACAGGCAGATCCAGACATATGTGGGGATCAGGTCACATTTCATGAGGCTATGAACGGGCCAGAATCAGAGCAGTGGAGTCAGGCTATGGAAGAAGAGCTGGAATCATTCAAGAAAAATGAAGCATGGGAAGTGGTAGAAAAACCTGAACAAGGCACAGTAGTTCAGTGCAAGTGGGTTTTTCGGAAAAAGTTCGACAGTGATAACAAGGTGAGATATCGTGCGCGACTTGTGGCAAAGGGTTTTACACAAAAAGCAGGTATAGACTATAATCAGACATTCTCACCAGTATTAAGGTATTCTACCTTGAAATTGTTGTTTGCGCTTAGTGTAGAATATGACTTAGAAATGACTCATCTCGATGTTACCACAGCTTTCTTGAATGGTTATCTCAGTGAAACTGTTTACATGCATTTGCCAGCTAATTTCAACTGTCCAGACAGGGTTAATAAGGTTTTAAAGTTGAAAAGGGCAATTTATGGGCTTAAACAATCAGCTAGGGCATGGTATGAACGTGTAGATGATTGTTTACAGAAAATTGGTTATAAAAAATCAATGTATGAACCGTGTCTGTTTGTAAAGCAAAATGATAAAGTTAGGACCTATATAGCATTGTTTGTTGATGATTTTTTCGTATTCTCGAATTGTCCTAAAGTAACTGAGTACCTGAAAAAAGAGCTTAGTTCTAAATTTAAATTGAAGGATTTAGGGGAAATAAGGCTATGTTTAGGCATGAGAGTAAGAAAAGAAAACAATGTAATAACTATAGATCAGACTAGGTTTATAGAGCAATTGATGAGTAAATTTAATATGGAAAATTGTAAACAAATGAATACACCTATGGAGGTAAATTTAAAACTTGAGAAAAATGATACTTGCCAAACTCAGTATCCATATCAGCAATTGATTGGAAGTTTATTGTATCTGTCAATACTTACGCGCCCTGATATATCGTATGCAGTTTGTTATCTTAGCCAGTTCAATAACAGTTATAACGAAACTCACTGGAAGCATGCGAAACGCATCTTAAAATATTTACAAAGTACAAAACATCTAGGTTTGAGATATGTAAAAGATAATGCAGATCTGATTGGTTTTGCTGATGCAGACTGGGCATCTAATCCTTTAGATAGGAAATCTTTTACGGGTTTTGTATTTAAAATGTCAGGGAGTGTCATATCCCATGAATGTAAAAAACAGCGTACTATAGCATTGTCAAGTACTGAAGCTGAGTACATGGCTATCTGTGAGGCAAGTAAAGAGGCTATTTATCTCAGGAATTTGCTATGTGAATTAGAATGTAGAAAGGATGCACCTGTTCTGATATACAATGATAACCAAAGCGCTCAGAAGCTTACCGAAAATAATTCACTCCATAAGAGAAGTAAACACATCGACGTGAGGTATCATTTTATCAGAATGGCGGTTGAAAATGATATTGTTAAGATTAAATACCTTAATACTACGAATATGCCTGCTGATATATTCACCAAAAGTTCATGTTCAGATAAACACCATAAGTTCGTAGAACAATTGGGAATGGTTCCAATTAAAGATTAGGCAGTGCATTGACGTATTATCTTATGCGAAGTTAATTTTTAAGTTTGTTTTTGCATTTGAGAGTTGGTGTGTTATTTTGATAAGGGAGTGTGTTGAGGTTTGTTATCAACATAAACACCACTAGTGCCATCTAGTTTCTCTATGGTTGCATTCTATTTATAATTTATTAAAAGAAATAAAGTCAGTCTGTGGTAAACTCCAAACATGGTCGTTTAATTTAATTATAAATTTAAAATAATTAAAATAAATTATACGGGTTATTATTAATTTTAAATTTACCTCATTAGGTGTATTCATTTGTTTACAATTTTCCATATTAAATTTACTCATCAGTTATAAAGGTGAAAGTTTGCGAGTGTGTTTATGTGTATGTTTGTTACTTCTTCACGCTCGAACGGCTGGATCAATTTTGATAAGTTTTGGTATGAAGGTAGCTGACACCCTGAATAGGCCCAAATGGGATGGATGGGTAACACCGCGCGGTTCAGCTAGTAATTAATAAATAAATCTCTCGCTTCCTAGTTATTATCCCACAAATGGTAGTGGGGCCAGCTTTCCTTATTGTGCTTCTCCACTTCGCCCTGTCCTTGACATCGTCTTCGGAGACTTTGACACTGACTCATATCCTATTACACTACATCTTTTCATCTCGTGTTGGGTCTACCTCTGGATCTTCGACCAGGATAGTTAATAAATAAATAATCATTTTAAATAAATATTGGACACGTTACACAAATCGATCTAGTCCCAAAGTAAGCTCTAGTAAGCTTCGTATTATGGGTAATATTTAATCGACGATATTCATATTTTTATAGATACAGTAATAACTTAAATATGAAAAAAACATCCATGACCCTGGAACACATGTTCAAGTTCATCACACAAAATATTTACCGTTGCTGTGATTCGAACCCAAGGCCGCCGGCTCAGCAGGCATCAGCTACACTACCATTGCGCCCAACCGCGTCGTCAAAACTCGGACAGGTAAAATCAGGCCAGAACACTAACATCCATTGACGTTTTACAACGCGGTTAGCGTAGTTTGTAGTGCGCCTTCCTATTGAGCCGGCGGTCCTGAGTTCGAATTCCGGCAAGGGCAAATTGTGTGATGAACTCGAATATTTGTTCCTGGGCCCCATATGCTATCTATACATATATGTACATCGTAAGCTAGTACCCATAGTACAAGCATTGCTTAATTTGGGAATAGGGCGATTTGTGTAAGATTGTCCCTTAAAATTTATTATTTATATTATCTAAGTGTTATTAAAATGTTCCAAGCTCAGAATAACGATACAAAATTTACCCGAATCAGCAAAAGGCAATGTCAAGAAGTTAGGTATTACCCATATATCTGCTAAGTACGCCTCAGGTCGAGAGGCCTTATCAAGATTAATCTCGAAATTCGCTGGGTCGGTGAATAAAATGTCGGACAAAGATGTCGGAAGCAATTTGATATTTTATTGGTTTTGTTCCTTTGGAACATTAAAAGAGTTTTTAAATTGATTTCGGGTATTATCCAATTTATTTCTATTGTACACACTTGCGTGGAAGAGTGGTGCTTTATTTTTATTTCAGGCAATATTAAAGTTTTTCTAAATTGAACACATAAAGAAATAATACTGTTGCAATTTATATCTCACTTGTTTGAATTGATTTATGTCTTATATTTTTGCATTTGGAAGCTAAGTCTCACAGAAAATGTATGTTTTGATTACTTTACACACAGGCGTTGCTATCGTATTTAATTAAGTATCTTAAATTGTATTAAACATCAGTTTTATATAGAAAGGGGTTACTTATCTGAACTTCATGATACAGGATTTGTATGCACAAGGCCCAAACATACAGCGCCATAGGTGGTCATCCAAAGATGGTTATAGGATATTTTTACCCAGCCATGCTCAAGAAAATACACACGTATGTTTTTAGGTAGTTATGTATTTATACTACTCCGTTTCCACTACGGTTCAGCGAGCGCAACCCTAAAACCTTAAAAGCCTTAGTCGGCATAATGCGAAGATTCTATTACACAATAGGCACAAGTACATAATTCCATTCCGGGGCGCTGGGCTAAAGGACTCGCAAACAGGCAGAGAGCGGCGCATCACAACAGGCTTGGACCCTTTCAGCCGACTTCGAAAGTAGAGGTTCTTAAGCCGGCGCGTCATTATGTAGCTCAGAACTCGAGTCATTTATGGACAGATTTTGTTTTTAGGGTTCCGTACCTAAAAGGTAAAAACGGAACCCTATTATTAAGCTTCCGCTGTCCGTTCGTCTGTCCGTCTGTCACCAGGCTGTATGTCATGAACCGGTATAGGTAGACAGTTGAAATTTTCACAGATGATGTATTTCTGTTCCCGCGAAAAACAGAATAAAATCAATATTTAAGGAGGCACCCATACAACAAACGTGACCGGTTGCGTTAACTTTGTACCGCATTTGCAACCGGCGCCATATGTACCATGTGCAAACTTAACTTAACCCAGCCAGTTAAGATGAGATAAGTATTTTTACGGAACCCTCGGTGCGTGAATCAGACTCGCACTTGGCCGGTTTTTTTTCTTTAACTCGAGTTAGAGTGAGTTTCTGCTACGGTGGAGCGAAAGACTCATTTTTTTGTTAGTCGATTCGGATTAACAGTATAAGAAAGATATTTCAAATCAGTCTATTTAGTCGTTTAGGCGTGAGGCGTCTTGTATATTGACACAAAATAATCTATGATCCTCAAGTAATTTAATATTTTCTTCGGTTTCCGCGACTGTCACACATTTAAATAAAACAATTTAAACGGATTATATCGCGTATATTAATTATTTGAGCCTCCCTGAATTAATATTTACAAAATGGGTAGTTTGCACAAATGTAACTTTGACAGAGAAAAATTGTGTTTTTCTCAGTCAACCTTTGACAACGGTATCTGTAAAGGTACTGAAACGTCAGGGAGGCTCAAATAATTAATATACGCGATATAATCCGTTTAAATTGTTTTACTCAAGTAATTTATTCCGTTTATTTTTTTCTTCAATGTACTTTTATTCACTGGCGAAAATTAGATACCAAGCACGGCGCATTGGTCCATGGATTTTGATTGCATTTGTCCCGTGATTTCTGACACTATGATGAGCGATTTAGTAGTGCGAGTAGAGTAGAAGTGCGATCAACTTATCAGTGAAAAATGGCGAAATTAGAAATTACGACTGTCGTGCTGAAATTTCATACGATTGCGTTTGAGTGCTCTGTGTGTAAAAATTAATAAATAAATAAATATCAGATAACCTCACACAAATCGATCTAGTCCCAAAATTAACCTCAAGAAGGCTTGTGTTATGGGTACCTACTAGACGACGATATACATACTTATATAGATAAATATATACTTAAATACATAGAACAACCATGACCCAAGCACAAATATCCGAGTTCATCACCCAAATATTTGCCCTGGCCGGGATTCGAAACCGGGACCGCTGGCTCAGTAGGCAGGTCTCTACAAACTGAGCCAACCGCGTCGTCAGATTGTGGCGACACCCTTCAGTTTGCAGAAAATTTTGTCTCAATATATCGCAAGCTTTATAGTTGATTTGGGCATGATCGATGCTTTCTGTCAATGGTGGCAAGACGGGCTCACAACCTAATAGCCCGGTTTAATAGCCGGACTAACATTCCTACCTCTGAACCTAATGGTTCGGAGGATGTTCGCTGACGCGTCCATCAGCGAATATTTGAATACTTGACTCCACCTTCCGATTTTGTCCGGGCAAAACTGCACGCGTTCGTAGGTAGTCACGGCACAGACGTCGTTCGGTCGCATCACCACACACCACGACCTATTGAGTCTTATTTTACACAAACAGCCAATAAAACAACTCTCACTGTTTTCAGGTGGCTCATGCTGATACCTATCAAAAGAGAGAACCTTCTGTCATCTTTTATTCTGAGATGACAGATGAGAAGGACTGATCTAAGGTTTAATAGCGTAACCATTAACATTTTCGAACAAACGATCGAATTATGCATGAAATATGGATTTGCCATTAGACAGCGCATGTTCCCCGGCCTTTGATTGCGTTTGTCAGGCGATTTCTGACACCATGATGAATGACTGAGTTATTGCTAGCTTGATGTTGGTGGACGATGAATTAATACGACGGTTTGAAACGAAGATTTGAAGACGCGGTTGGCGCAGTTTGTAAGCACCTGCCTACTGCCTACTAAATATTTGTGTGATGAACTCAAACAAACCTTCTTGAGCTTAATTTGGTACTAGATCGATTAGTTTGAGGATGTCTGATATTTATTTATTTAAATACGCCTATTACAACAGATTTGCGAAAGATGAAGCTGCTTTTGGTTATGTGTGCGTGGGGTGCCCGTCGTATCGCATAACGTTTTTTGTCCTAAAAATGTTTGGCCGAGAATGTTTGGCATACTGTTGAATGGCATACTACTCGTTTGTCCTAATAATTTTTGCGCATACTCATTTAAAGTCCTAAAGCAAGTTTATCCTAATATTGATAACTCTAAAATCTAATTACCTAAAGGATAATATTCCTAACATTAATTGCCCTAAGAATTATTTTGCCTATTATTAAATTGGCTAAAATTACAGCACCTAAACTAAACCTTCAGGCAGGTCAGATTTTGGTTAGGTTAGGTACGACGACGAGCGAAGCGAGGAGGAGTGTTAGGTAGAACTGTGACCCTAACGAGCGAGCGAAATAATATTAAAATGTAGCAGTCAGTAGGTTAGGTTAAAGACCGAAAACTGTAGGTTAGGTTAGGTTTGTTTTATGACCATGGATAGCGGAGCGAGCGGAGCGTCAGAATGCTTGCTTGCATGGAGGTATATTAAAATTTAGCAGTTAGTAGGTTAGGTTAAAGACCGAAAACTGTAGGTTAGGTTAGGTTTGTTTTATGACCATGGATAGCGGAGCGTCAGAATGCTTGCTTGCATGGAAGTATATTCAAATTTTGCAGTTAGTAGGTTAGGTTAAAGACCGAAATTTTTAGGTTAGGTTAGGTGTGTTTTATGACCATGGATAGCGGAGCGAGCGAAGCGAGTGGAGCGTCAGAATGCTGGCTTGCTGCATGGAGGTATATTACAATTTAGCAGTTAGTAGGTTAGGTTAAAAACCGAAAACTGTAGGTTAGGTTAGGTTTGTTTTATGACCATGGATAGCGGAGCGAGCGGAGCGTCAGAATACTTGCCTAAAAATCTTCGAGATTTAGGTTTAATGAAACGTAGTCAAAATATTCTTAGCACATTAAATATTAGGAACATTACAATTATGCACATCAATCATTCGATAGTTGAATTTTAGCCACATGAAACGATAGAACAAATAATATTTAGGACAAACAATAATAGGAGCATCAATTTCGGACAATCAAAAATATGCGGAACAAAGTGTATGCCATACGTTATTAGGACAAAAGACGTTATGCGACACGACGATAGGACTAATAATTGTATGCCATCCGATATAGACCCGTGTGCGTGTCTACGAACCAATCATAGAGATGTGTTGCTTGTGAGCTTGACTTTGTAACAGATGTGTACACGGACGAAACTTAACCCAGTGGCTAAACAAAAATTGGCTTCACTTTCGAGCGTTGACTGACTAGGTTTCTAGGCGTATTAATTAATACTCAATACTCAATACTCAATCTTTATTGCAATATCACAAAAGTAGGTACAGATGTTAACTTAAAGCTACAGATCATTGAGAACCCTGTTGGGCACTGCAATGTTAGGGAGAGGAGGACTTACTAAGTGTTTATAATTTATCTTCTAAATATTCATTTAGCGTGTAATAGGCTTTAGTTAGTAGTAGTTGCTTTAATTTAATTATATACTTTTTATCGTCTTCTTCTTCTTTTAATGAATTAGGTAAATTATTATAAGTCTTAATTGACATTATTAATGGGCCTGAGGATAGCAGTTTCAGTTTAGCGGGCGGTGGAACGAGCCTATTCTTATGACGGATAGATCGTGATGAGGGAATGTCACCGCGTTTTACATAGAGCTCTTTATGTTTTCGTACAAACTTACAGGTCTCAAAAATGTATATACAAGGAAGAGTTAGTATTTCATGTTTTTTAAAATAGGGTTTACAGCTGTCAGTTTGCTTGATATTGACCATATTCTAATTAGTTTTTTCTGGATGGTGAAGACAGAAAGCACGTCTGTGCTGTTTCCCCAAAGCATAATGCCATAAGTGAGCCACGCGTAAGCGTACGCGTAGTAAGTAGACAGCGCTGTTTCCAGATTTGTGGATTTTTTAACTTCCCGAAGCGCGTAAACGAATTTTGACCATTTAGCTTTAATTTTGTTAATGTGGAATTTCCATGTAATATGCCTATCTATATCAATGCCCAGCAGCGTAAAACTTTGTACATTTTCTATTGGGATGTTATTGTATTCATAGTTGAGACTTAGAGGGGTTTTCTGATACGGGTGAAACGTCATGATTTTTGTTTTTGAGAAGTTTATTTCAAGATTATGGTCTCTCATCCATGTAGTTACTTCTTTAAATACGAGATTGAGCTTTACATTGATGTTTATGTCGTTTTGACAAGCTGTAATTAGTGAAACATCATCGGCAAATAGCACACACGGTTCTTTTGTTACTCTTGGGAGGTCATTAATGTATATAAGGAACAATAAACATCCTATAACACTACGTTGCGGTATAGACGCATTAATGGTTCTTAATTCCGATTTTTCAAGCGTTATTTTTCCGGTTTTATGATTGAAATGTTCTAATTCCACGAGCTGTTTTCTATCTTTTAGGTAGGATGACAGCCATTTAAAGGCATTTCCACGAATGCCTATTCCATTTAATTTTTGTAATAGTATACTATGTTGGACCTTGTCGTAGGCTTTCGTCATATCCAAAAGTATACCTATAGCATATTGTTTTGAGTTTAAAATATTTAGTATCTCTTGGATATACTTATAAACTGCTAAGACTTTGCCTCCGGAAACCGTTTTGACATTCATTAAATATTTTATATTTTTCGCAAAAACCGTAGATGCGATTGCACATTGCTTTTTCAAACACTTTAGATGCTGTTGGCAAAAGAGAAATTGGTCGGTAATTGTTCGGATCTGTTTTTGGTTTTTTTTTGTGTACTGGTTTAATTACTGCTATTTTTAGTAAATCGGGGAAGGCCCCTTCTTCGAAGGACTGATTAATCAGAAGACACAAAGGCATGGCCAGTTGATCAGCACAATGGCGAATTAGGGATGGTGGTAATTCATCAATTCCGTGACTATTTTTATTTTTCAATTTCTTTATAATCCTCACTGTTTCTTGATAAGTAACCGGCGCGAGAAACATAGAGTTTTCAATCTGTTGGAGCACGGGCCGCCCGGTGGCGGCGCGGTTTGGGCTATTATTATTATTACCTATAGATGCGAAGAAAGAGTTAAAGCTTTCTGCTACTTGCCTGGGCGCTGAAACTAAGTTGTTGTTAATTTGTAGTTCTGTATTGGTTTTGTTTTTTTTGGGTTTTTTGTTGGTCCGTTCGTTTATTATACTCCACATTGTTTTTATTTTATTACTTGATTTTTTAATTTTATTTGCATAATGTAGTTTTCGAGAAATGGTAACCGTTTTTTTCAATATTTTTTCATACGATTTATAATAATTCCGGATAACATGGCTGTCGGTTTTTAGTGTTAACAATTTTAATAAGCGCTTATTTCGACAAGATATTTTAATACCCGTTGTAAGCCAGTGCTTCTTATAATTTGTCTTAAGTTTTATGTTCCGTTTTGGTATACACTTATCTAAGATGTTACTTAATGTTTGTGTAAATAATGTATAGTTTTCGTTGACATTTTTATCGCTAGTTATAATTGATTCCCAATCCAAATTGCTAAGTTCTAATTTGAAATTTTCTGTTTTTCGCGTTAAATTGTCTTTTTTCTACTTGCCACACTATTATTTTTTTGCTTTGTTGAGGTATGTTTGCGTATAAAATAGTGCCAAAGTGATCTGAAAAGCCCAATTCCTCGACAGTTGCATGAGTATCCTCATGGCCAAAATTAGTAAATATTAAATCAAGACACGTAGATGCCGTTTGTGTGACATGCGTCGGTCGTTTTATAAGCTGGGTGAACTTGTACTCTAACAATGTATTTATAAAGCGACTACTTTTTGGGTTATCGTCTAATATATCGATATTAAAGTCACCTCCTAGAATAATGTTATAACTCGAATATTTAGTATTAATGTGGGCTAACGTTTGCTTTAGCCTATTATAAAATAAATCTTCCTCTCGCCTATTCCAATACATTATAATTAGAATAGTATTCTGTTCAGTTAGTTCAATTGCACACATTTCTAGTACGTATTCAATAGAGAATATTGTGATATCCTCTCTCGGTGTGTATTCGATGTGATCCTGTAGTAAAATACAGACGCCTCCACCAGTCCTCATTTCGCGACAGAATGCTGCTGATAATTTATATCCGGCTAGTTGAAATACGCTTAATTTGTCATGTGATAGCCATGTTTCTGATATACATATGGCATGGTACGTTGGGTTTTTATGTAGGTAAGCTTCAAGCAGATGTTGTTTATTATTTATGCTTTGTATATTCTGGTACAACATTTTAAAGTTATGTTCTTTGGTTGCGAAAAGTGTGATTACGATTAGCGTTATTCCCAGAGTTATTCAGTAGGTCTTCGTTGTAGGATTGCTCGTTTTCAAATGTTGCATTCACTATTGCACTTTGTTGGGCACTGTCATTGTTTTCCTTCTTGCCAACCAGTCTTCCCTCTATTACTAGTTGGTTATTGCGTATTATTGCATGTAAACCTTTTTTCCGCGCCATAAACATTTCGTGTAACATATTTTTTCGTTCTTTTTGTGCGTTTTTATTGAGATATTCTGAGATGGAAATCCCAGATCCTCGTAGACAGTGGGTATTTTCTAATAGGTATTTAACCATCCTCTTGCTGATTAGTTCAACCACTAGTGGCCGGTTATTGGTGTTTCGTCTACCGACTCTATATGTGTCCTCTATGTATCCCGTCAGATCAGTATTCAAGAGTTCTCTGAAGATGTTTATGATTCTGCCGTGAAGATTATTTTCAGGTTCCCTGAAGTATTCCGCTAAGCCATAGATGACGATTTTTTTCTTCTCACTTTCGGGTATATGTCCTCCAGTGCCGCTTGTGAGTTGCTTTTCTAGTGTTTTTATCTCCGTTTTTAATTTTTGATTTTCTCTTTCTAGCTCTGCCATCTTACAGTTTATGCCTTTTAATTCTGTTTTTATTAAGTCATTCTGCACGGATAGGGCTGTTGTTTCAAATTTCACTTCGTTTCTTAAGCTGGTAATTGCCTTATTGATTTCTTTTTGTATAGTGTTTTGAAGCTCTGATATAATGGTTATATTATTTTCCTTTAGATGTGTAGTTATTAATTTACTCAAAGTCGTTAAGTTCAGTTCTCGTGTCGCAGGCTCTTCCGAGGTGGTATCTCCGAGAAAACTTAGGTTTTCTGAAGTTACCGTGTCGTTGTATGATTGTTTGTGTCTTGGCTGCCTTTGTGTTATGTTGTCTATTTCAGGATCTGAGTTGCTAGCAGGCCCTTGCTCTGTTTGAAGTGATACTATTGAGTCTCGCAGCCGTACTGGGGTGTTTAAGTTTCCCTTCTTGTGAATTTTACTTTTACAGTCGGGGCATTTCCACTCAAGTTTCTGTTTTACAGTCATTACTAAGTCGAAGAGTTCGATACTAACACCAGCACATTCCAAGTCGTAAATATCTCTACACAAATTGCAGCATAGGTGTTGTCCATTTCGAGGTTTTTGTTTACATCCTGCACATAGTTTTGACATTTCTCTGTTGATAGCGCCCTCTTTTGACATTTTAGAGAATTATCAGTCAGGTATTGCGGCAGCCGATGATTTATCTTGTAGAGGTAGACTTGTATGGTTAGAAGTTCTGTGGGCCTGTGATAGATGGCGGTGTTCTCAAATTAAGGTGCTTGTTGTTTTATGTGAGATTGAGGTGACAAGCAATTTTTTGTGATATAGTTATAGGTTATAATGTAATGTTTTAACTAATTCTACCTTTCACAGTCCTTGCTTATTTCCTCTGTACGTTGTTCTTAATATTCACATATTTCTATTCCGTGAAATTTAGCAAAACACTGTTATAGTGGTTAAACGGCCGTGACACATCTACTTATTTTTTCACTATTCTGCGTTCTTTACTTGATACTTTTTATACACTTCTAGTTTTTTCACTTAGTCACTTTATTTTCTATCCAACAATTTAGTCTTCTTTATCTGAACTGCACGTAAACATTTTTAATTCAGGTAAATAACACGTAGTCGATGTTTATAGTCGCACAGTAGCGCCCTCTCGCCGTAATTCTGAGGATGGAGACTGATGGCTTTTTGTCCGAAGCGGTGATAAGAAGGACAGTACGTGCCGCGAGCCGTGCTAATAGCCCACGTGCCACCGTGCATCGAGTGAGGTCTACTCCACCTTCCTCCTTTTGTTTGCGCAAAAACACGCACGTTCAGTCAATCTTAGCGGTGCGTACGCGTCGGTCGGAGGTGTTACCACCACCAACTGACGTGGCATTTTGCACAAACAACTAATAAATCTCAGGCGGCTTTTGCGAAGAACTAAAAATGAAGATAAGATTCTGTGGTCTTTTATTTTGAGACAGTACTCGTTATATGATTCGCTATGATGGGGTATGGCAAGTAATGATGGCCTAAAATTTAAACGATTGGACTAATAGAGTCCTTTCGACGATCGGTGACCACTTCTGATTTTGACTACATCTGGTTTTGACCACTTGTGTTGTTTATTTATTTATTTAATCTTTATTGCACAAAAGAAAACTTATCGTACAAAAGGCGGACTTAATGCCATGAGGCGTTCTCTCCCGGTCAAACTTCGGGTAAAGCAGATAAATTGTGGGCGGTGCAACTAACTTAACAGGGTTGTTGACAGTGTGAGAACTTGAAATTTTGAAGGAGCTTTGGTTCAATATGCCTACTGCTCGGTATCACCTGTCAATTCCATTTCAAGTATATAACTTGCCTTGTCGAATTTAACACATATCAAAACAGAGTATATTTATCAAAATATCAAACCGGCTATTTCGACTCGATTGATTCGTCACATGGTCACTAAAATTCGTCACTAAAATATTGTCAGAAATTAGAAATGTCGCATAGACAGCGTTTCTTACACTAGAGGTTCAGTATTCAGATATATTATTAAAACCTTTATCGAATATTTGATTGATGTATGAACGCATGGATGAGACAGCGCCGTCCACCGCACTCCGAAATCTCCGAATGCATTTGTTCAAATGTTCAGCGATCTGACAGCGTGATGGATGGCAATGCGATCGGAAGAGTTATTGCGTGCTGGATGTTTGATTCCAGCTATATTGATGATTGTTGACTAATGTGGTATCTTCATTTCATTTATTCATTTAAATATATTAATAACGACGTTTCGATAAATAGGATTTATTTATTTATTTATTAAAAATTTAAAAGGTTTGCCAAGAGTTACAACACTATATGAAATTACAATGGTACATGAAATGCCAGAGTGTCTATCCAATGATAGGCAAACACAACATGCATATCTATAAGCTACTGAAACAATGTGAGGAGATACCATAACAAAAAAAATATAACAATTTCAAATAAGTACTACTTTAACATTAAGTACTAATTCACAAAACTATCAACTACGTAACAAGACAGTTCCGAAGGAACATCTCAGGATTGATGAAATGAAAAAAGTGTTCATCATCATATCGTATGGAAATGAAATGAAATGAAATAATTTATTCAGTAAGTAGGCCACAGGGGCACTTTTACAAGTCAGATTGTGAATCTACCGGCATTTCGCAAGAGGAGACCGCTGTTGAGAAGAAAGCCGAAAGAAACTCAACAGTAAGTCATTTTTTCGTAAATAATACTTAAAACAATTACATAATACATTTGTGTTATAACTAATTACACTGGTACACGTAAAGGAGATGTATAGATACTCCAAATCAATGTTAAATAAGAACATTAAAATGAAAATTTAACGATGAATTAAAAATATTAAATATATCCAGAGATGTATAAAGTCTCTGGGTGTCACAACATGCAATAGAATATAATCACTTAATTAATTAAATTCCTTAGAGATGTATAAGGTCTCTAGGCGTCAACGTGAATAATTTACAATAGGAAATGGCTTCTTCTACTGCTGCTTGAATCCGTATCAGACGTCTATTTTTTAAAGTTATGCAGCTAGTCCACCGCTACTGGCGAAAGCTTATGGAGTTCCTATAGGCCGCCAGGGAAATAGTGAAGCGGCCATTTTTCGGTGATGTGAAGCAGTTTGATCCTGAGCGCCGCGATCGCAAGCTGGAAGGTTTTTAGCCCCCTATTTGAAAAGATGGTGATTAGACCGCCCGTGTCTTGTACGGAACCTGTTTGGTTTCACCCATACAGATCATGGAGCGTCAAAACCAGTGGGCTTTCCTGTTGGGTCAGAAAACAATTCCTTTTGTGGGTGGTCATGGTCTTCCCAATATTGAAACCACAACAATTGTATGTCATAAGTTATGAGGTCGCTGTTTGTCCATGTGTGTCCATCCGGTGTCTAGATGGAAGACGATGGTGGAGCAGCTCATCTAGTGTTTCTCGGATTAACATAATGTGCATCCATTTTTTTCCATTCTGTAGTTGCTGTGTTGCGTATCCGTATGTAGGTAACTTACTTCCGTAAGAGAGAGTCAACAGATATGCATTGTAAAGAAGCTATAGCCCAATACATGAACTTTGATGAAACTGTAAGCAAAGAGTAATAATGTAAGACTCTACCTCTTTCTCAGGTTGAACCAGACACGACCCAGAAAAAACGTTATTTACGAGCGGTAGAATTTAAATTAACGAATTTCCCTAAGCCATAAAGCTCCTTAACAAAGTTTGCGAAAATCCGAAAAAATTAAAATGTCCCAGAAAAGGAATTGAAAAACTGAGGCGCGATACCTACGTACTTTGTGTTCTTTGTAATACATACTTGTCTGAGGACCGCGTTATTTTCGTAAAAGGGTTCATAGGATACTGATATTCTGGAATTTGAAGCGGAAAAAGAGAAAGGTCTCTACATCGATTTTTTATGTTCATGCTTCAAAGTTAAATGAAACCTACGAAATGAAACGATAAGATTAATAAACATTGCTCAGGGTAACTGAAAGAGATCCGTTATAAGCATAATATCGCCTTTGTATATTAATGGTTAAATTTATGAAACATGTGATGTAATTTTTTTTATGTGGGTACTTACACTTTTTTCCTTTTTTATTAAACCATTGTTTCAAATATTAAAGATCAAAGAAAAACTTTAATACGTAACCTCTGGACCAGATATATTCCACCAGGTTACGAATTTAATTTAATTTTGAACTTGACCTTTGTATCAATATTCTATTATGGTTGTATGTGAAACCTGTTATTATCTACAATAAAGTGCTTAGGTACATTCATTACCCAAAAATATAATTATTTTATTTGATGTTACAAATAATCTCAAATTTCAACACTTACTATGATTTATATATAATTTATAATAGACTATCTGGATCTAAATAAATGATATCTATAAATTAAGTTAAGTTTATTTAGTCATACGAAATTATGCAAAGAATAATTAAGCGCTCCATATATTAGAAACAAAGAGTACAAAATTTCACCATGTGGCGAAAATTTAAGTAAACCCCTGTACATACCTACACCGCCGTAGGGGCGCCCTCGTCAGCGCTAATGACCACATTAGCCGCAGATTGATGCCCTCCGTTTTTCCGGACGCCAGTTGTGGACGAAAAAATGATAATCACTGGCATAATAACAGGGATTTGAACTGGCTTACTAGAAAAACTTTTGTTGCGTTGAAGTTGTGGGTGCTAAAGTTACTTTTAAATTACATAGAAAGGAGGAGGCTCTGAGTTCGTTATATTCCCAGATCGGTTCTTCCTATTCGCCGAATTATTTTTCGTCAAATGTTTCATTACGCAGGCATTTCGTAGAAAGCATTTGTCTTTGAAGCTGTGAACTATTTTGGATTGTTATAAAACAAACCTAAGCTAACCTAATCAATAAGATGATATTTGCAAGTTTTAGTTACATGATATGTTTTATATCACTTTGTTCGCCTATTACCTATAATCCTGCACCGATTACATATTATTATTTCTGTTTAAACTCTGTGTTTACTGCTAAGATGTTTAATGCATTTTATCCGCCATTTGTACTTATATTGTGTATTGTGCAATAAAGTTTAAATAAATAAAGACAACAACAACAACAACAACAACAACAATAAAATAACAGTCATCACTAAACACGTTTAAAACCGTGGATAATTACCTGAACAACCCTTTAACGAATTAAAACATCCACTTCCTTAATTCAATTAACAATAAAGGCCAAATTACAGAATAAACACGCACAAATTACCAGGCGCTCGTGTGACACTCGTGAACACATAAACAATAAGAACAAATAAACAACAAGAACAAATAAACAATTGAACAAAGCCTTTACATGCGCCGCCGACTATCAAACGGGCCTTTGTGCCGCAGCGTCCATAAAAACAACCAAAACAGCAATATAAAAGAGCTCAAATTTAAAGGTTACAGGCGTTTTTCAGGCAAATCGCTGATAAACTAAAGCGTTTGAATCATCAAGAAGGTTAGTTCGTATTTGCATTTCAATGGTCTATAAAAGATACAAGTTGAAAGTGTTTTATTTTTAAGGTCGGCCGATCGCTTTTGGGTTAAGCGAATTCATTTACTATGCCTAGGTTTTATTTAAAAAGTATTGGGTCTACATTTTTTTAGTTGGTGTATTTATTCAAGTTAAGTAATTATAAGTACATCTAAGACGTTTAACAGAAACCTGTTGGAGGGTTACGCGGGACGCAAAATGTCTCGTACCGCTCACATTGCATGATTTGCATGACAGTCACAAAACAGATAGGTACAGAAATCAATCTACATCCAAGCGCGCTCGAGCAAACTTACACATAGTCATTGCTCACGAAATTTCATTTTCTGGCCCAGAAGGTGAGGTTAAACACATTTTCTACTCCAGTACTATTTCTGCCATTTATATACATAGGTACTAACTCTAATATAAAGACATTGCAACGTTGTATAAGTAGGTCAAAAAACGCTCGTGGTGCCTTTTCTTAAGTAACCTATGTCACTCGGTCTTTTGACCCCTCTAATAGAACTGTTGCATAAAATACTATTATAACATCTAAAAATGTGACCTCGCCATATCCAAATATGGTACGGAAGCTACGGGACCCTCGAGACGATAGCCGCGACTCGCACCTGTCGGTTTTCACTACACGTCAGTTTTGATCCGGCAATAAAACCGTATCCGAATTCCAAATGACTAACGCGCCGTGAATATTGCAAGGGATGCGGACCGTAAACAATCGGGAAGCCGGCACAGCACGGCGGGACGTGACGGGAATTCCTGAGTTGACTTTAAACACTTTACAAAAAGTGGTCGGGTTTCGGACAAACAAGGGAATTTATATTTTGATTTAATATTTCATTAATTCTTTAGCTTTGGGTATGCTCGTTCCCATCTTTAAATTGTCGGTGAGAGGACAAGTCAGTAAAGTTATTGATCATAAATTAATAACGACATCTATCGGAATAAAGTCTCACTACCTATATTAATTAACCAGAAAATTACCGTTATTTATGACATAAGCGGCAAAGGAGTAGATGGATAAGTTAAAGTGAAGATATTACCGGTGTCCATAGACACATGCAACATCAGAGGCTGGTTGTAGTACGTACCGTACCCCGACTGATGTTGAATTGTACAACATACTGTAGTTATATGAATAAAATTAGCCCAATATCTCATGAAATTAAGAAAAGAAATTAAATATGTGACTTTAAATGCTTTCGTTTCGGCGTGATGCGAGGACAAAGAAAATTATGAAAAGAGATGGCGCCAGGCTGGCAAAGCTAATAAGATTTCTCCATAAAAAAGTGATTTTCAATACAAATCCAGAATATTATAATAGTCTTGAAGTCATACCTACGTGTTTGTAATAAAAACTTTTAGCAAAATATGAACAGGTAGACTGTTCTGATGACGTCATTATCACGGGATCACAAAAACGCCAGACGCGAGCTCCGGAGCGCTCTTGACTGATTTCCCTACTGTTTCAAGGGCTTATGATAATTTTTCAATCTCCACAGCTGTATTTACTGTATAATTTGCGGTAGGTGGAAGTCAAACGCAGAATTATGTGAGACACTTATGTAGGGACTTTTTTACTTTAATCAGACTGCGAGAAAGGACATGAGGGTTAGTGATTTTGAAGGATATTAAACTAATCATGTTGTTTAATTGCATCTTGCAGTATTATTAAGTACAGAGGAATTCGTGCATATCTATTGATATCTATACTATTATAAAATTCTAAATTTGTATCGAAAGTCTGTTTTCTACGGAGAGGATTTATTAAGAATTCTTAATTAGTAGCGTGATGCAGGATTGTCATGTGTTTTGATGCCAGTCTGGCGCCATCTGTTGATTATAGTTTCCTTTGTCTTCTCATCACACCGAAACGGCTGAACGGATTTCAATCACGAAACTAAATAAAACATTGTTAGAAACCTGGAATAAACAGCTTAACAGAAATGTTTATTCTCACTAAAATCCAAATGTAACCTCAATCACCAAATAACTCACTTCAAAACGCTATCCCCATTAAATCGAGTATCTCCAGAGTCCCAGTTTTTCCGAGGGAGGAACAGCCAACAAAAGTCCCGTAAAACTCTTTTACGATCGAGCTGAAAACAATCGCACTGAAACAATGGCCGTGGAGGCACATTTACAAGTTGTTTTCTCAGTCTCTCGATGTAAAAACTCGGTCCAATAGCAACTGCCGAAGCACCGATGGAAACATAATAGAAGCATACAATTCTGCAACAGTGAGCGAAATAAACAATGGGCTTTCAGGGATTTAATATAAAAATAAGTGGGTGGGCAGTTGTGTCTAATATGAAAAAAAACAGTGATGACGCAATTCCACTTTGATGGTGGCACTTCACTTCGCGTACTTGCCTTATTTGGGCAAAAACGACTCGTCTATTTCAATCCAATTTAATTTAAAAGCTGTAAATATGGCCTTTTTTTCATGTCATAGGGGGCAAACGAACAAACGGGTCGCCTGATGGAAAGCGATTACCGTCGCCCATAGACACCTGCAACACCAGAGGAGTCACAAGTGCGTTGCCGACCTTTCAGGAGGGAGTACGCTCTTTTCTGAAGAAGGTCGTATCGATCAGCAAATACTGCAAGCGACAAATCATTCTACAATGCAGTCGTGCGAGGCAGGAAATTTGTAGAAAAACGCACAGTTGCATTTACCGTCTACACATGGCTCATTTTCGTTGATTTTGAACTGCAAACATCGCATATTTAATGTTTTCTCTGTTGGCATCCCAAGTGTGGATGTCGTGTTTGTGGTGTTTGCCATTAAACGAATATTTAGACCAGCACGGCGAATACGCTACGCGAACACGCAACGCCAATAAGGTGCGGAACCGTTGCACGTTGCTCAAAATACGCCGATAGTGCGTTAAGGCAGTGACGTGTGGCATATTTACTGCTTTTAACGCACGTTCCTAATAGGACCATTTTTTATTTTGTTCTCAATTTCTTTTTTTTCTCAGATTGGAATCAAACTCGGTGAATTGGTAAAGTCGCTTATTCTGACCATGGCAAGCGTAATTTCAGCCTATATTCCACAATTTTTTCCATTGAGTTACACAAAATGTATTACACAAATTAGCCCATTTTTACTCAAATTACGCTGACGCACCGTAAATGCAGTCAACTGTATAAAATACACTTGACGCGGGAGGGAACATCACGCGTCTAATGTTTTTCATACATTTGATTGCCACCATACCATTATTTACGATTTTTTGAGCAGCGCGGACCGGTATATGGTCTTTATCGTCATGTTGTGAGGATGTGTAACGTTACATTTTATAATTAACACAAACACATACATACATTTACATTACATTACGTTACATTTTATGTCATAGGGGCTATTATTTAATTGCGTAAGTACAATTTTTGATAGTTATGCAAATCAAAATTCTACACCGACCATTCTCCTTGTGTGATGTGTCTACACGTCGACATCGGCGAAATACCTCATGCTAAAGTCAGCAAGAACTGAAAACCACCAAGAAAAAAGAAATATCGAAAAGTACAGATGTTATACTGCTAACGTCATCTTACAACCATGCAACTAACTTAGTAAAAAACTAACATCTGTCCGCTTGACTGACATAAATTAACATTATCTACGAGCATTACAGAACAATTAGAACTTTAGATAAATAAAGCATTTTGCTAAAGTAGGTGTTTTTGGACAGATGTCATTTGAATTGTCCATTCCATTATAAATAAATAAAAATAAAATAATTAAAAATTTATATTTTCAGACCATTTGAAAGTCCATAGTTAGTTAGTACCCACAACTATCTATTATGTTCTATGTTAAATATCTGTAGCCCCTGATTATGATTTTACTTTTCATATTTGGTGTTTTATAAAAACGTTTTCTGGAAATCTCGTTTAGTCGTTATTTTGCAATAACAATTGCAAGAGTGCAGATTCAGAAATTGTGTATTACCGACGCAAATGAAACATGAATTTAAATGAAACATCAACATACAGTTGATAAAGCCGTCAATAATAAATCGGCTCTTGTTCACGAGCACATTAACCGCGAGACCGCACTGCGAACTTGCATAAAAACCCCGTTTAAATCCGGATTTCCCGAACCGTAAATTAACAAATCCGGGATTTCGATCACGGGATTATGGCATTGTTAAGCAGAAATGGAAAAAAGATCCGGGTGTAAACCTGAGTACTGCGAGCGCGTAAATTAATTCTGCAGTTGGCTAGTAGGGTGGAAAAATGCTGGAAAATGACAGAAATAAGGGCAGAAACAATGACGATATAACTACTCACCCTTAGACCGCCTGTCCACAGCCGAAGGGGAGCGGTATGAATTTTGTACTCTTGCGGTTTGTACACATCTATTCAAAACGAATCATAATGAGTTTATCGCGATATTTCTTATTGTTTAACCGACTTCGAAAAAAGGACGAGGTTCTATGTTTCACTGTATGTATGTGTTTTTTTTTTTACTTTTTCACCTATATCTAAGCCAATTGTAAGCCGATTCTCAAAATTATTTTTTTATTTGAAAGAGTATACTCGTTAGGTGGTCCCATTGTCACCATGTCGGGATCCGATGGTGGGATCCTAGGGAAATCGAGGGCAACCTCGAAATGTCATAAGCACTAGCAGTGTTTTGGGGTAGGTATTTTGAAGGTACCTATAATTCAAACCAGATGCATGCAAACAAGACCTTCCCGGTACCCGCTGTAAGTATATACAATAGTATTTAAATCACTAAAAAGTTAAAAAATAAATAAAAAATAACCAACTTTAAAATAAACTGAAAAGTCAACAATAATCCGTTCATGTCACAGATTGCATTTGAATCACCTTTTGAGGTCGGTGCCAAACCTCACGCAGCGACGTCCTAGTTAGCATTTCTCTTAAAAAAGTAGCTGATTCGAAAATTCTGTTAAGAAACTACCCTTCTTACGTATCTGGGGGCATGGTAGTGCCCCCGCCAAGACGAGCTACGCGGCGCAGGGGCACTTCCTACCTTTTCTCGAAGCGCTTCGTCGTTTTTTTGAACCCTCATAATTTGGGTTTGGATTATACCAGATAAACAAAATTCTCGGGATATGTTGTCAATTTAGCGGACTTATTAAACATGTAAAGATTTAATTGCATAGCTTTTCTACTTTAGATTTAAGTAGTTGATATCTAAAACACCCTGAATTCGACACTGACTTACTGATGGTCATCAAAATTGTTAGGGTCTTTCCTAATGTCCTAGAAAGCTGAAATTTTTGGTAGGATATTTTTAAACCAACGTCAATGTTCAAACTAACCTCAAAATAGCTTATACCTGGCCACTTTTACACCAAGACTCGTAAGAGGCTGGAAGACTTTTCACATTATTTCCGCTAATCCGCCCCTCAGGGGTGATAAGGAAACATTCGGGCAAGTCCGACTCTTGCGCCCAACCAAGGGGCTGTAAAAGTTTAAACGAGTCCAAATATCTTCGCACGAGTGGGAAAAATAACGTATATTAAGACTATTTTCTTACTATTAAAAAACGGGACTTAATTGCGTTCGTTTTAAATACGATTAACCCCTCATATGCGATTACAAAAATTTGCTAATCAACTTGAAACATACTGTTTTAACGTAAAGTTGAAATGTCCCGCACGGATCCGTGTTTAGCATACGAGGGGTTAAGTTCGTTTTGTTATAATAATGTGTGAAACTTGTATAAGTTTAAACCAATAATTCAATACATTTTATGATTACTTATTTGCTAGCGTAAACCAAATATTTATATGATAGCGAAAAATCGATAATGTTATGCTTTGTCCTCACCACGTGGCGATAACGATTCATCGTCATCTAGCTAGCCGCGCGCAGCACTACACTGGCGCCGCCATGGCAACCTAATTAACAACTCAATTCTATTCATCTTTCTTCAATACATAAGCTTTGATTATGTAAAATACTTAATAAAACTGTATAAAACTTCATATAATTGGTTTTACCTATTTGCAATATCGCCAATTATTCATGGTGACCCCGACGTGATTTGAGCATAACTTATTCATCAAAAGAAACAATATTCCTCAACATCGGACGTGGCATCCATATTGATCACTGATCCTTGGAAACAAGCGGAATCGGGACAATAATTAATACGTAGACCACAAGGAAACCCAGGCCACGTGAAGTAATTATTTATTCGGAACAAAAAGGTATACTATTACGATATTTACAAGATTCATGATTGCCTTGTTCTGTCATTCTTTAAAGCTACAAAACTATTGATTCTTGCTCTTATTAGCTAAAATATTACAATAAAGTCAACTAATACTTATAACGTCATATACTTCGCAAATATAAGCAAAATAAGCACTTAATTTAATTTTTTTACCTACAACTACAACGCATTGCTCTTAGTTGTTTGTGTGTTTTCTTTAGGCTAAAAGCTTATTTCAAAGCACTTGAAAATAATCGGGCTTGGGTCGCGGGCTTAAATAATAGCATCTACTAGCATATATATCGCTATTTGGCCGAAAGTGTTTCAGCCGCCGCGCTTGCGCCGCGCACGACCGCCAGTCCGCCGCCTCCCGCCTCCCGGCTCCTCCCGCAGCTTCGGTGTCAGCTCCGCGTGCTGCCTCCGCTTCATCGCGAGGACAACATCATCACTGCATGCGAACAACTCATCCAGCAGCCACTTGTTATTATACAGTGGACTACACGGTTTGAATTCAGATTTATTTCTTAGTACAGTCTGTTCAATTTATTTGTAGCAGTGAATTTGACATATGAGTGTTATATTTTAATACAAAATGGAAGACACATTAAAACAATTAGTTAAAAAGCGTGGAATTATAAAGGCAAAAGTAACCATATATGATAAATATATTGAAACAACAAAAAAAATCTCACCTGAGAACTTTGATAAAGTCTTACTCGGGGAACTTCAGCTGAAGTTAACTCGCTTCCAAACTTTACTGTCACAATTTGATGACATTCAATGTGAAATTGAAAACATAGCTGATGACAAAATTGAGGAACAGCTTTTAGAGCGCGAAAAGGTTGAGGATCAAATGTTAAGGTTAATTTCATTGTCACAATCGATACTTGAGGCAAACCAGCCGCCGTCTGATTCCAAATATGCCAGTCCTGCTGCGTCGCAGGCCGGTGAGGGTTCAGTTGGTTCAAACAATACACAACAAAAATCGAATTGCCACATTAAGCTGCCTACATTGCGGTTGCCCACATTTGATGGTAGTTATAGTAAGTGGATGGAATTCCGTGATACTTTTAATTCTTTGATAAACAACAATGAGTCCATCCCGGCTATAAACAAGTTTCACTATCTACGTGCCTCCTTGGAGGGTGGAGCATCGGTGGTTATCAAGTCTATTGAGTTTACAAGTGCCAATTACCAGGTTGCTTGGGACTTGTTGTGTGAGCGTTACAACAATGAAAAAATATTAATAAATAATCACATCAAGTCAATATTCAGCTTCGAACCCATCACCAGGGAATCACACAAGTCGTTAAGGTACATGATTGATTACTTTTCAAAGAATTTGCGTGCATTACACACTCTCAAGGAGCCCACAGATAGTTGGGACACATTAGTAATATATTTGATGGTGTCAAAACTAGATGGCGCCACTAGTAGGAAATGGGAAGAACACAAAAATACACTTGTATCATCACCCAAATTAGATGATTTCCTGAGTTTTCTTCGCAATCGAGCAGATGTTCTGGAAACAATCCAGTACAGTGCATCTACACAAAAATATGAAAAACAATTTAACAACGTCAAAGAACACAAACATATCAGAACATTCTTAGGTTCAACTAGTGATAACAAATACACAAAAACAATGATAACATGTGCATTTTGCCAACAAAATCACTTCAATCATGAGTGTCCTAGGTTCAAGGAACTGTCCGTGGATTGTAGGCAAAGTGAAGTGTCAAAACATAACATATGTAAGAACTGCCTGCGTCCTGGTCATCACAGCTCTCGCTGTCGCCTAGGTCCCTGCAAAATCTGTAACAAAAAACATAACACATTATTGCACAGTGAAGCTATACATGATAACAATACAAATGCGAGCATACCTGAAAATAAAAATGTTGCTGCAATGACCACAACGTTGTCAACTTTCTTGCCGGGTCAAGTGCTGTTATGTACTGCCGAAGTGGAGCTAGTCGATACTGCAACCAATCAATCTTGTTCAGCAAAAGCTCTTCTTGATGTTGGTAGCCAATCCTGCTTCATATCTAAGAACATGCAAAGGAAATTGAATCTTACCTGTACTGAAACATCTCCTATCTCCATTTCCGGTATAAACAATAGTTTAAGCAAAACCACTGAACGATGTGATGTTCTAGTTAAGTCACGAACCGGTTCATTTGAAATGAATGTCTCTTGTCTAGTTGTACCAGAAATAACTGGACTTTTGCCAAGTGTAGAAGTTGACACATCTCGCCTCAATCTTCCTGACTCCATAGAGCTAGCGGACCCCAGCTTTTATAGTCCGTCTGAAATTCATATATTGTTGGGTGCAGATGTCTTTTGGGACATTGTAGGATCTAAACAAATAAAATTGGGTACGAATAAACCAATTCTTCAAGAATCTGGACTAGGATGGCTCCTGTCAGGTCCTACTGGTCAACAAGAAAGCTCAAAAACTACACGATGTAACTTCTCTCGAGAAATCAAAGAATCTTTAAGTAAATTCTGGGAGCTTGAAAATATTCCCACTGTCGATGAAAAAAAGCTGTCAAAAAATGAAGAGTTTTGTGAAACTCACTTTACTGTCTTGAGGATGGTCGTTTTTGTGTGAAACTTCCTCTGCGTGAGGTACCTGAGGATGCTTTAGGCGACTCTATAATTTAGAAAAGAAATTAAACAAATCGACAATGAAAAAAGATTATACCGATTTTTTAAAGGAATATGAGAACTTAGGCCATTTAACTGAAGTGGAACGTCCCAAATTTGGTTACTACATACCACACCATGCTGTGATCCGTGAAAAACGTGAGACAACACGTCTTCGTGTTGTGTTTGACGCGTCCTGTAAAACATCAAACAATAAATCTTTAAATGACATCCAGATGGTGGGGCCTGTAGTACAAGATGACCTATTGTCAATATTGTTGCGATTTAGGCAATATAAATACGTCGTGACAGGGGACATTGAGAAAATGTACCGCCAAGTTATGGTGGACGATTCTCAATGTCACCTGCAGTTAATACTTTGGAGGGACGACGAAACTCAACCACTGAAAACATTAAAGTTACGAACGCTTACATACGGCACGGCGTCTGCTGCTTACCTTAGTACGAGATGTTTGGTGCAACTCGCCGATGAGTGCACTAACGAAGCAGTAGCGAACGCCATACGACATGACTTCTATATCGATGATCTGAATACAGGCTCAGATTCAAAAAAAGTTTTAGCGTCAACCGTCAAAGGTGTTATAGACAAATTGGCCGAAGCGTGCTTTCCGTTACGAAAGTTTCGCACCAATGCTACTGATATATTCGATGATATAGATACAACACATAATACACAAGATTTCTGCAAGCAGTCAACAGTGTTAGGCCTAAACTGGTCACCGTCAAAAGATATTTTACAATTCTCTTCGGATTTTGAACAAATTGAAAAGGTGACAAAGCGCAATATCTTGTCAAACTCATGCAAAATCTTTGACCCGCTCGGCCTCTTGTCCGCTTGCAGCATTTTCCACAAGATAGTGTTACAAAAACTATGGCTTACTAAATTGGACTGGGATGACCCAGTACCCAAAGAAATTGAAACATCATGGCGAGAATTTGTACAAGACTCGCAGCATTTTTCTAATTTGAGCGTACCAAGGCACGTTCTTTGTGACAAACCCAAATACATTGAGGTACACACGTACACAGACGCTTCTATACATGCCTATGCGGCTTGTTTATACATGAAATCGGTTGACAGTCACGGCAAAATATCCGTCCATCTTTTATGCGCCAAGGCAAGGGTTACCCCACTGAAGCCAGAAATGACCGTCCCTCGTTTAGAGCTGCTAGGGGCTCTACTGGGTGCTCGGTTGCATGCAAAGGTTACACAAGCTTTACGGGTGCCTATAAATCGATCAATATTCTGGACGGATTCAACCATAGTGCTGGGTTGGCTTCACACACAACCCAAAACGTTAAAGACCTTCGTGTGTAACCGAGTAGACCAGATTCGAGAGCTGTCTGATCCAAATGCTTGGCGACACGTTCCAACAGACTTAAATCCAGCCGATCTGGCTTCGAGGGGGGTCAAACCGACCCTGCTTCCTCAAGAAGCCAGAGGCAGAATGGCCTTCAGCCAATGATAATAATAATGTCACACTACCTGAAATCAAATCGTTTCCAGCTGTACAAACAGTTGAAGAAAGCGTAGTTCCATTCAATAAGTTCTCTAGATTACAAACATTACAAAGGGTGTTTGCATATGTACTGCGTTTTGTAAATAATTGTAAAAAAGGTGTTAAGTCATCAGGTCCGCTAAGCACACAAGAGTTACAGGAAAGCTTAATCATGCTAGCAACCATATCGCAAAAGGAATCCTTCGATAAGGATATGCATGCATTAAAAACACAAAAGGTCCTAAACCGTAAATCTAAATTATTGGATTTAAATTCATTCTTTGATGACAAGGGTATTTTACGTGTTGGAGGTCGCATTGTTAACGCTGCACACTGCTCGTATGATCAACGACATCCGATACTCATCGATAGCAAGCACGTATTTACCAAACTTTTATTTGAGAGAGAGCATCTACGGTTACTACACGGTGGTGCTCAGCTACTTTTAAACTATGTGCGAGAGCGTTTTTGGCCGATCGGTGGTCGAACTCTTGCACCAAGTATTGTAAATAAATGTATGAGATGTCAAAGATTTAGAGTCAATTCCATACAACCTGTAATGGGCAACTTACCTGCTCCTCGCGTAACTCCTGCTCTACCCTTCGCAAACTGTGGAACCGATTTCGCAGGTCCATTTTTAATTTCTAACAAAAAGGGGCGTGGGGCAAAGACATCTAAATGTTACCTTTGTGTATTCGTATGTTTTTCGACAAAGGCTGTCCACCTTGAGGTCGTTAGCGACCTAACCGCTAACGCATTTATTATGTGTTTGCGTAGATTTATTGCCAGACGTGGAAAGCCAAATAATATCTATTGTGACAATGGAAAGAACTATGTAGGGACTAAAAATGAGTTGAACAGACTATTTCAAACGTGTAAACGGCAAATCGGAGAGTTCGCATGCGGTGAAGAATTAGTCTTTCACTTTATACCGGCATACGCACCGAATTTCGGTGGGATCTGGGAGGCAGCTGTAAAATCAGCCAAGTACCATTTAAAAAGAATCGCGGCTAATACAAGTTTAACGTTTGAGGAATTAGCTACACTATTTGCACAGATTGAGGCAATCATGAACTCGCGTCCACTGACACCTCTGTCAGCGGATCCATCCGATTTTGCACCACTTACGCCTGGGCACTTCCTTGTTGGGCGTGCCTTGATGTCCCTACCGTCACCTGTTGTACAGACAGTCACAGTCAACAGATACCAGCTCATACAAAGATTGAAGCAGAATTTTTGGAGTCGATGGACGAAGGACTACCTTTGTACACTCCAGCAACGACTTAAATGGAAGACGAACATGAAACAAATCAAGATTGACGACCTGGTCTTGATCATCGACGACCAACTACCGCCGATGAAGTGGCTCTTGGGACGCATAGTGCGTTTATATCCCGGAGAAGATGGCATATGCAGAGTCGTCGATGTCAAGACTAAAAACGGCATCCTGAGAAGAGCAGTATCTAGGCTCTCTGCTCTAGAAGGACTGGATTCTTAAGATCTTGAAAGCCACTGTTTCAAGGAGGAGGAGCATGGCGATAGCGATTCATCGTCATCTAGCTAGCCGCGCGGCGCGCGCAGCACTGCACTGGCGCCGCCATGGCAACCTAATTAACAACTCAATTCTATTCATCTTTCTTCAATACATAAGCTTTGATTATGTAAAATACTTAATAAAACTGTATAAAACTTCATATAATTGGTTTTACCTATTTGCAATATCGCCAATTATTCACCACGTCTTCATGGCTTTCCGGGCCAGATGGCTAAATTGCCAATCCAGGCCACTAGCTAAAGCATCTAATTTTTCAACGAGTTGCTTCATTTCTTACATGCTTTAGGGCGCTACGACGCCGCCCATACAGTTCCAAAAAATCAGAAAACTATACATTTGTAATTAAATGATAAAAATATAGTCTTTACATTAATTCCGTAAAACAGTTTTCTAACGATTAAAGTGAAGTTTGTCACTCAATACAGTTTATCTTTTCATTGGAACCCTCGGTGCGCGAGTCCGACTTCACCGGATTTTTATATTTCTAAACTGTGCTTTACTTTGTGCCGTACTTTGTTGCCGGTTGTTTCTAGATTCTAGTTCGTACATGCATGTTTTGGCTTTTTGTCGCTTCATTTAACTTTTGCCAATAGAACGCATTTTTAGGTGCACTCGTGAGCTGTGTAAAGACTGCCAATTGAAAAGGACTTATGTAAAATAGGGACTTGAATGCACTTATGGCGTAATAGCGCCATACAGGATAATATACTCATAGTTTAACAGCTGTTCATGCACTTTGAGGCTGGAAATAGATTAAAAAAACCTACAGTGAAACATGGAACCTCCTCCTTTACTAGAACAGCTCTCCTTTTACAGTAAAAACTGCGACACTGTAAATAGGATGCTTAATACAATACTCTATGAAAATATAAAATTACCATTCAACCGTTAGAGCAAAAGACGTAGAAAACCTTAATTTTTAGGGTTCCGTACCCAACGGGTAAAAACGGGAACCTGTTACTTACTGAGAAGTCGCTGTCCGTCCGTCCGTCTGTCACCAGGCTGTATCTCAAGAAGGGTGATAGCTAGACAGTTGAAATTTTCACAGATGATGTATTTCTATTGCCGCTTTAACAACAAATACTGAAAATAAAATAAAATAAATATTTAAGGTGAGCTCCCATACAACAAACTTGTTATAGATTATGGTACGGAACCCTTCATGCGCGAGTCGGACTCGCACTTGCCCAATTTTTAACTCTTATTTTAATTTTTATTATTTGTTAGGGGCCATACGTAGGGGAGAAGTGGCATGAAAGAGCCAGGTTTTGAAAGAGCCACTTGTATTATTTCGGTAGTTTGAGTACAGATTTGGTTGGCAATATTATTTTTAGGTGGCAACACTGATTTTCCGTCACCCACAAACATTTGACAGTTCACCGAAACCAACAGACGCCGGTCAGCGAACGAATAAAACATAGAAGCCCAACTAGCGTCGGAAAATGGCCCCACGGATTTTGTGTCAGTTAAGGCGGGGCGTAAATTTTGTGTCAAACGGCTGTCTAGTTTGCAAATGGCGACGCAGCCAAACAGTCAAAGTAACAAAATATGCCATAATGTTCAGTGAAATGGTGTATTAATCACTCAGGAAAACACAAAAAAAAAGATGGTATCAGTTTTCATACGTAAATAAAGCCGTACAAATATTAATTTAATTTATTTTATGGAACAGATTTTGTTTAGGGATGGTGTTATGCCATATGACTTATTTATAGATTTAGATTTAGATTTATTTATTTCATAATAACAAATTACATTATAAATTACCTATCCTAAGTTAATTTACATGAATCTTGATATTATGATCGTCAATAAAAACATATAATAAGATAATAATCATTCAATAATGTCAAATATACACTCATAATATAACTATAACAATAATAATAGAAACATAAAATGCAATGTCAGATAGAACAGAAATATATGTCACTATGAGTAAAAAACTAGTTTACACAACTTATAATAGATATACATATCTCCCATGGGATCGTCAGAAAAACATTAAATAACTGAATAAACAAATGTCATTTTATAATTTCATGTCCATGTACTCACTAACAGAATAAAATGGATTTTTCAATAAAAAGTTTCTCAATTTTCGTCGAAATGTTTCGTCAGATGGTTCAGTTCGTATTTCGGCGGGTAGACGCTCGTAGTAGGTCGGGCCGATGACGCGCGGGTTTTTACCTGCAAGTGCCATGCGACGCGGGACTGTTCTGAGTCTACCTGACGATCGAATCTGTTTGCCCGACACTTCGACACGTGCAAAAGTTGGCAAACTCTTTCTTACGAACATTAAAATTTCAAATATGTAAAGTGAGTAGTGCGTCATGATCTGGTATGTTTCGAATAAATCCCTACAAGAATATCTGGGTTTTACTCCAGCCAGTATTCTCAGTGCGCGCTTCTGGAGAATGAGGACTCGTTGGGCATCAATAGAATTACCCCAAATGATTATTCCGTATGACATCAATGAATGGAAATGAGAAAAATAGACGGATTTTAGCGCATTTTTGGACATCAATGGTTTTAATTTTTTTAATGCGAAGACTGCACTACCCAACCTGTCACAGAGCCGGTCTACATGGCACTTCCAGTTTAGGTTTGAATCCAGCACAAAACCGAGGAACTTGCACTCACTGGTTAACGGTATTGGGCCGCTAGCAATGCACGGCGGCAGTGTGGTCTTTCGGCCAGAAAATATGATAACATTAGACTTAGATACATTAAGTAGCAGGCCATTAGATGTAAACCATTTTTGGAGTTGTTCGTACGCCTCGTTAATTTTTCCAGCAAGTTGTTCGTAGGTCTTAGCACTGACTATAACTGTAGTGTCATCCGCGAATAACACCGATAGGCCAGCTGTGATTGCCGATGAAAGGTCGTTTACAAATAATATAAATAATGTATTTCCAAGGGCTGAACCTTGGGGAATACCTACATTTACATACCCAGCATTAGAGGTAAGTGTTTTACCACTTTTAGTCACTTTTACGACCTGTTTACGGTTTGTTAAGAATGACGTATATACGATGTTTGAAAAAAGTAATGCAATCAGTGGCGTGCCTAGGCTTATGGGTAAATCCATTTTATTGCCGCATTACTGTTCAAAGTACAATTTCAATAATACACAGGTTGGGCGTGGGTTTTGGGGAAAATATGAGCTGTTTTTTCTGAGCGAAAGTTAAAGTGCCTACCTTTCCTTTGCCTATTAAAAGACCTGCACACTTTAACTCATCACAATCGCACGGAGCAACTCCTTCCATTGTTTAAATCCACAGTAATCACAACAAAAAACAAAATCAAAACACGATCACTATCTATAATATTACTACGCTCAAACAAACACTACACTAACTAAATATTTCTAAACAACATGAAGTTAAATCACTCCTGTTTACGCGAAATTTGCAAGTGGCCGATCCGTATCTAACTTCACTTCACTTGAAGCAACGTATAGTTATGTTGATACATAGGTTACTTCCAGGTGTTAGAGTAGGCGGTATGAAGCCCGATTGCAAGCCAACGCGTGCGAGGGAGATGACTAGCGGTGACATAGAACGGCGACGAGCCATAGCGCGGCGCGGTCGGTGCGCGGACAAATTTTGAACCACGCGGCGTCGACAAAATTTGAAACTATGAAACACACATTTTAAATTGTTCAAGTAAATCATTTTTTATCGTTTGTTAATATTACTAGGGCAAGCCGGGCTTTTGTGCTTGTATAAGACCATCCCTAAAAGGCTATGCGTTTTCCGTCAGTCCGGTAGGAAAACGTAGAAGTTTATAATTAAGTTTGATATTTTTTCACTACAAAGATTGTATCGACTTTACATGTAAAATATTAGTTATTACAAAGAAGGAGAAATAATTATATACAGCAGTAATCAAATAATAATATATCATTGAAAGTATTATGTAGTAACAACAAGGAACAAACAAGGATTCCTTAAAAGATGTAAAAAAAAAAAAAATTCGTATGTAAGCAATAACCTTAACATTCAAGATTTATAATGAAGGAAACAAAATGGCTCTTTATTGCATTAACGATTCACCAATTATGAGTTCTCACTGTCACCGCCATTTTACCATAGACAAATGTCATGCGTTTTGTCGAATCACAGCTGGCCATTCGGAAATTGACGAATCACATTTATTTGTTATGCGTAATTGAAAACATTTGAGTGGCTGTGATTGGTACACCGGCGAGCATGCGCATTTCGACTGTTGGGCCGGTTTTTGATTGTAATTTTGTATGAAGCTCGTGTTCTATGTTTTATTCGTTCGCTGACGCCGGTACATCGAGTCAAAGTTTTGGGAACCCAAAAGTAAGCTTTTTGCTTCATTTTATTTGTTTTTTGGTATTTTATAGTTAACAATTATAGGCAAATGGATTATAGATTCAGTTTGTGCATATATTTGGCCTTGCAGCTTCATAAAAACTTAGCTGCAAACGCTTTGAGTTTGTCGTTATTTTGAACTTAACCCTTAAATGCATACAATTACACTTATTTTATTTCTGAAATGACGTAATTACCAATGAAATCCACGTCTTGACAAAGTTTATATTGACTATATACAGGTTTTGACATGTGTCATTTCAGTAACGTGTATATATACATCATCATGCATTTAAGGGTTAATATTTGTTTTTGGAACAAGTCTTGAAAGAGCCGGATGAATGGGCATTGAAAGAGCCGGCTCTTTCATAATAAAATAACGTAATACTTTAAACGCATTTTTTTATATATTATTAAATTATTTGCTTCAGATATTGCATTATGGAAAACGCTAGTCTAAAAAAAAGAAAAAGACCCGAAAGCTCAAAGTTAGCAATATTATTTTTAAGATTTTGAGGATTTATTGATGTTGGTTTTAAATTTTGATAGAAGATATTATTTTTTATTACATTTATTATAAAGACTGTTATTAATAAAAAAAAACCGCTTGTATGTTAGGCTATATAGTAGGTATATGTGACTAATTAATATTTTAAAATTAAAGCGTTTGTAAGGATTACTCAAAATGACTGATATAATTAAAAATCCTGAAAAATGTTAGTACTAATTACTTAAAAAGTCTGTTACAAATGTATTTGAGTTTTTTTTATGTCGCCTTTATTGTTGTTTTTGATAATTTTCATAATTACGCGTTGTAATACGAACCGGCTTTTTCAAAACTTGTAGCGGCTCTTTCAATACCGAATAGTGATGAAAGAGCCAAATGACACTTTTTTTTGAAATGCATATTTCATTGATAAATTTATGTTGTTTAAGATTTATTTGTAACAAATTATATTTTTTTTCATTGTAGGTTGTACTTTTTCCTCCGTAAAGAAAACTGGCTCTTTCATGCCACTTCTCCCCTAACACATGCAAAAATTTCAAGTTTCATATCTCTTTAAGCTGTAGCCCTGCAGACGGAGAAACAGATAGCAGATGCTTAGTAATAGAGTCCCGTTAGCACCCTTTTGGGTACGAAACCCTAAAATCAAAACTCTATTCTCAAGGACCCGAACTCTCCCGAATATTTGTTTCCATCCCAAATCACCGAACAAGTTTTATACCTAAATCTTTTACGTCTAAGTGTCTCGCCTTTGGAACCGCCTTCCCCTTAAAATGTATATATATGTACATGTATATTATGTAGATATATATTATGGGAATATTTATTTATATAAGTATATATCTATTGATACTTAGCCCAATGTTTGACTGGTAAAGAATGCCTCATGACTTTAAGTCCGCCTTTTGAACGATAATGTTCTTATTTTGTGCAATAAATATTAAATAAATAACGACTAGATATCTACATTTAATTGAAACTACGTGTAGGTACATTTCTATTCGTACGATACTTTCAAACATTTCATAAATAAATAAGTACCTACCTATCCAGCAAAATTCTCCACAAATATGTTTAATAAATATTCGTTTAGGTGCTCAATTTACGAATATAACGCCAGTCGATCGGAAAACCAAAACCGAAACGGGAAACACGCAAAATAACTTCTGAATGATTTTATTATTCGTGCAATGTGATATTATTTTGTTTGTGTTGTTTACCTACTTTTACGTGTTTTGTTTACAGCCCAATGGCAAAAGTAAGTCGGCAACTTTGTTGTACTATGCAATATTACTGAATTATCAATTTTCAAGTTGTTATGAAATATTATGAGATATATCTTATCCTTTGTAGGTTTGGGTTTTAAACTGTGTACCACTCTAGGTTTCGTACACCGAAGTAACTGTAACATGCACAGGCTTTTTTAATGAAACAGTTTTTTAGCCACGTCTTGGTTAATAATTATAAAAACGGTTTAAACTCACGTAAAAATTGTCAGGATAACTGTCCCTGATGAAGAGCTCCATATGAGTTCGAAACATGTCGGGCCGTGACAATTTTTACGTCACTTTAAACCGTTTTTATAATTATCAAAGATGTCTTACGATAGTTTTAATAATATCACCGTCTTGATTTTTATTCATATGACTTTATCAGACTTCAAAAAGAGGAGGTTCTCAAGTCGACGGAAAGGTTAAGTTTATAATATTGTTAACTTAAAAACGCCATCATTTGTGAAACTGAAAGCTTCAATCCTCATTCACCGTACAATATTTCAACTTAATATACCTACTGAAAAGTTGACAAGCAAACGTAATTAAAAGTTTTAAAAATTATTTCAAGAAAACAGAGAAATATGCGGCCAGCAACGCTTGGAAGAAAACACAATTTCACAAAAATAAATGTTTCAAGAGACTCAACAGAAACTTATAAAACTGGATTCCCTTTGCAAGCTGAAATTAACGAGAAACTAAAAAGAATCATTCAATTAGCAAGGAGCGAGCGTGAAATATAATTTCGCCGGTTTTTCCTGCATTTCATTTCCGGGAAATTTCCGAGAAATTTTACGCTGGTCTCACGTGGAATTTAGGGTGGGCCATTCTTTTGTGCACTCGTGCTGTAAAGCTATACTTTTATATCGTACGTTACACAATTTTCCAGTTCCAGACTCGTGTAATGAGATAAATGAAACATGTTTCGTCTACCGAAGAATTTAACGAGTATTCTATGAAATATGTCTTTAATTTAAAAGTCCATTTAGTTTGAGGTTCTTGGGCAAATATTTATGGTGAAACGCGGGAGGTCCAAATTGTTTTGTAGTTACTTTTAAAAAAATTGTTAGGCAACCCATATGCAATATATTTATTGACATATTAAATTAAATATAAAATACATTTCATCAAAATAAACATCTCGGTGAAGGTCGTTCTATATCGGGATCTTAGACTATATATCATATCTGCGAAATTATAGGCAAATGTCACATTTCCATAAATCGGGGCTCTATACTCGATCAGGAAAACATAAACATTTTCAATGTTAAGAAAGAAGAGCTTTGCGCTGTAAATGGTAACCACTCAGGATTTCGCCACGAAAGTACACAATTGCGTGTTAAATATCCAATTTCTTAAGACAGTCTAATCATGGGACGAAGTAGATTCTTGCACGTACATCTGTTCAAATCAGAAACCGCAAACCTCCCCATTACATCCAACACGGTAAACGAATTGAAACACTTAAACGCAGACCGCACCCGCGTCGCTCGAGAACTCGACATTTCCTACGTCTTAAACTCGTTTCCAACTAGGGCTTCCCTTGAGTTTCATTCGTGAAGAACATTTATGCCTATCTTCCCTTAATTTAATCGACAAACGTTTTGTAAAATGGTTATTTCATTGATGACTGTTATGCCTAGAATTTAAGAATTTTCATTTTTTTCATCTCGAAGCTTGGATGCTGACCCTCAGTGGGGAGCAAAGCCTGTTTGTTGTGGAGAAAAAGGTAGATCCTGGGACCTACAAAGAGAGAAGATGGAAACAGGAGGATAAACAAGAATACGAAGATCGTAGAACTGGTAGCCGAACAAAACATCATTGGCGAAACCAAAGCACATCGTCTCCGCTGGATTGGCCACTTCTTGATAATGGCGAACGATCGATAAGTCAAGAAAGCATGCATGAGTCGACCAGTCGGACGAAGTTGTATTGGTCGCCCCAATAAATCAAGTCGCTCAATTAAGATCCGCCTCTACCATATCATTCGACCGATATCGTTGGAAAGATATGGTAAAGACGGATCCGCGTGAGCTGATAGCTGGCCATAGCTGGCTAGAAATGGCGGAGGATCGAGCATGATGGCGTGCTTTTGTGTTGGAGCTGAAAACTATCATTTTGAGTTGCTTCGTCAAAGCATTTAGTTAATAAGCTAAAGCTCAGCCCCTAAAGATTCTTATCAAAGTTGAGATGTGGTGATGGGATCCGTCGTATTACCGTCTGCCAAACTCATTCTTCCCGCAAATGCGCTCGGAGTAAGGAATTACTTTCGCGCAGTGGGATTTTATTCTATTACTAGCTGCGCCGCGCCGTGTTACCCGCTCATCCCACGGGAAAACTATATTTTTTTGGGATGAAAAGTAACCTATGTGTTAATCTAGGGTGTCAGCTACTTTCATACCAAAATTTATCAAAATCGGTACAGCCGTTTGAGCGTGAAGAAGTAACAAAAACACTCACAAACTTTCGCTTTTATAATATTTAGTGTGATTAACCGATTATTGAATCCGATAACATCATTTATAACACAGCTGTAACTACAGCAAACACGTAGCATTTTTTATAAGTAAGGAGTACATTCAAACGCCTCATATCCATAGAATTCATCCTCAAATCAAAGACGCTCTGGTTGATTTTGTTCATACAAAATGTAGCACTTATGTCCTTCTACTCTCAACGGCCCATGAGAGTAAGACGAGGTAATTCCAATAAATTATTTAGATACTTGAACGTAATTTCGTTCATTGTCCCGAAATGAAGATGTAATCGTGCAAATTTAATTATTTATTCCAATTAATCTGATTCGAGATGAGGTTCTTTGCTCCATGGAGTTCTGTAATTGTTGTTATGGTAATGTTTGGAAGAAATAGACGATCATATTGAATTATTTTACTGTAAAAGTTTTATGTATATAGGTACACCTAAATATGCTACTATTTAAAGAAATTATGTGAGTAACTTACTATTTATACAAGTTACATAACGTCGGGGATAGTGCAATTACCACGTAAATACCTAACACCTGTCGATAAAGTTGTCATTTCAATAAAATACTTAGCATTTGTTTTGACTATTGATTCGTATCTACACTTGTTACTTACGCGGTATTGCACTATCCCCGACGATAAATATTTGTATCTTTAGCTGAGTGGTTAGTTAAAGTCTATTGAGTGCTCTATATGTTGTGATTAAATCACGTTTTAAAAAGAAAGTGACTAGTCATGTTATTTCCTTATACCGTTAAATTACTCTCTCAAACAATGCCCTCTAGAAGTGTGCTACTGTACTTATCAGTTTGGCTGAGACAGCTATATCTCAGAGTTAATGTAGGTACTTATTTTGGCAAAACTTTGAATAAACAACTATACCTTTTCCTAGTCGCTTACTGGTACCGCAAAACAACTTTGACTCTCGAATAAATAATTAACTTATTACGGACTTTGTGTACTGAATCTAATCAACCGAGCGAGCGAAGCGTCTCTGTTTCAGTTTAGCGAAAAGTTCTTTCGTATGTTTTGATATTCGGATTCAGATTGTTCAGAGTAACTGAAACTGGTAAAAGTTTCGACATTTGCTTTTTAGGGTTACGTACCCAAAGGGTAAAAACGGGACCCTATTACTGAGACTTCGCTGTCCGTCCGTCCGTCCTTCCGTCCGTCCGTCCGTCCGTCCGTCCGTCCGTCCGTCCGTCCGTCCGTCCGTCCGTCCGTCCGTCCGTCTGTCACCAGGCTGTATCTCAACAACGGTGATAGCTAGACAGTTGAAATTTTCACAGATGATGTATTTCTATTGCCGCTATAACAACAAATACTAAAAATAAAATAAAATAAATATTTAAGGGGGGCTCCCATACAACAAACTTGTTATAGATTATATATATATGTATAGGTACGGAACCCTTCATGCGCGAGTCGGGCTCGCACTTGCCCAATTTTTTAATTAATGTAAAAAAAATATTTAATACTGAGACGCAAAATTCAACATGATAAGAACATATATGTAAATATGTACAAAGGTCAGTGACCACGCGTCGCGTCACTCTTTAATCACAGTGGACATTACCTCATGTTTTTTTAATGCATATTTAAGATAAAGCTATCATCAGTAAACACGGTTCTCACTGATTCAGCCGCTTAATGTGATGTGTCAATACTCTCAGCCACAGAATAAAATACTACAGAAGGTACTTTTTTGTACGCGATTAAATAACAGTTAAATGCATCGCTTATTTTTGGCGATAGCTCAAAGTACCTATACTCGAATTAGCGCTGGCTACGACTTGCCCTAGGCTTTAGTGTCAACGCAAGCGGAAGGCTGAGCCGGCGCGGTTGTGAGTGGACTGTTAGCGCGGCTCGTTGCGCGCAGTGAGGCCCTCTTAGGGTGGTCTCCATGGAGCGGAGACTTGCGGAATAGACCAATCACCTGCGTTGAAATTTGTATCTCAGCTCCGCTTCACTTCTGTAATTGGTCGATACCGCACGTCTCTGCTCAGAGACGAGAGGCCAGAAACGCACCCTTACGGCCCGACCACGGCTTCGGTCTTAGAGCCTTATCACACTTGCGATTTGCGAGCGTATTTTGTATGAAGGCGATCGCGCAGCGTGTTCGCCGCGTCGCTTATTTGTATAGAAAATACGCTCGCAAATCGCAAGTGTGATAAGGCCCTTAGCGGCGGCCAGCGCGCATGCCACGTACACCGCGCGATCCGTCCGCGCGAACCGCCGCCCGCGCCGCTCTGTTAGGGCCAAAACACAATTACAAGATACGACATCGTATCCTGGTACGACGCGACGTCGTGCCACGATGTGACGTCGTGAGATTGTAAAATGAATTTTAATTTTGCATCTTGTCACATGAAGATAAAGTTCATTTTGGATTTATGCATTTCCACGACATGACGTCGCATCGTGGCACGATGTCACGTCGTAGGATGATGCGATGTCGTGTCTTGTAATTGTAATCTTTCCTAGTCGCTCATACGGTTGTTCCCGCCGCGCAGCGCTTTGCTCGCCCGCTAGAGCGGCGCGTGCGGCAGCTCATGGCATGCTTCATACATCGGTATGATTTTGTGTCTGCCTCTCGCTGCTCACCGCCACCGCTGGTCACGTAAAGTCAACTGGACCGAGGCAAGCGAGGAGCTGGGCCGTTAGGCGGAGTGAAGAAAACTAACGAATCCGGCCGTATTTATGTGGAGCCTAAAAGAAGTGCATTAAAATCTGAGGAATGTGATTGATCAATTTTACAGACATCCTTTCCGCTCCGCTTTCGTGGACATGCCTGTCCAGTGTCCACAGCCTTAGCAGATTTTGTTACATGGAACACTAGTTGTAGTCATAGTGTCAATGATGAAACATTATTCTTTCATGTGCACACTGTTATTTAAATTAACCACGCATACCATCATACCTACAGCTGTAAATTATGCCAAGGCTGTCAAAACCTGTCATAATGGAATGAGCGATTCCCATCCGCACTGTACCCGCATAGTATATAAGGCGAGTGTGTTTATCACTCCAATGCAAAGCGAGTCCCGATACGGCAGCTATGAGGTGAGTTTATCTTTTTTTTAATAGAGTAAAATAAACTAAAGTCCGTGAGCGTGAGATTGTGATTCGGGTTTGGGTGAAAACTGAAAGGTTCTTATCTGGATTGCGTAAGAGTGACTGGGACAGGTATAAAACGCAAGTCGCATTCTGACAGCTCACGCACTGTAAGAAGCGAAATAAAAGTGCGCGCCGTACGAGTAGAATTGGGATATACGTAAAAGAAATATTACCCTATTTTTTAGGGTTCCGTAGTCAACTAGGAATCCTTATAGTTTCGCCATGTCTGTCCGTCTTTCTGTCCGCTCCGTGATCATTAGTACTAGAAAGCTGAAATTTGGTATGAGTATGTGTATGTATCACGCCGACAAAACGATAAAATAAAAACTAAAAAAAAATTTTTTTTCAGGTATCTCTCGTACACCTAAATTGGGGGTAATATTTTTTTCCTTCCAACACTAGGTGTGGGGTGTCATCATTTTTTGATGAAGGCAGCAGTCTTGTAAATATTCGCTCTGAAAATCCAAAAAATAGCGTCCCCCCCCCTCTAACTTTTCATGTAAATTTCATGAAAATGAGGCCTTATAAGTACTTTCAATAAAAACTATATAAACATCTCAACTAGGATATCTTGATTTGATCTTTTAAAGATGCTCTGTGATTTAGACGAGTAAAATACACCGTATGAATCTTGTACATCGTCATTTAGGTTTGGTGTTTACGCGTGCGTGTAGCACAAACCGTCTGGATCCCAGTTATAGGCAAGTGTTACTTTGTACATGTATGTACAGGTAAAGTCAACCAATTTGATTTCTAGGCCACTATGGAACCTTGATTTTCAAGCGGCTTTCATATTGACGTTCGCTGTGACAAGGTACGAAATAGCCTAGGAATCAAATTGGTTGACTGTACATTGGGCCTCACGAGAATATACGCAGCCGTGGACATGTCGAATAATTCCTCTTAATTGGATATAACACTGAACCAATTATAATTTTCAGGTGTCTAGACGTGTCTGTGTGCGTGTTATTACTAGCAACCTCGGTGCTCTGTGGCCGTAATGGTAAGAAAACCTTCACTAAACGGAATATACTATGATTAGCGAAGACGTGGCCTGTTGTTGTATAGTTCTTCGGCTAGTGTTGTGTCCGATCTACTTATAGAAAACAATACTATTGTGTGGTTATGTACCTAATTATCTTCCGTCATAAAAGAAGCGTGCTTCGTGTATTGTCATTTTGGTGGTTTATCAACTCTAAGGCTTTGTCAAGAGTTTAAATTGCTTTAGTTGAGTTGTGACTTTCGGTCTACTAATCGTGCCCATGTGGTCTAATGAACTATATGATTTGAGTTAACATTTTTGTAAGATTACTCGTTGTGCCCCGCGGTGTTAACCGCTCAATCCACGGGAACACGCGGTTTTCGGGATAAAAAGTAGCATGCGCATGTCGATGCAGTGTGTCAGCTACCTTTATACCAAATTTTATCAAAATTGGTCCATTTAAGCGAGAAGAAGTAACAATTATACAAACGCAGTCACATACATTTCTGAGATAAGTACTAAGTACTTACATTTTTTCAGACTATATAGAAAACTCTAAGCTAGGGCGACGGTACAGACTAATGTACAATGCCGAGACCTGGCAAGATGCTAAGAAGGTCTGCGCTGAGGACGGAGGCAAGCTAGCGGTTCCTAAGTCACAGGTAATCTAATTCTCTATCTACTTCAGTGCTTATTGAGGAAAAATGCGGGCTACAGTCAAATGATATGTTCCTGAATAAGTTGAAAACGACGCGTTTTTTAACATAAATTTATACTGAACATGATAATATATAAATAAATATCGGACAACCTCACACAAATCCATCTAGTCCCAAATTAAGCTCAAGAAGGCTTGTGTTATGGGCACTAGACGACGATATACATACTTGTATAGATAAATATATACTTAAATACATAGAACAACCATGACCCAAGCACAAATATTCGAGTTCATCACACAAATATTTGCCCTGGCGGGGATTCGAACCCGGGACCGCCGGCTCAGTAGGCAGGTGTCTACAAACCGAGCCAAACGTGTCGTCAAAAATTATTATACGGGATTATTAATTATACGGGAAGAAACATTACAGAACACTTTCGGGAACCTTAATATTCCCAATTGAATCACATCTCTTATTCTGCTTGCAGCATGAGTTTCAAGTCATCCAAAGCCTGGTGAGAAAGATGCACTACCCAAGTATACGCGGCTGTACTGGGGACCACCTTCTGACTTGGCTCGGTATCAGTAATGCGGACGATCACACGGTGTGGAGGAACGTAGATGGTAAGTGTTCAAAATAAAAAAAATAAACAGAGAACCTCTCACAAATCGATCAAGTCCCAAATTAAGCTCAAGAAGGCTTGTGGTATGGGTACTAGACGACGATATACATACCTATATAGATAAATATATACTGAAAATCAAAGACTGAGCCTCGCGATTCAAAGGGGAAACGCGGCGAGCGTGCTGGGACGATGCCTCAGACGGCCTCAGTATTGAGGGATTCCTTTTAATTAAGTAAGTTTTATTATGTTATGAATAGTTTTAATTTTTTTACATTGTAAGGTAACTTTTAAATAAATATTATATTAATAAGGTTTCAATACATACTTAAATAATATAGAACAACCATGGCCAAAGCACAAATATTCGAGTTCATCACACAAATATTTGCCTTGGCCGGGATTCGAAGCTCAGGACCGCCGGCTCAGTATACAGGTGCGCTAAAAACTGCGCTAAACGCGTTGTCACAATTATCGATGTAGTTCATAAAGAAAATGCCACTTTATTTTGATTATTCCTGTTCAGGCCGCAGCTAAATAGATGTCAATAGCAGCCGTTCAATTACCGAGATCGGCCGCAATCGAATTTAACGGCCAGATTTTAATTATAGTTACGAGTAAAATAATCTTTTCAAAAACACAGTAACGAACACCTCAGGAATAAAACGATTGAAATACATAATTATTAACGTCTTTAATAATTATAAAAACGGTTTAAACTCAATTAAAAAGTGTCAGAAGCGGTCCGGCATGTTTCGAACTCATATAGAGCTCTTCTTCAGGGACCAGGGACAGCTATCCGTGCTGCTACGCGACTCACGGCCCACTACGCGGTATTATTATTATAAATGTCTCACGATACTTTTAATAATATTATTTATGTCTTCAATAAAGAAAGGTATTGACGAATATCTTCAATAAAGATTAGTATGGTATTCACAATGATTAATAGTCAGAAGAGCAGTCAAAGTATACCTAGACTATATACCTATTGTTAAAAAACAGCTCGGGTGGGACCACAGTTTTTATTTATGATACCTATAAATCTAACAATGCTGGAATTATCAATTAACTCCTTTTCTGATTTTTTGCAGGAGAAGACATAGAAAATACAGGATTTTCGACATGGGCCGGAGAAAACGGCGATAAAAATAGGTAAGTAAAAAAATGAAAATAGGAAGGGGTAGAAATTGATTTTTAGTGAACTCATATTGTTTCTAAGACAAACTTCTTCACTCTCGCTCTGTCTCTTTCTATTCTCCCTCCCCAGGAGCGTTGAACGTTTAACGCAACAGTGCTTTCCTACCCCCTCCACGGTAGCGTTAACGCAACCGTTTAACGTTTAACGCAACCTTGTTGGAAGTCGCATTAGAAGTTTCACTTCAATAAAATAATGGCGTGGCCCTTTTGCAACAGGTGGCTATAAATATTTTTATACAAAGAGCATATGATATTAGGTATTGATGGAGGAAAGGAAAAGTTAAAAATTTACGCATTTTTGGGGGCAATTCAATCTGTACACATTCAGTTTTTGTTAAGGTGATGTGAATTAATATGTAAAAGAAAATATATGTATTTTAGGAAAGTCATTTTATAGTCATAAAGTGTTCAACTAATTTGAAATAAAGGATATCTTAAATCCAGTGACGTGGCGTGTGTGTGGCGTACTCTAAGCAACCAAACATTATGACGCAGTGCCTTGCCTCTGGGTCCAACCACTCATGCTCGAAGATCTCATAAAAGAAAAAAGGCATTCCCCGAGGGATAAAGTGGCAAAGCATTGCAAAATAACATCTAGTCTAAGCGCGGAGAAGAAGGAGGTATTTTGTAAATTTTTAGGGTTCCGTACCTCAATCGGAAAAAACGGAACCCTTATAGGCACTTTGTTGTCCGTCCGTCTGTCTGTCTGTCAAGACCCTTTATCTCAAGAACACGTAAAGGTATCGAGTTGAAATTTAAACCATACACTAAAGTCTACGGTCCCTTGAAGCTGTGAAAAAATCAAACTTCAACGTTAACGTGAAAAAAAGATACGGCCGTTTATGTCTCAAAAAACGCACATTTCGACACTCTCAAGAGAATAAAAATGATAAGGCACTACCGATGACCTAGAACTATGAAATTTGGCAAGTAATATCGTCACATACTACAAATACTTATAAAAATCTGAAAACTATACATTTGTAATAAAATCATAAAAAATATAGTAGGTACTTTTCAAACATCATATTTGGAGAACTCGGTTGCCTGCATCCTGTATGCGGCGCCATACATGTCAGGTGGAAACTTAACTCAATCAGGCCAATTAATATGGCATAAGTGAAAGTTTGTACGGAACCCTCGGTGCGCGAGCCAGACTCGCACTTGGCCGGTTTTTTTTTAATCTTTGCATTCGTAACGTATACTTTTCGGTCCAGCAGCCCCAAAGAGCCGCACTGCGTGGTGGTGGACGCCGTGAACCCTGGACTGCGTAGCTTCTGGTGCCATTACAAGCAACCCTTCGTCTGCGAGTATAAAATAGCTGACGTTTAGCATAACTTTGACATGCGCCTCTTTCTCGCGATATACTACCTATCTCTTTCTGTACAGCACTGTCAGAGAGTGACGGGTGATGCTATGTCGCGCGACATGAGTCGCGAACCATCGTTGTGCTAGACGGGCTCACAAAACAGATAGGTACAGAAATCAATCTACATACAAGCGCGCTCGAGCAAACGCACACATAGACATTGCTCACGGACACGATATCTCGGACCAGTTAAGACCAGTGCGAGGTGGTGCGAGCGCGAGTGCCATCCGCTTGACGTGTCCGTGAGCAATGTCTATGTGTGCGTTTGCTCGAGCGCTTGTATGTAGATTGATTTCTGTACCTATCTGTTTTGTGACGGGCTGGATAGCAAGGATCCCACTACAGAACAAAACACGCGTACTTAACAGTAACGGAGATGCCAGGACTTTGCGCGGCCAGCGGCACGGCAAGCGGTTGAGCGAGAGATCCGAGCGCGGCGGCATAACGAGTGAGCGAGACAAACGTACCGCTGCCGCTGTCACGCAAAGTCGTGGCATTTCCTGTCATGGCATCTGCTGTCTGTAACACCCGCTGTACCATATATTTTTATGTAAATAAATCATTAATTCATTTATTCTCCGTATAAATCTTTCTTTTGTGAAGAGGCCTTCTAAAATAAAGGCCTTTTAAAATGTATTTTTTTTCATATTATGACAAATATATTGATAATTTCAACCAACTTATTGAAGTGAATAATACTTTTCCCCGAGTTCTAGGTAGTAACATAGCTATTTCATGCTTTCATTACGTGCAGTCGAAAATAAGTTGAAAAAAATAATTTTTCGCGTGAATTTTGTCAATTTCGAGTAGTTTTTGAAACAAAAATTATCAATGAAAAATTCAAACTGTAGGTTTCAAATCTATACCAATAAATTACAATAGCCCTGTTCTAGGTATTTAGTAACATTAATAATATAAATTATGTTAAGAAAAATATCTAAAAGAATCAGTATTTTAAAAGCAATAAGGCCTCTTAACTTGGGAAGAATTGCCGTTGCCCCTTACGAAGTTTCCGTGTGTTGCATCGTTCAAGAGGAATCTAAAGAAGTTATAGCTTTCCAAAGACTGTTATTTATAATTGGTGTATTAATAAGTGTTTTGTGTATAATTTTGGACTGCAGACCAATATAAGTAGTATGAGAAATCGAAATCGTCTAAAATTTTATTACAGTACGATCACTGTTATTGGTCAAATCATGGTTCAATTCAATCGAACACTTTAGTCACAATTCGGTTGTAACTTGTTTATGTTTATTACTACAGAACTCCGTCATTTATGATTGATTATGAACCAATTATAAAAATTGTCAAGGTACAGTCGAGTTCATTTACATCTACACACTTACGAGAACAAAAATATCTGAACACGACCCTATTGTCAGGACCATAAAGTCTTTATTTTTGTTATTATTATATGTTATTTTTGGTCTCGTAAGCGTGTAGATGTAAATGAACTCGACTGTAGGTAGTGCAAACCAATAAGAAAAAACAAAAGAAAAAAAAAAGAAAAAGTATTTTTTTTTTAAATTGTAGACAACAGGCGGCCAAATTCCATCTATTATTATTTGCCCACATGGCATAGTGAACAAACAGATTCGTTTATGCACGTGAACTGTTACGTGCATATGCAAGCACGTTTTGCTTTAAAATAAACGATTTACCTTTGTGACACACAACGAACCGAAGACAATTTAAAAACCAAACACGTTATGCAAACCTTATTAAATAAATTAATTGAAAAACTCTTTGATGAGTCAACTCATTCCACTCCAGTGGGGCATATACACTTTAAAAATTCATTCTTCTCCTTGAATTTTCTTCGTCGTTGCCAACGGTAAATGGCATTTCAACTTCGTTATTAATAAAATACTGTCAACTTTTCAAGCGCAGTAAGTTTTTCAATTTCGCATTTTTTAGGATACAACATGGCGTCCCGGTATAAGTGGATGTTAAGGGTGGGCCAGATGACAGATGTGATTTGTAAGCATTAATTTGAATATATACGGTTCTGTTAAGAAATCTTTCATATCATTTTGTAACTTAAATTCAGAATAAGCTTTATTTCACTTTGGAAGAATCAGCAAGTATTTATAAAGCTATTACAATATAAACTATTATAGGTATAGTAGATTTTTTGACATGGTGCCAAAATTATGACACAAAGTGTTTATGTAGGTACCTGTGTGTCATAATGGCTTTAGCTTTTGTTTATCACTCAGCTTTTCACTTCGACTGGGGACAAATATAACATATTTAAAAAAGACACAAAAAGTGTTTTAGAAACTGGTTGGTCTCGGTTAAACCAACTTTGAAGTTCGCCCTTAAGAGGATATATCACTGGTCCTTTTTCCATACTATCAGTTTACGTTGAGTTTGCACCTGGGAACTGTGGCGTCGCATACAACTGCATACGCATACAAACTTAACGCGACCGTGTTATACAAATCGAGGTTTCGTTCTCGTCTGTTTCCTCCATAATTTGACCAATCTTTATGATATTTTAGGAACTCTCTTTCTCTCTTTGTGTTGGATCATTTCGATTTTTGCGCTTATTATTATATAGTCTTAAGAGGGCGCCAACGCGTTGGCTAGCTCTCTCTCTCACTGAGCGTAAGCGTGAGCGAGATGGAAGTGCGTGCTCGGAAGCGCGGAAATCATTTCTTTGAGTTGTGTCAAATGTGTGCATTTTATATTGAAAATACTTTTACAGATTTTGAGAACTTATAATTGTGCATCTATTAAGCTAAAAAACATTGTTAAAAATTGGGCAAGTGCGAGTCCGACTCGCGCATGAAGGGTTCCGTACCTATATATATATATATATATGTGTCTATAATCTATAACAAGTTTGTTGTATCGGAGCCCCCTTAAATATTTATTTTATTTTATTTTTAGTATTTGTTGTTATAGCGGCAATAGAAATACATCATCTGTGAAAATTTCAACTGTCTAGCTATCACCGTTCTTGAGATACAGCCTGGTGACAGACGGACGGACGGACGGACGGACGGACGGACGGACGGACGGACGGACGGACAGCGAAGTCTCAGTAATAGGGTCCCGTTTTTACCCTTTGGGTACGGAACCCTAAAAACGGAAGGGTTTTGAAGATCCAACCGAAAATATCTAATAAAAGGGTTATGTTTGAGAGATAAAAGTATCGAGAAAATTATAACCAATCGTGTTTTCACGTTGACAAGATTGAAGTAAAACTGTTTAAGTTTCTTATTTCCAAGGGACAGATTTTTAATCACTATGGATGTTAAGATCTAGGATCATTCACCTGACGATTTTGGCATGGGTGGGCTCTTAAGCCAAAATTGCGCCGCGAACAGGCGCTTAGTACACAAATTTTGATTGTGTAATAACAAGCGCAAAAGTAACAGTCTGACACAGAACAGTTCCTTCTCATTCAGTTCTTAATATTTCGTAACGGTCGATTAAGTTTCGGAGGAAGAAAAATACGAAAAGAAAACCTCGATTTTTAAAACAATAGACCAATTCAATACCAATTGCGGCAATTTGTTATGTGATATGTAAAATTGAAAAATAATTTATAAATAAATGAGCATGAGTATGAGTATGAGCATGAGTATGGAAAAATAAAGCACTGGTAATTCCTCTTAAAAGTGTCGCGGTCGCGGCATATTTCCCGATGGGCCGGTGTACCCGCGCCGCCTCGGTAAACGCTCCTGCCCGGTTTGTGTACCAAGTAATGACGTTTTCCGGGTTCCTTCGTTTCCGCTCAAGGATTTCTATTTCGGATGTTCAAGTTATTAATGGTGGTGCAAATTTAATAGTAATATAATACAGTAAGCAGTCGGTTTAGCTGTATTATTTCCCATTTATTTAGTGTCTAATGTCGGACAAGCCGAACCAAATTCGGTTTAGAGCAGTAGAGAAGGGTACACAAATGTTTCTTAAATAGGCAAGTCGGTTGGAATAGAGTTCAATTTTAATTATTTTATGAAGTGTGTTTACACTCACGTGAAATTGTCATAGGATCGGCCCGTCGGCGCGCGCTATTAGGGCGGAACGTCGACAAAAAAATCAGTGACAAAGTTACCGCGCCGCTGTACGGATACTAGTACTTGATGAAGAGCTCCATACGAGTTGGGAGCATGTCGGACCGTTTACAATACAATAATGAAATAACGTTTTACCAAAGTTTGAATGTGCTATATTTTATTTTATTTTATTTTATAAGCAGCAAAGGATCGTACCGTCTGATGGTAAGCGATAACCATCAGTTATAGAGCACTAAACACTTTTTCTTAATTAAAACATGTAACTGCTGATATCGCTTGTTTTATTATTTTAAATTATTTTTTAATCTTAGCCTCTACCGTGCGTAACGACCACATCAGACAGAGCGAGAGTGTGATGTCTCAGTTTATTTATAACATAGTCTGTACTCGGTACAGGGACGCTTACTTGACAGCTCTGTTTTGATGTCATGATTCATTTAGTCTGTACCGAGTACGTTCCATTACAGCAAGTATGTTGCCAGCCTTTCGGATGGGAAATACGCTCTTTTCTTGAAGGTTTGAGCCGTATCGATACGAAAACACCGCAAACGAAATGAGAAAGAGAAGCTTCTTGACCTGGGTTAAACCAACTTTGTACCCACCGGGAAATATGCCGCGACGCTTAATAACAAGCTTGTCTGTTGTGTCGTTGCTTGTCCCGGTGGGCCGGTGTACGCCCCGGTGGGCCGGTATACGCCCCGGTCTGGTAAACGCCGGGCCCCGGTATGTTTAATAACGTCTTCCGGGTTCTTTGGTTTCTGCTCAAGGATTTACATTTCGGATGTTTGTGATTTTAATGGTGGTGCTAATGTATTAAAATACAGTAAACATGTCGGTTCAGCTGTCTCATTTATTTAGAGTGTCTAAGTAGGGATTAAACGAAGATGCGGCTGGGTCCAGCGTTAATATTACCTATTTTATTATATGGCGTAGATACGTGCACCATCCTGACGAGAGAAAGAAAAAGTAAAACTAAGCAATGCTTGTACTAAGTATGTGTAGGAAAATATAGTTATATAATGAGATAAATATTACCTAAATACATGGAATGTATTCATGACCCTGGAACAAAATTGTCGAGGTTATCACACAAATATTTGCCCTTGCCGGTTGCAGGGATTCGAACCTACAAACTCTGCCACTGAATATAGAAGATAGAAGTATAACTACAACAGATCGAACCCAAAACTTGGGCATTAGTGTATGAGAATTAGAGTAATAAATCAAACACACGACTACCGCAAACTATCACGATATGTCGCATGTTGCTCAGGTCCCCAAATTAAACGAAGTCATATTTGCCAGAATTTTGATGCTCTGCTATTCTTGAATTTCCTTAATTTGGTAATGCCTGTAGCGTGTAGCAAGACAGGACTTAAGGGCGTCCTAAACGTGTCTTTTTATGGTCTAGAAGGGACTCAAGAAGGGTTTTTGGAACGCGATACCTATAATAACGTAAAAAAATTCAAAAAAAAAAGAAATCGGTTGAAAACGGCGTCCTCTAGATGAGAAGAGCTGGAAATCTAGACAAAAGTACATTCAAAAGAAATACGAAAGTGTTTTATGTAAAATTGTAAGGGGGACAGTTTGCTTGCTTGGCACATTTTTTTTTAAACAATAGTAAGGGAAATACGGGAAAGATTTGAATTATAACAGCATTTAATATAAACACAGTTCAAGCAATTAACCCAACTACTATCATACGAAGGCGGGAATTTCCGCCAAATGCCCGGATTAACCCGCCGAGTACAAGTCGTGAGCATATATTACGATATAATGGCCAGCCGTGCAACAGTACCGATATTACTGCCAGTGTATCAACATCCAACTAGACCTGAGAAACATTAGCTGCTCTAGCACAACCTCTAAAATGAGATTCCATTATCCATCACTATCGCTTCAATACAGGGCAGAAAAGTCGCGAAATAGGCAGCCTACGGTGCAAAGTGGAATACCAAAACTCATAACTATCTGAACATGTACTGTAACACCCAGTCAGTAAGAGTCGTATTCAGATATTTATGAACGCCTTACATGCTGCGATATATCTGATGGCGACTGTACATAAGCGATCTAGAGCAGTGTTCCGCAAAAATGTCCCGCGATTTATCTCATAAAGTTACAAAAACGGATTTATCTTTTATGGTGTACGAGTACCTCGAAAATGTACTGATTTCCTAGACCTTTGTGTACTTTGAACACTTAAAGCCCAACCATGTCCTAGAGAATGTTTAAAGTATTATGTTACCGTTTCATTTGAAGTTAAATAACTGGTGCTAATAGCTTCACCGTGTCATGGCTGCAATTTGGCCTAACGTCAAGTCGTCAGGATGTTTACATTGTTCCCGTGACGTACGCACAATACGGACTACGGACCCCTGGACTTTTGTACGGAACCCGTATTTAAATGATACTGGAATTTCATACGGAACTTTCTGCAATGGATTTTGTGTGTCTAATACTTTTGTAATAAATGGGCTCTTCGGGAAGATTTTAACAGACTTATTTTTGCGTAAAGGAAGTTTAAAGGGAGAGTGGTATTCAACTTATATCTCGTACAGCTATCAAATAGCCTGTAGCGTTTATAGTGCCAAATTTATGACATCACGTAGACTAGAAGATTAAGTTTTCCCGAGATATTTTACCATATTATACCTAGTGTTCTGCTTACGTAAGAAATTTTTATACCCCTATTTTTTCGAAACTTTAAACCAACCTTTTCTTAGTTAGTGCGATTTGGATGAATAAAAAAATTTACAAAGACAATAGCATTGCCAATACCATTGCAATAGCATTGACACAACATCGTCAATACCATGTTGTGTCAATGCTGTTGTCTTTGTAAAGTTTTAGTATATATTTTTTTACGACAAAGAAAAAGGAACACTTAAGTAATCATTTCTCTCGTGGTCGTCACATCAAGCGTGGTGGCACGTTTGACAATTCGTGGAGTGGTCCACTGAGTCACAGTATAATAAAGAGTACTAACGTACAGTATGGACACTCCCTGCCTCCCCCCCGAAAGTGCCGCCCACCCGCGCTCGGTTACCTCGCAGTTACCGGCTGGCAGGGACGCGACGACGCGGTGCGCAGAGCGGAGGCCACGTATAATATTCAAATATTAAACAAATACTTTTGTAATGGGTGTGTGTACGGTTGTTTAAGCTCTATAAACAACAAGAATAATAGAAAGTTCTACAGATTCCCATTGGATGAATCAAGACAAGTACATACCCAGTTATTTTCAAAGTGTTTTATGTTTTAGTAGAAAACCAACTTACAATAGGTACTTATGTTTAGTTTTTTTTTTGCCCTATCCGTTTTCGACCTAAACCTATCAGATCACACTGAAAACAACACAATATATATATATGAACAAAAAATCATGTTTTCAACTTACGTAATATTATGGCGGCCTGAATTTCCTTACAAAAATTTAGTTAAGTACTTCGTTTATACTGATTCAAAATAGGAAACTATATGTATAAATCGAGCTTCGATACCCACCTTACAGCGTAATATGTATATGATTCTTATTTCTTCCTAATTCGCGCAATGAGTTTTTAGTCATTGAGGTTTTATCGAATTTGAACGCGGGCGGAATTAGAAATCGTAGTTTAACATTAGTTTAATTATAAGCACACAAAATTAATTCGACGCCGCTATTACAAGGTCATCTCATATTGCTGCACATTGTGTTCCCGACTCGTGCGTTCAATTCAAAATGGCGGCAACCCTAGCATGTCTTATCTCACTCACACAAGCATGGTACGCGTTCACCTACACGAGCTTAGACTGTGTGCGTAGCAACGCGTTTCTTTCATACATTTGATCGCCATTGTCCGAGGTGTGACTGAGTGCAGTCTTGACTTGGTCGGTGCATCTCATCGGTGGCCCGCCGCATGCTCTAGCTAGTGCGTTCGACTTTCCCCGGCAGCAGAGAGCGGTGGCTTTAATTGGCGGCGGTGCCTCACTCACTCTTATTATGTATTTGTCCACTATAATCGCACGTAAAACGTACAAACTGGATATCGTATACGGTTTGACTCTTATTCAAAAGAAAAATAACATGACATTAGTTGAATTGGGTCCATTTCAATTTTGTTGTCGATTTCTTTTTTTCTCTGTTTTCAATAAAATTTGGTGAGTCGGTAAAGTTGCTTATTCTGACCATGGTAAGCCCAATTTCACACTACGCCCTACAATTTTTTCCATTGAGCTACACCAAAATGTATTACATAAATTTCCCCAAATTAGTTGATTGAAACAGTGGATTGGCTTTTATCGCTAGCTAAACGATCTCCTTTAAAACGCCAACCATTGACTTTCCTTTAAGAACATCAAGACAAAATGAAGCGAATCCCAAAAAAGCGGTTTATGATCCGTACATCTGTGGAAAGACGCCAGAGCTTTATCGATATACACAATAGATTAGATAGAGCTTACGAAGCGGGAAGCGACAGTGGGCCCGATGCGGATATAATCCGCTTTTGGAGATAAGGTGCAAACTGCACGTTGCATATGGTTTCGGCTGAGCCTGAACGGCACGGTATTCGTGACGAAACTTGAGAGATTAGGATTCAAGAACGATTTTTTTATTTTCAGATGGAAAACTGGTATTTTGTTATGCAGTAACAGTACTCATGTACTGTCAAATAGAAGAAATTACAAAAGAATACTCTTTAAATTATAATAAAACATATTTTAGTGTTTTCATAAAATGCTTAATCAGGGTTCGTAATATGTGAACAAAGTTCACAAAAGTGCTAGGGCCGTCACTACATATTATATATACATAAAACCATATTATGGTTGGTTGCCATCATGCATAGGTAATTTCAATCGATTTTGCTCGCATTCTCGAAATCCTTTTGGTTTTTCACACGTATTCGAAAAATACATATTTTTTATTTATATGAGCCGAGTTAAGTAGGTAATGGGTCGTTTTTATTTACGCTAATAGAACGACTAGGTAAATGACAAAATAAATATGTGCCAAAACCAAGGATGAAGAACAGCACTTTCCATAACATAAAATCAGAGGGTAGAAATTGGACGCTTTTTTATATCCCTTCCAAATATTCCATCGCATGTGAATGTAACGAAGTCGCGCAGGTGTCGGGATGCAAACTTGCGGATGTGAGGTTTGCCGTGAATTTCAAGCTTGCGAATATAAAATTGAATGACTTAAGACGTGGCGCCCAAATGAAGAGTGCGGGAGAAAAGTTAAGTTTTCCAGCCGTAAATAGCAATTCGAAAATGAGGTTTTGTAAAAATCGAAGCACCTTCAGGGATGGGTAATAACGTGAATTTATTTACCCGTAATTTATAAGAATAAATAGGTGTAATCTAATACGTTAAGTCCCTACATAATTTATGAGAAGAGTACCTAGTACTCTCAGTTTGCCAGTTAAAATGTTGTAAGGGTGCGGTGTGTTATCGAGTTTCTTTGGTAATTACTTTCTTCCACGAATAATAAAATTGATTGGGTGTTTCCCAAAAGGCTAAGAATGTCGTTTATTTCGTTTAATTCGTCTAATGCTCAAAATTCCTCATCTTTTTATTTAAACAGTTTAAATTACTAGAGGTCTTTGAGTTGGTGAAGTAGGAAATGTACAGGGCGAATGAAACTTACCTCTTTTCAACCAAGTTTCTTAAATTCAACTCCATGTTCTCAGAACGATCTGGAAAGAAAAACAATAGCATTAAAAACTATCATCACTTAAATAAGTGCTGTGGTATGTTCAAGTGCTGTGTTCCGCTTATTTTGTTTACCTACATCTAACAAAATGTATTTGTCTCGGTATTCTAGTCTTCAGTATTCTAGTTTCTTGTAACTAAGGTTGCCAGGTCGCCCAGTGATCATTAGTACTAGCCTGATAGCCGGACAGACCAGCCAGTTTGGCCGGACATTTGAGTAAAAAGGCCGGACACCCTGCATTACTGATATCTTTGATTTGTGGTCTCAGGTTTGTGTCTCAGTTTTAATAGAAACATTTCGATCCGTTCCTGACAATTTCACTTGAGTGTAAACCGCATAATACAATAAAGAAATATATCTCGCGAAAGTTTTACTAAAATTATTGTGAGACTTATTTTTAGGAGAAACGTAAACGTAATCGGGACGCTGTGTTGCATTTGAAAATTACATTTTCACGACACTGCTCGAAAATGTGGTTGTAGATTACCTGAATCCAGTACACAAAACTGCTTATATATGTTCATTTATAAACTGCATATCTATGTTAGCTCCCAACACGACAACAATGTTGGACCTTACGGTAACAGTTCGTATCTACACTTGAATTTCATAGTAAGATACGACTTTTTAGAAAATATTTCAGACTAATTTTCTCGGCCGGCTTAAACGACAATTTAACCAATCAAAGCTTAATCGTCTGCTGCATGTCAAATTAAATTGACCAATGAGAATGCGTCATTTATGAGGTGTATATTTTTCTTAAACTTATAAATACCCATAAACGAGTTTATTTTCTTAAGTAAGATAATACTCCTCAGGTTTACTTTTTAATAAGTTTTTGTTAAAAAAGGTTTTACTCTTAAAAACATGAACATTTATATTTTAAAATTAGTTATGGGGCGTAAAACAATTTCCTAATTTCTACAATTACTAATTTCTCAACAAATAAACAGTTTTCAACAAATAAACACTTTAAATTACTTATATAAATATTGAGTTCATATTTTTTTTTATTCGGCTGAAAAGCTATGACTCCATTGCGACGAGATGCTATGCGCGCATGAGCAAGGGGCAGCCGGCCATATTAAAAAAAAAAAACAAAATGTATTGTTTAGTACCTAAATATTAAAATTGGTTTTGTAATGTGATAATGTGATTAATTTAATAATGTTCACATTGACTCACGAAATATACAATATTAGGAACGTATGTTAATATTGCATATCGTTACAATGACCCTTCAGTGTATAATGTATCGTAGGGTTGTTTACCTGAGTGTAACCTAGACTATAAATATTTAAATGTCTAAATTAAGTTGAAAGTGAGGTAAGTTTGAATATTTTTGTTATTTCTTCGTAACTGGGTTGAAAATCGTCTTTATGTCGTTTGAATCTGGGGGCACGATCAGCTTTATGTTTATAATAGCCTTGATTTTTACAACAATGAGGCTGCAACTAGGCGCCGAGTTTAAGGAACAATATGAAAAAACTCGTATCATAATATATTTCCAAGTGTCGTGAAAAGCACTATGTTAAGTCTCGGCTGAAAGTGCAATAGATTAACTCGTACTATCGAAGGCCTCCCCTGCGGGTCGGCCTTCGAAATTTACTCGTTAATCTATTGCTTACTTTACAGCCTCTACAACAATGTACTATTGTGGCTCAGGCTTAAAAACACCCGTTCAACCCACGGGAACAATAAATTTTGTTGAGATAAAAAGTAAACTATGTGTTAATTCAGAGTGTGAGCTATCTTCATACCAAAATTTATCAAAAGTCGTCCAGCCATTTCAGCGTGAAGAAGTAACAAGCATAAGTTTGTGAGTGTGTTTGTGCGTTTATGTGTAGACATAAACGCACAAACATATTCAAAAACTTTCGCCTTTATAGTATTAGTGTGATTAGCAAGATATATAACTTGCGGATCAAGATAAGCCCAAAGTCTGAATCAACTTTGTCACTTGTCACTTTATATTTCTTCATTTGGGTAGTCAAAAAGCCGAAAATTCAAGCCAGTGGACCATCAGTGCTGAAATTATGTAAATTGAACACCGAGCCCCTTTGAAGCCGGAACACCGCACAGGTGGGATACGTGTGGTCGTTAGCTTGCGTTTAATGAGTTTTTAAATAAGGGATTAACTGAAGTTTTGCACGAGCAATGACAGTCACTGGCCTCTTGCATTTATAAAACATGGTAAAGGCTCCTTATCTGTTCAAAAATGCTGATTGTTTTCAAATATATTGATAATTTCAACCAACGTTTTAAAGTAAATAATACTTTTCCCTGAGTTCTAAGTAGAAGGTACCTAACATAGTTATTTTCATGATTTAATTGCGTGCAGTCAATAACAAGTTGAAAAACGAAAAAGTTAGGGAGTTCTGTTATTGGGTATGTATAAAGGGAGATCTGTTATTGGCTATGTATAATGTATAATTATTAAGCTCGTGATTTAATGTAAACGCTGTTGAACTTCTTAAATAAATAAATGGCTCGAAAAAAAAAAAACTCTTTTTCGCGTGAATTTCGAGTAGTTTTTGAAACAAAAAGTATCAATGAAAAATTCAAACTGTAGGTTTTAATATATACCAATAATGTTTTATCATAGAGAAAGAGTCTTAAACATACAGCATTTTAAAAGGAATGAGGCCTCTAAACTGAAGTTTTTGTGTAACGGAAAAGTCGACTATCGAGGTCAAGCAATGGCAGTCATTGGCCTCTTGCATCAATAAAAGATGATTTAAGCGTCAAAAAGTCAATCAATCAATCAATCAAATCGTTTATTTGCTAGAATACAGGTAGTTACAAGTGCCGCACTTACGAACGTGGCTCGATAGCTCGATAGGTACTTAAGCTTAAAAAAACAAAACTGCCCTTCTTTCTTCTTTTCTTAATAGATATCAATCGTATTCAAGGGTTGCATTAACCCTTAATGAATGCTGCAAGCACAAAGGATTTTAAAACGATCGCTGTGCAAGGAATGGAACACGATTCTTTTCAAAGGCATTTTATGGAAGATAAAATGGTTTAACTTAGAAAGAATGCAAGTCTAAAATGATGTAAGGCAAGGAATTTTCTAAATGATTCTATTGAAAGAATATTAAAGCAGGATGGAAATTAATAGTAATATTCTGATTGCTTTTCAATGAATTCCACTCACAATTATATTAATACTTATCATGGAAGCATAATGCGATTCTAAAGCCTTTGCAAATGATGAACTTATATAACCTAATATTAACTACTGATGGAAGTGTACCTAATATTTTTTTTAACACGTCAATGTTATGTTTAATTTATCGTCATACTGATATTTAAATACAATTTTTTTTAGTAAGTAACTTACTGTAAATATTTGAGCTAATTCATTACTAATTAATCAATGGCAACAAGTCAAGCATGTAGAAATGTTTTTAAATCTTTAATACCGATAAACCGCTCCGTCGGCGCTATGCTAGTAGCATGTTTATTGTTGTATATAACCATTTTCCCATGTTAGTGGCGTGGCGTGGCGTCCATAGAAGCAGATTTACACCGGCTTGCCCATTTTTGAAAATGTTCCCTATTGTTAATGATTAAGCTTAAATCGGTCTATGCTTGCGCCGATATTTGTTTCACACCACGCCACTATGGGCTACGGGCGTAGCACTATAATATCTTTAGTTGTAAACTTTTCACGTATAAATTAATAGATGTGAGACGTGTCTAAGGGGACTAATATTGACATGTGTATTTTGTGGTTCCCAGCGCATTAAGCCTCTTAAATTGATGTTACTGGTGACCGGAGAGCAGGCGGTTTCCTCGCTCAAAAAATCAGTTTGGCGATTCAGCGAGGAAACGCCGCCAGCATCTTCGGCATTATGCCGCAGCGGCCACTCTTAGATTTAATTTAACTTTATTGTGTTCTAGTTTAGTTTTATTGTAACCTCGAACGTACCTGTTAAGTAACGTTGAGGCCTAAGATGGAGCATGCTTGTCTAGAAGGTGCCTATTCACTCAACTTGAAGAGATCTAAGTTACATTTTTCAAGGAACAGGTGCGCAGGAAGAGAGTTGCACTCTTTTGCTGTCCTGATAAGAAAAGTAGACTCAAAGCGTTTTGTACGAATCAATGGAATATCAACAACATAAGGGTGGAACCCAAGTCCTCGCCGGGTACCGTAATGTCGAAATGGAGATGGTGGAATTAGTTCGTGCAATCCCAGTGCACACTCATTCGAAGTGCAACCTGTAGAAGACCGATAAGCTGGTATCTGGATAAGATTTTTTGTTCTTATCTCAAATAAATAAATAAGTCAGTCAATATTTAGTAGCCCCTTTTTGTGGTTTCTCGGCACAAAAGTACTCCCACAGTGTAGTGTATGATAAAATCCGTCCACAAACGCGGCTATCGGGCGCCTGTCAGGCGCAGGCTTATCGTCCACAGGGCCATATAGCCTGTCGCTGTTTGTGGGAAAAGTTCGCAAAAACATTTACCCGCGTACAAGTTGTATTTTTATATATGGAGAGGTAAATATAGATAGTAGATAGTGCGTGAATAACACGGCAAATTTCTAAACTTTATTGCCAATTTAAGACGTTCCTGTTAAAGAGAAGGATTCTTGATAATTTTGACTTTATTGACGACTCAGTAGGTGCATGGGTAGTGAGGCCCGGCCAGTATGTATCTTATCTTGGTAGCGAGATAGCGCTACCCGTCACTCTCTTACATTACGACACAAAAAGAGACGGGTAATTATTTCACGCGAGAAATAATCGCGTATGACAATTATGCTGGGCTGGGCTCAAATTCCAGCAAGGGAAAATATTTGTGTGATGAATTCGAATAATTATTGATGGGTCATGAATATTTTCTATGTATTTAAGTATGTATATAATTGAATGTGTAAGGTGTTTACATACATCATTTATGCTCCATTTATAAAAAAATGATATTTTTTTTTAAATTTCTGACTAACTTTTTTGGTGTTTGTTGCTACATCTTTATTAATGTAATGGCTCTATCTCTATGCAAGCTACTTATTACCACAGAAAACCCTAAAAATGTATTCATAGTACAGGGATCCACTTTAACCGTGAACTACTTTTTATTTTTGGTATATAAATTATGCGATCAAGTCTGTACATGCTACGGTTGGAAAGATACACGGCGGTGTGTATCTTTCCAACCGTAGCAATCGTGGCATGTACATACTGTGACAAACGTACAGAATTTTAGTAATAGGCTCCCGTTAACACAGTTTGGGTACGCCTAACATAACGCGTAACCCTAAAAAACAAGTCAGAACTTGTTGCTTTAACTTTAAAGGGAAACCTGTGATAAGAGTTACTTCGCTGTTTATGATGGAAGGCCGCAAAGGGCTCACTTTGCTCCCGCTCAGCGTTTTTCCACATCACTCATCCGCGCAAAACCCCCGAGTGCCTTAACGCATACTCGGAAACAAACAAATATTAATACTGCAAATGCCTTGGAGACCGTGAAAGTGGAACCAGAGAGAACAGTCTGATCATTTGTCATAGACCTGCACGTTTTTAGGGTGCCGTACCCAAAGGGTAAAAACTGGAGCCTATTACTGAGACTTCGCTGCCCGTCCGTCCCTCCGCCCGTCTGTCCGTCTGTCACCAGGCTGTATCTCAAGAACGGTGATAGCTAGACAGTTAAAATTTTCACAGATGATGTATTTCTATTGCCACTATAACAACAAATGCTAAAAATAAAATAAAATAAATATTTAAGGGGGGTTCCCATACAAAAAAACTTACAGATAATACGGAACCCTTCGTGCGCGAGTCCCACTCGCACCTTGGACGCTTATTTTTTTATGTTTTTGTCAAATCCAACATTTGTTGCTATGCCCAAAAATGCTTTATCGTTTAATTTAAGTTACAGGGGTGACTCATTTTATTGGTTAGTGCAAATCTATATCAATGGACCTATAAACATACAAAAAATACAATTTAACCTGCGAATATTTTAATATTTTTTTTGAAATGTCTTCTAGGCACAGACATTACATTAAGTTTTATAATTCCATAAAGCCGGCATTGCATAAAGCGACTATTTTTCATGGTTTTATTTAAAAACCGCTCGTTTTCTGTCAACCGAACAAGCTCTTCTATAAGCTTTGCTCAAACTTTTCGCGAAGCATAAGAAAGCTCCAGCCTCTTCCTAACGATATAAATCACCCCGGAGTGGGCTTCATCATAATTCCAGGGAATTACCTACCGCTGGATGCCGGGAAATTTAGCGAAAGAAGTTTTTTTTTGTTGGAAATTATTTACTGCCAGCAATAATTGTAGACTTAGCTGACTCTCTTTTATTGTAAAACTAGCTCCGCCGCGCGATGTTACCCGCTCACATCCCATGGGAACAATACATTTTCGGGGTAAAAAGTAGCCTATGTGTTAATCCATGGGGGCAGCTATCTTCATACCAAACTTTATCAAAATAAAAACTGAGTGACTTTGAGTAAATCTGACCTCAAGAGCGATATTATGAAATTCCCCTTTAAGGCGTGGCTATTTATTTATGTAGACAGGTTAGAATACTATACGGGGTCTTCAAGCAATTGAAAAAATCTTCAAGAAAACGATGCTAACGGCGCTAAATGATGCCCGTAGTTTCCCCGTAACAAAGTACTAAGCCCTCTTTATGCTTAGCATCATCTCATCAGGTAAATAACGTAATTGTAAGCATAATGTGAATTTTGTACCTAAAACAGTTGGAATTCATCTAGTTCCTTTCGTGTGACGCAGTTCTAAAGACGTACAAACATACATAAAATAAAACCACTTATTCAAATTTGTGACCTCCAAATTTATTTATTTATTTATTTATTTATTGAAAAACAGGTTACATAACATTACAGCCTTCACTAATTTCTTGTAAAATACCACAAATGTACCTTAGAATAAATACGCCTAGAACGAGAGTCTTCATTCAAAAGATTTGCGAAAGATGAAGCCGATTTTGGTTTTATGTGTGTATTGTTTGTCTACGAACCAATCATAGACGTTTGCTCGTGAAATTGACGTTGTGACAGATGCGTACTCGGACAAAACTATGCCCGCGACAGAGGGCTTACCAGGGTTTACCAAAACGGGGGGGTAATTCGAACAATTTAAGAGAGATGATGGAGATCTCTCCATTTCATCGCCATCCGTCACTTTTGACGTGTCCCTAGACAAATGGCGATATGCCTAGAACATCGCAACTTCGTCAATCCAGTCACGCTTATGTGACGGCATAAATAAAAGGCGCCTACTTTAACTTGACCGTGTAGTGTGTGATTTAGTCAGTTACGTTTCGTTCAAAACAGAAATTCATATGCATGAATGCATTTTTGACATTCATTATCGCCTTTGTATTTCCAAAATTGAGATGAGATATGTCACTTGAAGGTCATCGCGTTTTAATGACAGTTCAAAGGCGATATCACTGTTATCTAATAGAGTTTTGACGTTTTGCGATCTCTCAAACGGCATTCTCGAATTAGGTCCCTGGCTTCACTTTCAAGCGCTGACTAGATTTTAAGGCGTATTCATTCTCAGAAATATACTTACATAGTACATTACTGCAGACGCCGGGAAAGAAGGGCTTGCCGGGTGAGTAGGTATAGATATGCGAATAATCGGATAGTGATACGAAGCCGGCAAGCGCTTTTCACGGCTAAGGCATGTATAGTGCTTTTCTTAAACATATCTAATGAAAAAAAAATATATATATATATCATAAGTAATTCAGCTGTTTAGAATGATCTTGACCACGACGCCATGTAAAAAAAACCGGCCTAGGCCTTAAATTTTGTATGAAATTCCTGTACAGTTCTCTCGAGTTGTTCCGCCCGAAACGTGATACTTAGAAGCCCGTTATAATATAATTTGTCAATCAACTTTTTTCTGTTGCTTGTTGCCATGGGTGATGTCTCCTGCGTTACTCTTTAAAACTACGATTTTTGGCGGCAATATTCAACATTTTTTTGTAATTGCAGCAGTTATAGCCCAGCCCATTCTTATTTAAATTATCTCTTGAAAATACCATTTTTAGAAGTTTAATCACAATTGGAGGGGCAATGGACACTTTTCCACCGAAAAGCATGTAATATTCTTCTCTAGCTCTGATGACAGCAGCAGAAATGGAGTTGCTATTGTTATCCCGAAAGATCTCAAGAATTGTGTGCTGGGATACGAACCTGTCAGCAGTCGCGTGATTAGCATAAAACTTAAGGCGTCACCAATAAACTTCAATATCGTGCAAGTATACGCTCCCACAAGTGCTGCAAGTGAAGCCGATATAGAGGCATTCTACTTAGAACTAGAAGCTCTCATCTCCAAAGTCCCTAACAGAGAGCTCCTACTAATACTAGGTGACTTTAATGCTAAGATAGGATCGGATGCTCACGAAATCAGTCAGTGCGCAGGCAAATTTGGACTTGGCCAACGCAATGAAAGAGGTGAACGCCTTCTGCAATTTTCAGCCGACAACAACCTAGTTATCTCAAATAGTTTTTTTCAACACCACCCTCGCCGGCTTTACACTTGGGTATCACCTGATGGCAAGCATCGAAACCAAATAGACTACATACATCTTAATAAGATCGAGGTGGAAAACGTCCATAAGAAATAGTCATACGCTGCCTGGGGCTGATTGCGGATCAGATCACCAACTGCTGATCTCCAAAATTAAGCTCAAACTAAAAACAGCTAGGAAAGAAGAGAAACAGCTACGGCTTGAGGTAAAAGATAAGCCAACGTTTCTGAAAAGTCTCGAAGAAAACTGGCACGTATGGACTGAAGCAAGTACGGTTGCAGACTCTTCAGATCAATTATGGCAACAAGCTAAGCAACTTATAAAAACTGCGGTGAAAGAGTCAACTCCACCGACACAGCCTCGCAAAAAACGTCATTGGTTCACTGACAACACTCTGCAAATAATAGAAGAGAGACGGGCCATGAAAGCGGCAGGATCAGGTAGTCGACAGTTAAATGCCAAGAACTCTCAAGTCCAACAAGCATGTAGACGTGACCTTAATAATTACCTTAAAGGGATTTGTACAGAATTAGAAATTCACGCGCACAGGAACGAATCGAGAGATCTCTATCATAAAATCCGATCTCTTACAAGCAGCTTGACATCTAGAACATGGGCTATTAACAACCCACAAGGCGAAACAGTGACTGAAATTGCAACAATCTCTGAAGTATGGAAAGAGTACTGCCAGTCACTTTTTCAAGACCCACAGTCAGAATGTTTCGAACAAACGGAACCTGTAAATGCCGAGATGGAACCGGATATCATGAAGGATGAGGTGAGAGCTGCGATACACCACCTGAAGAATGGTAAAGCCACAGGACATGATGCTATCCCGATTGAGACCATAAAAGCTACTGCCGAATATGGCGTCGAAATTTTCCAAGCTATTTGCAATAAAATATGGCAGTCGGGAAAGTGGCCGCAGGATTGGGCACATACCGTCTTCGTACCACTGCACAAGAAGGGATCTACTAAGACATGCAGTAACTATCGGCTCATAGCACTGATTTCCCATGCAAGCAAAATACTACTACACATCCTCAACGAAAGATTGAAGGCCTATCTTTCGAAAGAAATAGCACCCGAGCAGGCGGGTTTTGTAAGAGGAAAAGGTACCAGAGAACAAGTCTTAATAGTACGCCAAATCATCGAGAAAGCAAGGGAGTTTAACAAGCCAACCTACATATGCTTTGTTGATTTTTCCAAAGCGTTCGACTCCGTAAAGTGGCCTGTTCTCTGGAAAACGCTACTTGAAATGGGAACTCCAAAACACCTGGTACATCTCCTCAGGCGCCTTTATGAAGATGGAACCGCATCAGTTAGAACCGATGGTGTCTTGTCCAGTCACTTTCACCCAAGTGCCGGTGTTCGACAAGGATGCATTATATCTCCGCTCCTGTTCAATATTTACACAGAGCTTATCATGAGAATTACTCTCGAAAACTGGAATGATGGTGTTGCCATAGGAGGAGCTAAAATATCTTACCTACGTTACGCAGACGTTACCACCCTGTTCGCCTCTAGTGTTTGCCGCATGGAGGAACTTCTTAGTCGGATGGAGCAAGTGAGCTTAGAGTTTGGCCTAAAAATTAACCGCAGCAAGACCAAAATAATGATTGTTGACCGAGCAAATAACAATTCGCCTGAAATCGCTAGCATTGCGAACTGTGACGTCGTCCAATCTTATACGTACCTTGGCTCACTGATATCTAACACCGGGGGCTGCGTGGATGAGATAAAGAGGCGCATGGCTATCGCAAGATCTGCTATGGGCAAACTAAAGAACATATGGCGAAATCGTAACATCACCAAGACCACGAAAGTAAGACTAGTCAGATCCTTGGTATTTCCCGTGTATTTATATGCCGCAGAGACTTGGACTCTAAGAGAGATAGAGAAACGTAAGATAGATGCGCTAGAAATGTGGTGCTGGAGAAAGATGCTTGGCATATCATGGACAGAATTTCGCACCAACCAGTCCATTCTTCAAGAGCTGAACATAGAACAGCGTCTGTCGTCATTAGTGAAGTCCCGAATCCTCACCTTTTTCGGGCACGTGTCAAGACGTGGAGCTTTGTCCATTGAGCGCCTGGTGGTCCAGGGCAAAGTAGACGGTACTAGACCACGCGGTAGATCTCCCATGAGGTGGACTGACCAAATCAAATCGACCACAAATTGTCCCTTGAACGAGATCACCAGACGCGCGGGTGTGAGAGAAGAATGGCGCCGTGTGGTTAGGCTTGCCACACAAGGAATGACAGCCACGACCACTCTGCCAAGAGTGTAACGACAAAGAAGAGAGAATCACAATTGTCTCCTGAGTGACTGGACAGAATAACAACAAGAAAACAGTTGGTGCACCCTAATACACGTTACGACCACATTTCTATGCATTTTTGAGATAAATATTTTATACCTACAGTTTTGCAATAGTACAGATTCGCACTGTGACATAGGTGGACAGATCTTAGCTGGAGCGTTGGGACATGTCTCGAGTGTCACGACCCATCACCAACTTCGGTGAATAGGGTCACTAGTTCGGAGTGCTGACGTGCGGGCGTATAAAGATGCTTGCTCACCGCGAGCGTTCTGTTATATGACGACGCGTTTGGCTCGGTTTGTAGACACCTGCCTACTGAGTCGGCGGTCCCGGGTTCAAATCCCGGCCGGGGCAAATATTTGTTCTTGGGTCATGGATGTTATCTATATATGTATTTATATATTATGTATATTGTCGTCTAGTACCCATAGTACAAGCTTTGCTTAGTTTGGGACTAGGTCGATTTGTGTATGATTGTCCCTTAATATTTATTGTTTATTTATATAACATTACAGACACAGTGAGGGAGGAGAACCGAGCAGGCAGCTCACAGAAACGGAGCGGAGATGTGTAGAAAGGACCAATCACGTTCCTCAGATCTAAATGACCTTATTTTGAGCTTCACAAAGACCTGATTGGATCATTTTCTCCGCTCTGCTTTTGTGGACAACAACAATGCATATGCAACAAACTAAATAAATAAATATCAGACAACCTCACACAAATCGATCTAGTCCCACAGTAAGCTTTATTAGGCTTGTGTAATGGAGACTAGACGACGATAATCATACTCATATAGATAAATACATACTTAAATACAAATAACACCATGACCCAGGCACAAATATTCGAGTTCATCACACAAATATTTGCCCTTGCCGGGATTCGAACCCAGGACCAAAGACAAAAGTCAGTACAAATAGCGGTTTAATGCCAAATGGCATTCGCTACCAGTCAACCATAGGGCCAAATAATGCACATCTCTTATTATTTGGAGAATTACGTTAACTTACAGGCAAAGTCATTTTATTTTTATAGTGAACACTAATTGAACGGATGTAAAATCTAAAAGTATGTACAGAACGATATTTTTCCGTGGCAATTATTAACACACTACAACACAACAATACTTTATTGCACACGAACAAGAAAAATATTACATGAGAGATCTTAAATTAAACAATGGTAGACAATAGGCAGTCTTTACTAATGAAAAAACCTTCAAATTATCAGCCTGACGACCCTTTCTCATAGTTAACATACGACATATCAAATGGTCGGGACACACTCGTGGCGGTGACGAAGGGATTCAAAGCGCCGTGGAATCTCGAGATATTCAATTTTCTCGCCTCGGATCGTCCTTTGTCTCTGAGGAACAGCAAGTTTTTAAACAGTAAGGTAGGCTTGCAAAATCGGTAGATTTAACAGTAGATTTTGTTTTAATATAAATTCACGGTAGATGGCGCTTAGGCATGCAAGAAGCAAATGGTTGAAAAATTCAATAGTTCTCGCATCAGGTTCAGTGGTCGCATAGGTAGGACGTCAGTGTTGGCCCGGAAAGCCGTTGGAGATGCAGGTTCTAACCCTGCCTGAACCATTATATATTTTGCTTCATTGTAAACGTTTGGTTTGCGCTAGCACTTAGCAGACGTTACTGCTTTAATGAAAACATTTTGTTCTAGTCTAGTTTTCACTGACCTGGAGCAGGGCGGAATGGATTGGAATCCTTACTATTCAGATTTAGCCATAATTTCTGCTAAATACTGAAATTGCTTATCCAAAATAATAACCACAACAAACCCTATATTTATGGCGGTCGACATTGAGGCTTACATTAACTGACGGCTGGATACTAAAGACAACAGCTTCGAAACGTCTTTTGTTCCTCTCGCCAGAGGTGTTTTTTTAAGCTTTATCAGCTCTCCAACTGTTATCTATGCTACTGTGCTACTTTGTGCGGCTTTGTCACCGTACTTACTGTTCCTCATGACACTGTGGTCCACTTTTAATCATATTACTAGAACCGAATAGGTACAGACTCAGTGAGCTCCTGGCAGCTGCTCAGTTTTATCAGGTACTAGATCAGGCCTTGAGATTCCATTTGCGTGAATTTTGTGTAAAATCTTGTTTTCTGATTCAGATTCTAATTCATATTTCCTTCCTTAGTACATCTTTTGGAAGTCCCATTTCAGTTTGTGCTTATCTTTGAAGAACCTTTACCAATCAGTTGTAGCTACAATCTTCACGATATCTCATCTGCATTGATATTTAATGTTTATATTTACTGAGGGCTGGATTTCATGAAGAGAAAAGTTTCGAACCATGCTTTAGTGAATTGTAAGCGCTTTTACTGTTCTCATTGTCACTGTGGGCTATAAATTAATCACATTACTAGAACTTACCGAATAGGCACAGAGTCGTAAGGGACTGGCAGCTGCGTAGTAACTAGACACTAGATTAGGCCCCGTCGCTTTATCTGCTTGGATTTTAGAGTAATAAGGTTCCCAAAGTCAAAAATGAGAAATGGGAGGCAAATAAGAACTAGAAGACTCCACAAAGACAAAAGCGGAATCCTTTGTGCTTTGTCAATGCTCAGTACTGTTCCAAGTATCGTTGCGGTCCGCTTTTAATTATATTACTGAAACTTACGAAACACAGAAAGAGAAACCTGAGAAAAAAATAATCACCATGAACAGCAAGACACAAAGACAAATGCTTAGAATCTTTTGTGTTTGGTCACTCTGTTCCCTATTCGGATACATTTGCGTTTGTGGGTACTATTCAGGAATCTGTTTGATTCTAATTTCCTTCCCTTCATTCATTTCATTTTAAGTGCTGTTATTTTCTTCTTGTATCGTATTCCTCGTTGCTGAGGGTCGTGACCTCTATTTATCACTTTTCGGACGATCGGTTTCCACTTATTTCCATCTACTCAATCTACTCCAGACCGCATGGCGTCGAGAAACTTGTTGACCGTTGTGTCTCGAATCTGATCGGTCCAGCGCATTGGACTTCTTCCTCTGGTCTTCTTCCTTGAATATTTCCTTTCACTTTTAAGTGCTGTATGATTGGTTAAAAGATAAACAAAACCAACATCCACGACAATTCCACATAGCTTATCGATCGGCTTTTAACGTTTTCTGATGCCGATGACTGGATTCTTTGAAGACAGAAGCTTTGAACTTACCGAAGAGGCACAGGCTCAAGGTATTTAACCTGTAACTTTATCATCCACTAGATTAGATCTCGTGACTTCGTCCGCGTGGATGTATCATTTTTCTAGCATAAACTCTGATTCTTATATCAGTCTGATCGGTCGTCCTTGTGCGCTCATCACGAAATGAAGGATTGATGTTAGATAATTTTGGAACATTTTGTTATTGAATATGGTGGGACATTTTGTTATTGAATATTGAGACATTTATTTATTTAAACTTTATTGCACAGTACTAGGAAAGTACTCTGAACCAGTCAATCGTGGATATCTAAAGATGGATAACGATGGCTACAGGATACTTTTTATTCGCGCTGCAATCGCTGCCCATAAAAAACAAATGCCAGCCTGTATAATGCTATTAAGATTATTATTTTTCATGGAGAATAGGTTTTGTAATAAAACTAATAAACTAGAATACCGGAGAACGTCATCTTACTGGAAAGGTGGGTGCCAAAATATAAATAATTGGTCCATTCGTTGATGCATAACGAGGGCACAAAAAGATACAGACAGAATAGATAAGGGTACACTACAATACTCCGAAGTTTCATTTGCCCGGACCGGATGCATCATCATTCCGAATTGTCATAATTCCGTAAACCATGTTCTGATAAGATACTTAGTTATTTTATGGGATATCTTATAACCCTAACCTAACCTAATTATAGTATGTAAAATATGATCCATGGCGAAAACGATCATTTCGTGTTATTTCACTTTCGTAATTTTGAAAAATCGGATTATTGATAGTTTCAGAGAAATGAAACTTCGGCATTTTTGAGTGATCCCGACAGATAGACATACATACACACATAAAGAGAAATAATGTTTTCTATTCAGTGACCTCTAAACAGCCTAATCCACTTACATTAACTGGAAGAGATCCCTTATAGGGATAAGTTCACCTTTGTACATGTTTTATTTTTATCTTTTGAAGTTTTGTGAATTGTTTTTGTGTACAATAAAGTGATTACATACATACATACATACATTTTTTCAAAATAATTATCTCCAATATACAGGAATTGAATTTTTAAGAATTTAAAAGATGATTTAAAAGGAAAGAATACATAACCCTCCAAAAGCTGCAAGATGGCCGGAAATTCCGTGTAAAGTTTCACAGCGTTATAAAATGCAACGGCTCTGAAAGAACCGGTTTAAAAATTAATGCCCCGTGAATATTATCCATTACCCCGTCTCACCTTAGCTTCTGCGATACAACACAGTACAGTCCACCGTGGTAACGTCTAGCGAGACTACGTGCTTAGAAATCACACTAATATTATAAAGGCGAAAGTTTGTGTGTGTCTGTGTGTATGTTTGTAACTTCGTCATGCTCAAACGGCTGGACCCATGTAGCTGACGCCCTGGATTAACACATAGGCTACTTTTTATCCCGAAAATGTAGTGTTCCTGTGGGATGAGCGGGTAACACCGCGCGGTGCATCTAGTATTTGCCTTTAATGGACCTCAGGGCTAAAATTTAACTACAAAAAAAACAGACAGTCCCACAGTAAGCTCTAGTAGGCTAGTGTGTTATGGTCACTAGATTAATACATACTTTAAAATACAAATAACATCCATGACCCAGGCCCAAATATTCGAGTTCATCATACAAATATTTGCCCTTGCCTTGATGGTAAATTGATTAGAAATACAACCACCTGAGCCGTGTCACGGACAAACTGTCATTTAAAATGTAAATAGATCACGTTGCTAAAATAAATATAATATATAGTGGTGTTATCCCGGACACCGTAATCACAAATCGCTGGCTTAATATTACCAGGGTTCTATGTTTGACGTTTGACGTTCATTTTTAAACATTGTCATAATGACAAAGTCTAATTTTAATTACCGTGAAAATGTAACATAGAACCCTGTAATATTGGGCCTGCGAAATGTTAAAGTTAGCCCCAGTAACAAAAATTGACGTCCCTACGAAACTTATCAATTGTGGACTTCCCCTCAAACCTAATTTGTCCGCATCTCGTATTTGTGAAGCATTTATTCAAAGGAACTCATTTCCATTTTCACATTTTTTGAAAGTAAGCCTTGCTTGTGAACGTTCAAGGACAAATTTGGAAACAAAATCATAGAAAAGATACGGCCTTTTGATAAGGATATGGCGTTTGCAGTCCTCTCACGCGCACAATTTTAAGAATAGGGCGCAATTTCACATTCCGCGGTGCCTCGTCACAAAGGGGCAGAATTACGGGCATCCCACACACTATTTCCTAACAAATAATCTATGGCATTATTTAAGGGAAACCTATAAAAGTTACGTTTTTAAACTGGGAGAAGTTTGGTGCCGAAACCAGGATTTAAACGAAAGATTTCGGCTCAATCATGTCGCGGCGTGTACCACTTGATTCCATCTTGTAAAACCTGTTACAAATATATTTTTTTAACAAAATCGTAACTTAAATAATAAAACTATTAAACAATGAAAATACTTTATGTTAGTGTCTTAATGCACTTAAATATTGCCGCAGTCGTTATTCGAAACAGAAATAAAGTATTTCATCAAAGAGAAAAAGCAGCCTCCACTTGTACTGAAAGATAGTTCAGAGGGAAAAATTCGCAGTTATCTCGTTATGTGCAATATGCATGAAACAGTAGTAAGTATTTTTTGGGGTTCCATCACTGAATAAAGCGCTATAGAGGAGAGGGTATGTTTCTAATTACTGTATTAAGCGGTTTACACTTACGTGAAATTGTCAGGAACGGCCCGACATGTTTCGAACTCGTATGGAGCTCATCATCAGGGACTGCTACCCGTACAGCGGCGCGGTAACTTCGTCACTGATTCGTGGCATATCGGACCGATCCTGACAATTTCACATGAGTAAGCTGCTTAATACAATAATTAAATATGTCTCACTTTTCGTTCATGTCGTTCTGTTTTCGTTTCTTCACAAAAAGTAGCTGAGAAATGTATTCCATTGATTGTAATCTTAATACTATACCTACTTGTCTTGATAACCCATAAACAGCTGTTTTTTTTAAATACAAATTTTAGTAAGTATTATGCTTAATTTTATTTTTAAAAACGCTTAGACAAAATATCGAATAATGTGTAAAGTATGTGGCGTCGTCGCGTTAGTTAGGTTTCCCTACAAATAATTTTAATTCAACCGTTACCTCGAGAAATTTAATCACGGAAGAAATATGGTTTCCTCATAACTTATAACAGGGGCGACAGAAGCCAAATAGTAGTTGCTTGTAAATAAAACAATTTAAACGGATTATATCGCGTATATTAATTATTTGAGCCTCCCTTGACGTTTCAGTACCTTTACAGATACCGTTGTCAAAGGTTGACTGAGAAAAACATAATTTTTCTCTGTCAAAGTTACATTTGTGCAAACTACCCATTTTGCAAATATTAATTTAAAATAAAGGTGTTCATACATGCCAGATGGGCCTAATGTGTAAAGACAGTTACACATGTGCCAGAAGGGCATTTATTATTTATTTATAATATCTACCAGCGGTTCACTAAAGGCTTACTGAGGAGAAAGAACCGCCAAAGAAAACTCCCAGATTGCCTTATTTATTACTATAAAATACTTTTAAACAAAAACTCTACATATACTACTTTTAACACTAATTTGTTTTACACCGTTCGATGCCCAAGGTTTCCAGTCTTGTGTCTTGCTTGATCCTTGATAAGATGTACAACAGGATCCCAAGCCGGTGGTAATGACAAACCATCTTCTCTATTGAATTTGGGATATTTTTTGATTTCAATAGCCTCGCGCAACATTCTGGGAAAATATCGTTTCTCTCTGGCAAGGATTGAAGTGTTATCAAACTTAATTGAATGGTTTGGATTGTCCATGACATGGTCGCAGACTGCAGACCTGTTGCAACGACGGTGCTTGACATCGGCTACATGCTCCTTAACCCGTGTAGCTATACTACGTTTCGTTTGGCCAATGTATGACAGACCACACTCGCAGTCCAGCTTGTAAACACCAGCACTCTGCAGAGGGATGCTACACTTCACGGGCCTCAGGTATTGAGACATCTTCTTCATCGGCTTGAAATATGTTTTAATGGAAGCCCCTTTCAAGATGTTTCCAATCCTATCCGTGACCCCTTTCACATATGGCAGGACCGCAGGTTTACGCTCGACTGTAGGAGTCTTCACACGGGGTTTCTGGTTGAGGCGTGGTATCTTGAGCCCATTGGCCCAAAGCGCACGCTTGACATGCTGTAGTTCATCAGTCAAATGTTGGTCGTCACAGATTCCCTTGGCTCTCTGAAACAAAGATTTACCCACTGTAGCAAGTTGACTAGGATGGTGATGTGATTTGCCATTTAAATACCTATCAGTGTGAGTAGGCTTCCTATAAACAGTATGACCTATTGTATTATCAGACCTTCTCAACACACTGACATCTAAGAAGGCTAGTGAATTTTCATTTTCTAACTCCATTGTAAACTTTATTTTCTCATGAATGGAGTTTAAATGGCCTAGGAAAACTGAAACACTAGATTTAGGTAAAATAGTAAAGGTATCATCTACGTATCTTTTAAATATCCTCGGCTTGACAGGTGGCTTGATAGCCACACCATCCACTTGCACGTAGAATTCACCGTTCCATAGCATATAGCCAGATGTAAGGCAGTGTTCTAATAATTCAGCATATTCCATTGCCATATTCTGTTCACGTAGCCTAGCAATAGAGAAGATGGTTTGTCATTACCACCGGCTTGGGATCCTGTTGTACATCTTATCAAGGATCAAGCAAGACACAAGACTGGAAACCTTGGGCATCGAACGGTGTAAAACAAATTAGTGTTAAAAGTAGTATATGTAGAGTTTTTGTTTAAAAGTATTTTATAGTAATAAATAAGGCAATCTGGGAGTTTTCTTTGGCGGTTCTTTCTCCTCAGTAAGCCTTTAGTGAACCGCTGGTAGATATTTTAAATAAATAATAAATGCCCTTCTGGCACATGTGTAACTGTCTTTACACATTAGGCCCATCTGGCATGTATGAACACCTTTATTTTAAATTAATATTTGCAAAATGGGTAGTTTGCACAAATGTAACTTTGACAGAGAAAAATTATGTTTTTCTCAGTCAACCTTTGACAACGGTATCTGTAAAGGTACTGAAACGTCAAGGGAGGCTCAAATAATTAATATACGCGATATAATCCGTTTAAATTGTTTTATTTAAATGTGTGACAGTCGCGGAAACCGAAGAAAATATTAGTTGCTTGTAAGTTTAAATTAAAGCATACAGTCGAGTTCATAAAGTGAGAAAATATTGTATCCAAAATATGTGAACTTACTTTTATTATTAACGGTGTAGGCGCGTTCAGACATTTTGCCTCATCATGGGGCGCTATACATACCAGGTGCAAACTTAACTTAACCACTTAAGGATGGAAAGTGTTTGTACGGAACCCTCGGTGCGCGAGTCCGACTCGCGCTTGACCGGTTTTTTTTCCACAATAGCAGCTCTGCTAAAGTTGGCGGTTGAAACAGCCCTCGACGATCTCTCGTTGAAACGACTCGATCCCGTTTCGAAACTACTTCATAACTAGAAATACTTTTATAAATAGCAGCTTTGTATCAAGTGCTAAAGTCGACTGCGCTCTATGAGATTCTTTTTCCAGGGATTGTTTGTACATAATAAAAACAGGGTTTTCTCTATATATTGATCTAAGCAAAAGCCGCCGGAGAAATGTATTCAGTTGTCTGTTTAAAATTCGCCGCAATTGGACAAAATCGCATGACTGTGACTGACCGACGCGTGTCCTGGCTACAAACGCGCGCCGAATTTACCCGAACGAAAGTGGCAGGCGGAGCCAAGAACATTGGTGCACATTGGTGTCTATATTAGTGTAGTACTTAAGTAAAACAAAAATAATATTGTGTGATTCCAGACTCCAAGGTGGCCGAGCACGTCTCACGATTGGCCAGTTTTTTCAACAATAGCAGCTCTATTAAAATACAAAACGGGTAGAAGTCATATATCGCTTGACATGTTTCGAATCGGTAAGTGATTTATGACGACGCGGTTGGCTCAGTTTGTAAGCACTTGCCTACTGAGCCGGCGGTCCTGGATTCGAATCCCGGCCAGGGCAAATATTTGTGTGATGAACTCGAATATTTGTGCTTGGGTCATGGATGTTATCTATATATGAACCTATTTATATATTATGTAGGTATATCGTCGTGTAGTACCCATAGTAGTTACCTACAAGCTTTGCTTAGTTTGGGACTCGGTCGATTTGTGTAAGATTGTTCCTTAATATTTATTTATTATTTAATATCATCAGGAGAGTCGATCGCTCGCGGCGGCAGCCAACCGAGCACGCGTTTCGTATTTTAATATGTCTAAGGGTCGCGAAGTATTCTATGTAAAATAGCAGCACTGAGTTGGCGGTTGAAAGAGCCCTCGACGACGATCTCTCGTTGAAATGACTCGGTCCCGTATAGTAACTACTTCATAACTAGAAATACCTTCATAACTAGCGGCTAAGCAGCTTCACTAAAGCAAAAGTAGTGCCTTTATGCTCTTCGAATCCCGGGTAGGGCAAATATTTGTTTGATGAGCTCTAATATTTGTGCCTGGGTCATGGATGTTCTCTATATATAATGTATAACATCCTCTTATGTACCCATAGTACAAGTTTTGCTTAGTTTGGGACTAGGTCGATTCGTGTAAGATTATCGCTTTATATTTATTTATTTATTATTATTTCTAACTGATTTCAGAAAAGAGAGGAGTTCTTAGTTCATCCATCATCATTGCTTTTTGCGCTTGCATTGATGTTTACCCGATCACTTTAAGACGGGTAGGCCAATTTGGATATTTATTGTTTGAAAGGGTCTAGTCTAGTCGTTCCCATTGGCTGATCAGGATCTGTTTATGAGATTCTAGAGGAGGATCTCAAGGAAATTCTTCAGATATGTATGTATGTATGAAAACTCTTTATTGTACATTAAAATATAATTATAAGGACATTAAACTAATGATATGTACAAAGGCGAACTTATCCCTGTAAGGGATTTCTTCCAGTTAACCTTTGAGCAAATGAGAGAGAACAGAGAAGATCCAAGAAGATAGGCAAAACTATTAAAAATGCACAGAGACACTAAAGGCACACTTATCGTGATTTGAGTAAAAATAGTAATAGTAAAATTAAACCTCAAAATAAAACTAAACTATACCAAAATAAAGATAAACAAAATCTAAAAATGGCCCCTGCAGCATAGTGCCGAAAATGCTGGCGGCGTTTCCTCGCTGAATCACCCAACTGATTTTTTGAGCGAGGACACCGCCAGCTCTCCGGTCGCCAGTAACTTCAATTAGCCTCCTCGAGATATCTTTGAAGAGGCTTAGTGCGCTGGGACCCCACGGACCCAGGGTGTCGTATTATTTTTAGAAGATAACTCATCGAAGTTCATTATTGTTGGTTTATAAGGTGATATGTTAACTCATCGCTAAAATATATAAACATAAATAAATAAAAAAATACTGAAGTATATGTAGCATTTTACTTTGGGTTGGTAAACAAAAATAAAAAATGCCGAACACCTACATTTTAGGTTTTGCTTACAAAACGGGAATTTCATAGGTAAGAACTTAGTATTACGAACTGTGTAAGTAACTAATAAATGCAATGTTAATAAATGTATCTCAGCATCTCTGAGCTAAACTCAAATATCTCTCGAGTATAAAATGCCAAGATTAAATGTATGTTACATCGTATCTGTGCCCTCAAATATGAGTAAAATGAGTGAACAAGTTATTAAATTCCTGCAATAATTTAATTGCATTGCTATCGACCCTAGATTGCATATCGGAGTAATGCAAACTAGCGACTGAGTCGCGCTCTGTTTTGACCTCAATATAGTACCTATGCTAGAAGTCGGGTTAATTAGATGAATGTTGTGGTATTTAGTTTACACTTTCATGCTCTTTTAGGGTGCCTAAAATAAACCAATCAGAGGGACTACGATGGTTGCGTTTATAACTTGATAAATAAGTGGCAAAGCATCTGACACTCGCATTCAGTCAAAACATGACGGATGCTTTGTCACTTATTTATCGCGTGATAAAAGCAACTATCAGGCCCGCAGGCTGCGTCATTGTGAAGGCCGGAAGACAAGCATATTATATCTGAGAAATGATTGAACTGAGAATTGATTGCTCGATTTTACACATTTCCGCTCCACTCCGTTTTTGTGGACAGGCAGCCTACACGTACTTATTAAGGCGGTATCTAAATAAAACATCTGTACACTAAAAAAATAGGGGAAACAAGTTTATGAAGGTCATTAAATTAAATTGAAACATTGGGTAGAATTTCATCCCTCTCCGCGAGCGAAGCTTAAAACTAAGCTAAACATACACTTAGTTGAACATTTACTCTTCCAATAATTCCAACACGCTTCCATCCTTTGGCAAATTTATGACTATTGGCGTCAGAATTATTAACATGTTTTTTTTTGTGTTGTTACCAACCGTTATGAATCAAGGTTTTCAAACAAGAACGAACCTGAAAATTTAGAAAATGTGCCTGCCGGATCCACTCGGTAAAACGGCTTGACAAGTTAAAACTCTTTTTAATACATGAGTATTCCTAAAAAAACTCGTTCCAAAAAGCCTACTCGTCGTTACCCGGTGTGGTTCACCGCAGATATAATACTTGATTTAAAAACGAAGGCTGATCTACATCGTAAGTGGAAGGCTACCAAAGACTGCTCTGTTTAATAGTATGCAGTGATAGCTGCACTTTGTGAAACGATCTGCCTTAATCGCCTTAACGCAAATACAAATCTATGTATCTTGTCACAAACAAACTTGATATGCGATTTCCAATTTAATACATTGCCCAACCGTATGCCTAGAAAAGTTATCATATCAACGTCCTCAATTTCCTGACTCATGAATTCTATGATAATCGGAGCTGGGCTAGCCTTATGCGTTTTAAATTGAATAATTTTTGTCTTGGTTAAATTAATCTTCAAATGATTATTAGATAGCCAATGTAGCAATTTGGACAACGTTAGCTTAATTTTGTCCTCCAGAGAAACTAAGTGGTCAGCTTTTATAATTACTGTCGTATCGTCGGCGAACAATATGTACTTGTCATCTGAGACACTGGGAAGGTCATTTATGTATAGTAAGAAAATAAGCGGCCCAAGAATGCTTCCCTGTGGAACACCATTAGCATTATGTTTGTAAGGAGATGAGTATGTCTTAAGACTTGGAGGTTTTTGACTATCGTCCATATTTAAGATTTGAACACATTGTTTTCTATTACTCAGATAACTTGCTAACCAATCATTAGCTTTACCCCGGATACCATATTTCTCGATCTTGTTTAACAGTATTTTGTGATTAACCAGATCGAATGCTTTTGACATGTCGAGGAATAGGGTAGCCGCTGGTATTTTATTTTCGAAACTTAGAGCTGACATAAAATCACGCGTAGCTTCTGCGTACGACGCCTACATTTTCCAAATTCAAACTAAATTGAAACTAGATCCACGCGCGTTTTGGCAACACATTGATAGTCTTAGGTCTAAAGGTGGGTTCGTGTCTCAAGTTTCTTTTAAAGGAAGGCAGTTTACAGGCCCTGATACTGCTCAAGCTTTTTCGGAATTTTTCTCAAGCGTTTTCTTGCCTGACGTTCCCTTACTTGATGGCAGCGTACAGGGGGATGGCACCCAAAAATCTGCTAATTACATTTGCTTAAATAAAATCACAGTTCAGGAAGTTGTAACGGCTATTAAACATTTGAAACCTAATAGTGCCTTGGGGCCTGACAACTTGCCTGCCTTTATTGTAAAGGGGTGTGTTGAGTTCGTGAAGGTGCCTATACTTTTTCTTTTCAATTTAGCTCTTTCCTCTGGTAAATATCCTAACCAGTGGAAGATAACCAGAGTAAGACCAATCCCAAAGACTAGTGATGTCAACAATGTGGAGAAGTATAGACCTATCGCCATTCTCTCGACGCTCGCGAAAGTATTTGAGTCCATACTTCACCGGACTTTATCTCTTCAGCTAAAACCTTTTCTATGTGACTCACAGCACGGCTTCAGAGCGAATCGCTCAGTAAATACGAATCTGCTTATCCTCACTAATATCATCTCGGAGCACCTAGACAAAGGTATCCAAGTTGATATAGTATACTTTGACTTTCAAAAAGCCTTCGATCGCGTAGATAATGACATACTGTTACACAAGCTTGATAATATAGGTTTCGCCCCCAATTTACTTAAATTCTTTGCGAGTTATCTGCGCGATCGAAAGCAATATGTACAGCATGGGCACTTTGTGTCAGATCCCTACCACACACGCTCCGGCGTCAGTCAAGGATCGATACTTGGCCCTTTCTTATTCGGGTTAATGGTAAACGACCTTGAATCAGTCGTAAAAAACGCTAGATCACTTCTCTATGCTGACGATCTTAAATTGGTATACGGTGTGGAACGATTAGAGGACTGTGAGTCGCTGCAAGATGATATAGCTTCGGTGTACCGGTGGAGTGTGGACAACAAGCTTCATTTCAACACAGCTAAGTGTTATGTCTGTTCTTTCACTCGTGCTTGTATCCCGATTCATGTCAATTACGTGCTTGGAACGGAGCCCATTGATAGAGTCTTCTCAGTAACGGATCTCGGCGTTGTGTTTGACACTCGTCTGACTTGCCACGACCACATCAAAGCTCTTGTCACCAGTAGTTTCCGTAGACTAGGATTTGTGATTCGCAACACAAGAGATTTCCATGACCAGGGGGCCATTAAGATTCTGTATAACGCCTTGGTGCGCAGCAAGTTGGAGGCTTCTGCAATTATATGGAACCCTCATGAAAGCACCTACATATTACTTTTAGAGAAGGTACAAAAAGCATTCCTGAGAATGCTGTATAAAAAAGTCTACGGGTATTATCCTTTTTTATACCCCACAAATTTTCTACAAGGAGCTTTGGGATATAACTCCTTAGAGGTGAGACGAAATTTTAACCTGCTTACTGTAGCTTGTCGCGTCATTCGTGGGGAATCGGAATGCCCTGAGCTGGTAGAGCAGCTGGTCAGGTTATTTGTTCCACAAGTCCCGAGGATCAATCTGCGGTCGCGCTCGCGCCCACTGTTTGCATTACCACCAGTGCGCACTGTTTCGCACAGGAACTCTCCGCTCCTTCGTGCTCTTACGCTTCTGAATGCGCTCCTGATAGCAGCACCGGAGTGTGACCTTCTTGCGTGGAGATGGACAACTGTTTGTCAGGAATGTTTGAGATTTTGCGAGATGATGTATAATAGGATTTCTAGTACTTAATGTTTATTGTCTATAACTTACCCTAATTTCACAGTGTATTGGTTAGTCTACTGTAATACTGTGTAAATAAATTTGTTGTAAATAAATAAATAAATAAATAAATGAGTAGCTGAGAATTCATAGATAGCTATAAGTGCTATAAGTTTTCTTTCAAGTCAAGTGAGGGATCCATTGTGCCGTATTTCATCCCGCATAAAATGATGTTGCGTTATAATGGTAATTTACCGTCCTAGATTGTATTACCCTCGAATCTAGCTCTGTAATATCACTGCGAACAATATACATTATCTCCAACCGTAGTCTCTCTCTCATAAATAGGTAGTATCTACACGAGTGGTACCTTCCATAATTGCAAGTGTCTACTCGAATAGTAGTACCGACTAGAGCTCTAGAGCGTCTCACGCCGACTAAACATATTATATTAAATTCCATTCCGCATACTATCGGGTTGTATTACGAAGAGGCATGGCTCCGGAGCCATTTTCATATGGCCGTTGCTGGGCCGTTGTTTTGAATAGTTCTGATGTTTGACAAATTCAAATGTTATTAGTATGAATGAATATTGTAAAATACAACTACAAGTTTTGCCATAATCGCAAAATAAAGGTTCTCCCTTTTGCTGTTCGCACATTTCAACTCAATATTTTATTGGTGGTTTGTGTAAATCCCAACGGAATCGGTTGAACTGCATTGTATTGGATATTTGTGTAAATCGTGTCGCAATTGGTCGAGCTGTGTTGTTTGTGTAAAATGCGACTGCAACTCACTTAAAATGATATTGGGGTTGTAATATAAGTACAACATCCAAGATTTATTGTATACCATTTGAATATCAATGTGAGCAATAAACATTATCTCCAACTGTTATCTCCCTCTAATAATAGTTGGTATCTACCCGAGTGGTACCTCCCGACATAATAGCTACCTAATATCTATACGAGTGGTACCGACTACAGAGCTCAAGCGTTTCGCGCCAACTGAACATATTATATTAAATTCCGTTCCGCATACCACCGGGTTGTATTAAGGCGCGGCGACGGCTCCAATGCCTATTATCATATGGCTGTTGCTGGGCCGTTGTTCCAAATAGTTCAGACGTTTGATTAATTCAATCGATACTTACATACACTGAAAAAAATAGCTCAACTAGTTGAGAAATATTCAACCATTTGATACAAAAATTAAAACACAATGAATAATTGAAATGCGTAATCTGGCGGAAGACTTTTCTTTGTGCTTCCTTCGGTTTTTATCAATGGATTAGGTACTTAAGAATGTGGTGTGTCATTAAAAATAATGAGACATTATAATTATGTTTCATAAATTTACTTGAGGAATAGCCAAATTCTACTATAGTAAACGAAATTATGCAAATTTTGCACATCTTATTTTGGTTACAAGTAGTCTTCAGTTTGTCACTCCTCCGATATACCTATGTATGTAGCTAGGAGATAACATTTGGGATACTGTTAACATTTTTTTTAATAGTGTAGTAGGATTTTTCTACTCCTGCTTACTCATATACAGGGTTTCCTATCTGAAATACCAATTTTTGTTTCCCATCTGTAACGCCATTCGCCAAATTTTAATTTGTCCGCTAGACAGTTGAAATTTTCACAGATGATGTATTTCTATTGCCACTATAACAAATACTAAAAATAAAAAAAATAAAAAATTTAATTTTAATTCAAGGGGGGCTCCCTTAAAACAAACGGGATTGGTTGCGTTAACTTTGCACCTCATTTATATGGGGCGCTATACATACCAGGTGCAAAATTAACTTAACCACTTAAGGATGGAAAGTGTTTGTACGGAACCCTCGGTACGCGAGTCCGACTCGCACTTCACCGGTTTTTTTCAGAATAATTATAAGACACACCTAACCTAACCTAATGGTTTCTTTACAAAACGATATTTATAAAATTCTGAAAATATTACGAGTTTAAGGAAAAAATTATTTCGGACAAATTAAAATTTTGCATGTTTCGGAGTAGAGACAGGATACCGTTTTGTCATTACAGTAAATGATTTATTCAACACCTATAAACCTTGCAGCGTCCCCGAACTTCCCTAAACTGAATCAGCGTGGTTAGGCGCCAAATCACTTGTTTAGAAACTGAATCCCAATTCCATTGGGTTCGTTTAAACCAATTAAATTGTTCAAACTCAATGTTTACATTTCGCTGGTTAGGTTCCATTGAACCTAGTTTATTTTGATAATTGCCTGGAATCGAATTTTGCCGCCGTGTAAATAATGTGGAATCAGTTATTTGTTATGGAAATTATAACTAAACATCTGCTATTATTGTTTACTATATTTATTATATTGTTTATTATTGTTTTATTGTAAATATAACTTGGATCTCTTCAAGTCGAGAGTGTATAGTCATCTTCTAGCCAAGCATGCTCCATCTTAGGCCTTATTGTCACTTAAAATCAGGTGCAATCGAGGTTAAATGCATGGCTATTTTAAATAAAATAAAAAAACTTGTTGAGCACCTTTGGTACGATACAAATTTGTCTAATCGATTAGGTGCTTTAAATTTAAATATCACCAAAAGATGCCAAATTATGTGATTTCTCAGGTACATGTCTAATCTGACGTAAAAAGAGCGATATCAAACTCATTGTGTAATATAAATGAAGCTTTCAAGCGCAAAGTTAATAGAACGTGAAATGCCAAATTGCTAACTACACGTTTTAATAACTTACAGGCGATATACATGAGATAAAACGGAGACATAGCTTAATTTAATGTTTTATAGAATCTTTTTATCGATTCTTTTTTTATTTGGAAATACCAAATTTTTATGATTATAAATATTGATACAATGGTAAGTTATAAAAGTAAAAAAGGTGGACTCGAACACGATGATGACATTGTAGTAGATCACACAATTTTTTTCTTTCAATGTAAGGTACATTGAAAGGTACAGGTACATGAAGGTATGTCAAATTAATGAGAGATAGCTTATTTTGGGCGATATCTAAAAGTACCCGAATTAGCGCCCTAATGTCGCAAAGAAACTCCTGGTTCTTTTTCTATTTATGTATATTTCCGTACATTTTCTCTCCACGTGACGCCCCAAAAAACTCCCTGACCTCTTTACTTTATTTAGGTACCGTTTTGTCTCAATACCATTATACTGCGTTCGCGATATCAAAGGGATGAAAAGGCCGCCCACTTCTGAATGGTACAGGTAACGAAGCGACCTCTTAGGGATGTCAGCACGGTAGTCCAAGAGGCAGGGCGCTGATTCGACGACGACTTTTGCGATATTTCCAACTAAGCTATAAGCAATATACGCGATATTATCACGGCGTTTTTAAATATCGAACAATTCACTTCTGAATGATACAGGTAACGAAGTGACTTCTTAAGGATGTTGAGGTATCAAGATAGGTGTGGAAGTAGGGCAGCAGTGATACAACAGTTAGCTCCGTGTAAGATCTGTGTTTTATTATTAAAAACCTAACATTATATACAGTTGGTTAACGCTTATCCAAGCAATATGCATTATGCTACAGTAAACCACTGTGTTACTGTTGAATATTAAATGTAGACATTAGCCACATACTACAATGTCAGCTATTAAGCGCATGGTATTCCAAGAGGCAGGGCGCTGTTTTTGACGGACTTTTGCGATATTCCCAATTAACCTATTAGCAATATAAGCGGCATTTTTAAATATCGGACAATTGAGATTGATCATCCTAGTATTTGGGACTAGGATGATTCCTTGAAAAAGGCCGCCCACTTCTGAATGGTACAGGTAACGAAGCGACCTCTTAGGGTTGTCAGCTATTAAGCGCACAGTAGTCCAAGAGGCAGGGCGCTGTTTCAACGCAACTTAGCGATATCTTCAATTTTGCAATATATTGAGCTAAACCCGTGTTGAGTGACAAAGTTGCCGCGGCCGTGTACGGGTAGCAGTCCCTGATGAAGAGCTCCATACGAGTTCGAAACATGTCGGGCCGTTCCTGACAATTTCACGTGAGTGTAAACCGCTTAATACAATAATTAAATATGACTCAAGAAAGTTTTAATAAGATTATGTCGAGCAATATTCGACTTAAGCGAAGTGAGCAAAACCTTTTCGTATGGATTTACATAATTTCCAAGAAATTTCCATGTGGAAAGATTTGCAATTTTGAAAACTTTCTGTCGAAACATTATAAACGATGACCTTAGCTCTCCGTCTACAGTGATATCACAAATAAGTGCCCCTTATTTGCTACAAACGTATCCTTCCTAATTGAATGTTTGACATTTATGAGCATGGCTGCCCTTTTCAGTACAATTGATTTACAGTTGTACATTATAACCAGACGTCAATAAACAGAATCGTCTATGACGGGTAGGTATGTCATACATTTCTGTTTATGATGTGGGTAAACGGTCGAAGGAACAGAGTCTCGAGTGTAAGTTTCCAAACTCTACACACATTTAATTTTCCCTTATAAAAACAACAAATAAAAAACCATATATACCTACATTTGATCCCCATTTGTGGGTACCCGAACCAGACGATCAAGTACATCGTATTCGACTGTCCTATCACCAAATTCACAAGAGGAATAGAAGGTATGTCGGTACAAAACCAGAAATTATTACGTTCTAAAGCACAAATCCACGTTTAATGTGAGCTGTGGTTAACTGATATCACTATACAATATAATACCCCATTAGAATCAAAGAGCTCAAAGAACAGCAAAAACATCAAACACGAGCGAAGTATTATCATTTAATGTCAGTACCGTTCTTTACATATTCAAAGGTATCCTTCCCCGTACTAAATATGGTTGAAAATAGGTTACTTAGTAATCCGGGGAAGAGAAATTGAAATTAAAACACTCCTATGCCGATAATTAAGTTACGGGGAAGCTGGAAGCTTTGACGCTGGGTCTTAGTGGCTTTGGAATAATTGTGTACTATTAAGTAATAAGTAATCTCTTCTCTTCTACCATACGCTATTCAATTGCAACCAGAGTATAATGAGTTCCCAACTTTAAAGGTATCTTAATTTATGAAACATGGTAATGTCTCATTATTTTTAATGTGGGTTCCTAGTTATAAAACCACATTTTTTTATATAGAACCATTGATTATCTGGCGTTAGAGTGGTGGAGAGGTTAACATGTTAGACCGGTAATCCAGTAGTACCAGGTACGATACCCGTTCTCTTCTGCCAGGTTACGCATTTAAATTTTTCTTTGTGTTTTGTTCAATGTTAAAGGTTTTAAAGGTTTCTTTCATCAAAAAGACAGATACGCAAGTCTATAATAGAACCTAGGATAAGTACAGACGGCTCAACCTCACTGGGTTTAGGTTTTTCTGTTTTTTTTTTATGACTAAGCCTCCAACAAACAAGAAGGAAGTTCTATAAAAAAATCTCACGTAATTTTTCATATTTTAATTGAACACGAACATCGAACACGAAACCGTTCTTCATTATTGTTCGTAAGTGTTACGCACGTGTGAACAAGGTGTGTTTTTGTTCGTTCGTGCGCATGGATTTAGACTCCAGTTATCTCACCAAGACTCATCATACATAACGAATTAAAAACACCGCTCTCAGGATAAAAACAGATGTTATTTTAGCGAAATTATACCCACATTTCAAAGGTTTCTTTATATTTTTTGTCGCCTTCAATTCGGGAAGAGTTAATGTAATTTCCCGAGAATTCCACTTGTTTCTCATTTTCCATTTTGCCCGTGCGAAGAGGGAATGTCTTTACAGGGAATAATTCTACCGTGACGTAGGCTAGCTACTGTTAGTACACTCTAGACAAAGCTATTATTACGACGCAGTATTTCTCCTGCTTTTACACTGACCGACCGAGGGACCGAAGCCAGCGGTTCAGCTTGGACCAAAATTTATGTATGACCGGATGGCGGATGCTTTCTGGCTGTACTCGCGTAGAGGTCACATTTCTCAACCAGTAGAGGTTCGATAAGTACAAAATATTTATTGTCGATTCTGTTTTTCTGATTTTTTCCTAATGATGGAGATATTTATTTATTCATTACTCTAGCACTAAATCTTACATGCTAATTCTTCTTAGTTTAAACCCGAATAAAAGACATATTTCAGCCATTTTCCAAAATTATTGTGAGGTCTACAGTTCACAGAGCCACCTTATTTGATATAATTAATCATGTCTTAACCAGGAATCGGAAAATGCGAGCAAAATCGATTGAAATGATGTATGACAACCAGTGACGGCCCTAGCACTTCAATGAGTTTCGCTGGCATTTTACAAACCCTCGTTTTGACAACCGTGTTAGCCCAGTGTTTTCTGTGTGGTTGGTCGTTTTATCAACAGTATGTGGTACGGACAAACAACCGGCGTTGCGGCCTCCGGCCTCATTGCTTGCACCCGATCTCAATTTTTAGGGTTCCGTATCCAAAGGATAAAAACGGGACCCTATTACTGAGACCTCGCTGTCCGTCCGTCCGTCCGTCTGTCACCAAGCTGTATCTCAAGAACGGTGATAGCTAGACAGTTGAAATTTTCACAGATGATGTATTTCTATTGCCGCTATAACAACAAAATTTGTTAATTAATTAATTTTTTATACTAAAAATAAAATAAAATAAATATTTATTTTTCCATTACAACAAACTTGTTATAGATTATGGCACGGAACCCTTCATGCGCGAGTCGAACTCGCACTTGCCCAATTTTTGTAAATGTTTGTTTGTATTAATTACGAGTGTGTTCTAATTTTTTTTTTCTAGTAGGGACAGGTATCAAAATGGGAAAATCGAAACGTTTAGTGCGTCTATGGTCGAGTGGATAAGAAGTTGGACCGGCAATCTAAAGTTTCGATTCCTGGACCATGCGAGAGTACAGACATGCCGTTTTCGTTAATTTCCGGATACTTTCCTCGAAATGTTCACGAGAACATTCTTTCCCTATACAAATCAGGAAACGAACTCAAGAACGGCACATCTCTACGCGAGAGTTATTTTTTATTTGTGCGCCAGTGGAGTGTGTAACACAGAATATTAGAATGACACTGTACCGTCGATTCGCAGCTGTGACAGTCTCGGTTTCGCGCTCTCGACTTCCGTAGTAATTGGTTTTCGTTCACGTGCTCAAAATGTAATTTTTATGTTCTGTTGACTCGCTCGTTCTATGTACTTAGTTTTCCTAGTTTTGTGTCGTATTAGGCGATTTTTGTGTACATTTTAGGAGCTGTGCATATCTGGGCTACTAATTCACTTTTTTTTTAATAGGTACATATCGATGGCAAAAAGCGAGAACGTAGTAACCGCCAAAATGCAAACTTTACACCAGAGCCAAAAAACTTTTCGATTTCGAGAAAAAAAATCATAACTCTTTCATTTATGAACGAAAATGCTTGATATTTGGATCTAATACATAACTTATGGTTTTCTTTCAACTGGCATATTTAATATTTAACAAAAAAGACTGGTTTACGACTTAGTGGCGGTTACGACAATTGAACTCTTTTTTTTTCGTTACGCGAAAACGCTGTAAACGCCAGAAGTAAATGTACTAAACTGGTGAAACGAGTATTATTTCCATAAAGCATAAATGCTGTAACCAGATGCATATTTATTTTAAGATTCAATAATTTTGACGTAAATGTCATTAAGTTCTTTATAGGACTAACTGAAATGTGGTAAGTGTCCACCGGCAAAAAGAAACTGTGAAAATAAAACGACTTAAGTATCAATCAACTTTTATCAACATACTTTTTTAAAATGTTTCCAAATTTTAAATGCAGGTTTCTTACAAATTTAAAGCTCAGAAGCAACAATTACCGTCTTAACATATCAAATACTATCTAGTCTCAATTTCTCTGTATAAAAACATTACGAAAGTTACTTAAAACCTCCGTTGCTTATAACATTTCAAAAGGCTAATAAAATCTCTCATATTATAAAATCACAACCTTGTACTAATCGTGCTAAAAACAAACATAAATATTCTTAGGGTTAATCAGACTATAATATTGTTATCCGCTAAAACTAAATATTATAGGTAATGAGGTTTAATATTCCCGTGAAAACTTTAAAACTCTCAACATTTTATCTTCAGTTTTGGCATTAAATTGTCTTTTAAGTAACTTTTATCGATATAAAACTCACTACCTATTAAACCCACTAACTATAAAAGATGTTTTGAATGTAAGTATTACTTATTATATAAGTTTTCAACATAATTCTTAAACAATTGTTTGAACACAACTATCACCGCAATTATAAAAATATTTCTTTGAACTAATCTCACTGAACCATTAATATTTAACTTAAATAACTAGACGTTATATTACTATGGTACCGTACAAGTTAAAATTGTTATTATTTATATAAATAAAAACTCGGGGTCATTTTTCTTAGGCAGAATATCAATTGACATTAAAATAGGAACCTAAAAATTGCATTCCAATGGAATTCGTTTTCATAATAACATAATTAAAATAACTGTTATTTAAAAAATACTAAAAATTCCACTCTAAAATGCATTGTTTTATAATAATAACACTCCTCAAAATGTTTGTCATAATTAACTCAAAAATCGCCCCTCTAAAGTAATGAAAATTAGTGCAATAGTGACTGATGGACATGTGCATTCTTCCAATCCTGACCTACGGAGCGCAGACTTGGTCTTTGACAAAAGTTCAGAAGTCCACCCTCAAGGTTTGTCAAAGAGCCATGGAACGCAGTATTCTGGGCGTAAAACTAACTGACAGAATTAAGAACACAGTACTGCGTTCCAAAACGCTGGTAGCTGATGTAGCTCAAGCAGCCGCAAAGCTGTATATTATGTCCGTGATAAAACGAATGACGACAGTTGTCGCAGTGGTTTAAGCAGCTCCCTACTGAGCCGATGGTCCTGGGTTCGAATCCCGGCAAGGGCAAATATTTGTGTGATGAACTCGAATATTTGTCGAATAATATATTTGTGCCTGGGTCATGGATGTTATTTGTATTTAGGTATGTATTTATCTTTACCAGTATGTTCACTTGTGTCCAGAACACAAGCCTCCTAGAGCTTACTGTGGTACTTGATTAATTTGTGTGAGGTTGCCCGATATTTTTTTTTTATTCATTTATGCCATGCGTATGGTTATTGTGAAAATATTAATCGAATCAGGCACCAGTTAACCGGTAAATTTTAAATACTGTACAGTTGTTTATCTACCGCAGCTCAACAAATTTAGTGCTTATCTGATTCTAGCCCTTGGACAATAAAGATGCGGACGTGACACCCCAAACTAGTTTGATCCGGCTTGAGTCAGCTTTTTAGGAGTTAGACCGATTAACTCTTAATGGTTGTAGTGAAACGTAGTAGATTACAGCAAATCTTCTACAGCAAGCTTTCTTCTAGCGATTACAACCGTAAACTAGATATACATATTATACTAATTTAAAAAAAACATTATTTTAAATCGAAATCAAAATTGAAATGTATACCTATTCTGTAAGTAGGCCACTTTACATGTCTGAATCTGAATTTATCGGCATTTCACAAGAGGAGGCCGCTGTCGAGAAGAAAGCCGAAAAGAAGTAAATATTTTTTTCATTTTTTTTAATCATCATGCTAGTGTTTGCTCGTATCTTTTGATTGCCTTTAAGCTGAAGATAAGCAGACCTTTGATGATATTTGATGTTAATTCCAGCTTTATACCTCCACGCGTTCCTGAGAAAAAGGTTTCGACAAATAGATGGACAGGCACAAAAGTGATCCTATTAAAGTTTAGTTTTTGGCGATTGAGGCACGGAACTCTCAAAGCTGCCGCGTCCCGCGCCCCAACATCGTTATTTTCTTCCAACAAAATGTAATAAAAACATTTTTGCTGTCCTTTCAATATTAATAAAGCAAATAAATATGCTAGTTATGTTTTATCCCAATATTCATATTTTCCATTAAACCCGCAACATATTTTACATCCAAAAAAAGGCATGTACACAGACTACGCACACCCACTCGCTCCGGCGATCGCCGATAGACTAAATCACAGGTCGTATTCACGAGCCACATCGCCGCGAGCGCACATTTTTATTGCTGTATCTTCAAGCACTACCCACTTCACGTTGTGTTTCAAATGTCGTTACTGTAGCTTGCTATTAATTCATTTTCGAATGAAATGTAGTAAGCGTCAATCATAGATAATTTATTTTAGGATATTTGCAGTAAACTTGGTTCGTAATTTTTTCACTACATGCATAAATGCTGCAACCGCCACGGAACAAAATTTCGGCAACGCTGTAACCGGCACACCCTTTGATTTATGAAAGAACAAAATTAGCGTAAATGTACTCGTTTAGAAAATTGCTACTATTTGGGTGTTTACAGCAATTAGATGTGGGCATCGTCAAAAAAATACATTCGTTTTGCAACGTAGTCCAGTTTTTTCTAAGCGTCGTAGAGCCATGGGACCCAGACCAGTCGACGCAGAAAAATTCGCTGATTCCGAATATGCAAAAAAATTTTTTTTGACCAAGTGGCGGTTACTACGTTCTCGCTTTTTGCCATCGATATTGTTAATACTTACAACAAATTTTTACCCGCGACTTCACTCGGGTTAAAATACCCGCGACTTCACTCGGGATAAAATACTATCACTATCTTACCATGAGCCCATACTTTATTTTTTGAGAGTAAAAAATTGCCTTGAGTTAGGGTAAAAACTGTCATATTCAAATGTTTGTATGCCTTCCTCTTGCTCACTTCCCCTCAACCTTTCCTTCTATTATGTTATTGACAAAAGCATCATGTCGTATAAGGTGATCTCGTATTCTTTTTGAGCAAATCCCTTTATTATTTATTTATTTAAGTATAGTCATTTAGACAAAAGCGATCCTTCCCTGAACGCAATCCTGCACACGTATGAGAAGCGGCGCAGTTTATTACCGACAGAATAACTTGAGCAAGAGCCGTTTGCGGGATTAATGTAGCAATCGGGAGCACGTGAATTTACATATTAATAGTATACGCACAAACGCTGTGGGCCTTATAAGGAAGCTGAAAGTTGCGCAGCGCGCTATGGAAAAGGCTATGCTCGGTGTTCTTTGCGAGATCAAACCAGAAATGAGGAGATCCGTGAACGAACAAAAGTCGCTGATATAGCCCGACGGATTAGCAAGCTGAAGTGGCAGTGGGTGGGGCACATAGCACGTAGAACTGACGGCCGTTGGGGCAGTAAGGTTCTGGAATGGAGGCCACGCACCAGCAAGCGCAGCGTGGGAAGTCCACCCACAAGGTGGTCAGACGACCTGGTAAAGGTTGCAGGAAGCCGCTGGACGCAGGGCCGCTTCCAGCCGGCCGATCTGGAAGTGGGGAGGCCTATGTTCAGCAGAGGACGTCCTGTGGCTGAAACGATGAGCGATGATACACACAAATAGTACATAATGTTAATTATTTTTGTTACAAACAGATGGCACTGTACGTCCGGCCTGACGTTGCTGCGTCTTGATGTTAAGATTGTTCCTGAAATAGTGACCCTTTCCATAAAAAACATCCACAAAATGATGGCCCGACAAAATGAGACCAGGCGCGACGTTGCGCGCCTGCGACCCCGATTCCGCCCCAAGGACCCTGGAGGCCCACATATTGTCTCCCAGTCTCCGACGAAGCGAAGACGGCTAGCCGGGGCTTGAGAATGAAATTGGGAACGAGAGTGAGATTTTTGATACAATTTTGGTCTTTTGTAGTATAGATTATCAAAATGTTCAGTTAAGAAAAGCACAATACGTATCCCTCCCCTGAACGCAATCCTGCACACGTATGACAAACGGCGCAGTTTATTACCGACCGAATAACTTGAGCAAGAGCCGTTTGCGGGATTAATGTAGCAATCAGGAGCACGTGAATTCGGCAACTTTTAATTGCATGGCTCAGTTAGGAATACTTCCGTGTTACGATGTTGTTCGTGTTTGGATTTCATCTTTCTTTCTGCTTTGGATATCATCGTGGCAATAATTATGCCGAAAATTACATCATGAGCAAAAAAGTATTCTTCTTAACATTTTGGATACTTTTATATAACTAACCATAACTATTTTAGCTCAGTGACCCAAATAGCATCTTATACTATTATTATTTATAATTTATTTTTAGCCTGTACTGGCCCACTGCAGGGCAAAGGCCTCCTTCCCTTTCTTCCAGTCTTCTCTGATCAAGGCAGCAACGGACCAATCCTTTCGGAATGTGTCTAGGTCGTCCCGCCATCTCCGGCGTGGTCTGCCGCGACGTCGTACACTCCAGTCAGTGGTATTCTTAGCCCACAGTTCGGTCGACATGCGGCAAATGTGTCCAGCCCAGTCCCATTTAAGTTTAGCGGCTGAATAGAATCTTAGCCATATAAATAAAACAATATAAACGGATTATATCGCGTACTTATATTAATTATTTGAGCCTCCCTGACGTTTCAGTAGCTTTACAGATACCGTTGTCCGTTTAAATTGTTTTATGTAAATGTGTGACAGCCGCGGAAACCGAAGAAACTATTAGGATCTTAGCCTCCAAAACGAGAGTACGCCACTCGTCCCGATCCTGCGCATTCTCGCCAGTTTTCGGCTTGAAGCTTACGCAGATCCACCTCCGCCACGTCTCCCCGTGTCACCTGGGACGACCGACCGGTCGTTCGACCGGATACTTTTATATTTATTATGAAAATATTGTTGATGGTGTTACTTATTGAGTAACGTTCTTTCGATATCAGTTTTTTGATAACTGTTATAGTTACACAGTAATTATTGCCTTGTCTCACTTAACGATTACACCCTGTATATCTGTCTATGAATCAATCTATCATCTGTTGATTTAAAATAATTATGCAACAAAGGGAATTAAATAATGTATTGTCTCCTCTCTGTGAATAAAGGCAGAAACTTTAGTTTATTGTACTAAAATATTGAAGCAGTTTTCATTGCTTAAAAGTTTTTCAACCAGAACTGAAAATTTCCATTTGTCCTCCTGAATGAATGATGCTAAGTATTTCTCTTCTGTCCCATTTTCAGCTGTCTCTTTCAATTAGTTCAGACTGACAAACAAACATTTCACTAAGACATTTTTAATTTACCAATCTGGTTTGATAATAGAAACTAGAGATGGGACATAAATAACAGTGATCGACCGTTAAAAACTATCACTGTGATGAAGTAACAACAAAATAAAATCATGTAGGTCGTTCCTCCGCTCACAATTATCTGTACAATCCTTATTCTCTCACTGTGTTATGCACTTTAGGGATGCGTAAATTACTCCTTACGAATTAACGAACATTGCTTAACAAACACGTTATATAAAATAATTCTGACGTGTGAGACCAAAACCACGTTATCCACAAATTACTTACATTACACGTCGATGCGTTTGGCTCGGTTTGTAGACACCCTGCATACTGCATACTAGGGATGTCACGAATATTCGCATTCGCATTCGCATATGCGAATGATTCGTATCATTTTAAACATTCGCATCAACATTCGCATTCGCATCAAAGGATGCGAATGTTTTGCGAATGCGAATGTATGCAAGTCGTGAGTCACGATTCGAAGTTCGAAATCGCCTTATGGGTGAAAAGGCGGCGAAACTACTATTTCTGAAATATAATTTGCCTCTTTTAAAATTCGATTACTAATTTTATGTACCTACTTGAAATTTGAACAACAATTTGTAATTTTGTAATTACTGTTCGGGTTCTCGATTTTACTTTTAATTGAAGATTGTAAAGAAAAAAATTAAAATGATGACTTAAACTGAGTATTTTAATGAATTTCCTTAAACATTCGCATTCGTATTCGCACATTCGCATCCGAAATATTCGCATTCGCATTCGCGAATGTGAACAAATTGACATTCGTGACATCCCTACTGCATACTACAACCAGCATACTGAGCCGGCGGTCCGGGGTTCGAATCCCGGCCGGTGCAAATATTTGTGTGATGAACTCGAATATATGTGCTTGGGTCATGGTTGTTCTGGTACCCATAACACAATTATATCTCATCTCAATTTTGGAAATACGAAGGCGATAATGATAATGCTATTCATGCATATGAATTACATAATTTCACCCACTCACGGTCAAGTTAAAGTATGCGCCTGATATTTATGTCATCACATACAAAGCAAACGCAAGCGCGACCGTATTGACGAATTTGCGATGTTCTAGGGATATCGCCACTTGTCAAGTAGGGACACGTCAAAAGTGACGTATGGCGATGAAATGGAGAGATCTCCATCATCTCTCTAAAATTGGTCGAATCACCCCCCAGGTTTATGCATATCATTATATTTCACTTTTCTTGGAACTACAACGAATATCACAGCGATTTTGATCCTATCTCAACTGGAAACTGTAATCCACTTTTTAGTAATTAGTTTTCACTAAAGTGAGGGTTGCATAACTTTTGTTGAAATGTCCCTGGCGTGAAACTTTGTGCCAGTTAAATGTAATAAATGTTTCCATTGAGAATAATGCCTGGATTTCATAATCACATGTTCAGCGAGCAATATCAGACAGATTATATGTACAACAAGGCTGTAAATGTAACAGAAATTGGACAGTCGGAATAAAAATTAAATTTGTGGCAGGGTATTCATTTTATTTTTTACAGTTTCAATGGCCTCGATACCTCGACGCGTTTGCGACATAAAGGGTCTTCACAGGTGATCTTATAAGGGTTCAATTTTTAGGGTTCCGTACCCAAAGAGTAAAAACGGCACGCTATTACTAACTGTAACTGTATCTCAAGAACCATGATAGCTACAGTTGAAATGTTCGCAAATGATGTAGCTATTTCTATTGCCGCTCTAACAGTAAACACCATATTATACTCAAGTCTACGGTCTCTTAAAGCTGTGAAAAAATCAGACTTATACGTTAACGTGAAAAATAGATACGGCCGTTTATATCGCAAAAAACGTACATTTTGACAGTCTCAAGGGCCTCAAAATGATAGGGTACTTCCCGATGACCTTATAGAACTATAAAATTTGGCAAGTAATATCGTCACATAGGTACTACAAATACTTATAAAAATCTGAAAACTATACGTTTGTAATAAAATCATAAAAAATACAGTCCTTTTCAAACATCATATTTGGAGGTTGCGTTAAGTTTGCACCTCGTTTGTATGCGGCGCCATACATTTCAGGTGAAAACTTAACTCAACCAGGCCAATTAAGTTGGGATAACTGAAAGTTTTTACGGAACCCTCGGTGCGCGAGTCAGACTCACACTCGGCCGTTTTTTTTATTTGATGTTACGGAACCGTTCGTGCGCGAGTCTGATTCGCACGTAGCCGGAATTTTTCATTTTGAGTTACGTAACCCTAAAAATACAGATAATATGAATGCAGTTTAATGGATCCATATCTTTATTAAGTACTTATTGGAAAAACAGACAACCGTAAATGGAATAATAAGTGGTTGCATGAATATTCGTTGCGACAAACGGATCGCAATTAATTCATGCTATGTAGAATGGTTTCATTCCCCATCTTTGTGCAAGACACGCACACGAGTAATGAGGGAAAGAGTCAGTTGCTTTGCTTCCTACATTCGAACTGCACAAAACTCAACCGTTTAAATAATAATTATAACCATTTCTATCAGTTTTATATTGGGAAATATCATTGGCACCACGTGAAGTAAATAGGACTCGTTCAATAAAGAATGAGGAAAGCTGTGCATTAAAGAATATTCTTCATTGCACACCTCATCAGGAAATAAATACAAACAAACACACAAATGCTCCTTGAGGTAACGGAGAGTTGCACTGCCAAAGGACGTATCCTACTATGACCTCTGTATAAAGATACGACCTTTTACCGTAATACGGCAACGGTAATGAAGATTATATTATATTAAAAAGAATGTTTACATTATTATTTATAAGAGTTATTAGTGGTAGATTTTTAAGATGAATGATTTTTTCTTATCCATAATTTACTAGCTGTGCCCCGCGGTGTTACCCGCTCATCCCACGGGAACACTAAATTTATTCGGGATGAAAAGTATCCTATGTCCTTCCCCGGGACTGAAACTATCTATATACCAAATTTCATCTAAATCGGTTCAGCGGTTTAAGCGTGAAGAGGTAACAGACAGACAGACAGACACACTTTCGCATTTATAATATTAGTATGGATTTACCTTTTAATTTAAAAATTATACCTAGTTATTTATGTTAGATTGTTAGGTATATTAATAGGTTATTTAATTAGAAGAATAAAAATGTATTCTGTAAATAAATTTTTAGTTACAATTTAATATAATTATAATCTTCATCATATAACGGTGGTAACGGTAGACCGCTTGGTTGTCTACCGTTTTTAATTTGTTTATTTATATGTGATTTCTTGTGTAAATGTTTTGGTGTGCAATAAAGCGTACTTGTATTGTATTGTATTATACGGCAGTGCAGGGTTGAAAGTATGTTGTAAAGAAGAGAAATAATGTGAATGAGTGAAAGAACGACGAAAACGGAAGGGACGCCGTGCGAGCTGCGAACGGAAACTGGATACATGGTCACATTTGTATATTTTATATTGTACTAAAATCCAATTCTGTTTGAATACACATAAATACATCCTTTCTGAATGAAGGGGACCTTTTTATAAATAAAACCGTCAATGTTTTCCCCACTGAATAATACATATACATTTTCCCTTCATCTTGTCATTCAAAGCGATTTTCCACGTCAATAATGTATGGTAATGCAGAGACTACTCTGAGAGACGCTTCGTTACGTCTCGGCGAGATTTGATTTGGTTCCTCCATTGTCTATGGATTATGGATTTATAATGGATTTGATTTAGAGCATTTTGTCAGGGAATAAGTATTATTAATTTCATTTTTGTGACAAGCTTTTATAGCCGACTGTACGTTTCTTTGAACGTCCATCAATTGCTCACTGAGACGGTTCTAAAGACCTCAAACTCGGTAGGATAGTTTTATCTTTTACAGAGTTTCTAGGGCCACCTTCTGGCTCCATCATGACCACCCCCGTGGTACCATATTGTAATGCCATTAAAGTTAAGTAGGTATGAAAAATTTCAGCACAATCGGTTGAAAATATCTGCTTCAAAATTGAATTGCAAGATTCCACCCGAAAAAACAAAGCTTGTCAAAAAGAACAGGACCAAAAAATTTAGAGTTACAACTAATTATTAACTAGTTTGGCCTGTGAGTTATGTTATATGTAGACCGCGCAATTCTGTTTATAAATGGCTGATTTATGTAATTTTTACGTTTTCAACCCCCATATCTCTGCCATTTTGTAAACATAAGAAAAAACTGCATTGACAAAAAAAAAACATTTATCGAACCAGCCCGTCTGGCACAACTAGCCTTCGCAACTTTTGTAGCGTGACATAGCATCGCCCGTCACTCTCTCGCAGTACTGTGAAGATAGAGACAGGTAACATTTCTCGCACGAGAAAGAATCATATATCACAGTTGTACTAGAGGTGCTTCTCACAAAATTTCACGTGAATCGGTTGAGATAAGCAGTGTACACGAGAACATCCAGGCCAGCGGACATAGAAAGGATTTTTGTCCAAGCTGAAATGGGCAGGCCATGTAGCCCGGATAATGGACGGCCGTTGGGGCGGCAAAGGCGACCACTTATAGGAAAGTGCAGCGTGGGTCGGCCCCCGACTAGATGAACGGATGACCTCGTGAGGGTAGCGGGGAATCAATGGATGCAGTCTGCACGGGATCGCACTTTGTGGCGAGTAATGGGGGAGGCCTATGTTCAGCGGTGGCTGATAGATTAGATAGAAACGGAAAAGCCTCGCTCGCTTTGTCAAATACTACGGTGAATATTTTTCGTCCAAAAAGAGAGCGAGCCTTTTTACCTTTTTCTTTGCATTACAATAACAAGTGTACAAAAATACCAAAGGTAACAAAAGCGTTATGTTACATAATACACTTAGCGTTAAGATAACGCAGAATCACGATTGTGCTAAATGTCTTCGTCCTTAAGCATTTTCCTCCTACCGTTACAAAGTTATAACTTTATCAAGGTCTTATTTTATTAATTCTGTTACTTCAAATTTCGACCATACTAGTTTATTAAAAAAGTTTTTATTAGAACAGCGTGAGTGAAGATGTCTGATAGGACGAGACCTAAACTTCCGTATACTTTTAATAAGGTCGACTTCACACGGTCGAAAAAGAGCCTATCTTAATAAGATAAAGTTATCTGTTACGTCTTTTCACTTTCATTATTGTAAATTTTACCACTGTAAATGTTATTTGTTGCTGTTGTCATTTTTCCGAAATGTTTCAACCAGGTTTCAACTTTCATTTGTTGATGATGGTGTCTCACTATTAGAGCGGTTCAGTGGATACTTAATAATTCTTAACCCCCGACGAAAAAATAGGGGTATTATAAGATTTCTTGTGTGTCTGTCTGTGGCATCATAGCTCCCAAACGGATGGACCAATTTAAGTGCAGTTTTTTTATCGAGAGACGTGTCTGTCTAGATAGTTCTTGGCTACATATTTGTTTGGCGGAAATAGGACCAGCTTCCAAGATATTCAGCTTTAATTGGAACAAGGTGACGAGACCAACATTGAAGCTGAGAATTCAAAATGTAGTAGTTATGTTCAGTTTTAGTAGCATTTTCTACAATTATTGAATAAAGGTCTCATGATGACCAGCTCCTTGTGACGGGGGTGTTTTAAATTTTAAATTTGATTTGATTTGATTTGATTACAGACAGACACACAGATACACATGTTAAACTTAGTTTAGTTTAGTTTAGTTTATTTATTAACCATAATGTAACATGATCATTACATGGTAAGTCAGCATTTTACAATATTATACTTATTAGAGTATGAATTTACTATACAAAGTAAATACGCTTAATATATAAAGAAATCTATTCACAATTTGCGTCAGTTAAAATATTTTCTAATGATAAATATTTAGTAATCGAATAGAAGGCATGGTTTTGGAAAAAAGTCTTGACTGTGTTTTTGAATAAATTAAAAGGTAAATCCGTGACATGCGTGGGCAGTTTATTAAATAGCTTTATTTTAATAAAAAATCCCTGTTTTTGGCACTTTTTTAATCTTAGTGATGGAAGTATTAGTTTGCTATTGTTCCTCGTATTATAATTGTGGCAATCCGAACGCTTAAGTAGAGTGCTTGCTTCCTTGTGAATTTCTTACACAGAATTGTATATAAACAATGATATAACCGTCATCAACTTATAAAACCCCTCATTTTTTGTCGGAGGTAAAAAAAAGCGACCCAATCACCCGAGTCGAGTGCTCTCGGAGTGCTCTCAATCGCCAGAAGTGGAGAACCATTGCAAAACAAAGCATTAAATTCTCAAGCGGAGACAAAATTGAAAATGGGAGCAAAGATAATCCATGTACAGCATCCAAACAGCCACGACCAATCTGACAAGAGTCTGATTTAAAAGAAGATTAGAGGGAAACACACACAATACACTATTATCTGTACCTTGCAAAAGAGAACCTCTTATAATCACTACTACGTACATACTCATAGTATAAAACAAAGTCGCTTCCTGTTGTCTGTCTGTCCCTATGTATGCTACATCTTTAAAACTACGCAACGGATTTTGATGCGGTTTTTTTAATAGGTAGAGTGATTCAAGAGGAAGGTTTATATGTATAATTCATGCATAATTTATCAGCATTGCACCCGTGCGAAGCCGGGGCGGGCCGCTAGTTAAAAACAAAACGAAATTGATTTTCAGTACAATTCTAGAATTTTATTATAGAATAGATATTTAACTTGCTAATTTAATTCGTGGTTTTGTAATTTAACGAGACTCCTTCAGTAATTTTATTATAGACACAGCGCCATCTACCGGGAAGTTCAGTAACCACAAAACTAAATTAAACTCAACGGTTTGCCAATTTAGCATAACTTTTGTGGCTGGGGTCATAAAAATGTAGTAGTTTCACGGCCACTCTTGCCAAATCGTCCGATCTTAACTAAGTTATGAACCAGATTTGGCAACATTTTCTGAGGTTTGCTCAGATAAGTAAACAACTATGGGAGTTACCTACTTGTCTCGTTCAGGTACCACAGAATATAATAATACAGAAGCTTCACTCTTTGATCTTAACATAAGCCACCGCAGAAATCTGTTTAAAGGGTTGTTTGTGTAAATTGCGACGTATTGGGAATTGCCTGAACAATAGGCATAGTCGTACCCCATGGTGCACGCTGGTGCTATAAGATTGTCCCCTGTTTGTCCCCTGGTTATCCGAGAACCAGGGGACAATCAGGGGACATAGTCCCCTAGGCTGCGATCCATAAAGTCGAGTTATTTACTTTGAACAATATACTTAAACCGCAATGTCTAGATTATCCAAAGGGTTTTCAAGAGATATATTATGTATTAAATTTTCGCAATTGGTATAAAAAATAAAATTTAGGTATCAGTCCCATGTCGTCAAGCATCTCAATTGAATATTTAAGCAAGAAACGAAACACAATAATTCACGACTTTCCGAGCCAATACGGCAATGTTGCTAGATGACATTTATGAAAATCTGTAGGCGAGACGAAAGTCTGTAGAATTCCGTAGATCGTTGCTTGAAAAGTCCGTAGTTCTACATATTTATTTCCATTGCTTTATTTTACTATACTGAAGCTTAAAATGTTATTAAAAGTTCGTAACCACTGAAAAACGAAGGTGAAAAAAGCGAGTGTTTCAGAGCATAACAATTCTTTTTCGCAGAAAAAGCACATCACGTTTCGTTTATGGCATTTAATTGTTTTGGTGACAAATAAAAGTAATCTGAAATTCCGTAGGTTCACCAATAATTTCCGTAGGTCAGGGTACAAAGACTAAATTCAGAAGATCTACGGATTTTTCCGTAGTCCTGGCAACACCGCAATACGGTAGCACGCACGTGTTGGCCGGCTGGAAAGCCTTCGGAGACGCGGTTTCAATTAAAAACCCCCCTGAACCATTGGATTTTTCAATATTTCGCTTCATTGTAAACGATACGAGACGCTAGCACATGTAACCGGGTTAATAAAAAAAATCTTTTAGTTTTGAAAATATTCAGATTTTTTTTTAAGAAGCGTCGTCGCCCCAAAAATCTTACCAATTATGACTTTATGATATCACGTTGTGAAAAAGTTGACAGTCACAGAATACAAGGAGAAAAGCAGTACAATTTCCATAGTAAATCCGCCTTAGTGTAAATACTACTGTATGTACTGTATTATCTGAGCTGTGACCAATATTTCTCACTTTCGCCCTTTCAGAATGAAAACCTTTTGAAATGCCTGTATTTGATTTATTCGAAATAAAATGGGTAAGACGAACCTTATGGGGTTGAGACGATTTTCCAGTTAATTATTTACAAATAAGGCAGTTTTTTAGTAACACTAAAAAACACTACTACTAACCAGTCATTGCTATATAAGTATAAGTATCTTCTTGTAGCAAGACCAGTACCTACATACCTGTAACAATAAAAAACATTCATTAATAATACATTTATGATACAGCTCATTCTCAAAAAAACTATACCTATAAAAATACCTGAAACAAGAACAACATTCAATTATTAATACCTACATTTATGATCCAACGCATTCGCAAAAAAAATGATTAGAATGCCATACCAACAGTCAAATAAGACCATTGATCTTCGATTTTATTCAACATCCTATAACATAAACATAAAATGTACCATTAGAATAACAACATAATCTCCTTAAGTAATATTCGTAAATATTGAAGCTCACATTATGCGTATCGATTCATTCCCTTTACCGAAATCGTAAGCTTAAAAACATATGTAACTTATTTTTCCGATTATCCATATTACTTAATAATATAAATGCGAAAGTGTGTCTGTCTGTCTGTTACCTCTTCACGCTTAAACCACTGAACCGACTGAGATGAAATTTGGTATGGAGATAGTTTGAGCCCCGGGAAAGGACATGGGATACTTTTCATCCCGAATAAATTTAGTGTTCCCGTGGGATATGCGGGTAACACCGCGGGGCACAGCTAGTATTATAAATGCGAAGGTGTGTCTGTCTGTCTGTTACCTCTTCACGCTTAAACCGCTGAACCAACTTAGATGAAATTTGGTATGGAGATAGTTTGAGACCCGGGGAAGGACATAGGATACTTTTCATCCCGAATAAATTTAGTGTTCCCATGGGATGAGTGGGTAACACCGCGGGGCACAGCTAGTAGGTTATAAAATGTACTGAAATGACAGGTGTCATAGGACTCATCGTTCGCCGCGCGGGGTGTAGTAAAGCGGATGATACGCAAGCATATGCTCAAACAAGAGCCCGAATAGCACCCATCATCCTATGTTGTAGACATTTGCACCAATTTATTATCACACTAATATTATAAAGGCGAAAGTTAGTGTGTTTATGTGTATGTTTGTTGCTTCTTCACGTTCAAACGACTGGACCAATCTTGATAAATTTTGGTATGAAGGTATCTGACACCATGAATTAACACATACGAGTAGGCTACTTGTAATCCCGAAAAAAAATTGCGTTCCCGTGGTGTGAGCGGGTAACACCGCGCGGCAAGCTAGTAATATGTATAATATATTAAAAGTAAATTAAAAGAAAAAAATAAAAGAAAAATGAGAATATAAAGGAGAATAAAAATCAAAATTTAAAATGAAAATGAAAAATATAATGAACAAAATATTGATAACATTCGTATGTAAGTAAGTGTATCATTGTACTTGTGGTAATTACCGGGTGTAGCCTGTAATGGGAGCAATAAATTAAAACATAGATTCTACTCTTCAAACAGAACAACATTGGTCAGCAACTTTTAAAAAAAGTCAATTACAAACAAATGTACGTCTTCCAACATTAACATTCCCTGAGCATTGACATAGCTGTCACTACTATTATCGGACATTTCGCAATACATTGCTTCTTTGTCTAAACATTATTCTACAAAATATCACTTAATACACGCTATTTTCAGAAGTTGCTTAACGAATGTTGTTCAGTTTCAAGGGAAGAATCTATGTTTTAATTTATTGCTTTTAATACAGCTCACTTGCTTTTAATATAATAAAGGTACCTACTATAAGTAGGTATTCACTTAGATACAAGATACCCTCAGAATTATTAAATTTTCACTCTGCACCCAATTGAAGTATATCTGTCTTGCCCTATAGATAGATGACTAGTAGAGAATGCCATTTGGCATTAAGTTTGCCATTTGTGCTGGCTTGTTTTGTGCAAAGTTCAAATAAAATAAATAAATAAACCTAAAACTTTACAAATAAGCTCTAGAAACTCCAACCTTCCGAACAAACAATCTGACTTTGACTTTGAAGCCCGATATTAACTGCGAAAGCTGCTATATCTGAAGGCTCCGGTTCAATAAATCTATTGAAAGCTCTTTCTGAACTTAAATGTCCAATCTTGAGACCTTTTCCCATTCCCAGCCGTAAGGGTCGGGACACACTTATAGCGGAAAAGTATGATTAATAATCTCGTAAGGCCTCTAAAATGCAAGGTACAAATTCTAAAGTAATTTAAAACATTCTTAAAGTTAGAGTTATTTATAACTATATAAATATTAGAGACACTATACTTAAATACATAGACAATATTCGAGTTTATCACACAAATATTTGCTGGGATTGGAACCCAGGATCGCCGGCTCAGCAGGCAGATAAAAGTAGCAATATTAGGTTATAATTTTAGAAGAAACACGAATACTGTCTTGGGCCGTACGAGGCTACATCAGGGTTTAAGACGTTAAGTTAAAAAAAAATATGCCGATGCCGTTCCACAATATTTTACTCTACCTATTTTGTTAGTTGCCATTAAGATTTCTGTGTTGTTATAAGCCCATTTTTATGCACCTAGACTAGGTCCGGCCAATACCAGTAACATATAATAATATTATCCACAGTTTTCTAAGAAGTTTAATCACTGTTGTCAACTGGGTCACAGGACAGAATAACAACAACAAAAAGCTGACCCAACCCAGTGACTACATAAATTATTCAGACACGCTGTAACAGGAGACTCGCCTGAAGGACATCCCTTGCCACACCTTAATGCCTATAATATTAAAATTATTATGTGGCTAATCCTTTTCAAATAATTAATTTGGAAAGGATATTACAGGTTTTCAGAATTAAATATGTACCTAAAGGACCTTTTAAATGAAATATTAATATTAGAGAATAATTTTAGGTTGAAAAAAGATTAAGTGCTTATACATACAGTGTGTAACGGAGAGGTACGGATGAAATTTTGGACCCACAAATTACACACCATCAAATAGAGCCAGTCGGTGCGAGTCAGACTCGCACACCGAGGGTTCCGTACGTACTATGAAAGCACTGCATATCGCTCTAACGAAAAGATAAACTGTACTGAGCGACAAACATAACTTTACCGTTGGAAAATTGTTTTACATACTTTAAATAAAGACTATTTATTAGTAAGAATAGTGGGGCTTTTAGCTGCTTTTTCTCGCTGACAATATCGAATAATATAAGTACCCTTGTGGAACTATGTGCGGTTTTATCCCGTTTCGACATTATTTTTAGGGTTCCGTACCCAAAGGGTAAAAACGGGACCCTTACTGAGACTTCGCTGTCCGTCCGTCCGTCCGTCTGTCACCAGGCTGTATCTCAAGAACGGTGATAGCTAGACAGTTGAAATTTTCACAGATGATGTATTTCTATTGCCGCTATAACAAAAAATACTAAAAATAAAATAAAATAAATATTTAAGGGGGGCTCCCATACAACAAACTTACAGTTAATGATACGGAACCCTTCGTGCGCGAGTCCCACTCGCACTTTGCCGGTTTTATACATAAACATAGACCTTGCGGTTTTTGTATATAAAAATACGCAATGAAATGAAATGACATACGTAAACGATGGAAGTGTGTTTATTTTTTATAAGACACCTGTCTTATAAAAATCCAAGGTTCGATTGACATGTAAAATTCATAATCGCTCGCGAAGGCTCGAATAAACAATGCAAAGATCGACACACAAAGCATAAGGAAAAATTCGAAAGGTTATTCTAGCGTTAGGGTGTTGGAAAGGTTAACACGCTGGACCGGTAATCCAGAGGTACCGGGTTCAATTCCCGGTCTCTTTCGCCAGGTTACGCATTAATTTTTTTTTTTGGGCTTTGATATTTGTATCAATGATTTCATAAAAATTCTGAATGTTAGTTACCGTTTCTGCCAGGACGCTTCTCTGTCCGCACAGCCTAGTGGCAAGTTGATGATAGATTTCGCAATAAACGATAATCGCAATGTTAAGAGGCCTTTATTCCTTTAAAAAAAAATTTTTTTCATATTATGACAAATATATTGATAATTTCAACCAACTTTTTGAAGTGAATAATACTTTTCCCTGAGTTCTAGGTAGTAACATAGCTATTTCATGCTTTTATTGCGTGCAGTCGAAAATAAGTTAAAAAAACTAATTTTCCGTGATTTTTGTCAATTTCGAGTAGTTTTTGAAACAAAAATTATCAATGAAAAATTCAAACTGTAGGTTTCAAATATATACAAATAAATCCCAATAGCCCTGTTCTAGGTAGTAATATAAATAATATGTTAAGATGTGTTAGTGTCATAGAGAAAAATGTCTAAAGCAATCAGCATTTTAAAAGGAATAAGACCTCTTAAATACGTTGGATACAGTATGCGAACTCACTGGTAGGATATTATTATCACGAGAATAAAGAATTTCTCACTCACGCCATCTAATGATTACGCAGGTCGCGCGCTATGAACGCCCATAATTCGGATATTTCATCGGATAATATCCATGTTTTACGGAAAAAGTAAGCTATTAGGCACATACATATTGGTTTTATCTTATATTACACTTTTACAGCAATTAATCTTTTGATGTAATATTTCGTTTTGCAAATTTTGATAACGCTCGGGTTGAAACAGAATTGTGAGAAGTGGAGGACGGGGATAGGCTTGATATATATATCCTGTGCCGTGAGTAGGGATTGCAAACCGGTTTTTTGTAGCTTCTTGCGAAACAGGGCAGATCCTAAATTTTTTTGTTATATTACAGCGTTACAACCATCACCTGTCAAGGAGGCAGCGTCCATTGACGATAGTCTAGTTAAGATGTAAATTGCCCTTTACGAAGTTAACGCCAGTGCACTGAGAGTAGGGTGACCAGATGTCAGGAATTTTCCTGACATGTCAGGAATTTTAGTCATATGTCAGGAATGCGGCCGGAAAAGGGAAATGTCAGGAATTCTCGGCAAATACTTAGAAACAAAAAAAAAATTAACGCTGTAAACTTTTATTTTTATTTCGGTTTAAAGAAACTTTATTGTCATTGAAATTACAGAAATTTCACTTACAAGACAACTTATAAATAGTTAACATAACTAAAATCAATTTAATTTTTATTTACAAAACAAAAAAGGTAAAGCCACAAGTACTTTGGAGTTTCATAAGTTGTAACTTATAAATAATCGTAATAATCTTTTTACAATATAAACAAAAATCAATCAACATTGACAAATTAAACAACTTCAGGACTCGTGTCAGGAATTTTGGCTGAAAATCAGGAATTTTGTCAGGACTTTTGAAATTTGTATCTGGTAACCCTAACTGAGAGCCACTCACACGGCAGAATTAGCCTGTTCGCGGCACAGCGGGGTAAAGGCGGCCATTGACGGGCGCCCGCTCGTGACGGCGGTGATTGTAACAAGCCGATAGTAATTGAGATTGAGCGACGTGTACCAATTACTTAGTTATATTTAACATAAGTTTAATAGTTATACTTACTATTATTTTCAGCTTCCTTCTCAAAAGCAATCTCGTCTTATAAAATGAAAAGGTACATTCAGATTCACTCTTGTAAAGATGCCCTTGTGGCTAACTTACAGAATTAACTTTTTAATTTAGATTTTGAGTACTTATTAGTCCTGTCAAATCAGAATCAAATTCAAAGTCAACCTTTGGCAATTTTAAAGACTGAAATTCTGCGTGTTAGATAAATGATCTGCGTGCAGAAAATCTACGGTCAGGCAATCGATACAAGTTAAAATTTCTTTTGACGAAAAAAGTTATCGTAAGGTCAATGTGATTTATATAGCCATTTAAATATTTTTTTGCGTTAATTACGAAATCGCTTGTAAAATCATGTCACGTAATACTTTAGCAGTTAGTGCAATGCAATGCATCTTGCCAATACTTTTCTACAAAGCAGCAGCTGTACGAACGAATAGATTAGACGGATTTATACCGGAAACTGTATAACAATCTATCCCCGCTTGAGATGGTCACGGGTTTAAACTGAGATGCACCGGAAGCTTGGCAGAGATCTCAGGTGGTCGTGGGTATGTTTTAGGTATTGCAAATTTCAGATTCCCAGGAAAAGATTACAGATGTTTCTTAGTAGTAGTTTGGACGCCAGCACATTTTAACCTGATACAAATGGCAAGGTAAGCAAGGAAAACAATCTGCAGTATTTTACTGAAAACTTGAAATATTAAGTTGAAAGAAACAAAAGTTTATGTACAGTACGCTTATATTGCAGGTCCAATTGGGAAATCACAAAGCAGTTTTACATACACTGCTAGAACAGTGCTGCGGGAAGGCGTTCTATCTTACTTAATATTATGTACTTAACTAATATCATAAGGATTTAACACTAACACTGTAGATGGTTTTAAGATTGTGTAGAAAGGCTTTATAGTCTAATATCAGTAGTAATTTAAAGCATGAAGAGTAGAGTGTAGCATGTGAGTATTGTGACTCAACGCAACAAACAAGAAAACCCGAATTAAAAGAAGTGAGACAAGGAATAGTATCACCTGGTTAAGAAAGTAGCATAGTTTCTCAGCCTCGGACTTATCACTTGATAACCGTTGGCTTAGAAACGAAGTGAAGCCCTAGATGTGACAGCCGACACCAGCAGAAGAACATGCACGCAGGTACGTGCAAGAATCCCGTAGGAACGTGTCTGCATGCACACTCCTGGCTGCAGAACTGCGGCTCACACACAGGCACGTGCAAGACTCCGTGAGGACCGTCCCTGCATGTGGACACGCAGCCACTACAGCAGCCTGGCGACTCCGTCTATGATACCCGGTGGCACTGTAATAAACAGTTTTATAAGCAAAGGAAAGCAACATTCACTTTTACACGTGTCATTACTTTCACACGTGTCATTCCCTGCACACGTGTCATTCTGAATTTAATTGAAGGAAAACGATAACACACGAACAAAATGCAGCAGTCGCGTGCATCCTAGCAACAGAATATCGTCGCTAGTCGAAGAAAAGAATCAAATTTGTCACACACTCACCCGGGACAGTTTCATGTTTTAATGAATTTGGAAATAATTCGAGCTGCCGTCATCCGTGTGGCAGTCTACGGAACCATGCTTTTAAGCTGTAACAGAATGATAAAATGAGTAACTGAGTCTAGAGGATTACGTAATGCCACGCGTCCAAATTGGTTACGCAACTGCTTCTACTCACATGTGTGATAGTTTTAGAACCAAGCCTCCCTTGGAAATATCCTTGTTTAAGATTTAACACATTTTATAGAGATGAGAAAGTTATAACGCTGAAACAATAAGAAATAAACCGATTAGTTATGAACAACTCCAATCATCAATGGACCGCAACGCGAACGTCACATTCCATCAATTTCTTCACAAAATATACATACCTGCCATCACAAATGGTAGGGGCGTTCGTGGTTGGGATTATTAAAGGCTTCCCTAAGCCGAAGTCCAGATTCCTTGACGAAAATACACTTGTAATTTTTAAGCCATGTTGAGCGCAACGACTCGTACAAGGAATGACCGCCACGCCGTCAACTGTCAGTGTTGCCCGCTTCCCTCATGTCAGACGCGGTCTATGCGTTGGACATTGTGATTTAATTAATCATGTTCGAGAAATATTTTGAAAAGGCCAAAAGGAAGAAAATTGTATTTGTGACATTTAATTTACACAAATAATAAACTACAAATTGAAATAATTTACTATTGTTGAGAAGAAAACAAATATGGCACTAGCGCCATCTAACGGAGGACGATAGAATTACTTGACCAACGGAACTCACTTCGATAGTGTTATCTGCCGTGATAGATTTTGCTATGTATTTCCGAAAAATACCAACAGATGTCTCCGTCAACCCTATCCAAAGATAAAAAGTCCTCAATCAAGTTTTACAGCGTAACATTACCTCTTAAGTTGTCCAAAAAAAAAAATTAAAAAAAAAAAATTTAAGCCACTTTTCAAATTCCACAGCAAGAGCTAGATTTACCTATTTATCTACAAACAATCCAAAACAGGTCGCTCGTAAACTCCAATTCCGAAAGAACCTGACAAGACCTTCCCTACGAAGAAGTTACACAACGCAGAACCAACAGCGATGAAATTTAAACGCATCTCCAGGATTATCTGCAAGACCCCGACAAAATCAAAAAAATGGAACTCCTATCCTATTTACTTATGAAATTATAACCTACTCGACTGATACTATTAAAATTATTCAACCCTTGAATAAAATTTATTCCCATAATGGAAAGCATTTTAAGTACCTATTGTAAATTATCCTCTGCTTTAACTTGACTCTGTTTCTTTATTGAGGTGTGCCTCCCTCGATGAAGAAACAAAAGACGATCGTAATTAACAGTGACTAATCTTAATTCAAGCTAACCTACAGGCTTGTTAAGTTTATATCTATTCTAAACCTTACCACTAGGGACAGTTGAACGAATTCAAACGCTTTTAAAGAGCAGAACCTAGTGAGACCTATGTCTTTAATTCCTCGTTCAACTATATCTAAGCATGAGTGAGCATCACTCTTAAGTATTAAAGTTCAGTTTTAACTTACAACCTACGACAGTTAAAAGCATACTAGCTTGTTTCCTAGTATGTATATATTTAGACAGCAAGTAGAAAAACACACTATGCGAGTGCTTTTAGAAGTAGTTGTGAAAACGTAGTGACGACCCTTCGTATTCAGAGTAGTCTGAAACTAATAGCTTATTAGATAAAAATTATATTAAACTTAAGTACAGTCGAACAGTTTCATGTGTAGTCAAAGGTTATTTGACCCTAGGTAGTTGCATAACTAGCCTATATTGTCACATGATTTGTACTGTGTCGACCACCTACAAATACTAGAAAAACCTAACATTTAAAATAACTCTAAACCTAGAAACCTAACATTTAAAATTACTCTAGACCTAACCTAACAAATTTATATACAGTGTGATCTCCCAATATAGTATGTTGATGAACCGTATGTCCTTTAGTCGCCTTCTACGACACCCATAGGAAGATACGGGATGGTGCTATTCTGAACCCGACACCATACAGGTTAGATCCTTTAGTCGCCTTCTACGACACCCACAGGAAGATTGGGATGGTGCTATTCTGAACCCGACACCATACAGGTTAGATCCTTTAGTCGCCTTCTACGACACCCACAGGAAGATACGGGATGGTGCTATTCTGAACCCGACACCATACAGGTTAGTATACCGTACTAAATACATACTATAAAATACTAATGTAAAATTAAATTCTCACCTAATGTCAGAACGAATAGTTATATTAAATCTAATTTACTTAAAGTTAGCGAACTAAGTACTTAAGTCCTATAATTAAGTTAAAGTATCTTAGGGTTCATTGACCCCTTTGTGCGTCAGCTGTTCTGTTTGACAGCTAACTACATATATCTTTAAGTATTTATGTGTGAATGCACAAAGCTTTATCTAAGCGTCATTAGGGTGAGCTTTTAATATGTCCTTGACATGCCATATGCCCAATGACTTACCAGAAGTAAAGTCCTTAAGTTCATAGGTTACAGCTGATATTTTCTTTTTGACTATACATTTTTTAAACTTAGGTGCAAGTTTTTTAGTGAAGAATTTATCAGCATCGGATAGTGGATATTCTTTCTTCCAAACTACCTGATTTTCCTCGTATTCGATATTACGCCTGTTTTTATTATAGTAAATTCGACTTCGCTGATAAGATTTATGAAGGGATTCATTAACCTTGCTAAAAATAGGTTTAAGATGACCTAACATAGACGAATATATATCTCTGTCCGTGAACTGCAATTCGTCACTCTGCAGCGGTCCAGTTGGATACCAATCTCCTGAGAGTATGGCTTCCCGTCCAGTATTTAAGAAATATGGACTATATCCTGTGACCTCATGCACAGCAGTGTTTATTGCAAATTCTATAGAGCTTAATTCCTCTGCCCAAGTACGATGATTAGATCTTGTATAAGAGGCTATTGCAGTTACTACTACCCGTATAACGCGTTCAGCCGGGTTATTCTGAGGAGAGAAGCGACAGTTATAAAAGAGTCTAGGTATTTTGTATTTGTCTTTTAATGCATGCATGTTCCTAGAAATGTATTGAGGACCATTGTCCAGGATCAAACACTGAGGAACTCCATATTTTAATATAACGTTATTTTCTATTAACTCTACTACAGTTTTAGCTAATGAATTTCTCATTGGAAATAAACAGGTGTACTTGGTAAAGCAATCACATACGACTAGGATGAATTTATACCCTTTATAGCTACGAGGTAGTGGACCGAGGATGTCAGTGCACACCACCTGCCATGGTCTTTGAATACGTTTAGGATTCTCCATCAACCCCGGGGGAGCTTCATTCGTACTCTTGTATGCTAAACATATGTGACAGTTTTTTATATAGCCTTTTATGTCATTTAACATCTTGGGCCAATAGTAGCTTTGGGCCACACGTTTTAAAGTCTTAAAAGTTCCTAAATGAGCCGCGTCAGGCCTATCATGACACTGCTTCAAGATATCTTGTCGTAATTCCTGCGGAATCACCCGTTTCCACTCACAATCTTTAGACAAAGGATTTTTATTGCGAATACGCTTATACAAGTTATCATTTAGCACTCTGTAATCAGGATATTTCTGAGGAGACTTTTCTACTCTATTGAACAAGTTAAGGTACCATGTATCTGAGGAAGCACTAATAGGACAAAGCATTTCTACTTCTCCCGCTGAAACAGGGGCACGTGACAGTGCATCTGCCAGTTTATTTTCAACACCCTTCCTATGTTGTATGTCAAAGTTAAATTGTGAAAGACGCAAAGCCCATCTGGCCAACCGTCCAGTAGGGGATTTGAGAGTGACTAGCCAGCGAAGACTGCTATGGTCACTGAAGACCTGTGTTCTAAATGGAGAACCCTCTATGTAACCCCTAAACTTTTCTAAAGCAAATAGTAAAGCGTTCAGTTCTTTTTCTGTGGTAGTGTGATTTTGCTCTGCCTTATGCAAGGTTCTGCTGGCATATGCAACCGCATGCTCATGTCCTTGGTCATCAAGTTGAGATAAGGCACAGCCCAGGCCAACATCAGAAGCATCTGCCGAGATAATAAACGGCCTGTCAAACCTAGGTACACTCAGTATAGGAGCTGACACGAGTAGTTCTTTGACAGTCTGAAAAGCTTTTTCTGCCCCACGTTGGGCGCCAATTATAACAATCTATCCCCGCTTGAGATGGTCACGGGTTTAAACTGAGATGCACCGGAAGCTTGGCAGAGATCTCAGGTGGTCGTGGGTATGTTTTAGGTATTGCAAATTTCAGATTCCCAGGAAAAGATTACAGATGTTTCTTAGTAGTAGTTTGGACGCCAGCACATTTTAACCTGATACAAATGGCAAGGTAAGCAAGGAAAACAATCTGCAGTATTTTACTGAAAACTTGAAATATTAAGTTGAAAGAAACAAAAGTTTATGTACAGTACGCTTATATTGCAGGTCCAATTGGGAAATCACAAAGCAGTTTTACATACACTGCTAGAACAGTGCTGCGGGAAGGCGTTCTATCTTACTTAATATTATGTACTTAACTGATATCATAAGGATTTAACACTAACACTGTAGATGGTTTTAAGATTGTGTAGAAAGGCTTTATAGTCTAATATCAGTAGTAATTTAAAGCATGAAGAGTAGAGTGTAGCATGTGAGTATTGTGACTCAACGCAACAAACAAGAAAACCCGAATTAAAAGAAGTGAGACAAGGAATAGTATCACCTGGTTAAGAAAGTAGCATAGTTTCTCAGCCTCGGACTTATCACTTGATAACCGTTGGCTTAGAAACGAAGTGAAGCCCTAGATGTGACAGCCGACACCAGCAGAAGAACATGCACGCAGGTACGTGCAAGAATCCCGTAGGAACGTGTCTGCATGCACACTCCTGGCTGCAGAACTGCGGCTCACACACAGGCACGTGCAAGACTCCGTGAGGACCGTCCCTGCATGTGGACACGCAGCCACTACAGCAGCCTGGCGACTCCGTCTATGATACCCGGTGGCACTGTAATAAACAGTTTTATAAGCAAAGGAAAGCAACATTCACTTTTACACGTGTCATTACTTTCACACGTGTCATTCCCTGCACACGTGTCATTCTGAATTTAATTGAAGGAAAACGATAACACACGAACAAAATGCAGCAGTCGCGTGCATCCTAGCAACAGAATATCGTCGCTAGTCGAAGAAAAGAATCAAATTTGTCACACACTCACCCGGGACAGTTTCATGTTTTAATGAATTTGGAAATAATTCGAGCTGCCGTCATCCGTGTGGCAGTCTACGGAACCATGCTTTTAAGCTGTAACAGAATGATAAAATGAGTAACTGAGTCTAGAGGATTACGTAATGCCACGCGTCCAAATTGGTTACGCAACTGCTTCTACTCACATGTGTGATAGTTTTAGAACCAAGCCTCCCTTGGAAATATCCTTGTTTAAGATTTAACACATTTTATAGAGATGAGAAAGTTATAACGCTGAAACAATAAGAAATAAACCGATTAGTTATGAACAACTCCAATCATCAATGGACCGCAACGCGAACGTCACATTCCATCAATTTCTTCACAAAATATACATACCTGCCATCACAAATGGTAGGGGCGTTCGTGGTTGGGATTATTAAAGGCTTCCCTAAGCCGAAGTCCAGATTCCTTGACGAAAATACACTTGTAATTTTTAAGCCATGTTGAGCGCAACGACTCGTACAAGGAATGACCGCCACGCCGTCAACTGTCAGTGTTGCCCGCTTCCCTCATGTCAGACGCGGTCTATGCGTTGGACATTGTGATTTAATTAATCATGTTCGAGAAATATTTTGAAAAGGCCAAAAGGAAGAAAATTGTATTTGTGACATTTAATTTACACAAATAATAAACTACAAATTGAAATAATTTACTATTGTTGAGAAGAAAACAAATATGGCACTAGCGCCATCTAACGGAGGACGATAGAATTACTTGACCAACGGAACTCACTTCGATAGTGTTATCTGCCGTGATAGATTTTGCTATGTATTTCCGAAAAATACCAACAGATGTCTCCGTCAACCCTATCCAAAGATAAAAAGTCCTCAATCAAGTTTTACAGCGTAACAACTGCAGACTACGGTCCCGCTTAGCGGTAGAGGAAGATAGTAAAGCAGTAAAAAAGGTTTGATGCTTTAACTTTTTAAATATCTAAATAAACATTATTTGATGCATTTAACAAAAAAAAATTACTTTAAAATTATCAAAGGCAATTTTTTTACGCAATTTTTAATGGACTCTCCATCATGTAGCTTAACAATTAGCTAGTAATTAAGCGTAGGGCCTAAATCGAAGTTTGACAGATATAACCTCACTGGTTCTACTTTAGCGATTTGCGCTATTCGATTGTTATAGTAATTGATAATTATTATTTTTATCATTGAGATAAATATTTACTCAGGTAGGTGCAATGGGGACCGAATGACATTTTACAAAAAGCTTGAATTTCTTGGTGTAGGTAGGAATACTTTGTTTATAAAAACTGTAACGTTTTTAAAACCGTTACAATTTTTTCTATAGCTTTAAAAAATTGGGCAAGTGCGAGTCCGACTCGCGCATGAAGGGTTCCGTACCATAATCTATAACAAGTTTGTTGTATGAGAGCCCCCCTTAAATATTTATTTTATTTTATTTTTAGTATTTGTTGTTATAGCGGCAATGGAAATACATCATCTGTGAAAATTTCAATTGTCTAGCTATCACCTTTCTTGAGATACAGCCTGGTGACAGACGGACGGACTGACGGACGGACAGCGAAGTCTCAGTATTAGGGTCCCGTTTTTACCCTTTGGGTACGGAACCCTAAAAAGTAAATATTATTTTCCCGCCCAAAACGGGCCTTATACGGTAACCTAACCGGTGTCACACTTTTTTTTCGGGAAGCTAGAATTCATACTCTACACACCACGTAACAAAAAACGAAAATTATAATAAAAATGTGTCATTGAAAGTAACTTTTTTTGAAGTCGGTTCAAATCAGGAATAAGTAACATTCTCTAACGTAAAATAAAGTGAACGCGAGTTTCTGCAGTAAATAATACCGCTCCAGAAAGCTTTTGGTTATAAAAAGGCTTCTGTGAATTACTTACAATCATAACGTCATATCTACCCATTCCATTGTTATTAAATCAACCATAAACGAAAACTTATAAGGGTCATATTGAAATACTAAAGAAATTAGATGTTTAGTTTTAAAAGCGGGACGTTAGCTTTTACCTTTCGAAGACGAAATGCATTAAGAATGTATACAGTTGTTGCGTTCTTGTTATGTTTTTCTTTTAGGTGGATGATTGGGGTTGGAAATGTGTGAGTTACGGATTTCGGCCTTTTTCATAAACTTATTTTCCTTTCGTGTTTTGTTCATTATATCTACTTATTTCATATCATATGAATAAATACAGTAATCCTATGTGTATTTTGTGTCTCGAACAACGTTATTTAAGTTAGTTTTATTTATTAGTTTTATTTAGTTAAGCTCATATTATACAAATATTCGTATTTTGAATGTTAGGAAAATAATACCTATAAATATAAATATTGACACCAAAGTAAATTATGAAAGAAACATTATTTGATCCTCTGCAATGTAAGCAGGAATCGAACCTGGGATCCTACGTTTCCAGCGTAGTGCTCTCCAAATAAGCGATCACATTGTTACTGGACTATACGCTACTGGAGAGCCCTCTGCGTCATGTGTTTAAAATGCTTATGCGTGGAAGCAACTGCTTAACTAATTAGTCACAAAAATACTTCGAAATATGTGCGTTAGAAATACCTATATTAGCCCGTGATTTTATGTTTACAATTCGTTATTTATTATAAAAAATATATAATAATGCTATTAAGGATTTTTTTTGACATGTTTACACATTTTGCTCACTAACAATAGGCATAAGAAATTGTTACTAACTAATATATGGATTCAAGTCCGAAATAAAGAGTTTGAATTTGTATTTGAATTAGATATTAGCTTACAAAAATTTCAACTTAAGACTAAATTACGATCAATAAATTAGTTAGGTACCCAGGTCGCCAAAGTTCACAAAATTGGAGCCTGGTCTGAATGCCAAGGGTTAGGTTTCAATCAACGCGGGCTGGTAATTCGTTTAGCGTGTTTTTGGTACGCCAGTGATTATTTAGAGGAAGAGGACCGGAGCCGCCCCCCTAATTTGACTGAGGGGGTCCATTACGTGTCCCGGCATAGAGTATTTGGCAGAAGCGAAATCAATTTTTGAGTATTTTTTTTATACTACGACGGTGGCAAACAAGCGTGCGGCCCGCCTGATGTTAAGTAGTTACCGGCGCCTATGGACGCTTGCTATGCCAGGAGCATCACTCGGGCATTGCCGGCCCTTTAAGAACCTATTTACTCCCTTGAAGAACCGCATGCCGTAGCCCCCGGGCTGCCAAGGCAAGCAAGTATTGCTATTATAGAAAAAAGCCAATTCTGCCCATCTATCACAACCACGCTTCGCAACTCTTCGCGACATAGCATCACCCGTCACTCTCTCACAGTACTGTAAAGAAAGGGATAGGTACTTCTCGCACCAGAAAGAGTCACGTGTCACAGGTGGATCTGATTATCCGGCTGGATTTCGATCACTAGAAATTAATGATACCGGCACCTCTAGCACAACTGTCACAAGCCACTATTTCTCGCGCGAGATAATTGCCTGCCTCTTTCTGTACAGTAATGAGAGAGGGTGACGGGTAGCGCTATGTCGCACGACAAGAGTCGCGAAGCATAGGTACTAAACGGGCAGACTATAGTTTAAGCAGAGTGCGGAGTTAATGTCTCTTTTCAGGAAAGATATCATGCAATATTAGGAGAACAGTGCAATAGAAAGTGACTATCGTTGAGCAGTCATCAAATGAGAATGACCACGACTGTGACGCCATCCTTCTAGTGTCCTATCCAATCCTGTCTTTTAAATCCTTCCTTACTGGTTTGAAGAAGGAATGACCATAATTGGTGTATCTCTTGTAATAATTGTAGTCAAAGTAATCTCCACTAACTTAAAATTATCCTTGGTTCTTTGTAGATTACGTCAATGTACCAACAGAATAATTATAAAAACAAACTGTATCTTAATAAAGTTTTCTGGATATCGCAATATTTTCCGATAAACCGTCGAACGAACATATCGGCGTCAAAGGAGCAATACCCATACGTCAAAGGTCGAGCGAATTTAAAATGTATTTACTCTCCTTACCGCTGCCATATTGCCTTTTGGATGGGTATGAAAGGAGTGGAATTTGGCACGCCTTTGTCGCTTAGGGTAGCCTGGTCTAAGAGCACGCATCCGATAAGAGTACGCAACGTCAAAAACCGTGACGTCGTTTACGATACTCGGCTAACTTCAATCGCATTTCGATGTCAACTGTCGTAAGGAGTCCTGTGCGAAAAAAAAAACAAAACCGGATGAAAACGCAAAAATTACGTAACTTTAAAGATTTTTACTTAAATTCTTAATTTTTTTTATCATTTTCAAAGTATCTTTGACACGAACCTGCAATTATTTTGTAATAACGAAGTGAAGTGTTGTGTTTTCAAATACTATACCTAACGCACGCGGCGAGCGTAATTCCGGTCATTGCTAAGAGATGGCGTTGCTCTCCGCTCATTTTCGATTTGGCTGGTGTGTGCACGAGTACGCAGTACGAGGCAGCATGTACCTTGTAAGAGGACGCGTGCGTACTCATACACGAAATTATTTTGAAGTTGGTTTTATTGCGTTTATTTCTTATTTAATACATATGATGAACTACAAATATAATATATAATGTGTGAAGTAACTATTCCTTTTGTACACATTAATGTAATTGTAATTTCCGACCCGCGTACTCTTAACGACGTAGACGCGTACTCTTACTCAATAGGACTTGTAAGAGGACGCATTTCCCATTTCTCACTATTATTGTTTTTTGGAGAGGTATAACATAATTTTGTTATTTTTTGTGTTACTTTATGGAAGATGATTAAATTGTAGACGTAATAAATTACTTCTTGATTGCATATCCCTCATTATTATATAATAAACCACCTGCTCGCGACTCTTTGTCGCGCGACACTGTCACTATCCCTTCAAAAACGTGCGAGGACGAAACGTTATGCTAAATAGCGCGACAAGCAAAGTCGCGGTATGCCCTGTAGTATTAATATGCCCTTCATGAAGGATGAAAATTAGGCTGTTGCTACCCATAAATGAATCGAAGTTTACAATGTGACGCCACTCCAACCGCTGAACCCTCAGGATGTAATGTAACATCCTAAACAGTCTTACTCTTTATGCCTTCGCAAGAAGAAGTGTCGCGTCTGGCGACGGTTCTCTGCCGGCCTATTAAGCTAGATTGCATGCCGTCTGAAAAGCCCTATTGGAACACATTTTTCTATATTTTATTGGATAAAATCGTAGAAGTGGTCTCTTTCGTTTTTATTAACATTCGTGTCCATTCATAATATTTTAGGCCAGTTTTCCTCGCTTAAAGGAAGGAGGCTTCGGAATTTTATTAAGTGCTCGTGTAAACTCGGATTTTTTGGTGGTGTGTTATTAATAGATATTAATTATAGAAGCTCTTAATAATACATTAAGGCTAATTAATATATATACCAAAAATAATGATTCTTATCTATATCCATCTTTTCTACCTATTTTGGCCATTTTCTTTTAGTTGGCCAGAATTAATTAGCAAACTTGAGAATTAATTACTTACAAAATTATTATACTTAGTCTATTTAGTTGCTTAATAGATAGGTACACCTAAATTTAGGTTTCTAGAGCAGTTGGTTTTCGACTTTATGTAAATATGATTACGTACTTTGTAATCATGAGTGAAAGGAATTGAAAACATTTTGCTGCTCCAATTTTTCGTTTTTAATTTCGTTCACTCGATCAAAAAAAGGTTATCATGTTTTGCCCTGGGAACTGCACTATACTTCCGATCACTACCATTCCACATTTCATTTAAAATGTTTATTTTCTGCGCGAGTGACCTGTAATATTATTTGCTGCAAACTTTTCAAACCCACGTCGCCACTCTAGCTCGAAATGCGCGGCCGCGGCATCGGCGGCGAGCGACAGCGGCGAACAGCGGCCGTAAGTGGAAGAAAAGGTTAGAGCGTTGTCTCTCCCTTCCACCTGCACGGCAACCATATCTTGCGACGACTACTCTTGTCGCGCTACTCAGTGTAAAAATCCTGAAAATGATAGGTAGTATTTTAGCCCGATACAGCCTGATTACGAGTTTGACTGCGAGCAGCCGCCATAAGTTGGAACGGAAGGTCGGAATGCGGTCACTTGCTTCCACTGTATATACCGTGTATCAGCTTTAAGGGACTTTTTTCTTGTAATAGCCGCTAGCTGGATTTCTCTTTTTACAAGGTTTTATTTAGCTTGCATTGTATGTATGTATGTATGTATGTAAGTATGCTTGTTCGGGTGGAATCTTGCAATTAAATTTTTAAGCAGATATCGTCAACTGAAATTTTGCATACTTACTTAACTTTGATGACAATACACTAATATGGTACCATGGGGCTGAAACTTTACAATAGAAAAAGCAATCCTACCGAGTTTGAGCTCTTTAGAATCGTCTCAGTAAGCATTTGATGGATATCCAAAGAAAAGTAAAGTCGGCTATAAAGGCTTGCCACTAAAATGAAATTTTCGACAGAAACTTATTTAATAGCCTGTAGGAGTGTCTCGCTGCTAGGCAAAGGCGTCTCCCTTAAATTTCCACAGGTCTCTGTTGGATGCCGTTTCCGATCAGTTGCTGAAGAATACGTCCATGTCATCCCTCCATCTCCATCTGCGCGTTGCCCATCTGCTTGGCATGCCCAATCCCACTTGATTGCTCCACATTTACCTATATCTCTTTAGTTTTTAAAGATACCCTTGGAGTAATGAAATAATAAACTTTATTCTGCAAGTAGGCCACAAGGGCACTTTTACATGGCTGAATCTACCGGCATTTCATAAGAGGAGGAGAAGAAAATGCCGAAAGAAACTCAACAGTCAGTCATTTGAAACCTTAGTAGGTTTTTATAAAAAAAATCGCTGTATCACGCTAAACTATTTACTTAACACTTTGGCGACCAAGGATTTCGTAGCGCTACGCGTGTAGCCGATAACATGGGGAAATGCGTATGCAGCGAAAACTAGCTACGAGCACAGTGCCCACGGAGCGGATCGGTGTTCAGTGTTATAAAGGCAGCCTTTAACTTTGAAGGCGGCAGAATCGCGCAAAGTATAGGGACCGCGGCGTTTCCTCCTGTGCCGCCGCTGCCGCTCCGCTGGTGTCGTGGCCCCGCGTAGCGTTTGTAATACAGCCGGGCAAGCTTTTAGTTTTAGGGCCGGTAATGGAACACGTGGCGTTGCGCTGAGTGTTACGACTGTTTCATGGTTTTAATAAATATCGATGACCATTTCACAATACAGATGAAAACATTGAAAACTAAGATTTTGTCGAATACAGATATTACGAAGGTACGTCAATGTTGTCGACAATCACTAATATATCGTGGCTTGTACTAAAATAAAATACTGAGAAAACTTGATTAAGTATTATTGCTTTAATACATTTCTCGTAAGAACGGGCTAGAGAAAATATAATTTCACATATTTATTTTGTGATGTGGCTTATCAAATTTCTAATAACGTATTGGTAATATTTTTCCATTATTGACAACATTTGCGAAGAAAATACAATCGGTTTTGTGTTCGCAGTTGAACTGAAATAGATACGAGATATGCAATTATATTTAACTCGTCATTCACTATAATAAATTAATAATTGCCAAAATTTCATATTTTTAAGACTACAATTGGTAAGTATTACTTTTTAACCCCCGACGAAAAAAAGAGGGGTGTTATAAGTTTAACATGTGTATCTGTGTATCTGTGTATCTGTGTATCTGTGTATCTGTGTATCTGTGTGTCTGTCTGTGGCATCGTAGCGCCCAAGCGGATGGACCAATTTAAGTGCGGTTTTTTTTAATCGAAAGACATTTCCGTCGAGATGGTTCTTAGCTATGTTTGGTGGAAGTAGGACCAGTAGTTTCCAAGATATTCAGCTTTAATTGGAACAAGTGACAAGATCTCAGCCAATATTGAAGCCAAGGATTCCAAATTTTGGTTAAATGTTAAGTATTATTAGCATTATCTATATCACTCACTAAATGAGGATCTCATGATGACCAGGTAGTTGTTAATGGATCTCAGCCAATATTGAAGCCAAGGATTTCAAATTTTGGTTAAATGTTAAGTATTATTAGCATTTTCTATATCACTCACCAAATGAGGATCTCATGATGACCAGGTAGTTGTTAATGGATCTCAGCCAATATTGAAGCCAAGGATTTCAAATTTTGGTTAAATGTTAAGTATTATTAGCATTTTCTATATCACTTACTAAATGAAGGTCTCATGATGACCAGGTAGTTGTTAATGGATCTCAGCCAATATTGAAGCCAAGGATTTCAAATTTTGGTTAAATGTTAAGTATTATTAGCATTTTCTATATCACTTACTAAATTAAGGTCTCATGATGATCAGCTAGTTGTTAATGGATCTCAGCCAATATTGAAGCTAAGGATTCCAAATTTTGGTTAAATGTTAAGTATTATTAGCATTTTCTATATCACTTACTAAATGAAGGTCTCATGATGACCAGGTAGTTGTTAATGGATCTCAGCCAATATTGAGGCGAATAATTCCAAACGCTGGATAAATGTTGTTTTATTAGCATTTTCCTTATCACTCACTAAGTGAAGATCTTATGATAATCATCTAGCAGGGCTGGACTAAGCGGGCCAGGGCCCCTAGGCACTTGGCATTTGGGGCCCCCTCCCCTATAAGGAGAACATTATTATGGTACAAGTCCTGCGTCTGGGACTGGGTCCCTAGACTAGCTGGGCCCCTAGGCCCGGGCCTTGTGGGCCTAGGGATAAATACGGCCCTGCCATCTAGTTGTGAAAGGATCTAAGCCAAGAATTTCAAATATTGGGTTTTACGCGAAAGATTTTAACGCGACTAAAGGACACGTAAGCTTTAGCAAAAGTACTCGCCTAAGTGAATAACAGCTTTTTAGGATTCTGTAGTCAACAAGGAACCCTTATAGTTTCACCATGTCCGTCCGTCCGCCTGTCTACGGCTTAGCAGAGACATAGTGGTAGAATAAATTTTTAAAAACTATATTTTTGTGTACCTGCCCTACACGTAAAAAAGTGGGGATGTAATATTTTTTTACGGTTTATCCCATGGTGTGGGTTATCGATGATTAGGTTTTTCAAAACTAAGTCAAGTTACCTAGCACCAACTGCAATTTTTATGGATCTAAGTAAGCCACCCGTACTATTTGGATCCTGTAGAATGGAAACCTGGTTCTGTTTTAGGCCATAAGTAGCAGGTTCTTTCAACTCATCCAGTGCATTTAAAGTATATATTTTAATTGTCTTGGCTAATAACTTAGCCATTTTGTCATTATAAGCATTAACTAATTTTACTTTTAACGATTTTTTCCCAAAATGTTGCTAAAGGCTAATTTCAATCTTAGAGAAGACGGCTTTTGTTACCACTGGCTTGGGGTCCTGTTGTCGTACACATAGTCAAGGATCAAGCTCGAGGAAAGACTGGAAACTATGGACCTTAACACGTTCGCTGCGGGACCGAAACTGACGTTTTTTCGTATGGTGCGTTAAAAGGCCGATTGGCCTGTTACTTAAACTATCCAGCAGTGCGTTGTAGGGCTCATAGGCCTGGTAAGGTATTGACGGATATTAAAGACTGTAACTATGCGAAAACTTAAAATGTTAGATAACTACCTATCAATATCAGTAGTAGACGAGTTGGTTATCTTAGTGTTTGCCTCGCCCCGGGTTCCTGCTATTTACTTAAGAGGAATAAATATGTAAAGGTGTAAGGTCTTACAGCCCGATACCGCACTGAATGACAGGAAAAAATAGAGAGTTATTAGTGATGGGCAACAACTTATCGACATATTATTTATAATATCGTTTGATAAAAAATAGATATGGGCCTTATAGAAATATAACAAGCATTAATCGTTTCTTACATTCCACACAGAAAGGTTATTTTTTACATTTTTATTTGTTTCTCGGCTGGTGAGTGCCCCACGCAGCTTTAACATCGCTTACATCATTTATTTGGTCGAGACATATTAACGGATTTAAGCCACATCGAAACGTACACAGACACTAGGAGATATTGAATTATGTACTATCGTAATATACGTCCAATCGCGATAATTACGTCACAGTCACAACACTAATCGGAAGTAAACAATGCAATCACCTGCAACCAGTGCGGGAGGGGGCGGAATGACCTTGTAATCTATGTCAGGCCTTTCGACCCGATATCCGCAAGGAATCGAAAAAAATATCACCCAGTGCGTTATCGGGCCGAAAAGCCTTAGCACAATCATCATCATCATCATCAGCCTGTTTCAGTCCACTGCTGGACATAGGCCTCTCCCATGGCACGCCACTGAGCTCGATTTTCAGCTCTCGTTCTCCAGTTACTACCCGCTGTCCTACGAATGTCGTCGCTCCACCTTGTTACAGGGCGCCCTACACTACGTTTACCGATTCGTGGCCTCCACTCCAGGACTCGTTTGCCCCAGTGGTCATCGGCTCTACGGCAGATATGACCAGCCCACTGCCACTTCAGCTTGCTTATCCGCTGTGCTATGTCGGTAACTTTGGTTCTCTGTCGAATTACTTCGTTTCGGATCTGATCCCTAAGAGACACACCAAGCATAGCTCTTTCCATGGCTCGCTGAGCGACTTTGAATTGGTGGACTAGTCGTATGGTGAGTGGCCACGTCTCGGCTCCGTAGGTCATAACAGGTAAGACGCACTGATTAAAAACTTTCGTTTTTAGACTTTGAGGTATGGGCGACGTGAAGACTCGACGCAGTTTCCCGAACGCTGCCCAGCCCAGTTGTATTCGCCTCTTTGCCTCCTTGTCGAAGTTGCCTCTACCTAGTTGGAGCATTTGCCCTAGGTATACATATTCGGAAACAACTTCGATGGAGACTCCATTTACGGCGACCGGTCCCGGATCGATATGTTCATTGAACATAACTTTGGTTTTATCCAAATTCATCCGAAGACCGATACGCTGAGACGAATTTGCCAGGCTGTCTAGCATGTGTTTCAGGTCCTGCAACGTCTCGGCCATGATAACGATGTCGTCTGCGAATCGTAGATGAGAGATGTGTTGACCATTTATATTAATGCCACGATTTTTCCAGTCCAATGTCTTGAACATATCCTCCAGTGCGTTAGTGAACAGTTTCGGTGATATAACGTCACCTTGTCGCACTCCTCGACGCAGGTGGATATGTTCTGTCTGCTGGTTCTGTACTTGCACAGTCATCGTGGCGGCTGAATATAAACATCTCATCACCTCGATGTATCGCCAGTCGGCTTGACATCGCTGCAAGGACTCCAGAACAGACCAAGTTTCGATTGAGTCAAAGGCCTTTTCATAGTCCACAAAGGCCAGACACAGAGGCCGATTATACTCTTCGGTCTTCTGTATAATCTGCCGCACTGTGTGAATGTGGTCTATGGTGCCGAACCCACTTCGAAAGCCGGCCTGTTCCGGGGGTTGGAACTCGTCGAGTCTTCGGGCAAGGCGGTTCGTAATAACCCTTGAAAACAGCTTATATACGTGGCTCAGAAGCGATATGGGCCGATAGTTTTTCAACAGGGTGGTATCGCCTTTCTTGAAAAACAGGACAACCACGCTTCTGTTCCACGCTTGCGGAGTTCTCCCATTGAAGAGGACAGTATTAAACAACTCCTGCACAATGTTAATGCTTTATTATGCTGCCCTTAAAGTCCTAAATTAAAACCTATACTTGTCTCTTTTGTACATGCAGAAATACTCATATTACAGCCGCCGCAACAGAGGAAATTCACCGTTTCTCACCTCCGCACAGAGTGAGAGCACATGCATCGGGTCTTTCGACCTTATATCGCAGCGAACGTGTTAAACGGTGTAAAACCAAAAAAATGTTAAATATAGAAAATTCCGGGAAAAAACTTCTGTTTGTTTAAAAAATATGAAATAAAAATAAAATTAAAAATTTAAAAAACCCCCGACATGACAACCTGTAAAAAGAAATAAATAAAATCTACGAAATGTGCCTTTACAATGAACAGAAGAAAAAGAATCCAAGCTTCGTTGCGTCGGGGGACCGCTAAGTAAATGAAATGCAATGTACTTAAAATCGTAAAGTGGGAAGCCCCAAATAAATGCATACTTACAATTTTGCGTTGAAAAATATATTTAATTTCACTTAGGTTAGGTACTTAGCGGTCCCCCGAACGCAACGACGCTTGGATTCTTTTTCTTCTGTTCATTGTAAAGGCACATTTCGTAGATTTTATTTATTTCTTTTTACAGGTTGTCATGTCGGGGGTTTTTTAAATTTTTAATTTTATTTTTTCTGTAACTATTCCGCTTAGAAAAAGGACGTAATCACTGTTTTTATCTTTCTCCTAAGATTACTAATTATAAAATTTACTCATTCTAAAATGTAGTAACTCCATAACTATGACACAATGGAAAGGTTACTTTAGTCTATTCTATTCTATTTTTTTAAAAGATGGCAACCGGTCACAGTTAAAAAGCGACCATTACTGCCAATGTCTCGTTGCCAATCGTACACGGCACTTGATTGTTTTTGCGGACAGGTCGAAGACTATAACTCTATACAGGCATAGTTGTCGTAGATTTTGGTTATTAAAGAATCGTATCTGTGTGTCTATATGTGGCATCGCAGCTCCGATTCGGATGCGGTATTTTTTTATCAAAAGCTTTGTCTGTCGATTTTTTTTATTTTGAAGTTAAATTGTTTCATTTTAAGTACCTACGCGTATAATGGGTGATGTTTGTTGTTTATGATTAAATTGTATCCAGTTTTTTTTACTCTGGCCCTCGCGATTACACTCGTAGCCAGTATTTAATAGCTCAAAGCCATTATCGTGCCGTTGTCATGAGGCGTGCAGCTAAGCCGCTGCAGTGGCCGTACAGAGAGAATTGCCAATGTGGCTTGTATATTATATGTATATTACTTGTACTAGTTCTATGGTCCCAAATCAAATGGTATCAAGGCAACTCTGTGCTGTAGTACTAAGCCCGTCCTGAGTTCCGGCAAAGAATACCGCAAAACTCGAATCCAGGCGAAGGCAAATTTGTGTGATTAACTCGAATATTTCTACCTGGGTGATGTATGTCTTTATCTATATCAGTATACGTTTTATCATCTAGCATCCATTACACAAGCTTACTCGAACTTACTTTGGAACTAGATCGTGTTTGTGTGAGGTTGTCCGATGAAGCAATCAGATGCCGATATTGTATCGTATCGTATCGATTCTTTCAGCATTCAAAGACGGTGTTTCACAGACTGACAAAACTTCTGTAATATACTAAAGACCCTATGACTAAGACAAATGACTATGAATTTTAATGTGATCATTAAACTGAAACATGATGGGCATTATTCATTTACCTTTATTACCCATTTTCACGCAATTGTGCGCTGTAGTCAGAAACGGGTGAGCTAGTAAATAAATAAAAAAATAAAATAAAATAAAATGCATTTATTTCGGACAACAGAATCCATATTTTGTTAGTACTACAGAAACTTAAATAACTATGTTAGTATTAAGACTTAAATGAAGAGAAGTCCAGTGCCTGATGAGGCCACTGTCCCATCTCTCAGCTACGACCCTCAGAAGTCTGTGGCGGCTGCTTCGCACTCTGTGGAGCGACGCGGCGCAGCGCTTGCGCAGCGTCGCTTGGAACCCGTCCACATGTGCGTCGGCGAACATTCCAGACGCACTGCAATAACGCGGCAGCCGCAGCAGAATTCTGAAAGCGTCATTATAAAGAACACGCAGGGCATTAATGGACCTTTGGGTGAATTTCGTCCACAGACTGCAGGTGTACAGCGATGTACAGTACGCTCGAAATAGTGTTATCTTAACTTGTGCTGTACATCGACTGAACCTGCGAGCTATCATGTTGGCCCTGACGGCCAATGCCCTGCGTTCCCTTTCTATGTCCGCGTCATCACGAAAATCGTCGGTAAGCAAGTGACCAAGGTATTTAAAAGAATTAACCCTTTTCAAAGGCACACCATTCAATACGATGGGTGGGACATGTGATGGGCACTTACTTCCCGCTTTAAAAATCATAAACTCACTTTTGAGTACATTATATTTCAAGTTATGAGTCAAGGCATAGGACTCACACTTCTCTAATAATATTCTTATACCTCCGACCGATGGGCTAAGCAGCACCATATCATCAGCATAGCTTAAATTGTTAAAGCAAACTCTATCTATGTGACAACCGACATGCGTGCTGCTCAGCTCACCAATCAGGGCATCCATATAAATATTGAAAAGCTTGGGAGAGGTTAGCCCCCCCTGCCTTACCCCACACTCCAAACCATACTCGTCAGATAGGACATCACCCCAGCGGACACTATTTCGCTGACCGGCATACCAACACCTAAATATGCGTGTGAGCTCCTTGGGAAAATTAATTTCATCAAGCTTATTCCAAAGCTTATCATAGCTAACTAGATCAAAAGCTTTGGATAGATCTAGAAAACACGCATATATAGGTGTTTTTCTGCGAGTATAGTACTCAACGGCCTGCTTCAAACAAATAATAGCGCTTTCGGTAGATAAGCCGGCGCGGAAGCCGAACTGTGCGTCATTAAGTTTCAAACATTTATCTAATTGTATATTGAGCAGCCCGTCGAGCACCCTAGCTACAATGGTTGCCAGCGAAATAGGCCTGTAATTTGCCTTATTCGATATGTCTCCCGTTTTGTTTTTAACTATAGGAATTACAATTGTTTTTGTCATTAGCGGCGGTAAATATGAGTGACATATACAAAGATTGTAAAACATAGCCAACAATCGGGGTAGGTGAGGTCCGCCGGAAATCAAGTGCTCGACACTGAGGTGATCGTGACCGGGAGACTTTCCTCTCTTCATATTTTTTATTATCTTTGTTACGTCACTAGCACTGAACCGGATCTGAACGCCACCCGACGGCTCTGCAGCCTCGAGCACCTGTGTCCGATGTACCCCGACCACACTAGCGGAAGGCCTTACATTAAACTGTTCGCTGAACATGTTTGCGATGCCCTTAGGGTCTGAGATACTATCTACGCTAACAGAAAGTCCAGGCCCAGTCTCCATCTTTTTTGTGATTTTCCAGAAATTTCGAAAATCGTTATTTTTATGGTGCGTGGCTAGTAGGTCCATTTTGATCTGGTCTTGGTGTTGTTGAACCCATTTTAATTTAGATTTAAATATTTAACGTTGTTTTATAAATAGCTAACGTTGAAACTTTGGATTATTAAGGTTTAACTATATCGTTTACTAAAATTTTATTATACGTACAAATTGAGAGGGAATAAAGTGCTATAAATCAGTGGCTTTAATTTGAATATCACCAAAATATAACTCCTTAACAGTTATAATTTAACAAACGCGTCAATCTTGTTGCGTCAATCTTTGCTCTTTCTTTCTGTTTTATTGTTCAGGAGAAACAAAGGAATGAGCTTAATTTATCAAAAAGGAGGACAAATCACCAATACGTATGGTTATATTTATATACTATAAACCTTTCATTATTTTAACGTTAATTAACTTGTTAATTCCCGATCCCACATTAGGGCTTAAGTTTTCCATGATCTTAGTAAATGAACGCCAGATTATACTTGTTAATGTCCTTTGATAAGCGGCAGTTAAGTTACCATTAATGATGGAATAGACCAAGGTGAAATTGAATCCTAAACATAACAACTAAATAAAGTAGGATAACATAACATTCAAACCATACACTTCCAAACTTTGCCGTATTCAATTCACCATTAATTTTATTCCCATATTTGAAGATCCCGATGATATCCATTAGGTTTTTCCTTAATACAATTTGATATGAAATTTCATATTTACGAACATTTGGTTCACGGATTGTCGGATGTCAAACGAATTCTCCAATTACGAGCGTTTCTTTAAATTAAGAGCTGTTTGTATAAATCTGCCGAGTACCTAGGTACCTACCTATAAACGTGGCTTTCGTGAAGTTGTTTATCTTGAGAATTTTACTGCTTGGTTATGATATATCAGCTTTTGTTTGTGACGAATAGAAAAATGGTTGAATAATGTCTTTATAATTTTATATAGAGTTTAGTTGGTGAGTCATTCGAGGTAAGTATACACACACATTTTAACATTGTTTTACAGAATCCCCATAGCCACCTTCCAGTTTCATTATCAGAATGTCTTGTTGTAACAAGAAAGACCGAAGAAGTTGACCGTTGATTTGGCATATACATATAAGCGGAATGCGACTGTGACAGGTAAAACAAAAAATGCTTGTTTATAGACGATACAATAATGTCAGTTACAAAGGCTCCTTATCCGTTCAAAAATGCTGATTGTTTTAGATATTCTTCTCTATAATCAAACATGTTTCCTAACATATTATTATCAATGTTACTACTTAGAATAGGACCATTGCGATTTATTGGTATGGTATATATTTGAAACCGCTGTTTGAATTTTTGATTTATAATTTTTGTTCCAAAAACTACTCAAATTTGACAAAATTCACGCAGTGAACTGTTTTTTATTTTAACTTCGACTGCACTGAAAAGTATTATCACTCCAAAAAGTTGGTTGACTATATATGTTTGTCACAATATGAAAAAAAATTTTTTTAAAAGGAATAAGGCCTCTTAACATACATCTGAATATGCCCATTTATGTTGACGGATTAAAACAAGTCAAGAGACTTGTTTTAATCCCTGTTAATTAAGTTCTAATTTAAATCTACATAAATCATTCATTTAATTATTTTTCTAAACCATGCAATGAAATATCGTCATAACGTGCGTTATAACAGGCTTCGAAGTATCACGTTTCGGGCGGAACAACTCGAGAGAACTGTAAAGGAATTTCATACAAAATTGAAGGCCTAGGCCGGGAAGTAATTTTTATTTAAACATGGCGTCTGTGTTCATGAACAGACTAAACAGCTGAATTATTTGGGTGGTTTATTTTTTTAATTTCATTGCATATGTTTGAGAAAAGCACTATACATTTCCTAGCCGTATAAAAGGGCTCACCGGTTTCGTATCACTATCCGGCCTCCCTACGGTCGGCGGTCTAAGCCTACTCACCCGGCAAGCCCTTATTTCCTGGCGTCTGCAGTAATGTACTATGTATTATATCAGTCGTTCGTTGACCCTTTGATGAAAAGCTACCAAAAATAAGATGAACTTTTCTTGCCCTCCTTACATCTCTTCTCAAATCTCTATTATAACTTATAACCCTAAAATCAAGGCCAAGATCAGATTAAATGTACATAAAGAAAAAGGCAGAAAAATAACGCGTTTCTTAGGTCCATGCTTCTTTTTTCATCTGAGCGTCTAAGAAGCTATTATCGGATGGATCCGATTCGTTTATTTATTACGGGTATCCATGCCAAATGTCTTCTTGGTAAGGTTTAATCAATCTGGAAAGACGCAAACAGTTGTACAGGCATTGAACTCATTGTACTTGATATGAAATTAGATTTATCTCTCTATCTACGCTTGAATGTGCCCATTACTTCAATCACGAGGAAAATAAGTCATTCTTCTCCTTTTGCTACAACGTAGTTAGCTAAATAGTATAAGTAACCATAAATAGTCTTAAGTATAAGTAATCATTGTTGGATGCTATGCTACTAAAACCAAAATAGTAAAAATGTTGTATCTTAATTTTCCTTGAACTAACTTTAAGAAATGAGCGGCATTCCGTTTTACAAGAAGTTGATTTTCTCAAAATTAACTCCAATAGAGACGACATATTTTTTAACATAGAATATATGCCCACAAGGCAAGGTAACCTTGTTTCTCCCGTAGTCAGTTTTATCTTCCCTTGCCTCCATATTCTCTGATATTGTATACAAGAGATTTATTATTTATTCGTGTTTAGTCTTTAAGGTACTTAAATTTACGAAACATGTAGTAGGTACATGTTTCTAACGTCTAATTATTTTTGAATATAGGCGCACACCACATTTTTAGGGTTCCGTACCCAAAGGGTAAAAACGGGACCCTATTACTGAGACTACGCTGTCCGAGTGTCCGTCCGTCCGTCCGTCCGTCTGTCACCAGGCTGTATCTCAAGAACGGTGATAGCTAGACGAGTTGAAATTTTCACAGATGATGTATTTCTATTGCCGCTATAACAAATACTAAAAATAAAATAAAAAAAATATCCAAGGGGGGCTCCCATACAACAAACTTGTTATAGATTATGGTACGGAACCCTTCATGCGCGTGTCGGACTCGCACTTGCCCATTTTTTTTTTAAATATTAAATCGTTGATACAAACATCAAAGCACAAAGAAAAATTGAAATGCGTAACCTGGCGGATGGGACCGGGAATCGAACCCGGTACCTCTGGATTACCGGTCCAGCAAGTTTCAATCTTTCTAATGTTTGTGTGTTTTGATCTTTGTATCAATGGTCAATACGTAACTGTTTACACACAATTCAAACGGTTCCCCTCCGTTAGCCCGAAAAGCTTTCATCCTAATTTCATTGGCGCTAATTTTGGTAACCCTAAAATCACTAACCCGAATTTTCATTCATCCTAATTAATGAATAACCCTAATTTCAGGATTCCGAATTTTCATAATACCTAATTACTACATACCGAATTCTCACTAGCCCTAATTTGCACTTAGCCGATTTTTTTAGACTACTAATATTATAATACCTAATAATGCTAAAACCTAAATTTTATTAAACCTATTTATCTATAAACCTGGCGAGGCGAGGGCTGCTTTCCCTGCGCGCCTCCGGTTTTGAAATAACACTAGGGGACAGGCAAGACCACGTGGAGTCGGAATTGCCATAGACTCAGGGTGTACATGGGAATCTTTTGACTATGCATTGTCACAATAGAAACCTAACCCAACCTACAGTTTTCGGGGTTCAGCCAATTCGATATTTGTCCAAATCCGTATTTTCTGTTTTAACGTAAAAATAGGTTTAATAATCTTTAGTACTCTTGACATTTAGTGTCAGTAATGATTAGGTCTAATAATCATTAGGTGTGGTAATTATTAGGTTATTTCATATTTTAGTATTGTTGACAATTAGTACAAATCATTATTAGAGTATTGGATTATTAGGTCTAACAACTAATTAGGGTATAAAAATTAGGTGAAATGACATTAGGGCTAATGAAAATTAGAGCTAACGTTGATAGGTGTAATAATATTAGCACTTGCGTTATTAGGTCTAGTAGGGGAGTACCAATTTAAACTATAAAAAAATATATGAATATAGGTACTTATTACAAAAATAATTTATTTATTTATTTCTTTATTTTCCACACATACAATAATCATTACAGGCTATAACCCAATGCGATATTGTTGCAAACATAACATATAGTAGAGTTGCTAAGCCGCGAAATTGTGCACATCGGGTTACAAGCATGAAATTTCTACCACACATAGAGCGTTCCACGGTGATTATTTTCAGATGTGGAGGGAAGACAGATTCGTCCCCTGTGTGGTGTGAGAGCGGGTGAAGAGGACCAAGTACTGTTCTTTTTCTTTTTTTTATTACTGATCAGTTAAGGCTATTAGGGCTTGCGCGACATCGTTTTCGTGTAAAATAGATATCAGCTATTAATTTTTCATGTTATTTAAGAATAGTTCCATATAAAAATTTGGGTTTATTGCCGAAAAGGTAAAAATCACAACAAGTTTTTTTTATTCAGAACGATAAATTAGTTATCTATCCTGAATATTTTACAATTAAAAAAAATATTACTAAACAGCAAATTTAATCTTGTTTTTAAAAATGTATACATATTGGGCACATCTCATACAAAAAGTACCTTGAAAAAAATGTTGATGTTAAGTCGCGAAATTGTGTACATCAGGATACAACCACGAAATTTCTACCACAGATAGAGTATTCTGCGGTGATTATTTTCAGATGTGGAGGGAAGTCAGATTCGTCCCCTGTGCGGCGGGAAAGTGGGGTGAATAGGACAAAGGAGTCCTCTTTTTCTTTTTATATTACTGATGAGGTAACGCTAGTAGGACTTGTGTCGTATCGTTTTCGTGTAAAACAGATATCAGGAATTTATTTTTCATGTTATTTATTCATAGTACCATATAAAAATATGGTCGTATTTCCGAAATTGTAAAAATCACAACAAGTTTTTTTTTATTCAGGGAGATAAATTAGTTATATTTCCTAAATATTTACAACTTAGAAAAATATAGCAAAATAGCAAATTTAATCTAGTTTCTAAAAATATATAAATATTGGGCACTCTTCATACAAACAGTAACTTAAATAAATTGTTGATATAAATAATGACACAAAGGTAAATTAAGAAAGAAAAATTGAATGCGATCTATTGCAATCGAAGCGGGGTTTGAACCCGCGACCTCTGCGTTTCCGGCGCATTGCTCTTCCAACTGAGCTATCCGATCGCTACGTCTATCACACGAAATCTTTCATCCCTTAATTCTTTTACGCTACTGGAGCGCCCTCTGCGTCATATATGTTTTTGAAATGCTTATGCGCATTAGCCATACCCTAGGATGTGCGTTTTACACACACGATCCCCAGTCCCCATTGCTTTACAGCAAGTGTGAAGACTGCGAGAGAGATGGCGCTGTTCTAAATATTTGTATAGAATCTTTTTATCGATTTATATTTTTTATGTGGTAATACCACATTTTTATTTTTATAAATAATGACACAAAGGTAAATTAAGAAAGAAAAATTGAATGCGATCTATTGCAATCGAAGCGGGGTTTGAACCCGCGACCTCTGCGTTTCCGGCGCATTGCTCTTCCAACTGAGCTATCCGATCGCTACGTCTATCACACGAAATCTTTCATCCCTTAATTCTTTTACGCTACTGGAGCGCCCTCTGCGTCATATATGTTTTTGTAATGCTTATGCGCATTAGCCATACCCTAGGATGTGCGTTTTACACACACGGTCCTCAATCCCCATTGCTTTACAGCAAGTGTGAAGACTGCGAGAGAGATGGTGCTGTTCTAAATATTTGTATAGAATCTTTTTATCGATTTATATTTTTTATGTGGTAATACCACATTTTTATTTTTATAAATAATGACACAAAGGTAAATTAAGAAAGAAAAATTGAATGCGATCTACTGCAATCGAAGCGGGGTTTGAACCCGCGACCTCTGCGTTTCCGGCGCATTGCTCTTCCAACTGAGCTATCCGATCGCTATTTATAAAAATAAAAATGTGGTATTACCACATAAAAAATATGAATCGATAAAAAGATTCTATACAAATAAATTGTTGATGTTGAGATTAGCCCGTGTGCTCGTGATACATTAGCAAAAAAATATTTTATTTTAATTACATTAATTTGTTTTTCGAGGACGTATATAGTAAATATTATAGGTAAAAGCATGTTAACAATCATTATTTAATGTATTTCATGAAGCGAAATAGGATGCGTTCGGAGATTTACGTTGGTTACGCCGACGTAAAGATATATTTTAAGCTACTGTTTGTATGAGAAGTGCCCAACATGCATATATTTTTAGAAACCAGATTAAATGAACTTTTTGAAATAATAATAATAATTTGAAAATGTTCACGAAATTGAACTAATTTACCTCACTGAATAAAAAAACTTGATGTGATTTTTACCGTTTCGGCCATTACACCCATATTTTTATATAGAACTATACAAAAATAATATAAAAAATGAATTTCTGATATTTGTTTTACACGGAAACGATACCAAACACGTCCTGGTAGACTTAACTGACCAGCAATAAAGAAAGAAAAGAGGGATACTTGGCCGTATTCACTCCGCTCTCCCGCCTGACAGGGGACGAATCTGACTTCCCTCCACATCTGAAAATAATCACCGTGGAACACTCTATCTGTGGTAGAAATTTCATGCTTGTAACCCGATGCGCACAATTATGTTAGAAAACAGCGGACTAACAACTCTACTAATATAAACAATCTTACGTCTAAATAAATATGATGAACTTAAAACTTGAACTTATTCTGAAGAATCTGAAGACATCATTATCTAAATATAACTACCACAGCTACAATTCTCAGTTCCATTTTTTCTTGTCTATTATTCACTTTTCTAAGCCCGTCCTACAAACGGACGTATTGCCGTATAATGTTCATGGCGTTTACGTGGTTCTGGAGCACAGCACCCTTAAGTAAGCTGCCTCGTTGATTCTGCACCACGCGACACATTTTTCTTGGCCAGTGACAGTTGGGTTTACAAAAGAGTTCGTTCTAGTGCTAAAAAAATCAAAATGTTTTTTTTTAGGACGATACCTCTGTCATCCTATGTATGTATACCTCATCCTAAAATGTATATAATATTACAAGCTGATCACAATACCTTATTGTTATTAATTTTAAGTAATGCATTATTTTGATTGAGTAATTTTGAAGACACCATTTATGGAACGTAGAATTCTAGAACCGACGCGGTCTACAAGCCGGAAACTGGGAAGAGTTTGCTCAAAACAGGGTACGGTGGCGTCATTTCGAATCGGAGGTCAAGATCCACTTCGGGTCGCTGCGCCAGCGGAGTATTATTAGAAATTATAAAAACGAAAATCGTAAAATTTGGTCTAAGGAACAATGTCTCCGATTACAGTTACTTTATAGACGGAGAGCTAGCGACCAAATCGGTCATGTGGATTCAGCTGTATTGAAACTCCGTTAGCTACTTCCCTGAACAACCTTTTCCTATAATCTTCGTGCTGGCAGGCCGCGGTCGGTGGGTGCGGGTGTAGTGGGGTGGGGAAAAAAAATGTGGGCTCAGCGACTTTAATTTTTTTTCAAACAGTTGCTCTGTACTCCCTGTGCACCCAAAAAAAAATTTAAATCGATCGGGTGGTGGGAAGGGGTTGCCAGCGTTAATTACAGCCTGAGCCCACACGAAAATTATTATTATTTTGGTACTTTTAATTATACTTTATATTAGGCTGAGAAAGTCTGAATCTAGGGCTCTCGCTGGTTAGGACGCGTGCCGACACAGAGCACCCTAGAGTGTTTTTATAAAGCTTGCAAGCGTGCTTTGGCAGTGATATATCCTCTTAACCTGTGACAACGGTAACTGTAATAGTTGCCGTAACGTCAAGAAGGCTCAAATAATGAATACACGCGACACAATCCGCTTAAATTCTTTTATTTATTTAAATGTGTGACAGTCGCAAACCGAAGAACATAATTATGTACTATCTATTAATAAAACATTTTTATTATTCACACATAACAGCAAGCCCCCAAACTACGATACGACCGCACTTATTAGGGAAAGTGTGCGTCATAAAAAATATTAACATGATTGCAGGATTTTTATACTACCATAACTTTTATCGCGTTTTCATTGGACGCTGGATCGTGCCTCGTATCGTGGCTATTTTTACGCGCTGCTGTAAATCGTATAAAAGGGATAAAAAGATAACCATCACGGCTAACGCAGAATCTTTAGTGAAGAAAAGCTCAAGTAATTTTGATACGTCGAGAATTTATATTCCATAAAACTACCCAAGCTATGGTCCAAAACAAAACTCATTCATTACAATCAAGATCCATATTCAATCAGTGATTCATTCAGGTCGCAATAGGATTAGATCAGAAGTTTCTATATGCGTTATACAGCCGAAGAAATTGCTAAATTGGAGATAATTCAAACACTCGCCGAATGATATCTTTCTCCCTCATCGATAATAAAACGCTTATCTGATGGCATTTTTGTTTGGTTTACTGTCGCCATCTACTTTCAGTCGCCGAAAACAAACGAGCAAGCGTTGAATAGGAAACACCTTCGCTTCCGAAACGTTTTAATCAAAGTTTTCTCCGAGTTTGAAACCGCATAATTAATTATTGAACCACTATACAAAATGGATTATTGAGTCCTCAGTTACTTGAAACCCAGACCTTGTTCTTTTGTAAAGTAAGTCCAACTTAAAAGAGAGATTTTAGAAGATATAAGTTCTTTTGTAAATTGTATACCAATGGTTCATTTAAATCGTGAACAATTGAAAGTTCAAGCTTTGAGTCTGATTCTTATTGAATTATATTTGCGGGGAATTTTAGGATCGCTTTAAAGATGGATGATGAAGCTAGGATTAATGAGTTAACATAATTTGTAATAAATCGTGGTTATTAGTTTCTGAAACGGAATTCGAGTTTGTTTATCTCCTTCGCCGTTTAAACTTTCTCTAGGTACTTTTGTTCGTAAATATACAGAATGGAAGATAAGAAAGGCTAGCTAATGGAACCCCTGTCACCACACAAAAATGACTTTATAAGAGACCTTTTGAAACTACATAGTCATATTACTTCGTGGGGCCATGTGAAATTTTCTCTGTGATTGACTGTTTGAGTATTTCTTGTAGTATTCCTTACATTTTTGAGGTTTTTAACCCCCGGCAAAAAAGTTTTTACAAGTTTCTCATGTGTATCTGTGTGTTTGTCTGTGGCATAATAGCTCCCAAACGGATGATTCGGTTTGAGAGCCTTTTTTAATAGAAAGCCTTGTCTGTCGAGATGGTTTTTAGCAAAATTTGGGTCGGTTGGGGGTTATTAAATTTTGAATGTAGGTTATTAACAAAGTTTGTAAAATACGAGCAAAATTTGTTGAAGCTTAGTCTAGGGCAGTCGCTGGTTTTTAGGGTTCCGTAGTCAACTAGGAACCCTTATAGTTTCGCCATGTCCGTCTGTCCGTCCGACCGTCCGCGGCTTAGCTCCGTAACCATAGTACTAGAAAGCCGAATTTTTTTACTATGTCTGGTTATTAGATTGGATCTCTCTAGAAGAGATCAGACAGCACAATTATTTTTATCATTCAATCTCAATTTATTATATCAGAACCAGATTGAATGAAATAGGCTTTCAATGTAACTGCAATCTTCTTTTGATTTTTCTGTGATTGAATTCATGTAGAATGAAGAATGTGATAAGTATTTCTACTGGCAAAAGATCAAAATTAGAAGATTTGATTGATTTTGCAAAAATTGGAAAACACTGAAAATTTTGTAAATATTTAGAGGAGGTTGGACGTTAAGTTTTAGAGGAGAAATTAAACCAGTAACGACTGCTAGCGTAAACTAAATGTAAAGACATATAATATAGACATAATCCTTACGGTAGATGGCGCTATGATGCCGCCCTAAGGCATGTAGAGTGAATCAACTGATTGAACGATTCGATGCAAGGCTACTTAGTGCCTTTGATAGCATAATTGGTAATGCACCTGTCTGGTCCGAAAATCCGTAGCGACGTGGGTTAAAATCCCGCTCAAAGCATTATTTTTTTTAATTTTTCGCTTCTATAATATATAAACATGTTGTTTCAAATAAACATTCTTTATTTATTTCAATCTAGATTTTACAGTGAGCTCGTACTTCATTAAATTGCTAGTGTAATCTTAATCTAATCTAGACTTTATTCCATTGGCTATGCCAATATATAATCATAATCATTATCATTAATCAGTTTTGTAACAAAAAATAACCAACGTCAACGAAGCGAACTTATATCACAATGGGACCAACTAGAAAGTGTATTCCAACAATAAAATAATTCCAAATCGTTTCAGTCGTTTCTGAGTTATCGGGGTTCAAAAAAAAACTGACAGACCAAACTGAGAAGCTGCTCGGTTTTTGTAGTCGGTTAAAAATACGAAACAGTTGCAACATTGTTATGTATTTTTTATTAAAGCAGTAACGTCTGCTAACGTAAACTAAATGTTTACGTTACGATGGTGCCGACGATAAAGTCTAAATCTTTACGGTAGATGGCGCTACGATGCCACCCTAAGGCATGTCGAAGCAACTGGTTGAAAAATTCAATGACTCTGACATCTGATTCGGTGGTCCAATTGGGAGGACGCCAGTGTTGGCCCGGAAAGCCGTTGGAAACGCAGGTTCGAATCCTGTCCGAATCATTAAATTTTTCAATTTTCGCTTCATTTGTAAACATTGTTATGGTTCATTAATCATTATTTAGAACTATTTGTCGTTATTTAATAGAAAAACATTATTTTTTGCCGACGACTTGATACTAATTGGATTTAAGATTGCTCTTGGATTGTTCTGAAGTATAACAATTATAACTTATGATTTGCCGGTGTTTGAATTAAACCTGTGTCTTTTTTCACCTTTAAATGGTCATAGAAATGCGACAATAACATTAACAAAAAGGAAATCTGATTGGGGCTTGACAAGGAAACATTTAAGATGCTGACTGCCAACTTTCAATAATGAAAAGGTACTTGAATAAGACGAAAAAAAATAATGAAAATGCTTTAATTAAAAATACCAGGTAGGTACCAAAATTTCTATGTATAAAAAAAATTGCTATTTTGGCCATGAAAAAGTGCGATTCAAATTCAAATGCAATTTGCTTTTGGATAATACTTTAGATTTCAAAATTCCTTTAGTTTTGCGTTATTTCATGACTTACTGAGTTATTTCTATAGGTAACATATCACTAAAATATGCTATAGAATTTAATTTCATCCATATTATAAAAGCTTACCTTAGGAAAGCGGAATTTCAACTGCTAAAGAGCTTATAAAACAATACGTACCCGAGAACCTTACCGGGGTTGCACGATATGAAACCAAAAAACGTCGAAACTTATCTGTTCCCTAGGACAAAGGATTTTAGGGTACTGTACGGTTTCATCACCGTACATTTCCTCATGCTTACTTGCGACCTACTTTAAGTTGCACGGCAACGAATATTAGTAATATGTAAGGTTATAAAAGAAGTGTGCATTACGAAACAACAACACTTTTTTACGCATCTAAAGAAAGAGCAATCAACTATTAACGTCACTGTATCTTTACGTTCTTTTAATATATTTTCTATAAACTTTAACTATCTTTCATCGCACTCCATGAACTACAACTACCCATAACTACAAGTGTAGTCGCTAACTGGCCACTACAGGTACTGTATAAGTACCTCTAAGTACGTAACCCCGGTGTCCTTATTTAATTAGGGTGGGTACCATACCTTCCGGTTATAATATCCTGGTACCAGGGCAATTATTTTGAAATTGTTTTCACAATTTTCATTATTTAACAAGACAATAATTGTATGACAACGATGAAATTAAACGCACTTTTTCACGGTGAAAATGTCAAATTACTTATTGTCTCCATACAAATATTGGTACCCATTCCGCAGATGACGGCATATGTAGGTAGGTCATTTGTATGGAGCATTTTTAATGCTCTGTAGGAATGTTGAACTTCGACGGTCCTTTCTGAATTTTAGAGCAGTCTAAGTGTAGGTAATCCCATATAGAGCAAAACAAAACAGAATCGATTGACAATCTCAAAAAGAAAATGTCCGCATGCCTATTTAATTAACCAATACCGTAACAAGTACAGGGAGTTGTACATCCCAATAGGTACCTGTAACACCGGCATTAAGTATTTTAGAATTTATGTATTTATTTAGGAGAACTAACAGCTTTAACAATTGATTTTATAAAAAAAATTAACCCCCATCTCTGACGGAATAAAAGCATAAAGACATGTATAATTTTATCATTTATACTCTTCTTTTTAGCTTCGCCATTGTCGGGTTACACTCACGCCCGAAGTTCCGAGAAAACTGTTTTCAAAGTCCAAAAGTGAGTCAACATTGGGTTTAGATTACTCAGTAACGAGAAATGGTCACTTTTTATATTTATTTTACGAGTAAATAACATGGAATACTAGGAAAGGGAATGTTGTTTGTGCATGAAATTGGAAAACCTGGGATTCCTACAGCGCGCCCTCGTGCGGAAAATAACGCTATACCGAGCTGTTTGATGAAAATAAACGTTTTCTGGTTAGGATGATTAAGATTGCATAAGCAGTACTCACTCAGTAATAAAAAGTACAGGAGTGCATAAGTCTGTTGTGTTCAGCGACATATAGATAAATAGAAAACTCTTTATTGCACATTTCAACACGAAAGAAATACAAACAGAAATAAACTTAAAATTACATTAGAGTCGGTCGGTCAACAGGCGGTCTTATCGCTAAAGAACGATCTCTTCCAGACAACCTTTATAGTAGGGGTAGCAGACATTTTATGAAAATTAATGCATGTTTTAATAAACACTTGTTATTTTATTCACTAAAATGTAGTACATCTAAGGAATGCACACCCGGTTATTTTACGGCCTAGGGTCATGTAAAAATGTTTTCATGCTTAGTAAAGCAGAATGTATCGCATATCCTCAAGATCTACCACCATGTATTACATCATCATTGTTATAAATTAATTAATTAATGATTTATGTTTTACCCAAACTGGAACGGATACGCTTTGCTCGCTCGGTGAAAAATGACAATTTCTGCTATAACATAAGTAAGTTATAAAATCTAATTGATATCAGACTTAGAATTGGAATTCGAATTCATTTATTTGTAAATCACAGGTAAGTAGAACAATAAGATCTTATATTTTAAAAACATACAGTGCTTTGTGTTTTGCCTTTTGGCGTTACTAAAATAAGGTTTTGACTATATAAAATATAAAATAAATATCGATTTGATTTTATTTGTGTTAAGTATAAATAAAAACGGCACACCTTGAACATCCGTTATTTTGAGGTACAAACTATAAACATATTTAATTTTGGATAAACCATTTATATACAGATCTAAGCAAAAAAATAATAATTAAATGCTTAACCTGGCGGAAAAGATTAGAACCAAACAACTCGAACTAGTAAAGTTGTGATGTTTCCACATAAAAAAAGAATGAAACGTTACAAATGTTTCTGAAATTTAATATTTGGTCGACCTATTAAATGAAGAAGAATAAGGAAAGAAATAAGCTTATTTAGCATAGTATAGACATAAACATAATTAACGCGTAATACTTATAGATTAAATTTATGCTAAAAAGGTTGTCACTCAAGTTAATGTCATGAAGTAAAGCAATACCCACTTCAGGACGCTGATTTTAAGTGACAATGTAATGATACACCTTTTAAACAATCTACCTATTAGGGGCAAAAAACTTATAAAATCCCACCATTCTTGCAATATATGCTCCCAAACTGCCCCTGGAAGTGAAAACTGAAGCAGTAAAAATAATTTACGTGAAACGAACGTGTAAAGGCGCGCCGATACGCTGCGGTCGCGGTGTCGTGTGTGGACGTCTTTAGGGAGAAATCGACCAATTTAAATTTAATTTACTTGGGTCGCACCATTAACCTTGGGATATTTTAGGGCGGGACATTTCAAATGTCAAGGTTCCAGGATTGAGTAATTGTTATATTAATCGAAAGCCTAATTAGGGTAATTGGTCATGATGTGATAGCAATATTTCACCCGTTATAGGGTTAAGTAGTCAACAAGGAGCGCTTGTAAAACGTAATTGGAGAAAAAAAGAAAAGAAGATTATTCTGACTAATACTCATTTTTATGACGTTACTAAGCCAGTATCCTAATAGAAATTGTATACTAACAGAACGTTTTTGACATTTCATAAAGAGTAGCTGATTTGAGCTCTCATCAAATACCGTATTTCATCACGTCCGTTTGTTTGTGTCTGTCTGCGGCTTAGCTCAGACTTTAGACAACGTCTAAAATACCTAATCTAAATGCCTCAAGAGAGCTGTAATTTAAATGGCATAAATTATACTACAACATTTGGCCTCGCTTTGTTTGGGACTAGATCTAATTTATCTGTTTCAACTTTTTTGCACAACATACAAAAGTACAAAACGTTAGTTCGGCGACGTGCGACGTAACTTCTGGGTGTCGGGTAACCGTCCGCTAATTCGCCGCAACACGACACCTTTCGGCCAGAATTCCTCCTGCAGGAAGGTCGCCAGCTTGATAGTAGGCACCCTCACCACAAATAAAGCGAAATTCACACTGTAACTCTGTTCACACTGGACTCCAACTGTTCGACCCTCAGGGTGAAGTTGGTCTTCACTCTCATTCTCTACCAGTCAACTATATAGCAGTTGATGCATGATCATTAAAAGCCGTGTAAGATTGTCCCCTAATTTTTATATACAGCCAAGAGCAAACTTTCGTGATTATCCTTTTACTATCACAATCAGTTAAAATGTTACTAGTTTTTAAAAAGAGGAAAATACTTACAATAAATAGTTATCGATAACACGACACCCACACAATAAAAGGCAAATGTAATCATAATAAAGTTAAAGTCCTCGAGGCGCCGCTAGGTAAACGTACATTAAACGAGTAGTAAAATAAATAATTGAACATCTTTCGCTGGAAGTAAACGTTGACCTAGCAGGGCCTTTACGTCAGTAGGTTTCAAAATACTTGGTCGCAGTGATTGAGTGTAGGCAATATAGTTAGCATTGGAGCCTAGTCAGACGATAGACACAGAAGGTGACCTAAGAAAATTTGTAAAAAAACGACGCAATTTCATCGAGTTTGCAAGAAGTAGAATTGTCAAAATATCACAAATGTACTTATGGAGTGTCACCATAAAATTTAACGTAGGATGAGCTTATTTGATACCCGGGGGACTATTTGGTAAAATGCAAATTGAAGGTTATAATATAAGTTCTAACCTTTTCCATCGCAATATTTAGTTGAAATTGAAACAAATGTCCTAGTTATACCAGAAAACATACATTTTCCAATGGTAAAAAAAATCGGGCTTAAAATCTTTTTTAACATCAGTCACGGCTCAATGAATTCAAGACTGAGAGCGGGTCTTGTGGGAAAGTAAAATACTTGGTATATTAGGAAGTATTTTTAAGTACCGTAATGTGGGGCTATTTGGAACCGAAAGGGTTATTTGGTACAGACCCGTTCAGTCAATCCACGAACCGTGACTGATGTGCGGTCTCCGACGCGGAAAAGGGTTTGGGTTCGATTCCCGCGGACAGAATAATTATTTACGTTGAAAAGATTCAGTAAGTTATTGCGGAAGAGTTAAACAGAACGGAAACGGAAGAAATTTATGAACAAATTACTGACTGCTGAGTTTCTTCTGGTGTTTCTTCTCAACAGTAGTCTTCGTCTTGTTAAACTGCCCTTGGAGCGTACTTATTCATTATTTCATTATTTAATAAGACACTACTTTGTAAAGGAAAATATCAAGTTAAATGAGACATTAAAAGCGCAGGTGGGTCAGGACTAAAAAATTTGGATGAAATTAAGTCGTAGTTAGCGAGGAATTAAAAACAATTGAGAAAGTTCCGTTGTGCGACAAAAAATAACGATACAATAAGGAACCTTAAAATAGAACATTAAGGTACGTTATTGAAAGGTTAACTGTCGTCGCACAATGGAGACTTTGACACAAATATTATTGAGTTATTATTGAGTGAGTTAAGGGTGAGTTAACGTTGCAAACTTTTTGGTCTTCACCCAGGTAGGGATGTCTAGAAACAAAATTGAATAACAGAGTTTATTCACAATATTAATCTCTTTCTCTTTAGTAGTGGGTTATCTTTGATGTTATACATGAACAAAGGTAGGATTGAGAGTAGTGATTAAAACAATAATATTGCTGTGCTGATCCGCAATATAATAACGTGCCAGTTAATTTGTGCTAACCCGTTATACTTATTTGCTTATTTTTTCATGAATACATGCATTTAATTTATTTATTTATTTATTTAATCTTTATTGCACAAAAGAAAACTTATCGTACAAAAGGCGGGCTTAATGCCATGAGGCATTCTCTACCAGTCAGCCTTAGGGCAAAGCGGAAAAATTGTAGGCGGTGCAACTAACTTACACATAAGTAACAAAACATAATTATAATACTTATACATGATTTTGCTATACATGGAAATATATACATACATCTAATATGATATAAATAAATATACACATAAATATATACAGCGATGAAACATACTATGCAGATAGACTACAATACTTAATGGTAAAATAATAAAAATAAATATAACAGACCTCTACGAGGCATCATCAGGAGATGTGGACGGTCGAGTCCGATAATCAGTGCCTAACAGTGTCGCTTGTGTTTTTTTATGTTTTAGGTACAAATTCTACTCCTAAGGGAAATTTGATTCGGCAACAAAGTTGAGCTGGACCGACTAATTTCGGAGGGTATTAAAAAAGTTTTGCTAAATTTAATTTTTAATTCAAGTATATTTGTTGACAGATTACTCGGCAACATTAAATGTATGTATAACAAGGTGGAACAGATCGAGGGACTTTTAAGCAAACAGGGAATTGTCCAGGCTGAGTACTTTAATTTACACCAATAAACTAATAAATGTTTCTATCCGTTTTTGAGATACAGTTTGTTAAACGTTAGTGTAAAAATCTGCACTTATCAACCCTAGCAACTTTTGAACATCGCTTAAATTAACGATAGGTGTCAAATTAAAGGGTAAATAAAACTTTAAATAAGTAGGGTTGTCACTGATATTAAAATATTTTATTTGATGTTTTTTTTTTTACTTTTAAATCCAGCTTTACAATTATAATAGGTCGATTGCATAGATCACTTAGATGACACTATCCTGTCACCCCAGTCTGTTCCACCCTGTATAAGCTAAACAATTTCGATAACTAACAAGGTAAAAAAAAACACTTACGAAAATAAGACTTCAAATTCAGTACATTTGTTTTTGAAATATCTAAGCTTTCTCTTGGGCCAGCATGGCAGCGTCAACTGACTTGGCACTGTTGGTTTCTTGTCAGTTACCATTGCGACTTGGGCTCCCCTTTTTGCTTACTATCAGGCGAAGTGGTGCCACTATGGTGTGCCGTTTAAAAAAAAGCTTATCAAGAATTATGTATGTGGTATGAAACAAACGCTGACTCAGCACAGTACTGCGAAGAACGCAGCGCTGATCTTCCGTCAGATCTGTCAGAGACCTTTCTTAAAACTAAGTATTAACCGAATCGAACCATTTATTTTTTGAACCATAAGCTATATTAAATACTAGACTAGACAATGCCCGCGAACTATTTCCACGTATTAGTCTCGGATATAATGTCCTGTAAGCACCTATGAATGTTCATCTATTATACCAAAATTGGTTAAAAAGGCCTGAAAACCAGCGCTGTGCAGACGCTCCTCTCTGAGTACGCTCCTTTTGTCACACGGAATAATTTGGGTGTACAATGTACTGACAATTCACACGTATTCCATGTACCTATTTTATTTTTGGAGTGACAATAAATGTGTCTTTCTTTCTTTCAAAAATGTTGAGCCGTTTAAGCGCCACGAGCGTGCAAACATATATTATTTCCACCAATGATGTCGCTGTACAGCTGGCACCGCGTGCCTATGGAAGTCAACCTGTATCGCGTTATTAAGATTTTTCCTGGAATATTGACCCAAAGATATGTAAAATTTTATAATAGAGATAGAAGTAAAAAAACAAATGATATCACATTTTTTTATGTCATAATAGGGGGGCAAACGAGCAAGCGGATCGCCTGATGGAAAGCGATTACCGTTGCCTATAGACACCTGCAATACCAGAGGAGTCACAAGTGCGTCGCCGGCCGCACAGGGGGGAGTACGCTCTTTTCTTTTTTTTTTTTTTTATTCAGAATAGCCACGCATTAAACCTCGATTGCACCTGATGTTAAGTGACAATAAGGTTTGAGGGTCGTATCGGTCCGGAAATACCGCAAGCGACAATTCACAATTCATTTCTCAACGCAGTCGTGCGAGGCAGGTTTATCGTTCATACAATAAGGTAAGAGTTTTAACTCCTTAATTATACGCTTAATCACCCGGCCACACGTATCGTCATTAAATAAGATTTAAGTAAGTTCTTGAGAGAACTTAGTAAGCCCGCGTTGTGATAGGTCTGGCGATACGACCTATCGGAGAACAGGTTGCAACTTGTTGTCTGTGTTGTTTAATTTAGTTGGATACTTTGCTCTACTATCGTTTAGACCTACTATAATTTATTACATTTTCGGAGGTTTCGCCGAGCAGGTTTATTTGTAATGTTAGTTGTGTACTCTATTTGCTCACAATGAGCGTCATAAGAAGGCTCAAACTTACTCAAACAGCAATGGAGCGAGCTATGCTCGGAGTCTGCTTGCGTGATCGAATCAGAAATAAAGAGATCCGCAGAAGAACCAAGATCGTATATTTATATAAGATCATGATGCAACCCGTTCAATAAAAATTTATTAGTTTGACAGTGACTTTATTGATAGGATTTTTAATAAATCATACCATACACAATAATGGTGTTCAAGAAAGTACCAGTGGTAAGTATATCTAACGAAAAGATAGGCACGCTAAATTATACAAAAAGTTTACTAAACCCGTAAACGTTCTTAAACGTACAAGGCGTCTTAAATCAGGTTACTCAGGTAACAGCATTAAATCAACCGAGCGAGTGCCCAACTAAACACTCAACTTACTTAAACTTTGAATCAGCTTTAAATGGACTCAAGTCCGAAGTTTGCAAGTCACGTGACAATATACAATAGTTACTTAACTGCGAGCAAGCTTGTAACTGCCCGGACACGGCTTCGGTCTTAGCGGCGAGCGGGGCGGCGAGCGCGTTCACTTCGTCCACATTCCCATTTCGTTCACATTCCTACTTCGTCCAAAATCCCACTTCGTCCGCAATCAATTCCCAAGTCGTCCACTCCCCTTTTTTTCAGCATTCTCATCTCGTCCTCTTCCCATATTGTCAACATTCCCAATTCGTCCACTTCCACACAATGGGAATGCGAACGAAGTGGGAATGTGGATGAAATGGGAATGTGGACGAAGTGGGAATGTGGACGAAGTGGGAAGAGGACGAAGTGGGAATATGGACGAAATGGCAATGTTGACCAAGTGGGATTTTGAACGAGGTAGGAATGTGAACAAGTGGGAATGTGGACGAAGTGAACCTAAACGGGCGAGCGGAGCGGCTAGCAAACAAATAGAGTGGCCAACGCGCGCGGGCGACTCGTGGCGTGCCTATGAGGCCTATCACTATGATTTTGTTTTTACCGCTCGCCGCTCACTGCTGCCGATCGCATTCCCTAGACACAGGCCAAGATACACAGCGGACGGAAGCCCTTTGACTACTAGAAACTTATTTCGTCAGATGTTTCATTTGGTCGAAAAATCGTTTCGCAGATATTTTTCATAATTCTTGCAAATATCCTATTGTTTTGTTTAGGTTAGGTTTGTTTTATAACAGTAAATAGTTTACGCGGTTGCAAAGAACACAACAAGTCTTCCTCGCATATGTTTGATGGTCATTTCACATTGTCAATACAAAAGACAATAATAATAACAGAAAAGTCTTTTCTTAAATTATTTATTTATTGAGCACCACAGTGTACAGCCGCGCTACGCGAAAGCTGAAAGGGTTCTGTCTCATGGGCTAATATCAAATGCCATAGAGATGTGACCGAAAATTAGGGACGTCCCTAATCGATGAATTCCCGTTTAACAGTTATATACTTTATCTTCGCACTTCGCACCGCTAGCTCGCACAGGTGAAAGCACAGCCTTATGCCATATGTATGACATTTCAATCGTATCGAACGAACAGAACGAAGTGAATAATTATTCATCTGAATCATATACTATTACTAGGGACTGAAATTGTGACCTTTGAGAGCAAAAGCTGTAAAACGTAAACAAGTTGTTTTAAAGTCACGTACCATATCTATATACTTATCATTTATAAGAATTTTACGCACCAGTAGTTCTAGAATCCCGAAAAGATCGCCATCTGAAACAAGAAATATGAAGTTAAATATTTTCAGCAATAGGTATAGATTTTAAAATAGATAATGTTAAAATGATGTTTACGCTCACGCGAAATTGTCAGAAACAGCCCGACATTGGACGGGTTAGACTGCGGACGAAGTACAGTCCCTGATGAAGAACTCTATATGAGTTCGAAACATGTAGGACGCGGCAATTTCATGGGAGTGTAAACATCATATTTAAATGATCAAAGTTGTCTCACCAAGTTGTCTCACCAAAGTATGAAGGGTACTCAATTAAAACAGTTGTAATTATACATTTACTCAATGATTAAACTTGTTTATAAAGGGCATGACAATAAATCCCCTAAGTCTAAGGTCATAATGAATACCTATCCTGTTTGTTTATTACGAAAACATAAACGCACGGCCAAAATTGCAAATTACTTATTGTCTCCTTACCGACATTGGTACCCATAACACATGATGACGTCACGATTAGGTGGCCATATGTATGGAGCGGTTTTAGCGCTCTGTTAGAATGTTAAACTTTGACGGTCATTACTGACTTTTAGAGCAGTCTAAGTGTAGTAAGTCCAGTATAGACATTTGATCCCAATAAAAAATTAAATCGATTAACTTCAAAACAAAATTTTCGTCATGCAAAGTGTCAAAAAAAATAGTGCGTGGAGTCCCTCCGCGCGGAAGAAGTGAAACTTCGTAATGTGGAAATGAATAGGAAGGGGTAGAAATAGATTTTTAGTGAACTCATATTGTTTCTTTAAGACAAATTTCTTCACTCTCGCTCTGTCTCTTTCTATTCCCCCTCCCCAGGAGCGTTGAACGTTTAAGGCAACAGTGCTTTCCTAACCCCTCCACGGTGGCGTTAAACGTTTAACGCAACCTTGTTGGAAGTCGCATTAGAAGTTTCACTTCATAAACATTTTTTTATATTCAATGTAAGCTTTTTATTGTTACACTAATACCCTGTGTTCGCGTATCTATTCAGAATATTAAACTAGGAATGTCGCAATATCCAAACCACTTAAAGTTCATACGCAATGACATAAAATAACCGTAAACAACCCTTTATTCGATCCGTACAAACTAACGTTTACGATATCCTCACTAACACAGTAGTTGTAACATTACGGAAGTCTAACTACATGTCGTGTTTTGCGGTTGGCTCAGTTTGTAAGCACTTGCCTACTGAGCCGGCGGTCCCGGGTTCGAATCCTGGCCAGGGCAAATATTTGTGTGATGCACTCGAATATTTGTGCTTGGGTCATGGTTTGTCTATGTATTTCAGTATATATTTATCTATACATATAAGTATCTATATCGTCATCTAGTTCCCATAACACAAGCCTTCTTAAGCTTAATTTGGGACTAGATCGTTTTGTGTGAGGTTGTCCGATATAAAAAAAATACATATGATTAGATTATATTTATTTCACACATATAGGGATACATTATAAATTACACATAGTCAATTTACACGAATCTATACGGTGATCGTCAACATAATAAACAAAATAAACAAATTCAGCAAGTCATAATTCAATAGATAATTAAGAAAAAACAATGTCAAAAATTTCGTGAATTCAAAGGATAAATCAAGTTACTTAACCCGTTATGTATACATTTTTTTCGAATTTTAACTTTGACCCGTGTCAATAAGGCCTAATTTATTATCTGCCATATATGGCTTCATATGCGGAAGAAATGAAATATAAATTGTATCAAATATTGTATTGAAGTGTGAAGCCGCTTAATAAATTTAAAAGCGACAGGTCATTAGACTTACTGTTGGCCCAGAGTAAAATCATTCGTGCATCGAAAACCCTGGGGTATACTTATTATATATGTATAATTATATGTGCAAACATTTATATACATTGTTACAGATGAAAATGAGGTGTTAGAACTATACGAATGTTGCGACTTTACACGTGAAAAGCATTAAGGATTTAAAAGACTCGTGGTAAAGTTTAAACGGTGTCTTTTTTTGAAGCTTCGATCTATTTTACTTTAATGTTATATGTTACGCTATTTTTCGTTTGTTAAGCGTATACTTAAATTTTCTTAGTTTCGGAACTATCAAAATTAAGCTTGAGGAAATTAATTAAACCTCATAGTCGTTATGTATATTAATACCAAATCGACGATACTCTATCTGTCAGACTTTAGGAGTCAAAGTTCTGCAGACTAACACGATCTGTGGCAGCATTCTAATACCAACCTCAATTAAATCCAATTATTCCCATAAACCCTTTTACAGGCTTTTAACAAATCGGTCTAAATGTAAGTTTGCACGGATTTATTGGAACGATTTAATCTTAAAACGGGCAATTAAAACTTTTTATAGGGTTTTATTTAACTTGATCATTGTAGCTTTTTCATAATTGATTAACCTTTTTGAGATTAAAAGTTTTATTTAATTATGTACGCTATTATTACACGATTCTTAAATGATAAAGCATAATCATATGTATATAAAAGATGGTGTGCTCAACTTCGTCCGAATAATACTTTTCGTGGTCGAGTAAAGAGTGTATCCTATGACCATGTTTACCCTTGTTTTGTTAACGTTTCATCGAATTTTCATTTCATAGAAATACAATTTCATCGAAAGCACTTTTTTCTGCAACCATCAAATATTTTTAAATGTTATAACACAAACCTAACATAACCTAACTCGTAATATATTGGTGGACATTTTCAAAACTTCCGAAAATATGACTTCTGCGGAAAAAAATGTCTATGAAATGAAAACTTGATGAATTGAAGCATTCAGTGAAGTGATTTCTATTAAAGAAGAGGATCCCCATGTTTAGTTGTCCGGCTATCCCTGTAAGTACTCAAATTGTTCTGTCCTTATGATTTTTCTATTACTGTATTGTGTTTATTACTTTGATGCGCTTGTTCATCGGATTTCAGGTTCCTCTGCTTTTAATATGAAGCCAGCTTCGCGTGATTTATCGCCGTTTTATTTGCGATTTATGAGCGTTTTTCGATCAGGAAATTATTTCAGGCCGCAGATTGGATACGGTTTAAAAGTATCCGCGGTATTGGATATTACAACATTTGATACGTATAATGTTTCATTTGAGATAACAACATTAAGTATAAATTCATTGGGTATACTTTCAATTAGTATAAAAGATGTTTGATATAACGTTTTCTTTACAAGATAACCTGATACTTTTACTCGCTTCGCTCGATTCGTCGTTAGTAACTGAGCCGAACTTTATGTGAGAATTCAGACCCACTGGCAGGAATCACTTCGCGCCACAGGAATAGGTAAAAAAAAGAAAATCCCAAGAGGTAGAAATGACAAATGAATTTGGACGGTTAAGTCTGATTGATTCGTGCCTAGTGGTAATCTGATTAAACGACTAAGGATTGATTAGAGAGATTGATTTAGTGCCTAGCGTAATTTATTGGTGTTTAGGTTTGACTAATGACTATAGCTTGCGCTGGCACTACTACTTGAGACGATATTTCATTAATATGGCGTTAGCTGTGACAGACTCCGTGCCAAATAGCTTCAGAATTCTCTAAGTCTCGAAATACAGTGGCAAAAAATCATCAAGGACAAAAATATATAGTTATTAACATAATTTGGAACTGAATGAATTTGCGGCACTGGCGTTGTTGAAACATTTGGCCCGTGGTCGTCAGATGCAAGAAAAATTTTAAAAGAAATATCACAAAAACGAATCGGAATATCAGGTAAATATTCAGAGCGGGTTCCTTTTTTGCTCAAATACTGAGCCTCGCCATTCAATAGGGAAACGCGGCGAGCGTGCTGGGGACGATGCCTCAGACGGCCTCAGTACTGGGAGATTCGGTTTGATTAAGTTTTATTATGTATAGTTTTCATTTATTTTTCATTGTAATTTTTAAATACCTATTTTCATAATAAATTTGGAACTTCCAAATGTGAAATGATGTCCAGGGGTTTTCGGTCCACATATGATTTGAAGCGTATTTGGCGGCCTAGTGGAATATAAAAGGCATAAGTGGCATGTTTCATAGGAGAATGTTTGAAAATGTCCAGCCTACTTAACTTTTTTGTCTCGTGATTGATTATTGTGTGATTTTTATTAGAAAATATCGTCGTCGACGACTAGTTCTATACCAACATCAGTCAAGTTACTTCATTCGTCGTAAAAAATGCATAAACGCGTAAGTACTTCCCAACTATCTGCCGAGACACAATGTATTTTTCCCTAAATTTCCCCAATTTTGTCATTACCGCTCGCATCCTAATAAAAACAGACAGTAAAAAGCCCTTTTATTAGAATATACCTGTTTTGTATGAAACCATAATGAGAACCGTCACGATCCTGGAACTAATAAAAGGATACCCCAATAAATGTAATAAACATCCCCCTTTCCCGAATAAAGGAACAATGTACACAATGGAAATTACCTCTTGCCACGGCAATCGGCTTAATAGTAATTGTATCAAGAAACGAATGAGGAGTGATGTGGCTGTCCCGGGTATCCGGGACTAGGGATGTGCCGTTATTGGGAACCTTTCCTGTTTTGTACGGGAAATGTTGTCGAGAATGTTCGTTCCCCATACAAATCGGCAAACGTTCTCGAGAAGGGCACATCTCTATCTTATTGGTATTCAAGGCTTGTACATATTAATTAAAGATTTAAAAAACCAGTCAAGTGCGAGTCAGACTCGCGCACCGAGGGTTCCGTACAAACACTTTCCATCCTTAAGTGGTTAAGTTAAGTTTGCACCTGGTATGTATAGCGCTCCATACAAATGAGGTGCAAAGTTAACGCAACCAATCCCGTTTGTTGTATGGGAGCCCCCTTAAATATTTATTTTATTTTATTTTTAGTATTTGTTGTTATAGCGGCAATAAAATCAGAGTGTTGGGCAACGAAAGTGACGGATGAAAGAAGAATGCACGCAGCCGAGATGAGAATGTTGAGATGGATGTGTGGAGTGACGAGGAAAGATCGGATTAGAAATGAGTACATAAGAGGAAGTTTGAAAGTAGCACCTGTGACGGACAAAATGAGGAGCAGTAGGTTAGCGTGGTACGGGCATGTAATGAGGAGGGATGAACGTCATATTGGTAAAAGTATGTTAGGAATGAATGTCGAAGGACGAAGAGCGATAGGTAGGCCAAGAAAGCGATGGATGGATTGTGTGAGAGAGGACATGAGAAAGAAAGGAGTAAGCGCTGAAATAACGAATAATAGAGATGAATGGAAGAAGAAAACATGTTGTGCCGACCCTACATAAGTGGGATAAGGGCAGGGAGATGATGTTGTTATAGCGGCAATAGAAATACATCATCTATGAAAATTTCTAGCTATCACCGTTCTTGAGATAGGTACAGCCTGGTGACAGACGGACGGACGGACGGACAGCGAAGTCTCAGAAATAGGGTCCCGTTTTTACCCTTCGGGTACGGAACCCTAAAGAAATAACCACCCGAACTACTGGACCCTGGTGCCTAGGCATTGATTAAGTCATTACTACATAGTATAAAACAAAGCCACTTCCTACTGTCTGTCTATCTCTATAGATCGTTAAAACTACGGAACGGATTTTGATGAGATTTTTATTAATAGAGTGATTCAAGAGGAAAGTTTTTATGTTTAAGACATGTATAATATAGTAGAGAAACACTTTTCATTTAGTATCAGCATTGCACCTCTGCGAAGCCGGGGAATGTGGCTAGTATAAAATAAAAATAAAATTAAAAGCAACACGGCATTTGCTACCTACATTACCAAAGAAAACAAACTAATCCTTCGGTAATATTCCATTGTTAATTGGCAATAATAAAAAAAAGGAAGTACTTCATTACATCACTAGCCTCGTTCCCGTATGTATCTGACCCGATCGGGCATTTGCAAGACTGTTAAAAAACCGATTATCTCTTTATGTCGGTCGCTGCCCGAATCTGTTAAAATAATATTCCATTTTATCTGCTGTAAACATGAAACGGAACTTGAAACGCAATCATTGTGAACGATAAAGCGTTTATATTGCAGTTGACAGAACGTGGGCAAAATACAGAGTAACTGACACAAGAAAGAAAGGTGCATCATTGCACAGGTGGATGGTCATTGTAAGTATTTAATAACTTGTGTATCATTATCATCATCATCATTTTGAACATTTTTACGTCCAATATTGGACATATGCCTCTCCTAATATCTTCCACTCTTTCCTGGATAACGTTTCTCTGTGTTTTAAATTGTGTATAAAAACTATTATAATACTGACATATTATGTAAACATATACAAAAAATAATGATATATTATAAAAAAAAACTCAACTTATGGTGCTCAAGGTAAGTTGCAGAGAGAGGAAATTAATAGTCGCACAGAACCTCTTTTTAAGGTCTCCGTCGAGATTCTTCGCTATACAATCGTATTATTAAGAACAATACTTAATCTAAAATTCTGAGATAATCTAAAGCGCAATCGACATAACAATCTTTAACATACCTACTTATTTATAATTTCATCCTTATTTGGTTGCAAGTTTCATTTTAAACAAAATGAATTTTCTACTCTGTAGCTTTAATTCATGCGCAAATTTTAATAATTGTAACACAATATTATCAGACCACGATAGTAAATTGTCTGGCATTTCGTCCAAAATTCAATAATAAATAACTACTTAACAATATTCCCCATTTAATGTTGATCACATCAAATTCTAACATCCCAGCAGAACATAAATTCAACAGGAGAGTAATCAAATTAATAATTTACTCGACGAATCGGTAACTGCCAAAGGGGGAGAGGGCCTGTCAGGTTAATTTGAGGCTTGCCTTTGCGTAAGTGAAGAAATAAAATATTCAATACAAGCCGTAGTCTTAAAAAGACCTAAGTAATGACATATCCCCCTAAAAGTTAGTCCTTTTATGTTGGGAGGGTAGAATACTGAAATTCTCAGAGATCTCTCTCTCGGGAATGTTTACTAGTATACAAAGTACATGAGTTTATTTAGGTCTATTAAGCATTTAGTCAGAATGATGTCGATTGTAATGGAAAGTGGAATTTAATGTTACGAGAATGTATGTATAATTGCTGTGTAGCGGGAACAAAATCTAATCTGTGTATTTCGTATTAAAGATGCCACACGTTTACAATCGAGAAATGTTGTAGAACGAAATATTAACCTGACTTTTCACTTTTAACAAATAAAACGTCTACTTATATGCACATTAAAAATTATACTATATATACGTATATTTGATACAACGTCGTCGACATTGTGCATTTTATTTAAATACCTACACGTTTTTAACATTTGATATTCAGTACCTACTATTTAAGAATTCCAAATACAGAAACAAAATAATTGGCACTAACCCAAAAAATAAAACTATTTTTAGATTCGCCTTCTATTCACTAATTGACAATTTTCATTTGGGTCCAAACCCTCGGTCCTATAATGTAACTTTTTTTTTTTACAAGTGCCTCTCCATTACTGAAGGTTGGCAGTCAGCTTCTTAAAATTGTCCTTGTCAAGCGCCAATCTGAACAGCTGCTCGACGGTCTTAATCCCTGTCCACTCCCTGATATTTCGGAGCCAAGACATCTTGCGTCTACCTGCTTTCCGCTTCCCGGGCACATTTCCCATCATGATAGTCTGCAGGAGGGCATGTGACCTAAATAATGTCATATTTGGATATAACAATTATTTCCAATACTGGTATGTAATAATTTTGTTGTAATACGAATATGTAGCATAAATATCTATCCAATATCCATACCTCAACCATCTCGTGTCTTCTTAGGCTAGTGAATCTTAGGCTAGTGCGTGATACTTCATACTATAGGACGTGTACTTCTACCTTTGATAGTAATATGTCAAACACCTTGGGGAAATATAAAATGGCTTCCATATCTATATTGAAATAAATGTCGTATTGAAAATGGTAAATATGCACACCAATTTTCGTCGCTGACTGTACCTCAACCACAGGACGCACATGTACGCAACAGACAACTTCCATTATGAACTCATTTCATTATAAACCGATTCATACCGAAACCCAGGAGAGAATATAAATCAAAACTACCATCAACAAGAAAACAAGCCAAAATACCTACATTTTCGCGTTCTCGTTCCAAACTTCTCATTGAATTTCAGCCTTATTCCGATTTCAGTAAACTACATTTTCGAGTACAGTGAGCTCTCTATTTAATTACTAACAAGACGTAGCTCGCAAACAACAGTCATAATGTAATGAAAAAAGTATATAATTTCATATAATTTTATTGTGTGGCAAGCTAATCTTATCTAATTAAGACTTTGAGGAGAACTTTGCATTAAAATAGACTATCTTCAACAATGGATTACTGGAATGTATTATGTATTTTTTTCTCATATTTGTACTATAGTCATATCACAGAGTTTTAACAAAGCAGGTTCTTAACTATCATTACCTAACTGTAATCTTGTTCATCAAAAATTGTATTTAAGTAAATACGTCACTTTACTTTTCTCTTTCAACTATGTATGAAACAAATTATAGTCGCAAAATATGAAATAGACAGAAGTTGGAAGTTGTTAAACAGGACAGCACACGCTTACTACTTCGTATCTTGTCTTTTGTAGGAGACTTTATATTATATTGCCTCATTTATATTCATAATCATAACATTTGGCATCATAGTTAAGCTTCTTATTATTATCTACAGCGTCTGCAGCTTATAGGTAGTACTCGTTAGTAACGTTTTTTTACGTAGGAATTTTTGTGGTGCAATATAAAAATTATGAAAAAATAATCATCATCATATCGGCCGATAGACGTCCACTGCTGGAAGTGCTGGACAAAGGCCTCCTCCAAAGTTTTCCACAAAGATTGGTCGTGCGCCGATGAAAAAATAATAAGTAAATTATTAATTATATATAACGGCGCGCGCTTTATTTAAGACGTTTGGTTGTTGATTTGTCAATTTAATCGGGTACTTTTGAATAGTGTTGATGTCAAAATTATTATTTTTTAAGAGCGGGTAATCCCGAATGGAGTTGTAAGTGTCATGGCGAGTGGGACGTCATTCGTTGACAGCTACCCGCGCGTGATGGTTGCTTGCAAACCCATTGGCTCTTAATCGTTATTTAGTATTGTAATCAGTTAGTATTTTTAGTGTTTGTTAGCTTAATTAAATAGTGCAGTGATCAGATTTCATTATACGTTTCTTATTTTTTGAATACCTGCGCGAACTCGCCCACTAGAGCCTCTCGCAGTCCTAAGATGGCGGACCAGCCTCCGGACTGCCGTGATCGGCCACTCGATCCTCCGATATCAGAGGTGGAGATAACAGAACCAGCGCAGGATCACCCTACAGGTCAGAACGTAGTTAACCGTCAAGATAGTAGTGATTCTCACATGTGGAAGATGCTATTTGAAATGCAACAACGACAAATGATGGAACTGATTCATACAATTAAGACACCTACGACTAGTGAACCTAAATTAGTGCTTCCCGAATTTAACCCTGATTTACAAGATAGTGACGCGCGGGCTTGGTGCGCTACAGTAGACTTGTGTATGCAAGAAAGACAATTATCGAGTAGCAGCCTAATTATTGCTATGAGTCGAGCGCTCAAAGGGACCGCAGCATCATGGCTGGCCCAGAATAGTTTTGTTGGGATAACTTGGCCTCTGTTGAAAGACCTGATTCTGGCTCGGTTTGATTACGTAGAAACGCCTGCTGCTACATTATACAGACTGTTTAACGAGAACCCAAAGGAGGGTGAGTGTTTGGCATCGTACGCTAACCGATTTTTAAGCACGCTCATGGGTCGATGGCGTTATTTATCGACTGAACAGATAGCGATAGCCGTAACCTTAGCACATGCATCGAAGATTGAACCACGACTACAAAGACTGACCTTTACAATGGAAATTGACACGCGAGTGAAGTTGCAACAAGAACTGATGGCTTTTACGTATCGTAAACGCGGTCCTTCATCGCAAGACAAGCCGGTGCCGCATGTCGACGCTAAGAGAATACGATTAGATCCATTAAAACAGAAGTGTTACATATGCAACGAGCCGGGACATATGGCAATTGTTTGCTGTGCTATTAATAATGGAAATCAAGCATCGACGTCGAAGAATTCCGCTGACTTTGCGAAGAAACCTTCGTCGCTTACGTGTTTCTCCTGCGGCGAGCCAGGTCACATATCTACGCGTTGCCCGAAGAAAGAAAATAAATCAAGTGAATCGGTTGTTGAGCGTCGAGTGGATGTCTGCATAATCAAGCCAGCTTCAGATCTACTCTCTACTGAGAACGGTGAGAAGTTTTCATTCTGTATCTGTATTGATTCTGGTGCCGAATGCTCTTTAATTAGAGAAAGTGTAGATTCCCTGGTAAGCGTCAGAATAGTATAGGTCAATCTTCAGTTTACAGTTGCAACGTCCATATAACAGCTACGGTTAATATACAGGGCTTCTCAGTGCAATTGTAATTTCACGTAGTCCCCGATAGCTGCCTCTCACGCGACATCATGGTATTTATTGGCGTCAGGGTTTTCGATTGAATTAAGCGATAATCGACTTGTCCTAAACAAAACAAAGATAGTTAGCGATTTGTGATGTAGGTTCCAAGGTACGTGACTTTCAAAACATTGACACCGACATTCAAGTGATTATAGGGGACAGCTATAATAATATAGGTTGCTTCATTTCGTGGACGGAACTCCTACAGGTAGAGTTAGCACAGGGCAGTTAAAAATCAAGTTAGCCGTCCTCAATCGTACCGTACGACGACGTCCATATCGGTTAAATACTGCGCTAGAGACAAGCGAAAATAGCCTAAGGTCAGGATGCCCTAACGGCGCTGGTGAGTAAAAAAAAAAAAAATTGGTGACTTTTTGTCTATGGTAGTTTTTGCGATAAATACCTAGGGATTAATTTTGATCGCTTTATTTGACCTTGGTGGTATACGGTGGCCTCGGTGGCGAATGGCAGCCTTAGAAGTAACTCATAGTTTTGATGATAAGTTTAGGATGACTTGACAGTGGGTTCGAGCCTCAGCGGCTTCAATTTGCCTTGGTGGAACCCGGTGGCCTTGGTGGCATTAGGAGGCCTAGGTGGTATTGGGCCTTGGTGGCATTAGTGGCAATAGGTGGCATTGGTGGCATTAGGAGGCCTTGGTGGCACTAGGTGGCCTTGGTGGCGTTAGGCCTTGGTGGCATTGGTGGCAATAGGTGGCATTGATGGCATTAGGTGGCCTTGGTGGCGTTAGGTGGCCTTGGTGGCATTAGGTGGCCTTGGTGGCATTAGCTGGCCTTGGTGGCATTAGGTGGTCTTGGTGAAATTAGGTGGCCTTGATGGCATTAGGTGGCCTTGGCGGCCTTACCATGGCGACATCCTTGGTGACATCAGATAAAATAAGGCTTCGTTTATACTCGCTAACTGCATCGGGTCGTACTAGAGAAACGACTTAACAAAATGGCATTAGTGATTTGGTTTATTTATTATATGGTGGTCAGAATGACCGAGTGGAAAACTGTCGGTACATTCCTTATTTCATTGTTCGCAGATGATGAGGAGACCCGCAACAGTACACACGAGGACGTGTGATAGTGCAGGACGGCCGTAACGGCGCGCGCTTTATTTAAGACGTTTGGTTGTTGATTTGTCAATTTAATCGGGTACTTTTGAATAGTGTTGATGTCAAAATTATTATTTTTTAAGAGCGGGTAATCCCGAATGGAGTTGTAAGTGTCATGGCGAGTGGGACGTCATTCGTTGACAGCTACCCGCGCGTGATGGTTGCTTGCAAACCCATTGGCTCTTAATCGTTATTTAGTATTGTAATCAGTTAGTATTTTTAGTGTTTGTTAGCTTAATTAAATAGTGCAGTGATCAGATTTCATTATACGTTTCTTATTTTTTGAATACCTGCGCGAACTCGCCCACTAGAGCCTCTCGCAGTCCTAAGATGGCGGACCAGCCTCCGGACTGCCGTGATCGGCCACTCGATCCTCCGATATATACGTAAATATCGAACAACGAATCACATAAATATTTTCTCTTTTCCCTGGATTCGAACCCAGAAAGTGTTACAAAATGTTAAACTATACACAACCTAAATCGATAAGCGTGTTGATACGAAGATCTCTTAAACTTGGAACTTTAATGCAAAAACATTACGAGGTACCAACTAGTCGGAACTCCATTATTTACAATGTCTGGAATCAGTCAATACGCCAGCCCGAGCAAGTGGGGCTGCATCAAATACCGCGACTGCTACGTTATGGGGAAGCTTCTTTACAACACACGATTCCTTTACGACTAGATTGTAAGCCTTTAAGCCTGACATATTATTCAGTCATCAGAACACTAAATCAAAGAGCGCATCCTGTTACGTATGTACTTAAATCTATGTGTGCGTGGCTGAGCGCGTTCAAATGTCTAAATAAATAAACCGTTAAATAGAACGCGTTCTCCGCCGTATTTACAACTTGCTGCGCCGCGCGGTGTTACCCGCTCCTCCCATGGGAACACTACATTTCGGGATAAAAAGTAGCTCATGTGTTAATCCAGGGTGACAGCTACCTTCACACCAAAATTTATCAAAATTGGTTCCGGCGTTTGAGCGCGAAGAAGTAACAAACATACACACAAACACACTCACAAACTTTCACCTTTATTAGTGTGATGTCTGAAATCCAGCCCGGGCAAGTGGCGCTGCATCAAATACCGCGATTGCTATGTCATGATACAGCTTGTTTACAATTCACGGCGCTCGCTCTCGATTAGATTATGACTACATTCTAACCAGATCGTCTAGTACAACTAGGCTTCGAGTCTCTTGTCACGCGACATAGCTCATCGCCCGTCACTCTCTCGCAGTACTGCAAAGAAAGAGATAGGTAAAGAGATATTTCCCGCGCGAAAAAGAGTCACACGTCACAGTTGTGCTTGAGGTGCAGAGCTACCACATCTTGTCGCGCAACTCAGTACAACCGTTCTTGCTCGCACGATAGCTTTGCAAAGAAAGAGACCGGCAGGTTTGTCACGCAAAAAAGAGTCACTCTTCATGTAGGTATGATAACTTATAGGTATTCTGCAGCCACGATAGTTGCGCCGCGTAAGCTCCACGATCAAACACTTATAAATTATATCAAGAGATTTAATAGTGCTACAGAATAGGACAAAATAGGGCAAATTCTTAGGATCGGGTTTCCAGAGTAAGGATCTGTATAAACCGTATCTAAGGTACCCGATGAGTATGGGGCCGATGAAGTCTAATGGGTCGAAAATTTACAGTGGTAATGTATAGTCTTACACGAGCAAGAAGATGGTAAGCATCTCAGCAACATCCATTGTGATAAATAATTCGATAGTTATATAGAAAACTATCCCAAAACCTAAAATCGTAGAGTGTAAGTAAGATTCTTCGTAGGATAACTTATACGCGTATCCATCAGCTAGGATAGTTGCGCCGCGCGAGCCGTGCTCGTGATCAAACACGGATGGATCTATCCCGTGATTAAATTGTGCTCCACATACGAAATAGGGCGAAATCTTTGAAAAAAAAAACGCGGCGTTCAATCATATATTGTGAACACATGCACACACACATCTATACTATTATAAGAATTTAGATTTGTATTGAAAATCAGTTTTCTATGATTTCAGCAAAAATCGCGCAGGATCGTCTTTTGTTTTGTACGGGCGCGCGGCGACATCCCAGTCTGGCGCCATCTGTTGTGCATAATTTCCTTTGTCACATGTGTCACTGTGTCTGCTTGTATGTATTTAAAAATAAAGACCAACTAAAAGTCTCTAGACAAAACACATACCAACTCCTAAGACATAAAAATGAATTTTTAGTACCCAAGAGTAATTTTAAATATTTTGACAAAACTTTAAGCAGTACTGCAATTAGAGCTTATAATAAATTGGACATTAGTATTAAGGAATGTAGTAGCTACAGAATATTTGAACGAACATTAAGATAATTATTATTTTACGAGTAGACTATTCTATTCAATTATGGAATTTTATGCCAGAGCGCTAGATTAATTTTAAATAGGTATTCAATATTATTATTTTAATTTTTATTTAATTTTCATTCAAATACGACATGTTTATAATTAAATTTATTTTGTTATCAATAATGAATTGATTTAACTTGACATTGTATTTATTTTAATTGAGCATTTTATTACTTTTACTTCTATTTTATACTTGTATTTGCACGCATTTAAGTATGTTTTATTGCAAATAAATGATTGATTGATTGATTGACATCACGCCGAAACGGCAAATTTTAACCAGAGGTACATCGCTGAGATGTATAGCTGGGCATCCAAAGATGGTTATAGGATACTTTTTACCCAGCTACGGTATAAAAAAATATACGCGTACGAAGTTGCACCTTCCTAATATTATACTAATATTATGAAATTGTAATCAAAAAAGAGTTTTGTAAATAAATTGACTCAAGCCGCTCATTGCGCCGAACTGGCTGGACGGATTTTAACCAATTTTGGTAGAGAGATACAGAGCTGGACAAGGACATACAGAGCTAGGATGGTATAGAATGATTTTTACCCGACTATTACGGTAGAAAAAAAAGTTTTACAACTACAAAGTGGCGGGCACATTCCGGTCCCTTAGAAATAAATCTTGTTATAAAAATTCTTTACTGTTTCATGAACCCAAAACGGATGGTATTTTGACCAATTTTGGAACATTGATAAACTGGTTACTGACTTAACAACCTAAGTTAGGAACAAAAAGTGGGTACCTAGTAAAAAAAGAAACAAAAAAGTGGGTAGGTATGAGTTTTTCTTCCACCATTCTCGGCCAACTGAAGGTTAAAACCAGACTCTCCACCATATGTTACCAGCGAGTCCTAAGCTACTTTGGTCATATCGCCCGCAGACAGCCAGATAATTTCGACAAACTGGTGGTAGTAGGAAAAGTAGACGGCAAAAGACCACGTGGGCGATCACCTACCCGCTGGTCCGACCAGATTTAAAAGCTGTAACTGGACTTACTATTACCACTGCCCTGAGAAAAGCTGAGGATAGAGTAGGATGGAAGCAACTCGTCAACGATGCCGTCAAAGCGTTTCAGGACGGACACGACCTTCAGCAATGAAGCCCACGAACAAGAAGAGATGAGTTTTTCTTCCACTTGAACTTTCGCGGGCACTTTTAGTTCTTAAATGAAATTAAATATTTATTACGTGACACAACCTATTTCAGCCGTCGAAAATTACTCGTCATAATTGGAATTATTACATAATTATAACGTAACCCTGTCTGGTTCGTTAACTTTACTTAATTAAGTAAAGTTCAGCGAGCCTTGATGTCTCTTGGAGCCATATCAGTATACGGTGTATAAAATTTAATAATATGAATTATGAATTTGTTATCATTTCTTATTTCTGATGTTAGTGGAAATTGGTAAGTCCAGTGTAAAAAATAAAAAATTGGGCAAGTGCGAGCCCGACTCGCGCATGAAGGGTTCCGTACCTATACATATATATCATTTATAACAAGTTTGTTGTATGGGAGCCCCCCTTAGATATTTATTTTATTTTATTTTTAGTATTTGTTGTTATAACGGCAATAGAAATACATCATCTGTGAAAATTTCAACTATCTAGCTATCACCGTTGTTGAGATACAGCCTGGTGACAGACGGACGGACGGACGGACGGACGGACAGCGAAGTCTCAGTAATAGGGTCCCGTTTTTACCCTTTGGGTACGGAACCCTAAAAATAAACCCAACATGTCCTACAACTTAGTATGAGAACTACCATTGAGTACAGTGAGCAGCAAAAGTAGATAAGCATTATAACACGCTCACAACGATCTGGACAAGCCTTATTCTCGATAATGGAGTCCGTGTGTATATTGTTTTGAGCACCTAGCGTGCGTAGCAACTTCTGATGATGACTGTACGGCCAACCAATTTGATTTCTAGGCCACTATAGAACCTTTGTCACAATGACAATGACATGAGATTTCAAACGGCTTTCATATTGACGTGCACTGTGACAAGGTACTAGATGGCCTAGGAATCAAATTGGTTGACTGTACTTATCGAAAATTCCATTCCTTTTTTGTAAGTTTTCATAAATTTTTTGACATACCGGAAAATTAACTTTTCTTACACTTTTCATTAAAATCTGAAGTAATAAAAAAATAAAACGAAAATTCCAAATTTGAACCAGTCTTATTAAACATCTATTATAAAAAGAAACAAAAATACTAAAGTAGAGTAGAACTAATACTAAACTGAACGCGCCTGTAATGTGTTTTCGTAAAAAACGAAATGTAATGTTGTTATGATACCACAAACGAATTTACCAAGTTATACTAACGATAGATATATAAGTAATGCTATAGGTATTTTAATAAAAATAATTTATTTATATAATCGTATGGCAGGGTTGTACATACGTCGAATACAGCTTATATATTAAGTTTGAGACTCACTAGCCATTTGAAGGCATCGTCGTTGAAAAATAATGAATCTTTACTGAACTTCTGCATATATTTTAAAGTACCCACATAGTTATATTTTGCATGGAAGTTTATTCTAAAATGGTTTATTTCTACACCGTTGTCTAGTTAATTAAAACCAGTATTTTAACAGCGTAGCTGTATCACTTTGAGACCTGACAGTACAGTATCCGTCAAAAGTTGATATTCGTGACAGATGTCACGAAATTCGCGAGCAGATTTTAATTTTACGCCCTTTGTACGGTTCAGCGTTCCCAGTATGGCGGCGGCTGACAGCTCTTAATTCGCTGCATTCTCAAAAAGCGCTGATTATGTTGATGAATATTTTTGACAGTTTTTTGTTTGCTTTTTATTATTTCAAAAATGGTGACCTGGCATGATTTAAAACGAGCTTGATGGCACAAACTGTTTCTAGATCATCATCATTATCATATCAGCCTACAGACGTCCACTGTTGGACAAAGGCTTCCCCAAAATTCTCGACAACGATCGATCTTGCGCCACCGTCATCCAATTTCTGCCCGCGATCCTAACCAGGTCGTCGGTCCACCTTGTGGGTGTTGGCGAGGACAGCCAAGAAACTAAATATCCAAACATCAGAGCATAACCCTACTGTAAGTGATGTCTGGTCATCGTGGATTGCTCTATTGAAGTCGTCTCCGTTCAGCTTCGCCTTGGTAAAAATGCAACTAAATAATGATTCATGTCCTCGCTCCGCTTGCTCACACAGCTCTGGTGGAGGCGCTGCCTTAAAACCGGAACATAAATGTGTGATAACATATATACATTATCCTAGCTTCACTTGGGATTAAACCTTTGAATTATCTGTGTTACCAACTTTAATGGCTACCCTATTTAGTCAACACTAAACTGGCGTAACCTCACAAATGTCACTGGCACGTGTTACAAGGCTTATATATACTTTACTAACTACTGCCTGATTTTTCACTGACGAGAGGGATGCAGCAATACGTGAGACACGTATGGAGATAACGTATTACTGTATCCCTTTCGATAGTGACTAATTTTGGAAAGTGTAACAGCTGCAGGTTGCAGCGCATCGGTCAGTGCATCTGCACTATAAAATGGGTCGAGCAAAATTGGCACAGTCGTGGGTAGCACCGAGTTATCGAGTAAAAACAATAGAACGAGTAGGGCTGCCAATCTAAGCAATGGAACTATTCTAGACCCTGATTTGGTGAATCTCCATACGTTTTAACCTTGCTTTTCTAGCATCATTGTTGTCTCATTATTATTAAGAGGCTGTTACTGTGATCAAACTAGGATCAGACTTAGAGTCCCCATCTAACAGTAAACTCAACCATCAATTAACAATATTATGTGGCACTAAACAGCGGGCCTATGGTGTTTGCTTTTATCACGCGATAAATAAGTGACAAAGCATCCGTCACGTTTTGACATAATGCGAGTGTGAGTGACAGATATGCGTTGTCACTTATTTATCACGTGATAAACGTAACCATCATAGTCCCCCAGGCATCTTTTGCCATAATGCGGTTTACTATTTGGAGTCTGTTACGTATGTACGTATATCTATGTGTGCGTGGCTGCGCCCACCACAATCTGTATACGTGAATAAACAGTGCATCGCTAGCTATCGGCCGTTTCACTTGTGCCCCTTGTCCGCCGATCTAACAGTGGCGACGAGGATGGGATAAGTTTTGAGCGGCAGTTTGCCAGTCACCTACTCGGAGGTTTGCAGAGAAACTAGTAATGATGTTATTTTGGCAACCGTAGGTAATTACATCATGAATGGATGGCCTGCTAAGGTCAATGATGTACAAATCAAACCATACCATTTATGCCGAACGCAATTAGCGTATGAAAATGGATGTATAATGAGGGGGCATAAAGTCGTTATTCCCCAAGCTTTACGTGAAAAAGTCCTATCTGAAGTTCATAAATCACATCTAGGCATTGTAAAGACTAAAGCCGAGGTCCGGTCTAGATTTTGGTTTCCCGGAGTAGACGAGGCCGTGGAGCGAATGATAGGGTCTTGCGATGTGTGTAAAGATGCGGCCGGCGCCGGCCCGAGTCAAACCCGTGCCGTGGGCGCGGCCTAAGGAAGCGTTTAGCCGTGTCCACGTCGATTTTCTAGGCCCAGTTAACGGTCGAATGTACTTAGTTTTGGTAGATGCCTATTCTAAGTGGCCCGAAGTTTTCGATATGGCTAGTACGACGACATCAACTGCAACCATAGAGAAAATGTATGAATTTATGTCTAGGTTCGGTATACCGGTAACTTTAGTAAGTGACAATGGCACAGCTTTCTGTTCCCAGGAATTTAAATCATTTTGTGAGTTAAATGGTATAACACACGTTACGTCACCGCCGTATCACCCGGCAAGCAACGGTCAGGCGGAGTCGTATGTCAAGATCGTGAAAAAAGGAATACGGTCTATGTTCAGGCATTGTAATCTCTTAATATGTAGGTAGACTGCAAAACCCAACGGCGGTCAAAAATACGCGGGTAGAAATGTATTCCCGCGTAGGCTTCATTTTGACACATTACCTTTCGGCTCGGTACGGGACGCTGACGCGTTCGGTGTGCGTCCATTGTTAAGATTAAGAAATTAGTGCTTCCAACGGACTAGATTTGTGCTTTCCGGTGTGCGACAGACTGTTTTAAGGTGTCTAAGTGCTGGCCAGCCAGAAGAGTTGCGGACACAGCTGCTTCGAAGCCGGTTCAGCCCAGGATTGCCAGGTGAGTGGTTTATCTCATATTGAGCGAGTGCAATGCCTGTTCCTAGACTTTAAATTCGTTAGGGATTCCAGGACTAGTGTACCACAGAGTTTATCGAAGGGTTCAGTTACGCGAACATAAAATTTGGTCCATCGACCTCGGATTGGATTCCCAAAAGATAGCGAGTTAGTTAGGGCAGCCATTTTGTAACGGTACATTCTTTGTTCTTAGTACGAAGTTAATTCGTAATTTCTTACATTTCGGTTTTCTGATAAACGGTTTTCGGTTATAATGGCTACTAAGTTAGTGGAAAGTAAATTTAAAATTAAATATGATTGGTTTAAAAACACCTTGCAGATGATTAATAGTAAAAGTTACGCTTCTAGTGTAGTATCGGCTCGGTTACGTAAGTTAGAGGAATATTTTAAGGCGTTGACGGAAGCGTATGAAGAGATTTTAACTTTGGATTTGGAAACGGTTGCTACCTACGATGAGAAGTATAGGGAGGCCACGGAGGTGTACAACCAGCTCGATGCGGTGGCCATCGGTTGTCCCAGCTTGGATGGCACACATTTACCTACGGAAAGTGTTGCATCATCACGCTTGCCACGGATAAACCTGACTTCCTTTGACGGCGATGTATTTTCCTGGACGAGTTTTATAAGTCTGTTTACGTCGTTAGTGTTATCACGTAGGGACATCTCTAAAACGGAAAAATTCCACTACTTATTTTCAAACGTTGAAAAGGAACCCCAGGCTTTGATCCGGCACCTACCTATGGTGGATAGTTCATTAGACACGGCTATGGACATTCTGAGAGGTAGATATGAAAATAAACGGCTGCAAGCGGATTCATACATTTCTCGGATTTTACATTTACCGGTATTAAATAAGAGTTTGGGTCTTAGGATAAAAATCTTAAATCCATTATTGGAATCAACGCGGGCTTTAAAGAATCTCGGTCTCCCAACGGACGAATGGAGTTATATTCTGTTACATATAAGTTTAACAAAATTACCTCTTGACATTAAAACACGGTTTGAACAATCTTACGGCGGTAATAGCTTGCAATTGCCCACTTTTGATCAATTAACTGAGTTCTTGCAAAATGAATGTCGATTAATTGATACGGCTAACTCGGAGCCCATATTGTCCTATGCGGAACAGGTGCGCAAACCTGCGCGCACAGCACATGTAACGGAACGTAATAACAATTACAATAAATCGGATTCGGCTAACCATAATCGTAGGTATATTTCCGGCAAAACCGCTAGCTGTCTTTATTGTCAATTATCGGGTCACACTTTAAATAATTGTTATAAGTTCGGGAATATGTCTAATTATAATCGGAAGGAATATATAAAAAATAACGGATTATGTTTTAAATGCTTCGGAGGGCATTCTGCGGCTTCATGTACACGGCAGGTACCATGCAATCGGTGCGGAAATATCGGTCATAATAAATTAGTCTGTACTATGTCCATTTCTCGTTCGGCTTCGCCCGCTGCAAATGAACAGCGTTCGCGGCAGGCAATGGTTGCTTCACAACGCGATAACGACTGCACCCGCGGCAGGCGTCCACCGGTTCAAACACGTAAACACTCTGCGTGCTCGGATGACGGTATAGACTCTCGGTCACGGAAATTAAGTCATAATAATTATGAGGGCGATAATTTATCTCGCAACGTTCGGGAGCGCGAGAATCACCGCCGAACGGAATTAGGAAATCGGGAACCAACTTATTCGGGGCGATCGCATAGTCCGGATGCGTATCGTAAGTCGCATTCTCAACAATAGCAATTACAGTATTGTAATGTCGGCTCGGTACCACAATTAGCGGATAATGTTATTTTGCCTACGGTATTGATTGACGTAAAATCGGCGAACGGTAATTTCATACAGTGTTTGGGTCTACTGGACCTTGGTAGCCAGACAAGCATAATACGAAGCGATTTCGTGGCGTGTTTAGGGTTGAGGCGACATTACAATAAAACGCCTTTAATAGGTATCGGCGGAGTACGGAATAATGACGGCACTCATATTGTTGAGTTTTACTTTAAATCGGAAAAATCGGACAAACGTTTATTATCGGTAACGGCGGTTGTATTAAAGAAGCCTACTTCATATTTGGCGCATAGGCTAACATTATCCGGCGGCACGGTTAAACTTACGGGCGGTGCTCATGACATGAGACACGTTGACGTTATTTTCGGATGCGACATATTAGGTCAAATTTTAAATGGTGATAAGGTTGATTTGGGTGGTGGCCTATGTGCAATTAGTACCATTTTTGATTACGCTATATTTGGTCCGTCTCGGTCGGTGTATTCGTATGACTCGGAAGCAAATAATAAAAATGTGGGCCTTACGCTTCTCGAAGCAGTTGAACGGTTTTGGCGGTCGGAGGAACCGCCGTCGGCGGCTGTCAAGAACCCGGCGGATATTGAATGTGAAAACATGTTCACAGCAACAACATCACGTGGTGCAGATGGTAAATATGTTGTTCGTTTACCTCTCACACCAGATCATCCCCGGTTGGGTGATTCTAGCGAAACTGCTTTGCGACGTTTTTTGGCTATAGAACGGCGTATGAAACGGCAACCGGATTATCGCGATAAATATGTAGAATTTATGTCGGAATATTTAAAACTCGGTCATATGGCGGTTTCTAACTTTGATGTTGGGTCGGGAGAAGAACACTATTTTTTGCCTCATCATGGTGTCTTCAAAAAATCGGGAGACACACAGAAAATCCGAATAGTGTATGATGGAAGTGTTCAAACAAGTACAGCTGTGTCACTTAATGATTGTTTATTTTCGGGACCTCGGCTACAAAACGATATTACTCAGATAATTATTAATTTTCGGTTACCACGGTATATTTTTACTACTGACGTAAAAATGATGTTTAGGCAAACATGGATACATCCGGACGATCGAAAATATCAACTTATATACTGGCGATCGTCACCGGACGAACCGTTACTTATTTATGAGCTAACTACAAATACCTACGGTTTAAAATCGAGTCCTTTTGTTGCTATTCGGTGTTTGCATCAATTAGCTAATGACGAGGAAAGTAGTTATCCTCGCGCGGCGGAGCTGTTACGTCATAATAGTTACGTCGATGATCTTAACGGCGGAGCCGACGATCTGGACGACGCGATAGCTTTGAGGGACGAGTTGATATCGCTCATGAATACGGCTGGGTATGAATTACGGAAATGGGCTTCGAATGACCCAAGAATTTTAAACGGGTTGCCATTAGATCATCTCGAGACGCCCCGTTCTTTTGAACCCGATTCGGATGGTTCTGGGTTCATTAAGGTTTTAGGTATCCAATGGGATCCGAAAAATGATTGTTTTACTTATCGGCTAAACCTACCGGAGGACGGTATTATTACTCGGCGAAGTATTTTATCTTTGGTGGCGCGTTTACATGATCCTTTGGGATGGGTCTGCGCCGTGGTGTTTAAAATTAAATTGTTATTACAAAATCTTCTCGGTAGTTTTAACAATTCACGAAAAGTTGAATGGGACGCTCCGGCACCAATAGAAATAGTACAAAGGTGGCGTGAAATATTGTCGGACTTACCTCATCTGTGTCAGGTATCAATACCTAGATGTTTGAAATTAGACAACAATATTGAATATGCGATACACGGTTTTTGTGATGGTTCATCACTCGGTTATTCGGCTGTTGTTTATTTGCGGTCGGTTAGTGCGGATGGTACGGTTCTTGTGCGGTTAATTATGGGGAAAAGCCGTTTAGCACCATTAAAGACAAAACACACCATTCCCAAGATGGAATTGAACGGTGCGGCCTTGTTAACCACTCTTATTAACCATGTCGCTTCCTCGTTCGAACGCGACATTAGGTTAAATGAGATAGTGGCTTGGTGCGATAGCACTATCGTTTTAGCATGGTTAAGGACTCCACCTCATAGATTACAAGTTTATGAAGGAAATCGAGTCTCACAAATAATATCTTCTCGGGTAAATATTGCATGGCGGCATGTACCTAGTGAATTAAATTGTGCGGATGTGGCGTCGCGCGGCACGACGGCGTGCGAGTTGCTGCGGCACCCTCTGTGGTGGGAGCCACGCTGGCTGCAGGGCGCGCCAGCGCGGTGGCCCGGCGAGTGCTCGGACTTCCCGGCAGACATGTTACCCGGATTGCGGGCTGCCACGGTTAATATTGGAATTGTAGATGAGGACTTCGATTTGATTGATCGGTTCAGTTCTTTCGAGAAATTAGTTAATGTAACTGCTTATTTATTACGGTTCTTACGGTATTGTAGATTTACGGATGGACGTAATCCTAATCACATCTCGGTTTCGGAGCGTAGAGACGCTACTACATGTTTAATTCGGTTAGTTCAAACTCGGCATTATGAAGCGGAAATCGCATTAATTAAGGAAAATAAACCTATTAAAAATTCATTACGGCGGTTAAATTTGTTTTTGGATACAAATAATTTACTTCGGGTCGGCGGTCGAATTGATGCGTCCGAGTTACCTTACAATGCGCGGCATCCTATATTACTACCCGGCAAGGATCGGTTTACGGAACTTTTAGTAACACACTATCACAAGGTATATTGCCACGTCGGCGCAAATACCCTTGAATCTATTTTATCCTGGACTTATTGGATAGTTTCGGCTCGGCGGATCACACGTCACGTGACGTTCAAATGTGTACCGTGTTACATGGCGAAGCCTAGACCAGTTCAACCATACATGGCGGACTTACCTTCGGATCGTGTTATAAGCGAGAGAGCGTTTGTCGGTACGGCGACTGATTTTGGGGGCCCGTTTTATATAAAATCGAGCAATCTTCGAAATGCAAAAATTGAGAAATGTTTTCTCTGTATTTTTGTTTGTTTAAGTACTAAAGCGGTACATTTGGAAATTGTCTCTCAATTGTCGGTTGAAGCTTTTGTTGCGACGTTTACGCGTTTCGTATCTCGGCGTGGACTTCCGCATCTATTGCGGTCGGATTGTGGAACGAATTATACGGGCACGAACAAGTATCTAAAGGAGTTATACTCATTTATTCGAAACAATCAATCGGACATTGATCGGGAATGTATTAAGCGCGAAATAAGGTGGCTGTTCAACGCACCTTCGAGCCCCAACCACGGAGGCCTCTTTGAGGCCGCTATTAAATCGGCAAAGACTCATGCTAGGCGTGTACTCGGTGACGCTAGGCTTACGTTCGAGGAACTTACAACGTTTTTCACGAAGGTGGAAGCCGTGATGAATTCGCGTCCGTTGTGCCCTCTAAGTTCGGATCCGACGGATCTCAACGTTTTAACTCCGGGTCATTTTTTAATCGGCAAGCCTTTAGTGGCACTCCCTGAGTACTCATTTACAGACGTCAAGGAATCTCGTTTATCTCGGTTTCAACGAATACAAAAAATGACCCAACATTTCTGGAACCGGTGGAAAAATGAATATCTTCATACACTTCAGCAACGTTATAAATGGACCTCTCATACAGAATCTCCGCAATTAGACGATTTAGTTTTAATTAAGGAGGACAATTTGGCTTCATTGCATTGGAAACGCGGACGGATTATTAAACTTTTACCCGGTAAGGACGGAGTGGTACGCGTTGCAGAAGTTAAAACTCAAAATGGTGTTCTGCTGAGACCCATTTCTAAATTGTGTAGGCTACCTTTAGGAGATTAGGAACCAAGGCGGGCTTGGTTAGGCGGGGGGATGTTCAGGCATTGTAATCTCTTAATATGTAGGTAGACTGCAAAACCCAACGGCGGTCAAAAATACGCGGGTAGAAATGTATTCCCGCGTAGGCTTCATTTTGACACATTACCTTTCGGCTCGGTACGGGACGCTGACGCGTTCGGTGTGCGTCCATTGTTAAGATTAAGAAATTAGTGCTTCCAACGGACTAGATTTGTGCTTTCCGGTGTGCGACAGACTGTTTTAAGGTGTCTAAGTGCTGGCCAGCCAGAAGAGTTGCGGACACAGCTGCTTCGAAGCCGGTTCAGCCCAGGATTGCCAGGTGAGTGGTTTATCTCATATTGAGCGAGTGCAATGCCTGTTCCTAGACTTTAAATTCGTTAGGGATTCCAGGACTAGTGTACCACAGAGTTTATCGAAGGGTTCAGTTACGCGAACAGTCTAGTCTTGTAGCAAGCAGAAATGCCAAACAGACTAAATTAAATTTGTTGAAATATTTATTTGATTATCGAAATTCGAAACATACTACTACGGGGTTCTCCCCTGCACAATTAGTGTATGGACGCAAGTTGAGGTCTCGTTTGGATCTTCTGTCTCCCTCGGCTCCGCCCTCGTCTCCGGCTCCTTCTGATGATAAGTATTATGTACAGTGCTCACATCGTAACAAAGAAGAAACCGAGAAACAATTCGAACCTGGCACGCCTGTGCTGTATACAAAATATGTTAATAATAAAATGATGTGGGGTAAAGGGACCGTTGTAAAACGGATGGGAAAAGTTTTGTATCTAATTAGAGACTTGCATTCACAAGTGTGTTTACGTAAACATATAAATCAGTTAGCTGTATTTAAAGGTAGTGATAAAAATTACAATACATGGGACTGTGACGCTTACACTAATAATGCATACTCACCGCCGCCGCCGACGTCATCACCGCCGCCATCGCCGCTGACGTCATCGCCGCCGCCGCCGCCGCTGCCGTCATCCTCGCTGCCGTCGCCCTCACCTGCGCTTCCGCGGTCGTCGACGCCGCCGCCGCCGCCGCCACCGCCACCGTTACCACTGTCACCACTATGGCTGGCTGTGCGGCCGCCGGTGTCATCACAGAGAGCTGCAGAGCCCGTAGATGCGTCATCGCCTACTCACCCCGAGGAGGAAGAGGAGTTTCACGAGGCGGAGAATGAGAACGAGAACTTGCCGACGACAGTCGAGCCACGAAGGGTGATGCGTCCCCGTCCCAAAATTAACTTCAAACAGTTCTTTTAGTAACTAGTTAATGTTTGTAATTTAGGATAGATAATTCTAACAGGGGATTGTAATTTTACTATATTACTTTAAATAGGTGGAGGGATTGTTACGTATGTACGTATATCCATGTGTGCGTGGCTGCGCCCACCACAATCTGTATACGTGAATAAACAGTGCATCGCTAGCTATCGGCCGTTTCACTTGTGCCCCTTGTCCGCCGATCTAACAGAGTCGTTGACAGGTTATTGGTATAGATGCAAACAAATTTGATGCTTACTAAACCGGACAATGGGACCTTTTAACTAAACACATTTGCTAAGATAACAGTGACGAGAACAACTCCGTAATAGTACATTAGTTACATACCTAGGGTAGGGCGCTAAATTCGTCAATGTCACAGATCGTAAGCGTTTGTGCGATCTGGGGCTTTACGAATTACCGCCCGTGGTTTGTCTAACGTTTTACGTCTTGCCTTGGCCCGTGGCCAGAAAGCGAGATTTTCTTTTAGCGGGCAGTAAATCCCACTTACGGCTTAGGGTGACGTAAATTACCGTTACAGTAAAAAATATTTAGATAATAGATTTCTAAAGTAAATAAATATTGGACAACCTCACACAAAGTCCCACAGTATGCTCTAGTAAGTAGATACATATTATAAATAGATATATTTCAATACATAGAAAATATTCAAGCAAGAGGATCAAAGTTCCTCACACAAATATTTACCCTTACCGTGATTCAAACCTAGGACCGCCGGCTCAGTGGGCAGTTGTTAACGTCGTTAACGTCGTCTTCGCGACGTTTTTAGTGTCACTTCCTTGTATGTTAAGCACATAAGTAAGTAAGAGTTGTATATAAGGGTGTCCCTGCCACTGAAAAACGAAACCATCCGAAAGTTCAAAGTTGGAGCGAGCGGAAATAGAAACGGAAGCGCATGGAATCAATTTCCGGGCAGCAGATACCGATACACGTTGTTTGTGTTCCGGTGTGCGACGCCAATGCCGGCCACGAGTGTAGAAAGGTGTTTAAAGGGTGTGAAGGTGCATTAGGATAATTCTGAAATATGTGTAACTTAAGAGGCCATTTGCCTTTAAAAAAATTTTTTTTGTAATATGTGAAATATATCGATAATTTCAACCAATTTTTTGAAGTAAATAATACTTTTCCCCGAGTTCTAGGTAGTAAGATAGTTATTTCATGCTTTCATTGCGTGCAGTCGAAAATAAGTTGAAAAAAGTAACTTTCCGTGTGAATTTTGTCAATTTCGAGTAGTTTAAGACACAAACATTATCAATGAAAAATTCAAACTGTAGGTTTCAAATATATACCAATAAATCCCAATAGCCCTGTTCTAGGTAGTAACATCAATAATATGTTAAGAAACCTGTTTGATCATAGATAAAAATGACTAAAACAATCAGCATTTTAAAAGGAATAGGGCCTCTTAACAAAATATATCGAGTGCAATAATTTTGCTTATTGGCAACACTGGTTTCGAGTTTCGGTGGTTCGAAGTTTCCTAGAGGGATCGAAGCCAAAATTATGAGATACACAAGAGGATCAAGGTTGAAGATATAACTCAGACAGTCGCCAAACTTAAGTGGCAGTGGGCGAGGCATATTGCTCGTAGAACTGATAATATACTTTAGAGACGTGGGTCCTAATTTCACACTTATATCTTCCTCTCTGATATCACGGAGAGATCTCAGAAGCGGTGATATACCAAGTTTATCGCTTTCACGCTAACTTAGGCGCATTAAGTTTGCGTCTCATTTATGTGCGACACTTAAACTTGACCGGTTACTAACGTGAAATAATACTTTATGCAGTTCGAATCACAAGCATCGCGTTTTAATGTAAAAGTCGGTATACCTAAGATATACCCGTCACATCGCTTATCTGGTGATATCTCAAAGTACAATCGAATTAGCACCCTGGCTTTCTTCTAAAATTTCTAATGCTAGGGTTGTCTAAAACAAATCACACTTTAGTGATAAAACCGTCTGTTATCCATTTTTCAAATTCTTTCTATTCCCGTTTCTTCTGTAAATGTAATTCAGTGTGCAATAAACCATTTTAATTATAATAAATTGTTATGTTAGCACAACCACTGCTTTTTAATGAAATATTTTTTATAAAAACAGAAGACATTAACAATAAATTTTCAGATTACAACTGAAATCCCCAGTATAATGGAAACATAACGCAATTAGCCGTCTAATTAGTCTTTGTCTAAAGTCTAGACAGAAACCTACAAAGCTTGTTTCCTTTCGAGCGGCCGTGTCGCAAATGAAGAGAAAAATACTTCCAAAACATGATAATAAAATGATAATCTTATGACTAGATTGTGCATTGGATTTGCGTGTTTTCTAATCTGTGTTATTTACCAGGAATATTATCTCCAGGCTTAAATTTTTGGCAGTTTCGTTTCTTTGTTTTAGCGATAAAAACATCGGTAATTTTAACTAATTTCATATACTTCATGTTAGAAGCCTGTAAGAACCGTGATTGATGCTAGTGGTTTATTTTTTCAAAAATAAAACCTTGTGGAACTTTAATTAGGGTGCGACTATTAAGTCAAGCTATATGTAGTTATTTGTTTATTTACTTATCTATATTTATGTGTATATTTTTATTATATTGCATGTACCATAGGTTATAATAGGTATGTAATCAATTAGTGTATATATAGTTTTATAATTGAATGATATCTCGTTGGTACACAGAGGGGCTGTGATGCTTTCGTTTATCACGTGATAAATAAGTGACAAAGCATCTGTCACTCACACTCGCATCTCCTTCGAATATCCACTGCACACAACTGGAAGAGATCGTTAATAGGGATAATATGTTTGCCTTTGTATATGTAATATTTGTTATCATTGTATTTAACCTGTGTTTGTGTACAATAAAGTGTTTACATACATACAAAAAGGATATAATATTGAAGTATTATCTTTTATTGTTTTTGCACACTATTAATCATGTGCCAAATGGTTTGTTTCCAAGCAATATTGCTATTGGAATATGCGGAGTAAGTTTTTAATTAAAAACCGAAAAATATTGCTTTGAATGTAATAATTCCAGCGCGCGAAGCTGATAGAACTTTAAATAAAACAATTTAAACGGATTATACGCGATATAATCCGTTTAAATTGTTTTATTTAAATGTGTGACAGTCGCGGAAACCGAAGAAAATATTAATAAAACTTTGTTAAAATTGGTTAATCAGGCACCTTCAAGGAAAGGGCATACGGCGTCCTTTAGGATCACCTGGGTGATCTTTCTGGACATATGCGTCTAATTTAATCACCAGGGTGATAACACAGTCGGTTTAGGTGGAAGCCGTGACAGATCCACGTTGCATGTCGCTCAAACAATAACGGTAGCTTTAAAACGTTTACATTCTTTTTGTGACTTTACGGTCCATAAATATGCCCATAAAACACACTCACGTGATTGCTTCGGGAGCCTGCTCCGCATTATCGGTTATAAAAGAGAGTGAACTTAACGTCAAATATAATTATGGCAATTTTTAGGGTTCATAGTCAAAAAATCAACGAGAACTGCGTCGCTATCTGTCTTGGTTCATTCGTTTGTCGAAATTTGCTTTTTTTTTACCGATGGTAAATTTGTATTTAATATTGTCTTTGGTTTCCGCGGCTGTCATGTATATTTCTTCGTGCGTTAATTGAAAAAAATAACACGTATGATCGGCCACGTTTGATAAATACATGTAACTTCTGGCGAAACGCCGAGACGATTCGTCACTTTTGTTGCAACAATACACAATTTGAGCGTAAATAATTAAAAATCTGATTTCTTGTCAAAACAAATACATACTCAATACTGACAGATACGTCTTTTTATCAACGAGAGCAAACAGCAAGACAGTTATAATAAATAAGTTTAGCTTCATCTTCTAGGTAGATGATCCGCTGAGTTTCACCCAGGACAAAATGTGGCCTTGCTGTCGTAAAAATAACGACTTTTTAAGCTACATTCTTGACTAAAAATATAAATCCTTTTGTCCTTTGAAATTTTTTCTCGACAAGATAATAGGGGTGTCCAATAAATAGGTAACATCACAAAACCTGACCTGATATTGTCTATGTTGTTGTTGTCTTGTCTTTGAATATTAATCATTTAGGGCAAATGCGAGCATGAAAATCAAGATAATTGCGAGTAGGGATTGCAGTTTCAATGACACTGTGAAAAATAATCAGATATGCAAAACAAAAAATGATTTCACGTGTTGCTTCTGGTCAAAAACTACGTAATTAATTCAGCTTCGGGAAGCGAGGCTAAAGTGGTCGTTTTGGTCCACAAAGCTTTAATGGAAAGCATAGGTATGATAATTTCTATGAAAATGAAAAGAAAATTTGTTAGTGGCCAGGCATAGATCAGCCTACATTTCCGACCGATCTGATCAGGCTCAGTTATCTTTAAATATTATAGAGGTATTAAAATCTATTTCTAAGACTTATAGATGTATTTAAATCTATTTATTGCAATATTACTCCACTGCATTATTCCAAATGTGCTGGTCCGCATCCCTAACCTAAAATGTAATACCGAAAATAACGAGGTATAAATAATGCTCCTGTCATCATTAAATTTGCATGTCACGGCTTATTGATAAAACGAGAACACGGTGAGCGGACTAAAAACTCTTGACATATTATTAAAATAACGTATATTTTCTGTTTACACGCCAGATTAAAATTAATGAGCTGATTTTTTTCGAATAATTTTTGTTTATTAAATACGTGCAAATATTTTAATGATCTCTTATGTTGGATGAAGCGTATTAATGAGTCACAAGTAAAGTATTCAGCGGTTACGTACAGATAATTAACTTTGATAGTTTTTCGAGATTGGGTGAAAACTATAAAAACGAATAATTCCCTTTCAGCACATTTGTGTTTTGTGAAATGTAATCACTTATACTGCACTGCACTTTCAAGTATTTATGTAATGATAAAAAACTGGCCAAATACGAGTCGCACCGAGGGTTCCGTACAACAAAATGATTTTTAACTTTTTTATTTTCTATTTAAAGATGTCACGCTTCATAAGATAGTCTGGTGGCAGTATCAAGCAAAAAACTGCAAACAAATCACGTTTTTTATATGGGAGCACCACATTTTTTTCTGTTTTTAATATTTGTTATTATAGCGGCAACAGAAATACATCATCTGTGAAAATTTCAACTGTCACGGTTCATGAGATACAGCCTGGTATACGGACGGAGCTCCCTTAATAATACGGTCCTGTTTTTACCCTTTGGGTACGAAACCCTAAAAAGGATAATTGGGTACATGCTCACTAGTACCACTGCCACTAATAGACATAGGCAGCCAGTCAGCTGTAATTGTAGGTCAACCCGTTAACGAACTGAGTCGATCCAACTTGATTGGCGTTCGCAAATTCACGTCTGGAGTCAAAGCGCGCAGTTGCATAGCTGATCCGTTTGCCTTGCTCATTCCTCACTTTGTGTACCTTGGTGCAAGAATTCAATTTCAGAATGAACACACTACTACCTGTAGCCATATTACAGTAAAGTCGCTAGCATGTAGTTCTAAGGGAGAAATTATCCCTTTTAAGAAAACTGAACAAATCATAACTTGGCTTAGTACAATTTTTGGAAGACCAATTGTATTTTATTTAAATTGTCAATTTGTCAGTTCTCAACAATAGTGGCTGGAGGGATCCTTGTCTTCGAAAAATAATAACAAGATATATATGTATATTGTTGATGGTTGGCACTTGTGGGTGTCAAAAAACAGCGTAGAACAGGCTACTTAGCCTATTAAAATAGCGTAAGTGTAGACCAATTTATAAGGTTAAGTTAAGAAAGGGCCAATGTTACCCCGATTAACTGTATCTGTTAAAATATGTTTATATCCTGAAAGAACTATTTACATGGTTAATCTGATGATGCAAGCTATTATATTGATTTAATTCCTTATAGTGTTAAAAACAGATGGATACTTAGAGACATTGGTGGTGTTCAGGCTTAACACTTTCAACACCAGGAACCCGCTCCGTGGGCACTAGGCTCGTAGCAATTTTTCGCTACATATATACGCATTTCTCCAAGTTGTCGGCTACGCGCGTAGCGCTACGAAATTCTTGGTCGCCAAAGTGTTAAACGGCAGTAGTTGATCGTGCAGAAACGCAACGTTGTTGGGGCAAAAAGATTCTTCACTGGCAATCGTGTATCGGATTTGGAAATAGAATTGTGTGTCTAACAAGGTGAAATAGGTGAATTGAACAGGAACGCGGGAATCCGCTGGTCGAAAAAACGCTTTAATTATTAACTGTTGACCTTTATATATTTACAAATGGCGGGCTTGATGCCATGAGGCATTCTCTACCAGTCAACTATAAGGCCAAACAGAGGCATTCTTGCAGCAGGAGCGGTGAAAAACTAAGCAATGCCCATGCAAATATCGAAACAAAAACTTAACAAAACATTAATTGCAATCCATCCATACTATCCATACTAATATTATAAATGCGAAAGTGTGTATGTCTGTCTGTCTGTCTGTCTGTCTGTTACCTCTTCACGCTTAAACCGTTGAACCGATTTAGATGAAATTTGGTATATAGATAGTTTCACTCCCGGGGAAGGACATAGGATACTTTTCATCCCGAATAAATTTAGTGTTCCCGTAGGATGAGCGGTTAACACCGCGGGGCACAGCTAGTATTTATATAGTTATTAAAGCTTAACAACACTATCGACCAATTCCAGCTCCAGGAATACATAGTTCATAAATCAAATATGCACAAGTGTGTTCAAGTACACGAGTCCAGCTATGTATGTACCTGTTAGGTTAGTTTACAATCGGGCGAGCTCTGGAGACCGGCTTAGTGCTGGAATGTAATGATTTGATCTTGTACCAGAATTTGTCGCGGTTAGGACAGTACGGATAATACTGTAAGCATCGTAGGGATGATAACTGATGTTGAATTCTACAACATACTGTTGTTATAAATAGCTAAATAAGTTAATAAAACACGGAAAAAAAAACTGGAAAATTTAGTGCATAAAGTTTGCATACCATCGAACTTTGAAGCCACATTTTTTTCTTTATTTTACGACATAAATTTTATGAATTTAACATCAGTCGAGGTGTAGACTTGTTTCTCCCTAGGAAATATCTGTTTAACAAGCATTGAGGTATTTTAACAAGGTTCAAAACTGGAATAAAGATTTTTTTTTCAAACAGACTATGAAATTTCGCCATAACGTGCGTTATTACAGGCTTCGAAGTATCACGTTTCGGGCGGAACAACTCGAGAGAACCAAAGAAATTTCACACAAAAATGAAAGCTGTTCTTTTTCTTGAGTGGTGTATTGTTTTATTTCATTGCATATGTTTGAGAAAAACACTATACACGCTGTGAAAAGGGATTGTTCGGTTGTACGTTCTAAAATGTGTAAATTGCATATTTAAATATTTGATGTAAGTATAGAAATACGAAACGACTAAACGTGCAACCATACTTTATGCAAATCAAACTTATTTAAAATCAATCAAATCCGGTATAATTTCCCCTCAACTATATGAATTTAGTTACAAACTATGTTTGAGCGTTATATTAGTTATGCAATAGCCTAAGCACACTAGAATTACCTAAGTTTCTGTTTACAACCTGGTATGAACATAAAACACAGTATAATTAGAACCCGTATTACGCCTTAAATTTAATTCACACTAACGCCTCATAAACTCAAATTCGGAGTTGCTAAAAAAGTCTCAACCTTGAAAAAATATGACATTTGGTGACCCCAGCGCATCACGCATTTTGAGTTGGTCCCATCTTCATGAGATTAGGATCTAATGATGGAATCCTGGAAAAATGGAGATGTCGCAAATTACAGACCCACATACCTAGTACCTCACACAGCTGTTTTCGGAAAGCGTAATTTCGATTCATTAACATCTTTTCTTCAGTTTTCAGTCAGTGCAGTTTCTTTTCGTCAGCGTTTTTTTAAAGTCAATATACTGGTCCGGCTATTAAAGGCCTAGACCGGTAAGTAAGCCGGGCGGCCTATCACATTTACATCACAAACAAGGATTACTACAGGGCAACCATACCTGCGGAGCATTAGGAATAATCGTGTTTGTCTGTTGTTGTGTTACAAACAACAGAGTTGGTGAATCACTTATTTAAACTATCGTGAGGCATCTTTAATAATTACTTATAATTGTATTTAAGTATATATTTATCTATATAAGTACGTATATCGTCGTCTAGTACCCATAACACAAGCCTTCTTGAGCTTAATTTGGGACTAGGTTGATTTGTGTGAGGTTCTCCGATCTTTATTTATTATTTATTTATTTATATAAACGGTTTAAACTCACGTAAAAATTGTCAGGAGCTCCATGAGAGTTCGAAATATATCGGGCCGTTCCTGACAATTTTTACGTGACTTTTAAATACCGTTTTTATAATTATTAGACATGGTAAATGTTATTCTTAAAATGGGTAGGTACATATTCGGTTATAGACCGGAAGATAGTGACAGAATTTTCTTGGTCATTTGTAACAGTATGGCGGTTCTTCAGGCGTCTTAGTACGCAATGACAAAAAGAAAAATGATGGTCATAGCGCTGGTACCGGCGGCCCAATCGCGTGGGCGTTAGTCGAACTCGTCGGATAAATAACGAGTGTCAAACGATTTGTACCACAAAAAATTTAGTATTTTCCGATAGCCCATAAAAAACATGTAGGCGGTAGTGTCATGCCATACTTCTCCGGTGTGACTTACAGCCCGCCATACCGACGCGAATGCGTTGATTAAAAATAAAAAAATTCAACCATTTGTACCAGGCTAATTTTTGCACAGTTAATTATCGTCGTGCAGACATTTACGAAAATCACCATGCCATACTTTTCCGACGGTTCTAAATGGCCGCCATACCGCCGAAAATCAGCAAATTTTTTTTTTTCGCCAAACGATTTATTGCATTTGGATTTTTGGAAAGTATTTGGTAAAATGTGACCGTTATTGGGTCAATTTCAACAAGACGCATTTTTTGTATCATTTCGGTGTGATTCTTTATTTTTGATTATTTTTGAGTTTTTTAAATGTGAAGAGATACTTTAGACTATATTATTAAACATATGTAAAAAGGACCCTGAAATCTGAAATAGATTTCGAGATATTTGAGATCGAACATGAAACACACAACGGAATGATAAATGTACACCAGGATGATAAAATAAGTGCACCGCAATGAGATTTCATACACCGGAATGAAAGAAAAGTGGCAAATTATGAAAGTAATTTTACGTTTTATATTCGTAATATATATTATATTGGCATTACATAATAATATAAACATATATCTTAGTCTGGTATTAAAAACAAAATAATAAAAAATATTATTTCAAGAATATCTATGAGAAGTGAAGCTACTTTTGATGTCATTCCGGTGTTTTCCTCATTTTGGTGGGGTTTAAAGTCATTTTACTACACCGGAAACACCGGAATGAGAATGGTGGAATGAGAAACACGACATATTTTTATTTCTTAAAAAAAGAGTAAGCCCTTTATTCTAAAACTAATTCAACTCTTGAAATCACGAGTATACTTTACCTGATATATATAAATTTCAAACCACACAGTTAAAAAATAAAGCAGCTATAACAAACTCCGGAATGACATTTTTTTTGTCCCCGGTCCACCGCGATGATATATTCACGTTTATACAAGCCAACTTATTGCCACTATACACAACCGGCTTCGTCGAGCGCCGCAGCTTGACTAATTCTTTGAAGTGCGCGGGAGACGGGGGGCGCAATTGATCAAGTTTGGGAAATAAATCGGGTCCAAACATTGTCGGCGGTAATGAGAAGTTTTCTCGGGACAAATTTATATGCACTTATTCAAGGGTATACAAAGGAGATATAAAACGGGTAATGTGCTTTTTTCGTCACCTATTTAAATGGTAATAAAATAAAGGTAACAGATTTTCTTTGTCATGCATAGTATTTGACTTACCCGGCATTTTACAAACAAAACCGGCTTGGGGACAACCCACCTTGATGAGAAATTTGGTCTAAATATATTTTTTTTAATTATTATATATGTCGGGGACGGGTCGGATGGCCGGTGTGGTGTGGCACATTAGATGAGCTATTCGACATAGTTGTGGACGAGGAGGTAGTTGTGAGTAAGATGAAACACTACGGATGCAATTAACTTGATTTATTCCTTATACACTGAAGCACAAAATAACAGTTCCTGGCACAGAGGTCTGTAAGCTAGGTTATCAAAGTCTCACAATAGTCTTTATTAAATTAACACTGTATTGTTGAGTTATAACGTTTCACTGATTCTAACTTGGTATAGCACAACGAAACGGGACAGTTCCAAGGCAGTAGTGCACTCAACGGCGACCCAGAGTGAAGTCTGGTGGGCGTTCGCTGAGTTAACCACCAAGACTCTGTCTAGCGCGCCAAAACAGGTTCAAGGGGGCGCTACTGTCGCCTTCCAATGGCGCGCCGGCTTCGTTGAGCTACCGTACTCATGACCGTCTCCGACACGGCCATCCTGCGATGACACACGTCCTCGTGTGTTGCTCTGAAACAATCAACAACCAAAACAGTATCCACTCGGTCACTCCTGACAAACACGTCAAAATGGTAAGACAAAACAAAAACTTCATCTTTCTTTTCGCATCAAATAGTTACTGACACTAAAACTAAAAATATCACAAAAATAATTTTGACAACTAAGTGAAAGTTTTTGTTTTATAACCGCAATATTTCAAAAGATACAAATCGAATTATGGTATCTTACAACCAACTACCAATTGTAACATTACTTATTCCTTCAATAGTGCAATACGTTTTAAATGAGATTGTACTACAATGTTGCTTGTTGTGAAACAAACTATGTAGCTATTTACCACTTCTACCTTAGAAAACACATTAGGAACTATGTACCACCATATCATTCCCTTTTGGTTCGCCTTATTGACAATATCAAAACATTTAAATCAACAAAAATCCGTTCAACAAAACAGGTATCTCATTCGTGGCCTAGGGCTAATTTAGCCACCCAATACGCGCATCCCTACGGGATCGCCGAGTCAACCCTATGACTCTACGGTCTCTGCGAGAGAGACCCGACCTCCGCCAGCACCTACCGCGCACCGCGTATCCACGGACTGCTTAGAGCAGATGCCGACTTCTACCGGACTACGGCTACGATGAAGTGACTGGTATGGTCGACCAGCCGAACTGAGAACCTCCCTACCAGTCTCACTATATATTTTTTTTCGTCTACTTCAAATGGTACGTAGCTCCCGGGCATTTCCCTCAACCTATCGTGCAAGTACGCGCATGTTTGGAAGTCAAGTTTATGGCAAAATGGTCTTGCAATTTACAATACTACATGTCAAGATTTCTAATAGGCTCGCTTCAGTAACTTTATTTATTGCACAGTACTAACAATTTTAGTTAGACTGATACAAGTCATACATAGTCACTGAATTATACAAGCAATTGCCATGGAACTTATTGGAAATCAACTCTTCCATAAGCGATGACTCGGCAACCAAATCACAATAAAATGAGAACTCCTCACCAGATTGCCTCATATGGTGTGGTGTGGTGACGTCACACGTCAACCCTCTTCCCCGTGGTTGAAGGCGCCCTGTCGCTCGCCTTCGCGCAGTTCTTTACGCGATGTCTTGTACCGTGGCAGCCGAAGCAGACGACTCATGGCATCGCTGTTAGCTGCTGAGGTCGCGTATCTTTTCCTGAAAGAAAAACTTCAAGCACAGTATCACAAAGCTCGGTCATTCTAACCTTAAATCCAACAACAAACTCAACTTCAATTCAACAACAACTGAAATTGGATTTGTAATTACTTAATTGTTTCTTTTGTTATCTGAAATAACATGCCATACGAATAATAATAATCCAACAAAAAAAAAGGAAACTCAAATCAATCTAACAAAGTTAGGTAGGTACACTGAAATTACGATTCGTTAATGTGAACAAATAATCTACGACGTAGATGCAAGAAAAGATTTAAATCAAATCATTATTTGCATTTTAATAACAAACTTTACTTTGAATGATAACCTTTGGATTACCAAGGCTTTACCGATTATGAAACATTAATGATAAAAATCAAACCTCAATTTCAAATTCTTGTTCTAATATTTTCCTAATCCTATTAGTGTCTCCAGTTTAAATATTTTAGGCTATAGCGATCACCACAGTTAAAAGTAAACATTAGGATCGTTTAAACAAATCTCAAGCTCACCAGTTCTACGAAAGTTATAGACGCTAAACTATAGTTATGACAAACAAATCTCAGATATACACCAGCTAATGTACACTGAGTAAGAAACTATTCAAGATGTCAACAAATTCAATTCTACAGAACAATTGGAAAATCATGAACAGAGGGTAGATTATTATTACCGCAGCCGCTCCTACTACTAAGTACTGTGTATGATTAATGCACCCTCACAGCGAAATTTTTAAATGATTAACTTTAATAATGGTAGGTAAACTGCGTAGTGGTCATATTAATCAACACTAAATCTCTGTTATGTAGAAACATTTCGCGTTTAGTCATATTATATCGCTACGAAAACAATCGTTACAAAACGTGCAATAAACTTTGTTTCAAATGATTATTAATTTCTATCACGCAATATTCAACTTTTACTTGGAGTGTTGCTTTTACCAGTACCCATTAGTACTTTTTTTTGACAAATACCCACTAAACTGAACAAGTGCGACTCAAGTCTACCCCAGAATATAGCTACACTTTTATTTGTGAACAAAATATCGGAATCGTAGTGAAAAGTTAACGACTGACCTGATGTGTTTTTAAAATCTGTCGGTGGGGCCATGGTACCTACGTCCACGCGTCGCTCGTAGTTGACCGTCGCTTCTGGGTCACTTCTACTGGTGCAACAACTGACGATGTGTCCCGCTGTTCTTGAAGTAAACAATGAACTTCGATGTAGTTTGTATTGTGACTGCTGGCTTTTGTCGCCGAGGTGGTAAGTTGTAGTTTTCTTTTATACGAAGTAAGCAATCGAATTTTTCATGTCCGTTTCTCTCGCAATGAAAACAATTTAAACAGTGCAATCTTCATTTGTTTTCATACGGTTTTGTAGGTCTCCGTGACGGTGTTAGCTTGAGTTTCAATAACGGAAACGCTTGTAGCTCCTGTTCCTTGATTTAGTGATGTCTAGTTCGTATTATTTCAAAGAGTAACCACAAACTTTTTTTTCTTCCGTTTTATTCGCTTCGTGTTTCATCATTCTTCGTGTTCGCTCATGGGCCGTAGATACCATCCCAACTTCTGATGTCGGGGACGGGTCGGATGGCCGGTGTGGTGTGGCACATTAGATGAGCTATTCGACATAGTTGTGGACGAGGAGGTAGTTGTGAGTAAGATGAAACACTACGGATGCAATTAACTTGATTTATTCCTTATACACTGAAGCACAAAATAACAGTTCCTGGCACAGAGGTCTGTAAGCTAGGTTATCAAAGTCTCACAATAGTCTTTATTAAATTAACACTGTATTGTTGAGTTATAACGTTTCACTGATTCTAACTTGGTATAGCACAACGAAACGGGACAGTTCCAAGGCAGTAGTGCACTCAACGGCGACCCAGAGTGAAGTCTGGTGGGCGTTCGCTGAGTTAACCACCAAGACTCTGTCTAGCGCGCCAAAACAGGTTCAAGGGGGCGCTACTGTCGCCTTCCAATGGCGCGCCGGCTTCGTTGAGCTACCGTACTCATGACCGTCTCCGACATATATATTAATATTTTAATTTTAGCTGTTGCCCGAGGTAGACAATGGCGGGCTGTTTCCGAAAAAAAATGGTACTTTATTATTAAACCTTTCTGCACCTGCGTTTTCAGTCTTGCCATCAAAAAATACTGCTTGGGAAATTGACCCTATTATATTTGCCATACTTCTAGTAGGGGGAAAAAGTGCTGCCATACTTGAAAAACTTATTTATTCGACACGTTTCAAAAATACGACTGTACAATACGTAAAATATTTTTTTACAGCATGGGATCATTATATTCTGTTTGTTTGGATACAATTCTACCTACAAAAAATTATTCCGGATTGTAACCATGGGGCGGACGACTGTGAGACTTGAGCCAAGACGTAAAAAAAAAAAAAGAAATTTGACGATTTGTACCAGTATGGCATTTGGATTTTTGGAAATTATATGATGCAATGGGACCATTATTATATTTGCCATACTTCTAATAGAGGGAAAAAGGGGCAACATACTTGAAAAACTTGATTTTACAACGGGTTTTCAAGGTGCAAGACATAAAATCATTTGTTACAGTATGGCATCATTGTATTCGGTTCGTTTGGATGAAATTCTACCTAAAAATAATTATCCCACACTGTAACCATGGGGCGGAAGATTGTCACACTCAGGCAAGATATAAATTAATATAAAAATTGGACTAAATTGTTACAGTATGGCATTTCAAATTTTCGAAACTTGAAAATAAAGTATGGTTTGGGAAAATTACACCGTACATGTGAAAAAATATATATGCAATATCAATATTAATGCAGTTTATTCCGAAAGATTTACAGACTTTCGAGGTCATCTAAGCTGAAATCCCCGGCATGCTCCAACTCGTTTTCGTCGTCCTCGTCGCTGCTTACTGCATCAGTATCTACAAATCATTTAATTTTTTCACACAAGCGCAATACACAATCGCAAATCGTTAACATAAAATTAATTTCTTAAATATTTACCTTCGCCGCCTTTATCTTTCTCTTCTTCATCTTTTTCCTCTTCATCTTGCATGCAACATGGGCACACTATAACGGTCGACTTATTCTAATACATAGAACTCCAATTATTGCTATGTAGTTGTGGGTCGTCTGACAAGTAGCTGCCGTATACCTGCGTTGCCAGACATTGTGTCTCACAACACGATGAGCCGAGATCTCTCGAGAAATCGTTCGAGCGGTAGTGGTAGCCGTTCAATATTATACAATATAAACATCTGATTATAAGTCAAGATTGCCGCCACCTAGATCTTTGAAATTTTGTATTTATATTCGTTGAACCTCAAACTTACAGGAAAAAATAGTGCCATACTGATACAAATCGTTCAAAATACGAATAAAATCTTACAATAAAAAAAATATATTATACACATTCGCCACCTCCCACAGGTATGGCATTATCACACTTCTATTTATCATCATTCAGGAGCTGTTGAAAAAAAAATTTTGGGTGGTACAAATCGTTTGGCGAAAAAAAAAATTTGCTGATTTTCGGTGGTATGGCGGCCATTTAGAACCGTCGGAAAAGTATGGCATGGTGATTTTCGTAAATGGCTGCACGACGATAATTAACTGTGCAAAAATTAGCCTGGTACAAATGGTTGAATTTTTTTATTTTTAATTAACGCATTCGCGTCGGTATGGCGGGCTGTAAGTCACACCGGAGAAGTATGGCATGACACTACCGCCTACATGTTTTTTATGGGCTATCGGAAAATACTAAATTTTTTGTGGTACAAATCGTTTGACACTCGTTATTTGTCCGACGAGTTCGACTAACGCCCACGCGATTGGGCCGCCGGTACCAACGCTATGACCATCATTTTTCTTTTTGTCATTGCGTACTAAGACCCCTGAAGAACCGCCATACTGTTACAAATGACCAAGAAAATTCTGTCACTATCTCCCGGTCTATTAAGTTCATATTATTGTATAGTTGAGTATCATTTACGAAAAAAACACTGACTGTTGAGTTTCTTTCGGCGTTTCTTTCCAACAGTGGTCTCCTTTGAGGAATTCCGGTAGACTCAGGCATGTAAAAGTGCCCACGTGAACCCGGACCCGGAATTCGCCGAACCCGGACAAAGACTGCAAAAACCCGGACATTTGGCGTAAATCTTATCGGACGCTTTATGTAAACCCCGGACGGCCTCCTAACTAGGACAAATCCGGGGAAACCCGGACGGATGGCAGCCCTACTTCTGGCTTACTTACAGAAAAATGTTCATTATTTCATTATTATTTTATATTATTACGTACTTGCCTAATCGTAAATTGAAAGGGCATGCGACTTTCAATCCGGAGGTCGCGGGTTCGAACCCGGCCCGTCTTCTCTGTCGTCGAAAACATCGTGAGGAAACCACCTAAGCCCAATAAGGCCTAGTTTCCCCTCTGGGTTGGAAGGTCAGATGGCAGTCGCTTGTGTAAAAACTAGTGCCTACGCCGCATCTTGGTATTTAGGTAGCCGACTCCGATTGAGAATTCATTCTCAAAAAATGGGACAAAGGCTAGGAGGATGACGTACTTGCCTAAATCGATAAGTTAATAGGGATGGTGGTATATTGGTTTTTTTTTTATATTTTTGACGACGAGGTTTGAGCAGTGGTAGTGTAGCAGTCTACTGAGCCAGCGGTCCTGGGTTTTAATCCCAGCAAGAGCATTTACTTGTGTGATGAACTCGAACCAATGTTCCTGAGTCATGTTTTCTATGTATCTCAGTAAATATATAATATAATAATAATAAATAGGCCTAGTCATCTATAACAGATGATTTAAGCAGCATCGCGACAACACTTGCGCTCATGACTTAATAGTCCTATTCGGGACTGAATCCGTCGGCCGCAATCCCGACAAGTGTATGCACCCCCAGGTGGACGGGAGTTGACGGCCCTATCGTGACGTCTCGTGCGTTTCTCCCTCAGCACCCCAAACCAGGTTTCGTCGTGCTTTGACTGGCCCTCATAAACAAGGCGTCGCCACTTGTCACGAAGGTATCCGATAATTAAAATCCATATGTAACGAGTTTACTCACGTCGTTTAAGTCGAATATTTCTGAGAATAATTTAATACCTACGTCACCTAAGGTAATACCTAAGTCTGAGACCTACGGGAGGTTTCAATGTAATAAGTCCCCTTTTTCTTATGACAAGTTGATAATTTAAACCAACGTTCTCACCATTCATTCGTTGATTTAAAAATGTAAATCATGACACCACCCCTTATAAAAGCCTTTTCCAACAGTAACTTTTCCTACAGTCCTCTGATTTATTAAATTCTTTTATTGACCTCTTTATTTTTAACCTTTCCTGAACCGCTTTTTAAAAAGACCGAGAATTAAATCTAAGAAGGTAATTAATTAGCTCACCACAAAAGACCCTAAAGGTTAGCGAACACTGGGCCCGAATTCGAATGGGCCTGATTTCATAAAGAGTCATTGAGTTTAAATACAATAATTTAAACGGAAAATAACAAAAATAATACTTTTTTGTATAAGTTCAGTCTGTGCTGCAGCATGCAATTTTCAAAAATGTCTTCTAAACTTTTGAAGGCAACTCGAAATGATCTCTAATCGCGTACTGCTTTCATCTAATAGCAGCCTGGTATCTTAACCATATCGTCGGTTCACATTATTGGTGAGCCAGTGGACGCATACCTTAAAACCTAAACTATCGGAAAGTCATACATTTTCATATTTTTTTTTATAACGGCACAACGTAGTGGCTCCACTTCGCCTGATGGTAAGCAAAAAGGGGAGCCCAAGTCACAATGGCAACTGACGAGAAACCAACGGTGCCATGTCAGTTGACACTGGCATGCTGGCCCGAGAGATGCTTCTTCACGCTTCGTTTGAAGGGTCCCAAGTTATAAGAAGGAGGAAACACATGAGCCGGCAAGGAGTTTCATATTTTAATAGTTTGGCAGATGAAGGAATTGCCAAATTTTTTGGTACATGTGGGAATGGGAATATTCTCTACGGTGAGGCGATGACATCGCAAACCGGCACGTGTGGTTCTATCAAAAATCAAAATCAAAAAATCAAAATCATTTATTTTACAAAAAGGTTATACAAATATTGACGAATCCTCCTTTTAAGTTACTACTTGTATTAGGAGGATCCGCTCTTTCGTACAATGGTTTTCTTTTCTTCTTAAGATTAAAATTAAGATTAATTAAATATATATATATATGTATACATACGTTAATAAATGTGTGTGTGTGTGTGTGTGTGTGTATGAATATGCGTGTGTGCGTGTGTGTGTGTGTGTGTGTGTGTGTGTGTGTGTGTGTGTGTGTGTGTGTGTGTGTGTGTGTGTGTGTGTGTGTGTGTGTGTGTGTGAGAGTGTGTGAGGGTATATAAAGGGTCAGTACATAAATTCTTCCGTTTCCTCGTAGTTTTTAGCTTTCAGCCAAGTTGTTATTAGTTTTTTACACTCGCCATATGATTTATTGTATATTTTGTTCGTTCTGTTAACTTTGTTGTACATTTGAATCGATGCTACAGTAAATTGTTTTCTTGCAAAAGAGGTCCTACCAATTGGTTGTTTTATTACCGAAAAGGGATTACGTTTCTTCAACATCCTAATATCAGGTTTTGTGGTTTTATGAACTTTCAAGATACAATTTAGAATGTATAACTGTCTTACCGTTAGAACATCAGCATTTCTGTAAACATCCGTCGTACTGTAACGAATATTCTTACCCAAGAGTACTTTAAGGACTGATCGTTGGGCTCTTTCAAGGACTATTAGCTTAGATTTATGGGACCCACCCCAGACTGGTAAACAGTATAGAACAACGGATTGCACTAAGGTTTTATAAATATAAACTAACAGTTCCTGATCGCTTATATGCCTTAGATATTTAAATAGCCAAATCAGTTTCCGAGTTCGCTTAGCGGTAACCTCAATATGTTGTCTCCACGAGAGTAGCTGGTCTATGTGTATACCCAAGTATTTAGTGGAGGCAACATGACTGAGGCTAGAGCAGGCACAGGCTTTGGTGGGATTGTCAGAGCAAGTGTGGGCAGTTAGTGTAAATTTAGATTTTTCAGGTTGAGTGGAATTTAAAATCGAGAACGTTATGTAGTTAGTTTTTTTAGTATTCAGTGTGAGTAAATTAGTTTGCAACCACTTCATTACTTTAGAAAGACCGGATTCAGTACAGGCGAACACCTCTTCCCAACTATCTCCGTGGAAAAGTAGCGCAGTATCATCTGCGTAAGAGATTCATGACTAGACCATTGGTGAGCTGGATACAAGTGAGATCGTTGATATAAGTAAGGAAAAGGGTTGGGCCAAGCACACTCCCCTGCGGGATCCCATAGGAGGTGGAACTTACGTCTGAGCTATACACATTGTTGTCTAATTTTACTCGCTGCTGTCTGTCACAGAGGTAGCATGAGATTAACTTTAAGAACTGTCCACGAATGCCCATAAGTTCTAATTTACGTAATAGTTATATTCTTCAAATAGTAAGGCTCAAAATCGTAGGCTTTGTGTGAAACGTGAGATGAATCAAGATGGTTCAAAGAGGTTACTCTGAAGTAAAAAAATCAAACTTCGTATCCTGGTATTATTTTTGTTAAAATATTGTTTACCTGGCCGTATTTTATAGTGTTTTGTGATATTGTCAAATAAGAAATTTGTCGAGTATCCATTATCGTTTCAAAACCATCAGTTTCTGTTATTATATCGTGACGATTGATATTATTTGACAGTTGACATTTCTAAAGGATACCATACAAAAATTCCACAAAAAAAGAGGTGCATGGTGAGGATTAGAAATATTGCTCATTTTTGTCCGTTGGTAGGGTTTTGTACTAAGCCATTTCGAATTTAACGCTTACCAAAATCCAAACAGTGTATCTTTATGAGACCAAGAATTTAATTACGGTAAAGATGGAATAGTTTAATTTGACGACGCGTTTGGCTCGGTTTGTAGACACCTGCCTACTGAGTCGGCGGTCCCGGGTTCGAATCCCGGCCGGGGCAAATATTTGTGCAAATTATTTGTTCTTGGGTTATGGATGTTATCTATATATGTATTTATATATTATGTATATCGTCGTCTAGTACCCATAGTACAAGCTTTGCTTAGTTTGGGACTAGGTCGATTTGTGTATGATTGTCCCTTAATATTTATTTATTTATTATTATTATTTATAGCACACTCGCCAAACTCAAGATACTAAACTAGAGACTTCGAAGTTACGTGTGTTGTATGTCAAATTGAGGTCCAGTACACTTACCATGAGTTAAAGTGACCGTACTCGCTAGGGACAGCGTAAACGATTTGTATGGAGAATTGTACGGCGCCCCTAGCGGTCACTTTGGAGAACTACAATTCTCCATACAAATCGTTTAGGAATACACCCATGCAAAATTCGTCATTTGAATGATCCTAGATCTCAACATCCATAGTGATAAAAAATCTGTCCCTTGAAAATAAAAAACTTAAACAGTTTTTCTTCAATCTTGTCAACGTGAAAACACGATTGGTTATAATTTTCTCCATACTTTTATCTCTCAAACATAACCCTTTTTTTAGATATTTTTGGTTGGATCTTCAAAACCCTTCCGTTTTTAACCATGTTTTTTAGCTTAATAGATGCACAATTATAAGTTCTCAAAGACTGTAAAACTATTTTCAATATAAAATGCACCTATTATGACACAACTCAAAAAAACATGATTTTCGCGCTTCCGAGCACGCACTTCCATCTCCCTCACGCTTACGCTCAGTGAGAGAGAGAGCTAGCCAACGCGTTGGCGCCCTCTTAAGCAGTCGTTTGCGAGTACAGTCACTGAAAACACATGGTTACGGCACTGGACAGTGAGAGCGACGGCAACATACGAATTTCGGGTTTCGGACTTCGGAGTAGCTCCTCCGGGTCATAAGTAGGAGGAACGAGCCAATAATTCAAGCAAACACGTCGGGTCTTCGGTCGTGTATGGAGTAATCAATGGAATAAATCACTTTACTAATATGGGAATTTGTATGCGCGCGTTACTGAAAATAAATTCATGGAAAACCTTTTTCTCCGCTGTAAACGGGGTCAAGTTTCATTTTGTTGTAAGTAAAATTGATCCCACCAAAAATATTGCATGTTAAATTGGCGGTCAAGACTCACAATACCCATAACACTTTCGCTGTAAAAAAGTTATCAGATCCCAGGAAAAGCCAATTTTCTAACTTTTCCTGACTTTACTAACTATACGCTATATGCCTTGATTTAAAAAGTATGGCTTCAGCTGGCTCCAAGCCCCTAAGCCCTGACTTTACTAACCCTACACCTTGGTTTCAAAATTAAGATGAATAATATCACAATATCGAAGTCATAAACTAATCTGAGATCGAATGAGACGACTCGGTTCGAAAAAAGATAGGTAGTGCCCCGCTTCTTTTTTATTCGTCTTGGCGAGGGCACTACCGTGCCCCTTGATGTTTAGGTGAATAGACATCATGATTATCTGCAAGAAAAGGTTTGGGTTTCTATTTTAGTAGCTCAGAGACTTTCAGCTGCATTCATTATTACTTGGAAAAACAAAATAATTACAGCTGCCGGCAAACTTTTAGAGCATAAACTTGACTGCGCATTAGCCGATTTACGTACAAATGTAATATAATGTACATGCGCAGATCCGCCATTTTTGTTCTAAAAGTTTGCCGGCAACTATACCTACCTTTCTTAGGAGAGATTATGTTACTTTAAAATTAAATAGGCCGTTAAAATGATTATACTACTTATTGAGCAAAAATAATTTGGTTATCTGTTCTCTATGAACGACATGTAAGCAACTCATGAAGACTTTATTCAAAAAACGTGTTTAATGTCACATTCAAATGCTCTTCCTTCGGGATTCACAATGACGCAGCCAAATTGGTAAAATTAATAAAAAAAGGGCACTCAAATCTGAGGAATGTGATTGGTCAATTTTACAGATTTTGCTCAGCATATACGTTCGCGGTCATACAAGTTTGTTGCCTGGCCACGCCCACTGGCAGTGAATGTGTTAAGCTTTAACTTGCTGTATATGAAATGTGCAGTTTACCCACCGGAGTCGCAGTCTTTAACAAAAGTACCTATGCATCTCTATAAACCCCTCTACATTTGAGCCACAATACGTATCATAGTCAGTACGTTAATTTCTTACCTAAACTTCTCTCTTCTTCCCTTCTAACTATTGGAACGCAATTCGATTCAAGCTTAAATAAATAATCGTCCGTGTATTCACTACTGAGCCGACAGTAGTTAGTACCGAAATCGGACTCACACATGCGGTTATTTTCTTTTTGTAATATGGACTTCTGTGCAGTACTTGAAAAAAAGTACCTAAACAAAATTAGTCAATATTTTTTTTACGCAATTTAATGCAGAGACGCTTTCCTCATACATTAAAATGTGTTACAGTTTTAATTTGATATGTCTACATCAAAGATTTTACGACTTTTTGACCGAGCGATTGAAGCTTCTCTGCGTCAGCGTCGCTAACATGTCATTCGTATGTCCAGATGTTTTGATATTCGGATATTCGGTTCTCTGGATTTCCAGCTGTTACCGCCCAGAAATCTCATTTTCTCAACCGATTCTCGTCTAATTTTGTAGATTTTTTTAAAGAGAGAATGGCGGTTGAAAACTAAAAAAAATACAAATTATGAAACAAACGCGAGATCTACAGCTCACAGAGCCATTACTCATAATCAACCTTCACTATACTGAAATAAAATTGAATTTTGTGAATCATATTGCAATCCGGGGCGTTTATGCGGTATTTCCTACATACAACCACGTAATTAGCTAAAAGTTTACCGTGTGAGATAAAATACTGCATAAATATTTTGACCGTACCCCAGCTATAAGCAATGTGCCAGTTTTCCCACGAGATCCTCGCAAATATCGGAGTGTTTTTGCGCATGGAACACAAACAACGGTAGACCACTCTCAATCTCATATATCTTCTACCGCTCTATACATTCTGTTGTACCAACACAAGGTTACTTTTCAATTGGACATTCGATCATGCGACTCTGTCAAAGTAACCGGGTAATGTTTACTTTGTGGCTTAATAAACATTATTGGCATTTTCTGCTTTTGTATTGGGTAGGTATTTTTGTTCCAATATGTTGCCAATGTTGAGTTAGCAGGTAATATTTTTATATTGTAATGTTTTAAGCGATGAAAACTGATAGTATGAAATAACAACCAATTACGATTCAAAATAAGAACTGCTCAAAGTTCTGGAAAAAGTACACCTGAACGTAATATTTTCTTCGGTTCCACGATTGTGACAAAAAATAAAACAATTGAAACGGATTATATTGCGTATAGTGACTTTTTTAGCTTTCCACACATGACAGTAATTTTACAATTTGACAGCGATAATTTTAAAATGTTAAAGCGATAATTGTTTAATTAAAAATTACAATGTAAAAAAAAAAAAACTGTACATAATAAAAAAAAACTCCCAGTATTGAGGCTGTCTGAAGCATCGTCCCCAGCACGCGCACGCGCATTGTGATACAATTTAAATTGTTTTATTTAAATGTATCACAACACTTTGCATTTTTTTTTTAGATGTTTTCTGTTTTCTTTCTTCTTTCTTACATATTTATTTGAAACGCTAATTAGCAGGAATAAAATGGGAAACTTAATCCTTGAATGGAAGACGGTAATTTATCTCACCTAAGTAATGAAAACGGCAATCCCGAATAATTGCCAGCCGCACCTAAAGTGCCATCTAGTATAATGGTAACAGCCAAGTCTAAAACGGCGGCCATACAATTTGTATAATCTTACAAATTATGGTGAAAACCGTAAAAGTAGCTACCGATAGAATTTAGAATGTGAAGGTTTACCTCCAAATGTAATATAATTCGCGAAGGATAAGTGCAAAGTGAAACAGTCAGATTATAATAGCGTAGACTTTAATGAAACATAGGTCTCTAACTAACCGAGCGAGCAAAGCATTTCTCTCTCAGCTTGCCTAAAAATCCCGTTTTTACCCTTTGGGTACGGAACCCTAAGACGAACAAGTGACGTTGAGCTTCCCATTATTGACAGCGTATTTCACTCTATGCAGGCATAGTAGTCATAAATTTCTTTACATAGAGAAAAATAAATTCAATTATTTTCGATAAGGGTGTACAGGACGCAAAGTGCTCTCGATCTCTATTAATTTCCACACCCCAATTTGTAACACCCCTATTTTTCGCCGGGGATTAAAAAAGTATTAAACTCAAATACATTAGTGTGGCGACCTCAAATGAGCACGCTGAGGCAACTAGTAGCTACATTTCCATAACATTAGTCTCAAGTAGCATAGCTTTCCGTAGCTACGGAACCTTCGGCCCAGCCAGGCGAGTCTAATTACCCCTTAACAGCCTGTTAAAAGGCTAACACGTCGTAATGGCCCCGTACCGGTAATTTACCGGTTTTATGGGGTGTTGAAATAAAAAACAGCGAGTGGATGGGATTGCAAGTGGTGGTAAAAATGCTTTAAAACAGGTAATCTCGATGTGAAAATGCATGCTTCACTTGTATGAACCCTGGGAAAGGCTTATTATAATTTCTAAAATAAGTAATAGGTACCTGTTTTCAGCAGGTATACAATACAACAATACTTAATTGCACACCAATAAAAGTTTACAAAAGGAAAAAAGACAAATAAAAGTTTACAAAAGGAAACAAGACAAAAACGCTAATCTCTTCCAGACTGGCTTTGGGTAGTGAAATTGATGAAAATTTAACTTAATATAGAGTAAGGTGCAGCAGAAAGCGAAGGGAGCACATAATTAGATACTTACAGAAAACAAGTATACATATGAGTATATATACAATAATATTAAATATATGTAGACTCCAACGCAACGCAATACAGGCATACTGTCGTTGTCATTATTATTCGTCGTTGCTGGCATTGACGACGAAGACAAAGACATTTTACTATGGGTAAATTCACGCCAATCATCATTACACTGCCGTCCTACGTTACAAGGTCGTATCTTTGTATGGATTTCATAGTAAGATACGGCTTTTTACCGTAGCACGGCAGTACTAATATCTTAAATAAAGTTTTACTCTTGTCGTTGCAGTTCTCTCCAGGCCTTTCTACTTAACGCCAGTACTCTTACCATGAGTTTACAGTGACTGTACTCGCAAGCAACTGCGTAAACAATTAATATGGAGAATTGTAGTTCTACAAAGTAACCACTAGGGCCGCTGTACTATTCTCCATAGAAATCGTTTACGCTGTCGCTAGCGAAGCGAGTAGTTACTTTAATTCGTGGTAAGTTGCTTTCACTTCTCGATACAGCGCGACTTCTATTCTTTTAGTTTTTTTATTTATCTGGTCCAAATACCTAATCCTCGGCCTCTTCCTCTCCTTCCCCCAATTTTTCCTAAATTACTATATAGATACAAATACGAGTGTTTTCATAAAGTGCATTGCTTTCCCCTAGTGGATACTAAATTCCTAGACAGACAATCTTCTTCTTTGTCGTTTTCACTCTTGGCAGAGTGGTCGTGGTCATCATTTCAGATGTTGGTGGCAAGCTTCACAACACGCCGCCATACAGACAATGACACTACCTATAAATGTGCTCTTAGCTTCATTCTGGTAGATATCCTATATCAATATCCTATATCCATAATAAATATATAAACATATTTTTCCAATATTTATCAAAACTCCAAACAATTTAAGGAACTTTTCCCAAAAGTGATTTCATTAATATCCAAAGTATAACAATTAAGAAGAATAAATGTTTCAAGTTGAAGGAAATTAATTTGGAGATTTGCTGGCAATTATTTTAACAAGTCCGCAAGTGTTCGAAGCGAAGACCGCGGTTAATATTGTTCGGACCCCAAACTAGAACTGACTGGAAGAGGCTTGTTTTTGTAATTTTAATATGTGATCAAATTATAAAAAGCTTATTTTAGAAATCAATATTTATACTACCTTGATAATCTAAACAAATTTGAACTTGATAACTCAACACGTTCCTGGGAAAAGGCCGTTTATGTGAGAGACAGACAGACGGACAATGTCGTGGTCTTACAAAGGTTTTATTACCATCCCCCTTGAGACCATGAGTAACATCACGTATCATGATACCAAAATAATAAATATTATACAAAGTTGTAAAAATAGTACATTATTCAATGTTCATCAAAGTACACGAGACAAAATATTTTTAGTATTATTTCATGTGAAGAACATCAGGTGAAAATGTCTTGACATAATTAACCCCCGACGATAAAAGAGGGGTGTTATGAGTTTAACACGTGTATCTGTGTGTCTGTCACTAGCATCATAGCTCCCAAACGGATGGACCAATTTGAATGTTGGTACAGTCGCCATCAGATATATCGCAGCATATAAGACATTCATAAATATCTGCACATGTACATCTGTTCACCCCGGTAGTGACTGCACCGAGGTCCTTGAAGAAGATCTACATAAAACTTCGAAACATACGGGGCCATTTCTGACGCACAAACTTGATTCAAACCATCATTTTTAATTTCAATAATGATGTCTCACGAAATTTTGGATAAGACTATATTTTTCCGTCTTCGCAGACAAAGCTGCATATTCCTTTGAAAACAAAAGATATCTAATAATTCACACTGGGATCTTCCATTAAACCTGAATCTGTGGTTTGGACCCTTTTCCGGGTATGGGTGCTCGTGGAACAACACTTATACTTATCGGAAAAGGACACTTCGTCGCTTAAATACAGAGAACGGCTTTCGGGAATAACAAGCCGACACAAATGCTTCTGGCAAATCTGTTTTTATTGTGTTAGATTTGTACTTTGTTGTTTGAAATACTCTATGCCATTATAAAATTCTATATTCGTATTGATAATCAGTTTGATTTCAGGAAACATCTTAACCAAGGAGTGGAAGCCCACAACTTGAAACGGAGACGCGGCAGACCCCGTAGGCGAAGGCGGGATGACTTGGACTCATTTTTGAAGGACCGGCCAGATACAGCTCAAAACCGCGACATATGGAAAAAGAGGGGGAAGGCCTCTGCCCAGCAGTGGGACATACTAGGCTCATAATAAAAATATAAATTGAACTATTGTGCTCGAATAAATGTATATAAATGAAGTACCAGACTTCATTAATTTAGATTATTAAATTCTTATGTAGTTTAGAACGCATCTGACAGCTAATGACAGGTGACAGCTGTCAGCTGAGAGGTGACCGGCCTTTGCCCAAAAACTGCATTGTAATACTTAAGAGACGATCGTTATTATAATACAAGTTAATATTATTCAAGGAAAGTGAAACAAATAGCTCTTTACAGCTGAGTTATTTTATTTAGTTTTTGAAGTGTATGAAAGTTACAGTTAAGTATTTAGACGTAATGCTAATAAGTTAATAAAAATTCTCTTTACAGAGCAACGCAACTGACTTTGTTTCATTAAATACAACAATTTGTGTTGAACACACATTATATGTATTTCAATCTTTCTTTCTTTCTTTGAAGTCTGCACGGGCAGTGGCAGTGAACGCAGATATTTCTTTTAGCCAATGACAGCTCAATTTCACAGTGTAAGAACAAAAGAAAGTTTCCAATAGAGGTAGAAGATTGGTTTGTTTTTTAAACTGAAAAACATCAATTCTTCCTATAATTTAATGTAACTTTATGTATAAAGCTCTCTTGTCTAGTGAAAAAAAAGTGTGTTTTGAAGTCTTGATTTGCGTTTTTAGGTATCCGTATCCAAAGGTAAAAAACGGCACCCTATTACTAAGACTCCACTGTCCGTCTGTCTGTCTATCTGTCACCAGGCTGTAGGTACCTATCTCATGAACCGAGATGAGACAGTTGAAATTTTTACAGATATATTTCTGTTGCCGCTATAATAACAAAATACTAAAATCAGAATACAATTATTATTTAAGTTGGGCTCCATACAACAAACGGGATCGGTTTCGTTAACTCAGCACCTCATTTGTATCCGGCGCAATACATACCAGGTGCAAACTTAACTTAACCTGGCCAGTTCGGATGGGATGGGTGTTTGTACGGAACCGTCGGCACGCGAGTCGGACTCGCACGTGGCCGATTTTCTTATTTTTCTGATCCACAATCCTTTGAACGCAACCGACCACATTTGTTGTATGGGAGCCCCCTTAAATATTTTTTTTATTCTGCATTTTAGGGTTCCGTACCCAAAGGGTAAAAACGGGACCCTATTACTGAGAGTCCGTCCGTCCGTCTGTCACCAGGCTGTATCTCAAGAACGGTGATAGCTAGACAGTTGAAATTTTCACATATGATGTATTTCTATTGCCGCTATAACATCAAATACTAAAATTAAATAAAATAAATATTTAAGCGGGGCTCCGATACAACTAACTTGTTATAGATTATGGTACGGAACCCTTCATGCGCGAGTCAGACTCGCACTTGCCCAATTTTTAGTATTTGTTGTTATAGCGGCAACAGACATACTTACATCATCTGTGAAAATTTCAACTGTATATCACGGTTCATGAGATACAGCCTGATGGTGACAGACAGACAGACAGACGCACGGACAGCGGGGTCTTAGTAATAGGGTCCCGTTTTTTACACTTTGGGTACAGAACCCTGAAAAGAGGGTCATATAGGTTTTGACAATTATATTGGACATTTCCAAATTAAGGTTAAACACGTAAATAGGTAAAATTAAATCCAAGGGCTTAAAATAACCGAAACGGCGCGATGGGCCTAATGATATTATACACTTTGTGAGCAACAGGTGGTCTCGGTAGAAGATATCTCATTATGAACACCCGAGGTTGCTTTATTATGTTTAATCAGAAACCGCTAGAACAAAAAATATAGTTCCGAAAAACATGTTAGGTAACATGTTTTTCGGAACTATAAAGGTCAGTTGGGCTAATTGGGACAAAAGGTAAATGTTTCTTTTAACGCATTCACTACCGCGTAGCGCTACGGGCTACGCGCGTAGCCGATAACATGGGAAAAACCGTATGTAGCGAAAACTTAACACGAGCAGAGCGCCCGGCTACCGGGTTGCTGGTGTCGAAAGTGATTTATAGAAACGTTACACTTTAAAAATATGCTTATCATGTAATAGATTTTGTTCGGACAAATTCGGCGCGTGTTTGTAGTCTCTTCTGTAGTCTTACGGCCATTCGTGCCGGGGGTCGAATTTTGAACATCGAAGTAACCATTTAGTAGTCAGCCGATTTTTTAGATCAAAAGAGTGAGGCATCTGTAGGTAATGATTTATTCTCCTTCACGTGTCGTTTGGTCGCATCTTCACGTTTCACGGCCAATCATGTCGCATTTTGTCCAAATAACCAATAAAATATAGCTCTGAGGCGGCGACGTAAACGCGGCGCCTGCTATAATCCGGTTCTTAAAAACATAAATAAAACGAAATCTAATCCTTAAGATAACTGAAAAACCGGGCTAAAATGTTTCCATTCCAAGATCTAAAAATATTTTTAAGCAGAAAAACATAATATTTTCAACATCACAGTAAATCATATCCAAATAAGGTTCCCAACTCTTCGTTTAATACTCGTTAAAATTTTATCGCCCCTTGCTTCACAGCTAATTAAAAACTGTCATTTAAAATGGGGTATACACAACTTCACTGGCTTTTTCAGTACCATTGTAAGCTGCATAAAAGAGAGCTTTGTTTTAAGACCTTTTCACGGTTTCAAAGATGTTTTTCATTTTAATAGGCTAGTTGACTTATGTTAAATTATATTAAAATAATGTTTATTTCGTATAGTATTCGCCACAGTAAATCTAAATATATATTTCTCAGTTCATAAAAGTAGAAGATGGCTGAACAAATCACCTTTGATAGTGACGTCAAAAATCCAGTAAAAAAAACTAAAAACGTCATTCGCAGCACACATAATAGAGTGTATTTATTTACGGGATTGCCTACGTCACGCCACAGATAAGTTATAGACAAAAATGGCGGACGGCGTTTTAATCTATTCATGAAATTTCTATTTTCAATTAATAAAATTTAGCTTTCTAGCTCAATAAAAAATACAATACAATAAAAAAAATTGAAAATAATAATTTTTAAAAAGAGCTTAAATCATACCTTTTAGTAATTAATTGAATCAGGCGTTACTTTGCGGAAATCCATATTAATGAAAATAATAATATTGCTTTGCTATTCCGCGATAGAATATCGTGCCAGTTAAATTTGTGCTAACCCGTTATACTTATTTGCGTATTTTTTCATGCATATATGCATTTAATGGTAACGATAAGAAAAATAAATACGCAAATAAATATAACAAACCACCACCAAAATAACAGAACTTACTCGACACGTGTTTCGCCCCTCTACGAGGCATCATCAGGAGATGTTGACGGTCTGGAGTCCGACAACCGTCGGTTTATATATATTAAATGCATATATGCATGAAAAAATACGCAAATAAGTATAACGGGTTAGCACAAATTTAACTGGCAGGATATTCTATCGCGGAATAGCAAAGCAATATTATTATTTTCATTTTTTCATACCTTTTAGATAAATGGTATTACTAGTAGAGTTGTTAGTCCGCTGTTTTCTAACATAATTGTGCGCATCGGGTTACAAGCATGAAATTTCTACCACAAATAGAGTGTTCCACGTTAATTATTTTCAGATGTGGAGGGAAGTCAAATTCGTCCCCTGTGAGGCGGGAGAGCGGAGTGAATACGGCCAAGTATCCCTCTTTTCTTTCTTTATTGCTGGTCAGTTAAGTCTACCAGGACGTGTTTGGTATCGTTTCCGTGTAAAACAAATATCAGAAATTCATTTTTTATGTTATTTTTGTATAGTTCTATATAAAAATATGGGTGTAATGGCCGAAAAGGTAAAAATCACAACAAGTTTTTTTATTCAGTGAGGTAAATTAGTTCAATTTCGAGAACATTTTCAAATTATTATTATTATTTCAAAAAGCTCATTTAATCTGGTTTCTAAACATATATGCATGTTGGGCACTTCTCATACAAACAGTAGCTTAAAATATATCTTTACGTCGGCGTAACCAACGTAAATCTCCGAACGCATCCTATTTCGCTTCATTAAATACATTAAATAATGATTATTAACTTGCTTTTACATATAATATTTACTATATACGTCCTAGAAAAACAAATTAATGTAATTAAAACAAAATATTTTTTTGGTAATGTATCACGAGCACACGGGCTAATCTCAACATCAAAAATTTATTTAAGTTACTGTTTGTATGAAGAGTGCCCAATATGTATATATTTTTAGAAACTAGATTAAATTTTCTATTTTGCAATATTTTTCTTAGTTGTAAATATTTAGGAAATATAACTGATTTATCTCCCTGAATAAAAAAAACTTGTTGTGATTTTTACAATTTCGGAAATACAACCATATTTTTATATGCTACTATGAATAAATAACATAAAAAAAGAATTTCTGATATCTGTTTTACACGAAAACGACACCACACAAGTCCTAGTAGCGTTATCTGATCAGTAATATAAAAAGAAAAAGAGGACTCCTTTGTCCTATTCACCCCGCTTTCCCGCCGCACAGGGGACGAATCTGACTTCCCATTACATCTGACAATAATCACCGCAGAATCTGTGGTAGAAATTTCTTAAATAACATGAAAAATTAATAGCTGATATCTATTTTACACGAAAACGATGTCGCACAAGCCCTCATAGCCTTCACTGATCAGTAATAAAAAAAAGAAAGAGAGCAGTACTTGGTCCTCTTCACCCCGCTCTCCCACCACACAGGGGACGAATCTGACTTCCCTCCACATCTGAAAATAATCACCGTGGAACGTTCTATGTGTGGTAGAAATTTCATGCTTGTAACCCGATGCGCACAATTTCGCGGCTTAGCAACTCTACTATACAGTATGAATGATTTTTTAAATGACGTGTAGAATTTTATTAGGATAAATACCATAACATAATTAAAAAAATAATTTGATTTAATATGATTCAATTTGATTTTATTATAAGTGTGTTGTACAATGTACAATGTCTATAGTTATTATATTTTACAGAGTCAAAACCTTATTTTAGTAAGGTATAAAATTTGTACGCCACAAGGCAAAAAACAGAGCACTGTATGTTTTTAAAATATAAGATCTTATTGTACTACTTACCTGTGATTTACAAATGAATTAATTATATTTCTAATATATTTTTAGTAAGATAATAATTATTAACCATTTCAAATTTATTTCAAAAATGGTTCAAGTTGCCAATTTATCCAGTGAAGCATAATGATAATTAATTAAGAACCAATGTTCGCTTAGCTGGCTTGTTTAACTAACTGAAGTTAAACACTGAGGTACTTAAATTATAACTTGAAGTTTTAAACAACTTACAACCAAGGCTCGTGTTCGGGTTGTTGTTAATTTGTTTTCTGCATAAAATAATAAAGTCGTCATTTTCTGTAATATTGGCGGACAAATTTGAGAATATAATTAAAGAAAATGACTATTCGACAAATACAGTTTATTTTCGATTGTCCGAAAATTCATTTGGCATTCTTACGATAAGGCATTAATCGTTTCGCTTTTTAATCATCCGACAAAATATTTTCCCCCAAATCTCATTTATTAAAGTTATTTGGAGAACTGAACACTGAACTTCACACAACGCTACTATATTATGATAATGAATGATAGCTGATGCCCGTTGATTATTTAAATCAACGTATTTATTCCTCTCATGAATAAAGCCGCGATGATCATGAATGCCATTACGTCAGCCACCATGCATAAATACGCTTTATGGTTTTCTGAATACGACGAAATAAATAAAGGCTCAGTCAAAACCTTTCACAATGACACCATTCTTTAACTATGTAAATGCTTTATGCATAAATAATGTTGCGGCTTATATCCAGCTAGTTTCTGAAAATGTTAATGAAAATGTTAACCGATCAATTATGATGGATCATAAGTCCCTAAAGCCTTCCATTATCTCCGGTAGCATGCGTTGTTTTCCGGCATAAATGGGACACGCGACTCTTTGTCATGTGATAAACTTTTCAACATTGTCTGTCCCTTTCAGTTCACGCCCTGCGGTTGCTTGCTCGCAAACTTTTCGTCTTCGCATGACTGACCAGTGACCACGTTTTTAGAAGTTATTGATTTTCAGATTTAGGCCTTTTCGAATAACTGAATCTAATAAGATCATACTGAAATCCTGCCCCACAGGACTAGTGACGTTAAAAAAATATATAAGCCGTTTCATAATTTTACTTGTAATGATTTCTACCTAACCAAGTAACCACATATTCAGCACAACACTCGTGTTTTAAGACCGCTCATTATGTAACAGTTGCATGAACTATAACACGGTTCTATGGGGAGTCACATTTCCATTTTGTTGCTCGTATAAGGCAGGTATGATCATAGCCCTCGAAGCCAGAGGCTTCTCAGCGGGTGTCTGCTCTGATTACGTGTCATTTTCCAAACTCCTTGTTTTGCTGAAGCATAAAAACTAGAAACAATACCAACCGCGTCCCAAAAGAAAAACGACGTAACTGTAAACAAATCCAATATAATTAAGCGACCTTTCTTTCCGGGGGAACTCGGTTCGTATACAAATAGAATTCTCACAAGTATGCGCGCTGGGGAGGTTATTGCTTTCGAATATATGTACAAATATTTTCAATATTCGCGGCTATATTGATAGCGTCTTTCCTTGCAAATGCACGCTGAAGCCTTATTGAAGTACTGTATAAACAGGGTGTCATAAAACAGTTCTTATGTCTTATCTTAAGTCAAACTTGACGTCGGTTTGTTAAAGTAACTAAAGAATGAATGAATGCTTTCGTACAACGAAATAAAATCTTCTTTCAAGCATTTTTTCTGAAACACCACATGTCATCTCGCAGACAATGCTTGGTGTTTATTTGAATGATCGGATATTTAAAGGGTTGTTTCGTTACACAAGAACTATTGTATAACATAAAAGTAATGGACAGTGAATAAATTTTTCACCTTACGTCCATGTGAATGTAACGAAATGGCCAAACCACATACTTATCATGACTAAGGTGTTAAAGTTTGTTCGTAGAGTATAGTATAACTTGTTGACGAGTCAAAATAGTCGAGACCATTCTTGGCATCATTTTACGTGAAAATGTTTTTGGTGGGATACCTATTACTTATCAACACACGGCACGTACGTTGCTTGACTTTTGCTGTGTGAAGAAATTTGAGTAAGCACTAATTTAGTCCACTGAAGCGGAGTGGTGAAAATCAACCAATCAGGCTGCGTCGTTGTAAGCCCAAAATAAGTGCATTTAAATCTGAGGGCCGATACAGACGGACCGCATTTTAACTGCAACCTAGCCGACAAATGGCAGTTAGAGTACAGTTTTGCTGCAGTTGATGTGACTGCATTAAAATCAAACCGACAGTTTCCGTGCAGTCCTGTTAACCGCATACCGACTGCAAGATGACTGCACGGTCGTAAAGCAGTTGTATTGCAGTTGGAATGACTGCTATATAACTGCATTGTAACGACGTTGAACCAAAAGACGCAGCAGTAATTATTCGTCAAATTTCATACTGAAATACGTGTGTACTCTATTCCAAGTAACTGGCGGAGTGGAACATAAACACTGCACACATTATAAGCAGTTCTATTGCATTCGTATTATATCTGCAACTGCAATACGACTGCATTGTGACCGTGCAGCCGGGTTTCAGTCGGTATGCGGCTGACAGAACTGCACGGCAACTGTAAGCGGACTACACAGTTGGTTTGCAGTTACACCAACTGCAGCAAAACTGTACTCGAACAGCCATTTTGCAGCTAGGTTGCAGTTCATGTGCTGTACATCTGTACCGGCGCTGAGGAATGTCATTGATCCATTTTACACAGCTCAGCTCCGCTCCAGTGTATAAGTAGCCTTAAAATAGCTGAGCCAGTATTCTGCCTACAACTTGGGATAATGCTATAAGTGTGTCAGCTTATCCACCGTAAATCTGCTCTATTGGCCATACCAAGCCAAAAGAGGACTTTAATGGCGCACTTCCGGTAGTTATTTTATCTTTCATGCTACCTTTTGTCTAAAATATGAATAATCTTAGGAAAGTTGTTTTTTAGGGTTCCATATCCAAAGGGTAAAAACGGGACCCTACTACTATGACTATTGTATCTCATGAACCGTGATAGCTAGACAGTTAAAGTTTTCAGTTATTTAGGCGGGGCTCCCATACAACAAACGTGATTTCTGGGCTTTTTTTTATTTCATGGTACGGAATCCTTCGTGCGCAAGTCCGACTCAAACTTCGCCGGTTTTTTAACCCTTGATCATGGATGAAAATCAAAAGAAGTAGAAGGTAGTCATTAGACACTCAATCAGAAGTATAGACAACATTGAAAACTTTTTTGAATTTGTCCGTTAGAAATGAAAAAAACTTATAGATAAAACGTATTTCGTCGCTAAAAATCCCAGCAATACAAAATCTTAAAGTTTCAGCAACCATCGAATCGAAAAATATAGACGAATCGAAAACGACACAATTGCGCGAATATTCAGAATTCGACACATTTATCGGAATTTCCTCCAGTAATGCTCGAGACGTCTCGTTCCTGCCCTTGAGTGAGGGGGAGAGGGGGGAGAAATATGAATCGGTCAAGGAAAAGGGTTACCCAAGTTATGTAACTAAGTAAAGAAGTCCTAAGTTAGGAAAAGTCGAAATGCCATAGCTATGTAAATTTGGGGATGATGATATTTGAAACTATATTCGGACCTAATGAAGGCTGTGTTTATCGCTCAACGTTTTTATTTATTCATCTTCTTTTGGTGAATTATGTTAATACAATAATTATGGCAAATCTTAGGTGTAAGTTTTTGTCATATGAATCGGAAATCCATGCAAGAGATGGCCTAGGTCGGATAAACAAAAATACTTAAATAGTGTTAGTAAGAAGTGAGAGAGAAGGAGAGTTAAGTATGGAAGGATACGAGTAGTTCCGAGGAGTGTAGTAAAGTCTAGGGGCGTAATGGCCATCAACCCTTCACTGCTCTGACTTGACATTTCTTTGACGCAATGCTATTACCAGAATAATTTGAGTGTCTTTTCAAAAGAGCTTATTTTTGTATGATTTTCGATGAAATAAGATCAATTTTGAAGAATAACATTAATAAAGCGAGAACCGAGAAGAGTTCTGGGAAAACCAAGAATAAGCTACGTAAAACAAATAAAAAAAAGGTAAACGTCATGTCGTATAGGGAAATCAAGTTGGCTATGGATAGGGATAGATGGTGACAGCTTTATTCTACATCAGCTAGATTAACAAGAAATACCGACTTAAGAGTTTGAGTCTTATGATATGATATATCTTCAAGGTAAGAGTGAATAGGCTATTACTGAACCGGCGAGCTACATCCTCGACCCCGTAGTCACTTTCTATCAGGTGATACTGAGGTCAATCGCCGGTCAGTCTGTGAATAAAAAAAAAAAAAAATATATGAAAACTAGAGTAACCTATAATGAAATTTGGTGATCGGGTGGCGGACAAGGCGCTAGCGTGTGCAAGATTTTACGCGATCTGTTACACCCAGATTAGAGAGCAAGTTGCCTTCGACAGTGGTTATTGATTGCTGTATTGGGACTAGGCCGATACTATAACAAACTTAATGGACTAGTTAGGGAAAAAGTTAAAGGAAAGTTTGTAATTAGGTATAATTGGGCCAAACTTGTTTTTTTTAGTTCCATAGGAAGTTACAACCACTAACAAACCAAACACTCATACGTAGGCACATAATATATCAAGAAGAACTTTTTTGTATCATTTTACATGATTACACAATTCTCTTAGAACCGATGGTCGTTGAAGCAGAAAGGTTATTGAGTGGCGATCGCGTACCAGAAGACGCGGCGTGGGAAGGTCTCCAACAAGGTGGATTGACGACCTGATAAGGATCACGGGAAGCTATTGGATGAGAACGGTGAACGACAGATCGTTGTAAAGAACTTTGGGTCAGGCCCTTGTCCAGTAGTGGACGTCTAGGCTGACACGAAATGATGAATTAATGATGTACAATTACTTAAAAAAACGATTAAATTGTTTCATCATCATTACCATCACCAGTCAAAGATGCCCACTGATGGACATGGCGACGCGGTTGGCGCAGTTGGCAGTGCACCCGCCTACTGAGGTGGCGGTCCTGGGTTCGAATCCCGGCCGGGCAAATATTTGTGAGATGTCGTGGATGTTATCTATATAGGTATATACGTATTATGTATATCGTCATCTAGTACACATAGTTTAGTTTGAAACTAGGTCGATTTGTGTGAGATAGTCCCTTAATATTTATTCTATTCTATGTAAGTACACCAGTTTCGTATGTATTGTAATATGTCTCCTCAGACTGATACGACTCTTGAGAGTTTCTAAGTAAACCATTGTACGAAAAGTGTCGGCGAAAAGACACATACAGCTCTTATAACGAAAAATATGAGCACATTTTTCCTCTCGTATAAAAAGGATGAAAGCAACTGGCGCCCAGTCAGGGCTTCATAGGACAATTTAAAAGGATGGCCACGCCGGGCCATGCATTACCAGAGACTTTGAACGTGAAGCCGAACACGACAACATCCCCATAAATAGAGTTTAGGGGCCCGTGCAAGTGGGAGAAAGTCTTTATGGCACAATGGATAGGCCAAATGTACCATTCAGAGTAAAAGCTACCTAGGAAAAAATAAGCGCGTCGAAATGCATAAAAAACAGTAATATCCCAATTAGCACAAACGAGCCAATAAAATAAAAACTTAAGTTACCTTCTGCTAAGATAAAAAAAAACCGGCCAAGTGCGAGTGTGACATCGAGGGTTCCGTACAACTAATTGGTTTTTTCTTTTATTGTTTATTTGTTGTTATAGCGGCAACAGAAATAAATCACCTGTGAAATTTTCAACTGTCTAGACCGGCACGGACTATCACGGTTCATGAGATACAGCCTGGCGACACACGGACGAACAGCGGAGCCTTTGGGTACGGAACCCTAAAAAGAGGAACCTTATATTTAGTGTTTTATTCTGGAAAAAAATTAATGAGTTTGTCCAAAATACAAATAACTACACAGTGTATATATACACTACTTATAAAGAAAAATATAGACGTATTTTTCCAGTCCTATAAATAGGACAAAGGGCTTTTGGCAGTCGTATAGTCATTCATAGTCTATAAGAGAATTTGAAAGGATGGCCGCGGTTGGACAGTACATTATCCGAGCTTTTGAACGCCGATCCGAACAGGATAACCTCTAAATAGAGGCGACTCTCAAAGTATACGCGGAACATTACCGAGCTTTAGGAGTCCGTGGAAGTGACGAAAAACCTTTTTGATGAAATAATGAACTTTATTTTGTAAGTATGCTACAAACAGTACAGTGTAAACAGTGTAGGCAGGTTAACAGATCTCAGTCTACGAGCAGTTTTCTAGAGGAGTTTATTGTTAAGAAGAGAGCCAAAAGAAATAAACATTTAGTTACTTTATAATTGGTCCCGTGGTCATAAAGGTCAGGATAATTCCAGAAAAATTGGTCCGTTCTAAATACAGTGATGATATTCTTGTGATATTTTTACTGGACTGATCGCGATGAGCTCACAAGTCGCCGCGAGTCACGCTAATCGCTAAAGCGCAAGCGCATACCAAAGCTCAACACCTTCCACTTTTGTTCAGGCAAAATAGCGCGCGTTCGCAGCTTCTTGTTGTTGAGCGTTCATATTGGTCGATCACGAAGCCATGTCCCACGGAATTTTACTCAAACAACCAGTCAAATATAGTTCTCGGGCCCTGTACGCTAAAGCCTGATACGTCATGCTTATTTTCAAGTCAGCAATGACATGACAATCTTATAAAAACTAGGTGCTACACACACACACATACGTACACGCATATGCACACACACAAACACAACCTCTAGCCCCAAAAGTACTTATATATCCGTCCCGTTCCGTCCGTCGTGCGTAAAAATACTAGGAAAAATCACGTTTGGGTAACCCTCTCGCGCGGGCGTAATTTTTTGGCAAGTTGTCCCATGACCCCTTTCCCGGTAAACAAACGTGATGGATGGGGGCTACGGGGGCATTGTTCTACCCCCTATTGATAACTCGGAGACGACCAACATAATGATAAACAACAGTGGACAGTTGGACACTGTTGGAGAGAGGCCTTCATCAAAGCTAGGTGGGACGCGCGCATGTCGGTCCACTTTGCAGGGGCCTGCATCTTCTGGTATATGGTCACCGCACAAAAACCTTCTTGTCCTAGCAGCCGTCACTGCCATTTAAATTTTTCAGGGTGCCTTGTAAAAAAACAGGTTTACGTTTTCTTCGGCCCGATGTCCCGGGACCCTTTGCCGGTAAACAACCGTGATTGATAGCTCGGAAACATACCAGCCGACAGACATCCTGCGCTGAACAAATATATTTCAGAAGAATCTGCACGATTAACGGTCCTATGTACGGCTGCCTGGGACATCTTTACAAGATCGTTGGTACACTTTGGTAAGGAGCGCTGATAGTGCATCTTCCAGTACGTGGTCGCCGGCCGCTCAAGAACCTTTCTGACACTGCACCCGTCATTGCTATTTTAGTTTGGGCATTTTTCAGGCTACTTCAGTTATTTTTAGGGTTCCGAACCCAAAGGGTAAAAAACGGGACCCTATTACCAAGACTCTGCTGTCCGTCCGTCTGTCTGTCTGTCTGTCTGTCTGTCTGTCCGTCTGTCACCATCAGGCTGTGTCTCATGAGCCGTGATAGTTAGACAGTTGAAATTTTCACAGATGATGTATTTCTGTTGCCGCTATAACAAAAAATACTAAAAAACAGAATAAAATAAATATTTAAGGGAGCTCCCATACAACAAACGTGATCAGTTGCGTTAACTTTGCACCTCATTTGTATCCGACGCCATACATACTGGGTGCAAACTTAAGTTAACCCGGGCAGTTGAGATGGGATAAGTGTACGGAACCCTCGGCGCGAGTCAGACTCGCACTTAGCCGGTTTTTTTGGTGGAGAACCTGTTCGCGCTTGACATTTTTTCGGCTCGTCGTGCCGTGACCCCTTTCCCGGTAAACAGCCATGACGGATGGGGGCACGGGGGCATTGTTCTGCCCCCGATTGATAGCTGGGGACGATACAAGAGGTTATTAATTAACGGAACATTTTCTAGTTTCTATAGAAGATAAATGGCTGTATCATCTGTGTATCTCAGTTTCCGTATTGATGATCTCGTTTTTTATAGAAAATGGGAGGTTATGGTAGTTTCATTCCTATTGATTGATATTTCCCTCTCTCTTTAAATTCAACTTTCTTTCTATCAAAAAATTGTGCATATTAATAAAATATTAAACAAAAAAATTGAGAATTAAATATGCTACTTATTTGGAAGCAACTACGCGCTCGATGCAGTGTGAACACTGCCTTGGGGACGTCGACGATGAAAGGTATCAATTATCGGTTATTAGGTCACTAGGCACGTGACCTTCTGCTAACGAAACTTTGAATATTTATCTATTTAACTTTATCGTACATTAAACCATTGACACAAAAATCAAAGCACAAAGAAAATTGAAATGCGTAACCTGGTGAAAGAGACCAGGAATCAAACCCGGTACCTCTGGATTACCGGTCCAGCGTGTTAACGCCAAATACAATTGGCGGACTGATCGCTATTAGGCATTTTCTACCAGGCCAAACAGACACGTCGAGGTCAAATTTATAGTCCATTAACAGAAATTCATAATCCAACCAAAAACATTTCATGTAAAATTGGCGGCCAAGACTCACATGCTCATAATGCTTTCGCTGTAAAAAAGTTATTAGATCCCAGGAAAAGTCAAGCCCCTAAGCCTTGGCTTTACTAACCGTACCACCTTGGTTTAAAAACTATGGTATCAACTGGCTTCAAGCCCCTAAGCTCTGAGTTTACTAACCCTACACCTTGGTTTCAAGAGTATGGCTTGGCCGTTTCATAGAGTACCGTAAATAAGTCCAACGGACCGTCTGGCCCATATGGTATCAAGAAATTAAGTTTATGTATTCATGATAAATAGTATATATAATCTTAATTCCTTACCATACGGACCGGACAGTCCGTTAGAAAGTCCATTAACAGAAATTCATAATTCAGTACTTACTGAGTATTAGGTTAATACAGGCTTACACTTCAAATTTAGTTTTACGCGGCTTCAAAAGCACTAATGTACAAATGTGTTTTGAGGGCTTAAATAAGTTCAAAGCTTTACGCTCAGAGCTTTCAAATATGAACTAACTCATACCATACCAGATACATGTTTGTGTTCGAGAAAATAATTTATCAAAGTATCTACGAAGAGAGATGACCATCAAAGTAATATAATAGTTATACTTTACCCGCGGCTTTGCTCGAAACATGTAACCTATCCCTTCAAACGAATATGACATGTTAACCCTTGGTGGCTTTGCATGCGTTGCATCCATACCCTATCCTACGGAATCCATGCATTTTTTGGGATAGGAAGTATCCTATGTGTTAATTTTGGGTATAAATTATCTCTAATCCGAATTTCATGAAAAACTGTCCAGCCGTTTTGATGAGAATAAATGACATGCCACAGGGCGCAGCAAGGGGAAAATAAAATAAGTACCTATTTTGTGTACAGCAAATGAACGAAAAATTAAAGTGAACCAAAACAAAAAATGGGCAAGTGCGAGTCCAACTCGCGCATGAAGGGTTCCGCACCATAAAACAAGTTTGTTGTATGGGAGCCCCCCTTAAATATTTATTTTATTTTATTTTTAGTAATTGTTGTTATAGCGGCAATCGAAATACATCATCTGTGAAAATTTCAACTGAGATACAGCCTGGTGACAGACGAACGGACGGACGGACAGTGAAGTCTCAGTAATAGGGTCCCGTTTTTACCCTTTGGGTACGTAACCCGAAATACGAGTTCAACTTAATTGTTTATAACTTTTATAAGCTACTTTCTTGATAATTCCGTATTGCATTTTCATCGTATACTGTTGGCCTGATAGTATTAGGCCAACTATTAGGCTAATACAGCCCTGGGCCCTGTATGAAAAGAACTTGCAAGTTTTTTAAATAAAGATTGTCAATATTGTATTTAGATTAAGTTTATCTCATAAAGAAAAGTACAATAAATTCATGACGTAATAATTAATAACTCAATTAAAACTAAATTATAAAAATAACAAGGTTAAAAAAACACCGCTCCCTGTCGTTTCTGGTCCAAAAGTGCCTATGGGTACCTCGCAGCATTTCCACGCTGGATCGCAATGGACACTCTTTGTACCAGAAATGACTCGGAAAGTGAAATATAATAAATAAATAAATAAAATATCAGACAACCTCACACAAATCGAACATATTTATTTGAAGAAAATAAAAGTCTTAAACCTGTGTAATAAAAACAAACATCCCGATGAATTGAGTACCTCCTCTTTTTAAAATTCGGTTTACAAATAGGTTTTGAACTGAAGCTAAATAAAAGCTTTATTATAACATTTTTTTATAATTATACGGCTAACTAACATACTAGCAAATAAATAAAATATTCAATTTAAAAAATACACCAAGAAGTATATTACGTAATTATTCCAAAGTACCTAACTATACCTATCGATAAAATAATGTCACCGAAAGATATTGTTTTCTCCGGCAAAGTCAAGCCAATATCTTTCTTGCCAAAATTTCATTTCCCATTTATAACTAACGATTCTGCTCTCGACATCAAATTTCCAGGATACTTTAAATTTCATAGCTGTTTAAGGTTGATTTATGTCTTGCAAGGAAATTGCATCGTCGGAGCACGATGGGTCGATGTACTATTAAGGCGATCAAAATGCAATTTGTTCAATCTTATGGCTAGGTATATAAACTATCGATTAAATATAAAAGGTTATTGAAAGTATAAGTTATTAGTTAGTATAAGCATATTGCCAAACATTCTACACGTGTAGCCTGTGGGTCAGTTTTACGCAGCGGGCATACAATGCTCTGCGCGTGCAATATAAGAACCCTATTCCCGTAAATGGTTTCGGAATAAATAAATAAATAAATATCTGACAACCTCACACAAATCGATCTAGTCCCAAATTAAGCTCAAGAACGCTTGTGTTATAGGTACTAGACGACGATACGCGTACTTGTATAGATAAATATATTATACTTAAATACATAGAACAACCATGACCTAAGCACAAATATTCGAGTTCATGACACAAATATTTGCCCCGGCCGGGATTTGAACCCGGGACCGCCGGCTCAGTAGGCAGGTATCTACAAACCGAGGCAAACGCGTCGTCGTCGTCGGAATTAACATAGGTCGTAAAAAATTTGTATATTATATCCCAATTGCAATAGGCGGGTTATATAACCTGGAGAACGGATGGTCGTAGGAGCAGCGAAGTCCTGGAAGCGACCCCGTACAGGAAAGTATGTCGGATACTATATTATAGATGCATTTTCTTTGTTTTGTATGCTATTGTTTTAATATTTTGATGTCAACTGTACAACTGGACCTTGGTTTATTAATTTTTTTTTTACTTCTAAAATTGTTAATTATGTTCTGACATCTGTTTTTGCTTTTTAACATCTTCTGTAATTTTAATACTATTCGGATTATTTTAATTTTATTAATTTATGATATCAGTGTGTATTTTAATAACTATAATTTCAAACACAATGTATATTGCTATTGAATAAATAAATCAATCAATCAATCAAAGCGCAGCGTAATACGGACCCTGGACTAGGTGGACCTAGATCGCACTTTGTGGCTATAGGCTTATATTCAGCAATGGTCACCTGTAGCTGATAGTTAGAAGGAACCCCAAATTTAACATAATAATTCGACCATTACGAGTAGACCATGAATAAGTGATTTTGCCACCGCCAAATATCGCAATAATAAAAGACTCGTTCATTTATGAAATGTGGTATTTACGTCCATAAATCATCTGTTGATTTGTTTCGGAATCAATTTGTCTCCGTCAAACACAATATTATAACTTCCCACAAGCCCCTGAATATCGAATTAACTGATATGGACTACATGTATTTCTTTTGCATTTGTTTCTGACCTTTTTCAATTTTTGTTCATAGTCAATTCCATGGAATTGTGTCTAAAAAACATTGATAAGATAAGATAATGTTTATTGCAGAAAAAGGGTTAATTGCATGTCTTAATATTATGGTATTTATTGTTCTACCTTCTTCAGCTGTTGATGTCGTCATACAGCATGCAATTGTCTATAAAGTGGGTATTGGGTAAGAACTAAGAAGAAAATGTGATAGTCTGCGGACTTCCAATCCAATCATCAATAGTACCAACATTATACTGAAACTAGCATTAACCCGCGGCTTCGCCCGCGTTCCTATACAATAATCATTATCCTACGGGAACGATGCTCTTTTTTTTCAGGATAAAAAGTGGGCTATTTGTTAAAGTTAGGGTATAATCTGCTTATCCCTCATGCATATCCGTCTAGAAAAAGTCTTGAAAAGTTTGAATGCATTTATTACGGCTGCAGGAGGTTTCCCGATGACTACTCCAGTCTCGCTGCGCCACTTGCACTGGCCTTGACGACAATCGAAATGACACCAAATACAAATTTAAACATCTATTAGGATAACGGGACTCATTCCATACCTCAAAAGCAAAAATAAATCCCTTATAGGATCACTTGTAGCTGTCTGTGAGTCCGTCTGTTACAACCGATTTGCTGCAAAACTACTGCACCGATTGAATTGCAATTAGGCACAAATGCTTTCAAGAATTTTCATGTCCACAAATGTCCCAAAAAAACATGAAAATGACACCCATATTCTTATCACCCACAATCATAACGTCATCGCACCGCCACAGGGGAATGGTATTTCACGTCCGCTACGTTGAGTTTTAAAATAATTGTTGTACCCATAATCAGCGACCTGATAAATAATAAAAATTAATACCCATGTTGATTTTCAGACTTTGTCAACACATTTCCCCCTTTTAGGGGTTCAATTCTTGAAAGGCCTGAAAAGCGTGTTTACTCATATTCTTAGAAATACTCCTGTGAAGTTTCGAATAAAATAGTCTAATCTTGTTTCCCCATACAAACTTTGGATCTCTATTTCACCCCCTTTAGAAAATAAGGAACCTACGTTCTAAATTTAGACTCTTTAGAATCAGCGGTTTGGGTTGTGCGTTTAAAAACGACACCCATATGTTTAGACATATTTAGACATTTCTACCCCATCGCACCCTAACATGAGAGATGGTTTACACGTCCGCCATGTTGAATTTTAAAATCGTTCTTTTTTTAGTAATCAGCGACCCGACAATCCATAGAAACCAACTCTTCCCTCTTCCCCTTCCGTGATACAGGGTACCAAGTTATCTAATCTTGTTTCTCCATACAAACGTTGAATGCCCATTTCACCCCCATAGGGGGTGAATTTAAAAAAAACCTTTCTTAGTGCACCCCTACACCTTATAAGCAACCTACGTGCCAAATTTGGACTCTCTAGAACCAGCGGTTTAGTATTTAGACATTTCAACCCCATTTCACCCCAACAGTGGAGATGTTAATTCACGTCCGCCACGTTGGATTTTAAAACCGTTGCAGTTTTCGTAATCAGCGATCCGATAAACCATAAAAACAATACCCATGCTGATTTTCAGACTTTGTCGCCACATTTCTCCCTTTTAAGGGTTGAATTTTCAAAAAACCTGAGACACGTGTTTACTCATTTATTGTTAGAAATACTCCTGTGAAGTTTCAAATAAAATAGTCTAACTAATCTTATTTCCCCATACAAACTTTGGACCCCCATTTCTCCCCTTTAAGGGGTGAATTTTGAAAAATTCTTTCTTAGTGCACCCCTACACCTTATAAGGAACCTACGTGCCAAATCTGGACTCTCTAGAACCAGCGGTTTATTATTTAGACATTTCAACCCCATTTCACCCCAACAGGGGATATGGTAATTCACTGCCACGTTATATTTTAAAATCGTTGCGGTTTTCGTAATCAGCGACCCGATAAACCATAAAAACAATACCCATATTGATTTTCAGACTTTGTCACCACATTTCTCCCTTTTAGGGGTTGAATTTTCAAAAAACCTGAAATACGTGTTTACTCATTTATCGTTAGAAATACCCCTGTGAAGTTTCAAATAAAATAATAATAACCAATCTTATTTCCCCATACAAACTTTGGAACCCCATTTCACCCCTTTAGGGGGTGAGTTTTGAAAAATCCTTTCTTAGCGGATGCCTACGTCATAACATCTACCTGCATGCCAAATTTCAGCCCGATCCGTCCAGTGGTTTGGGCTGTGCGTTGATAGATCACTATGTCAGTCAGTCAGTCAGTCAGTCAGTCACCTTTGAGTTTTATATATATAGATGTATTTATTGTGGTCAAAACAATAAAAAAATAAGTGAATTCAGTTTTTGGTTTTTTTCCAATATTTAGAAATGATGTAGATTTTATTAGTAGTTGAAGTAAATATAAAAGTGTATAATATATTTATAACTCATAATTTCATTTTGGAAATCATTCTGATACCGGAACGCCAGTCTTACATATTCTCATCATTGCGTTTGTTTTTAATTAATTTCATTTCACAAGTTTAATGAAACAACAATAAAACCATGAAATGATTCAAACTTTATCCACCCCAAATCGTACCTAATTTATACACACTAAAACATATATATTTTTTGCACTTGTTAAGTTATGTCACCCGCAAATGTTCAATGACATTCACTTCAATTTTATCCATTAGATTTTTTTTTTTAGACTTATGTTATACATATTTCAACATACCCCATCATCAAAATCTTTTCCTCCACTAACACTCCCAAACGTTAAATCACAACTTCGATAGGTCGATTGCAAAAAAATGTACATAGTTAAGGGATTTAATTAAAACAAAATTTAAATAATTGATTCTTTTGTGTGACGAATGTTACCCAGACATTTTGTATGACTAACTTTCGTCACACAAAGGAAGCGATCGTAATGTCTTGTTAATTAAGCTTTTAACTATGTACATTTTTTTTGCAATCGATCCCAATTTCATTTATTAAACTATTTGGTTACACTTATATACCTATTTTTGATTATAAATTTTGCACATTTAACCTTAAATATATTACAAGCTAAAACATACCTAACTATATCATACGTTGCTGTCACTAACTTTTCCCACCACAAACACTTACAAATCACGCCACCTTCAATTTTTATCAACTTCGTCACTTCACTTCACTCACTCGGGAAGTTCGCGCACTCCGGCGGGCGGGCGGCGACGAGACCTCTCGTGGGGCGGGCGCGAGACCGACTGAGGCTCAGGGCGGCCGCTTGATTACTCGTTACAGCGTGTGGATTTATCGTTATGGTGGAACTAATTGGCAAAGTCAAGGTAACAAATAATATTATCAGAACTATCGTGAGATATCTTTAATAATTATAAATACGGTTTAAACTCGCCTAAAAATTGTCAGGAACGGTCAGACATCTTTCAAACTCATATGGAGCTCTTCATCCAGGGGCAGCTATCTGTACAGAGTAAGTCAAGGTATCGTTTCTTTGTTTGTAAGTATAAGGTATAGGCATAAGTGTTTATGGTTTTAACTAAGGAACAAGCTGCTTCCCATTAAGTTGCGTTAACAGGTAAACAATAAAAAAAAAATACACCGAATAGTGTATATCGCTAAAATAGGAATTCAGATACCTATCGTGAGGCGGGCGCGAGACCGACTGAGGCTTTTAGGGCGCATAGTTATGGTGGCACCATAGATCAAGTAGTGGCACTAATTGTTGTAAAGTCAAGGTTTATTTGTGAGAGCAATAAAAAGGTAATTTCCTTAACTGCACAGTAAAGTCAACTTATGTGCAAACATGTTCAAGCAGTAGTATAAGTTACTTTCTAGCTTTGACCAGCAGTTTTGCATGCTTCAACGCCGGAATATTACTTATTATTAGGCGTTGGACTTCTTATAGCACGATAGGACTTTAGAGAACTATGGAACCGATATTAACATTAAAATACAATTCATACTCATACTCACAAGTGTATTTAATTCGCACTTTTAATGGTAGGTATACTTAAGGACAAAGTTACAAGAGTATACAAATATCTGTTTTTTTTTTTTTTTTTTTTTAATAAATAAATAGATATCAGACAACCTCACACAAATCGATCTTAGTCCCAAATTAAGCTCAAGCTTGTGTTATGGGTACTAGACGACGATATATATACTTATATAGATAAATATATACTTAAATACATAGGAACAACCATGACCCAAGCACAAATATTCGAGTTCATCACACAAATATTTGCCCTGGCCGGGATTCGAACCCGGGACCGCTGCTCAGTAGGCAGGTGCTTGCAAACTGAGCCAACCTAGTCGTGTAGCGTTGTGTAGGCATTGTTTTTATCGTCACCTTAAAATATAAATTACGTAAATGTGCGACAATTTTCTGGAGTAATTTGGGTTCTATTATAGGAAATGATATTGACAATTTATAATTTATAGTTAAATCTATGAGTTTGTAATATTTTATTATTTTTTTAGTCATTTAATGCTTGGGAATGTTAACCTCCCTAAAACCCTCATAAATGCAGTTTGGAATGAAAAATACCTAAGAATTGTATTTTAACGTTAATATCGACTCTATAGATCTCTTAGTCCTACCGTGCTATACTACGCCTCATTATCTCCCAAATGATTTTGAGTGCTCAGCTAAAATACCAACAGCACAATGTACTCGTAAGTTCTTGGAAACGAGATAATCCACATCTTTCCCGCCATCCCGCCGAATGAAGCATTGATCCCAAAGTTCCTTAACTTCGAAGATTTATTGCCAGTTTTTATGTCTAAGATAGTTCCAAGTATGAAATTTGGCAAGGAGCTAGATTTACAGGTGTATGAAGATTTGTTTTTTAATGCCTTCAGCGGTGAAAAGTTTGATATATAACTTTAGCTTATGTAAAAGGTTTTTTCAAAGATTAATAAAAAATAAAGTTTGGTAGAAAAACACAGACATGTGAAATAAAAATAGAAGAATATGTGTGTTATGATGGGAGCCCTTTGGCATAGAAACGTATTTGGTCAAATGTTCCATTTCGCCGAAAAACTATTTCGCAGAATTTTTATTCATACATTTTTCATAATTCTTGCAAATATCATCCTATTGAATAGGTTAGGTTAGGTTTGTTTTTTAATATACCATAATTATTAATAATTCTACGGGTCTATATAGACCCATGTATGATAGTATTTTGATAGATCGCTGTTTTTACACGTACTATGTATAATTACCATAGAGTTATTCAAACTAGACGTGAAGTATTTGAGAAAGGTTATGTTGTCTCTGAATTCTAAGTTTTTTTTGTCTTGCCTTGCTCGATCGACGCGTACGAGATTTACGACCCGCGCGACCTGAAAAAAGGATGCTTTGACTTCATCTCTTCTTTTCGAGTAACGTAAGGGTGCTTTTATAGTATACTAGCTATTGCCCGCGACTTCGTCTGCATGGAATGCGTATTTTGCCGCCACTACTCACAGCGGTCTCTATCTAAATACCTACACGGGCACTGTTTTACTACCAAAGAGCGGACAGTGGATGCAATGTACGTCAAAATCATGTCAAACGATAAACGTAATATGGATATGACTACAAAAACTGCAATAAATGTCACTCGAAATGTATTAAGTCCTATCCATGTTATGCTTTCGTCACCATATTGCATCTACTGTCCGCCCTTTCTTTACCTACTACAAAAGGAATAAGGAATATAATTTATCGTAATAATGAAATAGTTTGACGACGCGGTTGGCTCGGTTTGTAGTGAAGCTGCCTACTAAGCCAGCGGTCCTGGGTTCGAATCCCAGCCAGGGCAAATATTTGTGCGATAAACTCGAATATTTGTTCCTGCGTCATGAATGTTATCTATATAATTATGTATTTATATATTATGTATTACGTCGTCTAGTACCCATAGCACAATCTTTGCTTAGTTTGGGACTAGGTCGATTTTGGTAAGATTTTCCCTTAATATTTATTTATTGACCTATTTCATTAACTTTATTCCGTAAGTAGCCACAAGGGCACTTTTATATCTGAGTTTATAATACTTTCTACGGTTTCCGCGACTGTCAAACATGTAAATAAAACGGTTAAAATGGATTATTTATATCGCATATATTCATTATTTGAGCATCCCAGACGTTTCGGTAACTTTCCAGTTACCGTTGTCAAATGTTATCTGAGAAAAACATTTTTTCTCTGTCAAAGTTACATTTGTGCAAACTACACATTTCATTCATATGAATTAAAAATAAAGTTGTACATACATGCCAGATGGACCTAATGTGTAAAGACAGTAAAACATACGGCCAGACCGGCAAAAAAATGTATTATCAGCGGTTAATAAACTGGTATTTCATAAGTGGATACACCTGCTGAGAAGAAACGCCGAAAAAAAACTCAACAGTATACATACATATATAATATAATATGTATGTGTTGCTGCCAACGCAATAATGAACGCGTTTATAAAATTTCACTACAACAATAGCCGCAGTAAATATTTAAATATTTTCACAATATTTTAGTCTGACATTTTGTCCAAATGATTAATGCGCTTTTTATACAGATATTTCAATTTAACGAAAGCAATATTTGTCATGTCACTCATAATGGACTTTTTAGGTTCTTTTTTCAAGGTGAATTAGTGTGGAGGCAATGCCCGTTGATACAAAATGATAAAGAAGAGTTGCTCTCAGTCATCGACATTAACGATGGTCACTTAGTTAAATACTTGACGACGCGGTTGGCGCAGTTTTAGCGCTCCTGCCTACTGAGCCGGCGGTCCCGGGTTCAAATCCCAGCCATGGCAAATATTTGTGTGATAAACTCGAATATTTGTGCTTGGGTCATGGTTGTTATATGTATTTAAGTATATATTTATCTATATAAGCATGTATTTCGTCATCTAGTACCCATAAAAGCCTTCTGGAGCTTAAATTGGGACTGGATTGATTTGTGTAAGGTTGTGTTATATTTATTTATTTATAATACCTGTAAGATATTGCGTCTACAATTTTAATTGACTCGTCTAATTCGCATTTTTAGATGTTTTGGAGTTTTTTGAACAGTTACTAGGATTCATTTGCAACTACAAAGAGGATAACAAACAATTTTAAGCAATAGGAAAAATACATGAAGTTGTAATCTAAAGTTTTGGAAGAACTTGATATCGAGTTGCAATTCTCACCTCTTATATCAGCGAAACCGTTTACCCTCCTGGTTAAGTAAAAGTATCTTTACGTCCCTGTTTGTGAACAAGAATATTTTCTCCATCACCATTCACAAGTTTCACAACACAATGGCTTAAATACCTTAATACAACAGTGATATTTAAAATGATAAGAATGAAGTAGGTAGGTACAGACAATATTTAAAATAATTTATTGTTCTTTACGTCTAAAACATGAGTTAGGCTTAGGATAAAGTATGATCTCAGGTTTTCTAATGCAATAAAACTAAATCAAATTTATTATCCACTATTAAAGCAATAAAAACCACAAAGGTAAAAAATATGGTCCGTAATGCATTGTCATTTGTCATTCTCCTGGAAAAAATCTTGAAATCGGAGAAAGCGGAGGTTTAGTGATTTTTCCGCGGAATCATTAATAATGCGCTATTAATCATTTTAACTCAAGGCACAGAGTATTATGTGAAAACAGGGGATTGAAAATATGATGGCAGAACGAGGTGATTCTCTGTCGTTTCATGGTCTTTTCTATCTATCTCTCTCTTCCTGTGCACTATAACGCTAACATCACACATCCGCGTAGTCGGATAAAAAGTAGTGTGTAACCAATTTTAGGTATCCACTATCCCTTTATTAAATATATGTCTAGTGTTTATGGCGTGTTCAGGTATCTAAAGATGGTTGTAGATAAAAAAACGGGTTACGTTGTGGCTTGGTACTTGTCTTTGTAATACATATTAAAAATACTAAACCTCAAAAGGTCAACAGTTCTTCGACAATAATGTCAGCATAGTTCAGCCAGTGAGTATACCTGTCATTTCAAGTATAGATATAACCGGAAGGCTAAGAAGTATGTCACGCACTTTGCTTAACGTCTTGGCGCATTAGTGATAAATGATTGCCAGTTAACTACCCTGAACAGCTACGATTTTATACAAGTTTATTAGGTTAACCAATTGTTGGTGTACTGCCTTTTTGCCGAATTATGTTTCGTCAAATGTTTGATTTCGTCAAATGTTTTAATTTTGCCAAAAGCATTTTTCACTGAAACTGTAAACTATTTAGGATTGTTGTAAATATCATCCTTCAGATCAGTTTAGGTTAGGTTAGGTTTGTTTTATAACAATCCGAAATAGTTTACAGTTTCAGTGAAAAATGCTTTTGGCGAAATGAAACATTTGACGAAATTAAACATTTGACGAAACATAATTCGGCGAACAGGCAGAGAACCTATGAAATTACCAAATATTTGTAAACAGGATGCTACTCCTTTGATACGTTGACAAGATTTGAAGGACCACTTACCTCACATTAGTTTCCCATAGTGCAACCACGTGCGAACATAGGCGGAGTAGAGGACATAATCGAAACTGCCTCATTTTTATGTGATTCTCTGACTATTATTCGTCATGTCTTCGTTTACTTCCATCTTATTCATATCATCTTTCACACAATCCACCCATCTTTTCTTTGGTCTTCCTCTTCTTCTATATCCAACCACATTCATGCTTAACAATTTTCGGGTTACATGGCTTTCCTCTCAAAACGAGTAAGTAAGTAAATACACCAGTAGGAATCAGGCTAAGTATATGGCTGTTGCTGGTATGTAAATCAGAGTAAGTGTCGCAGTAACTTTAAGCGTAAACCAAGGAATTAACAGGATCCAGCCAAGATTAACATTATTCTGTGCTCAAATAATTGGATTTCACGTAATTAACATGGCAACGCAGTAATTCCCGTTACTGGATGCTATTTACAGGGATTAATAGCGTAATCCTTATGAAGGTGATCACAATGCTCTAAAGGTGCTTTTGTTTACTTACACTGTCAATTTCCAAATGTTTACAAAGAAGCGAAAAATTTAAAAATATAATGGTCCGGACCGGATTCGAACCTGCGTTTCCAACGGCTTTCCGGGCCAACACGGGCGTCCTACCAACTGGACCACGAACCAGATATAAGAATATTATAGACATTTTTAGCAATTTAGTTTTTTATAGTAAATAGTTCAGTAATTCCCAAAAATACGATTTGTTCGCGTCAAATTTGTTTTTTTTCTTTTGTGAAAAAGTGATTATTTTAGAAATCGCGATTGTTCCCAATTACCACCGTGAGCACATACAAAGGTGCCCCTTTTCAGCTTTTAACTTTGTGTGAAGACTCGCTTCAACTGGAAAAGTCTCTCTAGAACTTCTAAGTGGTTTCCTTGGGGTGGTGTTGGTAGGCGTCTCCTTTAGACATCGTACTTTAGTTATTGTTTAGCGAAAAACCGTTTTCGGAATCATAAAACAACGGAATAAGTATATTTCTTTAAACATGTCTCATTTTCTTGAGTACACACCATATTTTTTATATTATACCATTGATACAAAGATCAAAGCACAAAGAAAAATTGAACTGGTGGAAAAGACCGGGAATCGAACCCTGTACCTCTGGATTACTGGTCCAGCATGTTACCCTCTCCACCACCCTAACGCTGGATAACCTTTCGACATTTTTTTTATGCTTTGTGTGTCGATCTTTGCATTGTTTATTTGAAGGGCTTTACAAATCTATATATATAAAACTCAAAGGTGACTGACTGACTGACATAGTGATCTATCAACGCACAGCCCAAACCACTGGACGGATCGGGCTGAAATTTGGCATGCAGGTAGATGTTATGACGTAGGCATCCGCTAAGAAAGGATTTTTCAAAACTCACCCCCTAAAGGGGTGAAATGGGGTTCCAAAGTTTGTATGGGGAAACAAGATTAGTTAGACTATTTTATTCGAAACTTCACAGGAGTATTTCTAACAATAAATGAGTAAACACGTGTCTCAGGTTTTTTGAAAATTCAACCCCTAAAAGGGAGAAATGTGGCGACAAAGTCTGAAAATCAGCATGGGTATCGTTTTTATGGTTTATCGGATCGCTGATTACGAAAACCACAACGATTTTAAAATCCAACGTGGCGGACGTGAGTTACCATCTCCCCTGTTGGGGTGAAATGGGGTTGAAATGTCTGAATACTAAACCGCTGGTTCTAGAGAGTTCAAATTTGGCACGTAGGTTCCTTATAAGGTGTAGGGGTGCACTAAGAAAGGATTTTTAAAACTCACCCCCTAAAGGGGTGAAATGGGGTTCCAAAGTTTGTATGGGGAAACAAGATTAGTTAGACTATTTTATTCAAAACTTCACAGGAGTATTTCTAACGAACGATAAATGAGTAAACACGTGTTTTAGGTTTTTTTTTAATTCAACCCCTTAAATGGAGAAATGTGGTAACAAAGTGAAAATCCATTGGTAATGCTTTTATGGTTTATCGGGTCGCTGATTACGTAAACCGCAACGATTTTAAAATCCAACGTGGCGGACGGGCTGGTTCTAGAGAGTCCATATTTGGAACCTACGTGTCCTTATAAAGTCTAGGGGTGCAATAAAAGAAACATTTGTCAAAAGTCACCCCCCAAAGGGTTGAAATGGGGGTCGTAAGTTTGTATGGGGAAAAAGGATTGGTTAGACTATTTTATTGAAAACTTCCAAGGAGTATTTCTAACGATAAATGAGTAAGCACGTGTTTCATGCTTTTTGAGAATTCAACCCCTAAAGGAGGAGAATAGAAATATAGATAATAGATAATAGAAAGTCTGAAAATCAACAAGGGTAATGTTTCTATGGTTTATCGGGTCGCTGATTACCAAAACAACAGCGATTTAAAAAACAAACGTAGTGGACGTGAAATACCGTCTCGCCTGTTGGGGTGCGATGTGATTGAAATTACTAAATATGAGTATGGGTGTAATTTTTATGGTTTCTTGGGACGTTAATTACGAAAATGCCACCGATTTTTGAAATTTTATATTGTGGACATGAAAATTCTTGAAAGCATTTGCGCCAAATTGCAATTTACTCGGTCCAGTAGTTTTGCAGCAAATCGGTTGTAACAGACGGACTGACAGACAGCTACACGTGATCCTATAAGGGGGTTCTATTTTTGCTTTTGAGGTATGGATAGAGACCCGTGTTATCCTAAAAGATTAAAAAAATAGTATTTGTTGGCATCTCGATCGTCTTCAATCGGTACCTAGGCGGGCGGCGCGTTGAGACGGGAGGAGTAATGATCGGGAAACTTCCTGCATCCGTAATAAATACATTCAAGTTTTTCAATAATTATGTTAAGTCATTTCAGAATTCTGAATTACGTTTATCTGGCTCAGAATAATTCATTTTTCATTCATCAACGAAGAGAACCTCAATATCTTACAATAGAACAAGACGTAACTTAGAACATGGCTTAGAATCATTAAACCAATCTCGAATATCCCAGGTCGATAAGCGGAGGCACGGGACATTATAAATGCTTTATACAAATAAAATGCACACATAACCCGGTGTCTTAGCTAACTTCACTTCAAGTTAGGAATTTTGAAGTGAACTTTATTTGGATACAGTAAAAGCTGAGATCGCTTGATTTGAGTGCTTGAGTTTTCGGTTTGATTTGTTAAAATGGAGTTGTGATAACATAAAAAGTATTTCCCAGTAATATTAGAAAAACGAAAGTCTTGTGTATGTTTGTTACTTCTTCAGTTCTTCACGCTAAAACGGCTGGACGGATATGCATGAGGGAAATGCAGATTGCAGATTATACCCTAACTTAACAAATAGCCTACTTTTATACCTGAAAAAAAGAGCATTGTTCCCGTAGGATGATGTATATTATATAGGCACGCGAGCGAAGCCGCGGGTTAATGCTAGTATTAACATATTCACATAGAGGTATAACATTATTCGGAATAAGATTACTTATTGGTTGCGGATAAATTAATGAATGGGTGTTCTTATTTAAATAATGCATGGCGTCGCGTCCGTCCAGTTTGTTTGTGTAACGAGATTGGCTGTAAACTTTTCTAAATAACCTATTCTTTCAACCATACTCTCGGTCAATACTTTAACCAATGCAGGCCAAATACGTCTCTGAATAAAACAGATGACGTATCTTCTTTAAGGCTTGCATTCACATATGTCCCTATTCCACTAAGCTTCATAACTAGATTGTTTTCGAGTAATTTTTGCATTTATCGCCCATAAAGCTTCTAGACCAAATTTATTCATAGCAATTCATACCCTTGAATTTACAATTAAAATAATCTCATTTAAATTGCTAAGCCAAGTACTCCTCACTTCACCGACAAGGCAACATTCCTAATGACTACTTCACTCTCATTTCGCATTTCGAAGTATTGAATCGAATCTAAATATTCAAATTGAACACTTACTGGTATCTTGGTAAATAATCTTATTAAAACTTTCGTGAGACATAATTTAATTATTGTATTAAGCGGTTTACACTCACGTGAAATTGTCAGGAACGGCCCGACATGTTTCGAACTCTTAGCTATTTACTTCGTTATGACGAAGCTGCCCCAGCGCCTAGCGTGTGTGTGCTGGCGTGCACGGGCACTCGAACCAGCAGTGTAGCTTGACAACGTCGTCTTGAGGTCAGTCTGTTTATATCATCTAGCTGGAATTTAGATCGGGTGGCAAGGTAAATTCTACGGGCAACCGCTCTCAGTTTCCTGTCACAAAAGTGAGCCAAAATAATCGTTATATTTAACCTCCTAAGACCCAATCTATTTTTAGGACATTAGTAATAGCGACCGACCCAGTGACCTAATTTTAGGTTTTTAGTCTGTGTCATAATTCTAGGACCTTGGGTGGATATTTGATAAATTCATACATGTCATTGGGTCGCAATGAGTACAATCTCTGGTCTTTAAAATAGGCCGTTGCGTCTTAGGAGGCTAAATAACCTAAATTCGAAATTTTAAAACCCACGCCAAAAGTAGCTGATCATCAAGAGGCCCTCATTCAATGAGTGAAAAATGCTACTAAATTTGAACATAACAACAACAAATTGGAATTCTTAGCTCCTACATTGGCTGAGATCCTGTCTCTTGTTCGAATCAAAGCTGAGTATCTTAGAAACGGCTGCAGGTATTTTCACCAAACATAGCTAAGAACCAACTCGACAGACACGGCTTTTGATTAAAAAAAAACGCTTTCGAATTTATCCATCTGCGATACCACAGACAGACACACAGATACACAAATACACCCCTCTTTATCTTCCGGGGTAAAATTAAGTAAGTATAGACAATAATGGCAACTCTTTTATATTCTTTACATGAACCCTTCACGCAAGAGTCCGACTCGCTTTTCCGTGTAAATATTTTTGTAAAACGTGGATCCCAGTACAGCAACCCCCACTACAAAGGAAGGGGTATCCTATCTCAACTACGAAAAATTTTCATTTGTCCGAAAGTATTATTTTCCTGAAACCCGTAATATTTGCAGCATTTTATAAACACTGTTAAAAAGAACCCATTAGATTCGGTTAGGTTTGTTTTGTAATTATTCTAAAAAAATAACAATTTTGGAAAAAATAGCTTTCGGACAAATGAAAATTTGGCGAAACATTACATAATTCAGTAAATAAAGGAGTTTGACCTTACAAACGGTCCGGTAGTTTTGAATTTTTTATATGTTGTCTAGGATGGTTAGCCAGTGTTTAAAATGCAAAATGCACAATTTCCCCCCCTCCGCGCCCGCCGCCATATTGAAAAAACCGGCACGTTCTTCATATTTTTGCTCATATCTTCCTTTAGGAGCATTTTGGGTAGAAGAAAGCTTTAACCATGTTATAGAGAGATAAATTTACTACATTCTTCATTTTATATTTTGTTTCTAGGACAGATAGTTACGGAGATATGCACATTTAAAAAAACGTAAAAAATCGCAATTTCCAACTCAAAAACAAACTTCTGGATTATATCTTCGTTTAGGAGCATTTTAGCTAGAACAGTGCTTGACCAATGTTGTAGGGAATTAAATTTGCTATAATTTACATTTCAGATTTTGTTTCTAGGACAGATAATTACCGAGATATGTAAAAAATAAAGCCACATTTTCCGAAAATGTATGTAAAAATGGACATTAGTTTTATAAGCAATTATATTTCCAACGTGTTTTAATTTGTCCTAGACTAGTCCGTAACTGAATGACAGCGTTCTAAACCAAGAATTTTTAGAAATTTCTTGAAAATTCGACTTTTCCAGGTTTTTTAATGTGAACATCTCCGTAACTAACCGTCCTTGAAACAAAATTTGAAATGTAAATTATAGTAAATTGAATTCTCTACAATATTGCCCAAGCACTCTTCTAGCTAAAATGTTCCTAAACGAAGATATAATCCAGAAGTTTGTTTTTGAGTTGGAAATTACGATTTTTTACGTTTTTTTAAATGTGCATAACTCCCTAACTATTTGTCCTAGAAACAAAACATAAAATGGAGAATGTAGTAAATATATCTCTCTATAACATTGTCAAAGCTTTCTTCTAGCTAAAATGCTCCTAAAGGAAGATATGAGCAAAAATATGAAGAACGTGCCGGTTTTTTCAATATGGCGGCGGGCGCGGAGGGGGGGGAGTTGTGCATTTTCGTTTTAAACACTGGCTAACCATCTTAGACAACATATAAAAAATTCAAAACTACCGGACCGTTTGTAAGGTCACACATAGTACTTTAGTCTCTATTCACCTAATTAACAGATGAGAAACAATAATTAGTGTTTCAGATAGGTAAACTAAGGAAGCAAATAATAAACTCGCGTGTTCTCTATCAATCCTGGCTTCCATCTTTAATTGCCACTTTGCTTAATCGGCCGCTTCCATTATACCAATCGATAGGTTACAACACGATCACGATAATGCGTATACATTCGATTAAAATCGAATCAGGAGCCTTTTCAATAACATTATCCTTCCGTAATACAACTAATAACTCGATGGACATTTCAAATTTTTATACGTGGATTTGAAACTTAATACACAAATAGAAAATTGTATTATTTAGGATCAGCAACCGCATTTTAGTGATTTAAAGAACTTTATCACTACCTTAGCGATAAAGTTAATGCCACACTTTGGTTTGATACACTCTCCAGTAAAACTTCCTACGATCCATTCTTATTTCTTGCGTTTCAAATATTTACAAAACAACAAATGCAGCCCGGTCTATATTTAAGAGAACCAAAACATTAGCACTTTTAGAAGGGGTCGCCGTGTGTCCTAATAAAACATAATTTAATAATAGGCTTGGTAAAATTTTTGGACGACCATGCCATCTACAAGCTGTAGGTCATTAATTTTTCATTACCATGGTTTATCCGAAATGTTTTTTTAAATTGACAATTTGATTGTTTTTAATAATAGTTGCTGAAAAGATCTTGGCCTCGAAACTCAATAAAAAAACTTGTCAATGGTTGCCACTTGTCAATTTCAAAAATTCAACGGTTTGACACTGACATGTGACAGAATTTGAGTGGTTTGACACTGACGTGTGTCAAAATTTCAACAGTTTGACACTGATATGTGACAGAATTTAAGTGGTTTAACACTGATGTGCGTCAAATTTCAACGGTTTGACATTGACAAGTGCCAACCTTCAACAATATTTAATTCATTACATAGCTGTTGAATTTCACAACAATGGCCGGAACAGAGGCAAAATTATACAGTAGAGAGTGGTCTCAGTAATCAAGCATTTCTTTGTCCTCCACCGTCCAATTACGGAAGGAACCCGATACTACTAATCGTTCAGCGGTTTTCTTCAAAGGCAGAGCAGGGTCTTTTAGGAGACTTCAGACTTGTTATAAAGATATTACATTTAATATGAAAACTGAATATTATAAAGATGTTTTCCTCCACTTCACGTTAATATTTTATTGGTAGTTTTTTAATGCAGTTTCCTGATAATATCATTGATAATTTATGATATTATATCGAAGACTGTCTGTAGATAAAGTAATTATTGAACTGTATACAATTTAAAATTACAAAAAATGTGATATCTTAGTATGATACATAATTACAGTGTGATAAAAAAATGGCTATTGCATTTTCGCGCGTGATACATGAAAACAAGGTCCCTAATTCATTCCTGATCGTCACATTTTAGTATGTTTTTTGTAATTACTATGTGTGTGACGTACTGGAATAATACATTTCATACCTAGGGCGGTGAATATGTGAATGTCCTAGATCACAGGTTTTTGTGGACTGAACCGAAGGTGATGGCCGTAAATATGCGATCTGCGGCTTTACGAATTACCACTCACACTTACGGCCTAGGTTACATAAATTACCATTGGGTACATAAATTAATAAACCCAAAAGCTGATGGAAATTCTGAAAAAACCCAAGGTTAACTTTTTTACATTTCTTTACGTAAGCTGCATATTATCGTAGAAAATGCATGGTATCTGAAGGATATCAGCATACGGTAGCGCGGGCAAAGCCACGTGGAAAATAGTTATACAATGTTGACGCCATAGGATCAGGGTAAATATTTACATGGTAAACTACAATTAGGGGAGGGAAGGAGGTCGTGGTTATGCATAATCATGTGGGATGAATGATCATTACTGTTTTTTTTTTGTATTTTGAGTAAACTTGGCGGGGATAGAAGATTGGAAATTACATACGCATGCCATTCATAATAAATAATTGTTCTATAATCTATATCTTCCGTTGTTGGTGGTCTTTTTTTTAATTCACTAGTATGTGGCTTTTTTAGGGTTCCGTAGCCAAATGGCAAAAAACGGGACCCTTATAGATTCGTCATGTCTGTCTGTCCATCTGTCCGTCTGTCTGTCTGTCTGTCTATCTGTCCGTCCGTATGTCACAGCCATTTTTTTCCGAAATTATAAGAGCTATACTGTTGAAACTTGGTAGGTAGATGTATTCTGTGAACCACATTAAGATTTTGATGCAAAAATAAAAAAATAATAATAAATATTGGGGGCTCCCCATACTTAGAACTGAAACTCAATTTTTTTTTTCAATAAACACATACGTGTGGGGTATCTATGGATAGGTATTCAAAAATGATATCGAGGTTTCCACAATATTTTTTTTCTAAACCGAATAGTTTGCGTGACAGACGCTTCCAAAGTGGAAAAAAGTTGGTCCCCCCCCCCTCTAACTTCTAAAATAAGAAAATGAAAAATCTAAAAATAACATATGATGTACATTATACTATAAAAACTACCAACGAAAATTGTTTTGAACGAGATCTAGTAAGTAGTTCTTTTTTCAATACCTAACTTTGCACCTAATTTATATGGGGCGCTATACATACCAGGTGCAAACTTAACTTAACCACTTAGGGATGGAAAGTGTTTGTACGGAACCCTCGGTGCGCGAGTCCGACTCGCACTTGGCCGGTTTTTATATTCAGTCATAGAAAGGGGTGTTTGTAGACAGTTGTACTGTGTATTATTAGGAGGAAACGTGCTAATTCTCTTTGTCCGACTCTATATAAAACATTTTATATAGTGACACCAGTATTGTTATATATCTATGGCAACGGCTTATTTTGTCATCCCTGTCATTCGATGAGATATTTTATTAAAACGAAATAAAACGTGTCTATCAAAAATACAATTCGCGTATTAATTAATTACTAGCGGATACAACAAGTATTAAGGGTCAATCTTACACAAATCGACCTAGTTCCAAATTAAGCAATGCTTGTACTATGGGTACTAGACCACGATATACATAATATATAATATACACATAGAGATAACATCCATGAACCAGGAACAAATATTCGAGTTCTTCACAAAAATATATTTGTCCTTGCCGGGATTCGAACCCAAGACCACCGGTTCCGTAGACAGTACTACAAACTGCGCTAACCGCGTCGTCTGCCTGAAATCAGACTGCCAGGGTTGTTACTTTCATACATTATTACAAAACGGCGCTTAACCCCTTACTGCATACGAAGCCATATTGGCAGATAATAAATTAGGCCTTATTGACGGTTCACTAATATGTTGCATAAAATTGATACTCATATTTTCATTTTGCATAACAACCTTTGACAGAAACATCATTTCTCCGAATTTTATTTTGCATAATTTTTTTCTCATATTGTAATGTCACATTTTTTTTTTATCAGAACTTTCATATGGCAGAATATGAATAAGCATAATATTTACATGTCCGAATAGTTATACATCTCATAATATTTATAGTTCGATCCTGTTATGGTCGCAGTTCTAACCTAACCTAACCCATTAAGTTCGGTTCTAACCTAACCTACTTTACTGCCAGCAGTTCGGTTCTGTTGTGGTCACAGTTCTAACCTAACCCATTAAGTTCGGTTCTAGCCTAACCTACTTTACTGGCAGCAGTTCGGTTCTGTTGTGGTCACAGTTCTAACCTAACCCATTAAGTTCGGTTCTAGCCTAACCTACTTTACTGGCAGCAGTTCGGTTCTGTTGTGGTCACAGTTCTAACCTCACCCATTAAGTTCAAAAAAAAAAAACTAACCTAACCTAACCCATTAAGTTCGGTTCTAACTAACCTACTTTACTGGCAGCAGTTCGGTTCTGTTGTGGTCATAGTTCTAACCTAACCTAACCGATTTTACTGGTATCAGTTTAGTTAATAATCGCCTAATCTAACCTAAAACCTAAACTAGTTTCCTAGCACTCGTCTGTCCGTAAACTATGTCTTTATGCCATAATAAATTCGGCGATATTAATGTTCTGCCATATAAAATTATGAGAAACTAGCTGTGCCCCGCGGTGTTACCCGCTCATCCCACGGGAACACTACATTTATTCGGGATGAAAAGTATCCTATGTCCTTCCCCGGGACTGAAACTATCTATATACCAAATTTCATCTAAATCGGTTCAGCGGTTTAAGTGTGAAGAGGTAACAGACAGACAGACAGACAGACAGACACACTTTCGCATTTATAATATTAGTATGGATAAAAGTCGGTGATACTAGTGTTCTGCCATTTAAAATTATGCTAAATGAATAGTATGCCAACTGACAATTATGATACAAAATGATTATGCTAAAGAATCATTCGGCTAAAAATGTTTCGGTGATAGCTGTTATGCGAAATGAAATTCGGAGAATCGATATTATGCAAGATAAAGGGAACCCCTTATTGACACGGGTCAAAGTTCAAATTCGTTTTTTTTATATATGCGGTAACGGGTTAATCACGTTCAAAAAGTGTTTAATATTTAACTACCTCGATGATCATGAACGTCCATTACATTCGAAACGTCGAGCTCGAGGTAATCAAATACAAATCTAATTATGATATAAAATAGTATGAGAAATATTTTCGGACTTCCGATAATAGGACTTAAAAAGTTATGTGGAAAAATTCGCACCCGATAGAATCAGAAATGAGGATATCCGCAGAAAAACCAAGGCAATAGCTCACAGGATTGCACGGTTGAAGTGGCAATGTGTAGCCCGGAGAATGGACGGCCGTTGGGGCAGCAAAGTCCTAGTGGCGACCACTATTGGAAAGCGCAGCGTGGGACGGTCCCCGACTAGATGGACGGATGACCTTGTGAGGGTAGCGGGGATCAATGGACGGGTCTGCACGGGATCGCACTTTGTGGCGAGCTATGTTTTGTTGAGGCTTATAATATGATCAGCAGTGGACGTTTGTAGCTGATAGATAATCAGTATTCCTGTCACCCGGTAGCAAATATATATTTTCCATCGGAGCTCTTCATCAATGAGTTACATAAATTGCATCAGGGCGCAGTTTCCAATGCTTCACAAAGGGGTTTGACAGAGTTATTCTTATTTTATTCACACTTGCAAAAGGCAAATCTGCAGTCTCTGCTTTTCCGAGTACAAGTGTGATTTTTTATTTTGGTAAACGCCTGCTTGCCTAGAAGTATGAAACTAATACTGAAATTCCCATTGCTGACCCCTTTCAGTTATAATTACAAGTATGATGTGTTATAACTATGATAACTAAAATTTACAGTTTTACAGCGGATTGTCAGTTTATTATAGTTGGTTTACCTTAATATTACGGTTGAAGATGTTATTTAAAGTAATTTCACGCCAATACGTACATTTCTTGTCATTTGTATATATCTAAGTATAATTATGGAACGTTGCTTGACCGTTTGTATAGGAACAACTGAAAATGAAAATAAAACGCACTAGTGCGAAAAATCCAAATTTTCACACAATATTTACAGCTATAAAAGTACCACTTTTTGAGCAACAGCATTAGAAACATTTTGTACAATGACTACGACTTCGGTAGCGAGTGAGACTAGCTATAGTGTGATTTCTTATCAGTCCTGTCAGCCGGTAGCAAATATATATTTTCCATCCTCACATCTCCTTCATAAATGAGCTACATATATTGCATCACAGCGCAGGTTCCAATGCTTCACAAAGGGGTTGACAGAGTTATTCTTATTTTATTCATACTCTCGCATTTTCCGTATGCAAAAGGCAAATTTGCGGCCACGGTCTTTCCGCGTACAGGATGTGCTTTTTTTTATTGTCACCATGGTATAAGAAAACCAGGTATGTTACTCCGGCTAGTGACACTTTCTACGCCACTGATTAGCTGCCGCTTTATGGTAATATTATAATTATAAGGAAAAAAAATGCCGACAGTCGTACAGTGGATTTATGCATTACAGTTTTCATGTTCTTTGGCTAAATTGTATTTTGTCGTAATAATTTATTTAAAACATTCACGATTTTATGGAATTCATACCGATAACAAGGGATAATCGGGAGTATTATGATATATCACTGGCAACACAGAAACGGATCGAGAGCCCCAACCAACTAATCATAGCGTGATGACGTCGAAAGTTCGCCTGTCATTTCGGAATGCCATACCTTCAGATTTTTATATCATTCGAAGTTGTAGTAATTAAAAGTGCAATATCTACATACTACATAGATATGACATTCCGTAGGATACTGGTATTAGGACTTCTGCCCACTTTTAATTACTACAACTTCGAATGCTATGAAAAAATTACAAAATTCTAAAATGTTGTTGGTAAAACTCAAGATAACGTTCGAAGATGCTACATGTTTGTTTTATGTGAGTAAGCCAATAACTAATTTCGTCTTTTTTTATAATTTTTTTTCGACAAATAGAACACAGTAGTATAGCTTTCGGTCTGAATAAATATAAGTAATTTGTTTTTTTTTTGTGGTTTTGTAAAAGTTTCATTGACAGCTTTTTTTAACTTATCGATGCTAAGTATACATTTTTAAACATACCCGATAAAGACGTCTCGGCAAATATATTCAACACCCTGTATGCAGGGACACTGTATATTCCTGGACAATGTTCGTCCTTTGTTTATCGCTTTTTCATCCCCTTCTAACAAAAACGGCATAACTCCCACACTAAATCCCATGATTCAGCACTATGACTCGCATTTAGAGACTCCTTTGGATTGATATTATGTTGACTACTTGTACTTGTACTTGTGAGCGGTTTTAGGGAGGTTATGTTCTACTAGCCTTTGACATAGGGTCCGGAATGTCAACGCAACTTTGTCGGGCATAAAACGCATTAGGCGGCAAGATTTCATACCGTTCGGGTTTGTTGATTGTTGAATTTTAAGGACTGGGGGAATAAATTATCGTAGATTCAATTTTATGTAGATTATGGGGATAGGGCTTACGTATCATACGTTATACCTGTCCCTATAATAAAAGAACGAAACTTTTTCTGTAAGTAGGCCAGAAGGCTAATTTTACTTGTCTGAATCTAACGGCATTTCACAAGCGGAGACCAGTGTTAAGAAGAAACGCTGTAAGAACAATAGTGAGTTTTTTTAAAGGATGCTTAACTATTAAGTACAGTTATGAACTTAACCTGACATGTACTTACATCTCTTAACAATTTAGGCATAAACGTAGTTCTCGCAGAAGCCACTAGAAACGTTGGATTTAGCCTTTGATACAACTTTGTATAATTTATTTATTTATTTAAACTTTATTGCACAAAACAAATGGCGGACTTAATGCCAAATGACATTCTGAGGTCAGACCACCATAGGGCCAAACAGAGATACTAGAAGTAGATGTATCAATTAATTTGGTAAATTTCCGCGAATTATTCATGGACGCCATTGGTTTAGGTCAGTGGTGCGTTCAATTTAAATCCCCATTTGTATCCCCAGACATTCCGATATATTTGAAACCTGGTGTAGTGATCCGACTGGCATATTTCATAAAAAAAGTAATAAAAAATTGAACGCAATCTTACATTCCGGTTTTCAATGAAATACGAAACTAGATTTACATCGCTGAAAGCTCAACGAAAGTCGATATTAAAACATGAGTACAAAAGAGCGGGCTTAATAAAACGCATCGCGTCTGGAACCGTCCGGCTGAAAGCCCACAAAGGCTGAAAGGTGACGAAGAGCTTTCCTATCGATCCCCGTAATTGTGCTGCCAGGTGCCGTACACTCAGCCAGATAACATGTAAATAACATCCCATTAACCTTAATAAAACTTTCGTGAGACATATTTAATTATTGTAGCGGTTTACACTCACGTGAAATTGTCAGGAACGGCCCGACGGAGTTACCGCGCCACTGTACATCGGTGTAGGTCGGGCCGTTCCTGACAATTTCACGTAAAATAATCCCATTACAAACAAGAAAGTATGCCATAAGGCATTATGCCATTAAGTTGGCTCTTTGTACGCTCTTTTGAGCAATAAAGTATTAGTAGATTACGTAACAGGGGTGGTAAACTAGGAGCTACTAACGAGTGTCCTTTAATGATACAGGTGCAAACTTAACGTAAACGGACGGTAAGGATAGATGAGCAGTGGTATTTGTTCTTATCAAGTCATTTTAAGAAATTGAAGAACTTTATGACGTAGAGTAGCAAAAAGTCTAGTCGGTGTGCGAGCGAGATAGGTAACGCTGATCCGCGCGTCATGCGAAGTCGCGGAAAAAGTGGTTAAGCCCCGCAGTAGGTAATTGCCACTGACTGTACGAGATATTGTAAAGCTCCGAGCTTTGAATTACTTAAAAGTTTAGTTAAACCAATATCCAGACGTCATAACTTTTTTAGATAGTGTAGCCGCAAGTTTTTTTTGGGATTTTGCAATCTTTCATTTACCTAATTTGATAATGATTGTATTACTTCATTTATCGTATTAGATATTTTTGACGTCCATGAAATAACTCTCGGTACTATCGAAGACACTGATGATAACTATACATTTGTAAACTAATATAAACCTTAAATTGCAACGTGTTAAGGTCTATGAGTGTATAGGTAACTGTGTCTTCGTTTGTATCTAATACTCATCTAAATTACTATTAAAACATTCTAAAATTTAAATGAATATTTTTTATGGAGAGGGAAATTTTTTACAGCGCGATACAACATTTGGTCGCGCGGCCTCAGCTGTAGAGCGCCCTCTGTTGGTAAAACATATTGTTGGTATCCATACTAATATTATAAATGCGAAAGTGTGTCTGTCTGGCTGTCTGTCTGTTACCTCTTCACGCTTAAACCGCTGAACCGATTTAGATGAAATTTGGCATGGAGATAGTTTAAGATCCGGGGAAGGACATAGGATACTTTTCATCCCGAATAAATTTAGTGTTCCCGTGGGATGAGCGGGTAACACCGCGGGGCACAGCTAGTATTTGATATAAATCTACCATACCTACATATGTGGTAGACTTAAGTCTATGGGCGACAGTTGCCTGAAAATAAATGATTTTATTATGATATCAGTTATAGAAGATCAAGTCATAGAAGAAAACATTTTAAAAGTAATAATCATTTTTTGCTAATTGTCCGTACCTACCGGAGTCGAGTCAAAAGTATCTTAAGTTTATTTGAGGTAGTCCAACTACCCGTGTACCAAAAATTGACAGCTGGTGGTCGTTTTGCGGAATGTGGTCGGCCCCCTTTTAACTTTTTTAATATTTAGTGTTTGTTCAAACAAAATCAAAATGTTTCTTCTGTAAATAGACCATAATTAATAGCACTTTCACATAAATGAATATGAAACTATCGGAATTTCATAAGAGGACACCGCTGTTGAGAAGAAAGCCGAAAGAAACTCAACAGTGAGGTGGGTTTTTTTTCGTATATTATACTTAAAACTATTACAATTATTATATTATGACCACGTAATTGATAGGTACATATATAGAGGAGATTTAATATAAATAATGGCCATACCACGAGACTTTATGCGGAAATTTGAAGTCTGTACCTTTTATGGTTTTAAAGATACTGTCCAGTGACAGCCATATAGAGGAGGCTTAATATTAGGTTCCCGTTAGCACCCTTTGGCTACGGAACGTACGTCAATTATAACAAACATAGAGCGTTTAAATTTATTCAAAATCAGGATAGGTACTTGAAACTGTTTACACGGAAAATAGCGCCACAAACAGATCTAACTGCGCCCTGAGCGGAGCATTCGCAATGAACGAGTATTTAGCGAACTACGAACAGGGCCTCATTCTTTGTTGATGTTGTGATCTTTATACACTAGCACATATTGGGTTACGTGCTAATCTTATAAAGATCACCAGATCGTTTCGCTGCTTTGTGGTGCCACAAAATATAAAACGTAGTAAGAACGTTCAAAATTATTTGTATACTTGTAATAAATATGAGTTACAATACAAAACAGCGTCACGCTACCTTCATCTTCACTTGAAAACAAGTTAAAAGGAAAACGGATGAATTACAAAGTGACAGAAAACAGAACTGACGCTTTATACAGTAGAAGTTCTTTGCGAACATCCTGGTACGCAACGTTAAGAAAAGGCAAAAGAAGCCAGGATTAACTTATTTTATTATATTGTTTAGCAAATAATATTATTTAACTCGAAAAACCTACCTAGTTCCAAACATCTAAATATCCGGACCAAATATGCGTACCTATACTTATCCAATTTAACTATACTTGCCCTTGTCGAACCAATCTAGATAAGCTAATAGTCGTAACGCGTACCTAATACTATATTATTTGCAGGAGCTTAAAAACGCTTATTATAATAAATAATAGTTGCCGTGCGAGTCCGTCCACATTTCTCGAGCTGTATTGTAGCTCAGCGGAACGAAAACTACCCTCTAGCGGCTCCAACACAGAATACGCTAGGGGAAAATATTCCTAATTCATACTTGCCCTTGTCCAGCTTGTTAGTTAAACGTGTGGACATACTTGATGTTACATTTGCAGGAGCTTAAAATCGCTAGCGCAATAACGAAAAGTCGTCGCGCGAGTCCGTCCGAATTTCTCGAGCTTTTGCTGTAACTCAGAGCGGAGAGACACCCTCTAGGGGCTCCAAACACAGAATACAATAGCGGAAAATATTCCTCTTTCACACTAATAATACTAGCCCTTATCCAGCTACTTAGTAAAACATGTGGTCATACTTGATGTGACATTTGCAGGAGCTTCAAATCCCTTGCGCAATAATGAATGGCCGCCGCGCGGTCCGTCCGCATTTCTCGAGCTGTAATTGTTTGCTGTAACTCAGCGGAACGAAAACTGCCCTCTAGGGGCTCCAACACAGAGTACATCTGGGAAAGATGTTCCACTTTCATCTATTTTTGAAAACCACTAGCCCGGTCGGCGAATGATCCCGAAAGGACACTCCATTTGACATTTCAAAAATTCAGCTTGTAGTGGTGTCGATGTCACATAAACATTGTAAGTCTCATCCTTATGTTATCAGTTTACCGCTTATTCGGTCAAATCGATTTCCTTCCTCATTTCAAATGTGAACCGCTAAGGAATGGAACTCGCTCCCATCTTCTTCTTCATCTTGGGTTTCTTCAGGACAATTTGAGTGAATAGGCTGTTGCTGAACCAGCGAGCTACATCTTAGTCCCCGTAGTCACTTACCATCAGGTGATAACTGAAGTAAATCGCTCATCAATTTAAAGGTTCCGTATTCATATTGTGATAAACATATTGCTAACTTAAACGAACTTTTTGAAGTGAATAATAATTTTCCCTGAGTTCTAGAAAGTAACAATAGCTATTTCATGCTGTCATTGATTGTAGTCAAAAATAAGTTTAAAAAAAAAACATTTTAGCGTGAATTTAGCCAAACTCGAGTAGTTTTTGAAACAAAAATTATCAATGATAAATTCAAACTGTAGGTTTCCAATATATAAGTACCAATAAATCGCAATAGCCCTGTTCTAAGTAGTAACATTGATAATATGTTAAGATACATGTTTGATCATAGAGAAAAATATCTAAAACTATCAGCATTTTTGAACGGATAAGGAGCCTTATGTTATGAATAATAAATAGGTAAATATCGGACAACCTCACACAAATCGATCTAGTCCCAAATTAAGCTCAAGAAGGCTTGTGCTATGGGTACTAGACGACGATATACGTACTTATATAGATAAATATATACTTAAATACATAGAACAACCATGACCCAAGCACAAATATTCGAGTTCATCACACAAATATTTGCCCTGGCCAGGATTCGAACCCAGGACCGACGGCTCAGTAGGCAGGTGTCTACAAACCGAGCCAAACGCATCGTCAGAAAAATAAATCTTTTTTGCTATTACATTTCACACCTGTGCCACTTCTTCTGTAGGTACGAATTCTAGAGCTAAATGCCTTAAACGCTTCGCACTCAAAACGTTTCGATAACAAATTTCACTCCCCAGCGATCCGGTGAGGTGGGATGAAATATAGTGGGGGGGGGGGGGGAGAATTCCCGGCGGAGGTAATGTATTGTGACGTGAAGGTGTATTATTGCTTTGTTTTATCTTAAATGGAGTTGTGAGATTGGGAAATATGTGAGTATTTTTTGGAATACGGCAGCGAAAATGGGGAAAAGAATTTGGTTTTGATTAGATTGGATTACCTACAGTTCTTTTTAGTACATGAAGGTTGCCTGTGAAGCGAAGCGAAAATGAACCAATCAGGCTGCGTCTTTGCGAAGCCTAAAAGGAGTGCTTTTAAATCTGGGTACTGTTATTGGTCCATTTTAAACGGACAGCCTAAAAGGGGTATATAATACACACTACACAGTGATCGGCACGGCTCATACAACATCGTAGTATTCGACGTAAAAAATACGAACATGATTGTAGGTTATCGTCGGGGATACCGCAAGTAACAAGTGTAGATAAGATTCAATATTCAAACAAATGCTAAGTATTTTATTGAAATGAGAACTTTATCGACAGCTGATATTTACGCGATATTGCACTATCCTCTACGTTATAGCTATAACCACAGAATAAAGTATAACCTAGGTAATCGCAGGCGTTTTCCGCAACTCGACGTCTTACAATACGCCTATTTTGAGAACATAATTTTAATAGCTACCTATATAAATTTAACATTATTATATTATGCTCCATAGTTTTTTTTTTTAGCAATCATGATCGTTGGATTATAATTATGCTCATATTCAAATTACTAATAGGAAACCCGTGTTGCCATGGTGTTGCACGGGCCGGCCGTGCCGATCACTGAATGGGTCATTGTCAGTTCAAAAAACAAAATTTGTCCCTTCGGTGGCCAAAAGTTAAGAGCTTGTGTAAATCTAGGTTATTGTAGAGAACAACCGCGTCCGTCGGCAATCGTCTACATGGACACTCCGAAACTCAGCGATGAGCAAGGAGCGAATGGACTGTAATAAGAAAATAGGTAACGAAACGGACGAACGAAAACGCAAACTAAAAATCAACGGTATATATTTACACAAATTAACAAACACAACAAGGATCGGAAAACACTTTACTCTTAACTAATATAGTCTCTGTCTAGAATGAATTTAACACTGATCGCGGACCGATGGTACTACGCTAACACTGGTTAAACTAAATTCGCGGACCGATGGTACTACGCTACTGTATACAAAGATGGTTAATACTCGGAAGTAAAGTGGAGAAGTGAAAACTGTGGCGGATCGTTGATCAACGCACTGACTACGGAGTGATACTCTACGTAGACTGAAGGTGAACTGAACTGTACTGTGTGGCGGATCGATGATCAACGCGCGGACTACGGAGTGGTACTCTACGTAGGATACAAGATGACTGTGTTTTCATAGAAAAATGGCCGTCCTTTTATACAAATCGACTCTAGGATCAGGGGGACGCCCGCCCTGTCTTTCTACATTAAATTACAAAAGTTATACATGACTGAGCTTAAAACTAACTTATTCTACGGATTGACGCCGTTAGAATTTACAATATATCTGCGTGTTTACGCTGTGGGAGCTCCCGTCCGACTGTGAGGCGTGAAAATACCTAAAGATTCTTTGTCCCCGGCAAGAGGCCGTCTCGCTCGCACCGTCCGAGATATACACTCGCGCGGTCACTCTTAACGCGCTGCGCGCTGCGAGTCCCGTTTAGTCTCTGATTTGTCGTGCTCTCGGACGGTTGCGGCTGGGACAATGTTTTACAAAATTACTTTATTTACTGAAATCTACAGTCTTACAAAGTTTCAAATTGATCTATAATTTTTCCTTAATTTTTACATCGAACGTAAACAAAGATGACTCATCTGTGTTCGACCAAGAAGGGAAAGTTTCCGATGAGTCACCTTTGTCTTTACGTGGTCTTTTTACTAAGATATGACGGGAGCTCTACATGAATAAATGATTATACACAAGGGAAATAAATCCTTTTAGCCACTTTTACGGGCAACAATCTTACATCTAGTTTATAAGTAATATTTATTTATTAATTTCCTTAAAAACTAAATGCTTCGCAAAGCTGTCCGCAACAGTCTCCCCCCGTCGAACTGCCGCGTAGACTCGGGTTGCATGGGGAGGACAGCTTCCGCACGGGCGTCGAAATACGCCGCCCTTGGTGTGCACGTTCCCGTTCTGCACCTCGCCGTCGGGACCCGGATGTGTTGCCTCGTTCCTCGGGTCCACGGAGACGTATGTGAGTGGCCGGGCGCTGACATCGCCTCGGCCTCGGCGAGCAGCGTCGACGTCTCCTCTTCTTGGCGCCATGGTTGGGCGCGCCGTCATGGCGCGTGATGTTGTCAGGGCGCGCGCTGTGGTAGCGCGTCGCGACGGTGGCGTCAGGTGGCGCGCTATGATTGCGCGGGGCGTCGTCTCGTGGGACGCGGCGCTCGACTCCCCCCGTTGTGCGACAGCACTGAAGCGGGGGCAACGCCTGGCGGCGTTGAGTGTGTGCGCTGCGTGGTGGCTGCGCTTCGTGTCGGCTGTCGTAGCGCGACACGGCTGCGGCGGGAGTAGCGGCAGGTGCCGCGGCGGCAGGCGACGCGAGCGGCGTCGTGGCCGGAGTGGCGGCAGGCGACGCGGCCGGATAAGCGGCGGGCGCCGCGGCGGCAGTGGCGGCTGGCGACGCGGGTGGCGTCGCGTCGGGTGTGGCGGCAGGTGACGCGGGTGGCGTCGTGGCCGGTGTAGCGGCAGGCACCGCGGCTAGAGTGGTGGCAGTGAAACGTAGTCCTTCCAAGCTCGGCTAAATTAATTTTTGGAAGGCCGTTCCAAAAGGAAAGAGCCAATTTCTTTCCAAAAAAAACAATGTGAGATATAAAAAAAAACCAACTAAAAGTTTCTCACCACTAAATAAATGAATAAACTCATTAGTGGAGTATATTGTGACCTAGAAAAAGGATGCCTTTCAATAATATTAATCAGGTAACCTACGTGGAATATTAAAGGAAAAATGTGGTAATTACTACAACTTTATTTTATACATTAGGCTATGTACACACTTAACCTATGCCTGCAGAACTGTTTAAATCTAGGACACGCTTATAAAAGTAGCTCAGCCAGTATCACTGGGTGTATAATATGTTCGACTTAGTCTATATATCAGACCTAAATTTTAACAGTGCCAACAACGTTATTTAACTCTAAGTGAAATCCTACTTCCCTACGTTTTTAATGTCTAAAGCAGACTGACACGCACCTTGCTTAGTCCGTACTCAGAACCTGCCCTGATTGATGTTACTTCTTTGCAGTGTGCTCGGGACCCCAGCTACGGAGAGATTCCGGCTATGCTTCTGTCTCGATCATGCAGAACAGGCCAGTGTAGTGAAGAAAACAGGAATTTACCATGACAGACCCGATGCAGAATTAAATTTGGAAAATGTTTTTACCTTAAGCCATGAGGTAAGTTAAGTGGATTTGTGTTTAATTTAAATTTCCAAAAACAAAAGGTTCATCTCAATTTAATTTTTAATCTTTAATTTATATCTTTAATTTCTAATTTAATTTCTCATTTAATTTTTAATGCCCTATCCTCGCTGAAATAGAAATAAAATCCTGCATTAGAATAGTGCAATCATAAGACACAATGCTTTACATTTAAGCAGAGAGGTTATGATAATCTGCTTACCGGAGCGACTCCAAAATCTTGAGTGCCTCCGCAGAAGATCTCCCACCCGCCATCAATAATGTGGCTAAAACAAGGAACCAGCAGTTAAAAACTGAACGAGGATACAAAGACCAGAAACTAATTATGTGTAAGATCACTACTCACGATTTCTAATCCCGAAATAACACTTCCACAGTTCCCTCCATCGGAAATGGCGTCGGTGCACCAAACTCACGACACAGCTGCTCACACCAGGAGCCAGATGAAAATGGCACAACATTTCGGAAATTCGTATCAAAACGGATATGTAGCTTCTACAGACTTCAATGGTTTCTAGTAGTAAATAGGGTTGCCTATTTTGATTGTGAAGACTACCCAATCAAGATCCCTGGTTCACCTTTATTTAATTATAGTAATTAAGAAATAACATATACTGTATTTTAATATTTATGTTTATTTTTCTTATACTTTATTTTAAATTATTATATTTTAAGGATGTGTAAATAATATTATCGAATATATGTTATTTCTGAATTTTACCCTGTCATATGAAATATTTATCTAGCAACCCTGACCTATGACAGCTTTACTCCCGTTGCTAGACTAGAAAAATTATATATTGTGTTGTCCTACTCAAAAAACAATAGAACGTTTAAGGTATGGTTATAATTGTGACAATTACGACCATGAAACTAAATATCAAAAATACACCACGTGACAATACCCCCCCCCATACGAAAAGATTCACTAGGAGGACCTACACTATACCCAAAACAACCAACACCTAATAGCTACGGCTGGTACGGACTCGAGGGACGCCTTGGACAAAACTGTATACTAAAAAATTTAATGTTACTAAGTTTTCCCAAAAAAAAAATCACTACCAAACTATTAAAATGACTACTACCAAAAGACTAAACTGCTATCCTTCGAACCCGCGCCAATGACCCTAAATGACTATGTATACGTAGGTAAATCACCCTACAGTTGAGTAACCCATACTCAAACCTAACATGCAACTAATAAGAAAAAAATGCACGGTGCTAAACGGTTGTGAACGATGGCGGCGCGGCGAACAATACCCAACATCTACCTACTCGATATGTGGCCGCGCGTCCACCGATCACTAGCCCGGTTTGTGCTATATAAGCACGAAATCTTTTTTAAAGAAAAAAATACAAAATAGGACCTACTGTCCTAAAAAAAATCAATCCATTTATGTGAAACCCTTCCTTAACCTTTTCAACACAACAACCTTGTGTTGAAGAGGTTAAAACCAACAGCCAGGACAAATGTTCAGCATACATAATATATCTCCGCTAGTCCGGGCGAAACAGTGCCGAAAATGTAGTAAACTACTCGGAACACTGGGCTGATTTCCAGCACAACCAAAATCCAGTAAAATGTGTTGACACTAAGTCCGAACACAACAAAGATTGAGTGTAGCACCACAACATGTAAGTACTTAACTCGCTCCTGAATCCAAAACCAAGAAAACCAAAAGAATGAATCGTTTATAATAAAAACAAATGTAAGCTAATCGACAACGATCGCTTTCCCTCAACTCAAAACAAAATTACCTCATACCTGTCGACTGGCTCTGAGGAAACAAAATCAAAAACAATACTGCACAACAAAACACCCACACATCCACACATGTACGGAAAACGCCGATTAAACCTTTGTTGGATGTGCGTACAGTATCTAAAAAAAACCTCAATATCTTTTACGTGTTTTCGCACGATATCTAAATATGCACAAAAAACCCTCAATATTTTTTACGTGTTTTCGCATGATTTCTAAATATGCACAACATTAAAGACGGCTCTTGTTACTCATCGAGCTAGGATTGAGCAGCTCCAATTTTTCATAACTCTCATAACCCTTTCATACGTCACCTTTCATAATTAAGTAATGAGTCAGTTTATCCTGCTCACCACGGTCCTTTTAATTTGTGATTAAATATGACTTTGCGATATTTAACACTAATGCTACATAACAACCCTACTTAAGTACGTGTCACCATGCTCTGTTATTTATTGAACAGTGGCGGCGCGACGAGCAATACCTATTGTATACGGGTCGCGCGTCCACTGATCACTAAATCAGCAGCTGTAACCTTACGCTTTTAAGTCTTTAATGTGCCATGAACCTATAGGATGGCCGTCCATCCTTTCCAATTCATAAACTAAAGGAGATAAAACCCTTTTACCCTACATTTCTCGTATTTAGGCGCAAGCTTTGACATCTTAAAATTCATAGCGTCACTCTGGACGTATGAACGTTTCCAAACAACATCTCCTACTGAAAACTTAGCTGAACGTCTTCTTAAGTTGTAATACTTAGCATTTGTTTCATGTGCTTGTAACAAACGTAACCTAACCTGTTCAAAAATATTTTTCAAGCAACCAAACTCGCCGGCATATTCCTCTCTAGGAATGGTAACCGAATAATCCTGACCAGTATCCTTATAGAACGAGCCGTTTATGACTGGTTCCCTAGCGTGTACTAAAAAGAAAGGAGAAAACCCTGTGGACTCATTTACTGCACTGTTTAAGGCAAAACGAATTTGGTGCAGATTTTCATCCCAAGACCGGTGATTGTCCTCTACGTACGACGCTACGGCCGTCATAACCGTCTTGTTATACCTTTCTACCAGGTTAACCTGCGGCGTATATCTTGGTCCATAAAAAACTTTAGGTACGTTGTAACGCTTCATTAGCTGCTTAAACTCAGATCCCGTAAATTGAACCCCATTATCGGTAATTACGGTTTCCGGTACACCATGTTCCAAAATGATATGTTTCTCAAAATGCTTCGCCACCAACGCACTAGTTGCGCGGCGAAGTGGAAATAGCAGCGTGTACTTTGAAAAGCAACATGTAACAACAAACAAGAACGTATAACCTGCTCTAGAACGCGGAAGTGGACCGACCAAATCAATACTAACCACTTGCATTGGGCGGTGACATACTTTTGGCTTACCCATCAGACCAGGAGTTGTTTTCTGTGAATGTTTATAGGCTGCACAGGTATCGCATGCCTTCACATACTCCACAACGTCCTTGTACATACCAGGCCAAAAGTATGTAAGCGCCAATCGCCGATGAGTTTTAAAAACTCCTAAATGTGCGGCAGTAGGATCGCAATGGTTCTCTTTCAAAACTCTCTTCCGGTCATTCTGTCTCACTACCTCCTTCCAGTCAAATTCTCTTAAAAGGTTATATTTGCTCTTACTAAAACGAAACAGCTTTCCATCCCTGACACAATAGTTCGGGAAGTTTGCTGGAAAAACCTTACAACCGTTCAGCGTCTTGTCATACCAATCATCATTCACGTCATCATCGACCACTACGTCTACGGCTTCAACGGGCATTAACCTGGACAATGCATCTGGCACAACGTTCTCGGTGCCTTTCCTGTGCTCAATATCAAAATTAAATTGAGACAGTCTGCAACCCCAACGTGCTAATCTGCCAGATGGATTTTCCAAGTTCATGAACCAACGTAATGAAGAGTGATCGGTAATCACTTTAAACCTACGTGAACCTAAATATGCCTGAAACTTCTCGACAGAGAAAAGAACTCCCAGTGCTTCGCGTTCTGTGGCACTATAGTTGCGCTCACACTTGTTAAGAGAACGACTAACATACGCTATGGGATGCTCCTGACCATCGATCGTCTGCGATAGCATACCGCCGATTCCATATGAAGAAGCGTCACAATGCACTGTAAACGGCTTGTCAAAATCAGGGACAGCTAAGATTGGTGCTGACACTAACGCATTCTTCAATGTGTTAAAGGCGTTCTCGGCCTCTGCAGACCAAACGAATGGTGGTGCATTCTTTCCCTTCGAGGTCAAGCGATTTAAAGGGGCAGCTATACTCGAAAAATTTCGGATAAACCGGCGATACCATGAGCATGTCCCTAAAAATATCTTCACCTCGCGAGAAGTCGTGGGAATGGGAAAGTTCAAGATGGCGGACACCTTCTCTGGGTCTGTACGCAAGCCAAACTCGTCTACTACGTAACCCAAGTACTTAATAGACTGTCTGAAGAACTTGGACTTTTCAAAATTGACTGTCAAGTTCGCCATCTTCAGCTTTTCCAACACACGATTCAACAGCACTAAATGAGTCTGAAAATCTGATGAACAAATGACTATGTCGTCTATGTAACAGAAGACGAAACCGTTCTCAATGTCGCTGGTTATATTATGGTCTATAAGCCTATCCATGAGCCTCTGCTGTCGGGCAGGTGCTCCCGATAATCCGAACGGCATAACTTGGAATTTATACAACCCGCGACCAGGTACCGTGAAACTCGTCTTCTCCTGCGAGATCTCATGCAAAGGAATCTGCCAGAAAGAGGAACTTAAGTCGATAGACGTCAGAAACTTCGCTTCCTTCAAACTATCTAAAATCTGCGGAATATACGGAATGGAATACGAATCCCCTTTCGTCACCGCATTTAATTTCCTACAGTCTAAGCAGAATCTCCAATCCCCATTTGCTTTCTGAACTAAAAGTACCGGATTATTCCATGGGCTTTCGCACGGAGTAACGACACCTAACTCCAACATCCGATCTAATTCCGAACCTAAACTTGCCCTCTTTTCCGGAGAGAGTGGATACTGTTTGGTCTTAATAGGTGGAGCGTCGCCAGTGTCAATGACATGTTCCATTAAAGACGTCCTACCTAAACCCTTTACTTCGAACGAGATATCCTTAAACTTCCCCACTACGGCGTTCGCGAGCTCTTGTTGCGTTGGAGACAAGTGATCGTACGACTGAATTGAATTTACCTGTTCAGAACCGATTCCATTACATAAGTCAAAATATTTGTCTGGTGTCTTAATATATGCAATGTTGTCCAAAATTTCCGGGGCCAAACTAAAAACTTTCCAAAAATCAATCCCCAAAATAACGTCCGTAACAATATTGGGTATAACTAAAAATTTAATAACATTTGTAACATTTTTAAATGTTACCGGAACAAAAATGTACCCTATTGACTGGACTATAACGCCATTTGCAACATTGCATGAAGTTAAGTCAGTGGCCTTCATTTCGAAACCGAATTTAACAAAATCTTCATGTGAATTGTTTCCCAAAATACTAACTGAAGAACCACTGTCCGCTAATCCGTAAACGTCAAAATAATCACACACTCTAAATTTCAAAAATGGTCGAATATCGCTTTTATTTGGTGTAAACAGAACCGTAGCAATCGAATCGTAATTGCGAAATTGTGAAATCGGATCGTTTAATTTATCCCTAAAACTGTCACTGCGGTTCTGACCTACTAGTTTTTTGATTTGTGTGAAACGGAACGTTTTTTCTGACTCTGTGAGCTTTGACATTTGTCACAATCTTTAATCAAAACTCCCTGTTTTCCACAACCGAAACATTTTATTTGAACATCATTCGTGTTACGCTTTCCCTTACAGAATCTAAAATTATGATTCGTTTTACCACAACGATAACAAACAGGAATAATCGAAGTTTCCCGCACATGTGTGGAATTTCCATCAAAACGCTGCCGCTGTTGTGTTCTAGAAGCTGGCTGACTCGAAAAGCTACTACAATGCGATGAATCTAAGGAATGTTTTGTGCTAACATCAACGGCGTTAACTTGCTTGGACCTGCCTTTGTATGCGAAGTCGTTACTAAGTGTATTTGTACCCGATTTGGACGGTTCGACAAAAAGTTGCGCGCGTACATTCGCCGCCTCAAGCTTACGACAATTTTCTTTCAATTCTGCAATTGAAGTGATGTTAACTAAAGCCAGCTGTTTTGACAAGCTGGGTCTAATGTTGTGCAACAAAATTTCTAACTTCGATTCCTCAGACAAAGCATTTTTTAATCGAGAAAACATGCAAGACATGATCGCTACATATATGTGAATTGGCTCATCTAAACCCTGAGTTCTGGATCTAATCTCTCCTAACAATCTGTAATCATAGTCCGGGGTATCGAACTCGTGAAGCAAAATATCTTTCAGCTGTGTCCACGATGAAACCTGTTCCCGAATACCTCTGAACCAAAACAAAGCATTATCGGTGAACAATTGTGCTGCTGAACAAAACAAAGCCGAATCCGAAACACCATATGCGAGCTTCAACTCATCAACACGCTCGAGGAATGACCTGGGATCGTTATTCCCATTATAACGAAGATTCCATTTCGCGACATTCTGATTGCCGGAACAAACTACCTGAATTTCTCTGTCTGAAACTTGCCGTGTACTAGAACCACTAGAACCCTGAAGGTTCGAATCAATTAAACTATGAGCACCCGATGACTGACCTGCGTTCTCTAATTTTTTTAATAAAGATTCTAATTGTGAAGTGAGCGCTGTTTTTATTTCTAACATTTCACTATCATTGTTTGTCTTAATCCTTAATAGCCTGTGATGTAAATGATTTCCTAAAGCTTTAGAACGAACTAAAGATTGCCTATCCTTGGTCTGAATGTACCTATTCACACTCGCAGACAAATCCTGAAGTTTGGACTCGATGATGTCAAGTTCGCTGTCACCGGAGAAATCTGTTTCAAAAATTGCCTCTGGAGGGCATTCAGGCAATAACTGTCTAAGCTGCTTCCTCATTCCATCTACAGTACTAGCAGGTGTCTCAGAACGAATAGTCACTTCATAAAATAACTCGTCTTTTAACAAGGAATGGAATTGTAAACGCTCCATTGTTGTAAAAAAAAAAATAATCTAATAATATGTTGGCTCTGTTAATTACAAAGAAACTTACTGATATTCTGCTATTTCGCAATATAAATTGTTTTCCTGAACAACTTTTGTTAAATATACACTTCAAATTACATAAATTTCGTTACTGTTTGAATAAAGTAGCAAGTAAAAAAAACCCAATTCACAATTATTTGTCTATACCACAATTTTGTATCCAAATGAATTTTTAAATAAAGAAAGTTTTCCTTAATATGCACCAAACAACAAAATTATCATTAAATTTAACAATGATATTGAATAATGTTCACACTTTATCTCTGAAAATAACAAGAACTTCAAAGCACAAAAGCAAAAAAAAACAACCTCAAATCGAAATTCCAGTGCTTAAATAGACTTTCTTTTTAAACTTAAAAAATGTGGTAACACTAAAAAAGTTGAAAATACTAGTTCCTATAATCAAAACTTTCACTCTAATATGAATTTAATATCAAACTTGTGTACACAATATGGAAAATATGTTTCTGAAATAGCAAAAATATGTAATAATTTGTTACTGTTTACTCAATTTAAATTATACCAAACATCCAATATAAAAGTATAGTGCTCAAAATTTGATTTCCTGTTCTGTAGTCTAGCACTCAAATGTCAGATTAAGTCTCAAATGAACACAGAAAAAACGTGCTAAAGCCGTTATGAAATGATTTCTTTCTCGGAAAAAACGTAAAAATATGCAGAAATATTGTTCAAATATACACAAAAGAGCAATATAATGTGTGGAAAATGTCTTAACACAGTGTAATACCAGGGAAATGCAAACAAATATGGATTTCTTCAAGAATAATATGTAAGTACAAAATGTTTTAACAAAACGATTGTTGGCACTTTTAAATCAACCTGAATATTACTGAAAGGACTGTAAATCACTAAAAGAAATAACCACTGGGGACCATTTGAAACGATGGCTGCCTTAAATTACTAAAAATAAACCACTGGGCACCATTTGAAACGATGGCTGCCTTAAATTACTAAAAATAAACCACGTTGGGCGCCATTTGAAACGTAGTCCTTCCAAGCTCGGCTAAATTAATTTTTGGAAGGCCGTTCCAAAAGGAAAGAGCCAATTTCTTTCCAAAAAAAAACAATGTGAGATATAAAAAAAAACCAACTAAAAGTTTCTCACCACTAAATAAATGAATAAACTCATTAGAGGAGTATATTGTGACCTAGAAAAAGGATGCCTTTCAATAATATTAATCAGGTAACCTACGTGGAATATTAAAGGAAAAATGTGGTAATTACTACAACTTTATTTTATACATTAGGCTATGTACACACTTAACCTATGCCTGCAGAACTGTTTAAATCTAGGACACGCTTATAAAAGTAGCTCAGCCAGTATCACTGGGTGTATAATATGTTCGACTTAGTCTATATATCAGACCTAAATTTTAACAGTGCCAACAACGTTATTTAACTCTAAGTGAAATCCTACTTCCCTACGTTTTTAATGTCTAAAGCAGACTGACACGCACCTTGCTTAGTCCGTACTCAGAACCTGCCCTGATTGATGTTACTTCTTTGCAGTGTGCTCGGGACCCCAGCTACGGAGAGATTCCGGCTATGCTTCTGTCTCGATCATGCAGAACAGGCCAGTGTAGTGAAGAAAACAGGAATTTACCATGACAGACCCGATGCAGAATTAAATTTGGAAAATGTTTTTACCTTAAGCCATGAGGTAAGTTAAGTGGATTTGTGTTTAATTTAAATTTCCAAAAACAAAAGGTTCATCTCAATTTAATTTTTAATCTTTAATTTATATCTTTAATTTCTAATTTAATTTCTCATTTAATTTTTAATGCCCTATCCTCGCTGAAATAGAAATAAAATCCTGCATTAGAATAGTGCAATCATAAGACACAATGCTTTACATTTAAGCAGAGAGGTTATGATAATCTGCTTACCGGAGCGACTCCAAAATCTTGAGTTAAACTGCCTCCGCAGAAGATCTCCCACCCGCCATCAATAATGTGGCTAAAACAAGGAACCAGCAGTTAAAAACTGAACGAGGATACAAAGACCAGAAACTAATTATGTGTAAGATCACTACTCACGATTTCTAATCCCGAAATAACACTTCCACAGTTCCCTCCATCGGAAATGGCGTCGGTGCACCAAACTCACGACACAGCTGCTCACACCAGGAGCCAGATGAAAATGGCACAACATTTCGGAAATTCGTATCAAAACGGATATGTAGCTTCTACAGACTTCAATGGTTTCTAGTAGTAAATAGGGTTGCCTATTTTGATTGTGAAGACTACCCAATCAAGATCCCTGGTTCACCTTTATTTAATTATAGTAATTAAGAAATAACATATACTGTATTTTAATATTTATGTTTATTTTTCTTATACTTTATTTTAAATTATTATATTTTAAGGATGTGTAAATAATATTATCGAATATATGTTATTTCTGAATTTTACCCTGTCATATGAAATATTTATCTAGCAACCCTGACCTATGACAGCTTTACTCCCGTTGCTAGACTAGAAAAATTATATATTGTGTTGTCCTACTCAAAAAACAATAGAACGTTTAAGGTATGGTTATAATTGTGACAATTACGACCATGAAACTAAATATCAAAAATACACCACGTGACAGCAGGCGACGCGGGTGGCGTCGCGGCCGGAGCAGCGGCGGGCGCCGCGGCAGGAGTGGCGGCAGGCGACGCGGTGGGCGTCGCGGCGGGTGTTGCATCGGGTGTGGCGGCAGGCGACGCGTCAGGCGTCGCGGCGTGCGTCATCACCCTCTGTCGTTGTGTTTTCAGCCGGTTGTATTGGGAGAACCGGCTGATGTCGGGCAGTGGTGTTGTCCACACGCTCGTAGCTGCGACTTGATGCGGCTGGGCTTCCGTTGCTTCTTCTGTGGGCGGCGTCGGCGTCTCCTGTGGCCACTCCGCTTCAGGCTGCCACAGGAATTTGGGGCCGTTGTACCACCGGGCGCTTATGTCCAGGCGACGCGCGCTGTCCGCCCTCTTCTTTGCGCGTTGACGTGGTGTCTGCGCGCGTGGCGTCGTGCGCGTTACGACGCCTTCCTCCCCCCGTCGACTAGTGACGTCGAAACGGGGGCAACGCCGTGGGCGTTGTTTGCGCGGCGTCGCGGCGGGCGACGCCACTGATGTAGCGTGTGGTTGGGGTGACGCCGCTGGCGTCTCTTGCAGGCTTCTTGGTGGGTTCGCTGTGTGTGAGGTTACACCGCGTCGGTGTATGGCATGGCCGTCGTCTCGGCGTAGGCGGCGGGCGTCGTCTTCTCCCCCCGTCGGCACGTACTGTACTCGGGGCGACGCCGCCGAAGTAGGTTGGGTGCAGGGATCGACTTCCTCTGCAGGCTGCCGTTGCTCATCTTTCTTGGACGGCGCGTTCCGTAGTGACATGAGTGACGCCGTCACGGGCTGGGGCTCACGTAGTGGCGTTGGGTCGTCTACGGCGTGGCAGTGCAGCACGGCATGTGGTCTGCTCGGGTGCTGCTGTGGCGCCGTCCCAAAGATTACCCAACCCAAGGGAGACAGTTGGGCGGCGGGCTCGTTGTGTCTGCCCACGCGGAGAGCGTAAGGCAGCATCAGGTGCCAATGGTCGGCACCGATGAGGATGCGTGGGCGGGCTTGGCTGTAGCAGGCTGCGCCCATGTCGGTGAGATGCGGGAACTGCGTGACATCGCTTCTCTCGGCCCGTTGTGCGCGTAGGCCCAAGTCATCGACGGTGCGTAGCTCGATTGGATGCGCAGGGCCGCCTGTCTGGCTGCGTACGTGGGCGTGTACTCGACGACTCTTCTCACTGGCGGTCATGGATCCCACGCCTTGTATGTGTAGGCGCGTGGTGGCGCCGTCCGCGCCGATCTCGTCAGCAAGGCTCTCTTCCATGAGCGAGATTGTTGAGCCCTGGTCCATCAGAGCGTAGGCTTGTGTTTCGCCGCGTGGTCCGCCAATGATGATCGGGATGATCTTCAGGAGCACTGTAGTGGTGTGTCCGAACTCTGCCGTGTTGGAGGTGAATTCGGAAATGCACGCCGTCGTCTCGGGTGCATCTTCAGTTGTGCGCGTAGCAGGGCGCCGTCGCGGCGCTGCAGTGTGTTGCGCAGAGATTGGTTGTGGCGGAGCGGCTGGCGTAGCACTCGGCGTCGCGACGACTTGCTCAGTCGCGATGGGGGCCGGCGCGTACGGATAGGGCGCGTACGGGACGGCGTGTTGCATCGGCGTATACGGCGCTGGGGCGTTCAACGTATACTGCGGTGCGTTCGGTGTCGCGGCGAATTGCTCAGCCGCGTGGGGTGCCGGCACGTACTGGCGGTAGGCGAACGGCTCGGTGGTACACGGCGCTGTGGCGATCAACGTGTACGGCGCGTTCGGCGTCCAAGTGCGTGGCGGTGTTGGTTGCGCCCTGTCTGGCGCATTGCTCGGCGTTGGGCTTGCATCGGCGTGTAGCAAGCGGTGATGCGGGTAAGTGCACCCGGGAACATCACAGCCGCGGGCACGGCACTGGTCGCGGCGATGCCGGCGGTCCAGGCACGTGACGCAGAGCTTGTTGTTTCGGACCCAATCCCATCGGGCTCCGATTGATATCTCGCGAAGCTTGCGGCAGTTTGTAGTGGAGTGAGTGCCGCCGCAGTACAAGCAGCCGTCGGCGTGCTTCGTCGCGTATATGTGCGCACGATCTTCGTGAGGGCGTCGTACGTCTCCTCTCCCGGCGCCGCCGCTGGTTGCTCGGTTGTCTGGGACGCGCTTCGATCCCCGTAGCTCGGCGGCGGGCGTCGGTCTTCGTGTCGGCGCCTTGGCGTGTGAGAATTCCATCTCGGCATCGCTTTCTTCAAGGAGGAACTCCGCCATCAACATGAGTTCGTTTTCGGCGGAGCTCAGGTGCTCCTTAGCGTAGGAACACCAGCGACTGCGCAAGTGTGGGCTCAGTCGCTCGGTGACTTCCCGGATGAGAAGTGGGTTGGCGCCGTAGCTTCGGCGGTCCAGATCCACAAGCGTCGACACGATGTTCATGATGCGTATGGCGAATTGGTTGAGATCATTGGCGCTCGGTCCGAGCGGCGGCATTCTGCGCAGCTCGTCGATGGCGCGATCAATGAGTAGATCGGTGCGCCCGAAATTCTTCTTAAGGACCCGTATGATTAGGTCGGGTCGAGCGGACGAGGCGATCATGTGCTGCACACATTGACGGGCTTCTCCTCGCAGGCAGTGTCGCAGGCGTGCGACATTTTCGTATGCGGAGTACTTGTAGCGTGTGGTGCTCTCGGTGTATGAGTTGTAGAAAGTGAGCCATTCGCTTGGCTCCCCGGAGAATGGCGGCAGCTCGTAGACTTGTTTCGGAGGCGGCCGCATCATGGTTTCAATGGTGTCGGTGAGGCGGTCGATCACACGGTCTCGACTCGTTGAGCGTTCTCGACGGCTGTATGGTGACCGGGGCTCCTCTTCATGTCGCTTGCGTGTCTCGCGTTGCGGTGTAGGATCCCGTGTCTGCCTCGCTTGGTCCGCGTCGGCAGGGTGGACGTTGGACAGCCAATCGTTGACGCGTCGCTGTGAGTCGGCTTGTGAACCGCCGGCCCGAGATTGCTCGTCGATGCGCTCCATTTCGACGGCGAGCCTCTTTTCTACGAGCTCGCGTTCCATCCGGATTTCTTCGCAGCGAAGTTGCTTGAGCCGCTCCATAGCGGCGAGCTCCGCCTCGCGGCGGAGCACGTCCGTCGCGTTCGACGCTCTTGAGTGAAGTGATGACGGTCGGCTTTTTTTTTTTTTTTTTAGACATGACTTGAACTGTATCAGGGCTGGTTAGCCCTCACTACCAGTAGTCGGACTTTGTGTGGGAGTATAACCCGCTAATGGGATTATCTCCGCGCCACAGGGGTAATTTGGGTTGGGGTGACGCGGGCGCACTGGGCGCATGGACTGCGTCGTGATAGACTGAACCGAATCAGTCTGACTTAGGGCGGGAGGAGAGTGAAAAGAGAATCGGGTTATGAAAAAGAGAAAAAAGAGAAGAAACGCGAACTAAGTAGCGGTAGTTCCCCGCCGGCGGGGATTACGCTGAGGTGCCGTTCGGAGAGTTCGCGGCGACCATCGCTTGGATCGCACCACCACCCGAAAAAGTTTTAATTGCAACGTGTTTTTTTTCTTTATTATATTTTTATTTAACGACCGAATATTAAAATTATTGTGCCTATTATATAAAACAATAGATCATTCCTCAAATAAAATAAGATTTTTCAACTTATTACTTGTTGTAAATATAATAATAATTTATAATTTCAACATTTATCATAGATGCATATTCGAAACATACCTTAAAAAATATCGAGTTCATATTGTAATTTTATTGTTATTTTCTTTTGCATTTATTTTGTTTGGTGTTTTAGCAGTAAAAATATTAATCAATTTATAAACAAAATCTCGTAATATAACATGTATTTATAAATAAACACGTCATGTATCTGCTATATCTTCCAATTTGATCAAATAATGACAATAACCGTGTTGGTTGGTTAATTATAATTTCAATGAAATTATATTGTTATTCCTTTTTAAGCAGCACTTATCTATTTTCTGATTAATAATATTGTTGAAATCAGCAACAAAGACTATAAACATACGTTGGAAGGAAAAGCACAAAATGTCGAATATGTTCTCGCTGATGAGGTGAAAAGTTCTGTGTGCTACACCAGAGCAAAGTTTTTTGCATCTCGTGCTGTTGGTCCCTCGCTACACTCAGGATTCTAACATAGAATCACTCGCTACGCTCGTGATTCAAACGTAGAATCCTTCGCTTGCTCGGGACTCAAAATCAGCACTCGCAACAAAAAACAACTTTGCTCTCTTGTTGCACAAATAACTATTGGTAATACAGAGCTTATATTTTTCTGTATTCGTGTTTCTTGGGTAAATGTTTTTTTTAATGTGCAATGCATAGCATATTTGTATTTGATATCCTTAAGACAATATTATTTGTGCAAGATTATTACGACATTTATTTTGAAATAGTTTACCTTTCAAAGTACTGCGTGCATCCCCGGGGCAGCCAGCTCCACAAAGTCTGTTAAGTCGAGATAAACACACGCAGACCGCACTATTTACACATAGTTTGCGAGTTAAGTACGTTCAGAGACAACACAAACATTTCTGAAGTCACCGTACGAAATAGATTATAGTAACTAAGTAAGTCTCTGTTTGTAATCTCAAAGAAAGCTCTGCGTAAGAGAGAGACTGAGCGAGCAATATTTGCACTTTGCGCGACAGCGGCAGCGGTGCGCGGTATGTTTGTCTCGCACACTCGTATGGCCACAGCGCTCGGATCTCTCGCTCAACCGCTCGCAGGTCGCACAAAGACGTGGCATCTCCCTAAGGATGCCTGTTCCTTGGAGCGGAGCCGTATAAAATTGACCAATCACGTGCCTCAGATTTAAATGCACTCCTTCTGGGCTTCACAAAGGCGCAGCCTGATTGGTTCATGTGTTCGTGGACTATACATGATCGTGCTTCGATCTATACTATTCCATTATTATCTTATCACCCAAAGATTACCACTACTAAATATGTATCTTTCTAAAAGATTTCGTTAGCAAACTGAAATTAGCTTTCCGTACTCATCGTCGAGATTTGAGGAACTCGTCAGTCCATCATCCTCATGATGGACTGACGAGTTCCTCAAATCTCGATCCTTTTGTCTAAAAGCAATCGTATATTCAAGTTATACTTCTGTCTATCTACATTTAGCCTTTCAAAGTTACCAAATTACCTTAGGACTAAGGAATATTCGATGGTATTTGCTGCGCTCCATAATCACCGAGTGGGCCACACCTGGCGTGACCCTCATCAAGAAAGCGTTGTCACATTTTCACAATTCACTTATTTAAACACGTTTGCCAATAATACGGTGAATAGAGACTTAAAGTACTATGTGTGACCTTACAAACGGTCCGGTAGTTTTGAATTTTTGATATGTTGTCTAGGATGGTTAGGCAGTGTTTAAAATGCAAAATGCACAATTCCCCCCCCTCCGCGCCCGCCGCCATATTGAAAAAACCAGCACTTTCTTCATATTTTTGCTCATATCTTCCTTTAGGAGCATTTTAGCTAGAAGAAAGCTTGGACAATGTTATAGAGAGTTAAATTTACTACATTCTCCATTTTATATTTTTTTTCTAGGACAGATAGTTACGGAGATATCCACACTTAAAAAAACGTAAAAAATCGCAATTTCCTACTGAAAAACAAACTTCTGCATTATATCTTCGTTTAGGAGCATTTTAGCTACAACAAAGCTTGGGCAATGTTGTAGAGAATTAAATTTACTGTAATTTACAATTCAAATTTTGTTTCAAGGACGGTTAGTTACGGAGATATGCACATTTAAAAAACAGGAAAAGTCGAATTTTCCGAAAACTTCTCAAAATTCTTGGTTTAGAATGACAGCGCATTCAGTTACGGACTAGTCTAGGACAAATTAAAACATGTAGGAAATATAATTGCTTATAAAACTCATGTCCATTTTTACATGCATTTTCGGAAAATGTGACTTTATTTTTTACATATCTCCGTAATTATTTGTTCGTATAATTTGGGGAATCTATAGCAAATTGATATTTTCAGTTCTCCGATTCCGACAGAGAAAGAACCGTGTAAAAAATTAATAGCAAGGCCTGAGAAAAATTATATTTTCGCAACTAGTATTGGTGATATCCTATCTAGGTACTTAGGTAATTTACAATTTTACTATTTCATTTTGCTTTGTTACAGAATGTCCCAATAAGGCGGTGCGTCCATGAACGTGGACTGTCACGATGGATTTAAAGTATCCTGAGTAGAATAGAAGAAAAAGAAGAAAGAAGAAGTTTCATCCTATTTTTTTAGTACTGGCCAGAAAAATTCTACAGTATTCAAGAGCAAATCAAAAATTTTGCTTAGAAACAATTGTTGTAAATACATATTATTTAAAGTTTAAACTAATTTCATTATTTTTATTATCAGAGAACCCAAATATATTATTTGTATTTGATTATACGGACTAGTTTTGAAAATACTAAAGATAAAGGTGAAAGCAGCGTCGTCTAAGACTCAAATCAATCAGCACTCAAATGACGACACCTTGTGGAAAATTGACAGTCGTAGCCTATAAAAGAACAGCGCTACAATTTTCATACTAAACCCGCCTTAGTGATAGTCCGACTTTACTGCTCTGTGACCAATTACCTTTCGCCTATGGTCTTTAAAAATGAGGAACAAATAGATTTTTAATCGTTAATTGGAATATTTTCAAAAATATAAAAAAAGGGAATACATATTTTTTTTATCCTTTAATCTTTATTTGATGTTATCGGAAAATGAGTAAAAAATAAATAAATGTGAATTGTACTTGGAACGTTTCTCTCTAACCACTTTTTATGGGGTTTTTTTTTGCGACCATGGCAACCCCACATTTTGACGTCATTATATGTCTTTCTCTTACGCCTGGTCGCTCTGTGGCAAATCTATAACTACTATACTATATCTATGCTAAATTTAAATATAAATGACATTATGTCACCTTGATGTCACCTGGGGGCCTATGATGGTTGTGTTTATCACGGGATAAATAAGTGATAACGCTTTTGTCAATATTTCCTAAGATGGTTGCACGGTAAACTGACATTCTGACGTGACATCACGAGATATATGATATATGCATAAATTTCCTACGATGGTCGTCCACTTTATAACAAAGCATCCAACTCAGCGTGACCACTTTCAGTAGTTTTCTACTTTTTTGGTAGATTTCAAGCATAATGGATACGGTCTTGGTATGAAAAAATGAGGCAGTAGTATTTAGTAGTTTATGGTTGTAACCACATTTTTATTCAAAAACAGGCTGTCCCCATACTTAAGAGGTGATTCACCGATTCTAGTGACTAGAATCGGGGATTCGGAAACTAGAATCGCGAAAATGTGAAAAAATTTCAAAACGAAAAACAATTATACCGAAATATTAAAAAAATCGATAGTGATGACGTCAAGCGACGATGTTGATGATTCTTAACTACTTAAATTAAGAATAAAATTATGACCGTTTTACGTTTTTTATTTATTATTTGCATAAAAAATCCTTAGCACCTGTAGTGTACTCGCAATTGATCTGATTTTATATTCAGAACCTTGTTTCAAATCGAATATTTTTCAATGGTAGATTTTATAACAGAATAAATTTGAACTTCGGTAGATTTTAGTAGTTTTTGATTACGTTTTTAGTAGAAATGCCGATTCTAAAGTGGTCACGCTGATCCAACTTTGACAGCCCGGTATACATAGGTTACCGTCGTGTTAACGCTATGATGGTTACGTTTATCACACGATAGATGAACGTCAAAGCATTTATCCATAAAAGCTAAGATGGTCGCACGTGACATAGATAAATCCAAGATTAATCATCAAATTTCCTACGATGGTTGTCCATTTTATGTCACATGTCAATGTCAAAGCGTGATAATCTGACTGAAAATTGATTTAGTTTGTCGTCGAGCTAATAAGGTAGTGACAAAGGAAGTTTAATATGAAATCTTCACTTTTTAAGAAAACCAAGCGTGAGTATTGATTATTTCAATGAATATAACATTAATTACTTGCTAAATTGTTATTATATTACTCATTTGTCACTAATTACTTGCAGAATGGTCCGCTGTGACTATCATCAAGCCGCAGTATAATTATGCAGAGAAGCTTAGAAGATGTAGAAGAAAAATACACCGGAACACCATAATGGACTTCTGCAACCCTTTCGGATTTCCTGACGATGAATTTCGTCGCATTAAATACTTGGATCGCGTGAGAAGAAGATGGCACTTATGTAATGATCTCGAGATGGATCTACGTACTGTCTCTGTCTGCTTATATAGCGGCAGACAATTGAGAATAATAAATATTTATTTCTGTTATTTTTTGTGTTATTATTTTATTTCTCAAAGACGTCGTCACATGAGCGACAAAGCAAATGTTGCTTTGCAGTGGACGACATATAGCTAGAACGGTGTCGATACTACGACTACGTCTCTTACGTCTTGCATACATCGGTGTCTTGCCAGCGTCACCGCGGAGGCTGGTGCACAACGCAATCCCATCGCCGCGCTATCCACTGGCAGGGGCGCTGAGATGATGCGGCGGGACGTCAATGTTCAAAGGACGTTAAGAGACGTTGTCGCGTCGCTGATTACCCTGATGCTCAGAGATACTAGTGTGATTGTCTGTTATGTGTGCGACGTGTTATGCAAGCGTAGCTGTCGCTGTTATAACGACTTAAACCTGTAGAACTCGTACGATCAGCATCAAAACTAGCTAACAATTTGACTACCGGTTTGTGCCAAATTACAATACTTACTGAAATACACACTACTTTTGTCTATATGTGTCTTTGCTTGGCAGCTGACGCACATATTACCAACACTCACTCACTGCTTGCCATTTGCTTAGAGTAAGGTTTGCACAGTAACTTTATTATTTTGCTCGTAAAGTATATCTCTTCTGGCGGATGGAAAAATGAAAAAAAAAACAGCATAAATACAAAGTGTTGTTTATTCAGACTAATCATTATGCAGGATAAATGGGTGACTATCAATAACAATTCACTAAGTAATTTTAAATTTAAAGATTATTTCTATTTAGTAGTAGTAGTGATTATTTCATGAAGGCATTTCGACTTGGTTCTTGTTTAAAATTATGCCTAGGCCATTCACTAATTTATTAAATTTTTGGCATTAATTAAACATAAGAGTGTTAAAGCTTCCATATATAACCATATATATACTTAATTTTTAATCATAAATTTTAATCAATAATCACCTTGCTCTCGGTTTAGAATGCTAATAGCTTCCAAAGTATGTGTGACTAACAAAAGGTACTATAAGCATTCTACTATTATTAATGGAGAGACTGTTGATCTTAAGTATTCTTATTGGCTTAATTGATATTAAGCTTAAATATTTTCTATATAATATATACAATGTTTTTACTATAAATAAATAAAATACATATCAGACAACCTCACACAAATCGATCTAGTTCCAAATTGAGCTCAAGAAGGCTTGTGTTATGGGTACTAGATGACGATATACATACTTATATAGATAAATATATACTTAAATACATAGAAAAACCATGACCCAAGCACAAATATTCGAGTTTATCACACAAATATTTGCTCTGGCCGGGATTCGAACCCAGGACCGCCGGCTCAAGCCGAGCCAACCGCGTCGTCAACTATATAAATGCATATCATTGTAATATTAACTGAAATGTAATAGTGTGAGCTAGCTGTAAGCTGGATGACAGTTTTCTTCCTGGAGTGTTATAACATTCAGTTCCTTCGGCAACTGGTAATATGTTTGGCTGCTTGGAGTAACTCACGGTTAAGGCCCATACTAGACTTACTGCTACTCTGAAAAGAAGATAAAAGGATATTATTGTATGTATAAAAATGCCAAGCCACGCTCCATGCATTAGTTTAATACAGAATTTCCAACTAAAATACTATGTCTTTAATTTAAAAAAGTTTAATTTAATTGAAAAGAAATTTCAACTCAATCGGGTTGACACAATACATTTTAATGCCACAATTTAATTCATTTGCTTCTCATTGTCCAATACACTTAGACATCATTATATACCTACATATTGCTAGACAAAATGTGTTAATGTTGTTATTATATCTATTGATTAGCCAAATTATATGACAAAAAAATATTTCATTATATTGTACTATGGGCTGCACAAATGAATGGCCCATTTATGAATGAACTCATTTAATTAAGACAGTAAATAATAAGATTAATAAGCAATTATTAATGTAATTTCCAATAAAATTGTTTTTAATTTTAAGCAAACCAATGCTTCGTTATGAAACAGATTTCAAACCTATTTGAATCTCAATTTGTATATACCTATTAATCCATACAGCTTTAATAAGTATACAAGTACATAGTCTATGTAATACTTTACAAAATACAATTTCTGCATTCAATGTAACTACTTATAAGAAGTGAAACATGTTGAGTCATTGGATCATTTTTATTTAGGAATAGAAACTTGGTAAGTACTTACAGTTTTCCATGCTTGAACAGATTTTTCCGACCTTTACTTTCAAAGCAGAACAGCAAGACTTTGCCTTCAATTTACGTGGCCCATTGTACTGTTAATCGGCGATGAGTGTATGGACCGCCATAAATTGGTAGTTTCCTTTTCAGGGGATTAGTGCAGCGGCTGTAATATTTACGGGTAATAGTCAAATAACTATTATTTTATGTACTCTTTCGTCTTTTCTTTGACGTGTGACGTTTCTTTTTTTTTTAATATATTCATGACCATAGTGTGACGTTTCTGTGCATTCAGTGTTGCAGGTTACTACACTTAAAAATTACGTCAGTATTCCTGAAATAGTCCGTTTTTCAGGGACGTATTTTGAAAAAGGTTATTTTTTGTATAAGTTCATAAGTATTGAATATTTTTGTACCTACGTATGTGCACCGAATTTCTCCGTAAAATGTAAACCGATTTACATATATTTTATTTATATATATATATATATATTGATTATACTATACAACTACGGGATACCCATTGTCCTTAAGTCAGGGTCTTATGATGGGACTTGCCTACTAGATCTCAAGATTGGTTCGACGCAGACTTGTGCGGTTTTCGGATTTCGATTTTCCTCAATGAACATTTAGAGCCAGCACCATATAATTGACTTGATGATGGATCTTGGAAGTGCCTACTGAATTTCAGGACTGTTTCAACGTAAAAAAGTGAAGTTAAAAAGTTTTGGACTTAAAAAGCTACGATACATGTACTAAAAACCGAAACTCTTTCCAAGTTCCGCAGGAATAACGAAAGTTCCGAAAAACGCAACAAATGGAACCAAACAGCAACACTGGCTATATACAAGAGAATGTTTGACTCTCAAACTTGAGACGTTTTTACAGGTTAACTCGTATATTTTTAAAACTCACAGACACAGACAATCAAGCTGATATATTTATCGTGCCGTGCACCATCTTAAGCCAAAACTTAAATTTGTCGATTTATCTTAAAATTGTGTCACTGTTTAAATGACATAATGAATGCAACCGTCAAAAGGTGACGTAAAGGTGTTAGAATTATTAGAAACGAACTCATCACATTTGTCGGAAATCAAGCGTAAGTATTAATTATTTTAATGTATATAACATTAATTACTTGCTAAATTGTGATTATACGTACTCATCCATCCGTACCGTAATCTATAACAAGTCTGTTGTATGGGAGGAGTATGGGGTTGTATATATTTATTTTATTTTATTTTTTGTATTTGTTGTTATAGTGGCAATAGAAATACATCATCTGTGAAAATTTCAACTGTCTAGCTATCACGGTTCTTGAGATACAGCCTGGTGACAGACGGATGGACGGACGGACGGACAGCGAAGTCTCAGAAATAGGGTCCCGTTTTTACCCTTTGGGTATGGAACCCTAAAAAGATACATTAGTATAAATAACTTTTAACTGGTTTTAGTTTGTACCTAATACTTACAACTTTCTAAATACAACAAAAAATTGTTGTTGTTATAAAATTATTTTATTCTAATACTAATATTAGAACCCAATCATTCTAAAATAAAAGGCTGTAGACAAAATATGCTCAAAACAATTAATTTCTTTTATTGTAGTATAGGTGCTAACATCTTTACACCTATTGGCTGATGGCAATTATCAGCGTGAGACCAGGCAGGATCATGGCCTTTCAATTGCCCAGTCGACTGTAAGCCTTTACCTGGGTCAATTTACAGAGGCAGTAAATAGAAGGTGAGATTGATGTAGCAATATTATTATTTTACATTTTTCTCTCATAAAATGACTGGAATAAAGTCCCTTGTAGTTGTAGGGATAAGTTAGCCTTTGTATGTGTGCAGGTTTTTTATTCTTTTTTATTTACTTTTATGTACAATGAAATGTTTACATACATAGATACATACACAGCTTGATATTCATAAATTGGCACCAAATCTTTGAAATCTTTGACAGTGTTTCATCACCATATCTGCATCATATTTTTTTTATAATTAGTAAATATGTCTCACAATAGTTTTAATAACATTATATCTGCATCACTTACCAAACACCATTTTTTTTTGTTTTTAATTGACCCTCAAGGAATTGTAGCATCAAGATTACCATTTTACTACAAATCCCAGCAAGAAGTAAAAAAAAGAAATTAATTATGTGGCTTACATCAAATAAGTTCAACTTCCAGTGAAATTACCGGGCAGCGAGCGGCACCGGCGTGCAGTTGCTGACGGTTTCCTTGGCAAATACGGGCTCCCAAACATATTGGGAGCCATCGACTACACGCACGTACAAATATTTTCACCGCCACACGAACAGAAGCCGCAGTTCAAAAATAGAAATATGTTGAATGTACAATTAGTAAGTATAAAATAATTGTTATCAGTTTATCACTCGAGTTCTTAACGAATGTCATGTAATTTACTTTTACTAACTGAATCATTAACTTTACACTACACCGCACTGCATTATATTTTATACTTTTTTGCCTAAATACGTACTAGTCATTTGAATTATTCTTTTATTCTGAATATTGCTTGCTGTGTCCGAACTACATACCCAATAATTCAAACAAGGGCAACTCGGCAACAAAAAAAGTATAGGTTCCATAAACAATAGAAATAAACACACTGAATTAGTTTTATACATTACCTACTACCAGTACATACCTATAAATACAAATATTGTCCAAGTGTGTTTTATTTTAATTTATTTACTTTCTTTGACTATCAACAATAAGTGTTATGAATAATTAGAAAGATTTGATTTGATAATAGTGCTAAGAATAGAAAGAGTATTTTGCTAGTGAATATTTTTTTTAGTTACTTATTAGTACTTTTTACTTACCATTATTACCAACATTCTGGAGTAAATACTGTTATGTTAATTGTAAGAAAAGCAGAAAACTTTGTCACGTTTAATGACTTTAATAACAGATAAGTACAGATGAATCAAATTATAATTAGAAATATAACACTTCACAGTCGCGGAACTTGTGTTACTCGTGAATGCCTTACAATTTACTTGTCATTTCAACAAAGCAAAGAACTATTAGAGTCTTACAAGCACTGAATACACAACACCACAACTTATTTAGTTTTTAATTAAATATACACATAACATTTTAATTCATTGCCACCCGCCAAAATCTGTTTTTTTTTTTTCGTTGTGTCAAAAATTGACAATTGAAATGAAAGGAGAGGAAACGGCAGGAGTTGTTAATTAAATGTGAAGCTCTCTGTCCCGATGCATATGAACTACTACTTTTATATAAATACTTACTCACTGGACTATTCTCGCTGGACCGGATATCTCTCAGCAGAGGTCGGACTATTGTTTCAAGGACCGTTCAGATACTTGATGGTTTTTACCAGGCTGACAATTAAAACAACATCTACAATAAATAATTTAATTGTATTCAGTTCATACGCGCTGACATGGCAGCCTCGGAATGCCGCAGTGACACAATTGGCTTACTTAAAGGGCCTTGTGGCCAGTTGAGATTAATCTCTGGGATCTCGTCTGAGCAACTAATATAGCGTCACGACGAAAAAGAGTAAGTGCTTGCTCCGCCCGACCAGATCCCACAGATTCACCCACGCAGTGTTACGACTATAACTTATTCGATAATACGCTCGGTACCGAGTTAAACGCGAAACGAAAGCACGGGAACGTTAAGTCTGCGCGACGAAACCTGGCCAGGTATATAATAACTGCGACTCACGTTACGACATCGCCTACGGCGACGTTGTCCGAGGTCCGACGAATTGGTCACTGACGCTCCTCCGAGGCGGCGCTACCACTAGCGCACCCGCAGGTGGAGTGCACTTCGCGGTATAGTCCTCATCGACCTTGGCTTGGCGCGGCGGCTACCCCAGCACACCGGGCTCGTTCTCCGAACATCCTGCGGCCGAGAGGACGAAATCCCGTCTCCCCGACGAGCTAATTCGCCGATGGATCACACGGTGGCGAGGATCGGTCAGGACGAGGGCGCGATACCCGCGCCGAAGAACCTGGCCGCGCTGAACTACGCGCGGAACATTGCACACATCTTCCACAACGCGCGACACTTCTGCACAAACACTTCTCACGTGCCGGAGCACGAATATCGCCTTTCAGATTAGGCTTAACAGGACTACACGACATACTGTCGCTACAATAAAATAATTAATCCAACCATTACATCTCTAACCCAGACCGTCATCTCCATTTCAATGTCAATGTCACTGTCACTTACCGTTAACCCACGCCATAGGGATGTACAAAAATACGTCCTTAAAAATTCTATTCACAAGGCAACGAAATTTGACGAATTGTTTATTTAATTTTTGACTATAAATATATTTAAAATGTCGGGATTAATTAGTAAAAGTCTAATATCACAATCAGGATCATCAAAGTATAATAATTAACGAAATATCTTAATACGAAAAGAAAACCTGTGTCGCGGCACACCGCGTCCCTAGTGTCAGCTGTCAAAGTCATGAAAGTCAGATGACAAGTGACATTTCATAAGAAATGCTTAACGTAATTTGCAAAACTGTTTTTATATTTGATTTCTTTATGTAATGAAATGACGATTTCATTCGTATATAATACTCTGTATTTTGAAGTACGATAAACGATTAGTCCGAAATGTGGCGCAACAATTCAGTGTCAAAGGCTGGTGTTTACATGAAAGGGTATAGCAGGATAACCTAAGAAAAAGTGCCCCCAGCGTTTTTGGGTCGAAACTATAATAAAACGATGCCTTTTAAGGAGGTAATACCCTGCACAAAGTTTCATCCCTCTGTTACCCCCTGGGGGTGAAAAACACCCGATTAACCCCAAAACTGTTTTATTTATTTTTTCCTAAACTATGAAAGTGACGAATTTCAAATTTTGTACAAATATTAATAAGACTAAAAGCTATATTTAAAAAAAATATGACCCTCCTAACCATTTAAATTCTTGTAAAAAAAAAGTAAAAAAAAAAAAAAAACGCCCTGTATAACAAGTTCGGCTCTTGGTACACACACCATTTTTTTTCCAAATATGAATCAATTTATATTCTACATCATACAAAAGTTTCATCTACCTAGCCCAGAAGGAACATTACGAAATTAATATGAATTGGCTCTTTGGTGCCTACTATTCATTTAACTCCTAATAAGAGCCTTGCATTATTTTTTATTAAATAAACAATGGCCTGCGATCGGACCGCTGTTTGTGTCCGATTAAAAAATTTGAAAATCGAACGCGGGCAGTAACGCGGCCGCGGGCAGTGTTTTTTAGGGTTCCGTAGTCAACTAGGAACCCTTATAGTTTCGCCATGTCCAGCTGCCTTAAATTATTGTAAAAAAAAGTAAAAAAATAACATTCAACCTGTATAACAAGTTCGGCTCTTGGTACACACACCATTTTTTTTCCAAATATGAACCAGTTTATATTCTAGATCATACAAAAGTTTCATCGACCTAGCCCAGAAGGAACATTGCGAAAATAAAATGAATGTACTATTTAGTAGGCACTACTCATTATATTATGCTTAATACGCAACGTCTCGGTCCTGCAACCATATAATTAAAAACAAAACCGGCCAAGACCATGTCGGGGCCGGCTCAGTGTAGGGTTCCGTAGTTGCCCATCTTTCACAATAGACGGGCTTAAAATAGCGGTTTTAAGCCCGAGGTTTAAATTACGAGAAAGATTTCAAGCTCTATAAAAAGGTCGTAAACGCCAAAGTTACTGTAATTACTTATTACCTTCTTGAAGTTATCGGTTATACGCACCAGATTGAGTGAATGTTTAATACAGTATGGCACTTAACTAACATGTGTAACGTTCGAAGTATAAGGACACCGCGCGGCACTTACGTCATTTTAAAGAAAATTATGATATTCTGCGATAACTCAAAAACGGCTCGACTGATTTTATTCAATAAGTATAGTTTTCATTGGAAGTGCTTATGAGGTCAAATTTTTACGAATTTTTCCATAATTTTTGAAACGTGGTTGAAAAGTTAGAGGGCGGACGCTATTTTTTGGATTTCTATAGCGAGTATTTACAAAACTTCTGACTTTATCAAAAAATGATGTTCAAAGACCCCTACTATTTTTAAAATACCTATTCAACGAAACCCCACACACTAGCTGAAACGAAAAAAAAAATCACCCCACTTTAGGGGTAAAAGCGGTACCCGAAAAAAAGTTTTTCTTTTTATTTTTATTTTACCGTTTTGTCGGCGTTTTACATACACATACTCATACCAAATTAGAGCTTTCTAGTACTTTAATGTAATGATAACGGAGCTAAGTCGCGGACAGATAGACAGACAGACAGACAGACGGACATGGCGAAACTATAAGGGTTCCTAGTTGACTACGGAACCCTAAAAAACACTGCCCACGGCCGCGTTACTGCCCGCGTTCGATTTTCTATTTTTTTAATCGGACACAAACAGCGGTCTGATCGCAGGCCATTGTTTATTAATAAAAAATAATGCAAGGCTCTTAGTAGGAGTTAAATGAATAGTAGGCACCAAAGAGCCAATTCATATTAATTTCGTAATGTTCCTTCTGGGCTAGGTCGATGAAACTTTTGTATGATGTAGAATATAAATTGATTCATATTTGGAAAAAAAATGGTGTGTGTACCAAGAGCCGAACTTGTTATACAGGGCGTTTTTTTTTTTTTACTTTTTTTTTACAAGAATTTAAATGGTTAGGAGGGTCATATTCTTTTTAAATATAGCTTTTAGTCTTATTAATATTTGTACAAAATTTGAAATTCGTCACTTTCATAGTTTAGGAAAAAATAAATAAAACAGTTTTGGGGTTAATCGGGTGTTTTTCACCCCCAGGGGGTAACAGAGGGATGAAACTTTGTGCAGGGTATTACCTCCTTAAAAGGCATCGTTTGATTATAGTTTCGACCCAAAAACGCTGGGGGCACTTTTTCTTAGGCTATCCTGCTATACCCTTTGGAATGCATTTGTATGGCTTGGAATGTTCTACATCGCGTATATCGCGAGTCGAGGATTACTGTAAGTAATTTAGTCCTTTGACTTATTCAAGCGTGTTCGCTATTAGGTATTTTATAAAGTAACTAAATAACCCCTTGTCCATACGTTCTTGAGGTGTTCTCATTTGATAACACGACATGGTATAAGTCGTATAGATTTCAAAATCCAATATCAGTAATCAGTAGGTAATTTATAAAACGAATTCAGTGTGTTTATTTCTGTCATGAGAGACTGGCAATCGACATTTTTAGGTTCTAGATTTGATACTATTCAAATCTAGTGACAGGTATCAAATTGAATGTTTATTTTGATTTACTCCGTTGACAGCTGCTGAATAGAAAACATCTATTTTAGAAGATTATTATAAATATGTGTTGTGCTTGAAAATATAACTGTTTGAATTGCCAAGGCCCTTTCATTCAACCTTTAAAAATTTCTATTGTTTATGGAACCTATACTTTTTTTGTCGCCGAGTTGCCCGTGTTTGAATTATTTATGGGTATGTAGTTCGGACCTTCTTACTCATATCATTTGAACTGGTACATTGTACCATCTCATTTTTTGAAATGAGGTGCTCAATGCTCATACAATCTCATTTCAATGTCATGTCCCACCCATCACTAATGTGTATGACCTATGACCTATCTGTCTTTAATATTTTGTTTGTCGTTTATTTATTATTTCCCAAATTACTTAAGGTTCTTATCTCACCACCTACTATTTTCTGTTTAATTTTGTTTTCTCCGCTACCCAAAGGTTATCTGGAAGAGATCAGTCTTTAGCGATAAGACCGCCTATTGTCTACCATTACTTAATTTCTCATGTAATATTTTTCTTGTTGGTGTGCAATAAAGTAATGTTGTATCGTATTGTATTCTACTTTTTGATGTGATGTAGATATGTGTAAGCGACACAGGGGAATAGCTTTTTAGGTCAGGTACATTTGGGCGAGCAGCGGGCGATAAATAAAAACAACAGACGGTTAACATTGACTGTCTAATCAGGAAATACTGCACAACTTTACAGAACATTAGATATATAAAAAGATTTTAATGGATTGCAATTATTACACATTAGGTTAGCGGAATGTCAGAGCGAAGAGGAATGACAGGTAGAAGTATCTCTATGACATTAGATAATTTGTTGCCATATCCTTTTTATTCATAAAGAAGGATTTGACAGCTTGCCATATACAAACAGAAATTGTTATAAGGCTTACTATACATTAACACTTTTCTCAGTTCTCATTTAAATATTGGCATTTAACATAAAGTGTACTTTATTTCAGGTGGAACTGTGTTAAAGCGTTGAGTAAAACGATGGCCGCTACGTTAGTATACACCGCTCAGTTTTGTAAGTATGAATTATACAAGTACCTATTAATTAATTTGGACATTCTGTGACTGTAAGTAATATTTTCTTTATTGTTGTAGCGCAATACGTGAATGGTGATAAAGTCAGCCCAACTTTAAAAAATACGTCGGAAATGGTGTCTTACCTAGACGACCTTTTCGACTCCGTCAATGGAGCAACAATATAGCAAAAAAAATAAAGGAAAACCACTGCGCCACGCAGTGACACAACAATCGCCAAATCATGAATTCTGGAAGGAAGCCATTGAAAAGTTGAACAAAATCAAATTTATTGATGGTAGTGGGAAACAAACATCCGTGCTTTCCTTGAAAAACTGGGTCGTAACTTTAAAAAGTTTCAAAGATTGTGGCAGTTCTTTAAATCAAAAAATATTACAATTATGCGCCCGCGATATTTTAATTCTGATCCAATAGAGAACTTCTTTGGACAGGTGCGGGCGTATAATTTTAGAAATAATGACCCGATCTGCCACACTTTCGTAAGTACTTTTAGATCACTGTTAACAAGATTCATTCAATTTCATTCTGAGAGTTATAATTGTGAAGAGGATTCAGGAGAGCAGCTACTGAAATTAAAAGCTCTATTAATAAGAAAAGAAAGGGATGAGGAAAACCTCGAGCATGTTATTGGCTCTCCTGAATCCTCTAGTATTCAGGACCGGGTTGAAGCAAATATTCCCACAAGTGCCAGAGAAGAACGAATAAAAATCCACTCGCGTGCATACACTACAGGGTGGGTCGTAAGATTTTTTTTGAAAAAAGTTAATTGCGATCAATGCGAAGCTAATTTAACAAGAGATGAAAAAGAAATAGAAACAAATAGTATACCATAGAAATAGCTAGATTACTTTTAGGGAATATAAATCTATAAAAGATAGTAAATTGACCTACCCTTCAGAGTGTGCCGTGAGATTGTTCGGAGACATCAGTTCATATACAAACAAATACCTAGAAGAAAATCCCCAAAAGAAAGGTATTGCAAAATATTTAAAAGAATACATGTATTCTAAATACTCATGTGAGTTTCTTACATGTGACCAGCACAAAAGTATTGTAAGGGAAATTTTCTACAACCTGACTCTGCGATTAACAGTGTTTAATTGGTGTAATATTATCAATAAAATACTAAAGGGCCCAGATGTGATTCGGTTAGAAAATAAAAGTTTGCCACCGATGCAATTAGATTAGATTATATTTATTTCACACATGTAGGGATACATTATAAATTACACAGTCAATTTACACGAATCTACACGGTGATGGTCAACATAATAATATTAATAAACAAATCCAGCAAGTCATAATTCATTAGATAATTAAGAAAAAACAATGTCAAAAAAAATTTAAAAGCTTTAATTATTAAAAGCTTTTAATAAATATAAAACCAGGATAAGAAATAAAAAACTGCAGAAATAACATGTTGTATTATTTTTTCATTTCCCGAATTTCTAAATTCATTAAAAAATATGCTGGCATATATGGGCTACAAATATTCTTGGCATAAAAGATGCTAGCAAAGCCAGAAATATTACACTGGAAATAAAAAAAAAGACCTGTCAAAATGAGCTTCTTATAGAGATTTTTTCTCTATGGAAGTTACCTGTCTGAACGTCAGTTCTCTACTTAGCCTGTGCTTTCATACAAAGAATTGGCTTCAAGATTTTATATACGGAACAATATTTTTATTGATCGATGAAAAAAAAAATGTTTTTTATTTTTTTTATTTAAGCTGGCCGGTCAGATTTATTTATTTATTTATTAGGTTTGCCAACAGGTAAAAAAAAATGCAAGTACGAAACATATCAGAGTATTTACCCAATTACAGGCAAACACAACGTGCGTTATGTTATGAACAAAAATTCGCTTACGTTAATAACTGACTCTAAGTTCAATAGGTAACATAGAAAAAAAAAAACACTTCGATCGTCTGGGTTTGAAACCATAAAGTTAATTCCAAAAAAAATCTGATGGCTGTCCGCCTTTTATTTTATTTACGTCAACGAACGGCCAATTTCAAATTCTTTCGCGATTTATATCGAAAATGTCATCATGTCTTCAAATGCATAGGTATAGAAAATGTGTAAAAATGTGTTGCCAGGTCACGTCACTTAAAAATTATGCAGCAAATAGTTCCGTTTTTGGTAAAACAGGTTTTTTTTATAATCTTGAAATGCTTATATAAAACCAGTGATCGGAAAATATATAGACATCGCTCTCAGTACAAAATTGGCTTTCAAAAACGGTCCCAATATTTGACTGACAACTATCCCCCCCCCTACAAGAATTTGTCCTGCCAACAGTTTTAAATATTAGCCTATATGTATAAACGAAGTCATCCCTCGTCTTCGAAGTTATTGTGATTGGTTAACGTTTTAATTGGCTAAAATAGACTTAGTGTCAAAGTCCATGCGCGGCGCACGAAAATGAGTAGTTGTCAAACCTAATATAGTTTAGGAAGTATATTACTGTAAAGCCTGACCAGAAATATAATTATGAGGATTGTCAAGAGGGCGCCATTTATAAGATTTATATGGCAACAATTTTCCAACCAATCGCAACCCACTATAATGACATTAGTTTTAAATACCTGTCAGTTCCACTATGTTAACCTCGTAATATCATTTAATGGAATGCACTATTTTCCTGACTGTTTTTCGTGTAGTAAATACATGTACACTTTATTTATAATCTTACTTTCACGACTGTGAATGGTTTTCGGCATTTTCTTTTAATAATTTTAAATATTTGTCTTTTTAAAGAAATCGCCACGAATGACAGTGACAATGTTGACAAACGACCATATAATCATTGCCAGCAGTGTAAGAAATTAGTTCCAGTGAAATTCCGCAATATGGCGCATCCTGATATATTTCTGGTCAGGCTTTACCTCTTATTAGTTTTTTTCATTCATTTAAAATAATTCACTTTTGTGATTTACTACTAAATGTGTTAACAGCGTATTTTTTATTTTGATAATCACTATCGAATGCAACTTTAATGTCGCAAAATCTGAAATCAAAGTAAATTTTGATTTTATATTTTATAATTTATCTTCTTTTTTTTAAGACTTGACATAATTTAAATGAATGACGAGACAATAAAGCACACATACAAATTGGTACCACATTGCGTTTTAGTTGAATAAATCCGGCATTGGTTTGATAATAATCATCATCATTAAAAAGTACGCTACAGATCCGCGAAGATACTGTGGGAACTACTGCTGTTCTCTGCGTTCTAGAGAATCTGCATTTGTCCACTATAATTTTTGCTCACGGTTCTTCGGAAAACTAAAAGTAAATGAATAAAAAGAGATGTTAAATTATGAATATGTCTAGTTACTCATTAACATAAATAGTAGGTTCCGAAAAACGTAACCAGCGGCATCAAACGGCAACACCGGCATTGGTAATTTTGCCACTCAAGCTTGAGACGTTTTTTCGCTTATTTTAAAATTAAATCAAGTTTGTTCCAGAGCCGAACATTACACTCAAACTGATCTTATAGTATTATATTATCTGTGTCGATACCTTAGTTCACACTGGTACTAACTTTTCGGAAAAAGTGGTTGCAATTAGGACGTTGCTGCACAACATCATATGGTTTAAATTTCACTGACAAAAAAATTGTAATTAGTACGAGTGTGAACTAAGGTATCATTTTATACGTCGTTTATTTATCACTTATTTATCCACGATATGTATAAAGATGTGCACCATCGTAGGCCACTCATATAACACGACTTAAATTTGTCAAGTTCTACCGATTTTTAAATGACATAATGAATGCAACCATCATAGGCCCCCTGAATAGCGTTTTGTTCGTAAACGCTGTCACACCATGTCGGGATCATCGCAAATTTAATTAGAGCAAGAATAATATTATTAATATTATTATATTACATCCAAGGATTAGAGGTGTTTGCATGGTGTTTGCTCGCAGCATTTTTTTTAGGTTTAGTTACAACACAGACGGAAGATTAGGAATAATAAACAATATCGTAAAAAGTTATTCGTTCCGTAGCACGGGACAATAGTTCATTAATTAAGGTTCCGTACAAAGACTCCGCTGTCCGTCTGTCTGTCTGTTTGTCCGTGTGTCACCAGGCTGTATCTCATGAACCGTGATAGCTAGACAGTTGAAATTTTCACAGATGATGTATTTCTGTTGCCGCTAAAACAACAAATACTAAAAACAGAATGAAATAAATATTTAAGTGGGGCTCCCATACAACAAACGTGATCGGTTGCGTTAAATTTGCACCTTATTTGTATGCAGCGCCATACATACCAGGTGTAAACTTAATTTAACCCGGCCAGTTAAGATAGCAAGTGTTTGTATGGGACTCTCGGTGCGCGTGTCCAACTCGCACTTGGCCGGTTTTCAATCTATAGATATTAAAATATTGCTTTTTTTAAGCTAAGTAAAACTTTTTTAAAGTATTCACCAAATTTGAAACTGTCATTCTTTATACGTCATCCGCTAATTTGAAACATACAGTTCAAGCTTTTAGATTAAACATCACAAAATCTATCCAGTTAAATTATAAATCACATAAAATATTTACTGTAATCCACATAGTAATGTGAAAAAGACCTGATGTGACCGATTTAGTCTTCAGCGGTCTCCACAAGCCGCGCCTCGTCCCTCACTGATCCGAAGCACAAAATAGAAGAATAAAGGTAATAGCCCGTAGTTTGGGACGAAGGCTTGGGTAACTGCATCGACAACCGAACCGCAAAATCGAACAAGTATCCTTTAAGGCTATTTCGACTCCGAAGTGCTGATACAAGAGCCGTCCTGCCCGCATTGTTGATTAAAACAGTTTACTTCTGCAAATAAGTGTGAACAATGAGATTCGCATTTGACGGTCACTCGAATTGCACGTTAGTAAATTGCTCACTTTGGCTTGTGGCTTGCATTTTTATTGGGATATGGCTCGCTCTATAGTTTCCCAGGCACAGATCATTAGGTCGTAAGCAAAGAACGCAGAACGTGCATGTACACCTTTTTTGGCCAACAGATTGGATATTTATACTCAGAAAGCAGAATTTTATGTTACGAAAAAACTGACCACTGTCGCTTTGACTAAATATTTGTACATTTCGTTACCTACCTGTTAAACTGTGTATTCAAAGCTTCCGCTGTACTTCTACACTGAGCGTGTTGGACTGTACCTGTGTTAGTTCACCAGTTATAAAATGACCAAAAATAAGAATTTATTTAAGACGTCGACCAACATTGATCATATAATTAACAACAATATATACGCTGATCGAATGAAAGAGTTTAACGGACTACATGTACGCGCTATGGAATCCAATTTAAATACTGTGGTGCAGTGCACGGCAGCTCTCAACCAACAGAAAAACGAAACGAATAACTCATGCAACTAGCTAGACTCACAGAGCAGAAGTTCGTGGTTGAAAAAAACTGGCTAATATCGCTTTGGATACCTGTCTATACATGTTCATACCTATTCGTTACGCTGTGTACCTAGCTTGTATATCAAACATTACTTCTTCAGGAAGAAGTTCTTGCCATGATCTGGGGAACATTTTTGAGAAACGCGATCACGCTTGCGCCAGGACTCGCCCCCCCCCCCTGATCGCAAGTTTTAAATAAGTCTTTATTTAAGAAATCCTCTGAATTACTTTATTTTGTGCCTGAACTGGTATTCTTTTGTTAAGATCGTTCCAGACATTGGATTTCACATCCTACCATGTCATAGTTTTCATACTATAGCTGTCTATTACTAAGAACTTTACCTACTTAAGTAGCGCACCACTCTAACCTGGTTGATTGAATTGGATCAGTTAGTACAAGCTATAAGAGCCAATATGAATGAATACACAGTCAAGTTTGAAAATGATTGGCATTGCAAGAAAACAAAATGTGTATATTGGACTGCCTGTTGTGCTGTTGTTGTGATAGTCCTAGTTCTTGTATTATAGTATTCTAGACACCAATGACTGCGGGTAGAGACAAAAATGGAATCGCTCACACGACGTTTTTGGCCAACAGATGGAAAACTTTAATGCTCTGAAGTAGAATTTTATGATTATAAAAACTAAATGTAGCCTGCCTTTATAGTTATATATTTTGTTACTCTAAAACTGTATATTTAAGCCTTCTGTTTGGTCGATCAGTACCGCTACCGAGAGTATAACATGACCGCACTCACTAGCGACTGCGTTTAGACCATTCAATTCGGTAGAATTGAATGGTCTAAATACAAATCGGTTTCGAGATAGTGTGTGATGCGGTCATTGTATACTCATGGTGTATATTTACTCACCATTTGTTTTATCTCAGATTACAAGCTATGTTCTATTTGATTTAATGAATATTTCGTTCTCATATTTTCTACTAAATAAAGAAGTTACCATTCGAAAAATGACGAATTATTTTTGATAAAATCTACTTAAATATTTGCTGTATGGTGTGCAGTCAAGGAAAAAAGTGTAATATTCAGTTATGAACATTAAAGGTTAAAGTCGTATAACCAATTTACCAGTAATACACTCTTATCTATGTAACCTATTACCCATAATGACCTGATAATAAACCTATAAACCCCTAGAGCATAAACTTGCTCATTACCATTTCATTACCTGATTATCTTTAACTGCGCTTGAATGGCATAAAGAAACTCCAAGGCTAGCACATCTAAGTACTAGCGAGGTGTGTAATGAAAATAATGCATTAGTGGGCGGGTTTCCCTTTGATGATCAAGATTCCTTTGGCATGATGGACCTTCTGAACCTTAAGAACATTATAAGAAGGATAACCATCTTGAATTTCAGTGCAGGTAGGAATTATGGCGTCATCTACTTTTTGTATGACATTTTGTGTTCTGAATCCCATCATATGGGGTATCTATTGAAAGGGCTTTAAGTTCATCCAGCCAAAGGAAACCTTTTGATCATCCAATGCCGTATACCGTTGAACACTGCCCACTACATATAAATACGTTACATATATTTTCACGGGATATAGATAATAACATTTGATATAATGTGCCCGAGAAAGAATGGACAAGTTACTATTAATAATAACACCGAAATTTCTATAAATATGCTTATAATATTTGAGGAGTTCCTTTGATTCCTCGTGGACCTTGTTATCAGATCTTCGAAAGAATCGTATAAGAATAATCTAAATGATTGTCCCTTAATATTTATTTATTTATTTATTTATTTAAATATGCCTCCTCTCCTACAAAAAAAAAACATATTGGTTCATAGAAAAATGCAACCGAATAGATAAAGCTGCCTTTTTTAAAGTCGGTAAAAAGCGGGGTTACACGGTTGTTGCTGGTACTGGTACCTTCTACTGAAACAATAAATACACATTTTAACTTCCGCGAGGAGTAGAAGTGAAAGGTGCAAAACCAAGGCGGGGCGCTTTAAAATAAATCTCTGAACTTAGGTAGTAAATAATAAACCAGAATACGCCCCTGAATGGCTTCCGCGCGGAAATGAACTGCATGCTGCTTGGACACCATCCACGGCTGCATAATATAACGATTTATTATACGATCCATTCAGTTTGGATGCAAGGATACCGGTTAGATGCACAACACGCGTTGACAATGTAGTAGGTGCTTACATGGATTTTCACACGGATGAAAGTTGTGATTTTACCCCCTTAGCCATCTTAAACCCCAGGAATTTAAGTGAAATATGGCCAGTGGGGCCACTTATCCGAAATAATACTGCCTAGAACTAATATAATATACTCTTTTTCGGTCATATAGCCAGGAAGAAGAATGACTAAAAGACTAAAAAGGCTCTTAGAGACAGGAAAGATTCAAGAAAGAAGACCAGAAGGAAGGAGACCCATACAATCGACTGATCAGATTCGAGACAGAACGGTCACCAAGTTTCCCGACGCCATGCGGTCTGCCAGTAGATCGAAATAATTGGAGAGCGATCGTCCGAAGAGTGATAACTCCACCCTCAGCAATGAGGAATACGAATACTACACAAGAAGAAGAAGAACTAATATTGTTGATTCCACTACGTAAACGGGTCCACGAGTCTATGTACTCGTGGACCCGTACTTGAAAATCCTTCTGGACCCACAAGTGGAACCTAGCAGTGCAACCAACAGTTCGGAATGTGATTATCATCCGTAGTCAAGTAAACGTATCTTAGAATAATATGGATAGTCAAATAAATCAGCACCGTTATTGGAAATGTCGAATTTTCATCTCTAGTTAATCATTCAAACTTCAAAACCTTGAAGCCGAAATAAACTTCCTTAAATTCGACTCACATTTTGCGCCCATCCGGGACCACGTAGCGAACATCAATTCATATTGTAAAACCATTACCGCCATTTCATTGGTTACAAAGGTCGGCATCATCATAATTCCAAAAGGCCTTACGCTCCTAACAAATGCTTGGCGTATAATTACGTAGAAGAGAAAACATCGCCTTAATTACATAAGGACTTAATGGTCAACAAATACTGGCCTCTTATTATCTTTTTTTTGGTAACGTAAATGAGAACACGTTCATACCTTACAGCTGTAAGTTGTTTGTCTCCAACTTTTCTTTTCTTACTTTAATTAGAGAATGAAGTCCACAAATCCAACGAAAGTCACGTCTCTAAGTGAAAAAGTTTATAATTAGGGGTGATCATTATTAACGGGATTTGGTCTGTCTGTCCTGAGGTCAAAGACTTTTATTTAGAATTTAATTGAAAATGGCAGACACTTAATAAAGTTCGCCTGAAGCCTAATTGGTTTCCACAATAACTCGTTTGTCCTATCTGTTCTAAGATAAGAAAGTATGAAATGTGTACAATGTATTATGGAAGGTCTAAACGACTGGACTGAGTTTCAATACTTCATAATATTTCACCAGCGCGATAAACGTTCCTACCTTCTAAAGAACAATAAAATAGCAAAACAGTAGGTACAGAAGCCATCCATCGCACTGGTCGCTATCGGCAGGGTGTTCATCCTCACACACTGGAGCCTAAATGGTCGAGAACTGTGCGTTTCCGGAGGAATTTCCTACCGCGAAAGCTCCGCATATGAAATGAGCTCCCCCTGCCGAGGTTTTCCCCGGGAGCTACAGTATGCGGTTCTTCAAGACTTGCCACCGTTGTAGTACAAAAAAAGATAACCTTTCCAAATCTATGACACCCGTTCTGAATATACTGTGCAAGATAGTTGCAACAATGTAACATGAAAAATAGTAGTATTTTTACTCTCTAATCCAGATTTACATATAAAAGGAATGTATTTGAACGTTTTAAAGTTTGAAATGTTTGCTGCGGATATTTACTCAACGATAGAACAAAAAAAACACGTTAATCTGAATTAGGGAAAACTGGGTAAAACTACCTAAGCAGGTTTATCGCAACTTTCAAATTACCGCGTGTAGCGCTAATATCGATCTAAGTGAATCCAGCAGCAGACACCCGGCGAAAAACATAAGGCTGGCTTATCAGCCAAAAACTGGCTCGAAATGAGCCCGAGGAAAAAGATTTCCAGTGGGCGTATGTACTGGAAGTTTCAACAAGGCTGGACAGATATATAAGCAAAGCGTTTATGTCAGCAGCACAGCGCTCTAGATTGCGTGATTTCATTCTAAAATAATACTGTCACTCCTAGGGCTACAGCACGATATTATGCTGTGTTTACTGGGATCTGTGTCGCATGTGGTTCTAAAATAACGGAGACATTGTTGAAATCACCATCCAAAGATGTATGTAGTTTTTTTTAAAACGCCTGCTTACTCGGGTTTACACGCGGAAGAATCAACAAAAGTCAACTAATTTACTAACCATTTTAAAACACAGAGGTTTAAATCAAATATGGCCAGTGGGGTCACTGGTTCAATATAATTCTGCCTAGAACTAATATCCACGGTCCAATTACTTGAAAGTCCTGCTGGAGCCACTAGTGAAACCTAGCAGTGGAACCAACAGTCCGGAATGTGATTAACTCTTCCGCAGTCAAGTCAAAGTATCTTAGAGGCGGACCACAATAACTCTTCCAAGCAAATTAACAGTCAAACACAAAAAAAATATCTAATTTTTTTTATAAGCGCGTGCAGCGCTAATTTCGATCTAATTGAATCCAGCAGCAGACACCAGACGAAAAACATATGGCTGGCTTATCAGCCAAAAACTGGCTCGAAATGAGCCCGAGGAAAAAGATTTCCAGTGGGCGTATGTACTGGAAGTTTCAACAAGGCTGGACAGATATATTAGCAAAGCGTTTATGTCAGCAGCACAGCGCTCTAGATTGCGTGATTTCATTGAAAAATAATACTGTCACTCCTAGGTAGCCCCAGTTCGATATAATGCTGTGTTTACTGGGACCTGTGTCGAATGTGGTTCTAAAATAACGGGGGCATTGTTGAAATAATCATCGAAAGATGTAGACGTTATATTTAACTGTCATGTTGACAATATCTAAGCCTCAAAGCACACAGCATAGAGGCATTCCATCTTCGTCCTCCGGGTAGGCAAGCACTTGTGACTCCTCTGGTGTTGCAGGTGTTTATGGGCGACGGTAATCGCTTTCCATCAGGCGATACGTTTGCTCGTTTGCCCCCTATGACATAAAAAAAAAAATTAAAAAAAAAATTAAAAGGACAATGATATGTTAAGGTTTGCATAAAAAATATAGACGAAAAAAAATGCAGTGACATTCAGGAGGGAAGAAGCTAGAAGGTTCAAGAAATTCGGCGGTAACAACGTCGCAATAATATCCAACGCCGCAGTCCTATGTAAAGCGAAAGAGCAAGAATTGCTCAAAATACACGGCCTGGACTATGCAAACGCTCCATAAAATTTACTCCACCATACCACGTATGGCAAATTTCCTGGTTCAATACATAACATTTCGATATTAAAATTTGGAACAAAAAAGACAACAATACAGTGCGGACAGTAGACGCCACAGGAAGCATTGAAAAGCGGAGACATAAGGAGGATCTCCACGTATTCCTCTATCAGTGCATGTTGGCGACCGCCGAAGGAAGCGTACTGGTCTTCCAAATGTCACTCATAATTGCTCAATTTTTTAGGTACATCCTGGCAAAGAGCGCACCTCGCCGATCTTTGGTGGTGTGTGATTTTGGCCGCGCCATAGTAGATGCCGCGGCCGAAATATTTGGGCCGTGCAGTGATTTGCAAGATTACTTGAAAAGATGCTACGGTATCGTATACAGGCAACCTAAAACGCTACCGGCCACATACGTTAGGCTAGATGTTAGTCACTTGATGTCTATGGAATCAAGAGCAAAGTGCCTAAAAAATAAGGGGGCGGCAGCGCGCAGACTGTAGTAACGATGCATAGGCAAAGCCTACCAATTAAGAGATTTCGAAGCATTGTCGTCTCAAAGGTCAAAATGTGCCCGAGCCCTACATAGTACATAGGGCTTCTTCAAGACATCTACAATGGCGTCAGTACTTCAGTTCGCAGCCCGGCAGGAACCAGCCACCCTATTCCTGTAAAAGTGGGAATCCAGCAAGGATCAGCTCTCAGCCCTCGCATATTTATCATCATCACCTAACAAGCAACATTCAAGGTGAGATACCATGGTGTTTCTTGTATGCCAATGACATAGCCCTGGTTGCGGATAAAATGAAAGACCTGCAGCAAACCTTGGAAAAGTGGCAACATGCACTGGAAAGCAATGGCCCACACACATCAGTAGTGTGAATCAGTGGGACAAAATCGGAGCATATGAGATTTATGTTCGGGCAACCCTGTATCTCAACCTTACACGTAGATCATGTGCCTGTACCCCTGGTGAACAAATTCAAGTACCTCGGTGCAATCTTTGAAGAAACTGCTAACTGTGATGCCGATATAACACATAAAGTAAACTCCGGCTGGATGAAATGGCGATCGTTGTCAAGTGTGCTTTGTGATCGTAGAATGCCTATCAAAACTAAAGGGAAGGTATATAAAACCTCAGAATCGTTATGCTCTACAGTGCAGAGTGCTGGACAACTAAACGAGAACATGAATCCAATCTCTATGTTACTGAAATTAAAATTCTTCGATGGGCATGTGCCCAAACTGGATAAGATCAGAAATGAACACGTCAGAGGGAGCTTTAAAGTCAGAGCTATACCAGACGACAAACTTCAGGAGAGCCAGCTGCGGTGCCATGGACACGTGATGCGTCGTGGACAAGACCACCAGGTTAAAATCGTCCTAAAAATTTATATAGAAAAAAAACCCCCGGCCGCCCGAAAGCTACTTGGTGGAGAAACCTAGAAAAAATATCAAATTTAATTACAGTTTACGTAAATGACAGCACCAAATGGCGTAAGCATATTCAGAGGGCCGACCCCAAATGAACTCAGAAGAGGCACGGAGGAAGAAGAAGAGTCGTCTCTAATAGAGTTTATACTCGCCGTGTCTCTGAGTGATTACATAGGGAGCACAAGCGAGGTTGTTCCAGCACAAATTTGCATGAAACGCTATTGAAGGCATTGCTTCACTTTGTACAGATTTTGCAAACGATGTTGATAGCGACGCCGCACAACACAGTGAGACTGAGAACGACAGTGACACCAACTATTGCAATCAGAAAACCGCCCCTGCTTCCGATTGGAAAACATGGTCCTTAAACATATATGCAGGCGCTAAATCCACAAAAAATCGAAGAAGGGTAACACAATTAACGGGTGTCACAATCCCAAATTCTCCCAACGATTGAGAAATCAATTGTTACCGTATCTTCCTCTCTGGACTGGGATCATGCAACCGCATTTTGGACGAGGTGCCGCAATCGCGACATCGTCGTCAGTCGAAGGATACTTCGTCAACCTGAAAAATCGCGTTATCGAAAATAAACTGCCAATGCGAATTGATTGGTTTGTGCTCAAACATTTAGAGTATTGAGATGGGAGAGTGATAGAGGCTTCAAATAAAAGCGATCTCCCACCAAATTTGGTACCACAACTCAGTCCAACCAAAGGTATCGATCTGAATTAGGGAAAACTGCGTAAAACTACCTTAGCAAGTTTATCCCAATTTTCAAATTAGCGCGTGTAGCGCTTATATCGATCTATGTAAGTGAATCCAGCAGCAGACATCCGACGAAAAACATAAGGCTGGTTTTATCAGCCATAAACTGGATCGAATAAACCCGAGGAAAAAGATTTCCAGTGGGCGTATGTACTGGAAGTTTCAACAAGGCTGGACAGATATATTAGCAAAACGCTTATGTCAGCAGCACAGCGCTCTAGATAGCGTGTTTTCATAAAAAAATAACATTACCACTCCTAGGGCTACAGCACGATATTATGCTGTGTTTACTGGGATCTGTGTCGCATGTGGTTCTAAAATAACGGAAACATTGTTGAAATCACCATCCAAAGATGTACGTAGTTTTTTTTAAAACGGCAGCTTACTCGGGTTTACACGCGGAAGAATCAACAAAAGTCAACTAATTTACTAACCATTTTAAAACACACAGGTTTAAATCAAATATGGCCAGTGGGGTCACTGGTTCAATATAATTCTGCCTAGAACTAATATCCACGGTCCAATTACTTGAAAGTCCTGCTGGAGCCACTAGTGAAACCTAGCAGTGGAACCAACAGTCCGGAATGTGATTAACTCTTCCGCAGTCAAGTCAAAGTATCTTAGAGGCGGACCACAATAACTCTTCCAAGCAAATTAACAGTCAAACACAAAAAAAAATATCTAATTTTTTTTATAAGCGCGTGCAGCGCTAATTTCGATCTAATTGAATCCAGCAGCAGACACCAGACGAAAAACATATGGCTGGCTTATCAGCCAAAAACTGGCTCGAAATGAGCCCGAGGAAAAAGATTTCCAGTGGGCGTATGTACTGGAAGTTTCAACAAGGCTGGACAGATATATTAGCAAAGCGCTTATGTCAGCAGCACAGCGCTCTAGATTGCGTGATTTCATTCTAAAATAATACTGTCACTCCTAGGGCTACAGCTCGATATAATGATGTGTTTACTGGGATCTGTGTCGAATGTGGTTCTAAAATAACGGGGACATTGTTGAAATCACCATCAAAAGATGTAGACGTTATATTTAACTGTCATGTTGAAAATATCCAAGCCTCAAAGCATACTGGCTTAAAGAAACGTCAATTAAGAGGACAACGATGTGTTAAGGTTTGCATAAAAATTATAGACGAAAAAAAGATACAGTGACATTCAGGAAGTAGCTAGAAGGCTCAAGAAATTCGGCGGGAACAACGTCGCAATAATACCCATTGGGTATTACCCAACGCCGCAGTCCTACGTAAAGCGAAAGAGCAAGAATTGTTCAAAATATACGGCCTGGACTAACACTCGGCAAACGCTCCATTAAATTAATTTACTCCACCATGCCACGTATGGCAAATCAGCTGGTTCATACATAACATTTCGATATTAAAATTTGTTTGTATCTATTGGACCGCAGAACAGCAGCACTTACCTATATGTCGCTAGGACCAAAATAGATAACAATGCAGTGCTGACAGTAGACGCAACAGGATGCATTGAAAAACGGAGACATAAGGAGGATCCCCAAGTATTCCATTATCAGTGGTTGTTGGCGACCGCCGAAGGTAGCGTACCGGTCTTCCATATGGTCTCCACAGATTAAAGGTCACTAATAATTGCTCAGTTTTTAAGATACATCCTGGCAACGGGCTCACCTCGCCCACCTATTGTGGGGTGTGATTTTGGCCGCACCATGGTAAATTTCGGGGCTGAAATAGCTGTGCAGTGATTTGCAAGATTACTTGCAAAGATATTACGGCATCGTATACAGGCAACCTAAAACGCTACCGGCTACGTAGCTAGATGTGAGTCACTTGTTGTCTATGGTATCAAGATGGAAGTGCCTAAAAAGTAAGGTGACGGCAGCGCGCAGACTGTATTTAGAATACATAGGCCAAGCCTACCAATTAAGCGATTTCAAAGCATTGTCGCCGTGTCTCTGAGTGAGTACATAGGGAGCATAAGGGAGGTTGTTCCAGCTCAAATTTGCATGAATGCCTTGAAAAACGCTATTGAAGGCACTGCTTCACTTTTTATAGATTTTGCAAATGATGATTACGCCGCACAACACAGTGAGACTGAGAACGACAGTGACACCGACTATTGTGATCAGAAAACCACCCCTGCTTTCGATTGGAAAACATGGTCCTTAAACATATATGCAGCCGCTGAATGCATTGCTGAAAAATCGAAGAGGAATAACACAATTAACGGGTGTCACAATCCCAAATTCGCACAATTATTGAGAAAACAGTTGTTACCGTATCTTTTTCTCTGGACTGGGATCATGCGACCGCATTTTGGACGAGGTACTGCAATTGCGATATCGTCGTCAGCCGAAGGAGAGTTCGGCAACCTGAAAAATCGCGTTTTCGAAAATAAACTGGCAATGCGAATTGATCGGTTTGTGCTCTAACGTTTGGGGACGGGAGAGTATTTGAGGCTTCAAATAAAAGAAATATCCCACCAAATACGATACCACAACCCAGTCCAACCAAAGGTAGCGATAACGAGATCGATTTTTTTTTCGAAACGGAAAACATTCCGTCAAAATGACGGCGCGAAATCGAATAGGAAGAGTCTCAAAATGAGGGAACCAGAATAGACAGATCAACAACCGCACCAACCAAATCAGTTCATTCTATTGAAATCCCTGGAGAGAAACTGTCGGATTCCTCATATGAAATTGACAATATTATTGCTGAGACGTTGGGAACCGATCATTTAACAAACGATGTGCCGCTTAATCTTTCGGAAAATTGTGACCTTCGGAATGAGTGCGAGGATTGGCGAGGCTTGACCACAAAAACAGCTCCGAAGAACATACCGGAAGTAACGACTTCCCCGGCTAGAAACAGGCGCAAGCCAACATATCTAGATAATGTATATGTTTTACTAGTACATTGTTTTTTTTTAAATAATAAAACGCGATCTAAGCCGCGTGTAAAAGCTAGTTGATAAAAAAATTCAAAAGCAGTCAATTAGGTTTAATTCAGATTTGGGTGTCTTTCCTGAAGGAACCCGGAGGGAACTTAAGGATTTCAGGGTTTCTCTTGGTTGAACAAAACTGAGAAAGGAACCTATATTCATATCCATGGGATCCCAGTGCCCACAAACTCCTTAATGACCTCAGTAAAAGGCTCATTGAGTCTACTGGTGACCGAAGAGCTGGCAGCTTCCTCGCACAACGCATCAGCATTGCGATTCAGCGAGGAAATGCTGTCAGCGTCTTCGGGACGGTTTGGAGTTATTTTAGCTATATTTATTTTATTTTAGATTTTTGTTCTTCAGTTTTATCTTTTTAGTATCATTTTAATTTCATTGTCAATTTAAATAAAAAATGTTAAATATTATAATTAATTGCTTTATTCACACGTTTGATATCTATACTACGAGTATGTCAAGCCAAGCTTACTGATGACATCGTTTTATTTTTCTTTACGTCACCCTAGGCCGTAAGTGGGATTTTTGCCCCCTATGCGGGGAGAAAATCTCACTTCCTGGCCAAGGTAAGACAAAACTTTAAACAAACCACGGGCGGTAATTCGTAAAGCCCCAGACCGCATATTTATGACTAATACCAGCGATCTGAGACATTCTCGAATTCACCGCCCTTGGTATGTATTGTGAACTTTTCTTTGTTCTGTTTTAAAACAATTTTAAAGATGATATAAAGCATATAATTTTCAGAAATGTAAAGGCGCAGGTGGTGCAACTCTGTTTTTTAAACACAATTAAAACGATTGATTCGCACATCCTTTCCAAAATGTACGTGAAACCCAACCATCTGCCCAATAAACACTACAATTATGCATTTACCACAACATGCATTATGCGTTTACCACAATAAAATTGCCCAATCGTGCCAGCCTTTCGCCCTGTCTTTTTACACTGTGGTGTTTTACCACATTACTATATTCTACCTGAAAATAGATAACGCAAAAGTATTGTTAATTTGAGTAACGCAAGAGAACTAAGATTGTAAATACTTATAGCTCAGACAGTCGCCATTTTAAATGGCAGTGGTCGGGGCACATTGCTCGTAGAACCGATGGCTGTTGGGGCAGAAAGGTTTTTGAGTGGCGACCGCAGACCGGAAGACGCAGCGTGGGAAGACCCCCAACAAGGTGAACCGACGATCTGGTTAGGATTGCGGGCGGAAATTTAATGAAAGCGGCGCAAGACTGATCGTTGTGGAGAACTTTGGGTGCCTTTGCCCAGCAGTGGACGTCTGTCGACTGATATGATGATAATGATGATGATTGTTAATCACTCTTATATTATTATTTAAAGGCGAAACTTTGTGAGTGTGTGTTTATGTGTATGTTTGTTACGTCTCCACGCTCAAACGGTTGGACTATTTTTCATTAAATTTGGATGGTGGTAGCTGATACCTTGCATTAACACATAGGGTACTTTTTATCCCGATAAAATTTAGTGTTCCCGTTGGATGAACGGGTAACACCGTGGGGCGAAGCTAGTTTCGTATATTTTACAAACAGCGTTCTTCATATATGTTCGCCTTTTCAAATGAAGACGTCTAAGGTAGTGTGTGTTAGGTGTTTTATTTTTATTCCACGTGTACAGCTACAAAGAGTTCTTGGAACGACGGGAAAGAATATGAGATGTCATATACAATCTCTATTGTAATGATTACAGAGAAAATTGTCGCCAATTGTGTCTTCGCGCTTGTGATTTTACTTTGTGAATTGGGAAATGCCCTAAAAAGCTCCGTATTTTTTATGAAAATCGTAAAATATAAGCTAATTGAAGATAATAATTTCATATGTCTGTCAAATAGATACGTATTATTGTTTTTTCTCGTAGTATTTTGTCGTGACGTCACTATCGGTTTGTCTTGTAGCTTGTACTGCAAAGGACAAGTGAAGGATGAAACATGAAATATGAATTACTTTTTACAGGTGCTATATTATAACAATCCAATTGTTTATTGCAGTATAAGAGCCTTATTATTCCCAGAAATGGTTATTGTATCAACATAATTCGTAAACACATGGTATATCTGCTGTGCTATATAAGTTTTCTAAGGAGAGATGTCATGATTTCAGAAAAAATCTTAATAGCGTGATGCAGGATCGTCATTTGTTTTGTATGGGTGCGCGGCGCCGTGCCAACTGTTTTCATAATTTCCTTTGTCTTCGCATCACGCCAAAACGGCTGGCACATTTTAACCAATTTCGGTACAGGGATGGACATCCAAGGACGGTTATAGGATAATTTTTAGCCAACTACGCTCTTCTTCTTTGTCTTGTCCTTATCCCACATTAGGTGGGGTCGGCTCTCCTTATCCTACGGCGCCAAGATGATCTATCTTGGGTTGTCGGGTCGGGTAATTGGGCTTTCTCCATAAGCTTGGCCATACTAGTCCACCACGTCAAAGGGGGCCGTCCTCTTCCTTTCTTGCCCTCCGGGATAGCCATCGCCCTCTGCACCACGTGGTCGTTATCCCTCCGCATGACATGGCCATACCACCTTAAGCGAGTTTCAGTAAGCTTTTCCGAGACGGGCGCTAATTTAAAGCTGCCTCTAACGCCAACTCTTTTACCAACTCTTTTACTCTTTAGCCAACTACGCTATAAAAAAAATACGCGTACGTAGTTGAGGGCACCTTCTACATAGTTTATATATTAAATATCACGCTGATAATTCTGGAAGGGGGAGGTTGGGCAAAAATAACATAATTTCATTTATGGCCCCACAGCGGGCAGTAGGTACACAGTAAACTGCCCACGGGTTGTCTTGCCCCGCCCTCCCCGCCGCCATTATCCTATTATCTGCTGTTTTTGTAACCTACACGCTAAGACACGGGTAGTAATTTGCTAAACTTATTAGGTAATGTCACGCTAGCAGATGCGAGGAGCGAGAACTAGTAGAAATTTAACTTATAAAGAATATTTTGCACCTTTTGAGATCTACTCAGTACTTTGTCCGCGTAGCGTAACCTAACCAATGTGTTGAGCCAAAATTGATTAAAATCCATCCAGTTGCTTTGGCGTTTGTGCCTTTTGTTTTGGCACAAAAATAATCCGTCTGGTAATAAATTTCTTCTTCAATTCATCAAATCATTTAGGCTTAAAAAATGTACGGGGCTTCTTTTTAATTGTTTTATATTTTACGTCACCCTAGGCCGTAAGTAGGATTTACTGCCCGCTGGGAGAAAATCTCACTTCCTAACTAAAGCAACACGTAAAACTTTAGACAAACAACGGGCGGTAATTCGTTAAATAATAATAATAATAATATGTTTATTTCAAGTAAGTTACACTCATATGTTGTTAGTAAGACTTAAAACTAATTGTTAGAAACATTTAATTTGTTTTATGTACACTGGGGACGTGCAATTTGTCGCAATTCAATAAATATGGAGAATCGATCCTATCCCCGATCATTCTCAGGATGTTGTTGGGACTACCGCGCACCCGGCGCACCAGGGATGCGGCCCTCTTGCGCATAGTAGCGTAGAAGCAATCTACTCTGGCTTCCGCAAACATCCCTGATGCGCTACAGAAGCGAGGCAGCCCCACAACCACCCGGAACGCGTTATTGAACTGAACCCGGAGAGCCCCGTAGGCCCTTTGCGTGTACCGCAACCACAGACTGCACGTGTAGAGGGAAGTGCAGTAAGCCCTGAACAAGGTTATCTTCACCTCCCTCGAACAACGCCTGAACTTGCGGGCAATCATGTTCGCTCTGATCGACAGGGCCCTCCGTTCTCGTTCTATGTCAGTATCGTCTTTGAGGTCCCACGTTACTAAATGGCCCAGATATTTAAAAGCATCGACCCTGTCTAGAGGCATACCATAAAGGTCTATGCGTGGTACCTCTACTGTCCGATTACGTCCGACCTCAAAGACCATATACTGACTTTTTGCCACGTTGTATTTCAATCCATGACTCTGTACATAATTTTCACAAACCCGCAACAGTTTTCTTAGGCCACACACTGAGGCACTCAGCAGAACCATGTCGTCGGCATAGCTTATGTTGTTGACGCATATATCGTCAATGTGACAGCCAACATGTATTCTGCTGAGCGTCTCAAGAAGACCATTAATGTATAAATTAAACAATGTAGGAGAGCATAGTCCTCCCTGCCTTACCCCACACTCTAGTTTATAAGGATCGGACAGAGTATCCGCCCATCTAACGGCATTGACCTGATTTCCATACCAGTATCTGAAGATACGTATTGTTTCAGGTGGAAGTTTAGCATCCTTGAGCTTACTCCACATTATGTCATAGGAAACCAGGTCAAATGCCTTAGACAGATCAAGGAAGCAAGCATAAACGGGTGTATTCCTGTCTACGTAGTATTTGACAGTGTGCTTAAGACACAGGATTGCACTTTCCGTAGATAGCCTCGGGCGGAAGCCAAACTGGTTTTGGCTTAATTGTACGTACTCCTGAAGCTGTGAGTTAAGCAAACTGTCAAACACCTTAGCAATAACCGTTGCGAGAGATATTGGCCTATAGTTGTTTGTATCCGATAGATCGCCTGTTTTATTTTTGACTATAGGCACAACAATGGTTCTCATTAAATCATCCGGCAGGTAAGAATGCCTTACACATAGTGTGAAGAACAACGCTAACAGTCTTGTTATATGTGGCCCAGCGTGCTGGAGGTGCTCAATGCTGAGTCCATCATGACCCGGGGATTTACCTCCAGATATGGATTTAATGGCCTTTTCCACGTCTCTGGCCGCAAATCCAGGTCTAACTACCTCGACGTTGGTCTCAGCATTGGCCAACTCCTCTGGCACCAAGTTTAAGGGAGATTTAACGAAGAAGTGATTTTTGAAGAGGTTAGCGATGTCTTTGTTACTAGTTTGGCCGTTTACGCTTACTGGGAGGCCAGACTGAAATTTCATTTTATTCGATTCCTTCCAGAAAGAACGAAAATCTTTCTTTGCATGGTGTGAGGCAATTTTGTCCATTTCTATCTGTTGCTGATGATCCTGACACCATTTCAATCGTGATTTGAAAATCTTCCGACTTTCACTCATTTCATTAAAAAGAAAACCTATTTTAGGTTTCCCGTGCAGGATCCACGTATGAAATTTCTGTCTAGCCACCGCATATGCTTCTCCTACATGTTTATTCCAGCCAGTTACCTGGCTCTTATTTTTATTATTTGGCTTAGGATTTCCTAAGCTTACAATCGCGGCTTTTGTGATAGCAGTTACAATGTCACAGTAAAGACGGTCTAAGACACTTCTATGAGACACTATATCACAGTAAACGTCAGCACAAGATCGTAATTCCACCGGGAAATCAATAAGCTTTAATTTATCTCGACATTCTATACTGTAACGAGATATCTGCTCAGCTGTTCTATTTCCCCACATAACAGATCGATTATAAATCAAAGTTTCATTCTGTACTCTAGGTGTTATCGTACTTAAATCAACTTCTAACACAATCGGGAAATGGTCAGACCAAGTAACATTATGTTTCACATGTACATTACGCACAGAGACTAATGCCGCCTGCGTTACTACAAAGTGATCCAACCAGCGCCTGCATTGGTAAACATCGCTTATGTATGTATACGTATCCGATGAAACACCTAACTTTTGAACGTCGGCACAACACCATCTCTGTTCTAGGCAATAGTTCATTAATTCATCGAAGAAAAGTTCATGGGGATGTGCGTTAAAGTCACCCATTATGTAGACCGATTCTATTCCATATTCACTAATAATACCACTCACCGCTCCAAGGCAGTCCGTAAAATCCATCAGATTATCCTTATTGTTCGTTGGCATATAAATACTTATAACAATTAGCGGCCTGTCATTTGTGATTACTTTGATTGCGCACAAACGAGGATTATTACACTGTATCACTGACACGTTGTAAAAAACTGCACTTCTCCACAATAAGCCGACACCACCGTACGGGCGCCCGCGCAGCACCCCCTCCGCCGTGTCAATTGCAGATGTTCCCGTAGCACAGAAATCTCTGTCAATATCGTTGAGGTATGGTATTTCATCCGGCAATAGCCACGTCTCCTGTAGGGCTATGATGTCCGCCGACTGACATAAATCCCTAATGCTGTCAACGGCGCGTTTTACACTTTTACAGTTAAAACTAGCAAAATTATAAGTCGTGACAGACATTATTGTTTAGAAGTAGGGCCGTACTCAGAGCTGCCTCTGTTCGTGCTTTTAAATTTGAAATGTACAAATTTACGGAATATAATGCCCTTTGGCCATAAATTCTTGTCCATGAACAACGATGTTTTCGATTCATTAACAAAAAATTTGAATGCTTTGTGATCTATTGGTTTCTTGGTGATGATCTTCTCAAGTATTACAGATTCGTTAGTTTTTTCCTGAATATATTTAATTATTTCAATCTCCTCAGTTGTCTTGTGGACGTTTGTAATAAATATAGGAATTTTACGTTCTGCTGCTTTAAAATTACTTTCAATTACATTCGCAATCCCAATCTGCCCTTTACGGCGATTAGATTTCGTTTTACGTTTAACAACAGTTTGCCATTCCCGCTCCGCTGTGATAACGTCAGATGTATTATTAGGTGCATCGACACTCTTCGCGCATGACTCACCAACCTGCGCAGCCGGCAGATCGGCGCGCTGACTCATCGCGGACGGGTCGACGGTTGGCACCGACTTATCTTTTGTCGTAGTTGTCTGACTACCCGCTATTACAATCGATCGGTACTGGTCATTTATACTTCCATTGACGTTACTAGGTGATGATGATTTGTTTATTATGGTATGACCTGTCTCATTAAGTGTCGAGTTATGTAAATTCGATAGTCCTATAGGCCCACTGTCCATGCACCATGCCCCGCGTCTATTGTTTACATTACATGACGATAACTGAGCTGGCGGGATAGGATCTTTCATAGTTTGCATTTCTTGTTTCAGAGCGTCTAAATCCTGAGTTGTAGCGTACGTAGACTTAACAATATTAATTTCGTTTTGAAGACGGTTTAGATCCTTTAGTAGTTTGCTGCAGTCTATGTGATCTAACGTTAGCGGTGGCAATTTATCCAACTGCCGGGCAACGAACACCGGAATTTCTTCAGGTTCAACTGTTCGAAATATACCAACGATATCATTTAAATCACGTTCCTCTTTGCCTTCTCCTTTGCGTTGAATTTTGTGTCTGTATTCTGGAAGCGCACTAAATAATAACGTCTTCGAGATTTGAATTTCCTCACTCGTAAACGACGTCGAACATAATTTAACTATCGTGTCTTTATCAACCACGGATAGCTTATTTTGGATATAAGCTAACATTTCGTCGATGACGATATTACAAACGTTACATTTCACTGTACTCGACATAATTACGGGACTCGCGCGTCACTGTTTACAATGCGTCCATGCGTCACCGCTGAGCGCAAGCGCGAGACTTAAGCCCCAGATCGCATAATTATGACCTCACCTTTGGTTGGGGCCACAAACACCTGCGGGACATTTACGTATTCATCGCCCTAGGTATAATGCACTATTACCGCTGCTAGTAATTGCAAGAATGCCACCTTAATTCTCGTTACTTAAAGCTTTACAAACCGTTTTAATCCAGTTCTCCTAGATCCTAACCGATTAAGGAAGATGGATACTGGCTTTCCATGCAATGCGAGCTTGAAACATCTGACTAACTTTACACTACTTAGGTAAGCAGCTGGTTTTATTTTGGGCAAGGTGTAGCAATGACTGTCCGTATTGCTATATCTAGCCGAGCTTAAAGTATGTTTTCTTGTATTTAAAGTGAATTAATTGACAATAACCGTTACATATAAATGCAACTTCTGAAAATATACTGCATTAAAGAATTCAATCGACACAATTTATGAATACCACAACTATCAAATATTTAGAACTATATAAAATATCAAAATTAGCGCCTTGTTCTATTTTTATAATAGTCTAGACAGGGCCGTAATTCCATATATTTCTGATATCTCGGAGAGTCCAAAGTTCATAGGTGCTATTAAATAACGCTCAATGTTCTCGGAATCTGATCATTAAACGCAAACAATTCAACTGAATTAACTATCTCATTTCAGTAGAAATTATTATCATCAATGACGTTTTAACGCGCAACGATCGCAAAATCCCAGGAAAATGCAATCAATGTTGAATTAATGTTCAGATTTATCACATTTGTTGTTTAAATTGGTATCGTCCAATATATCAGTCACATTTTCCATTGCTCACGTTGATATAAGAAATGTTTTTTTATTAAACCATTGATACAAACATCAAAGCACATTGAAAAATTGAAATGCGCAATCTAGCGGAAGATCAAAGGTGTGATATAAAAAAGATGTGGTATGTACCCACATTCAAAATAGTAAGTAATGTCTCATTATACTGCTTAAGTATTAGTCTTAAGATTGATGTTTGTGGAGAAAATAAAGAAAATTATTATTATCTTACCATCTCGTTTATTTATTTCATATCTTAGGCTAGGTTTTTACAATATATGTATATAAAAAGTAAAATACAATAAAGAAATTACAAAATATATAAACACATTATAAAAAACCTAACCTAGGGTGCCGCCGGCAGCAGGGCAGGGCCCAGGCTACCGGTGGTTAGGGCTGCAGAGAGAGGAACCTCCTGACGATGCGCGCCGTGTCCAGGAGTACCACCTTCTGTATCTGGCCCTTGATCCAGCCATCTAGCGAGTCTCTTAAGATGTAATATTATACCTACATTATTATTATTATATTACATGTTTCATGCCAAACCACACGTAAACTATAGTTTATAAATATAATAATTGAGTGGTTTGGCACCGACTTCAAAAGGTGATTCAAATTTCGTTAATTTTTTTTTTGTACATACTAAATTAGAAATACAATTTTTCATGCATTGAACAGATGGATGACCGCCGTTTCTAATTCGTATCGTAGACTAAGAAAAAAGTAATAAATTATGCACGCTAATAAATAAAGAACCCATTCATTAAACAAAGTGTGTCCCCAAAAATCATTAAAAACCATTTAACGTCAGCTACTTTACTTACCATTGACACGTCCCTCCCCGGTATCCCCTGAATAATTTATATGACGTCATCCGTGAGCTTATGATTTATGGTCCGATTCGCCCTACTTTCCTCTTTCATGGAGAAATATTGGAGAATTTACCCTAGTTTTTCTGCTTGTGACGCTTTTTACGGCGATTCGATTTGCGTGTCTATTGATAAGGAAATGCTGTGGAACCTTCGAGAAATGATTTGTGCTTTGTTTACAAATGTTCAGTGTACAATAAATACCTAAGAATCTGTAAAAATAAACAAAGATTTGACATTAGGTTAAATTTGAGACTAAGTTTTTGGCATAATTTGATTTGAAATCGTAGCAGGCCAAAACGTCCTGAGAACTTTAGTCTTATAATGGTGCCGCAAAGAGCGACTACGAAGGGCAAACTACTGCATACTGTTGTAATTATAAGTATAAACCTTTATACCTAACTAAGTTGATAATTTTTACATACAGGTATATGTATATTTGTATAAAAAGTAATATATTTTGTATTTACTTGTATTCTAGATCCTTTCAGTACCATCAGATTTCTGATTTGCACCCACTTCTAGTATCTCTGTTTGGCCCTATGGTTGACTGGTAGAGAATGCCATTTGGCAGTAAGTCCGCCATTTGTACTGACTTGTTACGTGCAATAAAGTTTAAATAAATAAATAAAATAAATAGTTACAGTCAGACAAACAATTGGGTAGACCAGTTTCTTGGTTTACTGTACAGTGTACAATGCGACCTATCGATGATTTTCCAAAAATATATTTTGTTATTTATATATATATCTTTGGATGTCCAGCTATTCCTGGACCAAAACGGTTAAAATTTGTCCAACCGTTTCGACGTGATGAGAGCACAATGGAAATTTTGGCCAACAGATGGCGCCAGACTGGAATTTCGCCGCGCGCCCATATTAAACAAAACACGCTATTAAGATTTTTTTCTATAATCATGACCTCCATAGAAAACTGATTTTCAATACAAATCCAGAGTTGTATAATAGCATAGATATAATATTTATATTCTTTGTTGCATACCATGGTAATGACAAAAGATCTTAAAAAATATACATATGTATCACATAGACCCTGCAAGGGTAATGCAAAATCTTAAAACTAAGCCTGCTTAAGCAGACATCGTAGGTCTACAAAAAATCTATTTAAAATTAACGCAGCCGCTGTTAACTAGAATATAATGAAAGTTAACTAAAATTACAAAAAATAACAAATGATAAATAACAAATTCAAATTAAAAAGATAATCTTTAACGACTGATCTCAAACAGTTCTTGCACTGTGTAAAAACATTTTTGTGCTAAGAATGACTTTAACTTTTTTGCATATGTTTTGTCACTTGCTTCTTTTTTTAATATGGTCCGGGATTTGATTATAATATTTAACTGCTGCATAACATGGGCTACTTCTGAAGCGTACGGGTAATGTAAGTTTATATTCGAATCTTTTGTTTATATGAATATATTTTAGTTTGAACATTAATTTATCCGTGTTAACTTCTCTATCCAGAATCCCGCTGTGTTCCACCGTCCAACGACATGAACGACACAATTTTTAACGTAATAACTATGAATTTCTCAGAGGATATAAATAAATCTGAAAATTCCGTGTAAATGTGTCCATAATTTTAAAAATTCCGAGGAAATGTCCGGTCATCAGTCAAAATAACGTGTACAGATAAATTTGTCGAATCAACCAGTGTTGAATCAAATAGGGCAGCTTGTGGCTGCATGACGTGTAGGGTGACCAAAATTTTTGTAACAGAATTTTTTTTTTTACTTCTCCAGCCAGGGCAGTAATTCGAGTGTTCTTTATTATAGCGCTGTAATAAGTGATGTCCCAGGTATTTAGGTATATCGCCTGTAACTGTCATTTAAACGCGATGTTTGCGATGCGAGCTGCATAAAAGTGATATTTCATATCACTACAGTTAAATTTGCGCCTGGTGTCTCTGGCGTCATTTATAAATGAGGCGCAAACTTAACGCGACCGGAATACGTATTAGGTATATCGCCACATCGGAGATGCCTCCGAGATATCAGATGGAATTCGAGCTTATAACCAGCTAATCTTATTTTTGAGATAGCTACTTAAATACAGATATTTTGCTGCTCCTACTTTGTGGTCCGTATTTATTAATCCAGGTCTACGAAATAAAAGTCTTTACGCGCAAGAATATAGCCGTTAAAACGAGTAACCAAAATCTCTAACCGGTTAATTAGAATCCATAAAGGGTTGCAAGCCCTGGCTACAGAATTTACCCAGTTGGATAAACTGTCATTAAAAAATAGGCAACTTAATTAGCAATTGGCACTAGCGAATAATTAAAACACGAAGAAATGTAACACTACGTCGAGGCCGAATGTTGCTAGATTTAATGCAGAGAGGAGGGATGAAGTGTGCATTACAACAAGGAGCAAAGGCCTCTTCAAGGATTTCGAGTCACGACGATCTAATATCTGACCAGTGACCAGGCTTTGAAATGTATATTTTGGAGGAGGACGAGTATTCATTAATCAAAATATTTTCGTATTCTTCCTTTGACACTAAATTAACCAACCAGAACGCACACTTTTTAATACCTACAATAAAAAAAGCACTGGTTTTTTTGGAAACAAAAATGTAATGAATAAATACATCATCAGGTAAAGAAAAAGGGTAAAAAACATAGACAGTAAAAATATTACAAAAAAAGGATGTGCATCTTTCATATTTAAAAACAACTTATTTACCTTCTACTACATTAAGCTTCCATTTAAGTACTTACGTATTCTCCACGTATGGCACACGTCCTTATTCAAATTCTCTGAATAAACTTTATAGACTAAGTGGCTTAGTCCCAGAAACTTCGAAACCGTTGTCACAGTACCCGTTGCATAGAAACCGTGCGGGAACCACAAGCATTACTAACTACCAAATCGGTTTATATGCATTTGCCAAATGTTCATGTTACATATTCTGTTAGGACGTACGTTGTGGTGAAAATGTATTTACTCACTCAAACCGCGAATATCAAATCAAGCAACTTCATCTTTTCATATTTTGATATTTTGACGAAATATGGCCCTTAGTCGTATATAGCTACAGTCAGTAAGCTCTTAGATTTATTTTCATTGACAAAAACATACCAACATTCTTTTACAAAGAGGATAGGACCTGATTAATATGCGAATTATGAAAGGAATAGATAATGCCCTTTCAGGTGAGCTTTGATAGAAGCTAGAGAACTAGCGCGCTTTTCAGGCAAGGAGTGAGACATGAGATGTTTTAATGCTAGGGTAATTTTAATTATAAAAATCGCGAAGCCCCCGGCAAAGTGAAATGAGTAATTTTTATACTTCGACGAAATTCTATTTCGACATTTTTATTCCTCGACCTTAGTAATTTTATTTCATTTAAGTTTTTCTTGACATTTTAATACAGCATAATTTATCCTTATCGAAATTAGTCGCCTAAAGGACAGAGATTATGTATAAACTTACTACCTACCATGAATGCGAATGGTAAGCAAATGTGTATCAGAATTTTCTGAATAAAGACAAAAATCACTTTTTTTTATAAGTACCCAAGTCATATTAGAAAGAAAGTATAACAAAATACCAGCATCAAAATACCCTTGTAAAAAACAGAATAAATAATAAGTATAAATGTATTAAATATCACTTTCTAAGAAAAGCTTTAGTCGCGATTTCGGAAATAAAATATTTTCATTAATAAAACAACATGAAACACAATGGAATAGAAAACACTTTATTTTTCCTTCGGAGTAACTTCGATACAGGTCAATTTGTGTGGAAAAATACGTTTCTGCAATGTCTGCGTGTATTATTATTTGCTCCGCATTGTAAAGAATAATAAAACGAATTTATTGGATAAACTTTCGAGTTCTTATTCTAGCAACCGTATAAAGTTATTTAGTCAGGGTAAATATATTAGATATATGTTCTGGACAAATATTGTTCTATTAATATCTCCTGCTTCAAAAACACAAGGACCACATAATTTTTGAAACCGATTTTATACACATGACTAAAAAACAGATTCATTTGTTATAATAAATTGCGAAGTTTAATCTACTATGTGCATGTGCATTCTGCCTATCCTAACCTACGGTGCTCAGACATGGTCACTGACGGAGAGTCAGAAGTCCAAGTTGAAGGTTTGCCAACGCGCAATGGAGCGCAGCATCCTAGGTGTGAAAAGGACAGATCGCGTCCGGAACACTACGCTGCGCTCCAAAACATGCATAGCTGATGTTGGAGCAAAAACCGCCAAACTCAAGTGGGACTGGGCTGGCCACGTTAGCCGCATGCACCCGGACCCGGACAGGTGGGCTTACATAGTCACCAAGTGGGTGCCGCAAGATGGGCGGCGACGCCAAGGAAGACCGAGACGGAGATGGCGGGACGATTTAGATACATTCCTAGGCAACTGGCCGGAAGCAGCAGCCAGTAGGGAATTGTGGAGATCTAACAGAGAAGCCTTTGCCCAGCAGTGGGGTATTTAAAAGATTAAAGGTAGTTAAGTTAAGATAAAAAGTACTTACCTACAATGTAACTCTTTACTTCTATGTTCTGCCTCGAGTGTCACTTAAGCAATAAACCTTCATTCGTTTCATTACAAATTAATGACGCACCATAAATCAACCGAATGCCCACAACTCCTATGTGAGCCAGAAACCATCAAACCCATCCGCCTGGGCCATAACGGAGTCAAAATTAGGGTTCCGAGATGTTAATAGCTCTCTGTGTTATAACTTATAATGAGCTTTTTCAATTAAAAACAGGTAATTGCTCGAGTAATTTTAATTATATCGGCCCATATTTGTAAATTATTAGCGAAATAAACACTTGGAGGCCTTTGGAAAACGATAATTGAGTGTTGATACGTGAGTACATTACATATAACGGCGTAAATTCAATGGCGGTTTTAGATAAGTTCAGAATATGTCGATTTGGTATTGAATGAGAAATCATTTAGGTACTTATTGTATAAATATAAGGATTGATTAGACCTGAACAATAAGAAGGAAAAACATTATACAAGTAAACAATTGATACAAAAAAATAATGAGACATTACACGTTTCACAAATTTATTATACAAGTAGCTAAAACTAAAAATAAAAAATTTAAACCACACACACTAAAATAGGCACAACCTATAAATTTAAATCGACTGTTGCTCATTAAGTGATATTGACGAGTTGACACAAGAACGAAAAAGGTACGTGTTTAAAAGAAAGCAGATGCCGATCACACTACAATTTGCCCTTGCCGGAATGCGAACCCAGGGCTGCACCTTCGCAGGCCATAGTACAAAGGACCGACACAGACGATACAGATCATTTGCTGTTGGTATAGTCACCACCAAGTAACTGACTATTTTAGTATGCAATTTGACAAATACCAGTAGTAAATGTCAGTTACCTTTGATGCTGACGTACACGCAACATCCTTTGCAGCTTCGATGCAATTATCAACTGCATTAGAACCGCATCTAAACTCCAATATTGCAGCTATAAGTAACTCAAATGCAGTCGGACTGTGTCGGCGCTGAGTCCATCCTGTCATAATAAACATGTTATTCAAAACCAGGGATCAGTAGTCAAGTTTCTCGTCATCTTCAGTTTTATATTTCAGCAAAGGGTTACGTAAAATAAACTCATAAGGCTGCCTGTCCACTAGAGCGGAGCTGTGTGAAATCGACCATAAATCGACCAATCATCACAGTCCTCAGATGTAAACGCACTTCTTTCGGGCTTCATAAAGACGCAGCCTGCGACTTAGCTTGTCGCGCGCCTCAGTGTCAGTCTTGCTGTATGCCTAGCATAACACATGACACGCGACAAACACGACTAGTCACTCTCCTTTCGATACCGTGCGAGCAAGATAATTCTGAGTTGCGCGACAAGTGAAGTCGCGGCAAGATATGCTAGACCTGCTGGCACGGTATTAACAAGAAAGTGAAACGTAGTATTTGTCGCGCACCAAAGAGTCGCGTGTCAGCTATACTAGACGTGCTGATGTGTTGGTTCAGTGAACAGGTAGCCTTAGATTTGTGAATTTCACTTCTCACTAAGATTTATGTATTGTAAGGTCATTCAGGGAGCCCACTCAAAGGTACCCTAAGCTCGTTGACATTTAAAGCGGCCCGGTTAAGGGGGCTCAGGGAGTGATACCCTCTAACTTATATTTCTCTGTTAAGAGGCCTTTGGTCGTTTTTACTATTTTTAGATTATAACAGAAAAGTTAAGCCATACCATACAAAATGTGTGAGACCTAGGTCCATTAAGCTCCAAAATGCGTATACCTTGTTATATCTAAATTAAATCTAGTTTACTGGTAGCAGGTCGGTTCTGACGCTTCACTGTCCGCTATCGCGGCACGCTTGCTCGATATAGACGTTACCAAACTTGACTAGGTTTTGTCGTGAGTACTTACTATACTTGAAAATATGTATGCAAAAAGCTGATACATTTGAGTGACTACTTTTTACCGTAACGGTATATAGATATTGTTAACTAATATGCATAAACAAAAGCTCACCGATTAGAATCTGAATCGTGACTGAAATAGTATAGCTTTGGTAAATTCGCGGTCTGGAAGGTTCGTTATAGTAAAAGGTATGTTATTATAAGAATGTAATGTCTATCGTAGTCATGGCAAAGTCGATGGAGGAACTCAGCATGATGCTCGATGACCTCAATCGAGTTTCTCAACGGGCGGGCTTAAAAATGAACATGGACAAGACGAAACTCATGTCAAATGCCAAGGTTGTGCCCATCCCAGTCTCCGTTGAAAACTCGGTACTCGAAGTTGTTGACTCATACATCTACCTAGGACAAGTGGTCCAATTAGGTAGGTCCAACTTCGAGAAAGAGGTCAACCGCCGAATCCAACTCGGCTGGGCAGCGTTCGGGAAACTACGCAATGTCTTTTCATCCGACATACCTCAGTGCCTCAAGACGAAAGTCTTCAACCAATGTGTGTTACCAGTGATGACTTACGGCACCGAAACGTGGTCTTTCACTATCGACCTCATCTCAAAGCTCAAAGTCGCTCAACGAGCAATGGAGAGGGCTATGCTCGGGGTGTCTCTACGTGATCGAATCAGAAATGAGGAAATGCGTAGACGAACTAAAGTGACCGATATAGCTCACCGGATTAGCAAGTTGAAGTGGCAATGGGCAGGCCACATAGCACGCAGAGCAGATGGCCGATGGGGCCGTAAAGTGCTCGAGTGGAGACCTCGGACCAGCAAGCGCAGCGTAGGACGTCCACCTACAAGGTGGACAGATGACCTTATAAAGGTCGCCGGAAGGCGCTGGATGCAGGTCGCTTCCAACCGGTATATATGGAAGTCCAAAGGGGAGGCCTATGTTCAGCAGTGGACGTCCTATGGCTGAGATGATGATGAATGTCTATCCCACCAAAACATTTCATGTAAAATTGGCGGCCAAGACTGACATGCTCATAACGCTTTCGCTCTAAAAAGTTATCAGATCCCAGGAAATGCCAAGCCCCTAAGCCCTGACTTTACTAACCCTACACCTTGGTTTCAAAAGTATGGCTTGGCTGTTTCATAGGTTACCGTAAATATAAACCGTAATGGGCCAGACGGTCCGTTGGACTTATTTACGGTACTTACCTACCTATATTTTACATGAAATGTTTTGGTGGGATCTCATTTCTTTTTGTAAGGTGCCCTAGTTTTGTTATTTTTTTTAGGCTGTAGCATTTTTTGAGCATCAGTCTTGTTAGGGAACATGCAGAATTAACCTGTGAATTTGGGCGCTCTGGTGTTTACTGGGACGAAACTATCAGGGTTTGAAAATGAGACGAAACGGTTCGAGAAAAAGTAGGTAGGGCCCCGCCTCTTTTTTGTTCGTCTTGGCAGGGGCACTACCGTGCCCCCAGATATCAATAAAACAATGATGGCCGAGGAAGGCCTCTTAACAGTCCCAGAGTAACTTAACAGTTAGTGCGATTTGAGGGTAACGGACGTTTCGGCCGCGGCTCGGGACACTTGTGTTAACAGTCTGCTGTTAATATTATTCTAAAATGTCATTTTATAGTCTCGTGGAATTATGTTCATTGGTTTATATTATTACAATGTAACTACGGTTCCTATGGTTAAGCATTATCTCACACTGTATAACATGTTCACTGCTAGGAAGGAATAGATAAATATCGGACAACCTCACACAAATCGATCTAGTCCCAAATTAAACTCAAGAACGCTTGTGTTATGGGTACTTTGCGACGACATACAACCACACACAACACAACACAGAACCAACCAACCAATCATAGCTTGATGACGTCAAAAGTCTCATCTGTTCGGAGTAGCATACCGTATTTTATTACACCACTAGCTGACCCGGCGAACTTTGTACCGCCTGGAAGTCGATATATGTAGAGAAAAAAAAGATAAAAGTATCTTATCTCCTTTTCCTGGTTTTAAGCTACCTCCCCACCAATTTTCAGCCAAATGAGTTCAGCCGTTCTTGAGTTATAAATAGTGTAACTAACACGATTTTCTTTTACATATATAGATGAAGTAAACTAGTTAAACTGAAGTGTAACCGAATGGAACCACATTAATGTAACCACATTTAACTCTTCATTGCCACTCCCTAGTCCCTACTCCAAATAAAACTTTGACTTTGACTTTGAACTGCAACCGCTCGAGTCGGCAACCACGTTAGGGTAACCACATTAGCTCGTAATGCGTTTTTGCTCGGACTGTAATTGAACCAACTGGAACTTCAACTCCTAAACTTGTTAGTACTAGTTTCGTTGGACTGACGCACAGCCCAGATACAGAGGTACTGTGTGATTATAAGGCACTAGAAATTTTAGTATGGTTGCATGCACTCGGGTCTGCCTATTTGGGATGGGACCGAGCAGCGCAATTCTGCCTTCGAAACGGTGGACCGCCGATCAGTTAGCTGAAAGCTGACGGATGCAGATGGCGTGATGTAATCGTTGTTTAGAAAGTATTTGAAAAAATCTGTGGTCAGTGGAATTTTATAATTCGGGGCTTTTATCGTCGGTCCACTTTGCTGGGAGTCTACCCACGCTGCGTCTTCCGGTCCGCGGTAGCCACTCAAGAACCTTTCTGCCCCAACAGTCATCGGTTCTACGAGCAATGTCCCCGCCCGTGTACTATCACAATACGAGTACATCTACCACAGTGCAGTGTTGGTTGTGCGCTGGTGCGACCTCGCCAGGAATTCAGTTTATTTAGGAAGTGCGATGCCGCGTCAGCGCTGATCTCAACGATGCGATGTTTATGTTGGAAACTAGATCCTTGCGCACTTTTTAACAATTTCATACTACTTTTTATGAATACTAGCGACCCGCCCCGGCTTCGCACGGGTGCAATGTTATATGCATGTATTATACATATAAACCTTCCTCTTGAATCACTCTAGCTATTGAAAAAAACCGCATCAAAATCCGTTGCATAGTTTTAAAGATCTAAGCATACATAGGGACAGACAGAAGGAAGCGACTTTGTTTTATACTATGTAGTGACAATACAGCAATAAGATCTCCATATTGAGTTCGAAACATGTCGGGCCGCTCCTGACAATTTCACGTGAGTGTAAATCATTAAATATGTCTCACGAAAGTTTTAATAGGATTAATACAACAACACTTTATTTGCACACCAATAAAATTTTACAAAAGGAAACAAAACAAATACAATTCTTAAATAACGGTAAACAACAGGCGGTCTTATCGCTAGCGATCTCTTCCAGGAAACCTTTGAGTAGTGAAATTGATGAAAAATTTAACTTAGTACAGAGTAGGTGCAGCAGAAAGCGAAGGGAGCACATAATTAGATACTAACAGAAAACAAGTACACATATGTCTTAATATACACATATATAAATAGATATACATAAACATACATTGACGACGTAGTTGGCGTAATGGAAAAGTAGCTGCCCACTGAACCGACGGTCCAGGGTTTGAATCCCGGCAAAAGGAAATAATATATTTGTGTGATGAACTCGATTATTTGTGCCTGGGTCATGATGTTATTTGTATTTAAGTACCTTCTAGTATGTTTATCGTCGTCTAGTACCCATAACACAAGCCTACTAGACTAGAGCTTACTGTGGGACTAAATCGATAGGTACATATTATAGACTAGACAGATAGCAATACAGTCGGAAGCAAACCTGTCGAAAAACAGTTTCATAAACTACTATACCAACAATTTTCGCGAATATAATAGTTTATATAGTATATAGCATTTATTGGTAAACATTGGTATAGGTAATAATGAACGCTTATTAATTTAGTGTAACTTTCTACTAAAATACGCACTATTGCGAACTTCTCGAAATTAGCGAGCATTTTGCTGACCAATATTAATAGATCCAATATTTGACTTTCCGCTGAATTCGTACCATAACTACGAAAACTATTATTTGCTTTACAGTATAAAGTTTAACTGTTGTTTGATATTATTAAGTCGATTATAAAGTTAAAAGAGAAAGTAATAGTATTTTATGCAATCGTTGCCCTCAATGAAGGTTCTTAAAGTCGTGTACCGCGTTTAGGTCACGAGTCTTGCCGAGTGGCCTAAGTAAGGTTCGAGATTTTAAGACCTAATCACCTAATTGTGTACCTAACTATTGCATACAATACTTTTTATACAAGCAAAACACAGAACAACATTTTTTACTTTAATCGTCATTCCCCACTATGAATTTTTATTTCCGGTGTAACCTTTATCGTTCAACTAAAACTGACCAATTAAAAAAAACATGATCGCGATGGTCATGGCGGTTGGCGGCCTCGTGATGGATTTCTTGAAAACAGTAGCGTGCTTTTTTTAAATCAAATATGCTGATGTTCTCTTTTGGAAATTATTAGAGTTGAGTAGAGAGATGTCTTATGAATATTAAAGTTCTGTAGCGGATACATAATACGGTGAATAGAGACTAAAGTACTATGTGTGACCTTACAAACGGTCCGGTAGTTTTGAATTTTTGATATGTTGTCTAGGATGCTTAGTCAGTGTTTAAAATGCAAAATGCACAATTCCCCCCCCTCCGCGCCCGCCGCCATATTGAAAAAACCGGCACTTTCTTCATATTTTTGCTCATATCTTCCTTTAGGAGCATTTTAGCTAGAAGAAAGCTTCGACAATGTTATAGAGAGTTAAGTTTACTACATTCTACATTTTATATTTTTTTTCTAGGACAGATAGTTACGGAGATATCCACATTTAAAAAAACGTACAAAATCGCAATTTCCTACTGAAAAACAAACTTCTGGATCATATCCTCGTTTAGGAGCATTTTAGCTACAACAAAGCTTGGGCAATGTTGTAGAGAATTAAATTTACTATAATTTACACTTCAAATTTTGTTTCAAGGACGGTTAGTTACGGAGATATGCACATTTAAAAAACAGGAAAAGTCGAATTTTCTGAAAATTTCTCAAAATTCTTGGTTTAGAACGCTGTCATTCAGTTACGGACTAGTCTAGGACAAATTAAAACATGTAGGAAATATAATTGCTTATAAAACTCATGTCCATTTTTACATACATTTTCGGAAAATGTGACTTTATTTTTAACATATCTCCGTAATTATCTGTCCTAGAAACAAAATTTGAAATGTAAATTATAGTAAATTTAATTCTCTACAAAATTGCCCAAGCACTGTTCTAGCTAAAATGCTCCTAAACGAAGATATAATCCAGAAGTTTCTTTTTGAGTTAGAAATTGCAATTTCTTAAGTTTTTTTAAATGTGCATATCTTCGTAACTATCTGTCCTAGAAACAAAATATAAAATGGAAAATGTAGTAAATTTAATTCTCTATAACACTGTTGAAGCTTTCTTCTAACTAAAATGCTCCTAAAGGAAGATATGAGCAAAAATATGAAGAGAGTGCCGGTTTTTTCAATATGGCGGCGGGCGCGGAGGGGGGGGAATTGTGCATTTTGCTTTTTAAACACTGACTAACCATCCTAGACAACATATCAAAAATTCAAAACTACCGGACCGTTTGTAAGGTCAAAATCCTTTATTCACTGAATTAACAATAGAACTTGGAAGTATGGAAGCAACCTCGTACAACACGATAGATAATATCCATCACCCACCTAATCACCTTAATTAATAAAAGGGATTATTAAAAGCGCCTAAGCAAATGTAAGAGCAATGGTGCTTTTGGTCTAATCATTACATTTCCTACAGGGTCTTCAATGTCATCATTAATTACTTACTCACTTTTCAATCGTTTTAGGGATAATTTCCAGGATGAAAACTATCCTATGTCCTTCCTCGGATCTTAAACTATCTCCATGTTAAATTTCATCAAAATCGATTCAGCGGTTTAAGCGTGAAGAGGTAACAGACAGACAGACATACTTTCGCATTTATAATACTAGCTGTGCCCCGCGGTGTTACCTCATCCCACGGAAACACTAAATTTATTCGGGATGAAAAGTATCCTATGTCCTTTCCCGGGTCTCAAACTATCTCCATACCAAATTTCATCTAAGTCGGTTCAGCGGTTTAAGCGTGAAGAGGTAACAGACAGACAGACAGACAGACACACTTTCGCATTTATAATGTTAGTATGGATTAGTAAGTAAGTAAGTATGGATTAAAATTATAAGAAATTATAATATAATTATAATACACCAATACATATTCGTTTCTCTTATAAAGAAGTAGCGAAAGTGGTTAAAAACATGAAACGCGGCAAATCTCCAGGACATGACAACTTAAGCCTCGAGCACGTACTCCATGCGGGAGATATCGTCTATGTACAGCTCTGTAACTTATTTAATCTATGTATGAGGTACTCATATTTACCACCTGACATGATCCGTACTGTTGTCGTCCCTATTGTAAAAAATAGAACCGGCGATGTTTCGTCTTCGGCTAATTATCGGCCTATATCACTGGGGACAGTAGTGGGCAAGATATTTGAACGGTTGCTGCAACCTGTACTGGTCGATTCGATTGACATTGATGACGCGCAGTTTGGTTTCCGCCCCAGTCTCTCGACTGACTCGGCTATCCTTAGCTTGAAGCATACTGTTGATCATTATTTAAAGAATAATACAACAGTGTATGCATGTTTTCTGGACCTGAGCCGGGCATTTGACCTTGTGAACTATAACATACTCTGGGGTAAAATGCGCGGCTCAGGAGTACCCGAGGAGCTGGTGCGAGTGTTCGAGCACTGGTACGGAAATCAAACCAACTGTGTGAGGTGGGGCGACACGACTTCTAATACCTATCGATTAGAATGCGGGGTACGCCAAGGAGGGCTCACTTCGCCGGACCTCTTCAATCTTTACATCAACGACTTGATGGTGAGGCTAAGGAGCACTAAAATTGGATGTCACATAGGTGGTGTGTGTGTAAATAGTCTCAGCTATGCCGATGACATGGTGCTGCTTAGCCCCTCCATCAAGGGTCTAAGAAAGCTGCTGTCAGTCTGTGAGAATTATGTTAATTCTCACGGGCTGATTTACAACGTAGCCAAAACGGAAATGATGATTTTTAGGGCGGGGAGAGGTCCGGATAATGTGCCAGAAGTTAAATTGAATGGTGAGAAGGTTCGAATAGTGCGGCAGTTCAAATATCTTGGCCATATACTTACCGACGACATGAGGGACGACAAGGATATGGAACGTGAAAGAAGAGCTCTAGCTGTTAGAGGGAACATGATAGCCCGAAGGTTTGCCGGGTGTAGCAGGGGAGTCAAGTTGACGTTATTTAACGCCTACTGTCTCTCTTTCTACACCTGTCAACTGTGGGTGAGGCACAGCAGAAAAGCGTACAGCGCCATCAGGGTGCAGTATAATGATATATTCCGTACGTTGATGCGGCTGCCGCGGTTCTGCAGTGCCTCGTCGATGTTTGCTGAAGCTGGAGTTCCCGACTTCTACGCTGTCGTGCGAGCGCGTATTGCCTCCTCCTGGGAGAGACTGCGTCGCTCGCGCAACAGCATCCTCGCAGCTGTTTACAGTGACATGGATAGCCCTATCTTTAAATGCTGGCTATCTGCACACCGGAGTGAGAATCGCAAATGACGATTACATTTTATTATTGTAATTTGTAATTTTAGATTTAAGTTTTTATTTTATTTTATTATTGTAGTAAATAAAGTATAATTTTGAGTCACTCTATTGAAATGTGCGCGCAGCGTCGCGTCGCGTCGCGTCTCGGTGTGAGCTGACCCATGTATTGTATTTTACTATGGGTGTCCTACCTGCACAATAAAACTTTATTATTATTATTATTATTATTATTTTTATTATAATTATAAATGACAGATTAAAGTAGGTACGCGAGTATAAAAAGAAAATTAAGAAGTTGTCGGGTTTCTTAACACTTTCACGGGCAAACGCGGTGCCGTATCACGAGGGTTCTTACGTCTCGGCGTACTGACCGTAAAAGTGTTAAACTGACACTAACGTATTTTTGACAACGTTCGAAGTCCATTAAAGTATTGTTGCATTGAATTGCAATGCCTTGCATTACATTGCATTGCATGACATCGCATTGCATTGAATTGTCAGTTTTATAATGGTCGACTCGTTGACTACAACGCAAAACTTTGAACCCCAAGATATAATTTACGTAACGATATAATTTACGATATAATTTACGTAACGATATAATACGCTGCTGACGCTTTCTCATATCATGATCTTCTATATATGTCCTATAAAGTTCGACCTCCAAAGTTTAAAGCAAAGACTCTTTTTCAGCGCAATTTTAGCAAGATGGACTCGGATAAGCTTCGTGAGGATGCATTGAAGGTCGACTGGAGTGTGATATTTGAGGTTGAAACCATAGATGAGAAATTATCTCTATTCAACTCCCTTGTCATTCAATTGTATGACAGGCACGCTCCGGTTCGAGCTATCAAGGTGAAACATCTACCTGCTCCTTGGCTTACTGAGGAGATCAAATCTTTCATTGAAAAGAAAAACTTAGCGAAGTCCAAATTTAAAGCGAATCCTACAGATAAAAACAAACATCGTTATCATAGTTTGCGGAATCGATGCAGCACTGTATGTCGCGACGCTCAAAGGCGACATATTCACAAGTCTGTTGAAAATGGCGATCCCTCTAAAGTTTGGAAGTTCCTAAAGTCGCTCGGAGTTGGGAAACCTCAAGAGAACTCCTGTCCCAAAGATGTTGACTTCGATCAGTTGAATCTGCATTTCTCTTCCTCTGCTATCTTTAGTGGCCCTGCTAAATCCAAGACGCTTAACTATCTTTCATCACTCCCAACTCCAGACAACAACCCCTTCTCTCTTGTTCAATTTTCCGACAGTGATGTTAAGAAGAACGTATTATCCATTACATCTAATGCCGTCGGTGTAGATTGTGTTAGCCGCAGTATGATTTTACCCCTCCTTGATCTTTTTGTTCCCATAATTACCAGCATCTTTAACTTCTCAATTTCATCTGGTGTTTTTCCTTCTGCCTGGAAAGATGCTGATGTTATTCCATTGCCAAAAAATCCAACCCTACCACTTTTTCTGATTATCGTCCGATCTCAATTCTTCCCTTCCTATCCAAGGTCCTTGAGCGCCTAGTTTTTCGGCAACTTGTATCCTTCTTAAACAGAAATGATCTCCTTAATCCTTTTCAGTCTGGTTTCCGTTCCGGTCACAGTACGGTGACTGCTCTTGTAAAAATCACAGATGACATACGGGCAGGTATGAATGACCGCAAACTGACTGTTTTAACGCTTTTAGATTTTAGCAATGCGTTTAATACTGTAGATTTTGATATTTTGTTGGCGATAATGCGTTCTATTAACATATCTCCTGCGGTTATTGAATGGTTTCGTAGTTATCTGACCGGTCGTCGGCAGCGTATAAAGGTGGACGCTTTTCGTTCTTCATGGTGCAACACGATGGCTGGCGTTCCGCAGGGCGGCGTGTTGTCTCCCCTTTTATTTTCAATATTTATTAATTCTATTTCCCATAATTTATCTTCACAATATCACCTTTATGCCGATGATCTTCAAATATATTCACAAGGTTCACTAGACGACCTCTCTTCAGTAATTTCTTCAACAAATACAGACTTGAAACTTATTTTAGAATGGAGCAGCTGCTATGGTCTCCAAGTAAACCCGTCTAAAACTCAAGCTATTATTATTGGGAGTAGTCAATTAATTTCCAGAATTGATTTTACTAGTATTCAATCTATTATTTTCAACAAAGTTATAATTCCTTACTCTTCCCAGGTTAAAAACTTGGGTGTCATTATTGATCGGACTCTTTCTTGGGTGCCCCAATTGAGCGAAGTGAGCAGGAAAATGTTTGCCGCTGTGGGTTCTCTCAGAAGGCTTCGCAATTTCCTTCCCATCGCAACTAAAATTGCGCTTGCTCAAACTTTACTTCTCCCGATTCTAGACTATGCTGACATTTCTTATCTGGATATTTCGGAGGAGCAACTTGATAAGCTTGAGCGTATTCAAAACCTCTGCATCAGATTCATATTTGGATTGCGCAAATATGATCATGTTTCTAGTTTCCGATCTCAACTTAAATGGCTCCCTATTCGTCTTCGGCGGAATTCACATATTCTGTCTCTTCTTTTTGGCATTCTCTTCAACCCTGCAACTCCCCAGTACCTCAAAGAGCGCTTTAATTATTTTTCTTCTGCTAGATGCGCAAAAAACTTTCTTTTAACTGTCCCTTCGTCCCGTTCTAAATTTTATTCGAATTCTTTCACTTTTCATTCCGTTGTGCTGTGGAACTCGCTGCCTGCGGAGCTGCGAAGTGCTAAATCCTTAGCTATATTTAAAACTAGAATTAAAGAACACTTCCTTTCTGTCCAATAAACTGTGTGAAACTGTTTTTCATCAAGTTTTCTGCTGACTGTATTGTTGTGCATAGTATTTATTTTTGTTTATGTATATTTATATATATATTTATTTATTTATTAAAATTTTTTTGTGTATATATGTATATTCAAGTTTTTATATCTATTTATGTTTTAGATATCTGTACCTTACGATGTGTCCCATTCGCCTTTTGCATCACCTACTCATTAAACGTTTTTTAGGATAAACTCCACTACCCAAAGGTTGTCTGGAAGAGATCGCTCTTTAGCGATAAGACCGCCTGTTGTCTACCGTTTTTAATTTGTTTATTTGTAATTTCTTGTGTAAATGTTTTTTGGTGTGCAATAAAGCGTACTTGTATTGTATTGTATTGTATTGTATAATTTGTGTATTTTTAAGAGGGCGCCAACGCGTTGGCTAGCTCTCTCTCTCACTGAGCGTAGGCGTGAGCGAGATGGAAATGCGTGCTCGGAAGTACGGAAATAATATTTTTTGAGTTGTGTCATAAACGTGTGCATTTTGTATTGAAAATAGTTTTACAATTTTTGAGAACTTATAATTGTGCATCTATTAAGCTAAAAAACATTGTTAAAAACGGAAAAGTTTTGAAGATCCAACCGAAAATATAAAAAAAGGGTTATGTTTGAGAGATAAAAGTATCGAAAAAATTATTACCAATCGTATTTTCACGTTGACAAGATTGAAGAAAAACTGTTTAAGTTTCTTATTTCCAAGGGACAGATTTTTAATCACTATGGATGTTGAGATCTAGGATCATTCACTTGACGAATTTTGCATGGGTGGGCTCTTAATGAGTAATTGTTAATCTGTAACTACAGTATGTTGTATAATTCAACATCAGTCTAAACCCCTATTTTACAGATATTGCTCGCGCTTATTATTTGCACTTTACCAACAGGAATAATAGCATAAGTGAAGTCACTTGATCGAATATTGTAATTATATAACCTTTGCTGCGAGAGGTTATATGGTCAGTTATACACTTCAGTCGCAAAGCCCGTTGACAGCTTGGTAGGCGATCCAAGAGCCAAGCTGTCCCGACATTATACCGAAGACATCCCGGACATCAGTCTGTACGAGATTAGGATGGCCCTGAAGCAGCTTAAGAACAACAAGGCGCCGGGCGAAGACGGAATCACCTCAGAGCTTCTGAGAGCGGGTGGAACACCGGTACTTAAGGTCCTCCAGAAGCTCTTTAATTCCGTCTTGTCCGAGGGCAAAACGCCTGAAGCATGGAATAGAGGCGAGGTGGTACTGTTCTTCAAGAAAGGTGATAATAGCCTATTGAAGAACTACAGGCCCATCACGCTTCTAAGCCATGTTTATAAGCTGTTTTCAAGGGTCATCACGAACCGTCTCGAACATAGACTTGATGACTTCCAGCCTCCCGAACAAGCCGGTTTCCGAAGAAGCTATAGTACCATAGACCACATACATACGCTGCGGCAAGTTATACAGAAGACTGAAGAGTATAACTTGCCATTATGCTTAGCGTTTGTGGACAATGAGAAAGCCTTCGATTCGGTGGAAACATGGGCGGTGCTCGAGTCACTTCAGCGATGCCATATTGACTATCGGTACATTGAAGTGTTGAAGTGTTTGTATAGTAACGCCACCATGTCGGTCCGAGTTCAGGAGCAGAGCACAAAGGCCATTCCATTGAGAAGAGGCGTAAGACAGGGGGATGTTATATCCCCGAAACTGTTTACGGCCGTTATGGAAGACGCCTTCAAGCTCCTGGAATGGCAAGGACTTGGCATCAACATCAATGGCGAATACATCACTCACCTTCGGTTTGCCGACGACATCGTAGTCATGGCAAAGTTGATGGAGGAACTCAGCGTGATGCTCGATGACCTCAATCGAGTTTCTCAACGGGTGGGCTTAAAAATGAACATGGACAAGACGAAACTCATGTCAAATGCCAAGGTTGTGCCCATCCCAGTCTCTGTTGAAAACTCGGTACTCGAAGTTGTTGACTCATACATCTACCTAGGACAAGTGGTCCAATTAGGTAGGTCCAACTTCGAGAAAGAGGTCAACCGCCGAATCCAACTCGGCTGGGCAGCGTTCGGGAAACTACGCAATGTCTTTTCGTCCGACATACCTCAGTGCCTCAAGACGAAAGTCTTCAACCAATGTGTGTTACCAGTGATGACTTACGGCACCGAAACGTGGTCTTTCACTATCGGCCTCATCTCAAAGCTCAAAGTCGCTCAACGAGCAATGGAGAGGGCTATGCTCGGGGTGTCTCTACGTGATCGAATCAGAAATGAGGAAATCCGTAGACGAACTAAAGTGACCGATATAGCTCACCGGATTAGCAAGTTGAAGTGGCAATGGGCAGGCCACATAGCACGCAGAGCAGATGGCCGATGGGGCCGAAAAGTGCTCGAGTGGAGACCTCGGACCAGCAAGCGCAGCGTAAGGACGTCCACCTACAAGATGGACAGATGACCTTATAAAGGTCGCCGGAAGGCGCTGGATGCAGGTCGCTTCCAACCGGTATATATGGAAGTCCAAAGGGGAGGCCTATGTTCAGCAGTGGACGTCCTATGGCTGAGATGATGATGATGATGATAACCTTTGCTCGTTCTAGTAATGTATCGTGCTTTCTCAATAATCGACGTCGATGAATGCCGTCGCGTAATGGACCATCGGTTGATTAACTCGATAACTTACAGCGGCGCTCGATAAAGTGTCTAGTTAGGGTTGCCAACGGAAGGAAAATCTGCTTTCGGAATTTAGTGGGTGGTGTAGGTATATACACATTTATGTAGTGTCTATACACTACCCACTAAATTCTGGAACCAGATTTTCCGTGTTGTGGGGTATGCTTTTTAAGACACCAGTGTCGTGGCGTCTACAAGCCGATCCCCACCGGCTTACCTATTTTAGAGCATTTTAGCACTTTTCTCTATTGCTTTTAGGGCCCATACAGACGAACGGCACTTTCCTTACAGACGAACGGCACTAGTACAACTGCAGCCGTCGCCACCTGTTGACGGCTGCCGTCGCCGCTTGGCGACGGCTGCCGTCGACGCGTTGCCGGCTGCCGTCGAGAGGTGGCGACTGCCGTCGACGCGTCGACGGCAGCCGTCGACAAGTGACGGCTGCCGTCGAGAGGTGACGACTGCCGTCGACGCGCCGACGGGAGCCGTCGACAGGTGGCGACGGCAGCCGTCAACAGGTGGCGACGGCTGCAGTTGTACTAGTGCCGTTCGTCTGTAAGGAAAGTGCCGTTCGTCTGTATGGGCCCTTAGAGAGCAAGCCAATTCTCTTCCGAATCGCCCAGGGCGTTTTTTGACACCACGTCTCTGAAAGACTGAGAATAAGCCACCTTAAAACTGTATTTTATTAATTGTTTATGTAATATGCGTAGCCTAGTCGTAAGACGTCTGACTAGTATGGTATGCTGACGGGTATTAGCGTAGTGGCGCGTAGTCTGACAGTTTGCCTTGAGGAAAAGGAGAAGAGGGCATTAGCCTGTTTGTAGCTGTGTTAGTTTACTTAAAATCAAAAACCGGCCAAGTGCGAGTCTGACTCACGCACCGAGGGTTCCGTACAAATACACTTATCCGATCTTAACTGGCCAGGTTAAGTTTGCATCTAGTATGTGCGGCGCCGGATACAAATGAGGTGCAAAGCTAACGCAACTGATCACTTTTGTTGTATGGGAGCTCCCTTAAATATTTATTTTATTCTGTTATTTAGTATTTTTTGTTATAGCGGCAACAGAAACACATCATCTGTGAAAATTTCAACTGACTAACTATCACGGTTCACGAGATACGTCCTGGTGATAGACGGATAGACGGACGGACAGCGGAGTCTTAGTAATAGGGTACCGTTTTACCCTTTGGGTACGGAACCTTAATAAAACACTTTAAAGTAGAGTTTGTGAAAATACACGTCCTTCGATTAATAAACATTTATATTTGGTAACCCTGACAACAGCGCATGCCAGCCATAAACATGCGACGTAATTAATATAAACTGTATCAGTGAATTATTTATATAACACGCTCATTATCATTATTAACCTTTAGAGCGCCAAGCGGCAAAGCAATTCTCCGTGCCACTGACGCCAAAGCAAAAAAAAAATGTGCTCCAAAATCAACAGGGATTGAAAAACACAGATAGTGGTTTGAATTAACATGTTTTTGACCATCGAAATTTTTGACGTCAATAGGCGTCGTTGGCGTCAGTGGCACGAATTCCCGATAACGTGATTTGCCGTCTTTGCGGTCAAAGGGTTAAGCACTGAATCCGAAAGAGTTGTATAAACTTTTATCCCCCTTATTGTCATATATTTATTTATTTATTTAAACTTTACTGCACAAATCAAAACTCAGTATAAATGGCGAACTTAATGCCTGATGGCATTATCTACCAGTCAACCATAAAACAGAGATGCTTCAAGTTATACATCTATTATATATCAGGCTTACTAGAATGTTATGTGACATCCACGCCATGACAAGATGATTTTTTGACCACAAAATCAAAATCTAAACGTTTATTCTTCGTCACATGTCTGAATCTGAATATACCGCCATTTCGCAAGAGGCTTCCGCTGTTAAGAAGACAGCCGAAAGAAACTCAATAGTACCTAAGTATTTTTTTCGTAAATTGTATTAAAAAAAATTACAATCATATTATAACTAATTGATATAACATAATAAATGTCAAATGAAGAAATAAACTAATAGTGTGGGATGCTACCTGTGTGTCACAAGGCAGGCGCGGCCACCGAAGGGACCGAACAATTCAAGGAACACAAATAAAGTTTTCACCTCACTCGCTCGGAAAACCTCCGTTTATAGGGCGAAATCTGCGTGCAAAAGTCTATTTTATCCGCTAGCGTGCAAAAGTCATTTGAATTTCGAACAGGACGATTTTGATTCTCTGTGGTGCATGTAACTTTTTTATATTTAAGACTCCTTCAACGCGTGACTGATTTCATCAGTCGATAAATCTTCGAATAACCAATCAACGCACGCTAATAAAGGGCGATCTGGTCAGGCCGCCTAAAATCATAATTATGTACGTTTGATAACTTCTTTAAAAAAAAATACACCTACAATATCACGTCCAGAAAGCTGGTTTGTGGTTACAGATTTTTAAGTTATTATTTTTTCTACACTTTATTTTATGTTGAATATGTTTATATATATTAATAGTAAGTATTTCCGTTTCATATAGATATTTTGACTAGTAAATATATTAATTACAACACAAATTTTAATATTTATTTGTTATAAAAGTTGGAACATAAGAGTGTAATTTCTGAACGCACCCGAGAAAAAAATAAATAATTAAAAAGTTGGAAGTTTTCACAATTCACGTAAACAACGAAAATTTGTTCCGTGGAGAATACATTACTGTTGTCTTACTTTATTGAAATATCGAAAACAAGAAAGTTAAGCCCAATTTGGAGTATTTATTATAAGAATAAGAATGATTTATTGCAAAACTGTGTACATGCTAAAAGCCTGCATTAAAACGAAAAAGGATTTGTTATAAATATCTGGAGACGATAAGTAATTTACAGAAATAATCTTGTTGTAATAACTTCCAAAGCAAGTGTTATGGAAAATACTTCCGAGTGATCAACTAATCCTTCCCAGAATGCCATTCTCCCGCATTCAAAAATCACAACGAATCTGTCAAGTAGTTTTAAATACAAATATAATATAACAGTGCTTAAGAAAAACTCTACGATAAAATATACACGACGATAATACAAATTACGGCCATATTACTTTTAATTTTTAATATGTGTGCTTCTCTCGTATTTATTTGGTTTGGATTTGTGTGTGTTATGTTTTAAATTTGATGTGTTAAATAGAAGGCAAAATTAAATATCATTATTTTTATGTTTTAATTGTTTTTCTTGAATCTTGCATTTTCCTCGCTGGAGTGAGGTGAAAAGTTGTGTGTTCCGCATGGCTGCAAAATTATTTAGCTTCTCGTGTCTTGAAAGCCTCGCTACGCTCAGGAATCTATCTTTGAACCATTCGCTTCGCTCATGGTTCAATCTTAGATTCCTTCGCTCGCTCAGCTTTCAATTTCAACACTCGCGCCAAATAACAACTTTGCAGCCTTGCATAACAAATAACTATTCCTCGCCATGTCAGTACTCGATAGCGACTTGTATGGAGAATGGTAGTTCTACAAAGTAACCGCTAGGGCGCTGCACTATTTTCCATTCAAATCGTTTACGCTGTCGCTGGCGAGTAGGTCACGTTAACTAATGGTAGGGGTAGGGGTCTCAGAATACGATTTTAGAATTGTAAATAAAATAGTCTCAGTTCTCTAATTACATTATTTAAACTATGAATACAAAGATCAAAGCTTAAAGAAAAATTTAAAAAGGAGCTAACTGGTGGAAGGGACCGGGAATCGAACCCGGTACCTCTGGATTACCGGTCCAGCGCGTTAGCCACTTCGCTACCCTCGCTCCAAGTAGACCTGACGAATTTTTCCTTATGCTTTGTGTGTCGATCTTTGCATTGTTTTTTTTAAAGGTTTTTACACCTTAGCCCTTCCCTCAGCCTTCCACCAGGTAGCTCCTTTTTCAATTTTTCTTTAAGCTTTGATCTTTGTATTCATAGTTTAAATAAAAATTGTGGTGTACCCACATTAAACAAAATGAGACATTACATGTTTCATAAATGTATACATTATTAAAGTTAATTTTATTGATTGACAAGTATAATTCCCTAAATGTAATAGAATAGTCCAAAATGTCAACCGAACGGTAACGAAACCAATCTGGCTGATTCATCCATTCACTCACGACTGATTGATCAATTAATTGGTTTACCAAGACCAATATCAAATCGAGATATCCGACATTTCGCGACCCGTGACCTTCAAAGTTGCAATTACAGTTCAACTTTGACATTTTAGAGTAATCCATCGTTCCAGGGATTGTATTCATTCCAGTCACTCGTCTCGTCAGTCATTCATTCATTCATTGCTTTCGCGGTAATATTTACCACGAGTATTAATTTCGTATGCTCTCCCGCTACTATCATAGACAAGTTATGGTAAGAAAGTTTGTTTTTAATAAAAGCAAACCAAGTGAAGCTATTTAGGTTATTGCCGTAACCATAAGGAAGAGTTATAGAATAAGTTTTTAGGATGCAAACTTGGGGCTGCCCCGGTAAAAATAATGATACTAGCAATTTTTATTTAGTTCGGGTGGGTTCAACATGATCCGTGACTCCTTAAGAGACATTTTCAAAGATATAAACATCTTAACTGTAGCGTCCCAATATATTTATGAGAGTATTATGTATGTTATTAGAAACCTAGATTCATTTACAAAAAATTCCGATGTCCACAGTTTTAACACTAGAAATAAAAATAAAATTGCTATTAGAAAGTTTCGTGTTCGTAAAGTAAGTAAATCATTTTTAGGCCAATGTATTCATTTTTATAACAAGTTACCTGATCATGTTTTAAAATTAGCCTTTCCATCTCTCAAAAATTATTTAAAAAAATCTCTAATATTAAAAGCATATTATACAGTAGAGGACTATCTGACAGACAAAAATGCATGCCCTGAACCAGAAACCGCGTAGCTGACTCCTTCTTAGATTGTACCTAACTAGTTTAAGGGACACAGTTCTAATAAGAAAGCATATCAAACGTACATAAATTGTGATAAACCGTCCGGCTTTCTTGTAGTTTCTATTTTATTCTTACACTTTTCCTCACTTATGTCTTAAAATACACTTTTAATATGTTTTCTTGTAGAACTACGTATAGTTAAGTTCATATCATTGTAATAGTTAAGTACTTATGCTTTCTGAAAAAATGACTGACTGTTGAGTTTCTTTCGGCGTTTCTTCTCAACAGTGGTCTCCTCTTGTGAAGTGCCGGTAGACTCAGACATGTAAAAGTGCCCTTGTGGCCTACTTGCAGAATAAAGTTCATTATTTCATTATTTCATTATTATTATTTCATCCATACAAGCCATACAAATGTGCATCCTTCTATTCAATTGATTTATGGATATGTTTGCAGAACCCCTTTTTTTAATTATATTCAGTTTAAAAGAGAACTGTTTAAAACTATAGGGAAGATAACTATACTAACAAGTTCATCATTGTTAGTATTTATTTTCCCCCTTTTTCCCGCTCATTCGACTGTTTATCTCGTCTCAACGGCCGTGCCTTATCTTATGCTTTAAAGCAGAATCGTCTTCTAGTGTAAACTAAACGTGTATATATAGAAGCGAAAATGATCCCAGGAAAGCCGCGGGGATGTGAGTTCAAAACCCGCTCAAAACAAAGCACTTTCAATTTTTTCTCGTATAATAAACCTTTAGATAGATCATTACTTGACGTGCGAGAAAAAGTCGTGTAGCACAGTCATGCCAGATGTGCTGGCGTTTATTAACCTAAGTGGACTATCTTCCCCCATCGTACTCTGTGCCTATCGAACTTCGCATCAATAAGGTTCCGCTCTGAATACTTCAACGTACCGGAACCGGAAATGAAACCGCGCTCCCGAATTTTCAGTTACAAGATATTTACTTACTAAGTTACCGGTGCAAGTTTGTTCGCGATTCGTTTAAGTAAATTATTAACAAGCTTTAGTGTGGAGGAATAAATAACTGATATTTTCATTAGTATTAGAACTTCGATGGGAGAAATGAAAAAAGCCATAAAGGTGCCAGTCCACTGAAGCGGAGCAGAGAAAATATATAGTCTAGCTAATTAAATATTACTCGAAGTTTTGGCGGGAAATTAAAAAAATCTGCGGCTGGTCACACTTTGTGTAGTAGGAATTATAGTTTTGATACTAAAACATATTTTTGATTTTCTATGCACATCGAAGGTACCTAAAGAAATAAGTTAAATATATGTTGACGTGCACTCATAGTCAGCTCGAATAATTTCTACCACTATCTACAGTACAGTCAACGACAAACACATATGTTTACGCTTTCTAACCATATACAAGGCAAAAAATTAAATGTACCATATGAATCCATCACCAAAAAAATTACACAAGTACTATGCCAAATCAACTTGATCGGAATGTTAGAACTAGTACATAAAGTATCAAAATTATTTATAGAGGACCCACCTACTAAATTCTTGAAATCATAGACAATTGGTAATACCACAAGGAAATATCTGTCAACATTATTTGGCTAGCCAGACTAGCAATCAGGCTAAATCTTTGTGGCCCTTTTTACAAACCTCCGCTTTACTCCACTTCTGTGGACAGGGATCCTAAATCTCTCTTTTGTTTCAGTGTGTGGTCGAACATAAGTCTCTTACAAATAGCCTGGTGACAAGCAACACTCACACAAAGGGTATAGCCGTGTTTGTATGGGGCATCGGCCCCAGAAGCCAAATCGATTGCCGTTTTGCTAATATATTAGCCCAGATGTAAGATGCTATTTTACAAAAAAAGGACCCTGAAATACTTCAGGTTTTTGAGAAAATTAAAAAAAACGAAAATTGGTTTTTATTTTCTTTTATCTAAACTACTCAATGGATTTTTTTGTAACTTATACACATTATGTAGGATATAAAGATGTATTATTAAAAAAAAAATGGATTTCCAAATATCCTTATAAGTAGTGAAATTTTCACTTTAAATTTTTCAATAATTTTTTTTTTATATTTTCGAGATAGGGACACCCACCAATTTTGGCTATGTTATGTATAAACTAATATTCTATCATATATATTTTTTTCAAAAACATTCACTTGGATCAACATATCCAAAATGAAACAAACTTATCGCCTGGTGACCATTTTTCAGACAGTTATTTTCAAAACCTCGTATCTAGTTTGTTGATTGATACTGAGATACGAGCTTTATTTTAAGTAGGTATTTGTTATTTAGTTTTGGTTGTCAACTGACGTTATGGTATACCATACATTTGTTGGACTTAATATGCCTAACTACTCATAGATAAAAAATTCAAACTGCAGGTTTTAAATACTTATATACCTACCAGTAAATCGCAATATCCTTGTTCTAGATAGTAACATCGATGATAATTATGTTAAGAAATACGTTTCATCATAGATAAAAATGTCTAAAACAATCAGCATTTTTGATGGAATAAGGAGTCTTAAGATATAGAACAGAACTGTAGACGTCTCGATCATAAACGACGCCAGCTGTACCCAGGTCGAGCGCAATTTAATACAGCAACATAAACGACATCATTGTGCCAGTATCTTTTATCCTCAATTTTATATCGCAAGTAACTTGGCCAATTTTTCACACGTGGGCCGAAAATGGCGCCGAAATTGTTTCCAAACACCGCTTTATTACGAATGTGAGGGCTTTATCAGTTTCATCGCGTTCAGGTTTAAAACGGGCCAAAAGATAAAATGTGAATTATCAGCATGGTAATCTTTTTCAATGCACAGTGGGAATCGTATCAAAATCCAATACTTATCGGTATGAAACTTTACTAAATATATATAAACTTTATACACGGTTTCTACTCGTTATCAGTCGTTTAAAAAAGTAATAAATTAGTACATTGGTCACGATTATATCGGGCTCGGGGAATTGGACGTTCGGAAATCGGATATATGGTGACTGGACATTATTAGGGGATCCTAAACCGCTTTTTTTTTGTCATGATCTCACCGATTTTTTTAAAATCAAACCGGTTACCAAGCCCCATAATTATTCTCATGGCGTTATGTCCATGGTTTATGATATACTAGGACGGTGAGACGCCAGGGTACCAAATAATATAAATGCAAATATTCCAAAACTTGAAATGTATGATAACATTAAAATTATCTGTAATGTTCCACAATATCTGTTACTGTCTGTTATGATTTAAAACTAAAACTAAAGACTAGACCTAAAAATACACTATAAATAGAAAATTTGGCCCCAATCGCCGTCTATTGGCAGCGTGCCCAGAAGGCAGTATTGCCGCGTATGATCTGTGGCAATACTGATCCGCTGTGCGAGATATGAACCAGCCCTCTGCCCGTCTAACACAACCATGCTTCGCGACTCTTGTTATAGCATCACCCGTCACTCGCCCACAGTACTGCGAAGGAAAAGGCACGTCACAGTTTTGCATAGGTGGCTCACGCGTGAACTCGACTAACCTGCGGCACAAAACAGATAGGTACAGAAATCAATCTACATACAAGCGCGCTCGAGCATATCCGATATCTCGGACCAGTTCAGACCAGTGCGAGCGCGAGTGCCATCCGCTTGACGTGTCCGTGAGCAATGTCTATGTGTGCCGTGTGTGCGTTTGCTCGAGCGCGCTTGTATGTAGATTGATTTCTGTACCTATATGTTTTGTGCCTGCGGCTACACTCTTTAAAGACCCTGTGGGCGCTTTCACCCCAGGGCCCCAGAGTCTCAACCACAAACGGCTCAAATATGCATCCACTATTTATATTTGCATATTTGCGCCGCCGTTCGTTAGCCGTTTACTTTTTGGAAAATAGATCACTTTTCTTTAAGGCGATCCAGTTAGATGTAATAAACTCGATCATTATTACTTAACTGTTTTTTATTATTATTAGAAACCATCGTTTAGTGACCTAATTAAACTTTAACAACATGGAGAAAAGACTTCATGAAACAATGTATAGGGCATAAACAGTGGGTGCGTTTGTAACCTTTTGCTGTTCTACCCAAGTTAACCGCCTCTTGTCTACCATTATTTATTAATTGTATTTATCTTTATGAATAATGATACAAAGGTAAATTAAAGGTAAACATGTGGTATTACCACATAAAACATATGAATCGATAAAAAGATTCTATACAAATATGTATTTATCTTGTTTCCTTTTTTAAAACTTTTATTGGTGTGCAATAAAGTATTGTTGTATTGTATTGTTAACTCCAGAGTTACTACAAACAGCTACTAAGTAAGACTGTGTTAAACCGCTAATATAAGTTAACTCCTAACAAGTATGAAAGGCGGCAGTAAAATATTAATTGGACTGAAAACGCGGCGCCAATATTACTTTGTCAGGTTTTATGAAAGGATCCAGAAGTTATGGACGCCCGTAAACCGAACTACACACTACAAAGTTGGTTGATGACGTACGGAAGGAAATTATAAGCTGGTACGTCCAAAATGGTATGCGTGCTTTAGGTGATTTTTAGGGTTCCGTACTCAAAGGGTAAACCCTAGGGGACCCTATTACTAAGACTCCGCTTCCGTCCTCCTGGCTGTCCGCCTGTCACCAGGCTGTATCTCATGAACCGGGATAGTTACAGTTGACATTTTCACAATTGTGTTTCTGTCGTCGCTATAACAACATACAGTAAAAAACAGAATAAAATACATATTTAAGGGGGCTCCCATACAACAAGCGTGATTGGTTGCGATAACTTTGTACCTCATTTGTACCAGGTGCAAACTTAACCCGGCCAGTTAAGATGGGATAAGTATTTGTACGGAACCCTCGGTGCGCGAGTTACAGTTGCCACACGCTCCGCATTGCGTGAGCAGCAAATTCCACTTGCGAAGTGCGAACAGCTGGTTTCTTCATGTGTTCTTAATTAAAAGCATAACTGGAGACAATAGGGCTGGTTGGTTATCGTTCCTCGCCCAAATAAAAGGCATAGATATCTGTCCAGAGTACTGTCCAACGTAGCCTCTTTTGGGAACCCTTCCCTCGGCTTTCGATTAGGAGATTTAGTTGTAATTTAGTTAAGGTTTTATTCATAGTAATTTCATAAGATTTTTATACCTGCCGAAATTATATTTCTTTAATCCCCATCTTGATACTCGTATACAAAACCCACATGATACAACACACGATCTCCGTGCGCACGATTGTCTATTGCTGTCCGCACTTCGCAGCGGGATACAACGCAACCAGTGTGATAATCGCCTTATTTGGTGATCTTAACCCTTTTTCGGATTCCCAGTTTCCCACACCTTTGCCTCGACAAGGAATGTCCTTGCAGGAACTGCAATGCGTATGACAAACATTAATTATTGACATGTATTCTGAAATAGATTACCTACATTACATCAAAGAATCGTTATTACATAATATTCAGTTTGATTATATTATAACGCTCTCTTACTACAATGCTTATGACCACGCGTGGTTACGACATAGAATTGTAATATGGGGGTAAGTTCGGTCTGGTGTTAATACTTAATAGTAGAATGCGCACTTGCCTGATACTGAGTTATAATTACAATACACGCTGCCGCTGGTTTATAAATGTAAATTTGGATAAGCTGAAGGTCTTTAGCAAGATTGAAAACAACCTTCAAGAAATGCCGCGCTGCTATAGGACTCTATAACTATCAACGGCGATGTGGGAACCGTAAACTCACAAGTGATGATGACTCCTTGTCACTAGATACCTAACGATCCAGTAGGTACCGACTTTTTATACTGATCGTTTCCGCTCGCAGTTTGTCTCCGTATGTCCTCCCGAAACTTAACAACAGACGCTAAACTCTTCCTGTACCTCAGATAAAGCGCCGTGCTCCTAAACGCTCACTTTCAGCCCTGATACTTTGTAAACAGACAATACACGAGAGGTGCCCAGTGGGGCTATTACCGACCATGAATACATACTCGTATTTATTCTACCTTACCTATAACTATAACCGAGCTTAAGATCTGTATATGTCCTTTGTCTATCTGTCCTTTCATTTCTTTCTAATCATACGAATAACTAGAAGATAGACGTAGGTAGGCATAACCCCTTTTCTTTATCTTAGTTCAGAAGTATCCTATAATCCTCTTTGGGTCCATTGAATCCTGTGACCATACCAACATTGGTGGAAATCTATATATGTACAATTTTAGCGTGTTGAGCGCACAAAAGCATAATTTTGGAGCTGGATTTGATGACGATAATGATTCTTTTTGACAACATGTTTATTAAGGGTCCAGCTCACATACCTAGCTTTTTGCGATTGTAGCCACCTTACCGATGCCCCATGCCAGTACTAAAATCTTAAATAATTACTCTCCATTCTACTTTTAACCCTCCAACGTACCATAAAATTATGCCACCAGCAGCTAAATTTGAACTTACCTCGTTAAAACTTTGACATTACATCAAGCGAAACCGCGTCAATAATCTAGTATACAACATATGAGCATACGAAAATGTTTGCGAGACAAAAGCCATATTTCTCAAGATTCCTCCCCGAGTCCGAAGATTCCTCTGGAGCTGGACATAGTACTCGTACAAAACGTCTCCTTTAGCAAAAAGATGTACCTATCTCATTAGTAATAGCATGGCTTTTACGTCATTTTCTCTCTACATAATGTTAGAGATGTCTTTTGTTTCAAAATGAATGGGTATTGGCAGCAAAAAGATGTATTTAATTAGGAATAACTTGGCAGTTACGTCGTCTCGTTTCTGCAGAATAATATTTAAGATGTCTTTTGTTTTAGAATGAATAGCTATCGGCACTCGACTCGGTCGCTCGATAGAATTGATATTTGGTTTCCTATTCCTTGAAAATAATATGGTTCACTACTAGATTAACGTAGATCTTGGTATTTGAGGTTCGACTATTATCTAAGTCTTTCGGGATATTGCTCCTCTCTGATCTCTGATATAAAATTAGCTTATGTATCGGCGTTTCTAATATTTATATTATTTTTATTGTGTCATTTGTTATTCTTCTGTCTTTATTGGAAACTAAATTACTTCAGTTGCAAGTTATTTCCTTTGATTGGTCACATATTAAGAGGCCTTATTCCTTTTAAAATGCTGATTGTTTAGACATTTTTCTCTATGATCAAACATGTTTCTTAACATATTATTGATGTTACTACCTAGAACAGGGCTATTGTGATTTATTGGTATATATTTGAAACCTAGAGTTTGAAATTTTTATTGATAATTTTTGATTCAAAAACTACTCGAAATTGACGAAATTCACGCGGAAAATTAGTTTTTTCAACTTAGTTTCGACTGCACGCAATGAAAGCATGAAATAGCTATGTTACTACCTAGAACTCGGGGAAAAGTATTATTCACTTCAAAAAATTGGTTAAAATTATCAATATATTTGTCGTAATATGAAAAAAATAAATTTTAAAAGGAATAAGGCCTCTTAAGAAAGCCCGATACCCACCTATCCAAGAAGGCACTGACCTGGAAACTGTCTGGCAAAAGGAAGAGAGGCCGTCCCAGAACAACTTGGCGTCGCTCAGTAGAGCAGGAACTGGGCGTCTTGGGCATGACGTGGGAGGAGGTAGAACAGACTGCCCAAGACCGCTGCAAATGGAGGAATTTGATTCGAGCCCTACACCCCAGCAGAGGGTAATAGGAAAGAAAGAGAAAGAGAGCAAGTTATTTCCAATCGATTCCAAAAAAGGGAAGATTCAAGTCGACTGCTTATTTTTAACTCTGAACTATGAATTGATTTCAAAAATATTTTTCGTCTGAGAGCCCCTGGTCCTACTCTTGTCAGAATTCAGACGTGATAACGCTCTTTTACACGCTTTTCTCTAACTTGCATTGTATGTATGTAACTATGTAATTATGTTTGTTCGGATGGGATCTTGCAACTCAATTTTAAAACAGATATTATCTTTAACCCATTGAGCTGAAATTTTGATGCCTAACTTTGATGACAATAGGTACAATAATGTCATGTGGCTGGTCTGATAATGGAGCGAGAAGGTGGCACTAGAAACTCTGTAATAGGTAAATCAACCCTACTTTTTGGGGTCTTTACCTACAATGATGTTCAAAGAAAAGTATAGTCGGCTATAAAATCTTGGCACAAAAATGATTTTTTTGACAGACACTTATTTGAACACAGTTGAAATGTACGAAAGAGCTGCTATCATTTGTATAAATAAAGAACTTGAACCATAAATAATAACATTCATGAATTCTGCTTATTATCCCTCTGGACTGATCTCAAACGGATATTCCATCAAGTATCTAGGGATTACTGTGTAATCAGATCAATGATTACTGTAATCACGGACCACCGCATCTCTAATCGCTGACTAAGAGGATCTTATTAATTCTAATCGATTTCGTCCTTTGTAAATGTCTTTTGAAGTATAATTGGTGCTAGATTACGATTGGATTTAGTATTAGAATAGAATAGAATAATAATTTATTCGTTAACATACACAAAGTGGACAACTAATATAAGAAATAAAACAAAATAAAATCGTTGTTGCGTATGCCACGAAAAGGTCACACCTCAGCATAAATGCTGGCCCGGGAACCAGCGCTGGTCTTCCGGTGAAACCTATACCTAACCTATATTAAACTGCTTGAAGGGACAACTTCGTTCACGCGGAAGGATAATATTATTAAATTCTGACCCTCATCTTTTATCGAAAATCACTTCACCGAATGCTTTATTTTATAGAATTTTAATTCCATAGAAAATTATCAAGACAAAACTCGAAAGTCATACATTTTTCAGACATCTTGAAAATGCAACCTATAGATTAGGTTAGGTTTGTGTTATAACATTCCTAAATATTTAATGGTTTCCGAGAAAAAAAAATGCTTTTGATGAAATGAAAATTCCATGAAACGTTTGTCAATAAAACAAGGGTAAACCAAGATAAAATATCTAAAATTGTAATAAAATCAGTATTTTATAGGGAGCCGTCATTATTTCAAAAATCTTAATTAACAACACGATGCGATTCGAATAGGCGCGAGACGCCAAGACACAGCGCCATCTGTTGAAACAAAATATTTGTCTGCACATCGCGCTGAAATAGCCGAGTGAACGACTTTTATCCTTCTACTATTATTATAAAAAAGGCTGTTTGGAAGAGATCGCTATTTAGCGATAAGACCGCTGCTTGTTTACCTCTGCCTGTAATTTTAAAGTATCTCAGAGAGTTCCCGAAATAAAAGGGTCTTGACGTCCGTCAAGACGTCAATGAGTGGATGCCCGACAGCAAAGTGATCCTCAAGAAAATTAGACGAAAATCATGAAACTATGGGGGTGGCAGTTTTTCCGATTTAACTAAATAACCCTAAAACCAAGACTATTATCTACCTCAACTCCTTTAAATGCTGAATTACCGCCTGTATAACGCATTATTAATTATGACAGGCAATTAATTTTGTGATAGACACGACTAATTATGAGGTAAAGCTTTCCCTATTCATTCACGGCTTCATTAAAACCATTGATTTTCGCTGAGCGAGCTACATAAACCAATATTAATAAAATAAATCTATAAAGGATATATGACTCTGTAAAAAACAATGCGCCTGTGCGAAAGCGTGCACGTGCATCACGTTATGATAGTCAAGAAACTAAAAAGTTATAATTTTAGTTTCCCAAGTATTAGGTAAAGGGCTAAAAGTTTTGCCGATAGTTTGGTCACATCGCAAGACCCCTAAGTATGTAAATTGGTCCGAAAAACTGCGATATATAATGTTATATCGGATTTTATGCATTTTGCAGAACAATTCTAATAAAACTACGTGGAATTACGTCCAGTAAGTTATGAGTTTTCATAATAAATAGCAAATTTATGCGACATAAAACTGTAAAGAATAGTCTAGAGATCATACTTCTCCATCGGTAATAAATGCCAAGGTTCATGTTTGCGAGCATACATCTTCCTAACTGGAGCGGGGAGACGGGACGGGATTCATTATTTTATTTTATCTAGGTACACATCATATTTATCATCATGTCAGCCGATAGATGTCCACTGCTGGGCAAAGACCCCCCAAAGTTCCCCACAACAATCGGTCTTGCGCCGCCCTCATCCAATTTCTGCCCGTGATCCTAACCAGGTCGTCGGTCCACCTTGTTGAGAGCCTTCCTCCGCTACGTCTTCCGGTCCGCGGCCGCCACTCAAGAACCTTTCTGCCTCAACGGCCATCGGTTCTACGAGTAATGTGTGCTCCGCCCACTGCCACTTTATTTCATAAATTATCTTTTTGTTACAAAAATATCAATTTTATCAAACAGGCATTACTTACTAATTGAAACAAAATTTCGATAACTTAGATTAATGTCTGGCTATGGTTGACTGGTAGAGAATGCCTTATGGTATGGTTGACTGGTAGAGAATGCCTTATGGCATTAAGTCCGCCATTTGTACTCTTACTTTTGTATTTTGTGCAATAAAGTTTAAATAAATAAATGTCATAGGTATGACATAAATATAGGTATATGTTTAAATTCATCAAAGCCCAGGTGATTCTGCTGGAGAGCATGAGATGAAAAATGTGTTTTTTTTACTGAGATATAGGTAATTTACATTTATCCTGGAAAAGCACTGTTAAGGAATACTCTATCAAAAGACTTCTAAATCGAGAAAATCCGTGAAAAAACCTAAGAATAAAATAGTCTTCCGTAAACTTTTACAGTGAGACAACATTTAGAGTGACGGAAAAAAGGAAAATTGTAGAAACCGACTGAGTAATTCGGTCTCTCAGGAATTAAAAGGATGTTTTCTAGTAAGGAACCACCTGTCTAAGTCGTCCTCGGCTGTTGTGTTCCGTACGAAAAATATAATATTTTTCACTATTGTATTTCCTCATATACAGAATGATCAATCCAAATGGGTCAGTAGGGAGAAAACGAAAACTATAAGAGATAGGTAGGGAAATCTGTTCTTAAGAACATGGCGTTGATTTTAGATTTAATAAAAACTGTATGATTATTTTTTTATAAATCTCACACACTACCGGGAATTGAACCTGGTTAAAATTCGGAAAGTAATCGCATGTCGTATTGTAACGTTCTTTACAGCGGTTTTGACCGGGTTATGTATGAAATGATGTATGAGATTTGTGGAAAATAATAATGCAGTTTTTAATAAATCTAAAATGGACGCCATGGTTCCTAAGAACAGATTTCCCTATCTCTTATAGTTTTCGTTTTCTCCCTACTGACCCATTTGGATTGATCACCCGGTATACTGCCTATTTTTGTTCCCTTTGCGATGGAAACAGCGGGTTGCTGGGGGACAAATGTAAAAAGTTTTGTGCGCGACGTAGGCCTCAGACAAAGACTAGACTCAGGCAAAAGGGGGAAGACCCCCGCTCCGAGTCGTTTCTGGTACAAAGGCTGTCCATTTTGATCCAGCGTGGAAATGCTGCGAGCGTTATGGGGGCACCTTTTGACCAGAAGAGACAGGGAGCGATGTTTTTTTAACCTTTTTAGGATAATGTTTAAATAAAATTACAACACAACAACAATTTCTTAAATTTCTTTCTCTTTTTTTTTATGTGCAATAAATATTACAGATTGTGTAAATATGTAAACAAAGACATTAAGAAGAACACAACTAGTGCGTTTTTCCCCTATCCCCACATAAACTTTGACACAATGGTAAATTATGAAAAAAATATTGTGATTTACTGCAATGTAAGCAGGACTCGAACCTACGACCCTACGTTTTATTCCTAAATAGTATTCAAAAACCAATTTTATATGGGGAGACATAATGCAAATGTTTTTTTTGATCTTCAAACATTTTTTTAACAATTACCTATTAATTTGTGATCCAAAGCTGCGTCGTAAGGTAAGTGAATCTCAAACTTACGTAAAAGTCAAATCAACTTGATAAAAACCTCACCCCATGCCAGTAACGTGTTTTCATACATACATTACATACCTCCCCAGTTTTATTATTCCCACAAAGGCGCAAGTTTTTTTATTAAAGCAACCCTGAAACGAGCCGAATTCCAGCGGGGCCGTGTCGGAACCAGGAGATAGTCGTCCAAAAACACGTTATATTATTACATAGACAAATAAAACTAGGGTACTACCCAAGAGTCTATAAAAAACTATACATACATAACTAGACAAGAGTCTACGAGAAAAACCTCGTTTACTTACTCTTTCGAAGTATGAGTAAAAAAATGTACCCCTACCTATTGAAATAAATGCGTGGTTTCCTATGGAGAGCGAAAAATAACGGATAGAACGATATGCACTGCTTGGCAAACTCTAACTTAGTTTAGTAGTTTAAAGTTTAAAAGAGACAAGCTGTCCGAACAAAATTTAAAAATAAAAAGGTAAGTGATATAACTAGTTTTTTCTTAGACTAAAAAAGTTACTAGTTTTGAAGCGAAACAGAAAAATATTAAGTACCTAACATTAGAAAAAGGTTGTATTTTTTGTCACTGCCTCCTGGTACCTAAGGTATGTGCTGCAATAAAATTGTCGCGAATAAAAATGTATGAAATTGACATATTTATCCGTAGCTGTGGGAATTTATGCACGTATCGGAGAGTATGATTTAGGTAACACGAAACTTGGAGACTCTTGGCAGGCTGCCCCTGTCTGAACAGAAAAAAACACTGTTTAAAACAGTTGGATAGTTTTTTAATGTGAATATCAATGAATCAATCGGCGAGTACTTGGTTCAAAGGATCTCCCTCTCGATACAGCGCGGCAACTCCGCTAGTAGGTATTCTAGGGACCTTTTAGCCAGGCACCTTCCGGAACTGTTTACGGTGAACTTTTAGTTTTATAATTAGTTTTACTTATAAAAAAATTTAGTTTTATAGGTATTATATATAGTTTTAGGTTATATAAAAGTGTATTTAACTACTGTGTTACTGAATAATGCATTTTTATCGAAATAAAAAAAAACGATTCAATCATTCAAAATAATCTTATTAAAACTTTCGTGAGAAATATTTATATACAAATTATTGTATCAAGCGGTTTACACTTACGAAAAATTGTCAAGAACGGACATGTTTTGAAATCGTATGGAGCTCGTCTTTTTCGGTGACGCAGTTACCGCGCCGCTGTACGGGTAGCAGTCTCTGATTAAGACCGCCATACGAGTTCGAAACATGGTCTTCAAATGATCGCTATTTAGCGATAAGACCGCCTGTTGCCTAACGTTCTAAAATTGTATTTGTTTTGTTTCCTTTTTTGTAATATTGTATTGGTGTATTGTTGTATTGTATTACTGTAGGTATATGAGATATACAGAGTGATGTGAGTGGCTATGGCCAAAAATGCATGGTTTCCTAAAGATAATAGACATTGTCGCAGCTTCGAACCTCCGTGGCGACCTGACGTAGACCAGCCAACTGACTGACTGGCTGATTGACATAGATATTTGGAACGGACATTCAAATTAAAAATTAGACATTGTCATGTCTTGCGACATGACAAAATACCATCAGTTCTCGACGGACAAACGACCAGACTGTTCAGACATTGAAACTAAGTTTACAAAAATTTTGCAACACCGGAATTGCAGCATTTGCAGCCAAAGTCCAGTAATAAATTAAACTACAAAAAGTCTTGGAAACTAAAACCTCCAACCATAAGTCTTTCAGTTTGACGTGTTCCTTCCTTCACACTTTCTGCGCAAACACGCCGGTAAATAAATAACGTTTCTTATAATGTTATGCGGCTGGTGTCAGATAATTTTGCGTGTTCCGGAGGCATTTGGACGACGTGGGCCAGAGGACGGCCGAAAAAGTGTATAGCCTCGTCGGAGTTCAGTCAGCTGAAGGTTAAGAGGTTTTAAAGCACTCGTATTTTCACCTACCTATTAAGTTTGTCAGGTTTTAGTAATGGGACTTATTGGAAATCAGTGCGCTGTAAGTTAAGGGGTCTTAAAGCGCTCGTATAGTCAACTATTCAGTATAAGTCAGGATTTAGTAATGGGCATCTTTATACCCATGTTAGAAATCGGTGCTGTAAGTTAAGGGTTTTGAAGCGCTCGTATTTTCACCTATTAGGTTTAAGTCAGGTTTTAGTAATGGGCATCTTTATACTCTTGTTAGAAATCAGTGCGCTGTAAGTTAAGGGTCTTAAAGCGGTCACCTATTAGGTTTAAGTCAGGATTTACTAATGGGCATCTTTATACTCTTGTTGGAAATCAGTGCGCTGTAAGTTAAGGGTTTTAAAGCGCGCTCGTATTTTCACCTATTAGGTTTAAGTCAGGATTTAGTAATGGGCATCTTTATACTCTTGTTGGAAATCAGTATCAGTGCGCTGTAAGTTAAGGATCTTAAAGTAATTAAATATGTCGTCTCACGATAGTTTCTATATTATAAATTTATACGATATTTGCAGAAGACCTAAAATACAGTTTTATAAGTATTAGCTCTCTGACCCAAGACATTGCAAGATAGTTTCTTTGCCTCTACAGTATACGCTGACGTGCTGAACTCCTCAGCTGGCACTCGGGCTATTCGGTAGGCATTTCCCAAGGTCGTCGGCAATGAGGATTTATGCTTCCAAGCTACTCGCTCTCATACTACTGTTAAGCTTGTTTATTCCCGACTCTGGCTAAGTAGCGACATGAGATTAGTCACTGTGGACTCTTGACTTTAAGGAAAGCTCTTTGTATAAGTACTTGGAGATGTGATTCTGAGAGATACAAGATACAGGCTCAGCCTAGTTTGGGATCCGCTAGATATATAAAAAAAAAAAAAAAGGATTTTACGTGGGGTGGTAAATGATAGTATGTTTTTAGAGTATAGATGTTTTCGTTTTTCGAATATAATACTAAGTTAGATTACTAGCTTAGCTAAAAGATTTCAAATTACAACTGGTCTGAAATAAATATGTTTTATTTATTTACTTTTTGTTTTATAGTGGGTAGGTTTGCTTTTATAGGTACGTGACGTTTGGTGATCAAGTAAATATTTATCCTTTTATTGATTGGTCCTTACAACTTAAATAATTGTATCTAAGAAGTACAGCCATTTTGATTTTATGGACCTCATCATTCGGTTCGGTGTCGGATTTGATTTGATTTGGTCTTGCAGGTAAAAAAAACCGGCCAAGTGCGAGTCTGACTAGTCCACCAAGGGTTCTGTACAAACACTTATCCCATCTTTACCTGGTAAGTATGGCGCTTGATACAAATCATGAAACATTTATTTTATAACAGTCATAGACTCATAGTTTTTCACCGATTTCTTTACAAATTTAATACAGTAGCTTTATCATGGAAAATGTCTACACTAGTCGTTCATTAACACAATCTAAGAGGGCCACACAAAAGCTTGACCTTCGAACATAATGCGAAGTAAAATACCTATTCTTTCCAAATAGCCCGTTCGCGTGCGTCGGGTGACGATAGAGCCGTTACCAAAGTGCCGGGAAGTACGTTATAACTGTATTTATTATAACATACATAACGTAAAATAAAATAACTGGAGCCTTGTCCAACAATCGAAATCTGCGCCCTTATTCGTCGAGGCATTTTGATGTCCTAATTATCTAAATGAACACATATCGATATGATTATTATGAATTATTATATATAGTTTTACAGTAAATTAGTTTTGGAATTATTTGATAAAGTTATTATAACATATATCGATATTCGGGTGATTAATTGAGCGTTTTAATCGTATTTTTCTCAAACATTCAATGAAATGTCGTCATAACGTGCGTCTTGGAGATATCACGTTTCGGGCGGAACATTCGAGAGAACTGTAAAGGAATTTCATACAAAATGTAAGTCCTATGCCGGGAAGTATTTCTTTAACATGGCGTCTGTGTTCAGGAACAGGCTAAACAGCTCAATTATATTTTTTTCAATGGTGTATTTTTTAGGGTTCCGTACCCAAAGGGTAAAACGGGACCCTATTACTGAGACTTCGCTGTCCGCCCGTCCGTCCGTCCGTCCGTCCGTCCGTCTGTCACCAGGCTGTATCTCAACAACGGTGATAGCTAGACAGTTGAAATTTTCACAGATGAGGTATTTCTATTGCCGCTATAACAACAAATACTAAAAATAAAATTAAATAAATATTTAAGGGGGGCTCCCATACAACAAACTTGTTATAGATTATATATAGGTATGTATAGGTACGGAACCCTTAATGCGCGAGTCGGGCTCGCACTTGCCCAATTTTTTATTTCATTGCATATGTTTGAGAAAAGCACTAGGTATACAATACATGCCTCCACCGTGAAAAGGGCTGGCTGGCTTCGTATCACTATTCTATGTACCTCCCCGTCTATACCTGCTCGCCCGACAAAACCTTCTTTCCTGGCGACTGCAGTAATATACTATTATTTTAACATAATGTTAAATAGCTAGAGCCTTGTTCGATAACGGAAATCTGCGCCTTTATTCGACGAGGCATTTCGATGTCCTATATATCTAAATAAGTTAACATATCGATAGATATTCGGTTGATTATTTGAGCGTTTTAATCGTATTTTTACTTTTTCCTCAATTTTAACGAATTTCGTAAGAATTGTGGCGCCATTTTCGGTTTTGTAGAAGTACAGCCGAGTTCATTTACATACAATTATTATCAAAATGATATTGATTGCTTTTACGAATTAGCCAATATTGTGGACAAAGTCGTGAGAAGGTTAAAAGGCTAAAATAGCCACCCATTCAGTTGAATTTGTTTAAGTAACATGGCTTTAATATAGCAAAATAAGATATAATAAATAAAAATTAATACAATAAATTCTTATTAAGAGACAATCTTACACAATTCGACCTACTCTCAAACTAAATAATGCTTGTACTATGGTTACTAGACGACCACATAATATAACATCCATGATCCAGGAACAAATATTCGAATTGATGAACTCTGTTGTGTGATGGCACAGGATTGCAGGCTCAGCAGGTAGCTGAATTACAAAGTGCGCCAACCGTATCCTCAATATAATAAGTGAAATATAATTATCGTTTATCGTAATGAAGTAAGTTGAAATGAGGGTTTGAAAATGAGACAAAACGGTTCGAGAAAAGGTAGGTAGTGCCCCGCCTTTTTGCTCGTACACTACCATGCCCCCAGGTTTGCACCTAATCTTAAAGCTTTAACAGTACGTTTGATATTATCTATACCATGTGGGCCCTGTAACAAGAGCAAAAAATTAAAACATAGATTTTCCTCGTCAAATTGAACAGCATCTGTTCAAAAACTTTTTTTTTAATGCTGTTTTCATATAAATAAAATAAAATAAATATTAAGGGACAATCATACACAAATCGACCTAGTCCCAAACTAAGCAAAGCTTGTACTATGGCTGCCGTGTCAATCCTATCTCATGTAACTCAAAAAACATAGTTTTGAGAAAAAGCAGTTTAAAGTTTTTTTTCGTAAATTGTTGATAATTCAACGATATCATGCAATAATTAAAAAATATATATTTTGATATATCTGTGAAAGGCTAATGCATATTTTTTGTGTTGAAAATATTTTTATATGTGTATATTTATTTATTTATGAGCTCTAACAGAGTTAGGCGTGACAGGCTCGCCATACTAAGCCTGTCATGCAACGATCTGTATCTAAAGATACATGACTTAGGCATATCAGGGCGTGAAATGCGAATTATATTTATAAAGCTGCTGCTGGCTGCATGGTTTAATTTTATTATAATGTCATAACAAGGAAGTGGGCAGGCAAGTAGAAATATTTTTACCTAAGTAGGTACTTATTAAAAGAGAAAAAAAACTCGTGCTATTCATAAAAAAAAAACGTATATTTTGTTTCAGAACGATAACATTAATTATTAATTGAAATTATTCAGGTACGAAAGAAAATATACATAGAAACGAAAAGAGATAACTTTCATCAAAAACAACAATAAAATAAACTTAATCATATTGTAAGTCTTTTCATATGGGTGCAAACAAATTAAAATGATAAAAAATGTAACATACATTTATCAAAAAAAGTCACATTTATTTTTTTGAACAAACAAGGAGAATTACCTACCCAACCCAGCTACAAAGTGGCAGTTCCAGAGCAGTTTGTGGTGCGCCTGCGAGCTGAGCCGGCGGCGGTCCTGGGCTCGAGTCCCGGCCGGGGCGGGTGTTAGTGTGATGGGTTCGAATGTTTGTTCCCGGGTCGGAGATGCTATCTTTATATTACCTATTATATGTATTTGAATATTATGTGTATCCTCGTCTAGTACCGGGGCTTTGCTTGGTTTGTGGCTGTGTCGATCTGGTCCCAAAGGCACAAGATACCTAAGGTTCATCGCGCGCAGCACTCGAAACTGCAGCACTGCTTTATTAGTCATCTCGACAAATTTGCCTAAATTAAATGTTTATACTTTTCTAGTGTAGATGTGACCTATATCAAATTAAACTTGACAATCAGAGCTATTCGCTAGTGAAATCAGATTAGTGGAATTCCGTTTAGTTCCTGAGGATTGACAGTGTTAAGTTAAACAAAATAATTAATTACGCACGGCCAACGGCCGGCGACGGATAAAGTTCAGTGACCTGTTAACATCGGCAATCTTCGGGTTGCCTCGCTACGGAGTCGCTGAGCACGAGAGTTCCGGCACCCTACCGACGAGGCAACACAGTGTCGCGTTGCTGGAACGGGTCGAGTTCTGTGTCGGCTGTACGGAGTGCGGCGAGACAGCGACGTGTGCACAGTGCCTATTCAACGCAGCGCACGCAGGAGGCGTAGTGCCTAGTAGCTGGAAACGATCGCGCTCTGTGTCATACGTATGCGCTTGCATCGATAAGTGAGTCATAGATACATACAGTAAACGGCGATAAAGAATGCACATCGGCAATCATCGCATTTCCGAATACAAACGAATGCTAATTTCCATGTACATCAATTATTAGATTAATCGTTCATCAGAATTTCAATTTAGAACTAAGTACTTTATTGTTGTTTTGTTTTGATTTCACGTGGAATATATAGAGCTGTAAAACTCGATGTAATAATATATAGTTATTGCTATAATGTTCTTGTTGGGGAAAAATAATATACAAATATATATATTCAGGCCCACATTCCTAAAAGGGCTTGACTGAGCATTAGCAACTGATGTTATACTACTAGGATACTTAAATGTGGGTTTAAAGATCGACAAAAAGTGTAATTACTTACATTAACATTCTCATGTTTTTTTAAATTGGTCGGCTTCAGTTACAAAATATTTATAAACATTGTAGATAATTTCGCGTGACTGGCAAAGTAACGGCTTACCTTTTTTCCCTATAGATGCCATAGTACAAATTTAATTTTGTGTAGGTTTTAGCAACTCTATATATATATTGACTTGGATATGCGACTGCACTCTCTCGCATTTGAACCACGACTGACAAAACAAACGTCATGGTGTGTGCGACACAGATATCGCTATACGAAGTCGAAATTAGCCGATTGCCTCTTTCCAAAGATCGATGTGCAAACTTTATCGCCGTTTACTGTACTTCAAACATTAACAGTCAAAGCGTCTCAGGATGAATTGTTACGCATGTAATGATGTTATTAACCAAGGTGAAATGTTATGTTGTACGAAATGTAAATTGACATACCATTATATGTGCCTGAATTTTACCTTGGCTTACTTTAAAGAGCAACAAATTACTTTAAAAAAGTCATGGGAATGCCCAGAATGTGTTAGTAAGATGCGCCGTATTAACAGCGACGGAACGCCGGTTCGCAAACTAACTGGAGAGCATGCGAACGTTATAAATATAACGGATACGAGCATAATCACTGACTCATCGAAAACGATCGATGGTAGTAATCGCGCCAGCGAGGAAGCACTAGACCTAAGCATCGCTGGGGAATCAAGCCCCTCAGAAAATATTACTTTCCGGCAGAATAGGCGAATATCATCATCGTCTGGTACCTATGGCAATAATTTCACGGCTGATACTATTCGATTGCTAATTCGTGAAGAGTTAAATAATATATTGGTAGAACAAAACGCAACTCTCAACAAGCTGATGCGAGACATGGTAGCTGGACTAGCGGATAAAATCGATTCCCTCAAAAATGTGATAAAGGGCGTGTCGACTGCTGGCAATCAGGATTCTCCGCAGCAATGTATTTTAAGTGAGGGGCCGTCGGTCACAACGGACTTGACTGGCTCGTTTAATAAGCCGGCAAGATTAACCGGAGAGTCTGACTCGGAAATCACCATCCCAGTAACTCCTAAAATCGCTGGAAGTAGTATTGACTCAGTAAAACCACCAGCTGCCAAAACAAATAACAGGTCAAAGGCAGGAAAAAAGGGAGTGAAAAAGACTCATAAGCCAAACGGGCCCCCCCAAACCCCATCTATATCTCCTACCATAGATAACCAAAGTGCCACGAATAGCACGGTATATGTAGCGAATACCACGCAGACGCAAGTATCTGTTGAAATCGGCGGCGACAAATCACTGGCAATTAGCGCTGATAAGGCCGAACCTAAGCACCCGCGTCGATCAACTGCCGACGTTGTGAGAGGTTCCGCGGCACCGGGCACTACCAGTCTGCAGGCTTCGGAGAAGACCAATTATCTACACCTTTACTATGTCAAGCCGGGTACGACTGAAGACCAAGTACGACTACATTTAAATCATATCACCGGTTGTGAAGGTTCATGTACTGTTTTAGGTCTTAAGGCACGGGGCAACTATGCCTCGTTTAAATTAGGAGTACCATGTAATTTAGTAGATCGTATACTGGATTGTAAAAATTGGACTCAGGACATATGTGTAAAGCCTTGGAGAGATAATTTTCGTCGTCAAAGTGAACAAAAGTAAAAGTAAAAGTCACTTAAATACTACTGTTTACTATCAAAATGTCCGAGGACTTCGATCCAAAATAAATTTGTTTTACACTAATGTACTAGTAGCAGAATATGACATTTATGCACTCACTGAAACATTTCTCTTAAGTTCCGTCAATGATGCTGAATTGTTTCCTTCCGGTTATGTAGTGTTTCGGAAGGACCGCGCGGGGGACACCGGGTGGGGAGGGGTGTTACTCGCTGTGCGTAATAGCTATTCTGCTCGCTTGCTAACTGAGATCGACGGTATCACTGATGATATGGAGTTATTGGTTGTAAAATTAGAGCATAAAAGTACGATGTTATTGTGTTGTGTTGTATACTTACCGCCAAATTACAAAGATGACCAGTACTTGAAGGTATTGAGTTGTTTAGAAAATGCTGTATGTAAATACTCGGACCTTGATGTACTGTTGTTAGGCGATTTTAATCTTAATTCGTGTAGTGTTAATGTCCAAAGCCAATTTGAAAGTTTTTTGGAGTTCTGCGATATGCGTCAATGTAACCACATCCGTAATAAGTATGACGGGATGTTAGATTTAGTGTTGACCGGAGTGAGCCCTGAACGTGTGCGCGTGGCGGAGGCCGCGGACGCACTGGTGCCGGCAGACGCCTACCACCCGCCGCTAGAGGTGGCGCTCGCTCAGCCGCGGTCTCGCGCCGACTGCGTGTATGTCCCTGCGCCGTTGCATGTCACAGAATCTCCAGTACCGGTATGGAATTTTCGCAAGGCGGATTTTAGTGCACTATATGCATCCATAGCAGGAACTGATTGGAGCCTTGTATTAAAGACTGCCTCTGTGGATGATGCGGCCAAGGCGTTTTATCATAAGTTGACGGAATGTATTTCAGAGCATGTGCCTGTAAAAAAAGCACCTACCATAGGCAAGTACGTATACCCCACCTGGTACACTCCTGAAATAATCCGCAACATACAATTTAAGTATTTTCACTTTAAAAAACATAAAGAAACGGGTGCGGAATTCAATAGGGAACTATTTAAATACTACAGAGGGCATGTCAAGTCTCTCATCGCCAACGCCTACAAAAAACATTTGGCGGATATTGAACGCGACATAACTGACGATCCCGCGAAATTTTGGCAGTATGCTAAAAGCAAGCGTAAAGACAGGAAACGACATGACACCTTTACCTATAAAGACAGGACTGTGACTGGCCAGGATGCTGTAGATGCGTTTGCGGAGTATTTTGGCTCTGTGTTCCACAACGAGTTACCTAGGCTAGATCCCGAGGAGGCGGCGCGAGAGAGTGCGGCGCGAGCGCGGGGCGCGCGCGACGCGACACGGGTCGCCGTCGACGCCGTCGGCACAGGTGATCTGCGCCGGGCCGCCAAGCGCCTCAAAGCCCGCTCTTCGCCTGGGCCTGACGGGATACCTTCGTTTCTGGTAAAGGATTGTATATCTGCACTAGAGTTACCACTGTTACACATATACAACCTTTCCTTACAATGTGCCGTATACCCTTCGTGCTGGAAATTGTCCCGGGTAGCGCCGGTGCCTAAGAGCGGCAAAGGGTCTGATGTGTCAGAATTTTAGGCCTATTGCCGTGTTGTCGGTATTTGGTAAGTTGTTTGAGTCGGTTATAGACTACTCCATTACTCGACAGGTCACGGTACAATTGAGCGACGCTCAGCATGGTTTTCGTGCAGGCCGGTCGACTACAACAAACCATATAGTTCTGGTCGATTATATAACCGAGGCCATGGATGCCCGTATGCAAGTGGACGCGGCATATTTTGATTTTAAAAAAGCATTCGATCTTGTGGATAATGATATACTACTGCGTAAATTCGCGGACTTGGGTTTTACACCCAAGCTCTTGCATTTCTTTGCTAGTTATCTGCAAAATCGAATGCAATATGTTAAATTTGCAGGATTTGAGTCGCGCCCTTTCTATACTCGTTCCGGCGTCAGTCAAGGGAGTACCCTAGGGCCTACTCAATTTTTGATAATGATAAATGACTTGCCAGGTGTCGTCAACACGGCTGGGTGTTTAATGTTCGCAGATGACATTAAACTATACCATAGAATAGGTGACGACAACGACAGACTAAAACTACAGAGTGACATCGACGCCATAGCTGAGTGGAGTGAGGATAACCGACTGTACTTTAACGTATCCAAATGCGTTTCTGTTACCTTCTCCAGGCTGCGCTCGCCAATTACCACCACCTACACCCTTAGAGGTGTCACACTGCAGCGAACTGATGAAGTACGTGACCTAGGACTGACTCTAGACAAACAACTGGACTTTCGCCAACACGTAGCAACGACATGTAAGCAGGTGTCCAAAACTCTGGGGTTCATCATGAGGATCGCATCACAGTTCTCTACTGTACGGGTGGCAGTTATGCTGTACGTTGCGTAGGTATATCCGTAGTAGGCTCGAATTCGGTGCCGCCGTATGGGACCCCCACGAGAATAAGTATACCATTATGCTAGAGAGAGTGCAGAAAAAGTTCGCCAGGTATATTTACAAACGATTGTATGGATATTATCCGTTTTTGTACCCATCACTTTTCGTGTCCGGCATGGTAGGGTTGTACACTCTCGAAGCTAGGCGTGAACTACTGCATATAGTGCACTACTACGACCTTTTAAATAATAAAGTCGACAACCCATCGGTGCTGGAGCGTATGGGGCTGCTCGTGCCGGCTCGGCTTCCGGCGGAGGACGCCGACGGCGGCGCAGTGGCGGCGCGGCGGCGCCGGCGTCTGTTCGCGGCGCCTGCGTCCCGCCCGCGTACCCGGCGTGGCGCGAACGCTCCCACATCCCGAGCGATCGCGGTTTTAAACCGCATCACAGTGGACGCTGGGGATATTGACGTATTCGCCGATAGTCCAGGGATCTTTTATCGGAAGGTTCTGGCCTTCCTAACTTCATGTACATATTGATATGTTTTAAATGTGTACCTATTGCTAGTTGTGAAGTGATTGTTTGTAGTTTTCATGTAAATGTTTTGGTGTAACTATACTGTGAATTTACGTGTAAATTAATTAATAAATAAATAAAATAAAATAAAATAAAAAGGCACATCGCGGTTTTCGGCGTCACTAAACGAACTTGATTATAATGAATATAAATTTAACTTAATGATATTAAACTCAGATACATTTTTCAATCACGATCGCAGGATTATCATTATTTTCATTTTAAACCCGCGGTGTTATACGGACCATGCCGATCACCGGTTATGGGTGCTAGGCGATGGCTAATACGTAGTTACTTGTATAGATAAATAATTATATAATAAAATACATGCAAAAACCATGCCCCAGGCATGAGTATTCGATTTCATCACATCACACAACTGTTTGCCGTGGCAGGGATTTTTAAGCCCGGGGCCGCCGGCTCGGTGGGCGGGTGCACTACGGACTGCGTCAACCACGTCGTCAAAAAAAAGTGCACAAACTGCTAATTAACTAAACGAAAACTGCTTTAACAATTATTTTGTGACACCGCGTAATAACCGTGATCGCTTGCTACACATAAATAAAGTACTCTGTGTGCTACACGAAACTAAACACTAATTCGTCGCCGATACAGGTCGGAGCGGGGGCGGAAGAAAGAGACGGATAGAGAAAGTACTGCGCGCGCGACGAGTGACAAGCAGTGATCACGCGCAATCCAGTCGCGGCTAAATCGTGTATCTTAAGTTACCTGATATAGAATTTGCGCGACGTTTACAAACCTTGTCACGCCTAATTGATGTAACTTAAGATACAGTATTTAAGCATAATTTACCATGGCAAAATCACAGTTACATGAGTTGTGTGACAGGCCCGTACAGGAAATTGGTTAGATAAATTAAAAACCTGGTATGTGGGTCCATAGAGGTACTCGAAAAAATACGATTTAGAGCTGTTACGCGTATCTCATGTATGTTAAGATACATGAGATAGGATTGACACAGCAGATGGGTACTAGACTACGATATACATAATATATAAATACATATATAGATAACATTCATGACCCAAGAACAAATATTTTGCACAAATATTTGCCCCGGCCGGGATTCGAACCCGGCACCGCCGACTCAGTAGGCAGAGTGTCTACAAACCGAGCCAAACGCGTCGTCAAAAATCGATGATTATGAAGAACAACGGCACAATTTGAACTGTGACGTTATTAGAAACCTTAAATTGTTAAAAAATAGTTTTTAATTGAATAACGGCACATCTCGGATTGTGCCGTTGTTCTTGATAAGCAACGATATGTTATTTTTTTTCAAACAAAGTAAATAGCATTTTCAATGTAAGCCGTCCAACATTGACATCGCCTTAGCATTGACATAACTGTCAGTCTGTCACTTTACTAAATATCAAATGTTTCGCAATACATTGCTTCTTTGAAAAAACTTTATTTTACAGGTTTACATTATAAATAAGTTATTTTAAAAAGTTGTTTATAAATGTTGTTCAGTTTGAGGGGTAGAATCTATGTTTTAATTTATTGCTCCTGTTACAGGGCCCACCCGGTACGGTATATTAGGTAAAGAAATAAGTTTCTTTCAAAAATGTGATGATCAAAATATTGATAAGGCTGAAGATATAAATTATAGCGGCTATTTAAACAAAGGTAATATTTTCATAATCCTTACTAAACGGACCGAACACGAATCTAAACTACCGCTTAATACAAAATTTACTATTTGCGCCCGCCCACAAGCGCCTACCTTAACTCCAAGGGAACTTACGTCAGATATTTAAATATTTGTATGGGAATAGGAGGAAGAAGGTCGTAAGCGCCAGGTCTGCTAGTTCGTTTTGCCGTGGGGGCTATATTTTTGAAGCAGCGGGCTATAAATTCCCATCAAGGTGGTTACCGCGACCCTCATCCATCATAACCTCGGATTGCACCGCCCTTCGCCGAAATCGGATCTGCGGGTTATATTATTGCTTCATTACTTGGGCTTACTTGGTTTATTTCATAATTTGTTATTGAAGAAAAACTCGTTTGTCGTGATTAAAAAAATAAAGGTTCTGAAGTGCGCGCGTATGTTATTTTTTTCTGTTATTACCAACAGAACTCTGCCTAAGCACACGTTTGAGGCACACCAAATTTCAACATCCATTAAACTTGTAACGTCCCGTTTTTGCGTCAAGGGTTTATAAGTAGCTTAAGGATTTGTAGTTGAGGGTCAATAAAAGCTTCTCACTGTTAAATTCTATCTTGACAAATAAGATATACAGTCGAAAAACAACTTTATGGAATCCACTCTCAGACTGTCCGTGTCCTGTAAGTCCACATTCATTTCTCCTACCTTTAGCTAGAATTTTTCAATTTGACTTCTAGCGGGCTGTGTAAAAAACGGCCAAGCTCGGAATGGAGCGAGTTTGCTGAGCGACTGTACGTGAACAAACAGACCGCTCTGAGTAAACATCGGATGCATGTGAGGTTTACTCGTGTACTGCGAGTTAGATAAAGAGTTAGTAACTAATACCGGTAGTTACGAGGCGAGGATATATCACTAATATTAATTAAACTATCGAGAGACATCACTGCATAGTATAAAACATTGTCGCTTCCTGCTGTCTGTCTGTCTGTCCCTATGTATGCTTAGATACGTAGAGAGTGATTCAAGAGGAAGGTACATATGTATAATACATGCCTAATTTCGTCGAGTGCTGTATTTATTGTTAAAATTGAATACTTATTATTATTATTATTATATATATATTAGTTTGTTTTATATTTTAATATTTATATTCATAATGTGTAAGTTTATGTAGGTATATTTAAGATTTTGTCTTTTTTTTGCGTAAACATTTAGTGTCTCTGTGCATTTTTTATAGTTTTGCCTATCTTCTTGGATCTTCTCTGTTCTCTCATTTGCTCAAAGGTTAACTGGAAGAAATCCCTTACAGGGATAAGTTCGCCTTTGTACATATCATTAGTTTAATTTCCTTGCTATGTATATGTATATTTTAATGTACAATAAAGAGTTTACATACATACATACATACATACATACATGCATAATTTATCAGCATTGCACCCGTGCGAAGCCAGGGCGGGTAGCTAGTCTTAATAATTATAAAAACGGTTTAAAATTTATTTTGGATTAAAAAACAACATAAAATTTGCGTACCTTTGAAACATATTTCAAAAAATATTAGTAGTTTTGGATTTTTTGCTTTGTTTCATGACATAGGTATTGAGCTAATTTTATCATATAACTACAGTATCTGTAGAATTGAACATCAGTCTTCGTCTCTATTGTACGCACCAAAGGCCCGTACCAATTTGATATCATCATTCTTTAACATTAATCGTAGGTATTAAAACTTTCGTAAGACATGTTTAATGTATTAAGCGGTTTACACTCACGTGAAATTGTCAGGAACGGCTCGACATGTTTCGAACTCGTATGGAGCTCTTCATCAAGGACTGCTACCCGTACACCGCCGCGGCAACTTCATCACTGATTCTTTGATCGACGCTCCGTTCTAATAGCGCGCGCCGACATTTAACATTCTATAATGTAGATTTCCAATAATTTTAAAACTTTTGGCATTTTATGTGCATATTATAAGTTGATTATAGTATTTAGTATAATATCAGGGAAAATGTAATGTCCCTATTAAAACTTATTTGAAGTAAGCAGATGAATGTGGAAACTTGCAAACTCCCAGAGACATAACGATCTATAAATAAGAGTTACGGCCATTAAGGCGACCCTTTACCGACTGCGGCCAACCAAATAGGTTCTTCAATTAACAGTTCTCCTTTTATAGCTCTTTCGGTATCATTTAAAACCGCAACCCTCATTAGAAGATTTAAATTAATTTATTTTGTTGCATGTTGTGATGCCTAGAAATCTTATCTACATCTCTGAAAATTCACTGTATTTTATATAATTATTACTATAAAAATTGATTTGGAGAATCTTGTCTATCTTCGCTACATGTATATCTATTACCTAATTATAATATAATTGTAATAGTTTAAAGTATAATTGTTTCCGCCAGACACAAATTGAATTTATCCCGGGCCCATGTAAGAACAAATTACCAAAGCAATCTTGCCTAGCGCGAAACAATGAGCGCGATACGCGCCCTATGTACTTAACCTAACTTGATCTACTTTGCTAACCTGGAGTTCAGCCGAATATCTTCCTGGCTGCAAGGTTGTGTTTCTGTTTTGTGTAAAGTGTATGTATGTTTACTTGCACCAATAAACGACGTCCCGGTCTGCGCCGCCGCCGCCCCGATCTCGTCAGCAAACACGCCAAACACAATTCACACTGTAGTAGTCCGTCCTTATATCACTCTAAATAACAATCCTTGGGGCGCCCGAAGCAGCCCACCGTACAAGGAATTGTGCCGTATTTCACCACTTTCCGTTAAAGCGTAAAACTTCCAAAATATCTCCCAAACCACGGAGGTTATAATGTTCATGAGCCGTTACGTTAGTACCAATGGCGCCGGCTCGCGTCCGCTGGCGACCGCGCGCGCGCTCGCAGCGCCGTGAAAGAAAAATGAACTAACTGATTGTGTGGCCAGTGGGCAAAAACCTATCGATTCTCAACAACCACCCGCCCCGGACCGACCCGTCGTCGGTCCGCTCAAACTCCCGGTAGTCGGGATAGCGTTGAAACCGCCCGTCTAAGGATCGAGTCCCTCACTTGTACATCTGCGATCCGTGGAGACCCATCCTTGCCCGCTATCAAGTTAACGATGCGCCCCCGTCGCCAACACAACGGTGATAGGTTAGCATCCTTAACCAGTACGAGGTCTCCAACGCACGGTGGGGTCGTCCTGTCCGTCCACTTAACGCGTTGCTGAAGAATGTGCAAATACTCAAGCGACCATCGCTTCCAAAAATTTTGAGTCATTTGCTGCAGCATCTGATACCGTGACAACCTATACAACTTAACATCCGTATACGGATACTCCGGCAAGGCGTTAAGTGGTTGGCCAATCAAAAAATGACCTGGGGTAATGGCCTCCAGGTCATTCGGGTCAGCGCTCAACGGACACAAGGGGCGCGAATTTAAAACTGCCTCAATTTTGCAGAACACCGTTGACAATTCCTCAAAGGAGAGGATCGTTGAGCCGATGACCCGATACAAATGAGTCTTGGCAGACTTAACCACTGCCTCAAATATTCCACCCCAGTGGGGGCATCCAGGTGGACTGAAATACCACGAAATGCCCCGACTGGCGATGGCCGTGCCGATCTCTCGCTCATTTTGACTTAAAAATAATACAATTTCCTTTAGAAAACGATCGGCGCCCTTGAAGTTGGTACCACAATCCGACCGTATCAAGGCCGGTATCCCCCGCCGAGAAACGAATCGGTCCAGCGCTGCCAAAAAGGCCTCCGTAGAGAGATCAGCTACCATTTCCAAATGAACGGCCTTGGTCGCCAGACACACGAAGACGCACAAATATGCCTTAACCGACTTCGCGTTGCGAAGGCGTGATGTCTTGACCATGAAAGGCCCCGCGAAGTCTGTCCCCACACCAGCAAACGGCCGAGCTTCCGTAACTCGGTCGGGCGGGAGATCTCCCATTTGTGGCTGCATTGTGGCTGCCTTGAGCCGGTAACAAGGCAAGCAACGAAACACAACGCTCCGTATCACTCTCCGTGCCGACAAAATCCAGAACTCCCGCTGCAAAATGCCCAGCAGTGTGTTGCAGCCTGCATGTGAATTCCTGATGTGACGGTCCCAAACCAACAGCTCCACCAGAGCTCCCTTCTTGGGAAGAATTAAAGGATGCCGCGCTGAATAGGGCAATTCGGCATTCCGTAGTCGGCCTCCCACCCGGAGCATTCCGTGCTCATCAATAAACGGGTTGAGGCGGACAAGGCTCTTCTTCATTCTGCCCACGCCAGTCTGCAAGATCCTAAGTTCATCCTGGAACTCATTCCCCTGAATGACCCCCACCCAACGTGAGAGAGCCCTTTGCTGCTCCTCAGGTCCCATTACAGGTGACAGGTTGCGCTGTGCCGCAGGGCTTCGACAATTATGGAAAAACCGCATTATCCATCCCGTGACTCGAAGTAGCTTCCCTAGTGAGCTATACCGTTCCAAAAGAGTGTGGTCCACTGCCACAGACTCCACTGTAGTCACATTGACTCTCAGACCCTGGTCAGGGGGTAGTGGCTGGCGTCCGCAGTCATTGAAAGGCCACTCCGTATGTGGCCGCTCCAGCCATTGAGGCCCCCACCAGAGAGAATGCTCAACCAGAGCAGGCGCCGGGCAGCCGCGACTCGAGCAGTCTGCCGGGTTAACTTCACCTGGAACATGTCTCCAGACCAGACGAGTCTCCGAGTTATTTATCTGTGACACTCGGTTGGCCACAAATACCTCAAGCGTATGGACCGAAGTCTGCAGCCAGCACAACACGATCTGGCTGTCCGTCCATGCGTAAACCGTGTCATTCAGATCCACCGTGCCACGCAGGTTCTGCGCCACATGGTTTAGGAGGCGGGTCAGAAGCGCGGCACCCGCCAATTCCATCTTCGGAATCGTCCACCGGGTCCGAACAGGCGCAACCTTGCTCTTGGCCATGACCAAGCGTACAACGCCCTCGCCAGCAGTCTCACCTGTTCTCAGGTAGACCGCGGCCGCGTACCCTTTCTCAGAAGCATCGCAGAACCCATGCAGGGTCACCCTGGCTCCCGCCTGAGGGAGCAGTTTGCGCGGGATCTCAATTTCTTTAATATGCGGCAATGTGGTCACGAATGCCGTCCACTCGTGCAGCAGCTCGTCCGTGAGCTGCTCATCCCAGCCTAGTTGGGCCAACCAAAGCTTCTGCATGAAGAACTTTGCCATGAACGTGACCGGAGAGATCCAACCATTTGGGTCGAACGTTCGTGCGATAGTCGAAAGGACTGATCGCTTGGTCCAGGTCTTCGACAGCAATTCGGCCTCACAATTGTATGTGAAGACATCCTGAGTCGGTCGGTACTGGACCCCCAAAATTGCCAACGCATGAGGATTATCCGAGTCCTCAAACAAATGCGGGTCTTGTTGGTGCTCAGCTGGTAGTCCTGCCAGCACCTCTGGGCAGTTTGACAGCCACTTCCTGAGTTCATAGCCACCGGAGGCCATGAGCGCCACCAATTCATCCCTTAGGATGAGCGCTTGCTCAATGCTGTCCGTGCCCGTACAAATGTCATCCACGTAGACATCCCGGTCGATGACTGCAGCTGCGCGAGGGAAGCGCAGCCGTTCCTGGTCAGCCAGCTCTCGTAGCGTCCGCATCGCTACATACGGGCTGGGCTTTAATCCGTACGTGTTCGTGTTAAGCTCATACGTGATCATCGGTTCTTCTGGGCTCTCTCGCCACAATATCAGCTGGAACCGACGGTCATCCGCATGGATCTCCGTTTGGCGAAACATCATCCTCACATCCGTAACGAAGACAACTTGGTGTCTCCTGAAGTCCGTTAGAATGTCTGCAATGTCTCTGGTCAACTTAGGACCAGCGTGCAGGCATTGATTCAGGGACACCCCGTTAGATGTCGCCGCGCTCCCGTCGAACACGACCCTGATCTTGGAGTCAGGTGTCTTCAGGACTGCATGATGAGGCAATACGTAGTGCTCCTCACGACGCCAGTCTACCCTGGATACCGACATGTGACCCAAAGCCAAATATTCACGCATGAACTCAACATACTTTCGCCGAAAGTTGGAGTCCCGTTTCATGCGCCTTTCCATGGCCATCATCCGTTTCTCAGCCAGGCCCCTGGAGCTCCCCAGCGGAGGGCGCGTCGATAGAAACGGCAGCCGTGTCATAAATCTGCCCGAAGGGAGGCGCACCGTGTTGCACTGATAAAATGTCTCGCACTCCTCGTCCAGTGGGCTTGTCCTGGGAGCTGTGGGTGGCTCTTCTGTTGCCCAGAACCTTTGCAGGACCTCCGATAACACGCTGCCGTAGTAGATGTTGCTATAATCCGTTGCGTCCTGTGGTCCCCGTACTGGGCCCAATAATGCGTACCCACCTGCGGTACTCACGGCCACCAACCCGTTTGGTTGCAGCTCCCGCTTACCGCTCCGCAGCAGCTTCCCGAGGACGTCAGTTCCAAGTAAGACGTCCACCCGTCCGGGAATTGCGAAGTGAGGGTCGGCCAACTCCAATCCCTTGGTCAGCTTCGTTACCGCCGGCGGTAACCGTACCGAAGGAAGAACCCCGACCACTTCATCTAAAACAATAGCCGTGGCCTTCACCCGCGTGATCGATGCCGAGTCACCCATCTCAAACAGGAGGTCCGTCTGACCCCTGATTTGAGGCACCGGATTGCCACCTATACCTATTGCGCCATCCCGTGATGGCTCCAACCTGAGGCCCAGCCTGGCCACTAGGCGGCTGGACACGATACAACCTTGTGCCCCCGAATCCAGGAGTGACCTCACTGGCACTGGCCGTCCATCCGTACCCCTGACGGTAATCTTAGCCGTCGGTAATAATACCGTCACTGGTGGGGTGGGCACGACGGATGAACAGACTGCTAATTGCTAGCAGGGGGCACCTCCCTCCCCTTCTGCTGGAGGGGGAGAGGGCCCCTGGCCCAGGTATGGGTCCCACCCCGGGTAGTACACCCCTCGACCCATCGGTGCCATGCGCGCCGGCTGGTAATAGCCCATCGGCATCCGTCCCATCTGCGGCGGACGCGCCATCAAGCGTGGGCGCTCTGCGAGGGGTGGGGAGAAGCGACTACTCGGGGGCGGCAACCTGCCCCCCAGCGCGGCCGAGTAAGTCGCGTAACCCGACTCCCCATGGGTCATCTCCGGGCACCCGCCCGAATCTCGGCGCCGATCCCCCCCCCGCGGAGGAGACTGCGGCATCCGGCGGTACTCCGGAGTCCTCGATGACTCCCCTCCCCGAGGAGGGAGCGACCGCTGGTCTCTGGGTGACCCCCCTCTCCGAGGAGGGGGCGACCGCTGGTCTCTGGGTGACCCCCCTCCCCGGTGGGGGGGCGACCGTCCGCCCAAGGCTGGCTTAGGAGAGGGAGGATGGCCTCCCGATGAGGCCCCGTACCGCTCCCCACTCTCAGCCAGGCAGAGAAGTTCATGATGGGCTCCTCCACATACTCGGCAGTTGGTGGTCTTACTGCATTCACGCACATAGTGTGCGCCTAGGCAGCGGAAGCACAAGTTTCGCTGCTTGACCACCCCCCTGCGCCTCTGCACCCGCTGTGCTCCAAAATCCGCGCACGCGATGATCGCGTGTCCCCCCTTCCGGCAGAAGGGGCACACTTCCGATTGAAGGGCGTTGTACCGCTGTCCTCCCCGACGGGGCTCCACCGGTTTGGGCCCAACCGTACGCCGGGGTGACGTGGGGGGTTGCGGCGTGGTTGCCCCTTGGCAATCCGCCCGCCTGCACTCACCCTCCAGGAACGCCCTCAATTCGTCAAATGTTGGGAGGTGACTCGATGAATCACCCCCATGTGACTGCTCAAACCGCGCCACCACCTCGCTAGGTAACTTGCGCAAAACCCGGTTCACAACAATGTACTTGTTGTCCCCTAGTGACAACTTGAGTCGCTCCAGCGTATTCACCGCCACCGTGACGGGATTAAGGATTTTCGACCGTATTTCGTGTACATTAGTGACCTTCGATATACTAAATATTTTTTCGATGAGCCCATCAATAATTAATCGCCGATTATCATATCGGTCAATTAATAGGCCCCATGCCGTCTCGTAACTGGAATCCGTAATCTCCAAATGAGTCAAAATATCGTGAGGCTCACCGCGTAATCTCCCCATCAACTGCGCCATTTTATACGCGGGGGTCAAATCCGTGCGCGAGTGCACCACGCTGTTAAAAATGTCGCGAAACCTCGGCCAGTCGGCATATTCACCACCAAATTCCGGGACATTCACTGGTGGCAACGGCGCCATTAGTGCCACACCACTGGGTGCACGCCTTACCCCAACATCCCCTTTTCGGGCGCGCTCGATATCCGCTGCCGCTTGGATGATACTCATCACCATATCACCGCACTGGTCTACATTGCGTTGCACCACTTCAACAGCCTGGGTCCGACTTTCCCCGGTCTCCTCTTCGTCAATACGGGCCAAATATTCGGCATGCAATTTCAATACCGCGTCATATCTTTCATCTACCTGTCGCGCGCGTGACAATAATGCGTCCTCGCGATCCGTACGACCAATTAACGTAACGACTAATGAAAACCATCTTAATTCCGATTCGACCCTTGACGCGACCGTTTTAACTACTGAGGGAGCCATGGTACCAACCTCGATAACGCGGATCAATAAAATAAATTTTTAAAAATAAATTAATAAATTTGGGTGAATAATTTTGTCCGTGGAACCCCGATTTTAGACAATAACAATCCGTTTTTATTTTTCGTACCAAACGCGACAACTTCAAAGTTATTCACCCAACACCAATATATTACGCAACGGAAAACAACACTAAACTTATTTTAAATTAAATGTATTTTGAGTGAATAATAGTTCAGCGGAACCCCAATTATTAATTACTTATTAATACGTTTCTCCGTATCGAAACGCAACTATATTTACTTTATTCACTCAACTAACATTTCAATTGAAAGTAATAACTAATATTCTTATAATTTAGTTAGTCTTAATTACGCAAATGCAACTTAACGTTAATAGATTGGAATGCGAACCAAGCGCAATCCACCCTCAAATTTCAATTATGACTTTGATGCTAACTAAATTACTTATCCGAACGTAAATGAAACAAATATCTTTTCTGTGGATATGAACCACGCTTTTGCTACCAAAATTTGTTTCCGCCAGACACAAATTGAATTTATCCCGGGCCCATGTAAGAACAAATTACCAAAGCAATCTTGCCTAGCGCGAAACAATGAGCGCGATACGCGCCCTATGTACTTAACCTAACTTGATCTACTTTGCTAACCTGGAGTTCAGCCGAATATCTTCCTGGCTGCAAGGTTGTGTTTCTGTTTTGTGTAAAGTGTATGTATGTTTACTTGCACCAATAAACGACGTCCCGGTCTGCGCCGCCGCCGCCCCGATCTCGTCAGCAAACACGCCAAACACAATTCACACTGTAGTAGTCCGTCCTTATATCACTCTAAATAACAATCCTTGGGGCGCCCGAAGCAGCCCACCGTACAAGGAATTGTGCCGTATTTCACCACTTTCCGTTAAAGCGTAAAACTTCCAAAATATCTCCCAAACCACGGAGGTTATAATGTTCATGAGCCGTTACGTTAGTACCAATGGCGCCGGCTCGCGTCCGCTGGCGACCGCGCGCGCGCTCGCAGCGCCGTGAAAGAAAAATGAACTAACTGATTGTGTGGCCAGTGGGCAAAAACCTATCGATTCTCAACAATAATTTTCAAAAAAAATACTTACTGTTAAGTTTCTATCGGCTTTCTTCTCAACAGCGGTCTCTTGTCAAATACTGGTAGATTCAGATTAAGACGTAAAACTTACAGAATAAACGTTTTGGAGAATTTTGGGGTTCTCGCAATGCAGCAACGAAACACATAAATATTTATTTATTTACATTAAAAAAATATTTATCATAATATTAAAATGTATTTGTTCAGTATCACGATTTCAGTTACCTTACAGTGTATGCGTCTTTTTTTATTATATATAATGTTTTAACCCCTTTATTGAAGCGAGCAAGTACCTAATGCATCTTCAAGGAACAAGGTCTGAAACTCCCTGAAAGCAAAACGGCCATTCTGTACGGTCATATTTAATTCTGAGCAACACTAGCACAGCACTTGGTTTTTAAATTAATTAATTTAAACGGATCAAACCGTATACCAGATTCCGTGCTCCTGCTCACGAGGTAAACTGAAAAAAATGTATTATGGCCATGCAATTTTGCAGATCAATAGTACCTACATTACAAACAAATTAAATTATGGGGTATGAACTCACATCTGTACTATTATAAAATTGTACAAACTGTACGAAAAGTAAGTTAGGAAAAAATAAGATATTTGGAGATCACTAAATCAAAAAAGGTTTTTTTTGTATGTAGTATGTGAGTGTCGTAGTCCTTTCTTCAAACGATTGGATCGGTGACAACTATTTTGGTACACCCGGGTTATAGGATACTTTTTACACAACTACGGAGAAGCAAAGTCATAATCCATTTTATTCTTCTGCACAGACAAGATCTAGTGCCAGATAAGCCGATTACATTATTGTTAGGGATTAGACATAATTATACGTTAGATAATATTATCAATTTGTTCAGCAACCACACCAACCAAACCTTACCAAGTTTCGTGTATATTGAGTAACTGACGTGATGAGAGGATAAAGAAAATTTTACCAACAGATAGAAAATTGTACAGCTGGCGCCATCTGAATAATGACCCCTCTCCATAGAAAACAGATTATTAACATAATTTTAGAATTCTATAATATTATTGCTAGATGTAGGAAAAATTATCGATTAGTGAAAACAATTTTTCGAAATTCAAATTACTGATGTTCTCGATAAACTAAATTCCGGACCTTTTAGGTGTCGTTTTATTAGTGACTTTTTTAAGGTTTCAAAATGTTTCTGAATCATAGGGTAAAACCGGTCCTATTGAGCATGCTAGTCCTTCAGAGCAACCAGGATATATGGGCCAGCGTTTGCGGTTTCTTCCCGCTCAGCAGTCCAGGCACTGCTTTATTTATAGACCTTAGAACAGCTGAAACAGTTGCTATTCTTCTATACTAATAAAATTCTAAAATTAAAATACATACGAAACGTGTTTACTCACGTCGTGGAAGTTTAATATCGCTCGACATGTTTCTTATCGGTACGAAACGGTTTAATAGAATACAAAAGGCGGACTGAATGCCATGGGACATTTTCTACCAGCCAACCTTAGGCCAAAACAGAAAAATTTAGTTTTCACTCATCGATAATATTTGCTACATCTAGGTGTAATATTATAGAATTTATCGCCGGCGTTTTTCGTGTACACTCGTCCCAGCGTGTCTCCTGTGCTTCAGCCCATCGAAGACTCGAAGCTTGAAGTTTTGCAGATTTACGAAGATCGAAGAGAGAAGACGATGTTGACTGAAGATATATTCATACAACTGTCTTTTTCGAGACAAAACAACCTGCTCTTTCAGAGCAGACATTCAGGCGTCAATCATCGCTGTTTCTAATGAAACAACGTCAATCACCTACAGATACATTAGGCCACTAGGCGAAAGTTCTTGATGTGTTGCGAGTATGTGTACAAATTTGTGAGTTTTTCGACCGTAATTAGAAAGAAAGAAAGAAAGAAAGAAAGAAAGAAAGAAAGAAAGAAAGAAAGAAAGAAAGAGAGAAAGAAAGAAAGAGAGAGAGAGAAAGAAAGAGTGAGAAAGAAAGAGAGAGAGAAAGAAAGAAAGAGAGAGAGAGAGAGAGAGAGAGAGAGAGAGAGAGAGAGAGAGAGAGAGAGAAAGAAAGAAAGAAATACATTTATACGTGACGAGACATAAAACATAATTACATAAAAGGTGTGACAGAAATTATAAGAAGATAAAATAAAACAATTACCAACTATTTTTATGGCTGTGCCACGAAAAGGTCCCACCTCAGCAAGATGCTAGCTCGTGAGCCAGCGCTGATCTTCCGATGGGACCATAGGTGGCGCCACGGAGATAATTGAAGTTAAGCAAGGAAACACATATGTCTGAGACGCACGGTAGTTCTCTAAATAAAATCCTGAAATTGTATTGTATATCACTTGGACTTGAAAGTTACTATGAAGAGGCGTCATGCATTATTTCAGGATAAATCTAAACAGTGCGATGGAGCAGCTTTAGACATTTTCCTCTTTGATCAACCATGTTTCTTAACATATTATCAATGTTACTAACCGGGCTATTGTAACTTATTGGTATAAATTTTTCATTGAAAATGTTTGTTTCAAAAACAGAGAAAACGGATTTTTTCAACTTATTTTCGACTACACGGAATGAACGCATGAAATAGTTATGTGTCTATCATGAACTCAGGGAAAAGTTTAGGAAGTGAATAACTTCAAAAAGTTGGTTGAAATTATCAAAATATTTGTCATAGTGTGAAAAAAACAAATTTTAAAAGGAATAAGGCCTCTTAATACTTTCCTGAAATATTGACTCCTTTCCATATAAAACTCATTACCAATACCATTTCAGAATTTTATAATAACTGATATAAATCGAATCCGACAATCCCCGTAACCAATTCTCTTGCAATTAGTTCGATAGAATCCGACGATATTAAGCAATTAACGATAGACATCCCATTGGCTCAATTATCGACGGGCCCGTAATAACCGCCCGTTCACGGGATTTCATTACTCCGATAATGAGTCGACGGGCGGCGATTACGAAGACAATGGAGCCTTCGAGATATCGGCCCATTTGGTTTTACGGTCGATTTGGAAATTTTGAAGCGTCGCTTGTGAATGGCAGTTTATGTGAGGTGGTCCCAGAATTGAGAAGTAGGTTAGTAAGGCAAAGCAAACGTTGGATATTTACTACTTTACTGGTTTTTATCTACCTACATAATCTAATAGGTATTTTTATTAATACCACAACATACTCGTATTATACTTAAAAAAAGTTTCTGTCAAAAATGACATTTTAGTGGCAAGCTTTTATAGCCGACTATACTTTTCTTTTGATATCCATCAAATGCTCACTGAGACGATTCTAAAGAGCCCAAGCTCGGTAGGATTGCTTTTTCTATTATAGAGTTCCTATGGCCACCTTCCGGCTCCATCATCAGATCAGCCCCATGGTACCATATTATTATATTGTCATCAAAGTTAAGTAAGTATGCAAAATTTCAGCTCAATCGGTTGACGATATCTGCTTCAAAATTGAGTTGCAAGATTTCACCCGAACAAACATACATTAAACATACAATGCAAGTTAATAAAAAGCTTGTAAAATACGTCTATCTAATTACTAAACTAAATCTAAAACTAAACTGTGTCTAAAAATGGGCCCCGTGGCATTTTACAGAAGAGGCTGGCAGCATTATCTCGCTGTATAGCTATGCTCGCTCAGACGCTGAATGTGCATTATATTTATGAGCGAAATAGGTATTATATTTTGAAAAAGTGTATCTAATCTACATTGACTTTTATCTTATATTGCTGACATTTTGAGTTATTCTTACGTTTTCTTATTATAAAAAAAAAACTTTATTTCTAATAAAATGCAACCATTTTGCAACTTGAATTCTAATCGGAAGTTTTTAAGATTATGTCAAATTTAATCTTGAAAAAAAAAATGACATCTTTTTTTTGTAATCGTGAAGGCTATTTATTAACATTTTTTTACGAGTTATAAACTTGTTTATTTTTTTCCTTTCATAGTATAATGTATATGTATGGAATGGAAGTCTGTTCAAAGCGAATGGCACCCAGCCTACGGCCATTTTTAAAAAATGCCAAGATTTTCTAAAAAGTACATTTTGGAAAAAGAGTCCTTTTTGATTCGAATATTGGCCGTGCCCTGCAGCCCAATAAAGCCCAATTTGATCATTACAATTTCCGTTCCTTATTAACGACTGACTACGTCCGTCTCTCATGACTACGGTTAGGACTATGGTGGCAACTGTGTTTCCAAAATCCACGGCGTGGCTAATTGTAAACAATTTCAAAAGCAAAGTTTAAAAATATACCATTACCAAACTACTAATTTTAGACTTTGACCTTGATTTTTTTACAATTAGTGTCTCCATGGATTTTTAAACCACGGTTGCCACCAAATGTCCCAACCCTAGTCATGATATTCTATTCTAAGAAGAGAAAAAGAGCTTTCCTGAAATAGGAGCCATAAGTCTATTTATCAAGTCTTAATCACGCGATATATTGGATTACGGCTGAAATAGGAGCGTTATGCGATTTCATTAGTTGTGATCCAGAAATACATAAAGTAATATACGAGTGAGGGCCGAGAGGAGGACTAATTCAATAGCTGTCTTTATTCATCATCATCATCATCTCAGCCATAGGACGTCCACTGCTGAACATAGGCCTCCCCTTTGGACTTCCATATATACCGGTTGGAAGCGACCTGCATCCAGCGCCTTCCGGCGACCTTTACAAGGTCATCTGTCCATCTCGTAGGTGGACGTCCTACGCTGCGCTTGCTGGTCCGAGGTCTCCACTCGAGCACTTTACGGCCCCATCGGCCATCTGCTCTGCGTGCTATGTGGCCTGCCCATTGCCACTTCAACTTGCTAATCCGGTGAGCTATATCGGTCACTTTAGTTCGTCTACGGATTTCCTCATTTCTGATTCGATCACGTAGAGACACCCCGAGCATAGCCCTCTCCATTGCTCGTTGAGCGACTTTGAGCTTTGAGATGAGGCCGATAGTGAAAGACCACGTTTCGGTGCCGTAAGTCATCACTGGTAACACACATTGGTTGAAGACTTTCGTCTTGAGGCACTGAGGTATGTCGGACGAAAAGACATTGCGTAGTTTCCCGAACGCTGCCCAGCCGAGTTGGATTCGGCGGTTGACCTCTTTCTCGAAGTTGGACCTACCTAATTGGACCACTTGTCCTAGGTAGATGTATGAGTCAACAACTTCGAGTACCGAGTTTTCAACAGAGACTGGGATGGGCACAACCTTGGCATTTGACATGAGTTTCGTCTTATCCATGTTCATTTTTAAGCCCACCCGTTGAGAAACTCGATTGAGGTCATCGAGCATCATGCTGAGTTCCTCCATCGACTTTGCCATGACTACGATGTCGTCGGCAAACCGAAGGTGAGTGATGTATTCGCCATTGATGTTGATGCCAAGTCCTTGCCATTCCAGGAGCTTGAAGGCGTCTTCCATAACGGCCGTAAACAGTTTCGGGGATATAACATCCCCCTGTCTTACGCCTCTTCTCAATGGAATGGCCTTTGTGCTCTGCTCCTGAACTCGGACCGACATGGTGGCGTTACTATACAAACACTTCAACACTTCAATGTACCGATAGTCAATATGGCATCGCTGAAGTGACTCGAGCACCGCCCATGTTTCCACCGAATCGAAGGCTTTCTCATAGTCCACAAACGCTAAGCATAATGGCAAGTTATACTCTTCAGTCTTCTGTATAACTTGCCGCAGCGTATGTATGTGGTCTATGGTACTATAGCTTCTTCGGAAACCGGCTTGTTCGGGAGGCTGGAAGTCATCAAGTCTATGTTCGAGACGGTTCGTGATGACCCTTGAAAACAACTTATAAACATGGCTTAGAAGCGTGATGGGCCTGTAGTTCTTCAATAGGCTGTTATCACCTTTCTTGAAGAACAGTACCACCTCGCCTCTATTCCATGCTTCAGGCGTTTTGCCCTCGGACAAGACGGAATTAAAGAGCTTCTGGAGGACCTTAAGTACCGGTGTTCCACCCGCTCTCAGAAGCTCTGAGGTGATTCCGTCTTCACCCGGCGCCTTGTTGTTCTTAAGTTGCTTCAGGGCCATCCTAATCTCGTACAGACTGATGTCCGGGATGTCTTCGGTATAATGTCGGGACAGCTTGGCTCTTGGATCGCCTACCAAGCTGTCAACGGGCTTTGCGACTGAAGTGTATAACTGACCATAGAACCTCTCGATCTCGCCTAGAACCTCTGCTTTGGTCGACGCTATGCTGCCATCTTCCCGTTTCAGCTTGGTCAGCTGGCTTTGTCCAATAGACTTGTCCTTTGCGAACACTTTGGAGCCTTTGTTCTGCTCAATGGTCTCTTTAACACGGTTCGTATTAAAAAGCCGCAGATCATGTCGCAAGGACTTCGATATACGTCTATTAAGCTGCCTATATGACCTCGCGTCATCGGGAGACTGCAACTGTAGCGAGCGTCGTTCAGCCATGAGGTTTAAGGTTCGATCAGACAATTTCTGAGGTCTATCTTTACGGCGGGGTCTGAAAAACTTAGACCCTACCGTGTGGACAGTTTCCACTAGCCCGTCGTTGATCTCGTCCACTGAGGCAAAGTTCTCCAGACAAGCGAAGCGGTTGGAGAGCTCAAGTTGAAAGCTCTCGGGGTTTTGAATATGGGCCCGAGTAGGTCGGAGCGTAGACTTCATCAGACTGGACCTTTCCAGTTTAACATTGATATTCAGTGTGCCTCTTACGATTCGATGATCACTGCCGGTCTTTACCCTATTGATCACAGACACATCACTGAAAATCCGTTTCTTGTCGGTCATGATGAAGTCAATCTCGTTTCTCGTGGAACCATCGGGACTTATCCAGGTCCATTTCCTGTGAGGCGGCTTCTGGAAGAAAGAGTTCATCATGAAGAGTTCCTCTTTCTCCAGAAAGTCGGCCAGCCTCTGTCCCCTAGGGTTCCGTTGCCCGTATCCAAATTGCCCCACTCTCAACTCATCACCGCTGTTCTTGCCCAACTTTGCATTGAAGTCCCCCATAACAACAGTGAAGTAGGTTTTGGAAGTATGTATGGCCCTACTTACGTCCTCATACATAGCCTCTACTTCCTCATCAGAATGTGACGAGGTCGGTGCGTATACCTGAATGACCTTCAACGAATATCTTTTGGATATTCTGAGTATTAGGTATACCACCCTGCTCGACACACTGTCGATGGTAGTTATGTTGTTAACGAGGGACTTGTGAACGAGAAACCCGACACCGCCTTGGGACTGTTGGGCGCCCTCCCGGTAGTAGAGCAGGTTACCAGACTTCAGGGTTACGGTGTCCTCCCCCTCTCTACGGACTTCGCATAATCCTACAATGTCCCAGTGTAACCTGCTCAGTTCCTCTTCCAACTCGCAAATCTTTTCGTCAGTCCTCATTGTGCGTATGTTGTGTGTTACCAGGGCCAGTCGTCGTGGGGATGGGTAGCCGGATTTCGTCCGGGGATTCTTAGCACCCCCTGCTCCGCCATTACCTTGGCCGCAACCCACGCCAGGGATAGCGGAGCTGCCGGAGACTGGGGGCCTGGTATTAATGTGACTTATCATAAAGGGGGTTTTGCCATACGCGCCACGCTTGGCAGGCGGGTTGGCGCGCGCAGTTTTTTTTTTTTTTTTAAAGGTCTGGAAGACGCTGCTGCCCATCTCCCGGTATATTATTATTCCCTTAGCAGGCTTCTACTGCAACCACGGGACGATATGGTGGGGGACAATTCTAAGGCCGATCACCCCACGGCACTGTCTTTATTACTTGGTAAAAAATACTTCTACCCTTTAAACGGAGCTTTATAAGGCCACGTACAAACTACCAATGTAGTTTAAGAGGCCTTCTACATTTTAAAATGTATTTTTTTTAGTAGGGGGAGAGTAGATAAAATTTTACTTTGCTCTATAACCTACATTATCCTGATAGATAAAAGTTGTCCATTAATTTTTTCCTAATTATCAGCTAATGTTATTGAACTATAAACAGTAACCATGCACTTATTTCGTAGACAGTTCTAAGACACATTTTGATAAAGATATTCCTAACCTACGGTACATCTAGGTAATCAAACAGTTTAACAACAAAAACCGATATCAAAGTGTGGAAGGCCAGCAAAATTATTAAATAGACTTCTGACAATGAAGGTCACACATAATACACCTTAAGTAAATTTACCACACGGGGGCACCCAGCTTTTAGCCCGATACGGGAAGGGTATAATTACACCTTAAACTAAAATAATTCGCATTGTACGTTTTTTTTCTTTTATCAGCAAATTTATATTGAGTACTAATGGGTATGAACATTTTCTAACGGATTTTGAGTGTGCGTTAGGTATAAAAAAAGTTTTTGTAAGCGACCTCTGTAAATCTTAGAAAAAAAAAATCAAGTGCATTTCTTCTGCACTAGGGCATCGCATTTTACAGTTTTAACATTTCGTATTGTTGTCTAACAGATTTGTCGAGAGATTATGTCAGCGCGATAACGAAACGAATGAAAAAATTATAAATCCCTGAAAAGATTAATACAAGTGACTTTTGGCAACGAAAATGTGTTTAGAACTATGAAATGTAATGACAGTTTTAATTTATAACAGATTTATCAATAGCTTTATTTTATATAAACGATTGAATTTTTAAATCGTTCTCTAGGCCACAAAATTTTACGCAAAATTGTCAAGTCGGCGTAGTGAACTCATTTTCATAAAAGTAATCTATAACATAGAATTCTAACCAATTCACCCACGGGAACAAGTTATATTACTTTATTAGTTATACGCCACATTTAAATTTGAGCGCGAACGCTTTGCATCAAGTTAAGACTGCGCCGAACGTTAGCGACTGACCCATAGAGCGCGAGGAATGCGTATTTATTTAGATCAGCGCGCGGCCGCCATTGTAAAAATGTATGGACAATTACAATATTTTTTTGATAAATCTGGACCTTTAATACCAAGCAATAATTGAAATATCTGATGCGGACAAATTGTAATGTAAACATTCATCTTTCAGAAAGATAACCTTCATTAACAAAATGAATCGGTTCTTGGAAATATAAATTTGACTTTAAGGTTGTTTACAAATACTATGCCATCATGTAAATAAATAGGTTTGAAAAGTTAGTTCTATTCACATTGCACCAATACAATCTCGAATTATATTTGGGTAAGTAATTCCACGTCATGTCATTCATGATTTCAAACAAGAGCTTTATTGCCTTAGGTTAAGGCGAGTAGATACGTGAAATAGTGAATAATAAATTTTAAGTCCTAAGGCTTGTAATCTAGCCTAGATCTTGCTCGCGGCTTCGCCTGCGTTAAAACCTATGTATACACTATCCTACGGGAACGATGTTTTATTTTTTCAGGATAGTAAGTAGCCTATTTGTTAAGTTAGGGTATAGACTATCTCTGTTTCAAATTGCATACATATCCGTTCAGCTGTTTTATCGTGAAGAAGAAACAAACATACACACATACGGTCGCTTTCATAATTAATGGGAAATTTTACTCGCAGAATGCTATCACAAAACAAAAATAAAAAATAAAATAAAAGAATTAAGAAAGAAAAAGATTAAAGATAAAAGTTGTTATAATAAGTCACCAATAAACATCGAAAGTGCTATGAAATTTATGTCTTGATTTGGTAACAGTATTACCTGATTTAAAAAATAATTGGAGGAGAAAAATAGTACATAAATGCAGAGGCCGGGAAAAGTCAGTTCCTATTTGAGTATGATTTTGAAGGAAGTCCGAGTCCCTTAAATTAATACGAATCCACGAACTGTCATTTCCACCGAGACCTGTATAGTGCTTTTCTCCAAATATGCTTGAAAATAATCACCAATCTACATTTTGAATGGTTAAATCAGCAACTTCTAAACGCACGATTTTTTTTTAGAAACCATACCCTATTTATCATTCGGAGAAGATCACAAGTCCAAAAGAACTTTTATATTGATTTGGACGGAATCATTTCTGTTTTTTTTTATTTGCCTACGTTTGGTATACTTATTAACTTACTCTAATTACTCAATCGTGTGGTATTATTTCCCGGCCACGGCCAACAATGTTATTTTATTTCATTAACGTATTAATACGATATCGAAGGATTGCGCGGTCTATTTTTACTACATTTATGGGAAAATTTCCAAGCAAGTCGGAGAAAAGTATGTTTCGATACTGTGACTTTCAAAAAGCTGTACGTTCAACATACAGATATTAAATTTTTATGTTTTTTTTATAGTATAAATAGGTAGATAGATAGATAAATTCTTTATTCATTTCCACAACTTACATGGTTTGACACAGTAAATATTATAATACAGTCGAAACATGCTACTTAAAACTAGTACAAGTATATTACAATTATATAGCACATTTTTAAAACCATGTGTCGTGGCAGAGAAAAGGCGCTGACTCAGCATAATGAAGCAGCAAGCCACTTCGCTGGTATTCTGCCAGGACCTTACAAAACAAAAACAAAAACTTCGCCGTTGCAACGCTTACGGATGGGAGTGCTTGTGTATTGTTTATTATTGTTTATTGTTTATTAATCACATACAAGAAATTGTAACATTACAGGATAAACCTAAGTCATTACAAGTTCCTTAACTACTATATCTTATAAACTATATTACATCATCATTACATACGAGTATTAACATTAACTATATTACCACAAATATTAATTATAAATTGAGTTACCTATAACATTGTAGAACCTTAAATAATTATTAAATCATTTATGTATATTATTATTAGTGACAGATCATTGAATTAATTAGTTAATTATTAGTAAGACTCTCGCACAATTTTAAGCATTCTCTTTCAACTATCGGCCATCCATCCGCAAACAAATCGCAGGAGCATTCCACCACATCCAGCCTGTTAAGGGCGTGTAGAGCGCGGCACACGGGAGAGTTGCGGCGCGAGACCGTGCGCGCGGCGGGCACGGCAAAGAGACGCAGTCGGTCCGCACGGAACTTCGTGCGCCCGTCCGGGACAAACAGGCGACACGCCTCTCCAACTAGGACAGGGCAATCGAGGCGGCCACGTAAAATGTGGAGGACGGTCATTATTTGACAAAACAGTCTACGCGTCGCGAGGGAGTTATAGCCAAGAGTGCCCTGCAGGTAGGCGGTGGGGTACAAAAATGGGTAATAGCCGCCTAATTTACTAAAAAGGAAGCGCAGGAAGCGTTTTTGAACTTTTTCCACCATTAACACATAGGTCGATTCATGTGGATTCCATACGCACGCACTAGCCTCCAGTTTTGATCGTACAAGAGCAGAGTAGAGTAATTTGATGGCTCCTATATGCGTGAAATCTTTGCAATTACGGATAACAAAACCCAAACGTTTAAACCCTTCTACTGCTAGTGCGCGCATGTGATCGTGGAACGTGAGGCTAGGATCGAAAACCACCCCCAGATCCTTCATAGACTGAGTGCGGGAGAGAGCCTGTTTATCAATCTCATATTGCGCAAGTATGGGTCGCCTAGATCGCGTGAAACTCATAACGTAGCATTTAGAGGCATTAAGATAGAGACAATTTTCAATACTCCATCGGTGAATTTCGTCTAGATTGCACTGCATTCCAAGACAATCCGATGGGTTCCTGATATCCACCACTAACTTGAGATCATCTGCATACATCAAGGGTTTTCCTACTTTTAGATAATCAGTCAAATCATTAACCATTATCGTGAATAGGAAAGGTCCAAGGAGCGATCCCTGACTTACACCAGATTTTGTGTGGTACATATCTGAGTCATAGCATCCAAGGCGAACAAACTGTCTGCGATCCCCCAAGTAACTGGCGAACAGCCGTAGAAGTGATGGCGAAAAGCCTACAAGGGAGAGCTTTCGAAGTAGTATATCGTTATCAACTTGGTCAAAAGCTTTCATGAAATCTAGATATACTACATCGACCTGGTACCCCTCATCGAGTCTTTTCGCAATATGATCCACAAGTGAAAGGAGATTGGTATTTACAGAGCGGCCTTTTCTAAATCCGTGCTGCGCATCGTCTAGATAAGGCTCGACTTGTTTATAAATTTTTGCATGCAGCACACTCTCAAACACCTTTGCGAAAGAGCTTAAAACAGCTATAGGACGATGGTTTTCGGCTTTCGTTTTTTCCCCTGACTTCAAGATTGGTGTCACTCTTGAAATTTTCCAGCGATCAGGATAGGTACCGGTTGTTAAGGCAAGATTAAAAATGTGTGCCAAAGGAGACGAAAGCTCCGTTTTAAAGGCCTTAATTACGTAAGGGGGTACGTTATCGGGACCAATAGCGCTATTTGGTTTTAACTTGCCAATGCCAAGTTTAGCATCCTGATCAGTAAAGCCTGAGATGTTTATCAGGCGACTGTTGGCAACAGTATCCACCTCATCGATACTTAGCTGTGGCGTATGTGAGAGGAAAACACTACTGAAGTAGTCTGCAAAAGCCCCCGCAGCCGCTCTTCCACTAAATTTTTCATCGCCGTACGTAACGTTGGGTTCGAAACCTCCCTTATTTCGCAGATTTGAAATATGGTTCCAGAAAGCCTTAGGATTCGTTTCAAGGTGTTGCTGGATCCTATTAATATAGTCGCCGTACGCTGACGCGACTCTACGTTTCAGATCAGCTCTGAGTTTACTATATGAGCAGTAAACGTTGCGGTTGCCGGTGACTTTCCACTCCTTATGCAAGGCACCCTTGAGTTTCAGGTCACTTATGATGTCCGCAGAATACCATATCGGATACCTTCTTACCGAAATCCGGCTACGGTTCTTTTTAGGAACACTTGAATCAAAGCAAGCGTAAAGCAAGTCGTACAGTCGTTCGACAGCTTTATTCTCAGTGTTCAGCTAGCACAGGACTCCAGTCTACATTAGAAATGAGGTCATAAAGCAAAGAAAAATCAGCCTTACCAAAGTTCCAATCGGTGGCAGGAATTATATTACTAGGCTCGAGCGGCGCAACACTCTCGGGCTGGTTGAAAGTAATAGTGATGTCTAAGGGCGGGTGGTATACGTCCATGCGCTCAACTAGGCCCTCGCATGCCTTGAAAACTTTTACTGCACTCACGCATTCAGGTATTAACACAACATCGAGTTTACTGCCTTTTTCATTTGTAATATCATTGTATTCAGATAATCCACAATACGTTAAGAAATAATTATAATAATTGTTTATATTCACACTTGCACTATTTAGGTTTAAATCGCCTAATATTAAGAAGGTATTGTTTTGAATAACATCAGAATTATTTTCAACTTTACAAAACCATGTCATATAGTCAGAATCCAAAGAACTAGGTTTAAGGTACACCACGCAAACATTGTACACAAGACCATTTTGAGTAACCGAGGCCCAAAGGTCTTCACCACAAGCAGTCTCCAAATCATGGCGCCGATTGAGAATGATGCCCGGTCTCGCCGCTAGTAGCACTCCACCTCCTCTTGACCCCCGGTCACGTCTGAGAATGCTCCACCCATGCGGAAGAACTTCAGCATCGCTAAACGATGAGTCAAGGTTAGTTTCGGTGATTGCTATGAGGTCCACCTGCAATTGCGTCGCATTTTGCCGCCAGCTTTCTAGTTTTGTCCTCAAACCCCGTACGTTCTGGTAAACTACATGTGGCGTAAATAAAAAGTCTTTTTTATTGTGTTGTTTATTGTGTTGGGACGACGTCACCTTTGTGGTTCGATCTCCGACCGGGGGCGTGGTGACGACGAGCCCGTTGTGCGCGCCCGGCGGTTCGCTGAAACCACTCACTGACTTGAGTACCAAGAGGCCAAGTTTCCGCAGACAGGAAAAGTTCGAAGTAGCTCTCTGGCACAGTAAGAATGAATGACGCATAGTTTTCGTGCCGCAACTTCAATTTTTCAACTTTGAAATTTGTCGCTTTGCTTATTTCTTCCATATAGTTCCTTAACAGTTCAGCCGTTGTTTCAGGTTTGAAAAAGCAGGCATGTATACGCCTAGTTGGTTCAATTGACTGTAGTATATGAATTTGTGCCGTTCCCCGAACCATTTGCCGTGGAGGTAGCGGAATTTGTTTAACTGTTCTATGCGGAGATACATTATACGTTGACGTTCGGATGTCGGTTGTGTCACTGCGCGGGTCGGTTTGAGAATGAGATGAAGAGGGCGCGGATGGGACGGACTCAAAAGTGGACTCCGTTTGTGTAGCGAAAGAGAGTGGTGCTGGCACACTGGTAGCTACAGGCTGATGCTCAGGGACTGGATTCCATACGTTTACCATTGTAGGTTGCAGGTTTTGAGTTTCAGCTTTATTTGTAGTTTGTCTCAATTTGTCAAAACTGGACTCGAGCGCAAGAAGTTTCTTAGTCGTTGTCTCAATATTCGAACTCATTTTCGCGGTCTGTGATTGTAGGTGGTCGAGACGGCATTTGTTGTTTTCAGCCTCTGAGCGTAATAGGTCGCGTTCATCGCATACTATTTCCACGGTCGACGCAAGCCTGTCCACGTCCTCGCGCATTGTAGTGTACCTGTTGTTCAAGTCAAGGAATGTTGTTTTAAGTTCCTCCATTGCTTGAGTGAACTTGTCCAGGCGTGAGTCATGTCTTTTGAACTGTCGTTGTATATCATTCCGTAAGGTTCTGAGTTCCGCCATAATTGCTTCATTCGTACAAGCAGCTGCTGCTCCCTGGGCAGGTCGTGAGTCTCCGATATTGCTAGGATGAGATTTAGGCAAGTTTCTTCGTAGTGTAACTTTCTCCGTGGACTGTGTCTTGCCCTCAATCTCTCTATATTCTGTTGCGGAGGTCTCTGACATAGAATCTAAAGATATTCGGATTGGTGTGTTAGAGTTGTCGTGCTTGGGAGTGTTACATTTACAGCCAGGACAATTCCAGGCGCTTTTTTGATCACCAGACATCGTATAGAAGATTCTTTTTGCATTGGAGCACTCGAGGTCGTATATAAGGCCGCATGCCGAGCACGTTAAGAAGTCTTTGGTTTTTATAAATTGGTTGCATCCTGCACAAGTTGGCTTCATTGTGCTGCCCTCTGTTGACGAGTTGTGTATATGAGTGTGAGTGAAATAAGTGTGAGATTGATTGTGGTGGTTAGTCGAAATTGCTGGAATTTACGTGTATTATACAAAAATGAGTAATAGCAAGGATACTGTAACCGATTTTATAAACGACAACAAAACCAGAACAGATTTTTTTTTTAATAAAAACAATTTCGTTATATGAGTTGATAAGGTAAGGATATTTATTAATCAGCAATATACATGTTTTGTTGAAACTGATTTACTTACCGATTTTTATTAAAGCTTTTTAATTAAGTTATACGGTCGGTTGATCTCCATTCGTCACTCGTAGGGCTTGCAATATCGGAAAGGTTTTCCAATTTTGAAATTAACTGATATTGGCACTCAATTCCGGAATTCCAGAACTGGTTCCGGAATTGACTTACCATACCAAAGTAAACAAAAAACGAGTTTTAACATTTTTTTTACTATTAAAGGCGGAAATCGATATACTGATTAGACGTTTCTGAGGTCGAGAAATTTAACAAGGCTTTTTGTCTTTATTTAACTTTATTGTATAAAACAAAAGTCAAGTACAAGTGTTGAATTTAATGCCAAATGGCATTTTCCACCTTTCAACCATTGGACCAATGCAAAGGTACTTCAAGTGGGTGTAGCTGTAGAGTAGAAATTGAATCGTTCTGAGAGTTTTGAAGATACAAGTGAATACAAATTAAGATATTTATGCTTAAACAAACTTACCATCCCTAAAATAACTCTTATTACTGTCTAGAAACTACATCAAATAGAGTCGTTTAAATTCCGGAATATTAGACAATATTGAGCTTGCTCAATTTCGGAATTGTAATATCGGAGAAATCATCCGGAATTTCGGTTTTTCGAAATACTGGAATTCAGGAATGCAAATAGGCACTTCAGGCACGCACAACAAGAACGCATGAAGCAGTATGAGTTTTACCATCGAAGTATCGTTCCAGGGGCGCGCGGTCAGTGGGGAGAATAACGTTAGTCTCCACCCAAATCGCCTTAAGAAAGCCATACTCGCCTTAAGAAACACATTGATTTTGCGTTCAGATTTTCACTCCCCAAAAATGGTATTGGTGAAAATTATTAAAATAGTAGATTGTTTGATAAGGGGCTAAAATTAGCCATGGTCACACGAAGTGATTATTTGGACGTGCGAACAAAGTAAGTGAGGACAAATATAACCTAAGTGTCATAATGGCTTTTAGCCATGTGTTAACATCGCTTTTCACTGCGACTGCGACTGCGACTGCGAGGAAATGAAAAATAATTAAAAAAATTAAATTGTGTCAGATCACAACCCGGCATACAATTTTTGCCAGAGCCCATAAACAATTGAAAGATTACGGAAATTTTTCCAATTTTAACTGGAGTGTATATGAATATGAGTGTATATCATTCTTTTCAAATATTTAAACATATTTTGTCATTTAATACTACAAATATAATATAATACAATATATTTAAGATTTTCGTACTGTACAAGTCAATAAAAACCTATCTTATGGCCTTTTTTTATGTGGAATGGTAAAATTACCATTTTGATGTATTAATTTAAGCAAAAAACCATTACTATGATGTTTTAATTAATTTACAATAAAACTCATTGGGTTGCGCCATACGTACTTGTTGTGCGAGTGACGAATGGAGATCAACCGACCGTATAACTTGTTTAAAGGCATTTTAAAAATCGACAAGTAAAATAATCAGTTCCAACAAAAAAAAATTATATTGCTGATTACTTAATATCCTCACCCATTTAAGAATAGATTAGATTAGATTAGATTTATTTATTTCATAATATAAAATGTCAGTATAAATTACGCTAAGACAATTTACATGCATTTATACTATGATCGTCATAAAGATAAAAATGAGATAATATAATAATAGTAAAAAACATAACAATTGATTGGAACAAAAGATATTTACATGTCATAATCATAATAATAAGAATATCTCCTTAAGGGATTGTCAAAAATTCTAAAAATACCAACTGCCAACAATATTTATACACGGTGCGAAATACAACAATTATTATATGTTACTACGTCAAATAATTTGAAATTAAATATGTCAAAGGTGTCTCCTTAGAGGATTGTCAACAATATACAATATAAAAACACAAAAACAATATAAAAAACAAAAAATATACGAAACAAAAAACAATATAAAATGAAATATAAATTATTTATCCATGTACTCATTTACTGAGTAGAATGGATTATCCAATAAAAAGTTTCTCAATTGATGTTTGAACTTCTCGTCTGATGTCTCGGTTCGCAACTCGTCGGGTAGATGTTCATAGAACGTTGGGCCGATGACGCGCGGGTTTTTTTTTGCAAGTGCCATGCGACGCGGGACTGTCCTAAGTCTCCCCGTAGAACGTATTAGTTTGCCCGATACCTCGACACGTGCAAACATCGACAAATTATTTCGTACATACATTAATACCTCGAATATATAAAGTGAGTAGTGAGTCATAATGCGGTACTTTATGAAGAGATCCCTGCAAGAATACCTGGGTTCTACTCCGGCCAGTATTCGAAGTGCTCGTTTTTGGAGTATCAAAATTCGCTGTGCATCAGTGGAATTTCCCCAAAAAACAGTACCGTATGACATAATTGAATGAAAATGTGCAAAATACACAGACTTTAATGCGTTACTTGATATTAACGGTTTTAATTTCTTTAAAGCAAAGACAGCACTACTCAACTTGTCGCACAGCATGTCAACATGGCACTTCCAGTTCAAGTTTGAGTCAAGCATGAATCCAAGAAACCTGCATTCACTACACAATGGCATCGGGACGGCTTTAATGCATGGGGGCATTGCGATGTTCCGGCCCGAAAATACCATGACATTAGACTTTGATACATTTAATAATAAACCATTCGACGAAAACCATTTCTGCAGTTGCACACAAGCTTCATGAATTTTACCGGCGAGCTGTTCGTATGTTTTTGCGCTAACTATGACTGTGGTATCATCTGCGAAGAGCACCGATAGGCCATTCTTAATTGCCGAGGGTAGATCGTTAACGAATAACGTGAATAAAACATTTCCAAGGGCTGATCCTTGAGGGATACCCAGCCTTACGCAGCCGACATCTGAAATTAACATTTTGCCATTGGAAGACACTTTTACAACCTGTTTACGATTGGACAGAAAAGATGATAACAATTTGTGATCAGAACCTTGAAGACCGTACAGACTTAATTTATTTAGAAGTAGCCTGTGACTGATAACGTCGAACGCCTTGGATAGATCACACAAAATAGCTGCCATTTTGTATCTGTCATCGAGACCAGTGGTGATGCAGTCAGTGATTTTGTGTGCAGCTGCAGTGGTCGACTTGTTTTTTCTATAGGCGTATTGGTTTTCCGCAATAAGGTCGTTAGTTTCTAAGTAGGTCATTAGGCAAGATGACATAATTGACTCAATTAATTTAGAGATGGTAGGTACTATTGTAATGGGTCTGTAATTATTTACATCCGTTTTGTCGCCTTTCCCTTTGTAAATAGGACATACCCTGGTACTCTTCAGCACGTCTGGGTATACACCAGCACGAAACATATCATTTATGAGAACTACCAATATGTCAGAGATAACAGGCCAAACACTTAATATAATATCTAAGGATATGTCATACACGTCAATAGTTGCACGTGTCTTTAACATGGACTTTATGGTCTTGTCCAAGAGTTCGCGTGTTACTATGGGAAAACTAAACACAGGCATATCACCACTACCCAGGTGCTCACAGACGTACTGTTTGGACAATGACTCATCACTTTGTATGGCATATTTTGAAGCTATGTTTAAAAAGTGGGAATTAATGACATTAGGCACTTGGTTTTGAGATATGCAAGCCTTGGAGTCCTGATCTTGCAGACAAATATTTTGGGGTTTTAGTTTGGTACCTATTTCTTCATTAACCACCCTCCATATTTCTTTACAAGGATTTTTGCTCTCCTCTAGCCGGGTTTCAATGTGATCCTGTCGAGCTCGAAGCGTTTCGGACTTAATGAGATGATGGTAATGGTCAATACAATCTGATATGAGTGGGTTATTAGGGTATTGACGCCTTATCTCTTGTAGGTCACTATGCTTTTGAATATATCCACGCAGTTCGTCCGTGAGCCACGGGACAGACGACTTTTTTTTCACCGTCAAGCGTTTTATTGGAAAATGTATATCTATGTAATATGTCAATATGTTAAATAATTTATTAAATTTATAATCAATGTCAATAGTATCATCGTAAATAAAATTAAAATTGTAATTAAAAAAATCAGAATAGAATAAATAAATTGATTCGTTATTGAATAATCGACGTTCGACCATATCATTAGATGCCATAAAATGGTGGTTGCCCTCTATTGTGAGTACATATTTCTGTGCGTTATGGTCGCTAATGGCAGTATGCACCGGCGCCACAGTGAGACAGTCGCGAACGTAATTTGCTATGCCACAGTCGATGGATGGATGTCGATGGAGGAATAAGAATAAGAATAAGAATAATTTTGACGTGACAACGTCTTAATTTAGGTTGCGCTCGGAGTCACTCATGAAAAAATGTAATGTCCCGCCGCTCACGGTTGATGAGTGAGAGAGACAAAATATATTTCTATAGTTAAAATTTGTGCAATTCTTATTTTCATTCATCGAACATTACTGTAACAAGAGGGAAGAGGGCGGAAGAGGGAAGAGGGAAGAGGGAAGAGGGAAGAGGGAAGAGGGAAGAGGGAAGAGGGAAGAGGGAAGAGGGAAGAGGGAAGAGGGAAGAGGGAAGAGGGAAGAGGGAAGAGGGAAGAGGGAAGAGGAACAAAATATATTTCTATAGTTAAAATTTGTGCAATTCTTATTTTCATTCATTGTTCCTATTGTGCAATTTAATAATATTCATATCAATAAATATTCTACCGAGAATAAGACGTTGTCACGTAAAATCTTCCTTCGCCCGTAAAACCGACTTTACAGGCAACCATTTTTTTTATTTTACCAAAAGAAGCATTACTACATTTAACATAATTTTACAGTGACTTCCACACTAGGCATAGCCTGTATCGTGGAAGTCGTATCATACACATCAGGTTCATTAACAATGCGGCTATAGACATGCCTTAAAGAAGAAAATATTAAAACGAACAAATGAACAATACTATGATAAATACATTTAGGGCGTAATAATAAATAATGTTCATAAAAAAAAATTGTTTGATTGTCTGTGAGTGTGAGTGTGAGTGTCAGTGAGTGTAGTGTAATGTGAGCAAGGAGCGAGAAGAACGTGAGCAGAGCTTTAACTCAATGCTTCTTCAGCTTGATCATACGTCCATGATAGTAAGAGCTCCCGTACTCGCGTTTTAGCCACAAAAATTTGGCACATCTTTATGTCACATACTTTAATAATGTTGTTATAAATATTAGGGAATAAGAAATTTTTAAAACGTTTTGCAAACATAGTTTTGACAGTTGGTACGGGTATCTTAAGAGGCCTTATTCCTTTTAAAATGCTGATTGTTTAGACATTTTTCTCTATGATCAAACATGTTTCTTAACATACTATTGATGTTACTTTCTAGAACAGGGCTGTTGGGATTTATTGGTATATATTTGAAACCTAGTTTGAATTTTTCATTGATAATTTTTGTTTCAAAAACTACTCGAAATTGACAAAATTAACGCGGGAAATTAGTTTTTTTAACTTATTTTCGACTGTACGCAATGAAAGCGTGAAATAGCTATGTTACTACCTAGAACTCGGGGAAAAGTATTATTCATTTCAAAAAGTTGGTTGAAATTATCAATATATTTGTCATAATATGAAAAAAATAAATTTTAAAAGGAATAAGGCCTCTTAAAAACTCTTTTTTTTATTATATAATAAAAATATTGAACGTACAGGCCTCGACGGAAATGTCAGTTCGTGGATTCGTATTAATTGAAGGACTCGGACTTCCTCCAAAATCATACTCAAACACGAACTGACTTTTCCCGGCCTCTGCAGTTATGTACTATTTATCTCCTCCAGTTTTTTTATCGTTACCAAATCAAGACATACATTTCGCGAGACTTGTAAAAGTAAATAGCATTCGATGCTTTATTAGTGACTATACAATCGTTTTTCTTTTTGTTTGTTTCTTACTTCTTTTATTTCCTTTTTTAATTTTTTTTTCGACTTAAATGACGTGAGGAAACCCGTTTCATATGGAGCCTCACGGGAGTTTGCAATCTAAAATACTATTTATAGATTTAAAAGATACAACTATATTGTGATAACAGTATCCGTACTGCGAGTAAAATTTCCCTTTAATATTATAAAAGTGACAGTATGTGTGTATGTTTGTTTATTTTTCACGATAAAACAGCTAAACGGATATGTATGCAATTTGAAACAGAGATAGTCTATACCCTAACTTAACAAATAGGTTACTTATTATCCTGACAAAATAAAACATCGTGCCCGTAGGATAGTGTATACATAGGTTTTAACGCAGGCGAAGCCGCGAGCAAATGCTAGTAAAATATTTTTATCTAAATTTTACATTGGCTGGATTACAAGCCTTAGGACTTAAAATGAACTTAAACTTACTTCACCATTTCACGTATCTACTCGCCTTAAGGCGGTTGTCACACTGCTCCGCATCTCGCAGCGTCGTCCGTTGATGCGTTTTTTAACTTTATCTACGCACATATCATTAGTGCTCTAAAATGCGTTCAGAAACCGTAGGAAATGACCAGCATTACTACAACCAATTTTACTATGAGAACTTTCTTATCTGTGGCAGTAGGTAAAATCTGTACTGTAATGTTATAACAGTATCAATTTTTGTAAGGTTATGAGTTTAAAGGCCATGCCAGGATAAGCTAAGTGAATCTGCCCCCAGCGAGTTTTGGCTTGTAATTTTTTTGTTGATTTGTCTTTTTATTAGTGTCGTTTATGCCAAATTACAGCTCCGCAAACCTTACCGTTTTTCTTTAAAAAAAAAAAACGAAATCTGATCTTTCTTCGATATTTTTTTTTCTAGCCGGCCGATTTTGACGTGAGTCACGTATATTGCGCTTATAATAAGGACAATTATATGGTATTAATTTTAATACATATTGCCATACAAAAACTTGAAAAAAAGATTAGAATTTATTTTTAATAATTTTTTTTTAGCATTATCTCGATAGCGACACCTCCAGATTTTTCACCAAAAATAGCCTCTTTAATAAGCTACAAAATGAATGTATTAACTTAATTTTATTTGTGCTATAACGGGTTGTTTTTTTTAATTGAATTCATCACCATACATTTTCTTTACCCGCTCATTATTAAAATTAATCGATTAAAAACTGTTTAAAGAAACGTGTATGTTTATAATGAACACTGGCCACTTACAAAAAAAAAAGTATTGATTCCTTCGTATTGAAAAAGTATTGTAAAAAGATCCGATCTGGCAACGCTAATGAAATGTATGGCCTATTGCCCTTGCCCCTCTCGCCGTGCCGCCCCGACCTCGCTCGGCGCCCGCGCCCCGCGCGCGTCCTATGTTTTGGAGCATGTTCTTACTTACAGACGCGCCCCGAAGATATTTGACGAACTTACTGTTTTCGACCAAGACTAACTTGTTCTTGTTATTTTTCATGTTAATTTTAAAATTGTGGATTGACAAAAAAAAGGTGACAAGTAATAGTTGGTTGAATGGCGCCAATACCAAAACAAAATGCAATCGGCCAGGGGCGCCTACGCCGCCCCTGTCGGTTTGGCGCCCCGGGCTATAGCCCGGATGGCCCTAGGGTAAATACGTCCCTGCACAGACTCCATTGCTATATTGTATAGCTTTTTAACGTTTTTTTAAAGCACTTCTTTATTATTTTCCTGCAATCCATTTTTAACTAAAAGTTTTTCCGATAAATATTCGAAGTTTATGTGAATAACCGGCGCCGAAGGAATCAATACTTTTTTTTTGTAAGTGGCCAGTGTTCATTATAAACATACACGTTTCTTTAAACAGTTTTTAATCGATTAATTTTAATAATGAGCGGGTAAAGAAAATGTATGGTGATGAATTCAATTAAAAAAAACAACCCGTTATACCACAAATAAAATTAAGTTAATACATTCATTTTGTAGTTTATTAAAGAGGCTAGTTTTGGTGAAAAATCTGGAGGTGTCGCTATCGAGATAATGCTAAAAAAAAAATATCAAAAATAAATTCTAATTTTTTTTCAAGTTTTTGTATGGCAATATGTATTAAAATTAATACCATATAATTCTCTTTATTATAAGCACAATATACGTGACTCACGTCAAAATCGGCCGGCTAGAAAAAAAAATATCGAAGAAAGATCAGATTTCGTTTTTTTTTTTTTAAGAAAAACGGTAAGGTTTGGGTAGCTGTAATTTGGCATAAACGACACTAATAAAAAGACAAATGAATAAAAAAAATTACAAGCCAAAACTCGCTGGGGGCAGATTCACTTAGCTTATCCTGGCATGGCCTTTGGAACAGCTGTCAAAACTAAAGTAGGTCTCTATTCTAGTATCCATAGATATTAATATTGTTATCGATACGAAACGTCAATTCAGTATGTTTTTTTATAAAAACCGCACGACATTGGATCTCGAGTGACATGAGAATATGGATACATTCGTTTGTATATGATTTAGAAAAAAAAAACATTCGTCTTGACGGAGGTTCGAATTGCCGCCATTATTGTTGTCATTTTGTTTGTTGTTTCTTTGCTGTTACGAAAGTATAATTGTGATAAGTTTATTGTAATTCACATTTTAGTTGAAAATATTGTTTCAATGTAAATGTAAATTACAACTATTACAATAAATAATCTGTTTATGTATTTGTTCAGATTTATTTCTTACTGCATTAGTATATGTCGTTTTTAGATATTTTACAGGTAGCACTAGTGGTGCCGGTCATTTCCTAATGGCTTCTGAACCCATCTTAGAGTACTTATGATATGTGTGTAGATAAAGTAGTGTATACAACTGTACATAATTAGGCCTTAAAACACTCGTGTGATCCTATTATGAAACTCGCTGACGCTCGTTTCATAAAACCCCACTCGTGTTTTAATGCCTCTCATTATGTATCAGTTGCATAAACTACTATTGTATGTAGAATCTTGATTTTGTATAGAAAAATCGCATGGTACGACACACTGGCTCCGCCTCGACGCACGGAAGAGCGAGACGCACGACGACTCGCGCGCTGGGACGGAGATGCGGTGCGTGCCGCAGGGTATGTCACACTGAGCTCCGCAGTGCCGGACCGTTTTTAGTTCAAGAAGGACGTAGGCGCAATGGATATTGACATCGATAAGTTTATTTTTGAAATTGAAAGTCGTCCAGCAATTTGGAATATGAAATGCAACGAATATAGTGACCGTGTGCAAAAAGCAAGACAATCAAACGACGCGGTTGACTGACATACGGGTGAAATTAAAAAAAAATTCTTCGTGTTGCCTTAAATCTTGGTAATCTCTAGCAAAAGACCCATTTATAGGTCTGGTTTGTAAATAGGGATGTACCCAGTGTTTTCTGCGTTTTATGACTCGATTGTATAAAAACCAAACTGAAAGTATCATCGCAGCGTTCTGAACAAGGTCCGTTTCCATTTTATCGCCAAGTATAGGAACTGTTTTCACACTGACGTTCGAATGTGAAATGAACGTGAGACGGAAGTAACGACGAACGACGGACGCGGGACGTCGTGCAGCGCAGCTCCGGACGGAGATGCAGAGAAAACTCGGACGTTGATGCGTTGTCTCCGCATGCGAGTCCGTAGCTCCGCGTCTCGCAACGAGACGCGGCGGCAGTGTGACAACCGCCTTACCTAAGGCAATAAAGCTCTTGTTTGAAATTATGAATGACATGACGTTTGGAATTACTTACCCGAATATAATTCGAGATTGTATTGGTGCAATGTGAATAGAACTAACTTTTCAAACCTACTTATTTAGATGATGGGATAGTATTTGTAAACAACCTTAAAGTCAAATTTATATTTCCAAGAACCGATTCATTTTGTTAATGAAGGTTATCTTTCTGAAAGATGAATGTTTACATTACAATTTGTCCGCATCAGATATTTCAATTATTGCTTGGTATTAAAGGTCCAGATTTATCAAAAAAATATTGTAATTGTCCATACATTTTTACAATGGCGGCCGCGCGCTGATCTAAATAAATACGCATTCCTCGCGCTCTATGGGTCAGTCGCTAACGTTCGGCGCAGTCTTAACTTGATGCAAAGCGTTCGCGCTCAAATTTAAATGTGGCGTATAACTAATAAAGTAATATAACTTGTTCCCGTGGGTGAATTGGTTAGAATTCTATGTTATAGATTACTTTTATGAAAATGAGTTCACTACGCCGACTTGACAATTTTGCGTAAAATTTTGTGGCCTAGAGAACGATTTAAAAATTCAATCGTTTATATAAAATAAAGCTATTGATAAATCTGTTATAAATTAAAACTGTCATTACATTTCATAGTTCTAAACACATTTTCGTTGCCAAAAGTCACTTGTATAATCTTTTCAGGGATTTATAATTTTTTCATTCGTTTCGTATCGCGCTGACATAATCTCTCGACAAATCTGTAAGACAACAATACGAAATGTTAAAACTGTAAAATGCGATGCCCTAGTGCAGAAGAAATGCACTTGAATTTTTTTTTCTAAGATTTACAGAGGTCGCTTACAAAAACTTTTTTTATACCTAACGCACACTCAAAATCCGTTAGAAAATGTTCATACCCATTAGTACTCAATCTACTCTAACTGACTACAAAAAATCACGCACTTGTATTTTATTGAAGTTCAGAACTGTTCCCGTATCGGACTATTTCACATAAAAAAAGAATCATCAAAATCGGTTGATCAGTCGAAATTTCTGAGGTAACAAAAATAAAAATAAAAACTCCTCCTTTTTGATGTTGGTTAAAAAATAAAGAAAGACAACAAATATGGTCGCTCAGACGGGACCCCAAATGGGCTCCACGTATTAATAATACGTTTTAACTTTCATGCAACAGGCAGGAAATTACGCCGCCCGCCGACAGATGGCGGTAACGTCATTACAGTAACTTTGTTTCAGTCTTTGATAAAAATAAGTTTCACTTCAAAGCGGAAAGTTGTATGTAATTTATTTTTAACGAAGTTTGTAAAGGAGAGCGATGTTAACGCTTAATGTATTATCGCAAAGGGCACGTTCAAAAGTAGCGAGCTACTTTATAAAATCGCAGCGGCGAGGCGTCAGTGGAAAAGTCCCAGTGCGGAAAGGAAAACATTTTTTTTTAATCTTAAATTTTTTCAAGAAAAAAGTTACGGATTATTCTGTAGCTTGAAGAAAGATTAAAATGTTTATTCCTGCCTTGTACGAGCATCGTACGCAAACCTAACCAGGGTAATCATTTTTATGAAAAATATTCAAGTTTTTTGAAAAATTTCCATCGTTTTTATTCTATTCTATTCTATTATTTACCAAAGCTCAAAAATATTTGTGGAATTTTATTCCAATTACATTCCAATACTGTTCGCATTTAGATTGGGAAAAAAAAGCCATGTGCGAGTAGGACTCGCGCACATAGGGTTCCGTACAATCAAATAAAAGAAACGGCAAAAAACGTTTGTTGTATGGGAGCGCCCCTTAATTATAAGATTTATTCTGTTTTTAGCATTTGTTGTTATAGCGGCAATAGAAATACATCGCCTATGAACATTTCAAGTGTCTGGCTATCACAGTTGATGAGATACAGCCTGGTGACAGACAGACAGACAGACGGACGGACGGACAGTGGAGTCTAAGTAATGGAGCCCCGTTTTTACCCTTAGGGTACGTAACCTTAAAAACTACATTTCGACATCAACTTTAAGAATAAATGATGTTTCATAATCTATGGGCCGCCTTACATGTACACACCAATGTTAAAGTTGAGGTAAATATGCATCCGAATTTCCGAACCCTGTGTACCTACTTAGAACATCTAAATAAGAAATGTTTTAGAAAACTAAGTTGTATATCAAGTAAGTTAACCTAAATAATAACCAACAATGAAAAATAAACCGTAACTCAATGGTTCTTATTGCATAATATTTGGATGTACTTAACTGGTAGGCTGAAAAAAATTAAATAAAAAACTAAGTCAGCCTGACCCGGTTCAGTATATTAGGCTAAATTGCCCTGATACAGTCATGTAAAAAAAAAAGGATGTCACGTCAGCTAGTTCGCCAATCCGCCAAGAGATGGCGCTGGGTATCGGCTGAATCGCGCTATCGTTTGTTTCCTGTAGATCAGTTAACAAGTCCGCGCGGCGTGTGAACGTTAAGACCCTTCTGATGGCACCCGTTCACCTTTTATTTTGACGTGACAACGTCTTAATTTAGGTTGCGCTCGGAGTCACTCATGAAAAAATGTAACGCCCGCCGCTCACGGTTGATGAGTGAGAGAGACAAAATATATTTCTATAGTTAAAATTTGTGCAATTCTTATTTTCATTCATCGAGCATTACTGTAACAAGAGGGAAGAGGGCGGAAGAGGGAAGAGGGAAGAGGGCGGACATAATTTTTTCTTAAAAATCGATATGGGTGTCATCTCCGAGGTTCCTCGGGGTTCCGATTACGAAAATGACATGCATTTTGAAATCCAAGATGGCGGACATTACTTTTTCTTAAAAATCGATATGGGTGTCATCTCCAAGGTTCCTCGGGGTTCCGATTACGAAAATGAGATCCATTTTGAAATCCAAGATGGTGGACATTATTTTTTTTTAAAAATCGATATGGGTGTCATCTCCAAGTTTCCTCGGGGTTACGATTACGAAAATGACATACATTTAGAAATCCAAGATGGCGGACATTATTTTTTATTAAAAATCGATATGGGTGTCATCTCCAAGTTTCCTCGGGGTTCCGATTACGAAAATGACATCCATTTTGAAATCCAAGATGGCGGACATTATTTTTTCTTAAAAATCGATATGGGTGTCATCTCCAAGGTTCCTCGGGGTTCCGATTACGAAAATGACATCCATTTTGAAATCCAAGATGGCGGACATTATTTTTTCTTAAAAATCGATATGGGTGTCATCTCCAAGTTTCCTCGGGGTTCCGATTACGAAAATGACTTCGATTTTGAAATCCAAGATGGCGGACATAATTTTTTCTTATAAATCGATATGGGTGTCATCTCCAAGTTTCCTCGGGGTTCCGATTACGAAAATGACATCCATTTTGAAATCCAAGATGGTGGACATTATTTTTTCTTAAAAATCGATATGGGTGTCATCTCCAAGTTTCCTCGGGGTTCCGATTACGAAAATGACATCCATTTTGAAATCCAAGATGGCGGACATTATTAGGGTTCCGTAGTCAACTAGGAACCCTTATAGTTTCGCCATGTCCGTCTGTCCGTCTGTCCGTCCGTCCGTCCGTCCGTCCGCGGCTTAGCTCCGTGATCATTAGTACTAGAAAGCTGAAATTTGGTATGAGTATGTGTATGTATAATGCCGACAGAACGGTAAAATAAAAATTAAAAAAAATTTTTTTTTTCGGGTACCTCTCGAACACCTAAAGTGGGGGTGAATTTTTTTTTTCTTTTCAACACTGGTGTGTGGGGTGTCGTTGAATAGGTCTTGGAAAAATAATAGGGGTCTTCTAACATTATTTTTTGATAAAGTCAGCAGTTTTGTAAATATTCGCTCCGAAAACAAAAAAAATAGTGTCCCCCCCCCTCTAACTTTTCAACCACGGGTAAAAAAAAATCGGAAAAATTCATGTAAATGAGGCCTTGTAAGTACTTTCAATGAAAACTATATTGAACAAAATCGGTCGAGCCGTTTTTGAGTTATCGCCAAATTTCAAATTTTTTCTTTAAAAACGTAAGTTGACTTCCAGAAGGTAATAAGTGATTACAGTTTCTAGGGCGTTTACGACCTTTTTATAGAGCTTAAAATCTTTCTTTACTTAAACCTCGGGCTTAAAACAGCAGTTTATTGTGAAGGATGAAAAAACTACGGAACCCTACACTGAGCGTGGCCCGACATGCTCTTGGCCGGTTTTTTTTCTTAAAAATCGATATGGGTGTCATCTCCAAGGTTCCTCGGGGTTCCGATTACGAAAATGACATCCATTTTGAAATCCAAGATGGCGGACATTATTTTTTCTTAAAAATCGATATGGGTGTCATCTCCAAGTTTCCTCGGGGTTCCGATTACGAAAATGACTTCGATTTTGAAATCCAAGATGGCGGACATAATTTTTTCTTATAAATCGATATGGGTGTCATCTCCGAGGTTCCTCGGGGTTCCGGATACGAAAATGACGTCCATTTGTGATTTTGGAATCCAAGATGGCGGACTTAAATTTTGACGTGATAACGTCTTAAATTAGGTTGCGGCTCGGAGTCACTCATGAAAAAATGTAACGCCCGCTCACGTCTGATGAGAGAGAGAGACAAAATATATTTCTATAGTTAAAATTTGTGCAATTCTTATTTTCATTCATCGAGCATTACTGTAACAAGAGGGAAGAGGGCGGAAGAGGGAAGAGGGAAGAGGGAAGAGGGAAGAGGGAAGAGGGAAGAGGGAAGAGGGAAGAGGGAAGAGGGAAGAGGGAAGAGGGAAGAGGGAAGAGGGAAGAGGGAAGAGGGAAGAGGGAAGAGGGAAGAGGGAAGAGGGAAGAGGGAAGAGGGAAGAGGGAAGAGGGAAGAGGGAAGAGGGAAGAGGGAAGAGGGAAGAGGGAAGAGGGAAGAGGGAAGAGGGAAGAGGGAAGAGGGAAGAGGGAAGAGGGAAGAGGGAAGAGGGAAGAGGGAAGAGGGAAGAGGGAAGAGGGAAGAGGGAAGAGGGAAGAGGGAAGAGGGAAGAGGGAAGAGGGAAGAGGGAAGAGGGAAGAGGGAAGAGGGAAGAGGGAAGAGGGAAGAGGGAAGAGGGAAGAGGGAAGAGGGAAGAGGGAAGAGGGAAGAGGGAAGAGGGAAGAGGGAAGAGGGAAGAGGGAAGAGGGAAGAGGGAAGAGGGAAGAGGGAAGAGGGAAGAGGGAAGAGGGAAGAGGGAAGAGGGAAGAGGGAAGAGGGAAGAGGGAAGAGGGAAGAGGGAAGAGGGAAGAGGGAAGAGGGAAGAGGGAAGAGGGAAGAGGGAAGAGGGAAGAGGGAAGAGGGAAGAGGGAAGAGGGAAGAGGGAAGAGGGAAGAGGGAAGAGGGAAGAGGGAAGAGGGAAGAGGGAAGAGGGAAGAGGGAAGAGGGAAGAGGGAAGAGGGAAGAGGGAAGAGGGAAGAGGGAAGAGGGAAGAGGGAAGAGGGAAGAGGGAAGAGGGAAGAGGGAAGAGGGAAGAGGGAAGAGGGAAGAGGGAAGAGGGAAGAGGGAAGAGGGAAGAGGGAAGAGGGAAGAGGGAAGAGGGAAGAGGGAAGAGGGAAGAGGGAAGAGGGAAGAGGGAAGAGGGAAGAGGGAAGAGGGAAGAGGGAAGAGGGAAGAGGGAAGAGGGAAGAGGGAAGAGGGAAGAGGGAAGAGGGAAGAGGGAAGAGGGAAGAGGGAAGAGGGAAGAGGGAAGAGGGAAGAGGGAAGAGGGAAGAGGGAAGAGGGAAGAGGGAAGAGGGAAGAGGGAAGAGGGAAGAGGGAAGAGGGAAGAGGGAAGAGGGAAGAGGGAAGAGGGAAGAGGGAAGAGGGAAGAGGGAAGAGGGAAGAGGGAAGAGGGAAGAGGGAAGAGGGAAGAGGGAAGAGGGAAGAGGAACAAAATATATTTCTATAGTTAAAATTTGTGCAATTCTTATTTTCATTCATTGTTCCTATTGTGCAATTTAATAATATTCATATCAATAAATATTCTACCGAGAATAAGACGTTGTCACGTAAAATCTTCCTTCGCCCGTAAAACCGACTTTACAGGCAACCATTTTTTTAGTTTTTTTTTTTTCTTTATACTCTCCGTGCCCGCAAGCAAAGAAAGTATAAAAAAAAAAAAAAAAAAAAGTGAACGGGTGACATCAGAAGGGTCTTAACTTAACTGACTCGACTGAACTGAACAGCGAGTGATGATCTCTGAAATGATCCCTGTGATTACACTCCGCTCGCGCGCGTCTTAACTATCGCAGAGGCGCGTGTCGATGAACTGACGCTGTTTTTGGCCACACTTTAAAATAAAAAAAATATGCTTAATTTTATTTCTTAAACTAATTTCACTATCGTTACTTTATTTAACACGGAACCCAAAACTATTTAGCCTATAATTTTTATTGATTATACACAATATTTTGAAAATATTAAAGAATGTTGAAAGCAGCATCGTGACGTCACCTTCTGGAAAAATTGACAGTTGCAATCTAGAAGAAGAGTGGTGGTACGATTTCCATATTTTATCGTCATAGTCCGACTGTATGATTTACTGCACTGTGAACAATCACTTAAGTATTGTTTTCCTGTTTTCGAATGAGGTACATTTCAAATGGATTTTTAAATTATAAATCGTGATATTTTCGAAAGTATAAGAATGCGGTACATTTAATTTCTAATCCTATATTTGATTATATACTTATACAAAATTTGATGCTGTCAATTAAAAATTAGTTTTATATAGGTGAATGATTAAAAAAAATCTACCAGTATCAACACTACGCGAGTAGAATAAGCAATATCAAATTCGCGTCTTGCCGCCATTAGCCAGTTTCTTCCTTAACCTTGTACCTAATGTACTTTTATTTTTTTATACTGATTTGTTTATTTTTTTTTATTCAAGAGAACTATATTTAAAACTGTACTGCTCGTAGCGCCATCTGTCCCACTCGTTTGACATCTCCCACCCTCTTTAAATACTGTCCGAGGCTTGCAAAGTTACGCTACTCACCCACAGATGGCGCTTTAATCAAAACTTCGTTAATCCCACTAGAAACATTCCGTCAATTTCCGGAAATCCGCTATAACTTTTATACGTGTACTTATGCATTATATTGCGCATGTTCAATCGAGAGTTGTTCACAATTGGTTGAAAGAACGAATGGGTTTGTTGCCTAAACGACGACGCTTTCGTTAATTGACGACAATGATGATATTGATGATGGAGGAACTTGGTATTTTCGATAATATTTTTCAGTTTTTCCCCGAATAAGGCACTCCCGAATCCCGAATTAGGTACTCCACGTGATAGGATTAAGAACGACAGATGTCAAAAACCTATGTAAAAAATGATACCGTCATAACTCCCTTCTGCACTAAAAACCAAGATGACTCTCCTTCTTAAAATGTTTTTATTGTTCAGTGTATTGTAGGGTGTCAGAGAAGGACGGCCATAGTGCCGGCCACGAATTGCAGTAAAATAATATGGCCTGTTTATAGATCCAATGTAAAAAAAAGCAATCAAATGTTAACGCGCTCTTATTAGCTTTACTTGTAACATGTTAACTAAGTTTTTGTTTGTAAGTTAACTATTAATTTATTTATTTAAACTTAATTGCACAACAAAAAACTTAACGTACAAAAGGCAGACTTAATGCCATGGGGCATTCTCTACTAATCAACCTTAGAACTATCAATGTAATCACGTCTTAGAAGTAAATTTTGACCTCTTCGAATAGTCGTATCGAAACAAAACTGCCTGTATATGTATAACGATACAGTTATTTGGTATCATAGAGCTGATTTGATGTTGCTGATGTGGTGGCCATAGGGACTCCTCAACTTCGCAATACGAGCCATCGTGTTTGGGCTCATTTGATTAGTCTTGATGATCTATTAAGGAAAGTAAAATCAGCAATATAACCGTGTTAACAGTAGAACTACACGGTCCACTGGTTTAAGCTTTGCGTACTGTCAGTTAGTAATGTTTGAAAAAAATGAATGAAAATGTATTTATTGCTATAACTTAAGCAACTTAGTATAGGCTTGGTGTGGCTAACGGTTCCGTCAGCATAATGCTGATGTTAGCATGCATGGAGTAGAAGATGAAATAAAACAACAATATACATGAACAGATTTATTCGTTGACCTTCCATCAGGCAAACTTTATTGGTCCACCTTTATTGCTTCTAACTAGAGAGGCGATGCGCGGTGCGCCGGGGGGACCACTTGGCAACGTTCACGTCAATACTGGCTGTGTTGAAAATGTAGATTGGTGATTATTTCCGGGCATATATATGTGGGGAATAGCACTATACAAGCGTCGGCGTAAATGTCAGTTCGCGGATTATTATTTATTATTGAAGGACTCGGCTACGGCTGTGCCTCGTCCTTCAAAATCATACTCATCCACGAACTGACTTTTCCCGGCCTCTGCAGTAATGTACTATTTTGTGATTGAGCCCCGGAAGAGTTTTAATAGTAACAATACATTTGCAACAATGTTTGTTTGTTTTTGTTGGATTTTATTTTGGTATTGTATTGGTTAGGTATGTTATGTGTACATGAACTATGAACGTGAAAGCTTCATTTAATAAAAAGAAATATGAAAAATGACTATTATTTTTATCTACAAAATCCCCAAATACGATAGGTATAAGAAGATGGTGTTAGTTCTATACTAAGTTTTCCTAGAAATGTTTGATGTTTTACCGGATTTGAGATTTCAATATCTGTGAAAATACCGGTATTAGAAACAGCTCCGATATTCCATGCTCTAGCAGTGTGTAGTGGAGGACTCAAAGGACCACTCGTGTCGTTGTGTGACGGGAACGAGTCAATGTGACGACCTAGTAGCACACAGGCTGCATAACCGCGTAAACAGCCCTTGTACAGCTAATTTATTATTTATTTATTTATTTATTTATTTATTTATTTATATATTTATTTATTTATTTATTTATTTATTTATTTATTTATTTATATGAACTGTAATCAATGTAGCCAATTTATTTGTGTGGTGACATGCATCGTGTAATGATCTTGTTCGGCATGTATTAATGAAGATTACAGGTTAATGCCAACTTATATTCATAATAATAATAGAATATTGATGTTCACCATTGTGTAGATGATTGTCGTATAATGAAGACCAGTGTTGTGTTGTGGCGATGTGTATCGTGTGTTAATGTGTAACAACCGCAGTCGTGTAGTGTCGACTAGTGCCGACCACTGTCGTGTAGTGTCGACTAGTGTCGACCATTGTCGTGTAGTGCCGACAAGTCATGTGGCGTTTGGAGAGCGCATGCGACGGTGGACCAGTGAAGTTGCACGGCGCACCTACTTACCTTAACCTAACTATATACAAAATTAGTACCCGTTTAAATTAATTATATATTGAGACTATTTACAGGAGACAAGACACAGGGTCGCTTATTGCACGAGCCCGAGGCGGGTCAACCGTCCTGGGCGCGACTATATATTAAGACTTATTTAACATATAGCTAATTTTACGCTATGCTGTGGCCCAGTTTACTGCCTACAGTTTTTCAGGAAAAGGTTTCATGACTAGATTTCCCTGAAATTTTAGTTTAAGCAATAATTGGTTACCAATTATTGGTTTTAATATTCACTATAACCAGACATAAGTGACTCGCATCTACTGAAAAGCTAGGGACTTACGATGCACCGAAGTAATTTTTCGTTGTTTTACTTACATTAAATACTCATACACAAATAGGTATAAAAGTGTTGGTGGCAGATACAATCAAAAGGTTTTATTGTGAGCCCTTGTCATTGTTACCCAAACACCCTTTTTAAAATGGACAAGGATTTAGTTAAATAATCGGGTTCATGATTCAGGAGCCGCATGAATTCATGTACATCTTAACTATCGAACGCATTATTTGCTGCGATATATCTCATAGCGATGTAGTTATTGTTGCAAGGGTTATTTAGTATACAATTGTAAACACATCACCACAGACAAAGAACTCAAATGCACACAACTTCACACCTCGAAATAAGACATAATAAAGTGGTTGGGAAGCTCTTCATCCCTGTTCAAATTAGCTGCTGTAGTTACAGAACTAGATGGCCTAATGTCTGGTCCTAGTGAAAGTATAATTATATGAGAAACTTAGGCGTGGTTTGATACGCAGCTGTGTTAGACTCCTGTATGTTTCCTGTCGCCCACCGTTAATTAATTACATCAATGAAGAAGTTAAATCATTTGTGAAAATAACAGTTACAGTCAGTGTGTCAAAGGATTTCGACTGATGCTACGGCAAACGTATTTCAAGTTTACGAGGTATTAAAGTTTTAAATAACTGTTATTAGTGATGAATAAAAATGTACGACTAATTATCACGACTGTAATAAATAACGTAGAAGCGACAGGAGGCATACCCTATTGAAAGATAAATCCGTTCAAATCCTTCATAGAAACTTCACAACAGTCTTGAAAATAGTGCATTATTATTTATTACATTATTTTAGGCCTATTACTATGTGCTATACTACTGAGGCCTAAGTAGGCTTGGCCGGATATCCGGATAAGTCATCAAAAAAAAACATTTACATATAAAAGTACAAGATTACAACATTTAAATAGGTCACTAAAAGTCGTGCACTATTATTTTGTGCGAATCTTCAAAAATAATCTAAAACCCATCGAAAACTTCCTATAACGACCTGTTCCGTCTGTCGTTTTCGGAAATTCAGGCAAATCATAAAACCTGAATCCATTGTCTTAAATCGAAACCCGAATCATAGTCTAACACAGCCTTGCACGGAACTGAGCACTCAGCGAAACAGCGTCTGAGTCGAGCACAGCGGGAGTCCCGGTGGGCTTTACCCAGCATAGCGCCTCAAAGGACGTAGACCGAGATAGCCAAAAAATTTACTTTATCCTTAAACCCCGAGCGGCTTCTGAGCGCGAGCTCTGATTGGTCGCCCGGGTTACCTACTCCGTCACACACACACGAAGTGCGGTGTCCAACTGTGACCGCCGATCGAATCCACTTGAACGTGTAACGAGTCTGTAGGGGCCCTCAGCACTAGCATCCCCGATTCAGGGGAAACATGACTAGAATACGTTTCATTAGAGGTATTTTTATTATTACTATTAGGGGTATCTTATATCCATTCCAAATATACATTCATCAATAGTGTAAAGGTTAGTTCGAAACAATCCGTTGTTATGCAACCATCAAGCACGAAACGTGCAATAGGATAAAGCAAAATCTTTTATTTGGAAAGGATTTACAGTTTATAATAGAATCTTCTTTGGAAATATTAACATACATTACTGTATTTGATTGGTCGAATTGCGAAGCGGAATGTCCACAAAGTATACTAGGTCTTATAAATATAAGTAGGTCCCAAGTTAAGCCCAAGAATGGTGGTTAAATAAACGTGTCACGACCAAACAAAAATGGCCCCTACACGCCTACTGAATCGAGTTATCGATTTCAGTAGGTTTATGGGCGAGACACACATAAATTTTTCCATTAGACTACATTTCATACTAAAATGTTTCGCAATATGGCAATCCCCGCGAAACCCACATTATTTTTATGAATCGATGGTGCAACAATATGCTTAACTCTCCCAGATGTGAGCACGTTCTAACAGAACCTTATGCGTGTCTTGCACCTTACATGTGTTTCTTTTACCGTATCGCCATTTGTCATGTTGTTAGACTGCCTCTCAAAACTTGACTAGCTGCCACTATTTATGGCAGATAAAAATACGGAGCCCCCGTCATAAATAGAAGCAACGAATCTTTGTCAGTAGACTTATAGTAAACCAGCCATGTGTTTACATACATCTTTGTGCAGCTGTTGGTAACCTGATTCAATCTGGCCGCATCAAACTAAGACATCATGATGAAGATGTAAAGTAGCACCGACTGGGAGTAGAGTGTCTTCAACCTATGCTCGGCTACGATGAACTCTTATGAGGTGCCTTGCAACAGCCTTTTATTTTGGATTGTCGGTAACTTTCAATTGAAAGCTTAACCCCAACAAAAATGATCCGTCTCTAAAGATTTGTCTACTGATCTATGCAATAAGTAACCTCATATCAATGCGAACCAGTCATTAAGACGATGATATAAATATTATAAGAGACGTATCAGATTAATCAGGGCTAAACTATCTGACGGTAATTATTTCAAAAGATGAAACTACATTTTATTTCATCCATCTAAACGTAGAAATTTCAGAAGCCACTTTTCTCTTTACAGTGTATTATATATTACTCCACGTGTTCTTAGTGTAATTAGACTGAACCATAGCTAGGGCTTATTCCACAGCGCCACTTTGGTTAATATATTGCGAAATCACCAAACATCATGATGCTACCTTAATGGTGCGAAATAGTCACCATTAAAGATACCACCTCACTGTAGAATAAACCCTTCGTATGTAACTCTACAAGTTATGGTCTTAATGATATCGAAAGCTCGCTAGCCTCAATGAGGTATCAAAAACTGGCCCCTACATTCCTACACAACCTTGGTCTTTTGAGACACGTGAAGCAATCTTCGTATCAGCTTCACATGTCGAAATCGTATCTCAATCCCACACATGCCTAAAGTTCCAGACTAGATTGGCTACGGGACGGATCGATCTCACGATGGTTTTAAACCACATGTCTCAAGGGACCAGGTCGGGTCTCGGTTACGCGTCCAGAGTGGATGGTTGTGATCACTGCGGGGACGCGGCCGGGGAGCTGGTGAGCCGCGCGAGGGTCTTGTAGAGAGGCGAGTTGACGAAGCGCGGGTACGAGTCCCGGTGCATCAGGGTGTAGATCTGGAGCTGGGCCTCGTCGAACGTGTGCGGCGTGGGCTCCACCATGTTCCGGTTCACCACCTCACGCACGCGGGAATCCAGCGATACCTGGAATGGTTAATTAGGATAAGACTTTACTTTGTAAGATCTGGGAAGCAATGCAAGATAATCATAATGTATGTGTTTAAGGGGATAGCGAGGAATCTAATGAAGATAGTCCTCATAAATGAAGCGGATGAATTTCAAAGTTTTTTGCGGTTATATTGTCGTGGCTTCCCACCTCCGTGGCGAGCTGACGTAGACCGACTGACTGACTGGCTGATTGACAGAGATATTTGGAACGGATATTCAAATTCAAAATTAGACATGACAGCGACACGACAAGAGACCATCAGTTCTCGACGGACAGACGACCAGACTGATCATGTGGATCTTTAGATTAGAATGATTTATCATTAAGGTGTTTGAAGTATCTACTCCTAAAGGTTTAAACCTATAGGTTTTGGTCTATATTACCAATCCCTGTGCCACATTCCTTGCTGGTGATATACCAAACGTACACAGCAATGGCAGTGCGTTGCATTACACGATTAACTTTAGTTATGCAGTTAAGATTTATACAAACCTAAACCATTATGTGAATCGTGTGCACTTTTGCATAAAGATTACTACATGGTGATATACTAATTTGTATAAGACATTACATTAACTAAAACTGCCCTGGTCCATAAAGGTGGAACTTATCTATTTGAGTGAAAAGGAAAATGTACAAAGTCATAGATCAACCCTTTAATCGTCGGCATCCGGGCCAGATTTGGTCCTACGTATATATAAGGCGAGAGAATGGAAATGTAGTCTTCGTAGATAAATCGCGCCTTCTCCTCTACGGCGTTAGGGCCAGTCTTCGCTTCAACTCATCACACGGCAGCCAGGACGTGTAGAAAAACCTGGTGGTGCCACTAACCTCTTTAGGCGAGAGTATGGAGGTGTAGTCCTCCTAGATGAAACGTGCCTGCTCCTTGACGGCGTCCGGGCCAGTCTTCGCTTCAACTCTTCACACGGCAGCCAGAACATGTAAAAGAACCTGGTGGGGCCACTAACCTCTTTAGGCGAGAGTATGGAGGTGTACTCCTCCTAGATGAAACTTGCCAGCTCCTTGACGGCGTCCGGGCCAGTCTTCGCTTCAACTCTTCACACGGCAGCCAGAACATGTAGAAGAACCTGGTGGTGGAACTGACCTCTTTACGCGAGAGTATGGAGATATAGTCCTCGTAGGTGACACGCGCCTTCTCCTTGACGGCACCAGAGCCAGTCTTCGCTGCAGCTCTTCACACGGCCGCCAGAACATATAGAAAAAGCAGGTGGTGGAACTGACCTCTTTAGGCGAGAGTATGGAGATGTAGTCCTCGTAGATGAAGCGTGCCTTCTCCTCAACGGCGTCAGGGTCGGTTTCGCGCTTCAACTCCTCGCAGGCCAGCCAGAACATGATGTTCTCCTCCGAGTACTCGCCGCGCAGAAAGTCGCGGAACACCTTGCGCCCGGCTGTACAAAATCAGGAGAATAGTATGGCAACAATAGTAACAGAAGAAATCAATCCAAGATCAGGTGGTTATGACGGAATTAGAAAGGAAGGTTTATCCGTAAAAGTAAGTCTAAATCTATAAAATTATATGCTGAGATTTCACACATAGCCATACCAAACCCACCTTTTCTATTTTCAATTATTTGTAAATTGTTACATAATATTGGTACAAAAAATGGGCCAAAACAAACATTCAATGTTTTTAATCGATTAGTTACATAAAACGAACTAAAAGAAAGTCTCCGGTTTTTATTTCGTTCTAATCATTCATTTTAACTCCAAATACTTCTAATCTGACTGAGGCTTCAACAAGCCTTCTGATTTGAGCATAAACAGATATAACGCAAATTAAATCATGATATTTAATAAAACATACCTGCGCTGCGCATGAGTCTGTCAAACGACTGCCCCCAGCTCTGGATCTCCTCCAACGTCGGCCTGAAACACAAAACACATTGCGTTTAGTGATACGGTCGACATTATCAGCTCAAAGACGCCTTCCGCTGGCCAGACTTTAGAAGGAAATATTCATGAATTTCGGCGTGATGTGAGGACAAAGGTAATTATGCCCAACTGATGGCGCCAGGCTGGCATGGCTCTGCTCGCCCATACAAAACGAAAGACGATCCTGCATCACGCTATTAAGATTTTTCCTGAAATCATGACCCATCTCCATAGAAAACCTCTGAATTTCAATACAAATCTTGAATTTCATAATAGATGATCAGTCGTACCGTACCGTACCTCTCGCTCTCTTGCCGGCTATTATCCGGCATGATGGTAGGGTCAGCATTCCATACTTTACTTCTCCACTATGTACCTACTGATATTGGCTGGCGAGAGCACGACTTTTGCAGGTGCATGCACTTGTGCTTAGTGCAGAGAATGTGTCAAATGAGAGCAGTGGCTTTTAACTGACAGTGAGTATACTTACGGCGCATCTCCGTCGTTAAGCAACGGGTCCTGCGGCCCAGGCTCCCGTGGTTTTTTGCCAGGTCCGCCCTCCGACCCTCGCGCCGCCAGGCTGTAAAAACGTGACATTACTTATTAACGAAATTATTATTCTTGCTGGCTGACTCAGTGGAGATAACAGCTGGTCCCGATCCTCATTAATGAAGGCACGACGAAAATTTGGCTATTCTACGGGCTGAGACTTTGTAATAAATATTTAAGAGTATACATATATTGTCAAGTTGGTGTCTGGTATCCACGCATAGGTAATTGATAACCGTATTATGAAAACTGGCAACAGTGTTATAATTAGATTGAGGGTTAAAAGGGACGGTAAGAGTTTTACTGAAGGCTTAAACATTTTTTTGAGTTCGAAAGCTAAGTGATAGTCATCTACGGTTGTGTCATTCCTCGTGGACTCGCTGCGCTTACCACTTCGCCCTGAAACAAAAGAAATTCTGTATTGAACGAGGCGAAACATACGGTGGCTGTAATAGTTATAAGGAATATAAAACAAGAAAATGGTACAAAACGCTAGCCTAAACCTGTGTATTGTTGTAATCTGGCTACAAAGTGACTGGACTACATAAGTCAACCCGACAGGATAGCTGGAGAGGAGGGACCAGCAGAGGCAAGACTTGATGACTTTAGCTCTAATGTACGGAAACTGGCTACAGAGCGACTGCAAGGCGGCCGACTTGAAAGGCGGGGTTTGATGACTTTAGCGCAAATCTACGGAAGCAGGCTACAGGGTGAGTAGAAGGTTAGCCTGTGATGGCTGGAGGGTACTGACCAGGAACAAGAGCAGCAGCAGCACCAGCAAAGCCAAGATTTGATGACTATCGAAAATGTATGGAAACTGGCTACAGGGTGAGTAGAAGGTCAGCTTATGATGCCAGGAGGGTACTCACCAGGAACAGTAACAGCAGCAGCACCAGCAAAGGCGGGATTTGATGACTTTAGCGCAAATCTACGGAAACTGGCTATAGGGTGACTAGAAGGTTGTGATGAGTGGAGGGTACTGACCAGGAACAAGAGCAGCAGCAGCACCAGCAGAGGCAGCACGGCTTGGCGGCGGGCCGGCAGCCGCGCGCTAGCGCAGCCAGGCTGCACATCTGTACAGATAAGCAGAACGAACACGTTATGGAGGCTATATCAGCGGTGAACTTGAAGGATTTTTACAATTCATTACCGAATATGTGGATGGTACATTTGTATAGTTATCAGAAACTCTAAGATCAAATTATGTCACGCACAAGTGACCAACGGTTTTAATGAACTTATGCATGCAATAGTGAAGTTGTACACGTCATCTGGTCTTGAGTGTAGGGCTTAGTATACACATGCCCAACAGTTTCTTTAAATTGTGTCTTATTCACTAATATTACCTCCCCTGAATATCTGTAGTGTGTGAGGACCATCGTCATTATAATCACCAATAAACCCCAATACTTAGTCGCTGCTGAAGCAAAAATTCCAATTCGAATTCTGATATACGAATACCCTTACTTGATAGAGCTTCCAAAGCATCGATATAGTCCAAACGATTAGCAAACTGAAGTGGTGGCAGGTCAGATTTGTCGGAGAAACAGCACTACAACTGTTAGAGAAAGCATGTTCTGGAGTGCGGCAAACGTAGTGAGAAGACGATTTACGTAAATTTAGCGGTAGAAACAAAAACCTAAGACCGATCTCAGCGGAGGTAACCTGATGATGATAATAGATGTGCAAACCAACAAGTTAACTGGCGGTTACAAGATACCAATTGATTTTTTCTTTCCACTTTGAGAATAAGAATAAACAATGACGAGTTTTATTCTAGTCACAATATAAATCTAACTGAACAAACCATAATTTCGATTGGAGTACGTTGTCTTAAAATCAAAAATTCTGCGGCCACAAAGACACTTTACTTAAACTCTTCGGAGAACATCCCATCTGCTGGACATAGACCTAACACAACAACAAGGTAAGGATCAGTATCGTATATGTATAGAGTATAAGCTTTACTATACTGACTATCTACGGAATGCAAGGTAATTCATATTACACTTTAGAAATCAAAGTCCCCGCCGCGACAGTAAGTAAACCACAAGACCACTTTTACAAGTCAGTTTGTGATTCTACCGGCATTTCCCAAGAGGAGACCGCTGTTGAGAAGAAAGCTGAAAGAACTGTTTTACCTTGTTTTGCCTAACAACTTTTTGCCCTATTCACTTTGCCTAATTTTCATTTGAGTGAAAGTCGTTTTGTATAATCTAATTTATTTCTTCAATTTTTCTTAAACGTAATGTTTGTTTCGTATTATCTAATTTTGTATAACGTTTGTTTGACATAATTTTTTTACATAACATTAATGTCACATAATTTTATTTTTTCTAATTTTATTTTCGTATCTTACTTCGACTTCGTACTTTCATTTCTAACCTAACCTAACCTACAGTTTTCGGTTTAAGACCCATTTTGACGCTCCGCTATACATGGTTACAATACAAACCTAACCTAAGCTAAAGTTTTCGGTTTTAATAAAAACGTTATTCGGCTATGTAATGATTAGTTAAATTAAGAATCGACAGTGAGATTTAAATAAAATTATTCGACAAAACAAGAGTTATGAAAAACATAATTTAAGCAAAACTTATTTCGACTAAATAATAGCTTTGAAAAATGAATTTATACATAATATTGACTTTAGACAAAATATTCATAAAAGTTGATATGCAAATTGAAATTAGACAAAATATTTTTAGACAAGTCAAGGGAATACCTAAAAGAACCTCAACAGTAAATATTTTTTTGGTAAACCATTCTTAAAAAGTCAATTACATTTATGGTATAACTAAAATAAATTATATCTACAAAATAGTCTGTATCTGTATGTTCTATCTGTATGTTCGCCATAATCTCAGAGACTTAGGAACTTCACGCGGTTTTCATTTCTTAATAGAATTATTCCAAAACTGTAAGAAAATATAGTTGTATAATTTGTTACAGTTTCGTGTAAATCAATTGAAATATGACTATGATTATTCAAGATGTCGGCCAAAATCGTGCCGCATGTTAGTTTGAATGGAAAGCAAATGGTGCCTAATCCGATCGAGATAGTGATGGCCTGATGGGCCAAGGGGAATATTCCCTGAACTGGGGGACCAAGCAAATATTATTATTCTTAAATAGTAACCATGTATTCTGAATCATTGGTTATGATTCAGATATCATGTAAGCATATCATTGTAACGTTGCGGAACAGACTCGAATGCCCAAACCCCTGACCCGGCATATATCCGATTCCGAACCACATTGACCCAAATTGCGTTGCGTTCTATTGCGTTTCAACACGACACAACTAGCACAGTACAAGTGCAGTATGAAAACAGACGGGAATAAATCAGCGTAACAACAAAGTAACGTAGAGATGGATCAAAATAAAGCTACCTAGCAACGTTATCTGCGTATAACTAGATTCATCTAAGAATACCTAATAGAGGGTGACTTTTTAGTCGTGAATGGGAGTGCCAGGGGGTGATGGGGAGGGTCATACAGAGCAATTTCTACCATGGGGCGAACCACGAAATTGATAACCCGAAATATATGGAACAGCAGATTTTTTTCCTTGCGATTTCATGGTTGGCCCCATAGTAAAAATTGCGCGACGATTATGGAAAACTCCGCAAATCGCAAGTGTGATAAGGCCCTAATGTGGTACGATTTCTTTGCACAATATCTTGAAATAAGTTATCTCATACAATAAAAAATGGTTTTTAAATAATAATAATAACTAGTGGCTCCGTAAGCTGTACACCTCGACTCAAAAAGAAAACATGAGAATCGGTTGAGAAATGCCAGCTGTATGCGAAAACAGCTGGAAATCCTAACCTTCAAACATACGGACATACGAAAGAATTTTGGGCAAGTGAAACGAACACGCTTTACTCGCTTCACTCGCTCGGTCTATTACTTATATATATATATATAGACATATTTTGTCTTTTTCCAGATTGCCGGAAAAATTGTGTTTAATTAATTAATTGCATGGTAGAAGAAAGAAAGCCCAGACATAATAGATTATAGATATACGTCAGATAACTTAAATGAATTGAAATTAGGTCAGCAGAAATGGGCCATATCCCTTTTCTGTATACTGACACGTTACATCTAGTCCCTTAGTTATGTTTTTCACCTGTACCTAATTGAAAATTAAGTAACAGTTGGGTCATTGTCAGATTTAGGTGCGCGTCTTTCCGGTGGACATTTGCGAAATTAAGGATTCCAGGGCCTAATTTTCTGATTAAATGCCAGTGAAAATAAAGAACGTTCCCTCTTCTATAATCCGATGGATGCTGTCTGCATAGGATCGTACCTTGTGGCGAGCTATGGGGGAGGCCTATGTTCAGCAGTGGACGTCGGGGCTGATAGATAGGTAGATAAATACCAAAATGGCCATAGATGTGCTTAACAAGCACAACCAACATCCAACACAACCTAGATTCATACAAGCTCTTAACTTTTGACCACCGAAGGGACAAATTTAGTTTTTTGAACTGACAATGACCCATTTACTGTAAACCTCCACCTTGCAAATTGCACATAGTGACATAGTGGTTTCCAAAAGCAACTGTTGCTTTCGGAAAGAGTGGATGCTTTATGGTTACTTTATCGCGCGAGCATTGTAGACCCGGACGAAATAAAACGATTTACCGTCCTTAAATGCACGTCGAGTAATTTTCCTTCAATGAACGAAGCAACAAAAAGATCCCAAAAGGCCTTTTACACCAAGCAACACATGATTGGACCGCCCGATAACACCCCACCTGCTCACCGGGGGGGATCTCCCCCCGAACCCCCTTAACTCTCGGGGGAGGGGGTCCAATATACCGCTTCGTTGGCAGTATTCAAATGCTGAGGGCACTTTGAATATGTGATGGTTTGAGGCCCTTTTGCGAGATTCTTTTTATCTTGAGGCTTTCTATAGCCTGCCTGGCGATCCAGATGCGAACGTGTCAGAGTAGCTGTACTTAATGCATAACTTAATGTGCTTGGTTTTTAACGAGAAGATCTTAGTAATTACGTACGGGCACGGAAGAGTGGAAAGTCAGAACTTAATCGTTCTGTTAATTCTATATTTGAAAGAAAATGCATTAATGCAAATATTTTAACCGATTTTTAAAAAGATATCCTTATTTGGGTTGTATATATTTTTATTTTTGTCACCTTAGGACTCCGTCATTTAGAACCGATTCTGTAAATGTTAGAGAGCAGGCATCTCCAGTTTGGTCCCGTACATTTTTCGTAAAGATCTGATGACGAGAACCATAGGAATCGAAGGAATTCCATAAATAGTATAAGCACATCTATGGCCATTTTGGTATTTATTGTAGTAATTACATTTAAATCGTTGACATTAGCATTAGCAAGGGTAATCAGACATTAAAACTAACAGCTCAAAGCATATCGGACCTATCTATCTATATATCTATCAGCCCCGACGTCCACTGCTGAACATAGGCCTCTCCTATAGCTCGCCACAAGGTACGATCCTATGCAGACAGCATCCATCGACTCCCTGCGACCCCAACGAGGTCATCTATCCACCTAGTCGGGGGGCCGTCCCACGCTGCACTTTTCTATACGTGGTCGCCACTCCAGGACATTGCTGCCCCAACGGCTATCCGTTCTCCGGGCGATATGGCCCGTTCATTGCCACTCAACCGTGCAATCCTGTGAGCTATATCGGTTACTTTGGTTCTTCTGCGAATATCCTCGTTCTGATTCTGTCACGCGGAGATACTCCGAGCATAGCCCTTTCCATTGCACGTTGCGTGACTATAAGCCGCCTTATGATTCCCATTGTGAACGACCAAGTCTCGTAATGTATGCTTCATACTTCTACTATTACATAAATTCCAAAACCCAGCACGCATTTAATTTCCTAGTTCCACGCCGAGCCTATTTATATACCTAGTTAATTTACAATATCAAGGCCTGGCTATCAATCCAGTCTCCGATTTTATTGCCGTTCTCACTCATTATATCGATTTAACCCAGTTTCCTGGTGTTTACTCGGTGAGTCATGCTGTCCCTTTCCCGCGCGTTCTTAATTTAACTGTTACATGGTTGATCTCTTTTGGTTTTCGCTCACTGATTTTTGTAATTAAATGTGTCTGTTAGTTGGTGTAGCCTAACAAATCGCGGTCCTGCCCAGAGATAGTGGCGCTAGAAACAGTTTTCATATGGCAATAATGAGACTACGTCATATATTTGCATTATTAAACGTCAGTAGCGATTTGTCAAGGATTTGTTATTAACCAAATTCATGACATTGTTTACCAGAATGCTGCTCAACCATTGAATTCGTTTTTCTTGCGAAATAAATACTGAATCCTATTGAAAACAACTTGACTTTGATCACTGTGGATAGCTTTGGCTTTATATTAATAAAGCAAAAATTGCTTGAGCAGAATATTTAGTCCTGTTTCCTCTTTGTTTACATCAGTGACAACATTTGTCGTTACCAATAAAATAAAGGCATGAAAAGTTGGGCTATATGTTGTATATCTGCATGTCTGGCATGGTATACGAAGTTTTAAAAATCAAATGCCTTTAAAATGTGGTGTCGTAAAAATGTAGTGTTAAAATAATTTCGAAAACCATAATTGTGGTTCGAAATGAAATACAAGGTTGATTAAGTCGACTTCTTCGTTTGCATTCACTGAAAAGGGCGACTCCGACTACAGGAGCGAGCAGTTTGTTTACGAAATTGTTAGTTCCATTTTAAACCGCGACCCATTTTACTGCTGATATAACTCGTACTGCATTCATGTCATTCTGTATAACTGTAACAGTATGGAGTAAACTCACTAGATCAGAAATAATTGATAATAAATGAATAATTCATTGATTAATTGGTAAAACAAAATGACCCTCTTTTCACCGGCGCATAAACATGTGCATAAGAAACCTTATGCCGTTGAAAACTTGTTCCATGATGCCATTTTTTTTCAAATTATTTTAAAGATAATAAAGAAATATATAGGTACATAGATTTCATTAAGTTTATTTAAAATGATAAGGTCCATTATTTATCAATGTGACATACGTGGTCAACACCGGGTCTCGAACCCGGTATCTTTGGATTGCCGGTCTAACGTTTTAACCTTTCAACACTATTTTATTTGTCTGTTCGTTTCGGTCTTTTTATGTATATAGCAATTAATCAACCTTACTAATAACTGTTTTTAACGTTAGGATTTTCTCCCTTCTAAAGTCCATCGTTCACTCTTATCGTAATTTTATAAACCTTTCAAAATACGCATCGTTTATATATTATGTACTTCAAGTTTAACCTGGGTAAAAGGATTTCGTTCAGAGAGAGACAGCTTTACTAAAGGTTTGAAAGAGGGTAAAAATTATGTTCTTTGTGCGTAACTCAAGGCCATAGGTATCCTAAACACTAGCTATCTGACACTTGATCACTAGCCAAGTCGCAAACAAGCTGCAAAAGCGCTTACAGCCTTTATATTAGCAGTATAAGAGTTGGTTGACTGGTAGAGAATGCCTCATGGCATTAAGTCCGCCTTTTGTACGTTAAGTGTTTCTTTTGTGCAATAAAGTTTAAATAAAATAAATAAATAAGGGCTGTCATAAGATGGGGTCACCAGACCGGCTACAGCTCTGCGAGGTATAATCACATGTGTCGGATCTCGCGCCGCGTGTTTACCGATGTGGCCGCTATAAATACCCGACCCTCACCCACTACCCTACACACTGCTGCTTCCGCCATCGAGTGCAGCGTGCATTAGCTGTCGGCTGAGTAAATACTAAACAGATTATTATAACCATTGTATAAGAAAATAAGGCAATGACTCCGGCTAGTAAGACTATCTAGGTACATCACTGATTATGAGCCGCTTACTGGTAACATAATAATTGCCACCTGCAGTCGTACAATAGTGCATTACGTAAAAAAGGTGGTAAACGAGGAATTACAAACGAGTGTCTATTAGAAGCCGAAGGCGAGGGCTTTAATGACACGAGTTTGGAATAAATTTACCACCAGAGTCACGTACGACGTTTTTCATCACACTTTGGAGGAAATAAGACAAAAGTAATGAATAGTCAATACCAAAATTACTTACCGCCCTAGGGCGTAATATATGACTTACCGCCCTAGGATGTAATATACGATTTACCGCCCGGTTTTCTAGCATGTAAACCCTCAAAGTGTGATAAAAATTACTTTCCGCCCTAGGGCGTAATTTACGACTAACCGCCCGCTTTTCTAGCATGTAAACCCTTGTTTACCTACGAGAAAGTGTGATGAAAAAAATAATAATTATGCATTTATGCACTACGATTATCATATTCTTTGACTAAGTTTTATTTTGTCGTAATAGTTGATTTAAAACACTTACGATTTTATAAGATTCATACAGGTAACAAGGGAATCGGGGAGTATCATGATACACCACTATATACTCGGAAACGGATTGACAGAACCAACCAATCATAGCGTGATGACGTCAAAAGTCTCGATTGTCATTCCGGACTGGCATATATACCTTATTTTTTTATTCCATTATTATAACTAAACGGGACTTAATTGCGTTGAAAAAGTGTTTATTTATTTACCTCGACGTTTCGAACATGATGTCATGTTCATGGTCTCGAAGGGACTCACATATGGGTAATTATAATAAAATAAATAATATACTTTTTGAACGCGATTAGATCCATTTTGCTATAACTGTGTGTGAAAATCGTGTAAGGTTAAATCAAAATACTAAACAGATTATGACTAGTAAGCTGTAGATCTTGCGAGTCTATCGTCTATGTTTTCAACCCTCATATCTATGCCATTTTGAAAAAAAAAAAAATATCGGCACAAAAATGGTTGACTGTACATTGACTCATCAATGTCTGACAAAAGTGCATTGTTAAATATTATATGTTCCGTTACACCCTCGTATATTCATTATGTTTGAGTTTCATGACTTGGATACGTTCCCTCGGTTTCTTAAACAATAAATAATATTCCTTACTATTATACATCGTTTAATAGTCGGGTTATAGCGCATTCTCATCGATAAATAAATTAAATATTCCAACATTCATGGGATCATTCGGTAAGCTGTCGTACCGAAAAAACGCGGAATTTTTTGCCAGCATCCAACATTGAGTCACGTAATGGCTGATTCGGGACCTCCTGGGTCCCCTGTATTGTATTCGGAATCATAGACTAGCAAAATCAGACAAATCTATAAACTAGTAGTAATTTGCAGAAAAAACATGTGTCGAATGCGTTTTTATCCGAAAAATATACAATTAACCTAAGACAACAAAATGTTTATAGAATGCACTTTGACATTTCCTTAAATTTCAGATATCGTTTGAGAACGGCAAGGACGAATAGGTACATAGGTTAAATTTTTTACAATGAAAATAATCCATTATAATCTTATCAAAACTATCGTGAAACATCTGTGATTAATTATTATAAACGGTTTAAACTGTAGACTATTTGTCACGCAAGAGCACGGAAAATTGTCCCCGATGAAGAGCTCCATAAGAGTTCGAATCATGTCGGGCCGTTCCTGACAATTATTACGTGAGTTTATAATAATTATTAAAATAACTCATGTATTTCTTTAAACCTAACGTAGATTACTTAGTACTAAATGCCATAGTTTGCAAGTAAATAAATCATTTAAATAAAGAGTCAGAACGAAACGATTCCAAAGCATTCAGTGACGCGAAAGATGCTGAACATTATTTTTAGTTTCTGTTATTTTCGTTCGTTCCTAAATATAATCGCTGTTTAATTGGGTCACTACTCTGAAGTGTGAATTATATAATTTATCGACTCACGCGCACTAAACAGTTTTCACGGCCAATATTGTTAGAGAGTTAGTGACAATTTTCAGGTATTTTAGAGGCGTTAATCTTAAGTACTTGTATGAGTTTTGTAGATTTTGTTCGTGCGATGTTCAACCTCTTACATGTTTATGGTTTTGAATAGTTTGTTTACTTATCAATCAAATACTTAATGTTTCATTTTTGACGAACCCTGAGGCGTATGCGAATTTGGTGTATGGACGAAACCAGTGCTGTGGATGTCTGGATGGCAAAGTTTTCGTGTGTTAGTAGTTTAAAAAAAAATTGTACCTAGTGTATATTGTATTTTTAAAAGTTTATTTTAATAAATATAGTATTTTGTAACGACAGCTCTTTCAAAAATAAATTCTAATCGTTTTTTTGACACAATTTTTGCAACATATTATCGCAGTTTAGTAATCATTTAAAAATTAAATTTATGAAAAATGACTATTTTGACATGAAAAAATTGTTTACGCAATAGGCCAATAAAGGATGAATAACTTCTATGTCAATTGGCATCGCGGTCTCATGTTTTTCTTGAGGTCATCAACACAACATCGACAGTTTGAGTATGTTTATATGTTTCTTACTTGTTCACGCTCAAACGACTGGACTAATTTTGATAAAATTCGGTATGGAGGTAGCAAACACCCTGGATTAACAAATATGCTACCTTTTATCCCGAAAAAATTTAGTATTGAGCGAGTAAAACCGCGCGGGACAGCTAGTTATTATATTATATTAGTATCTGCTGTAGTCTGGAGCCCTTGCGAGTGTTCTTACAGCTTACTTCTGGAAAAAGTCCAGAAAACTTTTTTGAGATTTTTATACAAAAAAATGTACGGATATTATCCATACTTATACCCTACTAAGTTCCTTCTCGGAAGTCTAGGCTTCCATTCCCTTGAAGTAAGGCGCAATTTCAGTCTGCTTACCTTAGTCTGCCGTGTGCTGCGAGGAGAGTCAGATTGCCTAGAGCTGATAAATAATTTAGTTAGGTTGTATGTTCCGGATGTCCCTCGAATCACGCTTAGACCCCGCACGCGACCGTTGTTGGCTGTGCCAGCAGCTCGTACTGTGTCGCACAGGAACTCGCCGCACCTCCGGGCCTTGACGCTGCTCAATGCACTTCTGGTGTCAACACCGGAATGTGATCTGTTTGCGTGGCGATGGACGGCTGTGTGTAGTGCGTGTTTGAGGTACTGTGAGTTGATGGATGACAGGATTACTAGTGTTCCTCTTTGATAAATGTACATCTTGTTTCACAGTGTATTAGATCTAAGTCTGTAATGCTGTGTAAATATATTTATAAAATAAATAAATAAATAAATAAATAAATCTTGCTGCCCATTGATCTGTCTGCGTGCAGACATCGTGTTGTTAGTTCTAAGTAGTACAAGCTTCATTCAATCAGTCATTGTTTGGGTTTCAGGCACGTTGCTCGCACATGCGCAAAGTCGCCGACTGCTACGATTTTGACCTTCTCTACAAGCAGCCAATGAAAGTAGTATAGGTAGATATTGAAAATTAAATTAAATTATAAACGAATACTTACAAAATATACAAACAAAGAGCTATGGCAAGCGCTAGGGGAGGCCTATGCCAAATGGCAAAAGCTAATACTGAAATACTGATGTCGCTGAATGAATATAAATAATCATAAATATTATAATAAATAACAAGCCTAATTATAATTACTTATTTAAATAAAATATTTAATTATAATAAATATCATAAATTATAACAAATATATAACCTATAGATGAATTAAAAACTGTACATTCATAACGAATGAACATGTAACTTAAATGGTTAACAAGCATGTCTAATAAAATAATAAACATTTTTAAGAATTGAAACCTACATCTCAATTTCTAGAGGACACCGATGGTAACCTAATCACAGCAGACGTGGATATTAAGAATGCCTGGCGAAGCTACTTTGAGCAACTATTAAATTGCCCCCCGCTAGATCAGCCAGTGCCTCGAATAACAGAAGATAACGATGTCGAGATAGAGCCACTATCGTTTGATGAGGTTCTTCAAGCCATAATGCGGCTCAAGAACAATAAAGCCCCTGGGATTGATGGCATACCCTCAGAAGTCTGGAAATACGGCGGTGGGTGTATACAGTCCATTTTGTACGATCTAATACTTAAAGTCTGGGTAACGGAACATCAACCTCGAGAATGGAATACGGGTATCATCTGCCCGGTCTATAAAAAGGGCTGCAAAAAGAAGTGCACAAATTATCGCGGAATTGCTCTTTTACCAACTGCGTATAAGGTCTTGTCGTATGTGGTACTCAAACGATTGGAACCGTACGCGGAACAAATCTTAAGTGATTATCAGTGTGGGTTCCGTCGTAATCGTAGCACTGTAGATCAGATCTTCCATCTCAAACAAGTAATGGAGAAAAGATGGGAATACGCCCAAAGCGTTCACATGTTATTTGTGGACTTTAAGAAAGCGTACGACAGCATTGACCGGTGCGCCCTGTATACTATTCTCAGGAATTTTAATATCCCCAAAAAATTAGTGGATATGATTAAGGTAGCAACCAGAGAAAGTCAGATGAGGGTGAGAGTGGACAATGGGCTAACGGACGAGTTTGCGGTAATTACAGGACTAAAACAAGGCGATGCCCTGTCACCCATGCTTTTCAATTTGGTTCTAGAATTTGTCCTTAGACAGGTGCTTGCACTAGATGTCGGGGTGCAACTGAATGGAAGGCATGGTGTGATAGGCTACGCTGATGATCTAGCATTGCTCGGGGAAACTAGAGAAGAAGTCGCATTGTCCGCAGCAGCTCTAGAAGCCGAGTCCCAAAAAGTGGGCCTAAGTATTAGCTATGAAAAGTCAGAGTATCTCCACATGAAACGCTACAAGGATGCACGCGCTAAAAGGCAAGACCTTCATGTTGGAGATAACGTGTACAAGGGGGTAGCCAAATTCAAATACTTAGGCTGCACTATCGCCGACACCAACACGCGTGAGGACGAGATAGACATCCGCATCCAAAACACCCTACGATGTAGTGCCGCCCTTCATAAAGTGTTAGCGTCCAAGTTGCTTAGTAGGAACACAAAGCTCCGCATCTATAAAACGGTCGTAAGGCCTATACTCAAGTATGCGTGTGAGACTTGGACGTTAACACTGAAAGAAGAAAACAAGCTATTGGTGGCTGAGAGAAAGATCCTCCGTATAATCCTGGGACCAGCGCGGAATGAGGATGGTAGTTTCCGTCTCCGGAAAAATACAGAAATAGAGCAGATAGTAGCCACTCCTAATATCATTGGAGATACAAAAGCCCACCGTCTCCGATGGTTTGGTCATGTAGAGAGAATGGGCGAAGGTCGAGGCGTTAAGGGAGCGTATTTGGGACGACCAATAGGACGAAGGCCGGTTGGCTGGCCCAGATATCGCTGGATCGACGTCGTCAAATCGGATCTGCGTGAACTCCAAGCCAGCAATTGGCGGGAAACGGTGCAGGATCGAGGAAAATGGCGAAAACTCGTGTCGGAGGCCAAGACCCGCTTTGGGTCGCTGAGCCACTGAGTAGTAGTAGTAGTTTAAGAATTGAAATTGCTACAAACATGTGTAAAATAATGTAATTGTATCAGAGATGAAAAATGCTATTTGGAATTGAAATTGAAACAAATACTTAAAAATAAGTAATAGAAATAAAATAAAAGTAGTGGCTTTGTGACCTGTAAACCTCGTGAACATTTTTGGTAAAGGATGAATTTGGTCTACCACTTTTCGACTCCATTTCATGAACATTAAGGTAAATGGTACTGTAATATATGTAATGATGTCGTTGAGAAGGGACGTTGATGGGAGACAAAGTATATGCCGAGCTCTAGATAGTAGTGAACCTTTAATTACTTAAAACATTAGCTTATATACATTTTTACAATAAGGTTAACGCTTATCCAAGCAATATGCATTAGGCTACAGTTATACTGCATGCTATACTAAATGTAGACATGAGCTACATACTACAGCTTCCCCGTAAGATCCCTTCACCCCCGGGGTGCTGGAGAAAAAGAAAAAAAAAAATGCATGTTACTTGTTTACAATTCGAAATGAAGATGGGGACCACTGTGTAAACTACTTAGAACTAAGTTTATACACTTTACAAGAATTTATCAAAAATTAGTTGGTCACCCCATAAAAAAAAATATTGTCATGTCCCAGTGTCACTGTTTCAAAAGAAATATTTTATAGTTAAAGTTAAAATTATTTTTATTAAAATTCCTGTCTGTTCCAACAAAATAATCAGTATTATTATCAATTACCTAATCTCTCTCAAAATAAAAAAAAATATAAAAATTTGCCATTAAAGTTGTGTATTAATCACATATAAGGTACTGGTATTACGGTATCGGTACATTTACCCTAAAAAATATCTAATGCCGTACCAATGGAGTCTTCGCTCCAAAAATAATTAACGGGAATGGCTACCCAGGGCATGGTCACCCTTAATAATATACTAACTGGGCTGCGCGTCCGTGCGCACCCTTAACCCAAAATATGGGCATGGTCACCCACATGGCATATCAGGCTACATGTACTATGTGCCTGTAAGTCGGAGTCGCAAATACATTAAGACTTAATAAGCCTCCAACTGTTTTCACGGAGGGCACGATAGTCCAGAACACCATGAGCAAACAAGAAGGACTAGCGCCCAAACTTTATACTTAATCAATATGTACCGTACCTTACCAAGTACTGAGAGAGTAAAAAAAAATATATTTGAAATTAAAATTTCATATTGTAATACTTTATAAAGGAAATATCTACGCAAATATAACTCAATTAACTGTCACTAAATTATTAGGTGATCAATCCAATAACTAGCTATAGTATAATTGTTCAATAAAATTTCTAAGTGTGAATATCAAATTACATTCACCAATAATTAAAAGTTTACTTTAGACAGCGAACACGCGTGATCTACTTAAAATTTTTGCTTACGCGCGGACTTCGCGGCGGCGTATGCATTTCCGTGCGGTCGGAAATTGCGAAATGTGTAAGTTGTTTACGACATTTGCATCTAAAAATTATTAGCGATGTTTATTACAATGATTTTAAGTGATGATATCTGGTTTAAAAAAATAATAATTAGAAATGCTAAGTGACACGGGTAACAATTTCATGTACGAAAGTTATCTAACAATTTATGTATGCAAAAGAAAATTTTTGAATGAATTGGGCGTTAACCTGTATAGCTAATTAATTATTATATAAAAAATATTTTCTTAATATTAATATTCTCTTATATATTCCAACTTAGTATACAAATCTTGCAAATCACTAGACATAATAAAATTAACTCGTGCGTAAATGTAAAATAATTATAACCGAAAACAGAAGTTATACAATAAAATATTCACTTACTTAATTCAACGCTTACGTAGGAGTAATGTCTAACGATATTGAGGTCATCACGTGTCGTCACGTTGCGCGATGCATGGCGGGACGTTGATGCGCTGGCGGCTGGCAGGCACGTGGAGGCACGATGCCGTTGCTGTTGCGCGATGCGATGACGGGCCGGGCTAACCCTGGACACCCTCGAGCATGGGCCGGGATTTCCCTGGACACCTCTTGAGATGGGCCGGGATAACCCTGGACTCCTCTTGATTTGCGAGCCGGGATAACCCTGGACAACGCTCTTCTTTTCTTGATACTGGTTTCTTCTTATGGCTTCTTTCATAATTGTCTTCTTCTTTTTTTCAAATCTTCATTCTTGTGACTGCATCGTCAGTCTGGTGGTTGCCGTTGACGCTGTTGCTGGTGTCCCGGACGGTGCGGTGTCCCGCCGCACCGTCCGGTGCGAGGTTCTGAGGTTCTGGCTGGTTCAGAAGTTCGTCTTCGGAACGTTAGTGCAGGATCGCCATGTAATATATGTAATGATGTCGTTGAGAAGGGACGTTGATGGGAGACAAAGTATATGCCGAGCTCTAGATAGTAGTGAACCTTTAATTACTTAAAACATTAGCTTATATACATTTTTACAATAAGGTTAACGCTTATCCAAGCAATATGCATTAGGCTACAGTTATACTGCATGCTATACTAAATGTAGACATGAGCTACATACTACAGTACACTCTTTTTCTGACTGTACTGTTTTGTGGTCTTATAAGTTTAATTAAAAATGATTCCTGGGCAATGAATGATATTCAAAAATTCACCTTGTAATGGCGTCGATGAAATCTTTGAATGCATTTGGTTTCTTTTTAAAAACAAAAGAAGTTTCCCTTGAGTCTAACGAGTTTCCCTCCAGCACCCATATTTTTTTCCACACTGTATAAGTACTTACGGTTGTCACGGTTGTTACGGTCAGGTGTGTTTTAAGGTTGTCTGGAAGAGATCGCTCTTTACCGATAAGACCGCCTGTTGTTTACCGTTATTATAATTATTGTTTCTGTGTTCAATTTGTAAACTTTTTTGGTGTGCAATACAAAATGCTTTATTATTTTGTATTTGTATTTGTATTTGTACTTACATATACAGTGTGGGAATTCATTGATGCACTTCCATCAATGAATTTTAATGTACTAAACAAACCCTACACACTATACTAGTCTTGAACACCGGAAACGGAGAATCGATAGTATAATCGGAGACCTGTTGCATTATCCGAATCCCCCATCACCTCCCTAGGGGACAACAAGTGGGGACTTTTAGGATTAGATGAGACACATAACGACCGAGCGCCTAAATAAATGACGATCAAAAGTACCAGGGGGGTGGAGTTAGTGTCATTGTCTAAGAAAAAATCGAGACTTGTATTGTACAGTCATCCAATTTGATTCCTAGGCCATTTCGTACCTTGTCTGTCACAGTGAACATCAATATGAAAGCCTCTTGAGATCTCATTATCATTGTCATTGTGACAAGGTTCTATAGTGGCCTAGAAATCAAATTGGTCATCAGGCGGTATATCAAGAACGGTGATAGCTAGACAGTTGAAATTTTCACAGATGATGTATTTCTATTGCCGGCTGCCGCTATAACAACAAATACTAAAAATAATATAAATATTTAAGGGGGGCTCCCATACAACAAACTTGTTATCGATTATGGTACGGAACCCTTCATGCGCGTGTCGGACTCGCACTTGCCCAATTTTTTTAGTATATTTATTTTTATAAGCAATATATGTTAGGTACTAACCTTAATTTTAAATGTTCACGGTTCTTTTCTAACAATCTATGGATCATTGATCCGAAATAAATTATGTGAATTCAATTGTCCCCCCTCCCATCTCCTCTTCCCTAGGGCCCGAAACGAGCGCGACCTATTGGGACCTTAACCCTTTACAAATGACAGATAATAATTTCGACCCTATTGGCACGGGTCAAGGTTCAAATTCGATAAAGTTTTTATATGCGACAAAATTATGAATTACGTTCGAAATAATGTCGATAAGAAGTACTAGCGAGTATGCTGTTAATATTATCATTGTCAAAGAAAAACACGAGACCTCGTATTTCTCGTACAACCGATAGCCACTGGGGCAGAAAGGTTCTTGAATGGCGACGCCGTACCGGAAGACGCAGCGTGGGTTGGCCCGCAACAAGGTGGACAGACGACCTGGTTACGATCGCGGAAAGCAATTGGGCGCATGACCGATGATTGTGGAGGCCTTTGTCCAGTGTCTACAGGCTGATATGATGACAATGTTTTTTTTTTCACTTCTGCTCAAAAAGTACGTCATTTTAGCTTCGCGAAGCATGATTCATGATTGCGAAAGCAAAGCATCTCGCTCACTTCGTTCACTCGTCCAAATAATCACTTCGTGTCATAATGGCTTATTTTAGGCCCTTGTCAAACAATCTACTATACAACGTTAGCCGCATCCTACATCCAGGTGACTCGCACACAGGGTGGTACAGCGACTAACCAGGCCCAGGTCCTCAAGCGCCGCAATCATACCTTAAAATGATCATGTGTTTGCGGCGCAGTGGACACTTTAGGACCTTGGTCAGCCGACATGAAAAGCTTCATGAAGGCCCTGTCGTCGCGGTTAGTCGACGTCACGGGGGACACAAAAGCTGGCGCTTACCTCTCGCAAAGGATCGGCCTTGCAGTACAGAGAGGTAATGCCGCCATTGTAATGGGGACCACGTCAAAGGAGAGCTGCTGGAGGGGGTGTTCTTTTATTTTGACTTTAACATTAGTAGTTTATTTAATACTAGCGACCCGACCAGGCTTCGCACGGGTGCAATGCTGATAAATTATGCATTTATTATACATATAAACCTTCCTCGTGAATCACTCTATAAATTAAAAAAACCGCATCAAAATCCGGTGCGTAATTTTAAACATCTAAGCATACATAGGGACGGACAGACAGGAAGCGACTTTGTTTTATACTATGTAGTGATTTATTCCCTCTTTCTCTTTTACCTCTTTTTAATGTAATATTGTACATGTTTTTTTTTATAAGCCGTTGAATTATCTCATCATCATCATCATCATATCAGCCGATAGACGTCCACTGCTGGACAAAGGCCTCCTCCAAAGTTCTCTACAACGATCGATCTTGCGCCGCCCTCATCCAATTTCTACCCGCGATCTTAAACAGGTCGTCGGTCCACCTTGTTGGAGGTCTTCCAACGCTGCATCTTCCGGTCCGCGGTTGAATTATCTACTATTAATTAGATCAGCATCAAGATCGTCTCGCCATCTCGATAAAAAGGGCGGTTGATTTATAATGAATGTTAAACGTTGTCATCATCACGACACCATTGATACTGTCATGATGGACGTTTAAATAAGCGACTGACGTTAACAAGGGCATTGTCTTCGTGTCAACTCCGGGTTAGGGATTGCAAAATGTTATCATTTTGCAATATTGAGTAAGTTTCTGTAGGTATATTAAGGGAATTTGTAAGCGTTACTGGGAGGAGTCCGCAGTGGATAGGGACAAATGGTGGAAACTGGTGTTGGGTAAGACCTTAGATGAGACATGGATTAGGACTATCGTAACCAAACGTGCCAAAAGACATCATGCAGCAAGTGGTCGCGTATACCGTTTTCGTATTGGCTTACATATCCATGGAAAGCGTTATTTTTCTACATGACACAGTTTTGTACAGCCTATAAAAGACTTAAAGGTTTTTGATTGACTGTGCCGTAGCCGTGTTTTAGTAATGTCTCGTCAAACTGTTATCTCATAATGACATAGGTACTAATAACAAACTATTTTCTTAGATTTCCGCGACTGTCACACATTTAAATAAAACAATTTAAACGCATTATGGATTACGGCTCGACTTTCCAGTAACTTGGAAGTTGCTGAAACGTCAGGGACTCAAATATCTCATATACGCGATATAATCCGTTTAAATTGTTTTATTTAAACACTAATGACAAGTATATTGGTAAAATTACATTTCAATCGGCAGCACACTTCCACGTAACCCAATTTTTTCTACCATAGTCGGGTTAAAAGTATCCTATAACCATATTTGTATTTCCAGCTATCCCTGCACCAAAATTGGTTAAAATCCATCCAGCCGTATCGGGGTGATGAGAGGCCAAGTAACATTTTAGCAACAGAGGGCGACGTACGTCTAAGCCACGGCTGTTTCACACTGCTATAGATTAATTCAATTAGTTCAATTTGCGGCTCTACACTACTCGCGAAGTTAAAGATAAAGATAATTTTATTGACAAAAAGGGTACACCGGGTTGACCGAATAGTTCGGTGAATAGCATCTGAATAGAGACTAAAGTGTCGAGTTCATTTACATCTACACACTTACGAGAACAAGAATATCTGAACACGACTTTATGCTTCTGACAATAGGGTCGTGTTCAGATATTTTTGTTCTCGTAAGTGTGTAGATGTAAATGAACTCGACTGTACTAGGGGTGACCTTACAAACGGTCCGGTAGTTTAGAATTCTTCATATGGTTATTGAGTGTTTAAAATGCAAAGTGCACAATTTGAAAATTTGTTTCTAGGACAAATAGTTACGGAGATATGCACATTTAAAAATGTAAAAGGGCTTTAGAACGCTGTAATTCAGTTACGGACTAGCTTAGGAAAACAAGTATCAAAATGAAACTTGTAGGAAATTTAATTGCTAATAAAACGCATGTACATTTTTTACATACATTTCCGGAAAATGTGACTTTATTTTTTACATATCTCCGTAATTCTGTCAACGAAGGCATAAGCAAAAATCTGCAGAAATTGCCGGTTTTTTCAATATGGCGGCGGGTGCGGAGGAGGGGGCATTGTGCATTTTGCATTTTAAACACTCACTAACCATCCTAGACAACATTTCAAACATTCAAAACTACCGGACCGTTTGTAGGTACTTATATTTGTATGTTCTCTCGTTAGCTTTGAAGTATACGCGTGTAGGACTCATATCGTAGTTTTGGCCTGTATGAAAATAAACTGCCGTGATTTTCCGAGGTAAACATCGGCGAGTATCCTCGTGCACGTACATTTGTGTACCTAATTTTTTTATGGCAATGGAATAGGGCAAGCTCGCTAATACATTGATTTAAACTCACATGATTTTCACACGTTATAACAAAATGGAACCTAAACGCGCTCAAAAAGTCCCTTTGAGACCATGGATTTAAAATCACGTCCGAAACGTCGAGGTAATAAATAACCGGATTTCCGGCTATTCTCGCCTAAAAGGCGCATTTCACATTCGAGTCTCTTCCTTTTTTTTGATTCAGTGTTTCAAAATGTTTCAAAGCAGCTCATAAAGTCAGTAGTCCATTAAATGTATTTTCACCTCACCAGCTCAAACATGGCGATTTTGCTGTCAGATAACAGTGAACAAAATGCGATTTTGTTTCGAGCGTGAGTAGAAAGTAGCTTTTTAATTTTTTCAATATCTGACCACGAATTGCCATTTCTCAGCCAAAGGTTAATTATAAAATTCTAATCATTTGAATCTCGATGCACTCTGTTTCTTTCATATGTATATAAAAGAGAGGGATAGAAACTTATCAATTCGAAATTCGATTTTCGAATCCGACCTCGATTGAGAACAGTTCGGATACGCGTTATACCAAAAATTTCATTAAAAACACCCGAAAAAGTTTTAATTGCAACGTATTTTTTTTTTCTTTATTATATTTTTATTTAACGACCGAATATTAAAATTATTGTGCCTTTTATTTAAAACAATAGATCATTGCTCAAATAAAATAAGATTTTTCAACTTATAACTTATTGTAAATATAATAATAATTTATAATTTCACCATTTATCATAGATGCATATTCGAAACGTACTTTAAAAAATATCGAGTTCATATTTTAATTGTTATTTTCTTTTGCATTTATTTTGTTTGGTGTTTTACGAGTAAAAATATTAATCAATTTATAAACAAAATCTCGTAATACATATAATATGTATTTATAAATAAACGCGTCATGTATCTGCTAAATCTTCCAATTTGATCAAATCATGACAATAACCGTGTTGGTTGGTTGATTATAATTTCAATTAAATTATATTGTTATTCCTATTTAAGCAGCACTTATCTATTTTCTGATTAATAATATTATTGAAATCAGCAACAAAGACTATAAACATACGTTGGAAGAAAAAGCACAAAATGTCGATGTTCTCGCTGATGAGGTGAAAAGTTGTGTGTGCTACACGAGAGCAAAGTTTTTTGCATCTCGTGCTGTTGAGTCCCTCGCTACACTCAGGATTCTAACATAGAATCACTCGCTACGCTCGTGATTCAAACGTAGAATCCTTCGCTTGCTCGGGACTCAAAATCAGCACTCGTAACAAAAAACAACTTTGCTCTCTTGTTGCACAAATAACTATTAAATGAGTGCGATTAGTTACTGATATTTTATCATTTATCTATCGTACGGTAAACACAATATAGGCACTCTTCCTTCTCCAACTTCCTCGCCTCCAACCTTGCCCCTAAGATCCTGGTATCCTGTTCGAAGCCGACCAGCCATCTGAGCTTGGGTCTGCCTACTTCTGCGGCCCAGCGGTCGACCTTCTAGAAGACGTTTGGATACTCTAAATAAATGGCATAAGTAAACGAAAATTATACTTATTTAATTGTTCACGTTATCATATAAAAATACCTAATCTCTTAGATTGTTTGCTTTGTTTTAATTTAATGACTAAAAATTGTGATAAAGATCCTTATTGGGAGATTATATTGATTATTATGGTTATTATTCCTTATGGTTGACATTTTTACAGTTATTTTTCTTATTATACTAGCGACCCGCCCCGGCTTCGCACCGGTGCAATGGGTGAATGCATGTAATAAGCCTTCCTATTGAATTACTCTATCTATTAAATTCATACGCATCAAAATCCGTTGCGTAGTTTTAAAGATCTAAGCATGTACAATGTACATAGGGACAGACAAACAGGAAGCGACTTTGTTTTATACTATGTAGTGATTTTTTATTTTGACGATCATGATGTGAATACTTATATCTTTGACTAATGCAAATGTATACAGTTATTTTCACATGAAATAAATGAATCTAATCTAATCTAATCTACTAGAATGACTTTATTTTATTTTATTAATTATTGAATATGTTTGGTAGACAGAGACGAATGCTTCTCTCACCGACAAGCGCTGATGTGCTTGCCATAAGATCTTTGTCCCTATTTGACACGCGGAAATTCCTTAAGTCCCGAACAGCGCCCTCTGTGGCTATTAAAGTAAAACAGAGGTTTGTTGCTGCTGGATTTTTTGTCTGTCGCGTCTTTTACATATTGTCATATTGGTTATGTGTACGTTTCTAAGATAACAACCGAATACATTGTTAAAGGACGAGATCTCACACAACTAGGGCGGCCATCCGTCCGGGTTGCCCCGGATTTGTCATAATTTGGAGGCCGTCCGGGGGTGTTTGGGGAAAAGCCGGACACTTTTTAAGTGAATGAAAAATAAAGATATTGTTTTTTTTATTATATTTTTGGACATGTCCGGGGAAATAATGCGATTTACGCCAAATATCCGGGTTTTTATAGTCTTTGTCCGGGTTCGGTGAGTTTACAGATGGCAGCCCTACACACAACCCTTGTTTGTGGACCCTTATTAGCATACCGCGTGGTTTTCGGTGCGCGGATGATTTGACACCTACTGTCGCCCTAGTGTCAAATCATTTGTGCACCCAAAACCACCGGGATATGCTTATTAGTGACATCTCATCTAATGATAAAAGCAACTAGATCATCTAGGGACATTTTAACTGTGACCTACTTATTTATCGTATGGTATCACTGGATATAGGTATGTAAAATCAATTAAATCTAAAGGTTAAAGTTAGCTTCAAGTAAGCAATTAAATACCGTAAGGCTTTTGTGGCCTACTGCAGACATGTTATTTGGAAAATGTATACAAATTAGAGACGTATTCGATTAATTGGTAATCTCATGAAAAAATCACACAATTCTGGCTGAAATGGGGCCATGAAAGGCGGATCAAAATATTCGTCGAATTACCTATTCAACCAAAGTGTACATATAACTGGCTCTACCAAACCTTTCTGAGACAAAGTATTAAAGCGATTAGAGTGAAATTTACGCTTTTTAGCAACTCTATAGGCTAGTTAGACAAAGATAAAGCATCCCACGACATTACCAAAAGCGTCCGGATATCCGGACCAGCTCATCCGAACTAGAAACTCCGGGACTTGTGACCAAACCCTTGCAATCCAACCCACTCGGAGTACCCTAGCTTCCACTTAGACGAATCACTCCCAATCCCCGGATCGATAGACGGTTCACTCACAACACTACAGATACCCGGGGCACTGACGTCATCGTTACCTGCCCGCTATGCGCCGGCGGAGGCCATGCCGGCGCTAGCGCGGCATCGGCAGATCAGTCTAAGCGCGGCCGCGGTTGGGGCGCGACTGTCGATCGAACACGCCCCGCCCCGCGCAGGCGCTGGGCTTGTGAATGTGAAGCGGCCGACGCTAGGGTTGCCAACTCGCCACGCCATGGAATTAAATAAAGAAAACCATTACAGCGATAAGTCTAGTGGTAACTTTTTGCATAACGAAACGAAACTTATTAATGTGAATTTTTGTATTCCTATAAAACGAGATTTTATCCGACTACGGCGAAGCAAAAAGGAGCGTTATTCCTAAGTACTTAAATAGCTAGTTAGTAGCACCTGTTTTTTTATTTTAAGATTTTCTGTGTTTAGATTTTATTTCTTGTTGAGGTGTGCAATAAAGGGTATTTTATCTAGTTAAAATATGTCAGATTTGGCAGTGTTTGGCCAATCTAATCCAATTATTAATAAATGCTTAGTACCATGCAAAATATTTTTATAAAATAAAAACTTGGAAGTAATGAAAAAAATAATCACGCGTTAATATGTGAGAAACATTAAATTATATACAAAACAAATATGCAAAATATGTGGCTAATTGTAACCTGCGAATTAAATATGTACATTTGCAATTTTATTGGCTGCCTATCTGAACATGCCTATTTTTCTTATTAAGCACGCTAATAACAAAATATTCATGCATTGTCATATAAATTTAAGAAGTAGAATACAACACCATTAAATATTCCAAAGAATTGTTACAGTCGTATAGGAAGCAAAGTAAAATAAGTAAAACAACATAAATCTCATCATCGAAAAAAACAATCCATGGAGCAAACCTCAATCCCAGGTTTTAAGTTATTAACCCGCATAACCCGTAATATATCTCACACAATCATCAAATTACCGATTTTCCCCGTCCCCCATTTCCCGGTGTCAGCAGCCCTAGCGGTGCGCGGCGCCGCGATCTTTACCGAGGGCGCGCGAACGCGCGGCGCACCGCGCATGCGTGCACCAGGATTGCTAGTCGTCAACAAATACGTGAGCCGAGAGAGATGATGTCCGAAATGATTTCCCCTTGTTTCTTCGACACACGTTTCCTCTGAAAACATAAAATGTTTGAGATTCTTATAAAACAACTTGATTAATAGGTTGATATTTTGAAGTTATAAAAAAATCTGACATCAAGGGAACAAATTTTTATTATTATCATGAAAAATAATGTACATTTTCAAATTAACGATTTATAAATTAAGTACCTAAAATTTCAAATTAGGTACCATAAAACTTAGAGAGTCGACTGGGAAAGTGCAAAGACGTAAAAGAGGAGTAATTATCGATCTGTTGTTTCATTCCGTTCGATCCGAATGATATTTGATGAAATCAAAAATCAGAAATACTTCAAATTTTCTTACTTAGTATGTAACTAGGTTTGTTATTGAAGAATGATAACGAATGGATCTGCCAAATGTAAGAAGTCAAAAACATACCCCAAAAGATTGAATAAGCGTTAAGGAACACTCATGGTTACCGTAAGCTACTACAAATCTTGCAGGTAGTATCTGAGACTGTAGTAAAGTCTATGACAAAACCAAAATTTCTCAAAAGTATAAACTTAAACTGTGACGAAGAAATATAGACCAAGTCTAGACGTTTTAGAAGGACAATCTTTAAAAAACTACTGAGCAATAGGTATATCATTTTTTTGCCTATTGTTTGCCTCTATTGTAATGTTAAGTGTCATCTGTATTTGTATTTCTTTCTTCTTGAGGTGTGCAATAAAGACTATATTCTATTCTATTCTATCATTTAGAAAAAACCTTCGAGCAAAATAAACGTTTCAGATAGGAATTCAACAATCTTTCTGAGTAGTTTGGGCAGTGAATTTGAGCGTGTCGATTACTCTGTCCACCATTTCCTGTTATCTAGTATAAGTAAGTGTCATGGTATTCTGCAATTCTTTATAACAAAGTTGATTGTATTTCTGAATAAAAAAATCGCAGACGGAATCATAAGACGGTTAAAATGCTTAAATCATCACCATAAGATGCTCTGTCTCTGTCGCGCCTAGCGATCCGATAACGCTGCGCCTCCTCGGCGGCGTATGAATGAACGCCGGAATTGAACGGATTCTGCAATGCGTAGGAACCAGCCTACATACACACATACAGACGAGCAGACAGCTCGGGCCGCTTGTTGCTCCATGAAGAAGGCTACTCCATTTTTTATAGTAAGTACAACTAGAATGTGCTCGCAACTTCGTACGCATAATTTTTAAACCGCGGGCGGGTTAAGAGGATCCTGTAACCATCTTTAGATGTCCAGCTATCCCTGTACCAAAATTGGTTAAAATTTGTCCAGCCATTTCGGCGTGATGAGAGGACAATGGAAATAATGACCAACAGATGGCGCCAGATTGGCGTGGCAATACAAAACAAATGATATGACGATCCTGCATCACGCTATTAAGATTATCCGTGAAATCATGACCCCTCTCCAGAGATAACTGATTTTCAATAGAATTTTATTATAGTATACATATAAGTAGTACTGTACACATATTTATACAGGGTGATTAATCCAAATGGGTCAGTAGGGAGAAAACGAAAACTATAAGAGATAGGGAAATCTGTTCTTAGGAACTATGGCTTCGATTTTAGATTTTTTACAAACTGCATTCAATTTTTTTTCGTATATCTCATGCATAACCGGGAATCCATATTGAGAAGAGAACAGAACCCATTTGGATTGATCACCCGGTATATCCGTGGTAGAGAAGCTTAGGGTTCGAATTTGGGCTCGCTTTACCGACCTCGATGCTGCGGGGACACAATTCGATGAAGTCTTTCGATGACCCCATTTTTGTAACATCTCAGTTTCAAACAATGGTAACAAAATGGTTGAAAAACAAACCAAAATTAAATAAAAAAATGAGACCCTCATTCGATGAGTGATACAGAAAATGCTACTAAAACTGAACTACTTGGAGTTCTTAGCTTCAATATTGGCCGGGATCTTGTCACTTGTTCCGATTAAAGCTGAATATCTTGAAAACTACTGGTTCTATTTCCACCAAACATAGCTAAGAACCATCTCGACGGACAAGTCTTTCGATTTGCAAATTCACTCAAATTGGTCCATCCATTTGGTAGCTACGATGCTACAGACAAACATACAGATACACAGATACAGATGTTAAACTTATAACACCCCTCCTTATTCTTCGGGATTTAAAAAGAGAGGTAAAACCTAACTTAATCCTTGTCTTGAACTAAAGAATTCACCGAAGATCGAAATGAAATTCAGCCATAACTCCTCCGCGGCCCGGGATATTTCCCGGCGTGGGCGCCTCGCGGGACCATATTTTTCCCGGGATATATTTCATCCCTTATTGTAATGCAAAGGGCGGTTACTCGGGGTTTTCAACAATACACGAGTTTCGCGCGAGATTTGTTAGGTGGGTGTATACGCAGTGGAAACCGGTCAAGTGCGAGTGGGGCTCACGGGCGAAGGATTTCGTCTACGTACCGTAGAACAGGGTTACTTTAAAATGCAGGGGCTACTTTAGAAAAGTGTTTTTACGCCATATCCTTATTATTTTCAACTATCTGTGGCAATGAAATACCTACCTTCAACAATGATCTAACCTTTGACTTCATTTGCTCAATCGCACTATGAATATTTGCGTTTTTATAACCATTTTAAATCTATCAAAGTAGCCCCGAATTTTCCTAAAGTAATAAATAAATAATAATAAATATCGGACAACCTCACACAAATCAATCTAGTCCCACAGTAAGCTCTAGTAAGCTTTTGTTATGGACACTAGACGACGATAAACATACTTATATAGATAAATACATACTTAAATACAAATAACATCCATGACTCAGGCACAAATATTCGTGTTCATCACACAAATATTTGCCCTTGCCGGGATTCGAACCCAGGACCGTCAAGACCAGGAAGTAACCCCAGTTTACGGTACAGCAAGGATCGCTATAACCCCGAGCAAAACACATTTCATGTACTAGTATAGTATTATATAATCTGTGCATGTACTTTACATCAGTAGTGTGTCCAAGATCTCACTGGACAAACCGGTGTGGAACTGACAACATTTAATTTTTGTAACCAGGCTTTTTATCGACATTATCAAATAAATGGTAAAAAAAAATTACCAAATTTTTACGTATTCGAAAATATTCCAATTTGTAATTGAATAATTAATTTGAAAAGTTCAAAATTCTAAAGGAGCGTGGACGACCGTTACAGCGCAGAAAATCATACAATCGGACTATTACTAAGGAGGATTTATTGTAGGTACCACTATCTACAATAAATCCTCCAATAAATCCTACAATAAATCCTAAAATAAATCAATAAAACAGTGGTGTTTTATGTGTTGTGAGTGTGAAATTTTCCACGAGGTGACGTCATGTAGAGAACCGATTCTTAGATGACGCCGCTCTCTCATATTTTCAACATTTAAAAAACAGTACGTACGCGTAGCTGGGCCATTTTTTCTAAAGTTGTACACCCCACTTTTTTTTTAATTTCGATATTTTGGGTATTTTCTACTCAGAATCACGAGCTCTTTCGATCTAATTAGGAGAAAAAAAACTGTCCCAAAATATTCATACATTTTCGTTTTTCCATTCCGTTACCGCTGTAGTAAGTTACATATATGAAAATCGTAACGGAATGGAACGAAAAACATTGGGACAGTTTTTTTATCCAATTAGCTCGAATAGTGTCCATCATCCTATGCAGTAGACTTCGTCGTATTCATCGTATTTATTATATACAACGTGTCCCTGGCCTCTGGACAACATGAAAGGTAGATACGTGTTGATTAGGGTATTTCTATCTGATGTACAAAATCCCATGCCAAACGGCACAGTATTTACGGATAAATATGCAACTGATTTACGATGTATTTCTTCGGAACAGCCTGTATGTAAATACATTGTAGTTCATTTGTCATGTCATTAGTGTCACTTTAATCTCAGCATTATTGATGGCAAGCAACTGATACAGTATGTTACTATTTATTGTTGATTTGCCTCAATTAAATTTGTTATTCTTTTTTCTTTTTATCTAATCAAATAATATATATTATTAGAACATTCCTGAGACATAACTATTCTTGGGATTTCGGTCTTTGTCCAGAAGCCGGGGACACGTTGTAATCTTATAGTATGTAAATGTATGTATCATTTTTAGGCATCGGACTTTCGTTAGCACGGTATTTTAGAGAGCTATGAAGCCGATATTACCATTAAAATACAATTCATACTCATACTCATACTCATACTTATTCATTTATTTCATTCCAAACTGCCTTTATGGTTATTGTGGTTAACATTCCCAAGCATTAAATGACTAAAATTATAAACAAAATATTTTATTACAATATTTCAAAATCCTAATTTAACTCTATTAATAAATGGATATCCGATCAATATAGAACCCAATTTACTCCAGAAAACATGGAAAAAGTTGCAAATATTTACGTATTTTATGGTGGCGAAAAAAATATGCAACGGATTTCGATGCGTTCCTTTTAATGGATAGAGTGATTCAAGAGGAAGGTTTATATGTATAATACATGCATAATGTACCATCATTGCACCCGTGCGAAGCCGGGGCGGGTCGCTACTAATAAAATATTTTTGGCTTCTTATAGTTTTAGGGTAATTATAGTTTTGGGTTCTGTGATAATAAATTAACGAAATTTGGTAAAACTGAACACTATACATTTTGTATAACTTTTTTTACAAAAGCCTTTTTTTATAAAGTTTGTGAATAAAAGGCAACATTTAGAGCTGGGCCTCAATAACAGGACCGCTTCGGATACGGAACCCTAAACAACAGTTTGAGTTATTTTCGCTGCACGTTTCATAAAAGAGGTTTTTCTTTATTTTTGTGAATAGAATAAAAAAAGCAATAATAGCAATTTGGTTCATGAAAAGTAAAAAATTCACAATCCTCTTTTTTGCTTTAGTGCAGTCGGATAAAAGAAAGGTACTAGCTAGAAACTAAATGCATAGTAAGCTGTAGTCCTCGATCACTATTTAAAATGACTGAAATATGTATTTTTTTACGTTTTCAAACCTCATACTCGTATCTCCATTTTGGAAAATTTAGAAAAACAAAACGAAGACGAAGTTTATCCTATTATATAGCATAAAGTTTTAAAAATTAAATATTTGTACACGCCAATTTTTTAAGATTTTCGAAATTTTAGGTTTTTTCTACTCAGAATCACGCTCTGCTCTTTCAATCTAATTTGGAGAACAAAGTGTCCCAATATTTTTTTCTCATTCTGTTACCATTTCCATACAATCTACTTTGTATAGCGGCAATGGAAAGGAACAACCCAAAACATATGAACATTTTGGGACACTTTTTTTCTCCTCGTGACCTCAAGAGCTCGTGATTTTGAGTAGAAAATAACCTAAAATATCCAAAACCTAAAAAAAGTGACGTGTAGGTACAACAACATAGAAAATGGCCCAAATATGACAATTATCAGCCATTTCGATATAAACTCGGGTCGACAGCTCACACAGTCATTAGTACCTACCGTAAACGGGGCTACTTTAAAATGTAGGGGCTACTTTGGAAAAGTGTTTTTACACCATATCCTTATTTTTTTTACTATCTGTGGCAATGCAATACCTACCTTCAACAATGAACTAACCTTTTACTTCATTTGCTCAATCGCACTATGATATTTGCGTTTTTATAACCATTTTAAATCTATCAAAGTAGTTATTAATATTCGCTTCATTGTAAACATCTATCAAAGTAGCCCCAAATTTTCCTAAAGTAACCCCGTTTTACGGTAGTATCGATAAAAAAAGCCTGTTGCAAAATCCATGCAATCGCCATCATTGATAATGATAACTTGTAAGAAAAGAAATAATAAACCGGACGACAGTTCGGGAACACTCGGAAGCAGTCGGCGATTTGATCGTTCAGCGAATTAGCTAACATATATCACATCCTTTCAAGCAAAACAGAGGTCTGTTTCAATAACCTACGGTCGTTTTTCGTATATGCAGGCCGGACGGCTGGTGAGCACAGATTAGGGCGTCGTTCTGAGAAAATTGGATCGTTGTTTTAATGGATTTTCTTTTTAATTCTATTTAACGCGCGGGCTGTGGGGTGACGTTCGGATTGCGTCGTGCGGCGTTCCTTCTAGGGCTTAGTGATTATTTTCGCGTTTTTAGGTTGTTTTTTTATGACATAGGGGGCAAACGAGCGAACGGATCACCTAATCGAAAGCGATTAAAGTCGCCTATTGACACCTGCAACATCTGAGGAGTCACATGTGCGTTGCCGGCCGCACAGGTGGGAGTACCTACGCTCTTTTCTTGAAGGTTTAAAGGTCATATCGGTCCAAAATACAGGCAGGAGATTCCTAGAAAAACGGACAGTTGTGGACAACCAACTATCTAAGGGGTGAGGATGACAGGATTGTCGCGTAGGTTGTTTATACTCTAGATATATGCTAAGCTGTCTACGGATCGAGTTTTAGTACCCAGGGCGCTAATTCTATTGTACTTTGAAATATCGCCTAATAAGCGACGTGTCAGGTATATCGCCTTTAACTCTCATTCAGACCCTATGTTGGCGATGCTATAGCTGCATTAGACGACTTTTCCGGTCAAGTTTGCGCCTGATATCCATGGCGTCGCCCGCGACCCCTCTTCGTAGATAACTGATTTTCAATACCAATTTAGAATTTTGAAAATAGTATATAGATGTATCGCTAGGTATATTTAAATTAATTAATGTAGTTGAAGTGTGTACGAGTAGGTGTCTATGGGTGACGGTAATCGCTTTCTATCAGGCGATCCGTTTGCTCGTTTGCCCCCTATGTCATGAAAATAAGTATATATTTAAGCGTATCACTAGCCGTTTATTTAAATATAGTAAGCTAATATAATAGCAGTTAAACGTAGTGAAGACTCGCCCCCGGATTCGCGTGGGTCGTAAATGAACAAACTACGGGGGAGCTTACATTTCTGACATTATAAATATGAAAGCTATTCATTAGCTTAAACAAGTCTCAGTAGATTTACTTAAAACTGCGGACAGACTAGCGTGTACCAACAGTCAGCACCAGATGTTGCTGCTCACGTCAGCAGGGCTAGTGTATCTTGCCGCCACTTCGTTTGTCATGCGACTCAGCATCTGTCTTGCTCGCACTGTATTGAAAGGAAAGTGACAGGTAGTATGTGGGTCGAGACAAAGAATCGCGTGTCAATGTTTTGCTAGGGGTACAGGTGCTCAGAATTATTATGCACACGGACTATCATCTATTATTATTACTTTATTATCTAGAGGATAAATGTTGTACCGATCATTGTGAGCGTGTTATGATGCTTAGCTACTTTTTCTACAGACTGTACAATAAATAAGTAAAATATAATTTATTTGCCAAATTAATTGAACATTATTATGTAATAGTCGAGCCCCACGGTGTCACTTGCTCATTCCACGGGAACACTACTTTTTCTCGGGATAAAAAATAAGCAAAAATAATTGTTAGCGAAGAAAGGGGTTGTCAGATACTTCCATACTAAATTTAATCCGTACTAAGTTAATGCGTAAAGAAGTAACAAACACGCTCATAAACTTTCGCCTTTATGATATGCTGGGACCACCATACAAGGCCAAGCCTGTCTCGTTTATTTAAAAGCGTTGTGAGGTAAGCTAATAGCAACGATATAAATGACGATGATGTTGATGATGGTAACAGTCACGAAACCGAAGAAAATATTATAATTATACTCTATTTCATCTTTCTAACTGGTTTTATTTAAAAAATCCTGATTAAAAAAAACATTTTTCACTTTAGTTTTTCTATTTGCAATGTTTATGGCACGCCGCACTCGCCTGTCTGTCCCCAGCTTAGCCCGGAGAACGTGGGCTCGCGGGCGTAGCCGCGTAGGCTGCTACGGCGTAGCCCGCGGTGCTACGGGACCGCAACCTAGCTGCCAAGGATTTGTTGACCGATTGGCAAAAGGTATTTACTAGTAACTTTATTTTAATATAGCTGAAGTATCTTTGAGAGTTGTAGGCGAGGACAGTTGAAAATCCGAAGATGTGAAGATCCAAACACCTGCACATATGAAATAAATTTTGGCGAAGTTCAAGTTGTTGTTTTTTTTGTTGCCACTACTGATACATTTGATCAAAAGTAACACCTTAAGAAGCCTCAAATCTTTATCTTTTTAATTAGTCATTATTAGTATTTATTAGCAGCGCACATGCTGCATAAGCACTTATACAACCCCTAAACAGCTTCAATTAGAGTTTTAATGGCTGCACAGTTTCTTATACAGCCTATTTGCTACTAGGGAATCCTCTCAGAGTCACTTCATTAATCACCACAGTATTGACATGAATTCCCATGGCTTTGGTCAAGCTTACTCTCGCATTTCCGAATGTGTGCGAAAGAGATAATAACACTAGTCCACTAAGGAACTGTAAAAAGAAGTTGGGCACATATCTGGGCCGGCATAAGGGTCCCGTGCGACTTGCGCAATGCAGTACATTAACCAAGTTCGAGAAAGTTGGCTAGTTAGCCTACAGACACTGTCATATTATTGTCAGTATCTTAACTTGTTGTAATTATAGTTTTAAAATAAGAGGGGTAATAAAATTGTTTTTTTCAGAAATAAATGTTTAGACATAACTCACCACACTACGTACATATTAATCTTACGTAAAATGAGTAAATGGATATGTGGCAGATCAGACTCGTTTTTTTTTTCAAATTTATTTAAACAATAATTTGTTACGATCCGTAAATAGTTACATAAATACTACTAGTTTATGTTCTACTAGCTGTGCCCGCGGTGTTACCCGCTCATCCCACGGGCCCAATACATTTTTTCGGGATACCTAAACAGTAGCCTAATGTGTTAATCCAGGGTGTCAGCTACCTTCACACCGAAATTTATCAAAATTGGTCCAGCCGTTTGAGCGTGAAGAAGTAACAAACATACAAACACACTCAACTTTCGCCTTTATAATATAGATAGATATCCTACGGGCGTGACGTTCGATATATGATTTTGATTATTATTGCCGCATTGAAGCCTGACGGACAGTTATAATTAAGTATGAACATTTCACTGGAGGTATATTTGATAGCGCTTATAATTTGCACTATAGCGATATTACAATACATACAATACAACAATTCTTTGCTGCACACCAAATAAGTTTTTTTTTTATTAATCGCAATCATGAATTTTACGTCCTTAAAAGTATAGCACCTTTATATATTTCAGTGAGGAAGAATATGTTGTAACGGTGACGAATACAACACTGCATATCGGTAAAGTTGTTGTAGTGGCAAAATCTTAGATAAATGACGGTGTCGCAGATAAATTGAGGTCCAGCGGTCAAAAAAAGATCAAGGTACTTTATAATTGAGTTATTCTTATGTATGTCTATCTTTATTTGTTCTATAAATAAATAAAAAAGGTACTCACTAGCAACTAGCTATACTTACTGTCATCCTGAAATCTCAATGGAATATCTCATATTATCTTATGTCAAGAGCTCTACGCCAGTTGCTCCAGGTTTACTGCAGAGCTGTATGTGTCAAACTTCGGCTTGCGGCCCAGCGGTCGGGAGGAAGTCAAGATACTCAACTAGCTACTACTTATACTGTGATTCGGCAATCTCAGTGGGATATCTCATATTATCTCGTTTCTACAGCTCTACGCCAGTTGCTCCGGCTTTACCGAAGAGATATATGTTCTGCTTTTGACGTATTTGTATCGTATCGTTTTGTTTTCACTAGGGCAAATGTGAATTGAATATTTTCGCATTTCGTTTTGTGACAAAAAATAAGGAATGATGCAGTTTTATAATTATATATCTAATATTTATCTAATTCCGTTTCTACGATTGTGGCTCATTTAAATTAGACCATTTAAATTGTTAGTATCGTGTACTTATTTACCTCATTCGAATTCCGAAAAGAGGTAAAAAAAGCGTAATTTTTCGAGCGGTTTAAAAAAAATGTTTTAGAATAAGCTGAACCCCCCGGTGTTACCCGTTCATCCCATGGGACATTTTTTCAGGGTCTATTCGATAATCCAGGGTATCAGCTACCTCCGCACCAAATTTGATCAAAATTGGTCCAATCGTTAAACCGTGAAGTAGTATCAAACATACAAACACACTAATTAGTGTAATTATAATTAAGACCTGGTAGCCTACTTGTATAAGACAAGTATGTTGCTCTTCGTATATTTTAAGACGTTTAGAGCAGGAATTGCCGCGGAATGCTCGAGTCGAGCTCCCCAGAGAAATCATCCACTGGCCTTAGTACTCCATTAAATGTTATGTCTAGTAACGAAATGTTAAACTTTACTACTAAACCAAAGCAAAGCAAAGTACTAAAGCAAAGTAGACCTAAATGTAGTGGTGGCGATAATAGTACATTACTGCAGACGCCGGGAAGTAGCCTACCGGGTGAGTAGGTATGGACGGACGACCGTAGGGAGGCTGGATAGTGATACGAAGCCGGCAAAACTTTTTCAACCTTGGCATGTATTGTGCTTTTCTCAAACGTGCAATGATGTCGTCATAACGTGCGTTATATCAGGCTTCGAAGTATCACGTTTTGGGCGGAACAATTCGAGAGAACTGTTAAATAATTTCATTCAAAATTGGAGGGTTAAGCCGGGAAGTAAACAGCTAAATTATATTTTTTATGAGTGGTGTATTTTTTTATTTCATTGTTTTTTTTTATTTAATTGCAAATGTTAGAGAAAAGCACTATACTAATCCAGTGAATAAAGGGGTTTTACCTTACAAACGGTCCGGTAGTTTTTAATTTTTGATATGTTGTCTAGGATGATTAGTGAGTGTTTAAAATGCAACGTGTACCTTACGTTGTATATACAACGTAAGGTACACGAAGCTATCGAGATCGGACGGCGCCTGAATTTTAATAGAGACGGCGGTTGGGCTTTACCTCCAGCATGGAAGCCTGTGCTTCCGGCGGCGAAACATATTGTGCGTTTGGACAATCCCGTGGACACCATTAGTCAAGTGTGCGTAATGTCTATTGATGACAAAAGTGACGTTGGAGTGCTGGACGGACAAGTTGCGGGCTTGCAAGCACCCCCCGCCCCCGCGCTATCGGCGCGCGCGCTCAGAGCGGAACGTCGGTCAAAGTATCAGCAGTGACGAGTTTGCCGCGGCGGTGTACGGGCAGCCGTCCCTGATGAAGGGCTCCATACGAGTTCGAAACATGTCGGGCCGTTCCTGACAATTTCACGTGAGTGTAAACCGCTTAATACAATAATTAAAATAAAGTAGGTTATCAACAGGTCTTTTTTTTTTCAGATAATCTTTGGTAGCAAAAAAAGTTGAAAACGTAGTGCAAGGACTAGGTAAATCTGAGCCAAATGAGAAACGATTTGTGAAAACGCCCACCAGGGGCTTCTAACACCAATTCCCCAGCGAAATCAAAGTCAAACAAACTTCAGCCCTCGGCTTTAGATGATTAAAACAAGTAAGAAGGAGAGCTCGAGAAATGCCCAAAAGGACCCTTCAGAACAGCAGACGTGTCCGTCACCCCGCGCTCCCCTCGAGTGATGTATGTTGGTAATTATAAACACACCCCGCCAACCCAAAATGAACTCTATTCTACACTAATAAGTCACATTTGAAATGATGTTGGGTGGGTTCTAATTGATGAAAAGGGGAAACTGGGGATACGTGGAAAATCGGTATCTTGATTATTTCGTAATAGAAGTTTCGTGATGGCAATACTGACATCATGTGTCTTCATGGGAAACATTTATTGCCCAAGCTGAAACGGAGACGTTTCGCTCGCTCAGTCAACGAGGTGGTTTATATAGATGGCGTATTGAGCAGAAGCCGAGACGAATAATTAAACGTGAAAAAATTTATGAACACATTCAAGTTACAGGCGTTAAATGGTATTATAACTACCTACGCGAAAAGAGTATTAAGCGTGATCGTATGAAACGGGTTCAACTGTATATCTTAAAAAAACCCGGCCAAGTGCGATTCTGACTCGCGCACCGAGGGTTCCGTATAAACTTTCACTTACCTATCCCATCTTAATTGATCTGGTTGAGTTAAGTTTGCACCTGAAATGTATGGCGCCGCATACAAACGAGCAAACGCATGCAAACTTAACGCAACCGAGTTCTCCAAATATGATGTTTGGAAAGGACTATATTTTTTATAATTTTATTACAAATGTATAGTTTTCAGATTTTTATAAGTATTTTTAGTATGTGACGGTATTACTTGCCAAATTTCATAGTTCTAGGTCATCGGGAAATACCCTGTCATTTTGATTCCCTTGTGAGAGTGTCGAAATGTACGTTTTTTGCGACATAAACAGCCGTTTCTTTTTTGCATGTTAACGTAGAAGTTTGATTTTATCACAGTTTCGAAAAAACTGTAGACTTGAGTATATGGTGCAAATTTCAACTCGATACCTCCTCCACGCGTTCTCGAGATAAAGGGTCTTGACAGACTGATAGACGGACGGTGATCCTATAAGGGTTCCGTTTTTCCGATTGAGGTACGGAACCCTAAAAACAAAGACCAATTTTTTATTAAAATCGTAAAATATAAAACAATTTAAGATACTAATTTCATCCGTTTCCCATTCATAGAAACTTGCTGTGGATTTTGTATCAATAAATAAATAAACTTCATGCTTACTAACAGACCTTGTTTCTAGCTGTCATTTAATTAGTCTGAAAAAACCTTTATAAGATAATTGCGTTCATTCTAAATTATCCATTTTCTCAGCGTGGGTGACTTAAAACCTTGTAATAACAGCAAGTTTATACTAAGAAGTGGGTTCAAGTCTTCCTCGAGGATATCTCAGTGGGCGGGAGACCGATTTGTGAGCAAAATGAAACTCCCCGCCTACTTGCTTGTCAATATTTTAAGTGCTGGAAAATGCGTGGTAGGAAACTATATTATAATCTATTGAATTAAAATGTAAAAAACGTCGTGTTGCGAATTTTACTACCTGCGCCTGCTGATCCCACGGGAACACTACATGTTTCGGGACAAAAAGTAGCCTATGTATCCAGGGTGTCAGCTACCTTCATACCAAAATTTATCAAAATTGGTCCAGGCTGTTTGAGCGTGAAGAAGTATACATACATACACATACACACTCAGACAAACTTTCGCCTTTATAATGATGAGCAGAGTGCGAGACAGTACCAACGGCCTCCTGAGTTCTGTGCTGGATAAATTTGATTGCTCAGTGGTGCGGCACTGGAACTTTGTGCACTTGGGTGACAGACCAGTAATTTTTGATGTTAAGTAGCCAATAAGCCTAGTCAAATAAATTTTCATAGGACTATATTGTTTTTTTTTTTAATTATTATTATTATTATTTTTCTTTTTTTATGATTAAGTATACAATTTTAAATTATTCTTATTGTTATTTTATTGGAACTTTTTGACTATGTTTTTTAAATTTTACTATTTACTATGTTATAATTTTGATTTTTGTGTTACTAATCCCTAGACAATAAGATCTTTGTATTACTAACAATCTATGGACTCTGGTCTGAAATAAAAGATTTGAAAAAATGAATATAATATTAGTGTGTGTGTGTGCGCTATAGTATGTGCCCGTGAACTTCGTCCACGTGGAAAGAAAAAGTCATAACCCTCTTTTTTGTCGGGTAAAAGGTGTCCTGTAACCATCTGAGGATACCTGTAGATTTGTTCAAATCGTTCCAACCGTGTGAATCAAAAAATAAATGAAAAAATGGCAGAGGTGTAATTTTTACAATCTTAGATTTTTCATTACCGGAAATACTAAAATACTAAATTTTTACCATTGAACCCCATCGAAAAAGAGGATTGTGTATATGTGTGTATGTTTGTGGCATTGTTAGCTCCCAAACAGATGGACTGATTTGAATGCGGTTTTTTATCGAAAACCTTGGTATTTAGCTATATAATGTTTGTTGAAAGTAGCTGCAGCTGTTTCCAAGATATTCAGCTTTCATTGGATAATTCACAGAATCTCAGCTCAGCCAATATTGGAGCTAAGAATACATAATGTTACGACATTATGTACATGTACAGTAGATGTAAAAAGTGTTATATAGAATAGAATACTTTTTAAATTGCCTTAACAAGAAAGAAATACAAACACAGAGAATATACGTACTCTCTGTGTATGTATGTATTATATTAGGCAATATAAAAAGTATTATATTCTATAGTAAAATAAGACCACAATACACGTAAGAGAAAACATCAAGACATGTTAAATTATGGATAGGTCCGATCGATGGACGTTTAAAACGGTTCGTCAATAATTTACGTGTAATTCCCTTTGAGTTATACGATAAAAGTTGACCTTGTGACCTCCATTAATGACTTAGTACGGTAATTAGTTCGTCCTCCACTCCACCGCATTATTATTTATAACGTCGATAAATAACCTAAATTAAAAATTTAAAACACCCCCGACACGAGAAGATGGTCATCATGAGACCCACATTGAAGAAAATGCCACTAAAACTGAACATAACTTCAATCCTTGCCAGAGAGAAACGATATTTTCCCAGAATGTTGAGCGAGGCTGTTGAAATCAAAAAATATCCCAGCTTCAATAGAGAAGATGGTTCGTCATTACCACCGGCTTGGGATCCTGTTGTACATCTTATCAAGGATCAAGCAAGACACAAGGCTGGAAACCTTGGGCCTCGAACGGTGTAAAATAAATTAGCGTTAAAAGTAGTATATGTAGATTATTTGTTTAAAAGTATATGCTAGTAATAAGGCAATCTGGCAACCGTCTTTCGGCGGTTCTTTCTCTTTTTAAATATTATTAATTAAATAAAATGATTACTTCCCCTTGCTTTTAAATAAAATTATTAAGCACAACTGTCTTTACACATTAGGCCATCTGGCATGTATGCACACCTTTATTTTCAATTCATATTTATAAAATGGGTAGTTTGCACAAATCTAACTTCGACAGAGAAAAATTGTGTTTTTCTCAGTCCACCTTTGACCACCGTATCTGTAAAGCTATCGAAACGTCAGGGAGGCTCAAATAATTAATATACGCGATATAAACTGTATTTTGAAAGGATGTTATTTGGGCTGATACACAGAACGTGTGTATTAAAGTGTGTGCAACCTTGATACCCTTTACTAAGTTAAATAATACGTAAAACTATTGGGGCGTCAATATTTGGACCAATGTCGAATACTGAGTTAAACTTGTCATTATCTTATTGAAGAATGTTTTTAATATAACTGAGCGAAGACAGCGGCAAATGACAACATTTCATATTTCTAACAGATGGAAATTAATATAGAGATCGAGAGCGCTTTGTGTCGTCTACATCCTATAAAACTGTTTGAATTATTTTTTCTCCGCATAAAGAAATATAAGAAAATACATAGAATAACCGGAATCTACGATGCTATGCCTGAATAGAGTTTTAGTCTTCGACCTATCCGCGAAAAAAAATAAGCTGTCAATAATTTCAAGCTCAACGTCATTCGTTTTTTTTTAATTAGACACCAGACTAAGTCTAAACTAAAGTAACTTATCCACTGTGTTTTGGAGTTATAACTTTTTTAGGATAAATACATTTTAATAAATTAATATTAAAATAATTAGTAATCTTGGGTAAATATACAGTGATTACGTCTTGCTAAGCAAAATAAAGAACAGTTATAAAATTGTAGTCTTAAAAATGTTAAATATTGTCAATTAAATCTTTTTTGGTTTTGTCCGCTGTCATAAATGTATCTATTTCTTTATAAGTAAATACATAAAAAATATATATTATATTTTTACGTACCTAACGAAAGGGTTCCTGAGACTAACAAATCTCCCCTTTAAACGTCTGTCTTATCTACATTAGCAGTATGCGTGGCCAAGTATTTAGTCAATACGCGCGCCGCGCGCCGATCGATGCTCAGTCGACGACGGCGCGCCGGCCGGGCCTGAGCTCCATGCCGTTACTACTGGTAAGAAACAACCTTTCTTTATCCCTGTAAAAAAAAAACTACCATCCATGTTCCATTTTCAAATCTTTCTATTAGACTGAAGTGTTTTTTTTTGTAGTGTTTGGCGTAACCGTGGGCGTAACGTTGATGTGTCGTTTGGTATTGATTTTTGTTGTTTAAGTTATAGAGATTAGGCGGTTTTTGGTTTTCTTTGCGTGTCGTGATTATGTTCCGTGTTTTGTGGAATGATTGTTTTGTTGATATGAAAAGTTTCTGGACACTGTGTCAAAATTATACGATTGTGTAAGACTTAACATCCCGACACTAAATAGGTTTGTGCGTGATTTGATTGTAGTAATGATCATTGTTTAATGTTTAACTAAAAATAAAGGGAAAAAAGCGTCTACTGTTTATAAAAATGGAGCATTCGCGTTACAGTATTCTGTTTCTGTATACTGTTTGTTTAAATAAAAACTATTACACGACTAAAGTAACTTATTTTATTTTCCGTGAAGGTATTTCGTCTTTTCTTATTCGCAAAACCATAAAGATTTATTCAGAATAGTACCTACCTATATTTGTTTGCCGCAAATGTAATAAATGACTTTTCTCCTGACGCACTTGAAGTTCGTCATCTATTCTCTGTACAACAATAAAGATCTAAAAAAATGTATTAAAAACAATCGAAACATGTTTCATCTACAAGCGTTTTCCATTACGCGAAAATCGCACAATCTCTAAAAGTCAACCCGCCTCCCCTCGGCCGGTCCGCGCCGGCGCCCGGGGGGCGGCGGGTGCAATGGCACATGCGTTCGGGTGGCCCGGGGAAGCCCGGGTGACGTGACTAACTCATAAGATATCGTGCCATAGACAAAACTCAAACGCAGAGACACTCGTATGACATTTCAGAGCGACAATCGTAGTTCCTAATTTTGGCATTCACAGAAAAGTTGGTCACACTATAACAAAGCATCTGCCTCTCTAATACGATAAATTCTCCCATCATAAGCCTAAAGGGTAAATTCGTGTTTCTAATAACTTCCATCCGAAATATAGCTTTAATAAGCCTAATAGTAACAATACAAATACACCGCACGATTGAAAAAGATCGCTTATATTTTGTTAACATTGACATTATATCGGTCAGTCAATATGTAAAGTTCGGCCGCCTCCCCCCTCGGCCGCCCCTGAGTCCGCGCCGGCGCCCGGGCGGGCGGGTGCAGTGGGGCATGCGTTCGGGGAGGCCCGGGTGATGTGACCAGCAGATCTATAGTTATCACGTTTATCGTGCGAGAAATTAATGATAAGGTACCTGTACCCTCAATTTCACATATTTGTCAGAAAACGACTGTTGTATCATTTATCTATCCTGCGGTAAATTCTCCTATTATAAGCCCTCAGGCTAAATTAGTAATTTCTAATGAAAAATATGTCCCAAATTTAAATTTAATAAGCCAAATAGCAGAAATAGAAACACACCGCTTGTTTGAATTAGACCTTAGTTACTAGACCAAGACTAGACCTACTTTACTAGTAACTTATAGTTACTCAAATAATAAGACTTTAGACTATGCTTCGTATTTGGTTAATAATTTACACAATTATCGGGCACTCAATATGTGGCGTCTACCTGCCTCCTCGCTCGCCCACTCTCTTCGGGCTTCTGGCCTGAAAATGGACCAATCATATTTCTTAGATTTAAATGTCTTCTTTTCACAAAGACGCATCCTGTTTAGTAAGCCTGTCATTTTCTCCGCTCTGCTTCAGTGGACTGAGCCTTACCCGCGCTGGCGCCCAGGGGGCGGTGGGTGCATAGGCACATGCGTTTGGGTGGTTTGGGGAGCCCGAATGACGAAAAACGAGCCTATGGATGGTGGTCGTGTTTGTCGTGCATTAAATAAAGCATCCATCACTGTCGTGCTTATGATATTTTTGTCGGAAGGTGCTTTTTCATAAATATCATTGTAGATCAAAGGTCGTTTTCAATAAAATTGTACATAATTAAATCAAGCAATTAATCAAATCGTTTATATGCTAGAACAGTGTTTCTTAACCTGTGGTCCGCGGACCCCTAGGTGTCCGCGAGCATATGTATGGGGGTCCGCAGCCTTATCAATCGACTATTTAACAATCATAAATAAATGCCACCAAAAGTCTCGTATAATCGCTTCGCACGCCGTGCTATTTATTTCTGCTTTTTTTTATTAAGGGGGTCCTTAAAAGTGTGCTTAATTTCCTAAGGGGTCCGTGGACAAAAAAGTACTTATTCTTTTTAAACGACTCCTATCTCGCGACTAACACGTACCGTACGTTTAAATAAATTGATAACTTCGAAATGATAACTAGGATAAGATGACTAGGGAGTCCTTTGCAATAAGCTAAAAAGAACTAGATTTCACCAATGTCCATCACTCAATCTGTGAAAGTCAACCTGCCTCCCTCTACCCTCGCCTGCCCGTGTCCGCGCCGGCGCCCGGGGACGGTGGGTACATTGGTACATGCGTTCCGGGCAGCACGGGAGATGTGACGATATGGTTTATCGTGCGATATATAAATCTCACACTTATTTGTCAAAAAGCTACAGGTGTTTTTATCCACAATGCGATTCTCCTATCATAGGCCCAGGGATTCATTCCACACGTCTATAACACCTATGTCATCTATCCGAAATGTGTCGAAATTGAAATGCTTGTCTTTACTAAGCCTTATGACTCGAATAGCAACGATAGAAATATATGTCAGTGATATGGCTATATCCCAAAGTCAATTGAATTCTGCTACTTCATGTGGCGCATTCCTCATCGAATATGTTTGGAACATATACGTATTTTAATTTTTATTAAAACATTAACGTCTGGTATCGTATACTTACATTGAACAATTTAATGGTTTTGGTGGGGTTGGAACCCACGTTTCTAACGGTTTTCCGGGTCAACACTGGCTTCGCTGTTAGACCGCCGAACAGATGCGCGAGCCATTGAAGTTTCGTATTCTGTTAACAATTGACACTACGTCGGTCACACAATATGCAAAATTAAATCTACCGCCTCCCATGCCACCCCGGTGGCCGCCACGCGGGTGACGGGGGTGATGTGGTGACGGGGATGACGGGGGCGGCGGGTGCATCTTCACTGTGTGTTTTGGACGGAACGTGATGGCTGATCAGGTGGTTGATAACTAGGTTACGCTCTGTATTTTATTGGAATCCTTCATGTAAGGTTAATGAAACGGAACCATCGCAATATCTTTCGTTGTATGGTAGTGCAGCTGCCTATTGAGCCGGCGGTCCTGTGTTTGATTCCTGGCAAGGGCGAATAATGGTGTTATGTTTTGGGACAAGTAAAACTGTATTCATAATAATAATATTCATTTATTAAAAAACAATAAAAAAAGTGTAAACACAGTTTTTTATTTTTTTATTTTCCGGAATGGAATCGGGACGTATTGTACCAATATTTGTTCCAAATCAAAGGATATGAGAATCATTTCACATTAGATATAATGTTTCATAGTAACATTTACTGCTTCTAACCTACATCTACACAATCGATATCCTAATAGAATACTTAAGTTTTATTTTTGCAATACGTACCTACTTGGGTCATTGTCAGATTTAGGTGCGCATTCTCTCCGGTGGTCTTTCCGGTGGACATTTGCGAAATTAAGGATTCCAGGGCCTAATTTTCTGATGAAATGCCTCTGAGAATAAAGGACGTTCCCTCTTCTATAATCCAATGTAATAGCAACATAACCTAGATTCATACGAGCTCTTAACTTTTGACCACCGAAGGGACAAATTTTGTTTTTTAAACTGACAATGATCGACTTACTGGTTCCATACCCAAAATATAAAAACAATTTTTAAATCTGTGTATGCAGTTCTTCTTATAGCTTCAGATTTGCCCATACTAACCGATCTAAATGGCCCAACCTGTATACATCCGAGTGTTAAGTCAACCTGTCGCCCCCTCCCTGGCCGCCCCCGCGCCGCCAGGGGGCGGTGGGTCGGATGCATCACTAGTGCGTTTGGGGAAGCTCGGACGAAACCAGGTGGCGGGTAATTAGGTTATGCCCTGGTTTGTGTTAAAGTCCCATTTGATTTAAACAAACTTTGATGCGAAAATTGATGTTAACGTATCGGCCATATTGTTTGTTATCAATAGTTTTACTCTGCCGATTTGGATGCACAGGCAATTTGAGGTTGTTTTTACTTTAGGTAAATTCCTTATTTTCGTAAATGCGAATATACAGATTAAAGCGGGCTGGTAAGTCATGCTAAAGTAGTTCATTAACTTATAAGGCTACATAAATCCATAAGTAGGTATTTAGTACAAGTTTAGTAGGCTAGGGTAGGCCATTAAAAAAATAAAGCAGTTGAATGTTTTCATGTGGAAGTCACCTTTCTGACATTTAATGTGAATAAATCATCATTTTATTGCCAACAATTTTAGGTCATCTGTCATCACCACCTCTAGAGCTTTGAGTGAAAAATAGTGACAATGCAAATGCAAACAAATAGTAGCAGTGGCGTGTCATCCATAAAACCCCATTCCCACCGGCTTGCCAACTTCAGAACTATTTTCTACCACTCTTGAAAAAATTGACAACATTTAATTACTCTAACAGGTGGAAATATAGAGATCGAGAGATTTGCGTCGTATACACCCAAAAAAAATTGAATTAGTTTATCTCTTTGTAAAGAAATATAAGAAAATACATAAAATAACCGAAATCTACGACAACTATGCCTGTATAGAGTTGTAGTCTTCGACCTATCCGTAAAAAAATGAGCTGTCTATAATGTCAAGCTCAATTTCATTGGTTTTTTTAGTTAGACTCTAGACTAAAGTACACGTCATAGTTTTGGAGTTACAACTTTTTAGAATTAGTACTTTTTAATAAATTAATAATAATATTATTAGAAATCTCAGGAAACATGAAATGATCAAGTTCTCTTTTTAAGCGGAATACAGAAAATTAATAAAATAATTGTATTTAAAATATGAAGTCGTTATCAATTAAGCGAAATCTTCCCCGAGTTACCCTGAGTTTTCGTTTGACACGCCACTGAAGTTAGGGTTGTGACTCGATTGTGATATTAGTCGTTTATTACAGCGCAGTGTGGCGCGGCATGGAGAGCGCAGTGTCGAGCGTGGCAGCCCTCACGATGGACTGCGAAGACATGTTCAAGGAGATCACTAAGAAACTCTACGGAGAGGAGGTAACAGAAGAGGGAAACCGTTACAATATTCGTACTTCTTGTCTCAAATACTTCAGAAAAGTGGTCCTGCAATTTTACTTACTTAGAAGCGAAGATTCATCTTCTTTGACTTTGATTACCACTGACTAAGACTGTACAGACTGGAAATATTACGTTTGAAAAATCAGGCCAACTTTGTCAACTTATTTGCAGATCAATTTGACATCGCGTAACTGCTTTAAGTTACCCATTCATTTCTAAGTATACTTTTTTGATTTTATAGTACTTACTCGTAAAACAAATGCAACATACATAAGTACGAGGTGCGGTCCAAAAGTATCCGGCCTAACAAAGAAAACAAGTAGATATTTACAAAACCTTTTTTATTTTTTTTATAGCCCCCCTCTATTTCAACGCACTTTGCAGATCTCGTGATAAGCATTTCTATCCCCTTAAAAAATACTCTGGAGTTTTGTCCTCAAAATGGGCGAAAAGAGCTTGAGCTTCATCATCCGAGCTAAGTCTGCCTTACGTCTCGAGAACAAATAGTAGTCGCTTGGGGCCAGGTCGGGGCTGTAAGGCGGGTGGCGAATTTCCTCCAAGCCACATTTTGCTACAGCAGCTTTGGCAATATATCGTTAAAACGCCGTGAAATCAAAACAACAACCAACAGAAACCCCAAAACCATACACGAAAAAGCAGAATAAACCATCTCGATGACATATTTTTTAATTTTTTTTAAGCCGCCAAATTTTTCCATCCAGAAAGTTTTGGACCGCACCTCGTATTATACAATTTCTAAAAATGTATTGAATATCAGTTTTATATGGAGACCGGTCATTATTTTAGGAAAAATCTTAACAGCGCCATGCAGCAACGTAGTGCTGGCTGTACCTAAAGCGCCATCTGTTGGTGAAATGTTCTGTTTTCTCATCACGCTGAAACGGCTGGACGGATTTAACCAATTTTAGTACACGCATAGTTGGACATCCAAAGATAGTTATAGGATACTTTTTACCGACCATAGTAAAGAAAAAAATACAAGGACGAAGTCACATCACATAAAAAAAAAAAGTTTTTATTGGTTCAAAAGAATACAAATAATGAATACAAGGGTTGAGGACTCCAGTAGGTGCTTATACTCCTGTGTCAGGAGGACTCGCTCTTCCAGAATTGGTACATCATCTTAATCTATAGCCTCTATTAGTAACATAAATCACAAATTCCTATACAAAAACTGTCTCAAAAGAGTCATATGAAATTATAATTTTCGTTAATTCTCTACACTTTTCTTGTGCAACGTGATACGAGTTTTTTATTTTACTTTATCAAAGTTCATAGTATTTTCGTAGGCACTACTTAAGACTTTGTTTATGAGATGTTTTAAACTTTGCCTTTCAAACTACAAGCCCATGGGGCGCCTAACTGTAACCAGACGTTGGTGTGGCAGGCCACGGTGGGCGGCGGCGTCATGGGCGTCGAGTTCCCGGCTGCGGAGCGAGACCTGGAGGAGGAGCTCCGCCCCGAGGAGCACATCACCGCCTGGGGCCTAGCGGCGCTGATGCAGAACGGGTTCCCACCTCCTGGCATTCTGCAGGTAAGTGCCTACAGCTTCGAGACTTAGTAATTCCTTCAAGTCTATAGGGTAGTCCCATCTTCAGACACTCCGCTCTGAGGAGCACATCACCGCCTGGGGGCTAGCTGCGCTGATGCAGAATGGGTTCCCACCTCCTGGCATTCTGCAGGTAAGTGTATGCAGCTTCGACACGTAGTAACTCCTACATGGTAGTCCCATCTTCAGAAACTCCGCTCTGAGGAACACATCACTGCTTGCGGGTTAATGGTATTCTGCAAGTATTTCTTTACCAGAAATAGTGGGTCCCTTAAGTGATGAGGATAATGACAGTATCTAGTGCCTTTTGTCTTGCGCCAACCTGAAGGCTTTATGGCCACCAGTAACCAGCAGGTCTGACCTGCTGGTTACTGAAACTGAAACTTACTACTGGTAGTAAGTTTTTCTGTCCATTGGGACTTATCCATTTATTCTCCTTGAAGACACACACACATGAGGAACATTACGTTCCAAAGCGAAAATAGGTCAAAACATGCAAGGGTCGCATCCAATGGCACACGCTGAACTGATTGTTAAATCTGTATTATCTATATTAATAAGATCGTTGATAGACCTCACCACAACTAAATAGTCATAATTTTTTTTTTTTGCGCCTGTTTGTCCTCAGGCAAACTTCACCCCCCGCATCGACCCGGCCGCCGAGGACCGCTGGACGGCGGCCGACGAGCCCCTCGCGTGGGCACATTCCCGAGTGGCTTCCTACAACCCCGCCCAGCGGCTCTTCAAGTGCACCGACTGCGAGTGCGTTGGATTTCTGGCGCGAGTGGCCGAGCACTGGCTCGGCACCCACTCGCACGCTAGAGTGTTCCACTGCCCGTTGGCTCAGGTACACACATTGATTTCAAGCAATATGTACAGCATGGGCACTTCGTGTCAGATGCCTACCACACACTCTCCGGCGTCAGTCAAGGATCGATACTTGGCCCTTTATTATTCGGGTTAATGGTAAACGACCTTGAATCAATCGTAAAAAACGCTAGATCACTTCTCTACGCTGACGATCTTAAATTGGTATACGGTGTGGAACGATCAGAGGACTGTGAGTCGCTGCAAGATGATATAGCTTCGGTGTACCGGTGGAGTGTGGACAACAAGCTTCATTTCAACACAGCTAAGTGTTATGTCTGTTCTTTCACTCGTGCTAGTATCCCGATTCATGTCAATTACGTGCTTGGAACGGAGCCCATTAATAGAGTCTTCTCAGTAACGGATCTCGGCGTTGTGTTTGACACTCGTCTGACTTTCCACGACCACATCAAAGCTCTTGTCACCAGTAGTTTCCGTAGACTAGGATTTGTGATTCGCAACACAAGAGATTTCCATGACCAGGGGGCCATTAAGATTCTGTATAACGCCTTGGTGCGCAGCAAGTTGGAGGCTTCTGCAATTATATGGAACCCTCATGAAAGCACCTACATATTACTTTTAGAGAAGGTACAAAAAGCATTCCTGAGAATGCCGTATAAAAAAGTCTACGGGTATTATCCTTTTTTATACTCCACAAATTTTCTACAAGGAGCTTTGGGTTATAACTCCTTAGAGGTCAGACGAAATTTCAATCTGCTCACTGTAGCTTGTCGCGTCATTCGTGGGGAATCGGAATGCCCTGAACTGGTAGAGCAGCTGATCAGGTTATTTGTCCCACAAGTCCCGAGGATCAATCTGCGGTCGCGGTCGCGCCCACTGTTTGCATTACCACCAGTGCGCACTGTTTCGCACAGGAACTCTCCGCTCCTCCGTGCTCTTACGCTTCTGAATGCGCTCCTGATAGCAGCACCGGAGTGTGACCTTCTTGCGTGGAGATGGACGACTGTTTGTCAGGAATGTTTGAGATTTTGCGAGATGATGTATAATAGGATTTCTAGTACTTAATGATTATTGTCTGTAACTTACCCTAATTTCACAGTGTATTGGTTAGTCTACTGTAATACTGTGTAAATAAATTTGTTGTAAATAAAAAAATAAATGAAAATTTCAATTCAAAACCGGCTGTTAGGAACCGCTAGACGTTGACAGAGGTACCCCTCTTTTGGGCCTTTTCTGGGTACCTTCTGAGATTGTCCTCTGGTTTGCGACAACAGCTGGCAACCATTTTATTTATTTATTAATCTTTATTGCACAAAAGAAAACTTATCGTACAAAAGGAGGACTTAATGCCATGAGGCATTCTCTACCAGTCAACCTTAACAACCATTGTGTTAGAATTGGTTTTAATTATAAATCATCCTAAAGATAATTATCAAAAATTTCGATGAATCCGAGACTGCATTTTTTTTTAAGATTACGTCAACACAATGCCTTAATGGCGTGAGAGGCGCCATCACCTACCCCCAACGCCATGTTATCATTATTATACATTGTATTCCACAGTGTGGCTTCGCAAGTGGATGGGCGCGCGCAGTGAGACAACACCTTGCGCGCGATCACCATTCAGACCCCGCCGCTGCCGATCAACTACTTCGCGAGAACCCTGCCCTGGACGATGTCACACGATACCTGCAGAGACTCAAAACTAAGGTAACATCAGCCTAATAGTGTTATTAAGCCTCGTTCACACCAATGAGCTCACTGTCAGTTCAATTGCCAACAGATGAGGTTCAACTCGCTTATTTTTCTAAAAGAAAGTTTTGCTGCAGGTGGAAAACCAGCGCAACGAGCGTCGGACTAACCCCGTGGTGGCGGTAGTGGAGCCCCCGGCGCCGGAGCCCCCCCCGGCGACGGAGCCCGGCAAGCGCTACGCGTGCCCCGCCTGCCCCTACGCCACCGACCGCCGGGACCTCTTCACGCGCCACGAGAACATCCACCGCGACGAAAAACCGTTCCACTGCTACTTGTGTCAGAAGCAGTTCAACCGAGCCGACCACGTCAAGAAACACTTCCTCCGCATGCACAGAGACCAGCCGTACGATCTGAACAGGATAAGACGGCCGACGGGAAAGCAGCAGCCGGCTCCGACGACGACCCACCATTATTATACCAATACCAAACCCCCGGCCGAACCGCCACCTGCCCAAGAATACCGAGCGCCGGTGAAGATCGAACGAGCACCGCTGGCGAAGGCCGAGACGCCTGCGACGATTCCTCAGCCTAAAACAGTAGTGAATACGACTCAACCGGCCGCTAGTCCGGCGGGAGCGACCGCAGGAGTCAGGCGCAAGGGAGAGCGACGATACGCGTGTTGCTATTGTACCTGGTCAGGGGTGGACAACTGGTGTCTCAAGCGGCACCTCAACACGCACTTGAAGCCTTTCGCCTGTGCGCTGTGCGAGTACAAAGCGGCGAGGGCGGAAAGGTTGGCGACACATGTGCACAAAGTGCATAATAAGAAAGCGTGCGCCAAGTGCCCGTTCTTGGCGGACGACCAGCACCAGTTGGCGCATCATTTGAGAGAAGCCCAGTGAGTATAATACTAACTCTGTTAGCATTTTATTTATGACAGTAGATATAGAACATTTCACACAATACGCACTGAAATATCTTCCTAGGTATCAAAAATTAACTAAGCTGTACGTAGCTGTACATACATCGTTACAATTGCATCTTTGTTTACACAATTTCATATCTTTAAAAAAACGACGTTGAGGACAACGTTTCATTTGAGCAATTACTTACAAAATCTTATAAATTATGCCGTAGGTATCTGTGAGGTGATTCTGTGAGCTGTATCGCCTCGCGAGTCTGTTCCGAAATCGGTGAAACATGATCTTTTTTTACGTTTTAAAAAACCTGCAAACAGCAAACCTGCTCACAAAGTTTCACGAGAATCGGTTGATAACTGCGACCTAGCCTAGGCGATAAAGTTCTGCCTCTACCCAAGCTTGAAACCTTGACGCTTACTTGCTTCGCTCGCTCGTCAACGAGTAGGTATGCATTCAGAAGAGTGGAGTACTTATATATCTTTACTCGATTACAATGCAGACTGTCATTACTATTTGTCTTGTTGTTAGATGTCCTTGATCCTTGTATTTCGACCCAAGCCTAAGGCACAAAACAGATAGGTACCTACAGAAATCAATCTACATACAAGCGCGTTCGAGCAAACGCACACATAGACATTGCTCACGGACACGCCAAGCGGATGGCATTCGCGCTCGCACTGGTCTGAACTGGTCCGAGATATCGTGTCCGTGAGCAATGTCTATGTGTGCGTTTGCTCAAGCGCGATTGTATGTAGATTGATTTCTGTACCTATCTGTTTTTTGCCTTAGGTTACTTTCGAAGTGTGTGTGTGTTCGGCTGCCCTATATCAAAACCTAGTAAGGGCTCCAGACCAAATTTTACAGGAGAGCCTAAAAACATAAAACGTGGCAGCCTCAAAAGAACTCTTAATTAATAGTAAAAAAAAGTACATGACTAAGTAGAGTACTAACAAGTGTATGTATCAATAACTTCATTTTATAATATATACTATATATGCACGTTTTATACCCCTTACTAACTTTGAAAATGTATTTACCCGTGTTAGTTTCTTACATTAAACCAGCTTCAATACAGTAAGGGAGCCCTTACTAGGTCTTAACTGGTATTCCTGTCGTCGACATCCAAGATATTTAAAACAAAACCTTTTAAATAAAATAGTAAATGCCCTTCTGGCACATGTGTAGGTACTTAACTGTCTTTGCACATTAGGCCCATCTGGCATGTAGGTATAGAATACCTTTATTTTAAATTAATATCTATAAAATTGGTAGTTTGCACAAATGTAACTTTGACAGAGAAAAATTGTGTTATTCTCAGTCAACCTTTGACAACGGTATATGTAAAGGTACCGAAACGTTAGGGAGGCTCAAATAATTAATATACGCGATATAATCCGGTTAAAAGTTTTATTCAAATGTAAACCTAGTATAGGAATACACAACAAATCAACCATTAAACTCCAGCTGGAATTCCGATTGAACTTATCCGAATGTACGTATGAACATTTTCAATGTTATATATGCAAGTAAAATAATTTATTACATGAGTGGGTAGGTATAGTTATTATAAATTATCATGCTTGTTACTCGTATTTTCAACCAGCTAAAACACTGAAACCTTTATTTTATATACTCGTGTTTGTTACTATGTAGGTATTTAATAAGAAAAGAGAAAAATATAAGTTCTTTACAAGCCCATTTATTTTATTAAACAACTCACCCAGTTGGAAATCTTTCTGTGTCTTCTTGAATGTGTGCAAAAACATTGATAACTCACTATTTTGAACATTAACTCTGTAAACACAACAATGATCTAGTTGTTTTTATTTCTTAAGTAGGTATTATACGTTAATAGCGAAGACACAGACACTCTTCGCATATGTTTGTAGTAGCGAAGTTTTATAATTATGTATTAAAGGGATGATGTAGGGGTTCCTACGTAGTAACAAACAATTATAAAAAAAGTGTTGGAAATTAAAGTTGGTATTTAAATACATTTACCCGACATATTCGGAGATTTGACTCTTATTTTTATTAATAGCTGCCTCTAACAACTGCTTCGATCTATGAAATTGTAAATGGCGCTTCATATTGCACGCAATACTTCAAAACCATCCAGACGACAGTTAATTTGAACAGCACGCGATGTGGCTGCGCCGGCGCCCTGCCGTGGACTGACCAAACACAGTGATACTAGGTGCCCCGCGCGCCCCTGCCGGCGCATTGATTCCCAGATCAGAAACCTAGTAAGGCCCTTTGACCAGCCCAAAACCTAGTATGTCTCACGCCCTTACTATGTTTTGGTATGGGATATGTGACTTACTGGGTTTGACAACGGTAAACAGTTACTAGACATGTTACTTACTAGGTTTCGACGCATTGAAAACTCTGGTTATTATAACGATTTTTGAGCTGGTGTCTCTGTCACCAGCTGAGGACTTACTAGGTTGGTACAAATAAGTTAAAAAACAAAAATCCAAAAATTTGTCCCTTACTAGGTTTTGATATAGGGCAGCCGTGTTTAGCTTACAAATAGCAATAAAACGTATAAAATGTGCAGCCACATCGAGAGCCGCAACCTGAAGGTGCCGTCCGGCGTGCGCAGCTTCCCGGCGCCGGCGCCCGCGGAGGAGGCCGCGCCGGGCCGCCGCCGCGAGCAGCGCGCCGCCGGCGCCGCGAGACTCTTCGGCTACCTTGAAGCCTCCGGTACGTACATTTAACTGACTTTAAAAAAGGATGTTTTATGTTTTACTGCATGTATTCTCTGAACGAGAGGTGGACACTTGCCTAGACGCCGACTATGCCCAAGCTTCCAGAAGCATCCAGAACATCGAGAAGTTAGGGTCAGCCTATTATATCTGTTCCTGCGGGCACAGACAACGTCTCACGACACGAATAGCGTGCGTTGTAAAACCGGAATAATCTAACTTGACCTTTTAAGTGGAGAGGTCCCTCGATGTTCATTCAAACATTAAGCCTTCTCATACATGTAATGAAATGCTCGTCATAACGTGCGTTATAACAGGCTTCGAAGTATCGCCTTTTGGGCGGAACAACTCGAGAGAACTGTCGAGGAATTTAATACAACATTGAAGGCCTAAGCCGGGTAAAAAAAAAATAAGCTGGGCTCTGTGTTCATGAACAGGCTAAACAGCTGAATGATATTTTTTGGATTGTGTTTTTTTGTATTCCTTTGCATATGTTTGAAAAAAGCACTATATATACCTAGCCGTGAAAAGGGCTCGCCGACTTCGTATCACTATCCGTCTATACCTACTCATCCGGCAAGCCCTTCTTCCCCCGGCGTCTGCAGTAATGTACAATTTTTTATTGGGCATTTCAAGTTCAATAATACTAATATGTTTCTCGTTCCCAGACAACTCAGGCGACGAGTACGAGGCCCCCATCCAGGAGTACGAGGCGGGCGCGCCGGCGGCCGCCGCGCCGCACTACGCGCGCGACAAGGAGAACGCCGCGCCGCTGCACCACGCCCTGCACGACCACTGCCTGCGATACTAGCACACAGATTATATCATTGTATTATACACACGTTTCATGTGGAGTTTCATTCATGTCCACCTTCCCCTAACCTTTTTTTTTTTTTTTTTTTTTAATGTCATAGGGGGCAAACGAGCAAACGTATCGCCTGATGGAAAGCGATTACCGTCGCCCATAAACACCTGCAACACCAGAGGAGTCACAAGTGCTTGCCTACCCGGAGGACGAAGATAGAATGCCTCTATGCTAGTAATTTCACCGGCTATCTTACCCCCACACCGGAACACAACAATGCGAACATTGCTGTTTGGCGGTGGGTTAGCAGGCAAGACGGTAGTAACAATCCGGACGGACCCTGCACGAGGCCCTACTACTCTAGAAATCTAACCTACCTGTCACATGGTTTTGTTGTGATTGTGACCAAAACTGCAGCTCTAGCACAATTAGGGCTTCCAATCACGGGATTGGAAGCTTTAAGCACAACTGTGACAAGCGACTCTTTCTCGAGCGAGATATATTACCGATCTCTTTCTGCGCAGTATTGTGAGAGAGTGACGAGTGATGCTATGACGCGTTATAAGCTGGTAAATTATTATTAAACGCCACATTGAGGTTGTACGTAAAACACAAGAAGGATAACTTGCATCGCTTGGCTGCATCTATAGGCGCTGATACTTTATCGGGCCATAATCTCACTGTTGGTCCTATTAAGAGTTAAGATAAGAGTGAAGATATGTCACCGCCAACTTGTTAAATTAACCAGTTAAATGTCGTAATTAGTAGTAATTAAATGGCTGGGACGTTTATATATTGAACGCCGGAATTCAATTGAATGTCTAGGCATGCAATAAGTTATGCTATTTGAGTTGCAATTCTTAAAGCTAGTCGATAAAACCCCTTTGCGCGGGCTTCTACTTCCACTCCTAGTATGAGAGTATGATAACTAACATATCTAACCAGGCTACTAAACGGCTACAACTAACAACAGTTTGCCTCAGCTTCATTGAGCTGCAGTTAATTGAATACCGGCAGTTGATCAGCATACTATCCATTTCACTGACTGGCTAATTCAACCAGGCGATAGACACTTGTTGAAACTGAATGGTAATCGAAGAAATTCGCAATGGGTTTAACCTCTCGTATGTGTCTGATAGGGATCTTGACCTAATTAAAGGCCGGCTTATCGTATTTTTTTACGGACACTTTTTTTACTCATTGCAGTTCAAATGAAGCTTACTAATAACGCGTTTTTTTATCTCACATACGAAAGTACTCAGCCCCCAACTGACAACAAACTGTTGCTCAGACGTCAGGCATGAAACTAGACGTAACACGACGTTAAATGACGTCGTATCGTAGCCTTTCCCTAAAAGGTAGGTCATTTAAATTGACGGCCACAGGAGTCTGTGGCGTTCAAAAGATTACACGGATAAGAAACAGTGTTACTTGATGGCGGTAATTCTCCTTCATTCGCTACGGCGTAACTACTTATGTAAGGAATCTGACCAGCATGTTGCCAAACTATAATCTATCATGTTACCAAGCTATATCTATCTATCTTAGAGGGCTGGTCAGCTGAAGGATGAAAGCACCAGATCAATAAAGACAGGGTTTGCAATATCTCGGGGTTTTCGGTGCACGATGATTCAACAGTAGGCTACGGTAGGCGTCAAATAATCTGTGCACCAAAAACCCCGAGTATATAATAATAATACAAGATTACGCGGGTAATACTGGTTTATTGTGTACGAGGTTACAGAGGTACAGATTCGATACAATATATCACAGAAGACGGTCGCCGCTCTTCATTAGCTCATCCTCACAATCTCACCTCAACTACAGCAACTACCTCAATCTCGCCATTTCTCTTTCAACCAGCTCAACAATTCGCTTAGAATTTCACAATTTTCATAACCTCATCTGAACGTTCAATTTCATCTATCCTTACCTCAATTTGACAATTTCATCCCCGATTTCTACAATATGTAGTGTATAGTTTGGCGTCAAATGTGGCAGCCGACCGTTATTGTTTTATTTATAGGCTTAATTTAGAATGTGACCGTGCCGGCCTTATTCGTATTTAAACGCATAGGCGTTTTTCTAAGTTATGTTAATAAGTCAAACGTTCATTCTCTTCTATACTCTTCTATAGCACTCAAAAAATAAAAATAAAATACAGGACATTCTAAAATACGTTTTACGAGTATGTGCGACATAAATAAGTTATGTCTCAATCAAAGTTATATATTTTAAAACATATAAAGAAAAAAACGAGACGAGTTTAATTTCTCTTAAAGTAAAATGTAAAGGATAAAGTAAATCAATAGCTCCATTAAAACAGCACGAATGGTCGGACAACAAACCCCGATATGTTTGATACTCTATAACAGATGTACCGTATGTCGGTATTAATTATTCAATTATGAAATCATAAAAAACTGGCACCTACTCTCCAGCGATTACCGTATACGTTATGTTGATACATTTTGCAATTTGTGGCAAACGGTAGACCCGTAATTGGCAATCCTTAAAATCTATCATTGATTTGATAAATTCTATGACGGTAGGGTATGGAGGGTAAAAGAGAGAAGCGGAATCTTCCTATAACCAAGTCTCCGCTGAAAGGGGCTTGTGCACAAATGTGAGGTTCGTTAGGGGGGGGGGGGGGGGGGGGTCACGAAAAAATCGCGATATATCACGTTGGGGGAGGGAGGGGTATAAAGGAGACCTTGCGTGTATTTTTCTACAGTGAACGAACTAAGAAAAAATCGATATTTTTTCTCGGTGCCCTTAAAATATATCTTCACTTGTTAATTACTTCAAAATATCGAGTCTATTTTACGAAATTCTGGCGGGAAAAAAAAATACACGTGAGGTTTTGAGGGGGAGGATAGCAAAGAACCTCACCGAATATCACCAGGGGGGAGGGGGACCAAAATGTAGCCGAAAAAACCTCGCGTGATTTGTGCACAAGCCCAAGGTGTTAAATTGGCGACAGAATTTGTTTATACATTTTTTAATAAAACTTAATTATCCGTTTTTTGCGTATACTTAAAGAAACCAAGTAGGAAATACTCTGGTCACCTAAAATACTAAAGCTTTCAATTCGACACAGTTCACTCCGTTTAATTTTTTTTTTTATACTTTCTTGCTAATATAGCGCTATTGCGGACGGCATTGGAACTATCATTCATTGCTTACCACTGGACACTTTTTCAATCTCCTGTGAAAGATTCCGGTCCTCCATTATACGCTTCATACTCTAGGGGTTTGTTAATTATTGTATGCCTAGTGTCCACCACATATTGCAAAATGTTTGCTAAAGTTATTGTACCATTCTTTATACTTTGTTTTAAACTACACACCGCCTCAATACCTTACTAGACACCATAAACACTTAAATTTAAATAAAATCTACTGCCATCGGCTGCCACATTCAAGTTCACCGCATATAAAAATAATGATATATAAAATAGTTATGTCGATATAAATATGAACTAATTTCCCACGCACGAGCAGCGACCGACTAACCCGAAGGCTGGATATAAGAAATAACTACTTCGTGGTCTGAGAATGAAGGGATTCAACTGAGAACTTGAGAAGTTATCAAAAGGCAAAATGTTTGGAGTCTTTTCTAGCTCTTTTTGACTCCTGACCAAATCATTGAGAGAATCGCTGAAATCAACTTTTTGAAGTAAATACGTTAAAGTTCACAGATCTCAGATATGATATTGCCTGAATATCAACTCTTTTGGTCGTACGATTCATATTAAAAGTCGTTGGAATGTTTCAATTCTCAGATCACGATATTAGGACGATTAAAATGGTCAAATACATTAGTTTCCATTGCAAAAAAAAAGAAACAAATCATTTTTCGGGCAGGGTTCGAACGCGCGTTTATAACGGCTTTCCGGACCAACACGGGCGTCTTACCTATTAGAACACCGAACCGAAGCGCGAGCCATTGTTTCAACCAATTGCTTAATTTCTTATATGCCTTAGGTTGGGTATTAATTAAATTCATCTCATCACCCAGCTGAAGTGGCACGGCCATGTTGGCCGTAAGTAAGTAAGTGCAAATGATGTTAATGCAATCATACAATACTAGCAAATCAATGCAAAAGTTGCAGATATATTATCACTCCGAGGATAACCACGCTGTATAACACATCAGTACCCTTACCACGTGACCGTACTTGCTAGCGATAGCAACGATTTGTATGGAGAATAGTACAGTGCCCCTAGTGGTTACTTTGTAGAACTACAATTCTCCATACAAATCCTTTACGCAGTCACTAGCGAGTACACTTAAACTCATGGTAAGGGTACAATTCACTGAATGTTTTCGGGGTTAAGATATATAACTGATATTACTGTATTTTGAATCCAGGACTGGATTTTGTTTTTGTTTTGACCATTTTACCCATCCATAAGCGTCAAGACAGGACCGATAGTTCGAATAAAACTTATCCTAAAAGACAGTGAGTACATGAGATGAGCACACAAAAATACATCCATCCATACAAATTTGACAACTATTGATAATAACGTTGTCCATACAATAATTATTAAAATAGCAATACATTTATATCTAGATTCTGAACTCGCATACAAGTCGAATTATTATGTCAATAAAGTCTAGAAAAATAATTATGATTAAAACGCTGATCTCTTAATACTGGGTCATCAAATGTAAATAGCATCATTTAGGTCATACCATCACATTCTAACATTCTACCAAGTATTTGTGACACGATAGTTAAAATTAAAAAAACGCCTTAATTATAACTATATTTTAAGCACGTGTGATTCACCTTTACATTTAAAAAGAGACGCTGCTATAATAACAGCATAAGTGCGTCCCTCTCGCACTAGCCAAGAGACGTTTTTCAGTTATTGACCCAGCACAAACGTCAGCGGTAAGACATCGCAACATAAGAACGTTTTCCGGACGCATTCCATAAGACCGAGTTTTTGGTCGTCGATTGAAGCCTCAATTTTTTTCTGACGATTGCACCATTACACAAAATTGTTATATTACAAAATATAAAAGGGATTTGAGAATGTTGATTAGGTATATGAGCAAGAGTTTGAGCAAAAACTTACAATACATTGTAACTTATTGTCAAAAACGCACATTAATGCATGCACCTTAAAATAAAGACACATATTGGGGCATACGCCCTAACTTGGCTAAACAGTTTTCAAATGGTACAGATGAAGTGAATAGTAGTTTTGCATCGTATTTTGTCGGATAACCTGTTTTAATGTTTCCATCTCAACTTTTTCATCGAAGTTGATTGAGAAAACATGCTAAAATGAACTTCTGCGAGAAAAAAACGATGGAAAGAAATATAATGGCACTATATTTGTACTTAGGTGTTGTAACCATCAATCGCAGGGTATGAAGTAACTACAGGTGCAATCGTCTTGTCAATGTTAAACACGATTCCCATCTTACCGCATCGAATCTAGACTTAGTAATGACTAGCAATTTGCTGATAGTGCCTTGACAATTTCAAAATTCAGAAATCAACTCTTGTTAAGTCTCTTAAAATTGGCCTTTATTTAAAAACATCAGGGTTTCCGTAATATCGCTTCTTTCATATTATGTTGGTTAATAACGGCTGATTACGATTGTCAAGAATTTCAAAAAGGATTTTTTCTTATAATACATTTTGTATTTTTATGGATGACGTCAACGCAATCCTGCGTCATTTAATCATCGAGTGTGGTCGATACAACAGGCTGTTAGTCATCACTAAGTTAACGTCGATGCATAAGTCATTTAAGTGGCCTCATCAGGCGGCGGCTGCGACATCGCATGTTGTGGATGCCGCGTGTATCGACGCTGGAACGTTGTCGGTTTAGCCATTAACGCCGACTTGAGCAAGCCGCCGGTTAAGGTGTCGGCGTCTTCGCGGCGACGCGCGCAGCCGTATAGGAAACACTTAAGTGGTTTCATCGGGCGGCGGTTGAGGTCTTGCGTGTTGTGGGTGCGGCGTCGGTCGGCGCAGCAACGCCGGTTTAGCTGCAAGCGCCGGTTTGAGCGAGCCGCCAGTCAACGTGAGGTCGGCGAACTTGGCGGCGACGCGCGCGGTGTTCCGCGCGGGGACGGGGCTGTCGGGGGCCGCGGACGCGGAAGGAGACGCTTCTGGTTCGGGCTTCTTGTCTTCGGTATCGCCGTCGGGGACTGGGTTGATTGTGCTGCTGTCCGATGATGATGGTCTGGAAGAGATTTATTTTTGGTCAAAACGGTCAAGTCAAATCGAATCAGTCATTCATTAATAATTTAAGTAATTTATGTACATGTCAACCTCTGTAGTTAATTCATCCATTCCTTCTTTTCGATAATAAATTCAACCCTATGCTTTCTTAACCTTATATTACCGAATAATTTGAAAGTCTTTATTCGTTTCGTATCATGAATGTGACATGTATGTATGTATTGTCTTTCTAACAGTTTAATCAAAGAGGCTGAAACGTAAAAGGACGTTATATAACTTGATGGTACAACCCTAATTTAGTTCTTAACTAAATTAGATATCGTCGGCGTTATGAACTAGCTAGGGCGTTAAACACTAACACTTTGTGTATTGTAATAGTCACTTGTGCGCGGGCCGCTTCTTAAACAGTCGGTGGCGAAGGCAAGCGGCGCGCTGGGTTCTGGCGCCCACGCCGTAAGGTCCAGCACTAGGCCCGTCGCTGCTGGTGCATAAATAATTTACTCACTTGTGCGCCGGCCTTTTCTTTAAAGTATCGCGGTTATGCGCGAAGGTGTCAGCGGCGTCGACGGGCGGCGCGCCGGGCTCAGGCGCCCGCGCCGGAAGGTCCAGGACTAGGTCCGGTGTCGCTTCTGCCAGTCTGCTGTAAATTCATCATATTACTTATGACCAGATTACAGAATAAGATTAAAAGTTTATTCACGTCGGTAACTCGATTTAATTAAATATGGAATTTTCTTTGCCCCTAAACTACGCCATTAATGATGATATACAAACAATACCAATATCTGTTTCATTTTATTGTACACTATTATATATATTTGAAATATTCCGACAAAGCAGGCTTCACATCACAACAGCATATGATGGACAGACGTAACAGCGGCCACAAACACTTGTTTTTTTTTTGTAGCAGTGCAGGAATGCGGTGAATTAAGACAGTCTAGTCATAATGACGAGCAAACAAGACCCAAGATTCGGATCAGGTCACGATTTGTTTAGTTAGGCTGCGAATATTGATTGTTAGCGTCTGAATCGTCTGATAGTTATTGAGACGCCGGACATCGCGTCCAGCTTCAGACTAGTATTGTGCCGTTTCCAAAAATGTCCGGAAACTTTCCGCATTTCGCATACAAAATGAGGTAGCACTTTATACTCTCGCGATTTGTACACATAATACCTATTGAACCAGGTCTATCGCGTTGACGTTTCAACACGATGCCAGTACGTCTGAGACCAGGGCACGTGAAACCGTGTTGAAACGTCAGGCAATGAAGGTAACTCAAAAATATCGCGGTAGACCCAGTTCAATAAGTAATTCAAATGAGGAGTTTCTGGAAATTTTCAGAAATGGCACATCTCTAGTCCAGACCACATAGCTCATACGATAATGTTATTATTATGCGTTGCATAGCTCGTTATTATGTTAGCACTTACCGGCACTGCGCGGAGGTGGAGGGGGCGGGGGCGGCGGGGGACGGCTCGCGGACCTGACGTCACAAGTTACAACATCACTTCCAGTCGACATACAAAGGATTACAGACCACGAGCTGACATATGATTCGAGTTTTATCCTATCTCTCTTGCATTTATGCGAGATTTGAACTTGTCCGATCTCACACAAACCCGAATCCCAATCTAAGAGCTCTCGGGCTGTACATAAAAAGGTAATGAGGGGGATGTCGTCCGCACCCGCTCCGCGATCGTTATAGGACACATCTAACAGTAAGTGAAGGGTATGGGGAAGAGCGATATCCATCAATACCTATCACTTTTAACCTATTGACCGCCAAGCGGTCTAGCAATTTACCGTGCCACTGACGCCAGAGTAAAAAAAAAAGATGTGCCCCAAAATCAACAGGGATTGAAAAATACTTGTAGCGGTTAGAATTACAAAGTTTTTGATCATTGTTTGGACGGCTGTGGCCGACGTGGCGTCAGGGGCACGATTTTTTGTTGACGACCACAGCCGACTGTGGCGGTCAAAAGGTTAATTTATCATAGCTGTACCGTCAGCTGTGGTCATGAAAAAGTCAGAATCTTCTCTTCAATATAATCATTCATCTTTAAAGTACTTACTTTACTTTAGATTGTTTTTCATTTTAATATAAGTTGACATTAAAATCGAATAAAAAATAGACTATCTAGTTTTTATTACATGTTCCTTCCCTGTACCTTTCAAATAATTTACATCTCGCACCACGTAAGTGTGTGTATCTGAAGTCTGAATTGAACTGGCCTGCTGTTTTAGGTGGAAGGTTTCGACGGGCGGAGCGAGTGTTAAAGCTTACTTCAGAGACGCCAACTTGCGTGGTGTAAATTGAAGTTTATGTGTAATAAGACTCGGTAATTTGGAAACTCGACACCAACTTGCGATGTCACTGTATTTAACGGTAGAACGAAATCACCAAATTGTTACGTACCTACACTATGGTATCACACACGTACATTTTTTTCCCTATAGATTTTACCTATCTACGTTACGTTCATACGTACGGATATTAAGATATTTTAAAAAGTAGGTAGCTAATTAAGTTAATCAGTCTACCTTGTTAAGATAAAACGAAAGTAAGTTAATAATTTCTCGATATTTTGCCAAATAAATCTATTTTGAACTAGCGTTCTTAGTAAACACCTGAACTAAGTTTAACCCGAGCGAGCGAGGGTAGCGAAGTAGCTAACGCGCTGGACCGGTAATCCAGAGGTACCGGGTTCGATTCCCGGTCCCTTCCACCAAGTAGCTCGTTTTTCAATTTTTCTTTAAGCTTTGATCTTTGTATTCATGGTTTAAGTTTAACCCATTTCAAAAAGTCTGTTTAAGTAAAAAGGTTTTATTTTAATTGCATTCAACAAATAATATAAATTCGCTGTTATAAAATAAATGATCAAAGATTTAGTTCCTACAAATACTTCATATAATATACTACCACCATAGAAGCAAACGAACACAACACAAGACAAAGCGGATGCGAAGCGACAAAATAAAACACACACATGCAAGAATCAGTTTATTCAATAAAGCACCGTCGAATATACACATAACATAGGTTTATATAACAAGCTTGCTCAGTCTTATATAGGCAACAACACATAAATATTGGTTAATTCCATTAAAAGGTACATTAAAGATGCGATTTTAATTTCATTTGCACTACGTATTCGTTTTTGTACTGTTATAAAATCCTCCGCTCGATTAATTAAGGCCACTTGGTCAAAGAAAATAACATTGTTCATTTTATTTATGACAATCAGTAGCTTAGGATATGAATAGTATAATTATATACTATTTTATTGTTACGATCAGAATGCCTTGGTCGGCCCAGTTTTCTCTGCGCCATCCTGGTTATAACCATTTTATAAAATAAACATTGGCTCCCTTTTATTACATGTTGTCAGGAAAATAAAACATGAGCCTAACAGTACATACTGTAAAAGATCAGAAGTGGGATCTACAAAACGTGCTACATATTGATTCTAAATGAAGACCATCATATTTGAAGCACCTTTTAATGTTGATATACGTATAATATACCAATACACAGATCACAACCAAACCAACACAAAAATAAAGTATGTATGACAACATATTTAGATGATTTTTAATGAAATTGAAACCTTTCACCATTTTAATTTAGTCGGGCAAACTAAAAAGTGCCATGAAACTTGTATATTGTTGGATCATGTTACTTTTTAATTGCATAGAAGTATAATGACTATGATTCATGAATTATTTTCGTATGTACAAAACAAAAGAGCAAGAAACAAACTCTTTAGTTGATGATACTAATCCAGTGATACTTATATAATTAGTACTAATTAAAATTGATGCTACAGCAAAAATAAAATGCATGAAACGAACTAAATAATATCGTTATAATTATAACCAGTGTCTTGTCACATGAGCGATTTGACATTTTGATTAACCGATAAAGTTATATCAATAACCGATATATTTAAAGCGTAGATAAATCTAAACCTATTGGCGTTTTGGCATACTCGAATATAAAAACATAAAATCAGGCAACTCTCATCTAGTTATAAAATTATTTAAAATATCCTAAAGAGATTGATTTGATCAACAACTTTCTTCATAACACAGTTCGTTAACAATAAATATTGTAATGTTTTCATTTATAATTATAACTAACACGTATGCGAATTATGAAAGTCATTTTGTAAGTTGATGACCAAATCCGTACTGGCAGAAAGTAAAAGTATTCTGCAATCACCCAATTATTTATGGACACAACACTACACACATGCAGAAGCTTAGTGTCATAATTAAACGAAAGATACCTCCTCTTTTTCACTCTAATGATACTTAAAGCTTTAATATCAAATGATATAAAACTTTGAATCAGTAGTAAACTGGCTCAAATGCAATTAAACCAGGGACGTCTGTGAAGACAATAATACTCTAAGGTGTCTAAGAGTAAGCTACGTTTATTTTGTACGCCTTATGCTTATGAAATAGGTTAACTTGTAATAAAACATCTACCTTCTGAAATCTTACACAAAATATTAGTTTTGAGATCGTGTTTAAAGACTTATTTCTATTAATGTATTTTACCTACTAAAGGTTTGTGTTTAATTCTCATATTTTTCCTAGTCAGCGATTAAGGTTAGTACCTATATTTAATATTACTGTATTAATATAAAATTATCTTCCGCCAAATATGACACTATCTTCAATTATCCCAAAGCCTTGGCCGATATTACAAACGTATAAAATAATTTTTAAAGTTAAAATACCGTAAATGCAAAGCAAATCTCAATAATCACGAAGTGAAGTCGGAGGAAACAAGATGAACATGTTATGTTTTCTTCCAACTTGTCCTATTTCAATATAAAAGTAAAAAACCTACTATGCATCGTTTATTCACTATATTGGCAATTTAAAGCTAAGATATATTTAATCGTTTATTCTAAGCTAATGTAACTTTTGTCTCATACTAAGCTGATGTCTCTTCTAACCTCAAATTCGTATAATAAAATGCGACTACGTCAGAAAATAACTCAACAGAAAAAGGAATTAATTTGTATTTTCTGCAATCTATTTCAATTTCAAATAGTTTCCACTATTTCAGTTTGTATTTCGAGTTATTCCAGGCAAGCACGGAAATATGCTTCAGCCAGAATCAAATATTTAAAATCATACAATAGTTGCAACGAATATAAAATAGAAAATAGGGTCAAAAACATAATATACATACATTACATACATCATTTAAATCTAATTACGAACGTATTAAAGTCATAAGTAGTATCTTGTTCAGCTCGGTCAAGCACATTAATATATTATTTAGATCGATGTGGAATAATTCTCAATAGTTGATCCTATTTTCCAGTTACGGTCATAACGAATTTGGGAACAAGTTCGAGCGTAGCATCCACAAATATACATAGATAGACTACTAAAACCAGTAGATAGACTACTAAAACCAGTAGATAGACTACTAAAACCCTTGCTTTTAGCTTCGCCGTAGTCGGGAAAAAACCCTTAGTATTGATTGCGAACCTCAAATAAATTACACTTTCTGTTCTCAGTCCATTATGAGGTATAAATAAACTTGGATTTGTTTTATAACAACTGCATCACTACATATTATTCCCAAATTTGTTGCGACTACACAGGTAATCTACATCGAATTGGTGTGTATGTCTGTGTGTCTACACAGCCGTTTCGAGCGGTACCTGTGACGCGGGCACCGACTGCCGCCGCCCCAGGCTCGCGGATCTGTCAACAAACATACATCATTTAATCATTTCATCATCTCAATCTAATCTACCCGATTACGACTTTCGTTAAGACAAATTCAACGCGTTTTACTGCAGGTTACTACGTGGGAACCGAATCCACGCCTCTGTTATACCCACAGACAACCCCCACTAGACGGAGCATGTAAGGCGAGTATTAGGCGACCCGCGCGCACCAACGATATGGTACGGCAGAACATTAAAGTATCAACACGGCGGCCACCGTTTAGTTGCGTCCATGTTTATGATCCATGCGTACGTCAACGAAAAAAGAAATTAAATAAATAACATGGTAAATTGTAGTGTTAAGTGGTGTAGAGAGACCTCATAAACATGGACGCAACTAAACGGTGGCCGCCGTGTTGATACTTTAATGTTCTGCCGTACCATATCGTTGGTGCGCGCGGGTCGCCTAATACTCGCCTTACATGCTCCGTCTAGTGGGGGTTGTCTGTGGTTATACCGGAACAGCGTCCTCAATCCTTTAGACCATCAGACCGCTTGTACTTCGCGTCGAATGTGTCATACTTAGCATAACTGGGGGAACGCCATATATTTCGGAATTTTAGTGATACTAATTTATTTTACTGGCAAGGATACATTTTTGGTAACTGATGTAAACAAAGAGGAAACAGGACTAAATATTCCGCTCAACTTAAATTCATAATAAGCCAAGACTATCCAGAGTGAAGAAAGTCGAGTTGTGTTTTTTCAAGTTTTGTATTTATTTCTCAAGAAGAACGAAGGATTGAGCATTCCGGTAAACAATCCAAACAAATGAATTTGGTTGACGATAAATCCTTGACAAATCGCTACTGACCTTTAATAATGCAAATATATGACATATCACATTATTGCCATATGAAAGCTGTTTGTAGCGCCAGTATCCCTGGGCAAGACCGACACTTGTTAGGCTCTACACTCTCTCACAAAACTAAAGTAAGGAGTTTAAAATTAGTATTGCCCTTACCTCCTTTCGATAGAATCTCTATCCCTTTCTCGCCATTCACCATTTTCCCCGTCGTCGCTTATTTCATCTGTCAACAAAAATATTAATTTAACAAATGTACCAATGCATTCAATTAATATTTAGGTATTTTTTTAATAAATGAGTATTTCGACCATCTAATTCTATAAATATTATTATTAACGCATTCACTACCGCGTAGCGCTACGGGCTACGCTCGTAGCCGATAACATGGGAAAAACCGTATATAGCGAAAACTTACTACGAGCAGAGCGCCCGGCTACCGGGTTGCTGGTGTCGAAAGTGTTAAACAGTTCTATCGATAAATTGAGGTATGTATTCCTTCAGAAAAGAAAGAATCTAAAAATCTTCTATTCATATCTACATATATCCTAACATGTACACGCGGTGTATTTATAAAAATATTAGCATAGTTACGGATGTTCATTTTGATTTCGATATAATATTTGGATGAGTGCATTTAATTAATCGTTTCTAAATGTTGATTCCTAGTGTTAATTCGCGAGTTAGCGATCAATTAGCTAGCAATTAACTACTTACAAAAAACACACTATTTCGTGAGTGATTACATTGTGAAAGTTGCTCAGTGTGTGTGGTCTGATCACACCAATAACTCCTGCTCATAACTCCTGTCTCCTGCTCATGAATCTGACAAGTACTTATATAAGTTTTTGTATATCTTCGTTTATTAATAACACAAGGCTCCTAGAGCTAAGCCAATTTGTGTGAGTTTGTCCGATATGTAATTTTATGGCGCTTTCACGTGACAGTAATAAAACACTAAGCCTGGTTCAAACCCCATAGTAGTTTGACATTACTATCCGAGAGTAAGCGTTTCTGGTGGCCCTGCACTCTGTCGTCGTATCCTACGCACCGTCGTCGTTGTCGTCGTCGTCGTCGTACAACGACAGGTCGTCGTTGACGTCCGGCTCGTCGGCCGCGTCGACGTCGTCTGACCCCGCGGCTACACTCTCGCCTTCTTCCGCTACGCTCTCATCTGCGTCGCTACGAAAACAAAGTTAGAACAATTCAATTTATAATTCGAATCTATATAAGTAAATTTAAGCATTCCTTTAGGACTGAACTTTTTCTTATATTGCTACAACATAGTGGCTCCACTTCGCCTGATGGTAAGCAAAAAGGGGAGCCGAAGTCACAAAGGTAACTGACAAGAAACCAACGGTGCTAAGTCAGTTGACACTGCCGTGCTGGCCCAAGAGATGCCTCTTCACGCATCGTTTGAAGGGTCTCATGTTGTAAGAAGGAGGAAATACATGTGCCGGCAAAGAGAACTGAGATTACGGTACAAAGCTTCGATTAAATTAAAGGCACAGTTTCATTAGTCGATGGGGCGCGCATGCGTGTGGAACGTCCAAATTGCATGACATAGCGCCCCAATTTGAGTTTCACCATTATTATTATTATTAAGCCGAGAATGGCAGCTCGAGGCTTTTGCCAATGTCAGTTATGCAGAGGCGCGTTTTAATTCTGCTTGATGCCAAGTTTTGAAAAAAAGCAAGAATATTAATTTATATAAGTAAACAAAACAAAACAGCCAATAGGTAAACAAATCAGAATGCTGTTACATACAACGTAATGAATCAATTATATATATAAAAAAAAAGAGACAAACGGGAAACTAAAGATGAATACTATTATTTTTCATAAAGTCACTTAAAATAGAGATGAATGGTGTGAAAACTAAACGAAGAAGAGACTTGAAATTTACAGGGCGAGGGATGAATGGAGGAAGAAGGTCATACAGAGATGAAGAAAGTCTATTGCATTCAAAAAATAAATGATCCAAATTACCTTCATCCAACCCACATTCACACAAAGAGTTATTTTTAACATGGATTTTAAAAAGAAAGACGGGGTTGAGTTTCACCATGGTATATAAAATAAGGTAACTCCGGAATGACAGGTGACACTTGGTGACATCATTACGCAGTGATTGGTTGGTTGGTTCTGTCAATCCGTTACTGTGTTGCCAGCGATGTGTCATAATACTCCCCAATTGTCTTGTTACCTGTATCTCTCTCTAATCTCATAAAATCGTCAGTGTTTTAAATCAATTATTACGACCAAATAAAATTACTATTACAATTTTTTTTTTACTCAATTTGAATACATATTAGTGACTGAAAAATATTTCTCTTATTTTTATTTTTGTTACGATAAAGCGGCAACTAATTAGTGACGTAAACAAGTGTCACTAGCCAAAGTGCCATACCTTGTTCTTAAAATACCATAAGTTTCACTTTTGTTTTTCTTTTTATCGCTATGACGACGCGTTTGGCGCAGTTTCTAGACACCTGCCTACCGAGCCGGCGGTCCTGGGTTCGAATCCGGGGCAAATATTTGTGTGATAAACTCGAATATTTGTTCCTGGGTCATGGATGTTATCTATATAGGACTAGGTCGATTTGTGTATGATTGTCCCTTGATATTTATTATTTAATCGTATGGCATACATGTCGCATAAAACAAAAATGTGAAACTATAATTTAACATAGCTCCTTCACCCATCGGGCTGCGTTCACACTTGGAGAGAATCCAAGGATACTCCATCGTATTTCCGGTATGGTTAGTTGTAGATGATGAGGTGGATAGTTTGCACAGGAGCTCCGCAATCACATGCCGGTGAATTTCGCCACCCACATTTAAACATGTAATCCCCACAGTTTTTTTTTTTTTTTTTTTTTTTTTTTTATGGCATGTAGGTACCTGGGCCGCTTGTAGAGCGCGTGCGGCGCGATGTCCTGCGGGAAGATGGCGGCGTGGTGCACGATGGTGCGCTTGACGAGCTCGTTGACGAGGTTCTGCGCCGTGAGCTGCGCGCCGCCCTCGCCCCACGCCGCCAGCAGCGTCGGCCCCAGGCAGATGGCCAGGTTCCACGCGTCCATCATGTTGTGCTCGCTGTACTCCGTCAGCTGGGACAGTACTGCCGTCACTGTTACATGTAGTCACCTGGGCCGCTTGTAGAGCGCGTGCGGCGCGATGTCCTGCGGGAAGATGGCGGCGTGGTGCACGATGGTGCGCTTGACGAGCTCGTTGACGAGGTTCTGCGCCGTGAGCTGCGCGCCGCCCTCGCCCCACGCCGCCAGCAGCGTCGGCCCCAGGCAGATGGCCAGGTTCCACGCGTCCATCATGTTGTGCTCGCTGTACTCCGTCAGCTGGGACAGTACTGCCGTCACTGTTACATGTAGTCACCTGGGCCGCTTGTAGAGCGCGTGCGGCGCGATGTCCTGCGGGAAGATGGCGGCGTGGTGCACGATGGTGCGCTTGACGAGCTCGTTGACGAGGTTCTGCGCCGTGAGCTGCGCGCCGCCCTCGCCCCACGCCGCCAGCAGCGTCGGCCCCAGGCAGATGGCCAGGTTCCACGCGTCCATCATGTTGTGCTCGCTGTACTCCGTCAGCTGGGACAGTACTGCCGTCACTGTTACATGTAGTCACCTGGGCCGCTTGTAGAGCGCGTGCGGCGCGATGTCCTGCGGGAAGATGGCGGCGTGGTGCACGATGGTGCGCTTGACGAGCTCGTTGACGAGGTTCTGCGCCGTGAGCTGCGCGCCGCCCTCGCCCCACGCCGCCAGCAGCGTCGGCCCCAGGCAGATGGCCAGGTTCCACGCGTCCATCATGTTGTGCTCGCTGTACTCCGTCAGGCTGGGGGATAATAATGCAACGTCACTTTTATTGTTCACTTAAAGGTTTTACATTCAACGTAGTCGAGTAAAGTGTTCTATAACCATCCGTGAACACGTACCTTATTCGTGTGGCGCGGAGATAATCACATTAATGGGTTATACTCCGACACAAGGTCCGACTCAGTGGTAGCACACCTCGGACAATGGCGATCAAATGTATGAAAGAAACGCGTTGCTACGCACACAGTCTAAACTCGTGTAGGTGAACGCGTACCATGCTTGTGTGAGTGAGATAAGACATGCTAGGGTTGCCGCCATTTTGAACGCGCGAATCGGGAACACAATGTGCTGCAATATGAGATGACCTTGTAATAGCGGCGTCGAATTAATTTTGTGTGCTTATAATTAAACTAATGTTAAACTACGATTTCTAATTCCGCCCGCGTTCAAATTGGATAACCTCAATGACTAAAAACTCATTGCGCGAATTAGGAAGAAATAAGAATCATACATATTACGCTGTAAGGTGGGTATCGAAGCTCGATTTATACAAATAGTTTCCTATTTTGAATCAGTATAAACGAAGTAACTAAATTTTTGTAAGGAAATTCAGGCCACCAAAATATTACGTAAGTTGAAAACATGATTTTTTGTTCATATATATATTGTGTTGTTTTCAGTGTGATCTGATAGGTTTAGGTCGAAAACGGATAGGGCAAAAAAAATACTAAACATAAGTACCTATTGTAAGTTGGTTTTCTACTAAAACATAAAACACTTTGAAAATAACTGGGTATGTACTTGTCTTGATTCATCCAATGGGAATCTGTAGAACTTTCTTTTATTTTTGTTGTGTATAGAGCTTAAACAACCGTACACAGCACAACACACGCCCATTACAAAAGTATTTGTTTAATATTTGAATATTATACGTGGCCTCCGCTCTGCGTACCGCGTCGCGCGTCGTCGCGTCCCTGCCAGCCGGTAACTGCGAGGTAACCGAGCGCGGGTGGGCGGCACTTCCGGGGGGAGGCAGGGAGTGTCCATACTGTACGTTAGTACTCTTTATTATACTGTGGTGGTAGTGAGGGCTAAACAGCCCTGTTATAGTTCAAGTCATGTTTAAATAAAAATATACTGGGATAAACTAACACCGATTACTCCTATTTATTTAGTCTTTATTGCACAAAATTAAAGCTTATTGTACAAAAGGCGGACTTAATGCCATAAACACTTGTGACTCCTCTGATGTTGCAGGTGTTTATGGGCGACGGTAATCGCTTTCCATCAGGCGATACGTTTGCTCCAATCAAACACTTATTTGAATAAACTTCCATCCTTACAATAGAATAGAATTGCCTAAACCGCGATTCTACCAGATGTTGACTGTAATACCTCTAAAGTGTTTTTGTAACGCTGGTAGCGCCCAGCGCCTCGCGCCTTTTTCATTAATTATACCTCTAGCTGAGACAGACGCTTATACTTGTGTCACAGATGTCTGTGACACGTGACTTTCTAGCGCGAGGAATATTAAAATGAATGAATGAAACCTACCTATCTCTTTCTTCGCTGTACTGTGAGAGAGTGAGCAGCAAGGCGACAGGAGTCGTGGCGTAGTTATGTCAGACGGGCAACTAACATGAAATCAGTATATACACTTACTGCGCGAGGAAGGCGAGCAGGTACCGCAGCACGAGCACGGAGGAGGCGGGCAGCGTGGCGAGCAGCTCGCGCATGCGCCGCACGAAGTCCGCGTCGCCGGGCAGCGCCGCCAGCCGCAGTATATACACTTACTGCGCGAGGAAGGCGAGCAGGTACCGCAGCACGAGCACGGAGGAGGCGGGCAGCGTGGCGAGCAGCTCGCGCATGCGCCGCACGAAGTCCGCGTCGCCGGGCAGCGCCGCCAGCCGCAGTATATACACTTACTGCGCGAGGAAGGCGAGCAGGTACCGCAGCACGAGCACGGAGGAGGCGGGCAGCGTGGCGAGCAGCTCGCGCATGCGCCGCACGAAGTCCGCGTCGCCGGGCAGCGCCGCCAGCCGCAGTATATACACTTACTGCGCGAGGAAGGCGAGCAGGTACCGCAGCACGAGCACGGAGGAGGCGGGCAGCGTGGCGAGCAGCTCGCGCATGCGCCGCACGAAGTCCGCGTCGCCGGGCAGCGCCGCCAGCCGCAGCAGCCGCTCCTGCAGCTGCGGCGGCAGCAGCGGCGGCCGCAGCTCGCGCAGGTACAGCTTCAGCAGCCCGCACACCTGGAACAGGTCACCAACTATCAGTCAACACACTAACTCTTCGGGTCATAGTGAAAACTTTACCACTACTGCCCTCTGTGGGAGCGATACGGAGCTTCACGTTGAACTAAAAGCCAAAAAATACATCAAAACCGAGTATCCGGTTCGAAGGACCATGTACAAAATGCACTCTGGTCTCGAGGGGATAGAATCAAACACTGAGATGCAACGTATGATTATTCATTGAACGCTACACATATCGACAAAATAACAATAATCATTTGCAGTACTTATGCATTTTGCAAAAAACAAACTGTATCATTGTTACTTCTTCATGCCCAAACGGCTGAAGCAATTTGGTAGGAAGGTGGAACCTGGAGCCAGTGGACAGGTATCACTCACAGAGTTGATGTCGGAGGCGTCTCGCACGTGCGCCAGCGGGTCCTCTCCCCTCTCGAAGGGGGGAGGGCCTGCATCTCCTCTCCACCTGGAGCCAGAGTATGGACAGGTCTACACTTACAGAGTTGATGTCGGAGGCGTCTCGCACGTGCGCCAGCGGGTCCTCTCCCCTCTCGAAGGGGGGAGGGCCTGCATCTCCTCTCCACCTGGAGCCAGAGTATGGACAGGTCTACACTCACAGAGTTGATGTCGGAGGCGTCTCGCACGTGCGCCAGCGGGTCCTCTCCCCTCTCGAAGGGGGGAGGGCCTGCATCTCCTCTCCACCTGGAGCCAGAGTATGGACAGGTCTACACTCACAGAGTTGATGTCGGAGGCGTCTCGCACGTGCGCCAGCGGGTCCTCTCCCCTCTCGAAGGGGGGAGGGCCTGCATCTCCTCTCCACCTGGAGCCAGAGTATGGACAGGTCTACACTCACAGAGTTGATGTCGGAGGCGTCTCGCACGTGCGCCAGCGGGTCCTCTCCCCTCTCGAAGGGGAAGAGGGCCTGCATCTCCTCTCCACCTGGAGCCAGAGTATGGACAGGTCTACACTCACAGAGTTGATGTCGGAGGCGTCTCGCACGTGCGCCAGCGGGTCCTCTCCCCTCTCGAAGGGGAAGAGGGCCTGCATCTCCTCTCCACCTGGTGCCAGAGTATGGACAGGTCTACACTCACAGAGTTGATGTCGGAGGCGTCTCGCACGTGCGCCAGCGGGTCCTCTCCCCTCTCGAAGGGGAAGAGGGCCTGCATCTCCTCTCCACCTGGAGCCAGAGTATGGACAGGTCTACACTCACAGAGTTGATGTCGGAGGCGTCTCGCACGTGCGCCAGCGGGTCCTCTCCCCTCTCGAAGAGGGAAGAGGGCCTGCATCTTCTCTCCACCTGGAGCCAGAGTATGGACAGGTCTGCACTCACAGAGTTGATGTCGGAGGCGTCTCGCACGTGCGCCAGCGGGTCCTCTCCCCTCTCGAAGGGGAAGAGGGACTGCATCTTCTCTCCACCTGGAGCCAGAGTATGGACAGGTCTACACTCACAGAGTTGATGTCGGAGGCGTCTCGCACGTGCGCCAGCGGGTCCTCTCCCCTCTCGAAGGGGAAGAGGGACTGCATCTTCTCTCCACCTGGAGCCAGAGTATGGACAGGTCTACACTCACAGAGTTGATGTCGGAGGCGTCTCGCACGTGCGCCAGCGGGTCCTCTCTCCTCTCGAAGGGGAAGAGGGACTGCATCTTCTCTCCACCTGGAGCCAGAGTATGGACAGGTCTACACTCACAGAGTTGATGTCGGAGGCGTCTCGCACGTGCGCCAGCGGGTCCTCTCCCCTCTCGAAGAGGGAAGAGGGCCTGCATCTTCTCTCCACCTGGAGCCAGAGTATGGACAGGTCTGCACTCACAGAGTTGATGTCGGAGGCGTCTCGCACGTGCGCCAGCGGGTCCTCTCCCCTCTCGAAGGGGAAGAGGGACTGCATCTTCTCTCCACCTGGAGCCAGAGTATGGACAGGTCTACACTCACAGAGTTGATGTCGGAGGCGTCTCGCACGTGCGCCAGCGGGTCCTCTCCCCTCTCGAAGGGGAAGAGGGCCTGCATCTCCTCTCCACCTGGAGCCAGAGTATGGACAGGTCTACACTCACAGAGTTGATGTCGGAGGCGTCTCGCACGTGCGCCAGCGGGTCCTCTCCCCTCTCGAAGGGGAAGAGGGCCTGCATCTCCTCTCCACCTGGTGCCAGAGTATGGACAGGTCTACACTCACAGAGTTGATGTCGGAGGCGTCTCGCACGTGCGCCAGCGGGTCCTCTCCCCTCTCGAAGGGGAAGAGGGCCTGCATCTCCTCTCCACCTGGAGCCAGAGTATGGACAGGTCTACACTCACAGAGTTGATGTCGGAGGCGTCTCGCACGTGCGCCAGCGGGTCCTCTCCCCTCTCGAAGGGGAAGAGGGACTGCATCTTCTCTCCACCTGGAGCCAGAGTATGGACAGGTCTACACTCACAGAGTTGATGTCGGAGGCGTCTCGCACGTGCGCCAGCGGGTCCTCTCCCCTCTCGAAGGGGAAGAGGGACTGCATCTTCTCTCCACCTGGAGCCAGAGTATGGACAGGTCTACACTCACAGAGTTGATGTCGGAGGCGTCTCGCACGTGTGCCAGCGGGTCCTCTCCCCTCTCGAAGAGGGAAGAGGGCCTGCATCTTCTCTCCACCTGGAGCCAGAGTATGGACAGGTCTGCACTCACAGAGTTGATGTCGGAGGCGTCTCGCACGTGCGCCAGCGGGTCCTCTCCCCTCTCGAAGGGGAAGAGGGACTGCATCTTCTCTCCACCTGGAGCCAGAGTATGGACAGGTCTACACTCACAGAGTTGATGTCGGAGGCGTCTCGCACGTGCGCCAGCGGGTCCTCTCCCCTCTCGAAGGGGAAGAGGGACTGCATCTTCTCTCCACCTGGAGCCAGAGTATGGACAGGTATCACTTACAGAGTTGATGTCGGAGGCGTCTCGCACGTGCCCCAGCGGGTCCTCTCCCCTCTCGAAGGGGGAAGAGGGACTGCATCTTCTCTCCACCTGGAGCCGGAGTATGGACAGGTGTCACTTACAGAGTTGATGTCGGAGGCGTCTCGCACGTGCCCCAGCGGGTCCTCTCCCCTCTCGAAGGGGGAAGAGGGACTGCATCTTCTCTCCACCTGGAGCCAGAGTATGGACAGGTCTACACTCACAGAGTTGATGTCGGAGGCGTCTCGCACGTGCGCCAGCGGGTCCTCTCCCCTCTCGAAGGGGGGAGAGGGACTGCATCTTCTCTCCACCTGGAGCCAGAGTATGGACAGGTCTACACTCACAGAGTTGATGTCGGAGGCGTCTCGCACGTGCGCCAGCGGGTCCTCTCCCCTCTCGAAGGGGGGAGAGGGACTGCATCTTCTCTCCACCTGGAGCCAGAGTATGGACAGGTCTACACTCACAGAGTTGATGTCGGAGGCGTCTCGCACGTGCCCCAGCGGGTCCTCTCCCCTCTCGAAGGGGAAGAGGGACTGCATCTTCTCTCCACCTGGAGCCAGAGTATGGACAGGTATCACTTACAGAGTTGATGTCGGAGGCGTCTCGCACGTGCCCCAGCGGGTCCTCTCCCCTCTCGAAGGGGGAAGAGGGACTGCATCTTCTCTCCACCTGGAGCCGGAGTATGGACAGGTGTCACTTACAGAGTTGATGTCGGAGGCGTCTCGCACGTGCCCCAGCGGGTCCTCTCCCCTCTCGAAGGGGGAAGAGGGACTGCATCTTCTCTCCACCTGGAGCCGGAGTATGGACAGGTGTCACTTACAGAGTTGATGTCGGAGGCGTCTCGCACGTGCCCCAGCGGGTCCTCTCCCCTCTCGAAGGGGGAAGAGGGACTGCATCTTCTCTCCACCTGGAGCCAGAGTATGGACAGGTCTACACTCACAGAGTTGATGTCGGAGGCGTCTCGCACGTGCGCCAGCGGGTCCTCTCCCCTCTCGAAGAGGGAAGAGGGCCTGCATCTTCTCTCCACCTGGAGCCAGAGTATGGACAGGTCTACACTCACAGAGTTGATGTCGGAGGCGTCTCGCACGTGCGCCAGCGGGTCCTCTCCCCTCTCGAAGAGGGAAGAGGGCCTGCATCTTCTCTCCACCTGGAGCCAGAGTATGGACAGGTCTACACTCACAGAGTTGATGTCGGAGGCGTCTCGCACGTGCGCCAGCGGGTCCTCTCCCCTCTCGAAGAGGGAAGAGGGCCTGCATCTTCTCTCCACCTGGAGCCAGAGTATGGACAGGTCTACACTCACAGAGTTGATGTCGGAGGCGTCTCGCACGTGCGCCAGCGGGTCCTCTCCCCTCTCGAAGGCGGCGCGGAGGGCCTGCATCTCCACCTGGGAGCCCGACACGCGGAAGATGCCCTGGTGCTTCAGACCTGGTCGAAATAAAAACGATGATGAGAAAAATATATGAGAACAGATATATCATTTCCATATATAACGTGTAAAGGTTAGTTCTGCTCTCGAAATAACAAATGCGCGAACATAGGCTCGCAACGCGGACGGGTCGCCGCGCGGCAGCTCGAGCATCGCGCCGCGCCCGAACGTGCCGCGGCCAAAACCGTTCGCTATCGGTTTTCGAAGCCGTATCAAAGGAGATTCAGTTACCGTAGCTGGATATGACGCGCACGCACGAGGTGAGCACGCGCGGCAGGTCTGCGCGCGCGGCGGCGAGGTGGTCGTCGAGCGGCGCGGCGAACTGTCCGCGGCGCAGGCGCGCACTAGACACGTATAGGGCGGCAGTTACCGTAGCTGGATATGACGCGCACGCACGAGGTGAGCACGCGCGGCAGGTCTGCGCGCGCGGCGGCGAGGTGGTCGTCGAGCGGCGCGGCGAACTGTCCGCGGCGCAGGCGCGCACTAGACACGTATAGGGCGGCAGTTACCGTAGCTGGATATGACGCGCACGCACGAGGTGAGCACGCGCGGCAGGTCTGCGCGCGCGGCGGCGAGGTGGTCTGGGAGCGGCGCGGCGAACTGTCCGCGGCGCAGGCGCGCGGCGGCGCGGCGCGGCGGCGAGGGCGGCGAGGCGGGCGGCGCGGGCGCGAGCCGCACCAGGCGCGCGCGCATGCACGCCGCGCGGCTCTCCAGCCGCGCCAGCCGCCCCGCACTAGACACGTACGACCGGAACTTCTGGAAAGGGAACTTATGTGGTGCAACGGAATACAATCATACTTTAAACCTTTGAGCGCCGAGCGGCAAAGCAATTCACCGTGCCACTGACGCCAAACCAAAAAAAAAAAAAGTGCTCCAAAATCAACAGAGATTAAGAAACACAGATAGTGGTTTGAATTAGCATGTTTTTGACCACTGAAATTTTGACGTCAATAGACGTCGTTGGCGTCAGTGGCACGAATTCCCGATGACGTGATTTGCCGTCTTTGGCGGTCAAAGGGTTAAGGAAATCCAAAACAAATGACGATCCCGCATCACGCTATTAAGATTTTTCCTGAAATCATCCCTCTCCATAGATAACTGATATTCTATACAAACCTAAAATTTTATAATAATAAATAACAATAAATAAATATCAGACAACCTTACACAAACCGATCTAATCCCAAATTAACGTCAATAAGGCTTGTGTTATGGGTACTAGACGACGATATACATACTTATATAGATCAATATATACTTAAATACATAGAACAACCATGACCCAAGCACAAATATTTGCCCTGGCCGGGATTCGAGCCCGGGACCGCTGGCTCAGTAGACAAGTGCTTACAAACTGAGCCAACCGCGTCGTCAAATAGATTAGAAACTTCAATATTCAAGCTTGTTGTGTATTAAGATTAGAGTTTGAACAACTTTAATGTGACAGTGTGTGGAGCACACAGACAACCCCCACTAGACGGAGCATGTAAGGCGACCCGCGCGCACCAACGATATGGTACGGCAGAACATTAAAGTATCAACACGGCGGCCACCGTTCAGTTGCGTCCTTGTTTATGATCCATGCGTACGTCAACGAAAAAAGAAATGAAATAAATAACATGGTAAATTGTAGTGTTAAGTGGTGTAGAGAGACCTCATAAACATGGACGCAACTAAACGGTGGCCGCCGTGTTGATACTTTAATGTTCTGCCGTACCATATCGTTGGTGCGCGCGGGTCGCCTTACATGCTCCGTCTAGTGGGGGTGGTCTGTGGTGGAGCACTAACCGCGAGATAGTAGTCCTCCTGCTCCTTCCTGGGCTCCGGGTCGTCGGGCGCCGGCGCGGCGGGCAGCGCCTCGCCGCCGAACAGCCGCGACGCGTCCCACTGCGCCGCGCTGCCCTCCATCTGCCACAACAAACATTAGACTTACATAAAATAATAGTACATCACTACAGAGGCCGGGAAAATGGTGACTGCCTGCCGAATAGGTATAGCGCGCGGGCTCCGCTCTCCAGCTGTTGCAGGCGCTGCGCCAGCTCCGCCTCACCACGACAGACACGTCACCTGTTTGACCAGCTCAGCCTCTGCCGCGTCCAGCGTCTTGGCGCTCTCGCGGCACTCGGCCCGGAGCGCGCGGGCTCCGCTCTCCAGCTGTTGCAGGCGCTGCGCCAGCTCCGCCTCACCACGACAGACACGTCACCTGTTTGACCAGCTCAGCCTCTGCCGCGTCCAGCGTCTTGGCGCTCTCGCGGCACTCGGCCCGGAGCGCGCGGGCTCCGCTCTCCAGCTGCTGCAGGCGCTGCGCCAGCTCCGCCTCACCACGACAGACACGTCACCTGTTTGACCAGCTCAGCCTCTGCCGCGTCCAGCGTCTTGGCGCTCTCGCGGCACTCGGCCCGGAGCGCGCGGGCTCCGCTCTCCAGCTGCTGCAGGCGCTGCGCCAGCTCCGCCTCACCACGACAGACACGTCACCTGTTTGACCAGCTCAGCCTCTGCCGCGTCCAGCGTCTTGGCGCTCTCGCGGCACTCGGCCCGGAGCGCGCGGGCTCCGCTCTCCAGCTGCTGCAGGCGCTGCGCCAGCTCCGCCTCACCACGACAGACACGTCACCTGTTTGACCAGCTCAGCCTCTGCCGCGTCCAGCGTCTTGGCGCTCTCGCGGCACTCGGCCCGGAGCGCGCGGGCTCCGCTCTCCAGCTGTTGCAGGCGCTGCGCCAGCTCCGCCTCACCACGACAGACACGTCACCTGTTTGACCAGCTCAGCCTCTGCCGCGTCCAGCGTCTTGGCGCTCTCGCGGCACTCGGCCCGGAGCGCGCGGGCTCCGCTCTCCAGCTGTTGCAGGCGCTGCGCCAGCTCCGCCTCACCACGACAGACACGTCACCTGTTTGACCAGCTCAGCCTCTGCCGCGTCCAGCGTCTTGGCGCTCTCGCGGCACTCGGCCCGGAGCGCGCGGGCTCCGCTCTCCAGCTGTTGCAGGCGCTGCGCCAGCTCCGCCTCACCACGACAGACACGTCACCTGTTTGACCAGCTCAGCCTCTGCCGCGTCCAGCGTCTTGGCGCTCTCGCGGCACTCGGCCCGGAGCGCGCGGGCTCCGCTCTCCAGCTGTTGCAGGCGCTGCGCCAGCTCCGCCTCACCACGACAGACACGTCACCTGTTTGACCAGCTCAGCCTCTGCCGCGTCCAGCGTCTTGGCGCTCTCGCGGCACTCGGCCCGGAGCGCGCGGGCTCCGCTCTCCAGCTGTTGCAGGCGCTGCGCCAGCTCCGCCTCACCACGACAGACACGTCACCTGTTTGACCAGCTCAGCCTCTGCCGCGTCCAGCGTCTTGGCGCTCTCGCGGCACTCGGCCCGGAGCGCGCGGGCTCCGCTCTCCAGCTGTTGCAGGCGCTGCGCCAGCTCCGCCTCACCACGACAGACACGTCACCTGTTTGACCAGCTCAGCCTCTGCCGCGTCCAGCGTCTTGGCGCTCTCGCGGCACTCGGCCCGGAGCGCGCGGGCTCCGCTCTCCAGCTGTTGCAGGCGCTGCGCCAGCTCCGCCTCACCACGACAGACACGTCACCTGTTTGACCAGCTCAGCCTCTGCCGCGTCCAGCGTCTTGGCGCTCTCGCGGCACTCGGCCCGGAGCGCGCGGGCTCCGCTCTCCAGCTGTTGCAGGCGCTGCGCCAGCTCCGCCGACACGGCCGCCGCCGCCGCGTCCTGCTCCTCGGCTGCGCCGTTCACCAGCTCGCGCATCTCGCGGTCCTGCAACATGTGTTCCCTTAGATTAAACTTCTTTTTTTGGTTGAGGAAATCTTTAATTTATCATGATTGTATTATAGTTGCCGGCAAACATTTAGAACAAAAATGGCGGATCTTTGCTGCGCAGTCAAGGTTATGCTCTAAAAGTTTGCCGGCAGCCGTACTAAGCCTGATTATATTTTATTACTAAGTTGATCAATGTAATGATCCTACCGATTGCGCCAGTAAGCTACTGAATATATTTATTAAATATTTATCTCAACAGAAATATTCGTACAAAATGCGGACTTAATGCCATGAGGCACTCTCTATCAGTCAACCTTAGGGCGAAACAGAAAATTTTCTCTACTATGTAAATAATGTAAACATGAGTTAAAGACGAGGACAGTAAAAGGCAAAGGCAAGGCTTTTTATTTGTAGTGTAGTCTTAAAATTTTGTTCGACGTTGCATACATTTCTCAAAACAAAGTATAACAATGAAGGATAAGGGAAAGTATGATATCGCGAAAAAGCAAAGTTAACTAAAATAGTTATTGTATGGTGGGATTGCTAAATTGTACAGATTGCGTTAAGAGAGAGGAACAATACGCAATTCCTAGAAAATCTAGGGCAATTATTTTTTCTCCAAACAATTTAGATCGCAAAAAACGGATCTGACCTGTTCGTCAGGAGGCGTCCCCTGGTAGGGCAGCGGGCGGGGCAGCGCGAAGGCGGGCGCGTGCGCGTCGAGCGCGCGCTGGCGGTCCTTGAGCGCGTCCAGCGCCGCCGCCGCGCCGCGCAGCGCCTCCGCCGCCGCGCACAGCGCCGCCGCGCGCGCCGCCTCCGCCTCCGCCGCCGTGCGCACGCAGCGACCCACCACCGCCTCGAATCCCACCTCCATGCACTGTACACAACACATTCACACTTTACACTTTATAAATTGAAAAAGGAGCCATCCACCAGGTAGCTCCGTTTTCAATTTTTCTTTAAGATTTGATCTTTGTATTCATGGTTTAAATAAAAAATTGTGGTGTACCCACGTAAAAAAATTAGACATTACATGTTCCATAAATTTATAAAACTAACAGCGCCCTCTCTCGCTTGCTCGTTCACCGCTGTAAAGTGGTGCGGTAAGAATTAAGATGTGTACATTAACGTATTCACATAGAGGTCGCTAAGGTGTAAAATCCTTTCAAATAAATAATGCAAAGATCGACACACAAAAGGCATAAGGAAAAATTCGTCAGGTCTACGTGAAGCGAGGGTAGCGAAGTGGCTAACGCGTTGGACCGGTAATCCAGAGGTACCGGGTTCGATTCCCGGTCCCTTCCACCAGGTAGCTCCTTTTTAAATTTTTTCTTTAAGCCTTGATCTTTGTATTCATGATTTTACACTTTGATTACATATTCTCCAGCTTTTTTAACGTAACTGTAACACTACATTTCGTCGATTTAGATGTGATAAAAATTTACAATCCGGGACTGGGCAAGTGGGCAGATGTAAGACCGACTTCACCCCATGTTGGTAATGTATCATAATGTAAACTACCTGATGTTGAAGAATATTTTATAACTAGACCATACTGCTCAATAAATGAATTATTTTCTAATGCACTGGACAATTAATTAAGTAAAGATATTATTTTGTATTTGTAATTGTGGATACCTATATAATTTAAATATAATGTTAATAATAGAATGTTAAGTCTAAAACTGTGTTTGCATGTACATGTACTTAAAGCAAATAAACGATTTGGATTTGGATTTGATAAATAAATATGATAAAGCTTGAAACTTAACATATTCTTAAATGAACCATATTTATGAATTTTAAGGACATTTATGATAACTATAAGTTATTTAGGAATTTAGGATATTTACTCACGAGCATAATATCAGGGATATCATCGAGGTAGTACCGCTGCAGAGTCGCGTTCGCAGCCTCCAGACTTAGCACATAGTCGGCGCGCGCCCGCAGCGCCTTTGCACGGGATTCACTGTGTCTACCGCGACGCTGAAAACAAAATAAAACTATAAAATCACTTGGAAGACAAAAGACGGGTATCTTTATATTTGGTGCCATGACCAGGATATTTTAATCACTTTGTTTTTGTTGACCGTCGTGTAGCCTTTACCGACAGAATATAAAATCACCTGGAAAATTATAAAGACGAGGAAGACGTATCTTTACAATTGGTGCCGTGACCAGGATATTGTAATGAATTTGTGTTTCTTTTACCATCCTCTAGCTTTTGCCGACAGAGTAGTGTTTAGAAGTTGCCTAAAATTAGAGCCGTTAGACCAGTGGTTCCCGACTAGTGGTCGATGGATAATGGCTGGAGTCTGCCCAAAAATACATTTGGTTCCCGCAAACAAAAATGAAACAAAAGTGGTCCCTGAAAAATGTGTGCAGGTAGCAATCGACATACTACTATACTATACATTCGTCTATAAATGAGCTTTTTAGTAATCAAAATATAGGTCGAAGAATTAGTAGCATATTCGTCGAAGAGATAACAGCATAAACGGAATAACCTTATCCAGCTCTTTATCTAAAGACTTCAGCTTCTTCGGCCTCGGCGGGTCGGCGGCCGCCAGCCGGGTCCTCTGGTCGTATGCGTGTCTCAGCTTGGCTGCCGCAGCGCGCCACTCGGCCGCCGCCGCCGCCTGCGCCTTGCCCGCGGCTGCCGCGTCGGCCAACGCGGCTCCGACCTCTTCATGCCGCTCGAGGACTGGAAACAAAGTTATCATTAAAACCATTCAAGAAAATAACGGGAGGGTGTAGACAGTGGTATAGAGTCAAACCACGCTAACTCGTCCACGTAAATTAACTGTCAAACCATACAAAGTGAGCCAGTTTGACACTTCATTTGCTTGAAAGAATTAGCGTTGTTTGACTCAAACTGCCATGGTAAGGTTATTTGATGGTCCCATCAAATTCTTTCTCTTGCAATGTAAGAAAACTCAACCGATTATAGTTAAAGTTCCTCGGGGTGATTGTTTCCTACGGTCAGCTCCTATATCAGAGACAATGCAGTTGCCTGTCTTGCAACTGTTGTTTTGTCACTAGGAGTGTAAACCTCTTGGAAGGATGGCAGATTGCCAAAGGTTGCCAGATGTTCGTTTGTTAGATGATAACCCTAGACCCGAATAAGCAGCAAGCGTGCTAGCTCTGTAAATCTTTACCAACACTGACCTATGTCTCGACACTTCCGATGAAGCCGCAGGGCGTCGTCCGCGGCTCTCTGTAGTCTGGAAGCCAGCTGCCCTCCGTAGAGTGCCGCAAGCGCCGCGTGATCTTTGGACAGAGACCGCGTGCTGTCTAGCGCGGCCTGCCAGCATGCGTAGGCGCCGGTGAGCGACCATTGCTCGCGTCTGGAAAGCAAAGTTAAAGGATAATGGCGGGAGCACCATCATAAGGTAAGGTCATAAGGTGGCATAAGATTAACATAGTTTATTGTCTAATAGGATCAGACTGACAGTTAGTTACTTATTGGACTGTGGCAGTCTTCAGTCGAAAACTGGCGACCAGTTGGTCGCACAGGATCGGGACAAGAGGCGTGCTCTCGTTTCGGAGGCTAAGATCCTGTTTGGGTCACTGAGCCAAAATAGTTAGTTAGTTAGTTAGTGGCAGTCTTCCTCCGGTGATAGTCTAACCCCACTTTACCTTAGAACTTGTATCAGTCACACCATAACGCACAATTTACCTTTAAACATACTTTTAAATGGCGATGGTTGTCTACCAATTGAAGTCAAATTCTATACACTATGAATGAAGAAAAGTGTAGAGAGATATGCGTTCGGTAATAAATGTTGTTTGGGAAATGACTGGACAGTTTGAGGAATTGTTCGGATTGATTCCTGCCTAACAATGCTTTCATCTTCACCACTTAGATAGTTGGCAGTCCACAACCGGGCGTTGTTCTAGAAATTTCCTTCCTCGCACGACTGCATTGTGGAATGAATTGTCGGTTGAGGTATTTCCCCGATACGACCTTCAAACCTTCAAGAAAAGGGCGAACTTCCAACTGAAAGGCAACGCTCTTGTGACTCTTCTGGTGGCTCTGGTGTTGCAGGTGTCTATGAGCGGTAATCGCTTTCCATCAGGCGATCCGTTTGCTCGTTTGCACCCTACGACATGAAAAACAGTAATTTGTGGCGGGACTCACTTGTGCTTCTGTTCCTTGTGTTTCTGATGCGCCGCACGCACCAACTTGTCGAGCGCTCTTGAGTACTCAGCTTCAAGTTCGGCCCGTCTTCGGCAGTAGTCGTGGAGCTCCGCCGCGACGCCCGCCGCCGCCTCCGCTCGCGCTTCGAGGATGCGGGTCTGCTCTGACAGTTGCACGCGGATATCTGGAAAGAAATTAAAGAATACGTTTAGTACAATTGCTTTGCGATGCATTTTGCTACAGTTTAAAACACTTTGATCGCCAAAAACAGTTTATCATGGTGAAGGAAAACTTCTCCGCAGATTGACGCCGTCATTTGCTGTTGGAGTGCAATATATTTGATTTAGAGAGCTTATCTCAAAATATGCTTGTTTCTTAATACGCTGACTATGCGGTTCAACCGCGAATAAAGAAGAGCTTCTGCTACAGTTTGAGAGAGACGGACAAACGAAGTCACGGCTAGATAGACTAACTAACTTGACAGCATAGTCGTTAGGACGGTATATAATAAATATGTATAATAATATAACGACGTGAAAGTGATCCAATTTTAGGTTGTGTTGAAGCCTGTTATGAAAACTAAGTACTCTACTATTAAGACGTTATCGATCATGCTTCAGATTATAACGTGTGAAAAAAGGAAAATCAATTAAGTTATGTTCATTGTGATCTGTGTGCTATTTAACGTTGGAACACTGAAATAAGTTCAATACTGCGACTGAATCTCATTTTCCGCGAACATGAGTAACGTAATAGCAATTTTGTACGAATTATGTAGTAAAATGAGTAACTGTCCCATATAGCGAGGAAAGGCAAAACAATATGTACGAGGAGCCTCTTGAAGTTATTCTCATATTTATATAAACAAGGACAGGATGAAATGAAAAGGCTGAGGCCCTTATTGCCCTTAGGGAAATTTCCCACTTCAACTTGGAAGGATTTAGTCAAGTTTATTTAAACGGTTATAAGTCTTAAGGGGAACTTTGAAATCTGGTTAGTTGGCATGGCTCAAGTAGGAGTACTTAGTATGATTGCAATGGGCTTTAAGTTAATGACTAACTTTAGCCTAGTTTAGGGATGAAATGCGATTTCACGTCACGTTGTCGCAAAGTGGAACGTTGCGTTTGCGCTAAAGAATTAAATTGGATAGAACCGTTACTAAAATAGGCGCATTCTAAGACGTCGAGTTGCGGAAAACTAGCCCGCGATAACCTATACCTATACTATTTTATCCGTAACGGTTATAACCGAATTTCACGGTTTTATAAGCGGTTATATGGCTCAAAACACAAAATCGGTTTTATAAAACTTAACCCTTTACCGCATATAGAAAAAAAATAGTTGTTTGAATTTGAACCTTGACCTGTGCCAATAAGGTCCAAGTTCATATCTGCCATATATGGCTTCGTATGCGGTAAAGGTTTAATAACTGGATTTCGGTTATTATAGGTTATGGTACTTTGTCGAATATATAAAAATATTCCATCCTAAAACACTTTACTTGTGAGTTTGATCTTTAATTTTCACATAATTTAACTTTAAATTGGCAGTGTCGAAACATAAGTAAGCACAATATACTGAATTTTTTTTTCTAAAATTATTAATTACCTACGTCGAAAAAGTCGATAAGACACAATCCAGCGTTTTAAACTACTATTTCTTTGATTCTTTCATTAATCGGTTAACCGGTTAATCGGTTATTTTTTGTTATAACCCATCGAATAAGCGGTTATAAAATTTGGCCCGTTATCGCATTCCCTAGATTGCGTCGTCATGACAAATTTAAGAGTACAGTGTGTTTGTTGACGACAAATAGGGCTTATTAGCCTTAGGGTCAATTAAATCACATGGCAATCATCTTGCTGTACAACTGTGACCTTGACAGACAAGGATGAAGTAACTCCTTAATTAAAGTATAGGATCACGAGTATGGAAATGGAGAATTATCATCTGACCTAAATAATACTGCCGAAGAAAAACTTTATTTCATTTAAAGTGCAGAAAACATTAAAACGATTTACTACTCGTTTACTCGTCAAATAATTATACAAACTCATCCGTCAATATAAACATTAGGTATGTTAAAATAAATATTTGAAGTTAGAGTTGTATAAGTATATAGATTATGTATGAAAAATTTGGCATTGCTGTTATTTATCGGTTAAACAGGCTTTCGGTCAATGAATGTCTAAATTTATATAAAATTGAGGTTCAACAAACTATTATTACAAAGCCCACGCATTTCTCGATTAAGTAAGTATATGTGAATAGTTGAATATTCAATCATCCATCACACTCGCTAATTAATATACATACGAATGGCCTAATTCTCTGACACTATAAACATGATATCTATTCAAGATTCCATACAAGTGTCCCTGTCAGTACCGTGTAAACACTATCGTGTTAATAATATACAGTATACAGTGAAATAACAAGTCTGTAATATAAATCGCACTAAACCAAAGGAATAACGGTTCAACTAGTCGTAATCAAAATAAACAACATCCATTTTCCTTTAATTGCCAAAGGGTCAACGACCGGGCGCTCCCACAAATCATCACCCTCAATCTTCAAATCGCCCTCGACCGTTGATCGTCTCCCTCGATTGATATTGACGGACCATTTGACGTACTTGCCGTCAAATTATTGCAATTTTTTGTTTCCGCGCTAAATTCGTCCGACCGACGGTTCTCACATAACTCACAACACATTTCATAAGGCCGTATCTCAACTTGCGCGCTTTTTTAAAAATAAGCTTTAATACTAAACATACAGGATGTAATTTAAGTATAGGCACAGAAAATTTATCGTTTTTGTAAAGATATTCTTCATCATTCTGGACTGTCACTACCTCTTAATTCAAACCAATATAAATTTTATAACAATGGAAGAAAAGTGGGATCGCTGTGGAGTAAATATAATTTATTCCAGTAAGTTTATTGCGGTCCCACGGAGGTATGTAGCTGTTAATTTTACATTGTGTTGTTATTAATAGAATTATCTGAATTAAGTAGAATGCGACCGTTAATGTTCCGTTGAGTTGGGTCGGGGAAATGTGTACGTAAGTGCGTAGATAAATAAAATTATATCTAAACTAAAAACTATATTCTGCGCGTAAGACATACGGGCACTTTTACATATTATGAATCAATATATATCATCCATCCATAAACAAATTGATCTAATCCCACTGCTCTAGAAGGTGTTTTAAATATGTTATGGGACACTACGTCGTCTAGTGTCCCATAACATAATACACCTTCATATATACAAATATTGATAAATGCCTGCTTAAATAATATATAGAAACATATAGACCCCGGAATAAATATTCGATTTCATCACACAAATATTTGCCCTTGCCGGGATTCCAACCTAGGATGCTCAGAAGGCAGCTTCGCCAACCGCGTCGTAAAAACGCAGGTACTTTCAGGTTCGTGCTTTTTAATTTGATAATCGACAGTTTTTGCCTGAGGCCATAATCTTCGGTGATTTTATAAAGAAACCATCAAAAGATAGGTTCCTTTTATATAAATCTAAATAAGTTTTCAACGGTTTCAACAAAAGTAATGGTATGACTAAATAAAATATTCGTTGAAATGTTAATTATAAAACTGCAGTGGAAATACTTTACATTATATTTCTTTATCTTTATATTTGCCTGTTAAATAAATAAGCTATGTAGTTGAGAAAATGTACTTCTCATATCATTCTCATATACATTCTTTTTCAGAATGACATTATTGATTAATTTACCTTATCAATAACCCCTTTACGAGAATTATAGAATTCAATTAATTCAATTCAACACAATAACAAATCATTAAAAATAAACCGCACTAATTCCCTGCTATATCAATCCAATTATTTTTTTCCTCTAAAGTCAGACGTCATTTACCACAACAGAGTCACAAATCAAAATACCAATTAATATTATACTGAATACAGATGTAGTTTAGGGTTAAATTGAGACCATTTGGGGAACTCAGTTATGACTTTATAGTTTAAAAGGTATTTATGTTTACAGTCAGTAGAATAGAGAGTGCTCGGTGCTCAGTTGGAGTGAGGGGTTTGAACTATACTCCGACATAAATACAGGGTGAATTTATAGACCGCGCACAGTACGAACAATTATGAACAAAAATTTAACCTGAATTTCTTAAAGAAAATCCCATATCCCACAAATATAAAAAAGCGAAAGATTGTGTATGTTTCTTCCTCCTTCGCGCCGAAACGGCGGGGAGGACTTGCATGAAAGGAACAGAGATGTTTTATATACCCTAAAACGTAACGCACAGGCTACTTTTTTTATCCCGAAAAAGGCAGGATAATGTACCCCGATTTCAACGCGAGCGAGAGAGCGGGGAAAAGCTAGTATTTCTATATAAATAATGTAAAATATATTTTTCAAATCAATCTTTGCCATCAGTTTTAATAATATTATAATTTGTGTATAGAGGACAAATATATTTTAATGAATACTATTGCGATTGAAAATTTTGCTATTCGCCATTTGATTCAAAGTTCGAAGATACTTAGTAAATTACTTAATACGACACAGTGAGTAGTTAGTAAAGATGATAGAACAGTTGAAGAGAGGAACAACAAGCATTATTTATTAAGATCATATAAATGAAAACGTAGACGATTTTTTTGACAATATTACGGGACTTATTGTAGGGACAATCCCGAAATCCTGGGATTGGAAGTTCTAGGTGATACTTCGGAAATTATCCAAATTACGGCCCCGTTTAACGAATCACTCTGTATGATCGCCACTTACGACCTTTTATAAAAGGAGGGCTGAGCATGAACAGGGGCCCGCGGTGGCACTACCGTCCATAATCCCCTCGTAAATATTAATACATTGGAAAGTGCGTTTGTGTGTATTTTTATTGCTAAAATATGACTTATTGTCATTTAATTAATAGGGCATGGAATTGTATTGTTATGAACTAGAATTACAATATGCAGTGTATCCTAAAATGTAGTAGTTGTAGTACCACGTGGAAAAGGTAATACAAGTTATAGATGACATGTAAGTGTAAAGAATAGATCGTGATACGATACAAAAATCAATTAACGAAAATTTGCCATCTTACAAGAGATATGTTTGAATTTTGTATCGTTTCTAAAACATTAGTAGATAAATCCACCTTAAATATACTATCATGGAAATAAAACACCATTAAAAATAATAGTTAGTATACCGTAATCAATTTACAGACCCTTAACAAAAAGTATTTTAGAGTAGGTATTATGAAAGAATATTTTTATTTTATGAAAAAACTGCATTTTACGGTCCAAAGTTCAGAGATTTGCATGAAGTCATGACTTTCAGTACATGTGTCTAATGCCTCTGGTCTTTAAATAAAAAAAAAGGTCATTTAAAAATGGATTCCACTCAAGTTTCAACGCGAGTGAATCCGCGGGTGCACCTAGTTAGTTATAATCTCATTAGCCAGTCGTGTGACTGACAATCATTTAGTTGACTCTTAATGCTTCCGGGATTTCGGGTTGACATTTGATTTATTGAACGAGATAAAAGACTTGAAATAGAAAGGCATTCTTTGCTTTAGGACTTTTTTCAGTGAAATATGTACCTACTGATTTTATATTTTAAGAAGTTCTTTACGGATATTATACATGAATCATATGCAGAAATAAATTATAACTATAATTAATGCAACATAAATTGCGCGATTTTCTATAGTTAAAAAAAATACACTGCTCCGAGAAACAATTAAACAAAGTTTGTAAACCAATAAAACCTATATTCACTAGTTTGATCAAATGTGCAATAATTATTCCAGAGACATTATTCGAAAACTAAATATGTTTGATTTAATGATATGTCACAATTTATCACTATAACGCGACGCTTTGTCGTTATTTTCAGCCATTTTATGGCTTGTTAACTAATATGAATATTGCGTAATTGATTCATAACTGTCACGTTCAACTTGATTAAAAGCGTAAGGCACAGCATTATCAATAACTACACTTTATGTGTAATGGCACATAAAGTTTGCAATTTAATTACAATGATTTTAATTTAACACACATATACCATAATTTATTCCGCGTAAATTGGACATTTGAAATGCCACACAGACCAGTTTCTCCGACTACTTATTAACACGATTATTATAATAAACGATAACGTAACAAACGCTTCTTAATTTACATACACACGTGAACATTTAAGCGACTCTAACGTGAGAAAGATAACAATAAGAATAAATAGTAACTCTGATTTGTAGAGGGAGTCAAAATCTCTCTTAAATCGGCCTTATTCCTTTTTTTTCTAATATATATTGATAATTTCAACCAACTTTTGAAGTGAATAATACTTTTCCCTGTGTTCTAGATAGTAACATAGCTATTTCATGCTTTCATTGCGTGCATTCGAAAATGAGTAAAAAAAAAAAAAACAGTTTCCTGCATGAATGTTGTCGATTTCTAGTATTTATCAATGAAAGATTCAAATTGTAAGTTTTAAATATATGTATACCAATAAATCGCAATAGCCCTGTTCTAAGTAGTAACATTGATAATATGTTAAGAAATATGTTTAATCATAACGAAAAATATCTAAAACTATCGAATTTTTGAACGGATAAGGAATAGAGCCTTAAATACCGTTTAAATAAACTTATAGGCATGAATGTATCACATACGACGTTTTGATACTACAGACTAAATATTTAAAAGGATCTACATAGGTCTAGTAATATGAAACTGATTTCTAAAGCCACATTGAAACTCCCCCATCCATAGACTCGGAAGCTTTTAATCTAATTGTTTTAAAACGAGGGGACCAAGGAATGGCGTATATGCCTATATTTTTTTAATTTGATCGAAGAAACAATGGACTTTGATGTTATCTAGATTAGTAAAATGTGCTTTGTATGTTATTCAAAATATTTTTTAATTAGACTATAGACTTTTAAGATGCTATTGTTGAATATGACATTTCTGTGAAAATATTTAAGCGCTTAGGTATTGCGAATGTAATTTTGCTGATTGTGTAAGAATGGTTTATGCATAATGGCATTTGTACGAGTGTAGTGTACAATCAGAGATAATTTAATAATAAAGATTATTTATGCCGTGGTTGAATTATGATTCTCCTGAATGGTGAATAATATAATAGATAATACTATTTGTAGGTACACCTAGTATTCAGAGAATTCGTTTAAAAACTTGAGTGCAAAATGCAAAGATCGATATGTAAAGAAAACAATTGAAACGGATCATAGGTTTATCGCCTATAATATTTCTTATTTGAGCCCCCCGGTTCAACTATTTATTTAAATATGCAACAATCTCAGAACCCGAAGAGAACTTTATATTTATTCATAAATAAAAAATCCGCTTCGCCCGCTTGCGCGTCGGCCAAAATATCATATTTATTTACCTCGACGTTTTGGCATACCACGTCGCCATGTACTACGCCGTTATGTTTGTAAACACAGCCTCATACATTTACCGAATGACCCCAGGTGCCCCGCAGGTGTCAACCAACCATCCGTCCATGTCGACTGACAGATGAATCGTCCCCATTAGACCCTTTTCACCCAACTACAATACCCCATACAAAAGGATGAAATTTAATAGGATACATACGAGACTTGTGACCTTCTGTCACCGAACTGATCAACAAAATATCCCATACAAAAGAACGAAATTTAATAAGATAAATACGAGACTTGTGACCTTTTGTGACCAAATTAAATAGGACTCTAAAGGTGGTTGGATTCCTTGCATTGTATTGTAGGAAGGGTGAAATTTAATAAGAGGGAAATCTGAGTTTTCTGCATTCTTAGGTGAAAGTTTGAGATTACATTGTTGGGACATTTATCAGTCACATCACATTACTACAGTCAGATGCAAAAAAATGTATGCTTGAGTACATACCAGGATACTTTAGTCTAAGTGCACAATGTACATCTTACATTTGGCAAAAGTTAGCTAAAAAGTAAAAGTTAATCGTACTTTCATTAAAATTTAAACAAGTATTCAGACAAAACGAAAGCAAGATCTACAGGAGTGAAAGGAATCATTACCAGTATTGTATGCATACCTACATATATGTACATATAGGTATTGCTTTTTCAGTTCCTTTTGGATTTCGATTACGACACAATTTTCGAGACAATAATTTAAAAAAATCTTTAATTAAACGTTTACTTATAACGTTAACTTAGAAAAGCATTGAAGATAAAAGGAACTATTTCCTTTTGTGTCCTCTTACGTGTCCCAACGGTAGAATCAAAATAAACAAACGACGAAGATGACATATTCGACTACACACAACACCGCAGCAAGGATTACAACCGCCAATCCGACCAAAACATTGCCTACACCCACTACCACAAACCACTATACAACTCAAACCCTTTTATAACTGGCCGGTTATAATTGATAACTGAAAGCATTTTGCATTACAATAAGGGATGTAACCAGTAACAAAAAAAAGTATAAGTGAAATTGTCTATCGGCAATCTAGACTTTATAATCAACGTACCCCAGATGCAATACGAATAGACGTTTATGCAGTTAATGCACTCTTGGTTATACAAGCATGACAAACTGCAGGTATTTGTACCCGCATCCCGTATGTCACGGTGCAATTAAGTGATTGTGTTCATGCTATTCTGTTGTTAAGTCGGGATTTCAAGCGCCCAACTAGCAAAATTTTATCTTACAAATATCCTAAGACCAAATTTTCTTTGCTCTTACAGTACACTTTCAAACGTTTTTAAGTGTGGAATTGGGCGCACTTTATAAGAGCATTTCTGCTTATAGTTGTTTTATAATGGTCTTATTAAGTGTGTTTTTAATCCTAAGATCATCTTGCTAATGCTGTTGTAAGAAAAAATAGACTTACAAGTATCTTACAGTGGCATGCTGTAAGGTTAATAAGTCTTTGAGTACTCTTACTAATGCCGTTGTAAGTGATTATCCCCTTATATTCCTCTCTGTGATCTCATTGTAAGAGTATTTAGCACAACCTGTCGAAGAGGCCAGAAAACGTTTTCGGATAAAGTGAAATATAAAAAAATATAAAAACCCAGGTAAGTCTATATTTTTATATGTACTCTTAGTAAATGCTTACTGTTATTTCTTTGACTGCAATTTATCTTGGTATTATATTGATGAACAACTTGCGAAGTACATTTCCTCGATAGTTTTGTAATACTATTAACAATATTTTCACGGGCCCTTCTGGAATGTCTCTAAAATATTAATTATTTGTTAAATTATTTGTGAAATTGAAATGTGTTTCAATAAATGACACTGTAAAAACACTTAAAAGTACAATTACTCTTGTTTGAGATGCATGTAAGGCTGATATTTCTTATTTAACTCTCGTTAAGTCAATGTTAAGCCTTTCGCTCTTGTTAAAAACTTATCTGAGGCTATCTACCTGTGGACATGGTGGCCATGTTAATGATTTTAGGGTTCCTTATGAAATTACTGTCAAGATTGACATGTGTAGTATTCATTAGTTGAAGTTGAAGAGAATGGAAATTTAATTACTTGTTTTAGAGTCGCAGTTATAAAGTTGTGTCACTATCTGCATCATTACTTGAATAATCTGTCTGATTTTCGTCGTCAGGACTACTGTAATTTTTAGTTGTACGGAACCATCAAACAAATCGCTAGTTTCAACGTTGGATCTTGTCAAGACTTGTAAAGACTCTGGCTTTTGTACTAATTCAGCCAATCTTTTATTTACTTTTCTTCGATATTCTCCACTTCTTTTGAATCGCTTCCATTTATGTAATTAAATATTTTTTTTATGAAATGATCTCGGCAAAATAAATTTAGGTTATATCAGCCATGCGATACTGTTAATAAAGACTGCAAAAGGTTCTTGTAAGGTACATTGATCTTATAAAAGACTTATAACATGCTCCTACTCTTACATCTGGCTTAGACAAGACCAAATACACTATAATTGGTTGGTTTTAAAGAAGTTGTATACAAGGCTTTAGTAAGAGCAAGAAGTCTGATAAAACACTTACTGCAGACTCAACTAAGAAAGAACTGACTTCTAAGGTGCTTTACTAACTGTAAATAATGATCAAGGTCATTTAGTCTTATGAAATGCACTTGTAAAACCTAAGTGCTGATAAATATTTTAGAAGAATTTCTTATAGACGTCTACCAGATTACGTAATAAGTTTAAATATTCTCAAGACCAATTAGGCTTATAAAATGCACTTGTAAAACCTTTGTTCTGATAAATATTTTATAAGAATTTCTTATAAACGTCTACAAGAGTACTTAATAAGTTAAAATTACTCAAAACTAATTAGTCTTATAAAATTCACTTGTAAAACCTTGTTCTGATAAATGTTTTAGAAGAACTTCTTATAGACGTCTACCAGATTACGTAATAAGTATAAATATTCTCATGACCAATTAGGCTTATAAAATGCACTTGTAAAACCTTTGTTCTGATAAATATTTTATAAGAATTTCTTATATACGTCTACAAGAGTGTTTAATAAGTTTAAATGTTCTCAAGACCAAATAGTCTTATAAAATGCACTTGTAAGATATACCTTCTTAGTCAGGATATATATAAACCTTTTATAATGTCTTAGTTCTTATAAAGGCATGTTTATACAGCAATTTTGCTAGTTGGGCGGAATGGGATTAATTTGAATGGAAAGCCAGGCTCGCCAACATGGAGCGCAGAACCACAGATACAGCATGTTGTATATGTATAGCTAGGTAGGTTGTCTGTGGAATTTTGTGGAATACTAATCCAGGAATTTCAAATTTAGAATGCCGGTGCAGACAAATACTCTGAATTCACCGTTCACCTTACTGCTGGTCGGTATAACTATTACATATCTAATGATTTAATTGCATAAAAATAGAACAGGTAGGTGTTTTTGGATATGGTTATGCATTAGCGACTCAAAACGCCCCGAACTTCAAGTACCTACACCACAACACAGATTTCATTCCGATTTGTTTTTCTCCGCTTAGGCTTGAATTTGACTTGGCCCTATTCAAACATTTTCTTTACATAATAAACAAGATGTTTCATTATTACGAGACTTGAAAAAGAAAATTAGCCAAGTTAAATGTTAGACTTAGAGACGTTTCTGATCGTCATCAGAATAATATTAAATTTTGTGTAAATTCAGCAAAATAAACAGCTACTATTATGAATTATTTTCAGATTCTATTGTTCTATAAATAATTTAAGACCTTACTTTAATGATAAAATCCGAAAATTGATACAATACCTTACAATTACAGTAACAAACCCCTCGTCTCACATCTCACATCCCTCTATTCGTCTATTCCTCTTGTCTATGCTCTCTATTTGTCTACGAACGGAAGCCGAGGGTGCGATAAGGGTATTGGGCTAGGTCAGCCCTCCGACTGATAACCGACGCATCCGCCCTCTGCCTTGAGATAAAACGGTCAGGGATCGCGGAGATAATTTTTGGATGAGTGTGTGAAAAGACAAAGGAATTGCGTCAGTTTATTGTGTCTCAGTATCAATGTACTTACTATAGTTTGGTTATTATTTAAACAAATATTTGTGACAACACAGGACCCATATAACGTCAATCTGCGCGACCTATTGAATTTCATAAAAAAAAAAACATGACTTAGTGGTTTTTCAAGTATCTATAAACGTTTTTCACTTTCTATTTGATACAATTGAGTTCATGTTATATTTTTTCTTATCACGGTGTTGAAGTATTTAACGATAATAAATCATTACTCAAACAGTAACGTACTAGGTATTTTTTTGTAAAGCTGTGTTGTGACTAAATCTTGCGTTTAGATTCATGTGCTATTTCTGTAAATTGGTAGAAATCGATAAAATTATAAAGAAAGAACAATAACACAAACTATTATTTTACATAGAAAGCTCCAGTGAGTCCGACGGCTCGTAGCTCAAAAAAATATTGATTTACACAAAATAAACAAAAATATATTCAGGTTTGAAAAAAAGTTCTTCGATAAAATCGATTTGATCAACCATTCATAATCGTTAGATTTGACAAACAATATGTCTTTGCTACATCACTACAAACATTAACAGAGAACTGTCAAATGTGTTTAAAAATCATACACACTGTAGTGACAGACATTTTAGTGAGTTTTGAGCGTCGCCTGGTGACAATCAAGTCACTAAAATTACTGTCACTATTTTTCAAAACCTCTAGTTTGTAGATTGATACAGAGATACGAGCTTTGTTTTAAGTAGGTATTTGATAATTAGTGAGTTTCGGTTGTCAACAGACGTTATGTAAATGTTGACACTGTTCGGTTTTTAATTAGAGAACAGCGACGTTTACGGGTTGTTACGCGTCTGTTTGTTGTTCTTCTTATCTGTTAGTTACTTTATTATAGTTGTGTACACGTGTCCTGATTGGCAACGTTATGAAATAATGTATAAATCATTATATATTTAGGTATCAGCTTCATTCTAAAGTACATCAAAGTGTTTTTATTATTTATGTTTTTGCGAATTCTGCAGTAATTCGAGTGTGCTTTCAGATATCGCCAAATAAGCGATGTCACAGGTATATCGAAATTAACAGTAATTAAAACACGATTGTTGCGAATAATTCACGTTCCTCCCAGTCAGTTGGTGCTTGATATCTATGGCGTCGCATTTAAATGAAGACGCAAGATTTAAACGAATAAGGGTCCTAGTAGCGAACAGCTGCGTGAAAGTAGCAATGTAACCTGATTCAAATCGATTTGTTTATCCATATTAATCATTACCTAAGCTTAGCTTGACACTTCACGAAATAGTATTTTTTCAAATATTGATGTACCTTACCATGTCTTTCTTTTAGCACAAAAAATAAACGAGAAGCAAGTAAATGTTTACCTAGTATTCAATTTTAGCCAACTGAAGTACCAGCCTAAGTGTTAATATAATGCATCGCAGTAAGCAACATGTCCTCAGAGAAATTCCTGAAAGCAATGACTATTCCTTTCTTGTCAAGAGATTTAAACGATCATAAACACGGGTCTTACAATCACGAAGCCGGCAAACCAGATTCCGAGCCAGCCATATATCCAGTCGCTGACAAAAGACTACTTTGAGTGCTAGGAGATGTAAATATCGAGGATTTACTACCTAGAGGCGAAAACAAACGTTTTCTGAGCTCCAATGCTCATACTAAGGAATGTTTTCTTATTTGCTTGCACATAAATGCAATAGTTTCTTTATTAGTATCCAAAAGTAACAACTATTTGAGATACTTTCGACATAATTATATTTTACTGGATCTTTAGAATTGAAATACCTTATTGGCGAAGTCTTTCAAAGAGCTGTTTAAGTAATTACTTAGTTTTTTATGAACTAAAAAAGTAATATACTCAGTTTGTTTTTGTACATTAGCTTGTTATCGTTTCGATCATTAAGTATATGCGTCCCTTTCTTATAACAGCTGAGTAAAGGTGAACGATACTCGGAATCGGTATCGAAAATCGACCGGAGCATACCGGGACCGTTAGGCAATTTTAAAACAATAAAAAAAACGGTACACATCTGCCAAACTGCACGTGTGTATTACAACACACACACATCATACATACGTGGCTACGATTCCAGTGGAAATGGATAGACTCTGAATGTGTTCTCTTTATTATAGATTATAATTTATATTAAAATCCAGCCAGGTGTCTGCCACCATCTCTCTAGTTACATGCAGGTGCGCTTGCAATTCTTGCAACACTTTTTTTTAATTCGCAATCAAAAAACGGCACTGATACATTCAGCCAGCGTTCCCATCACGAAACAAAGCACAGTTCGCGGCTTTCCCAAGCTTCTCACCAAAATAAAAAAAAACAACGGTTATAATTAGTTATTGGCATTTACACAACGTTTTTGCAGCTACTAATAGATCATAACGGGCCATTTCTGCCGTCTCAACCGGTTTTAGCTGCACTCCTTGGCGTTCGAAATTTAAAGTTTTTTTTTTTTTATCGTACCAGGGAAGGCATTGGCGTCGTCCGGAGGTCCCCACTCATGGCGTGGCTGCACGATGCAATGGAACATTGCAACCGTCGCGGGACGGCGCGCGCCGCGAACTGCCGCGCAGCCTCCGCGGGATGCGACCCCTCACCCCCTCCTTTAACGACCCCAAAGGCGTTTTTCGGGAGCTAACGCAAACATCGTAGTTTCATTCATAATGATCGTGGTGACGATCGGTCTATTTTTAGTGGTTATTTTGAATAGGATTCATCATCGATTGGGCTTTTCCTCGAGTATTGGCTCAGTTCGTTGGTATGTTGTTTCCCCGTTTAACACATCACGATTCAGATGTTTTTCATCGATGTAAATCTATACATATACTTATTTTGTCTTAGTTTTACAAACGCTTGGTAAGACAAGACAGTGTGTGTAAATGAAAGGCCAAACCGTTTTACTATTTTAAATTGCACTCATATGCACTCCTAGCCTTCACCAATTTAATGGTATTTCATAAATAATATTTAAAAAATAAATCATGTAGTGATTTCCAAACTTTATTCCAATTTCAGTTTTACCTACTCATGAACGACATTTATTATTATTTACCTAAAAAAATCTTAGCTTTTCTACTCCCTTCCGTCACTGACTTGTACTAACAAGTATAACAAATTATTCTTCCGAATTAAAAAGGCAGTAACAAACATGAGTTCCAAACACCCATAGGTTCCTTTGAACTGCATTATTTATCTTCGACGCGTCTGTTATTTTCGTAAGGCCGGAAGCCGAACAGAACGTGTAAAAAATTTGGAGAATGTGCTCATTGTCAACACGACTTAGGACGGGTAAGCGCCAGCCATATTTGAGAAAAGTTAAACATTAATAAAATTGTCTATTCGAGAACTAATCAAGGTACACTTTGTTATAAACAAAAACAATTCTTACGTCAATCTGCTTTTTCACAGCTTCAATGCACCAATAGACCTTTTGTTCGGGATCGGTCTCGGTTCGAACAACGTCATGTAAGTACAGTCAGCTGCAGAAAGAAACACGAATAGTCCGTTCAAAAATTTCCTCTCTCAACTCTATTAGACGGTAATAGTCTAGCGAAAGCGAAGGCACTTTTGACCGGACTATATAGGACTGCCTATCAGCCATGGACGTCCATTGCTGAACATACCTATTCCTCCTGGTTCCCTAGTTCGCCACAAAGTGCAATTTTGCGCAAATTGCAGGCACCGACTCCCCGCAACCCTCACGAGGTCATACCTACTCGAGGGCTGTCCAACGCTACCACGCGTGGTTGCCACACTACTGCCCCATCTGCCATCCGCATTCCAGGCTATATGACGTTGCCTGCCGCCACTGCAACCGAGCAATCCTGCGAGCTATTTTATTTTTTATCCCGAAAAAATGTAGAGTTCCCCCGAGATGAGCTGGTAACACCTCGGGAAGTCACTACTTCCTACTTCTTGTATATTTTTGTGCGGACTGTACTCATAACTGGCTCGACAAGTTTACAAACAGATCCCAGGTTCTAACGGAGAAGTGAAGCCTTTTGTTGTCGAATTGAGCGAGATGGCTTACATTTTCTTCGGTGGAGTGGGGATTCTGGATACATTGACTGAGACACAGTTATTTGTATCACACAATGAAAATGAGCAGATGATAAATTCAAAATTGCAATTTTTATAAAGTGATAAATAATTAGGTAGAAAAGCATCACAAGCTAAGATATAAAGACGTATCTAGCAAGATGGTAGCGGAATTCTAAAATATGAACTTTTCAAAGCTGTTGAATATGCAATATTATAAGTATTTGATTATAATCTCATACGGGTACGAGTATTTCAATTTAAATAACAACCTCGAACTTGATCTAACTTTAAATTGCTAAACCCTCTAACCCGCATACACACTCAGAAGTTAAAAAACTTCTATACGGGTTGAAATGCACCTTTCGGCAAAAATACCTATTCCCGTCACGTCTCCCTGCTTACCACACTTATGGATCGATCTTCACCATTCAAAAAGTCTTAACGTAATATCTTACGAACAATACTTACGACCTTTTGAATTGCAGTGGCAGCTATAACCTTGTTCAAAAAGGTCTTAACGAATCCTGATGTTAATGGTATTTAAGACCTTTTGAGGACAGCAGATGCAAGGGGCGAAGAAGTGCATCGCGGTAACGATCCTGTTAACATCTGCGATAAATCGGGAGACCAGTCGCCGGACGGATCCGGTCTTGTATTAGCATATCAGATGCTATCTGCGGTGGTATTAACGTGGTGGTTATACGCAAGCACACTGAATCTGCTTAAATATAGTCTGAGAAAACGAAGTTGGTACCTCTATAGCCTACCTATATGTATCGAAGTGCATTGAAATAATTCTAATCATTAAATAAAATGCATTTACAATGCATGTGCTCGAAAAGAGCGTATTCTAGGCATTCAAACTGTGCGGAAAGTACTACTTTTCCGCACTAGTGCTTTTTACTTTTCAATTTTTTTTTAATTTATAGCCGTATCTGACAGCCTGACACAAAGAGGTTTTATTATTTACAAAAAGTTTGATAAATAAGTCAAATACCGATTATTATCACGTAAAAAAATACAATAAAACCAATATTTCATTAATTAATTCATTTAACACGTCATTAATTACATTAGATATAAAATTTGATTAATAAACGAACTTTAAATCGTTATTCATTAAATGAATTTGGCTAAATGTACACGCGCTTGTGCCATTTTGACATAAGACGAATATTAAAAAAAAACTTTTGCACATGCGCAGTAGTAGATATAATGTCAAGCGCGATTTACAAATGATTCCGCCATTTTTTATTGATGTCTCTAGTTTATTTTGAAGTTGTTTTGTGCATATCTGCTGAAATAATGGCGAGATAAAGGGACAAATCATGAATTTAAACCCGTAAAATGTTATTGAAGAATTAAAAAATGTGAACGACGGCTTCTTTTTGGATAAATCAAACCAAATACTTTTTTTCCAATGTAAACAGTCTTTGTGAGTATTAAAGTATTTTCTATTTTCTCGTACATGCATAGTAAAGTTTTGTACGGAACTCGTGTGTAAGATGATTTCCGACTCGTGTTTGTTTAATCACTCGCTCGTACCTCGCTCGTGACTAAAAATCACACTCGTCTGAAATCACCTACCTTCCACACTTGTATCGTAAATAACTATTTCGATTGATCGGAACTAGAAGAACTAACTTTATGACTTAACAGTGACAAAACTAATGGATTTGGATCTTCAAACATGTTTGTATGTATCTATGTAAACACTTTATTGTATGCAAAAACAATTCACAAAACTTCAAAAAATAATAAACATGTACAAAGGCGAACTTATCCCTATAAGGGATCTCTTTCAGTTAACATTTGAGCAAATGAGAAAATAATGGGATATCCAAGAAAAGAGTTCGCACTGTGGTTCCTTGTAAGATTTTGGTTTTTTAATGTGGTTTTTTAAGGTTCGGTGCGTCCCTCATACATACTTACTATACTCAAGCTCATCGTAAACGTACAAATATTTTACATACCTATGACGTTGACGACTAAATCATGTCTATACATAGAGTGTACACCTCTAAATATCTGTATTCAAACAATCATATCGGTTAGTTAATTCCAGATTGTGCGACTTCCCTAGAATCTCTCATCACTTTCTACAGTCCTAGCCCAAGTCCAGCGTTGTTAAAAATAATCCTAGTACAATTTATTTGTGCTTTGAGAAGGGTTACCTATTTGTAACACTAATTTTTGTTTCCCATCAGTAACGTTTCGCCAAATTTTGTCCAAATGCCATTTTTTTCCAAAACTGTTAATTTTTTCAGAACAGTAAAAAAAATAAAACTATCGGACAACCTCACACAAATCGATCCAGTCCCAAATTAAGCTCAAGAAGCTTGTGTTATGGGTACTAGACGACGATATACTTATATAGATAAATATACCTATACTTAAATACATAGAACAACCATGACCCAAGCACAAATATTCGAGTTCATCACACAAATATTTGCCCTGGCCGGGATTCGAACCCGATTCGATTCGAACAATTATAAAACAAACCGAACCTAACCTAATGGGTCTTTAAAAAGATGTTTATAAAATCCTGAAAATATTACGGGTTTCAGGAAAAAAAATCTTTCGGACAAATGAAAATTTGACGAAACGATACAGATGGGAAACAATGTTTCGGAGTTGAGATACCTCAAAGAAGCTTCTCTGGGCACATGTTTTTCCAATATAAATATTACAAATACAAATACAAGTACTCTTTATTGCACACCTCATAAAATATACAGGAGAAATACAATGCAAGCCATTACAATTAGAGGTAAACAACAGGCGGTCTTATCGCTAAAGAGCGATCTCTTCCAGACAACCTTTGGGTAGTGGAGAACTTAAAAAAATAGGATTTTGTTATTAGGCGGTGCAAAAATCGGAAAATAATAATAATATATACACATAAAAAACTAATAAATACATAAATATAATAAACAATAAATACATAAAATACATACTTACATTCAGCCAACAGATAATAGAACCATTTGAATAAAATACGAATTATGAAAGGGATAGATAGTGTTCTTTCAGTTGAGCTTTGAAAGAAACAGGAAAAAAGAATATTGTCCATTTACTTCAGTCGAAGTGTATATATGGGTGTAACCCCATTTATTAACAAATCTGGAGACTGATCTGCAGACAGATCCGGTCTGAGCTCATTAGCATATCAGCGTCAGTTGTGGGAGTTGCACGGGATTTACGATCCCGGGTTCGAATGTTCGGGGCCGTCAAAGTCAAGAGCTAATCAGTTGCAATTACCTAATATTATCAAGGCGACGTGTAGGTGTTTTGTTGTTTTTGTAAGATGTTGAGCAATATTTAGATACAGATAGTGCCCCCGCAACTTAGTCCGCGAAAAACTTTTGTCTTACCGTAGTCGGGTAAAAAGTATCCTGTAACCATCTTTGGATATCCATTATTCAGCTATATCTGTTCCAAAACCGGTTAAAATCCGTCCAGCCGTTTTGGCGAGATGAGAGGACAGAGACATTTTTACCGATAGTTGATAGTTTGGAAGGTGATTTTTGACCGAACGAGCGTAGTCTCCGTTTCAACTTGACTAAAAATTATTTTGGTATGTCCAGTTGTCCAGCTTTTCTCGCATAATGTTGTGAGCAGGCTCGATAATTATATAGATTTTTTGGTTGATTCAGTTTTAAAAAATGGCGGACATATATTTCAGCCTTTACAAAAGAAAACACAAGGTCGACAGCTCACAGAGCGACTAAGTTTCATTATATACACAAAACACTTTCAAGAACAATAATATACTTATTTTTTATTAAAGCAGTAACATCTGCTAACGTAAACTAAATGTTTACAAATGAAGCGAAAATTGAAAAATTTAATGATTCGGACGACAGGATTCGAACCTGCGTTTCCTCCAACGGCTTTCCGGGCCAACACTGGCGTCCTCCCAATTGGACCACCGAATCAGATGTCAGAGTCATTGAATTTTTCAACCAGTTGCTTCGACATGCCTTAGGGTGGCATCGTAGCGCCATCTACCGTAAAATCAATGACTCTGACATCTGATTCGGTGGTCCAATTGGGAGGACGCCAGTGTTGGCCCGGAAAGCCGTTGGAAACGCAGGTTCGAATCCTGTCCGAATCATTAAATTTTTCAATTTTCGCTTCATTTGTAAACATTTAACAATAATATGCACCTCTGTAGGAATCCATTTTGTATTAGTTATTTTCGCCTCGGATGTTGTGAAAGCAGCCCAATATTTTGACAACAAATCGCCTGTCATACTCCGCTCCCCCCAACTCCTCAAACCACTCGTGATATTTCAACTTTGTATACGGAACGAAGAATTATTTGGTACGCATTCTGGAGGAAGCATAAATCTTTCTCCTAGGTTTTTCGCATTCCGAGGAATACGCTCCATCATACTTGTCATATTAAATTTGCTTGCATAAAATACTGGTCTATCTAAGTAGGTACGCAATAAATATATTCATTGCATACCTACATCACATCTGACGTATTATAATATTAAACACTTTGATTATACCTAGTATATTAGTAATATTATAAATGCGAAAGTTCGAAGTCGTTATTCATTAGGCAGTGTAACACGTTGAACAGATTTTAATGGAACTTGGCACGCTTTAAGATAAATCATGGATTGAAACAGGATACTTATTTTACGTGTGTGAAGCCATGTATATAGTACAAAGGCCGGGAAAATGGAAATTGCCGGCCGTATAAGAATACGAGGCCGGAAAACCCTTTTTACGCCGAGGTAACTTGCCTAGTGCAACACCAGGGGATTCGAATACCTTTTAAAATCTGTACTTACACATCTTATTTAAAGAACTTCATACTGTAGTTCACCGGAAAAACCCTTGACAGGCAGCCCATTCCATAGCCTGAGCGTTCGCAGGAGAAAATTCCTTTGGAGTCCTCTTCGAATCGAATATGCAATGATAAATAAAGAAATAAATAAATATCGCACAACCTCACACAAATCGATCTAGTCCCAAATTAAGCTCAAGAAGGCTTGTGTTATGGGTACTAGACGACGATATACGTACTTATATAGATAAATATATACTTTTAAATACATAGAACAACCATGACCCAAGCACAAATATTCGAGTGATGAATGATGCATCATACGGTTATTCGGGGTATACCAAACCGACATATATATCCACGCCATAACACGTAGTTCTGTTCAAACGTGTGAATTTTCCGTTAACATAAATCCAGTTCTATAATTAGTACGCTCGGAGTGTTTATAAATCCGCAGCACATAAAAACGTAATTACTCGTTTATCGCACTATACCACACGCATATGGGGCATGTAATGACATCGACATATGCAATCGTTAATATACCGCACAAATTATTGGCAGATACTGATTCTGAGTCGTGAGTCATGATTCATGACTGATCGCAGTAACATTGATGAAACAAACTGAAGTAGCTACTACGCAATATATCAACTTTATGATTTCCGGGACTGTTTCGGCACTTTTATACTGATGGTTGTGTGAGCTGTAGACCTCGAGACTTTTACTCAGGTTGAAACGAAGACCTAGCTTGCTTGGTCAGTTAACATACAATTATCTCCACTTTGACACTCGGTAATTATCGGGAGAGGTGGGAACTACAAATGACACGAGATACATTGCTACATATTCATAACATCCTACTAGGATATTACAGTCTAAAACAGTAATGTAAATCAGCTTCCTAAATGTTACTCTATGTGATAACGCGAACCTTTACGATTTAAACTACTGTACAAGCTTTGTGCCGAAATCGTCATCATCGACGGAAAGACAGCCTCCTTATGACAGAGACAACGGACTGACGGTTGGGACTGGTGAAAATAAATGAATGGCAGTGAACTGACAATAATTCTGGACTGACGTCAGAATTAGCGTGTAACTGACCTCCAAGAATCCTCACAGACAGCTTTATATAATCAAGGAAAAGAACAACGTAAGAAGAATATTTCATAATCATATTCATACGCGATTAAATTCCGTTTTGTTGAGATAATCTTTTGTTTTAAACCACAAAAAACTGTATAAGTACGTGTACGGCGCCTCTTTTACAAATAATGCAAGTACAGTTTGGACGAGCGCACTTAGCATTAGTTGTAAACGTTTTATTGTTGGTAGTAAAATAATTTACCACCAGCTATTTAAGTCTTCTGTTTAGAAGAAAAACGTATTATGTACAAGGAATTTCGATTATTAACTGCCTCTTTGTGTCCGAATTATGTAGTTGTTATACAAATATATAACTGTGCTGTTCATTCATAAAATATGTTTATATTATATTAGATGTATGTATATATTTACATGTATAGCAAAATTATGTATAAGTATTATAATTATGTTTTGTTACTTATGTGTAAGTTAGTTGCACCGCCTACAATTTTTCCGCTTTGCCCTAAGGTTGACTGGTAGAGAATGCCTCATGGCATTAAGTCCGCCTTTTGTACGATAAGTTTTCTTTTGTGCAATAAAGATTAAATAAATAAATAAAAGGTGTGAAATGAAAGAATGTTTATTTCTTAGCAAAAATTTGTTTTTGAAGAAAGGCGCATTACAATAAAATTGTTTTCATATTGCCTGACATATCCATCGGTCGTGCTCCGTGGATTATTAAATATTAATAAAGCAGTATTGGTAACCTAAATAATTAATTGTTATAATATCGCAATCTAAAAAAGAATCAATACTAAAATCAATGTACCAAACAATGTCATTTAGTCACCAATATAAACAAATGAACAACACTATCACTTGACCAAAACAGTCCCTTAATATTTATTTACTTATTTATAATATTCATTCATTTCCCTTTCCTTAAATCATTACAACAACAACACAACACCATAAAATACCTACTCAAAAGGACATCGTGATGCACCCAGCGCCCTTGGTAATAATAGCTCCGATATTGATTGTAAGGATAAGCAAAAGCTATAGGTTCCGAACAACAGCTGGTTTGCGTGGTGAGGGGCAGGGTAAGGAGGAAGGAGGGGGGAGGGTACAGGGGAAAAGGAGGGAAACCAGTCTGCGCGCACGCAAACCTTAAATCTGCAAGTAGCCTTATTAGGGTTGCTACAAATATAACAAAGCGACGTATTATTTACAGCAACATGTAAACGAGTAATGTAGTTTTATTAGCGACCCGCGAAGCAATTGTGGACTAGAGCTTTTATGTGATTAATTAATCATAATTGTGGTGTTACGATTACAATTTTATAAAACTATCCTTTACATTAAAGAAGAATCTGCTTCGTAAATTATGTTGAACTAACAAATTATTCCTTCCTCCTATTTCGAGAAAAAAATATCATATTAATTATTCTGTTATCAGTTATTCCATTCGTTAAAACTCGTCCCATACATTTTTTGACATTTCATTCCGAGAAAAGCTAAGAAATAATTAACTATCATAACAACCTAAAATTATCTTAAGCACTGTCAACCCTTATATTTTCCACAATATGAAAACAATTTGCCGAATCCTTACTCAGCTAAATTAAAGCACATAGGGCTGTCACCGTTAAATTCCCTGAGTCAGACAAGGGCGGCACTAATGAACCGTCACCGGCCCTCGTCGATAAACAAGATTATAAAGATTCTTTCACTTGGAAGAACAACTGAGCGATGCTATTGTGGGGGTACTAGTGACGCGACGCTTCGTGTAGCATGCGGCACATAGGGCTGTCAACGGCAAAGCTCCTGAGTCAGACAAGGGCGTCTCTAACGAACCGACATCAGCCCTCGCCGACTGGATTGTAAAGATTATTTCACTTGGTGGAACAACTGAGCGATGCTTGATGCTATTGTAAGGGTGTCCTCATTCCTATATTAGAGACGTGATGTTTCGTGTAGCATGCGACACATATGGCTGTTAACGTTAAAGTTCCTGAGTCAGACAAGGGCGTCATTCACTAACGAACTGTTACCGGTTCTCATTTGCCGATAAGCAACATTAATAAAAAAATATTTCACTTGGAGGAACGACTGAGTGATGCTATTGTGAGGGTGTCCTCAGTCCTATAGCGACGTGATGCTTTGTGTAGCATGCGACACATAGGGCTGTCAACGTTAAAGCTCCTGAGACAGACAAGGGCGTCACTAACGAACCGACCCCGGCCCTCTCAGACTAAGATTGTAAAGAATCTTTCGCAGAGCGAAGCTATTGTAGGGTACTAGGGACGTGATGTCTCATAGTCATGTGGCATGCGACGATGCTGTGCGACAATAATCAATTTTGAAGCATCAAAATAACATGTCATAACTAACCGCAATAACCCTTGTCTCTTCTCATATTGTCAGAGGATGCAAACAGGAGGGTCCAATATCCTAAATTCGAACTTCGCAACAAGAAACCAAACGTCCGAAAATACAGGGAATAAAATAAATACGTAGGTACTCTTGCATCGAAAGGAAGCTGTTTGACTGTGACTATGTTATTAATTATTATGTACTTATAATTATGAATAAAAATTCGTATAATTTTCCCTACTTTTTTTTTTACCAGTCGTGGTCGTGGGTCGTGGCACAGCCTTGACTTAAGAAACGGTTGAAGTAGCGTAATAATGAGCCTTCACCGCCACTATCCAGCGAGCCGAGGGGATAATAGGGAGGCTGCGTCATCGATAAACAAGGCTCTCGGGTTCTTATTTATGTAGCCTCTGTGACGCTGCACTATAAATATAAGAACCACTATTTTTATCTTAGAGCATTTTTATAAAATTAAACGAGGCAGTGATAAAACGTCATTTAAATCTCATATTTGTACTAGTTGCGCCGTGCGGTGTTACCCGCTCATCACACGGGAACACTTCATTTTTCGAGCTAAAAAGTAGCCTATGTTAATCCAAACTATCCAAAGGGTACCTTCATTCCAAAATGTATAAAATTGGTCCAGCCGTTTAAGCGTGCAGAAGTAACAAACATACAATACACACAAACACTCGCAAACTTTTGCCTTTATAATATTAGTGTGATTATGTTTAATCCAAATATGACGCATCTCGCACTTGCATGCCTTAGTCCGTTTTAGAGAAACTTGAATTTTTTGAGTATCAATTTTATTTTAGTATAGTGAACAAGCAAAAGCTATTACGTTTACGAATACTGATAGATTGAATCAATCAAACTAACCTAAATATTACTGTCTATACCAAAACATTGTAGGTATTATGTATGTATTACCAAATTGACCAGTAACTTCAATTTTCAACATTTTAAAACGTGTAAAAATAAGAGAAACAGCAAAATAAAACATAAGTATTCGTCAAATTGAATTTAAAGACAGTTAAATATCGGTTCACTTACCTGATTACACCCTCCAGCTGTCTATGGACGTTTAAAAAAAACTTGCTACGGACTCCGGGGTTTCGGCCAAATTATGTAAATTTGACAGGTGCGTGGCACCGGCGCCGTGCAGTGGTCCGTGACCGCATTAAAAAAAACTTTAGCACCTCGAAAAAAAAAACAAAATTCGTTTGCGTTCTCTCTGATTAAATCGTTTGCGGTATGAGTATGACAAAGATAGCATGATGTTTTTTTAGTTTGCTTAGTTTATGATTGCAAAGTGCACATAATTGAGACGCGGAGGACAAGAAATTGCTGCATTTTTGCTTTAGCGAGTTTTAAATTTACCAAAGGTCGTTGTAATCGGTGTAAATAATACTCTGTCGGTAATGTCGCAGTTCTTTCATATTTGAGTTGTTATCTGCACACCTGCTTTCCTTGTGAATTTTAAGACATGTCTCGTGTGCAAATAAGGTGAGATAAGGTAAAATAAACGACGCACTAAAAGTGCACGGTTTATAGTATAAATAAAAATAAAAATTCTTGCATTAAAATAAGAAAACGTAAAACATTTTTACTTCATAAATTACAGGCCAGATGCTCTTTTAATCTAATCGGATCGTCCTTAAATGTATTTAAATCAGTCAAAATATAAATTTCAGTTTCGTGGGAAGTTTGGACTTGGTGGTGGGAAGCTTAAGCTTGCAGAAATTAATTTGGTCATTTATTTTGTTGATTTTTGTTGAAAAACAACTTCTAATAAAAGGAGAAACATAATAATAACTGCATGTGACCACCGTTTAACCACCTCACTATACAAGTCCAAGGCTGGAGGAAAATACTCGTTTTGCGAGACGGTCCAAAATCTCAATACTAGCCGCCCGCGACATTGACTAAGGGGCAACATAAAGGCCACCACACACGAAGACGTCGCGACCGTCTCAAGCCACAACTATCTATATTTTCGTTGATGACTATTCTTCCATTCAGACCATTCTTACTGTGAGTACACAACTATATAAATTATCGCAACTCAACATATTTACATATTTCGAGGCGTCGTTTTTACTCCCGGAAAGAGAGCGTATGGCAACTTTTTCTTCTTCTAACGGGTATTAAAAGAACAAACAAAATCTTGTGAATAATAACAAACTACTGAGCTCGGTTAGGCTACGTTAGGAACCTAACGGCATTATGAAAAATGCCCCAAAAGCAAATTCATAAGTTCATTTGTTTTCAATGAAAAAATCATTTGTTTTTTGTTTCATTACAGACTCGCTCCGTAAGGCTTGATATATCTCCACTGAAGCGAAGCGGAGAAATTAACCAATCAGTCAATCAATCTGTGAAGCCCAACAGAAATCTGAGGAACGTGATTGGTCCATTTTATGTGTAAAATGTCTCCGCAAACGGAGATGTCTCCGATCTGCTTCTGTGGACAGCGCCAGCCTTTGGATTGAAACTCCTATACTATAAAACTACACACAATAAATATTATGTAAGAAAATACTAGCAATAACAAGTGGATAGCTCCTAAACTAAACAAGATATGTAAGAAAGTAATGCACGTCTAACACAACTGTAACACGCGACTCATGTCGCGCGACATTATGCTGTCACTTTCCTTTCAATGCCATGCGAGCAAAACAGGCGTTTGCTGAGTCTCGCGGCAAGCGAAGTCGCGACAAGATGTAAGCTAGCATGGCTAACTAAAAAAACTTTTTTCGCAAATGTTACTAAGGTACTGAGTGGCAAGTACTAAGTGCATGTAAGTACACCCTGTATAACTCTTAAGACCTCGTGTACGAGCACCTTAAGGGCGCTCATTAGCAGGCGAGCGGCGCGCCCGACGGAAGCCGTAATCGCGGCCATTGTTCGCGGGCAGCCTTATTGTTCTTCTGGACTACGATGGCCGCGGATCGATGATATTTAAACGGGTTCTACTATTTTAAATAAAACAATTTAAGCGGAACCTATTGCAGCTTCAGTAAGCAGAGAAAAACACAATTTTTCTTCGTCAAAGTTACATTTTTACAAGCTACTCAGTTTAAAATCTGAAATAAAGGCCTTCTGAAGAGAAAGAAGCGCCGATAGAAAACTGCTAGGCTGCTGTAATATTATGGTGTAATTTAAGTAATCTAGTGTCATTAATAGACTATACAGCGCAATTTCATATTATTTATTGACCGAAGCATCTCCCTTTCAGTTTGGCCAGAAATTATTTCGTATGTCCGGAGGTACTGTTGTCCAGATTTCAGGCTGTTCTCGCCTACAGACCATTTCTGAATCGATTCTCAAGAAATTTTGTGAGTAGAATCGATAATTTTTATGTTGATTTATTTTTTATAGTTTTTTTTAAATGTCGTGGTTGGAAACGAAAAAAATCACATATTTCGGCAATTTGTAGACAGGCGGCGTAACGCAGTATGTGGGGCTCAGACAAAGGTGGACCAACGATTCGTAAGTTCGAATCCAATTCGATTCTTTATTCATAAAAATACATTTTATACGTCATTTCGGAACAAACTCGCGAGGTCTGTGATGAATGAATGAATAAATCGCGGACTTCATTTAATTTAAAACAATGTTATTAATTAAATTATTGTATTATTGTTATTTTTTTATATTGAATTGATATTTTGAATTTATGTTACTGACATTGCGCACTGTTGGTAGATATTTCGATGCCTATGTTAAAAAAAATTGCACGCCATCTTATGGTATGAACAAGTAATGGGATTGTCTTATAGTAGAAATCATGGTATAATAATATACTCTAGACCATGGTAGAAATATAACACCAATGTAACCTTTGTTTATGCAAATAAATAATTTATGATTTATGGTCTACAGCCTCTTTCACAACCCGTCGATTCATTAACTCGAATAACAAAAATCGATATATAATACTGGCAGATATATCAGTAAGTCCTTTTGAAGTTCTAATGATCATGAGTCACAGCAGTTACACGGTAGTGGTTACACTGTAGTGGTCTCCCCTCCGACCTCGATCCATGGAGTATGACGAATACGTCCACAATTATAATTAGGTACTATTTATTTGTAACTGCGAATCTGAGACCCGTTGACCTCGATTATGGCGCTGGTTCCCGGGCCAGCATTTATGCTGAGGTGTGACCTTTTCTTGGCATACGCAACACCGATTTTATTTTGTTTTATTTTTTATATTAGTTGTCCACTGTGTATGTTAACGAATAAATTATTATTCTATTCTATTCTATTATTGTAAACCAGAAAGAGCGTATTCCCACCTGAAAGGCCGGCAACGCACTTGTGACTCCTCTGGTGTTGCACGTGTCTATGGGCGACGGTAATCGCTTTCCATCAGGCGATTCGTTTGCTCGTTTGCCCCTATGACATAAAAAAAAAAAAAAAAAAAAAAAAAAAAACAATACTTCAGTTCCGAGAAAACTACTCTGTAGGATATAGTATACGTTGTTATTGTGAATTACTTACAAAATTGCACAGTTCACTAGAACTGTTACCTCGAGAAACATGGAGAAACTTAGTAGTGTCAGTAGTTACAGATTTTTTTCCATGTTCTTTGAGGCTGTTTTGGCGATTGTTCTCTGAAATGACACCGACCAATTTTAGAGAGATCCCTCCATTTCATCGCCATCCGTCACTTTTGACGTATCCCTACTTGACAAGTGGCGATATCCTTGGAACATCGCAACTTCGTCAATCCGGTCGCGCTTAATTTGCGTTTCCTTTGTATGTGACGGCATAAATGACAGGCGCATACTTTAACTTGACCGTGTAGTGTGGTGTAGTGCGTGAAATTAGTCAGTTACGGTTGACAATCATTATCGCCTTCATATTTCCAAAATTGAGATGAGATATGTCACTTAAAGCTCATCGCATTTAAATCGCGGTTCAAAGCCGATATCACTGTTATCTAATAGAGTTTTGACGTTTTGCGATCTCTCAAACGGCATTCTCGAATTAGGCCCCTGTATCTATTCGAAATAACTTCAGAAGCCCAGGCAATGACAAGTAATTCATAACATTACATATGATATAAGATGTTGTCAAAGTTAAGACAAACCTAAGTTAAATCGATAATCGATATACACCAATGCTTTTACTCCAAATATACATTACTTAGAATACAATACAGCATATTTTTTGTATAGCTGTTCGAAATGAATTATACTATTATTGCTTTTAATTCATTCGATTGATAGGTATTTAGGTATTTAAGGCGTGGCGTGTACAAACACAAAGTAATGTAATAATGAAGCCAGTGTCCATTGGGACTAATAAAGTACAACACTATTATAATTATTAATACCAGACATACACAACAATTTTAACCAGTATTTTGACTTCCTCCACTCGCTCAAACTATTATAGACCGTACTCTTTAGTAGAAATAGGGAACAGTACCTACGTCTAGTGTAACTATGACTGTGACACGTGACTCTATGTCGACAAATACTACCTGCCACTTTTCTTTCAATGCCGTGCGAACAAGAAAGGTGATGCTGAGTCGCTCGACCAGCGAAGCGGGAAGATGCTAGCCCTGCAGTGCAGGTGAGTGCGAGTTGCGGGGATACTTTTTCAGAATGGTGATTAAAACACACGTTAATAAACTGCGTGTAATATTCTTACTATGCACATTGTGAGCATAGGTTACTTTTTATTAAGTGTTGCGAATTGGCGCCTGTTTCTGGCTAGCCTTGTGTGGATTGGTGAATCGGGTCAAAATAGGCGTAGTTAAGAAACTGCATGTATTATTGTTATCGTGCACATCATGAGCAAAGGATTACTTTTTATTGAGTGTGGCGAATTGGCGGCCGTTTCAGGCCAGACACCATATTTGGAGGGCGCCGCATCCGGTCGCAGGCAGTTAATATACTGATACCCGACTATACTGGGCTGTCAGTCTTGTAAACTAAATAAAACCACGATTTATTAAAACTAAATAAATTCACGTTTTAGATAACGAGTGTATCTCGAGTTTTCAGGTTCTCAAGTGGGTAAAGGCTCAGGAGCGTTTCGAACGCTCCTTGACTTATGTTATGTTTTCACGAATAAATAACATTATTTTTGCAAAAAAGCGTTGATGAGTTCATAACAGAGCGTTTGTTGCCAATTGTGATGGAATCCAAAAATAGCATTATATTCGCCTAAATTTCGTAACACAAGGAAACGAGCTGTCGAAAAGCTCAAACTCAAAAGCAGATCACAGGTCATTATAGTTATACACAATTGCAAGATTAAAATTACGATAACATTTACAAAAAAATTACAAAAAAAAAATTACTCCTGCGCCTTACCCAAGTAACGAACGGAAAAACGCTGAATGGATAGGCTCTCAAGTCCCAATGTGGAGGGAGTAATGTCTTTGCCCAATAGTGCTGAATTCGTTCACTTATGTATTTAAAAATTTAAGACGATTCATCGCCGTAAATTTGTAAAATAGCCCAGTTATTGTTTGACGCCACGCTACTGGTACATTTACACATGCCTATATAATACAAAAATGCTGGTGTGTACCAAGTATATAAATTGCCTACTCAATAAACTCTTGTGGGTGAAATGAAATGAAATGAAATATGAAATGAAATGAAATAATTTATTTATTAAGTAAGCAACAAGGGCACTTTTACAAGTTAGATTGTGAGTGTACCGGCGGATAAATTGGGAACAAACCCATCAGTACTGTTTACTTACACAACAAGGCGGAGGAAATCTCCGTATAATGGAGTTATGGCAGCAGGAAATGATGAAATGGAATTCAGAGCAGAAACGTTGTTGCTATAACTAAGTAGATCCCTTAAGGTGCGTCTCCACTTAAGGGGGTCGACCAATCACAAAAAGCGGAGCTGAGATACAGATTTCAACTCAGGTGATTGGTCATTCCGCACGTCTCCGCTCCGCTCCGCTTATTTGTCACTCAATAACTGAACTGAACTGTCCCGCTGCTAGGCAAAGGCCTCCTTTTTTTTAGGTTTCTAAGGGTTAAAACGGGACCCTATTGTCGTGACTGTCCGTCTGTCACCAGGCTGTATCTCATGAACCGTGATAGCAACAAGCACAGAAAACAAAAAAGTTATTTTTATAGTTATACGGAACCTTCAGTGCGCGAGTCCAACTTGGACTTGTAGGACATTAGCCAGGTTCACTGCTCGATACATAGGTGATGAAGCATCTTAAGCATCTGTCACTTTCGTACTTACATACTTGTCAAAAGGTGACGGATGTCATCTATTTATCGTGGTATCATAAGCTCCAGGTTAATACGCGGGTAGTTACGCAATTATAAAATGATCGTATAGGTCCAATACTTGTCCAATACTAAAAGGAAAGATCTCGAGATGATGACTATGCTGTATCATTTGTGTAAAGCACCACGCTTGACTCACCGGTTTACGCTGTGCTTTTTCTGTCGGTTCTTATACATTTATGAAACTTACCTGAAAAAAAAAAAAAAAAAAAACAATACAGTATCAAAATTAGCAAAATCATTAGTGTATAATATGTTAAGTTTGTAAAACCACCAAAGTAAATACAATTACTTGATAGTTACGTACGTTGCACCGTGTAGAGACACGGTATCGTGTCACGATGCGACGACTTTTCGAAGAAACGCTGACAGAACGTGATTCAAAATTAAAATGGTTTACACCTCACGAAGCATCGTGGCACGATATCATGTCACGTAAGTTACGATTTGGCCCTGTGGGCCGCTGCAGCCGGCCGACGGACAGCATTTGTACCTATTGTAATTCAGCTGCAAATCGGCAGTCCGAAAGCAGTTCTGATGCAGTTGACGTAACTGCAAACCAACTGTGCAGTCCGCTCGCAGCTGGCGTGCAATCGATCGACTGAACCGCACGGAAACTATCATTTTGCAGCTGGGTTACGTTACAGTTCAAATACTGTCCGTCTGTGTCGGCCCTAAGGGATATGTTTTGAATTGAATATTAAAAAACTTGCCTTTGCTACATATTTTGTAAGTCACGAAAAAATAAACTATATTGAATGGACTTCAATAACTCGAGGACTCGAAGCATACTATTAAATTCATCGATAAAACGTGTAGCAATATAAAGAAATAAGAACCTTTTGCCTAAAAGGAAGAATACAATGCATAAGGCCCGATTCAATTTGATTTGAAGCACAAAAGAGGGCTTACTATAAGCAATATAATAAAAGGGACGTAAGTCGTATACTTTAACTATGAAATCGTGGCGTTTTGTGTATCGAGATCTGTGCAGGTAGCCATTTCGATACAACAGGCACGTATTACATTTCGCAGATTTGAGACGACATTAAACGATGTATTTTCACAATGGTACAGAGATCACAAGAAGTTAAAGTTATGTATACTAGCGTCAGCAGGACAGCTCTAAATGAAAAAGAGTGACAGAAGACATTATCCTGTTTTATATACCTTTGTGGTAACTTCCAATCCAAAGGTACACATACACATAATATTAACTTATCGTTCAAGTTATTTATACCTAAATGACCTAAACACTTCATGTGCTTTCAAAGTTACACAGCATTGTGAACTACAAATTCAAATTCAAAATATTTTATTTCGGATAAATAAACATTCATATATCAGGTTAGTAACAAAAAACTTATATACTTATTATTAGTAAAACTTAATAATTAATTTACCTACATACATATAATTATAATGTTCAACTGGTATGACACAGATCACGGCTATTTAATATACCTTACTAATGTCCGGATCTGTGCCACCCAGTGACACAGGATGGGACAATTGTACCTATCTGCTATCGCCTTCAGAACAACATTAAATTAGAAAAAAATTAAACTAATAATTTAGGCGACCTAAACTGTGATAATAAACTTCAACCAAAAGAGAGAAAAATAATCATGGTTCAAATTAAAAACAACAAGGTTTTAGAACATATTCAAGAGAGCGACTGTACCCCGTCAGGGAAATTAAAACACGTACTTTTTTCGCTCTTTTCACAACGAGAAAAAGCTTCAAAAAGACGCGTTTAGCTTACGCATACAGATACAATCACAACGACAATAAGGATCATAAAGACTCTCGTTTTAACTTACACATACAGATACAGTAAAGATACAGTCACAACGACAGATTCAATCACTTTAACGGCAATAAGGATCAAAAAAGACACGCGTTTCAGCTTACGTGTGTCTTTTTGACTCTTATTGAATGTGACTGTAAGTATCCTTACTGTATCCGTACCATCGACTGCAGCGGCGACGTCAATTACACAAATTGCATGACAGCCAGACGGTGTCAATGCCGCTTCTTCAATTAAATTACCCTCGCCAGTCTTAGTGGCCATTTTGTTCCTCTCCTGTCTCTTAATTGCATTGATCTCTTGTAATGTTTGCCCTGGGTGTTTACTGTGATTGTATTTTGGTTTTCATTGGCGCGTATAACATCGCTGTTCGAATCATTTGTTACATATTGTTTGTTTTTACTAATGCTCGGGAAATATTGGGTGTTCCTAAGCCACTCCTAGAGGAGTGCACGAGTCGTTTGCGTCGCCATTCGCAGCACTGTTTAAGTGTGAAAAAAAATAGAACCGTCTCAAACGGTACCTCAGTTTTCGTCACGATATCCGTCTAAATTTCGTAACAAAACTGATATAGCAGTTGAAACGCTTCTGATTTCCACCCTTAAATAAACAACCCTAACATACAGTTTACAGGGGACCTATGATGGTTGCGTTTATCGCGTGATAAATAAGTGACAAAGCATCTGTCACTCACACTTGCATTTTGTCAAAACGTGACGAATGCTTTGTCACTTATTTAATTGCGTGATAAAAGCAACCATCATGACTAATAAAGGTAAAAAAAGAGAACTTTCTGTTTGTCAAAATGTCTTCAACTTTTCATTAAAACTTAAAAAACATTCCAAAAGTCTCATAAATTAAATAGCAGTCGGGTTTCATACCACAGCGCTTCATAAAAGAAATGCCAACAATTTACGATGTCTTTACGCGATGCGAAGTGCTAGGAATGGTGGCTGTGGGTGATAACTTGATAATCGCTTTGTACGTGATCGGTGGACGCAGACATAACATAGGAAATGCCTAGACACGTGGGTTTTTATATTCAGGGTATTAATGATGTTCACGGCGTTTTTACGCGATATGAAGGACTGTTGTATTGATGGATGATGGATATAAGAACGTTTCATATAATTTCACTAGATATTATGTTTCATATGATATAACGACAATAAGCATAATTTCATTGGATGTAATTGCAATTATTTTATTTCCTCGCTTCGCTCGTCGTCGTAGCCAAGCAATAAATCTATGACATTTTTACTTTATTGCAGTTTTAGTGTGTTGTGACACTTTAATCGCATCAAATGGATACCAAATTAGTTTAGTATATTCTTTAATTATTATATTGACTAATATTATTAAATTTTATAATAATTCGTTTACTTTTAAAGCTGTCTGTTTGTGGAACTCCTTGCCTGTGAGCTTAAGGCGCGCTACTACCTAAATCTCTTGTTTCTTTCAAAACTCAACTGAAAGAACATTATCTATCCCTTTCATAATTCGTATTTTATTCAAATGGTCCCATTACCTGTTGGCTGAATGTATGTATGTATTTATTGTTTATTATATTTATGTATTTATTTGTTTTTGTTATGTATATATTATTATCATTTTCCGATTTTTGCACCGCCTAATAACAAAATCTTATTTTTTCAAGTTCTCCACTACCCAAAGATTGTCTGGAAGAGATCGCTCTTTAGCGATAAGACCGCCTGTTGTTTACCTCTAATTGTTATTTCTTGCATTGTATTTCTCCTGTATATTTTATGAGGTGTGCAATAAAGAGTACTTGTATTTGTATTTGTATTTGTATTATATCATAAGTTATAGCGACAGTTACGCACCCGATGTGAAGTGATAGGAAATCGGCGACAGTGGCTCTGGCAGTCTGATAAGTCGTTAACTATTTGTACGTGACAGAAGAATGCAAAGGCAGAGATGTCTAATGCAATCGGCGTTACATCTAACGTGTGTGAATAAAGTTACATATTCACTAACATTCAATATCTGTACACTGTACTGTAATACACATATCTAGGTATAATAACATCGAATGTGCAAATATGAATTCAAGTTGCTCTTATTTAAATAAAAATGTTAGGTGTTTTATGAAAACATAACTACCAAAATCCGTATTGTTTACTAAATGACATTATCAAGTCGGCTTCAGCAATTTCTTGTCACTTTATTATCATTATCAGTCACGTGTAGATGAGATAAAATTCCTCTGTTACTTACTGGGCACCATACTCCTGACTTTCTTTTCACTCGATAATTTAGTCATTTTTGATCACTTTCACTTTAAAACTGGAACATATATTTTCAACAATCCACATCTACAGCTCTGTACCAAATAAAATTCAACTAAATCGATAGTTTACACTATTTTAAATAAAATATGAACTTTTAATATATGTAAAACGTCTTATTGTTAGCTTTAAAATTAACATGGAGTCCGTTTAGTTTGATTCTAAAATCTATCCATTATTACTCGTGTTATTTAATAAGCTTTATAATACAATAACTATGTCATACATAAGTATATTTAAAGACAATATGCAACGTAATCTTAAAGAAAACATAACACAAAAATTTGGGTAGACAGTAAAAAGTTCAACCAAATATTTGCCACTTCACTAATCAAACAACGAACAGTGCGAACTACAGACAACTTCGCGACAGGAATTACAATTAGGTCTTTCCCATTCCGAAGACGATTGCGAACTGTCATTCCTAAACTAGGAAAACGCCAAAACACTGAACGTTATCTTTTATATTTTAATAGCCACTCTACTGTAACTCTTAAACAAAAGACTTAAAGTTCACGAGATTGCATAGAAAGTAGGTATATGATAACGGGAAGATAACGTGATAGATCATAAATAATCACATTCATCACGCACGTAGCCAGTAGTTGACCGTTCTAGTACTTTATCGCAATGACAATAGGTGATAAAACATTTGGAATCCGTCGAAATATATAAAGCGGTATGGGCCTAACGTGGTGACGTACTTTCGACTGCACATCGGGCAGTGATCTTGGTTCGGAAAGTACGGAGGTTACATCACTGGTTACGTGGGAATGACCAGTGTTGAAAGAGTGAAGGACTTGGCTTAAAAGGATTCTAGTCCAGGCCATAAGCGTTAAAATGTTAGTGTTGTATAAACAGAAAGACTAAGGAACAACATTTTGGTGCTGATACTTTTTATTAAATTGGCACAACATTGCTCCAATTCGCCTGAATAAGCAAAAAGGGGAGCCCAAGTCGCAAAGGCAACTGACAAGAAACCAACGGTGTCAGTTGACACTGCCATGTTGGTCCGAGAGATAAATCTTCACGCTTCGTTTGAAGGTTTGGCATAATTAAACCTGTGCTTTATTGTAATTTTTTTATTATTAATGAGTCGGGTAATTACATACGAAAACAAGGGGTCTATGATGGTTGCGTTTATCTACTTAAGTGACAAAGCATCTGCCACTCACACTCGCATTTTGTCAAAACGTGAGGGATAAAAGCAACCATGATAGGCTGATCAAAAACCATATTGGTGGTAAGCCGAAAGTGGAAAGATGCTCGCATGACCAACCAAATTTTTATTACTTAACTTCATAATTGGAAAATATACTTTTTCTCTTAAAATACTTTTATTCCGGTAGCGTAGATAAAACTATAATTATATTAACTATATTTATACCGACTTCCTCATGAAGGCAACTTTTATAATTTTAAACTTGAGAGCCGAGCCGTAAACATACTCTCTGGAGTGCCGAGAGTGACTTCTCTATATTTAGTCGCAAGCGCTTCTCGTATTCATAATTATAGCGCACCTGACAAGTGGAACTGTGGTGATTGAACCGTTTTAAGGCGACTCCTAATCCCAACGTCCTTGAGGATCTGGGCGGAGCCTAACGTTATTCCCCCCGCCGACCGTGCGCCCCCGGAACATTACTTCGTTCATAATCTCGTTGAGTGGCGTCCAAGCAGCTTCATACACTCGCATAGTCCGAGCGTGAGTTGAAGATCAACAAACCTGTTATACCTTATTTAAAGGCATTGAAAAATCGCGAAGTAAAATAAATCATTTAAACAATGATATAATTATTTCGGATTACTAAATATCTATTTACCTACTACAGTAGAATATTAAAAATAAAATGCGTTAAAGCTATTTTCCAAAAAAATCAGTGAAATTGGCCATTTGGAAGTCTCGAATCGAAAATTACTTTTTAGTTTCTTTTGTATGTGTAGGTACCTACCAAAAATAGTTAAAATGCCGACAAGCTTCTTGATTATACGTGTAAAATCATGCAGAAATAAAAAATATAGTTTTTTAATAAATAAATCATATCGTGACCCAGTGGATGAACCGATATTTTAACATAGTAGTGGAGGCACAGCTTTATCCCCGGTCATGCTGCTCTAATGAAAAGATAAACTATAAATAATAGAGCGACAAACTCAACTTTACCGTTGGAAAACGGATTTACGTCCTTTACCTACTTATAAACAGTGATAGTTTTTTATGACTACATTAGTAATGTTCTCAGATTTTCCCCTATACTTGTTGATATTGACGATATTTTACACGGAAAAAATAAAGCTTTAGCAAAGTACCAATTTGGCTCGGTAAAAATTTAAGTGGTTACACACAACAAAGATTTATTTAAAAGGCGCGATAAAACTTTTTTAATGTTAAACAAGCAAATATTGCTAAATGTTCTTGGTTATTTTAACAATATACTTATTTATTTCCAAACCATTGTCTCAGTAAATATAATCCTTACTTGACTCGGTTAAAAATAGTCAAGTTTACTCTGTAATTTGCTAACAACTACGTTATTTAATTTTAGTTCTGGCAACACTGAATTAAAACTTGTCAAGTTGTAACGGCTGCAAATAACCGAGCAGATTAGTAAAAAACAGGTAAGTTGCTTATTTGTCTATACATTATCACAGCTCGGCAGTAAACAACTGAGTGAGGTATCACTTTTTAATCAAGTCCCTTACTTATTATTAAACAAGAAATTGTCTATTAATTTGCAGTTAAGCTAAACGCAGCCATTTTCCCTCGGAGCGTGTTACAAGCGGGCGTCTTCTGACAATTTTGTAAACTGTGAAGCGTTTTGTGAAATTCATTACAAATAGAGCACATTAATTTGAAAGTGATTTATATATTGTGCGAAAATTTACGTGAGAATGGACGAAGAAGTCATAAACCTTCTAACGGCATGGGAGCTGGAGGAATACATTGAAGTGTTCAAACGTAAGTAAAGTGGCTTTCTAACTATATTATATAATCTGTGCTATAGTGCAGTGTCTCAAGAAACGTTAGGGCCGAATTAAATAGGAATGGGACCACCGGCGAACGCAAGCGCGCACACCCAGCGCCCGCGCACGCACTCTCTTGTTGACGGGCAGTCGCGTCTGCTCGCGAATCCCGCGATGCCGCGAGCGACCTCTCGTCGCCGCGGGCAGCCTCGGCGCGTTGACAAGACGCGAGACGAGCGTGGGCGCGCGGATACAGTATAAAGTTATTTGACACTACTTATATATTCACAGCTATTTCGTTATCTCACTGCTGTCCCAAACCCTCTTTGTGGATGTGAACATTATACAAGGACAAGGACAGGTGTTACGGTCCCAGGGTTTTGGTCACATGTCACCCATAGTTAGCTTATAATATTATTATTTCGACTTTACAGATAATTCAATAACATCATTGTCTCTTCCCATGTTGACCGAGTCGATGATTAAGGACCTATTTCCTCTCATCGGACCTCGAGCATTGTTTTCTAAAAACCTGGAAATATATAAAGAGAACATGCATCCCAATACTAATAAATCCATAGTAAGTTTATTATTATTCAAAGATGTATGTCATGTGTGTGTGGGTTCTTTACAAGCTCTATGTATGCTTACTGGTATGTTATGTATGGTTTGCTTACAGATTGGTGATGATTTTTCTATTGGGGATATTAATTTTGCCCTTAATGAACCTCTATTGTGCTCGAAAGAATATTGTAGTAGCACGCCTACATTACCTGCAAAGTCCCCTGTGACTATTTGTATACCTGAAGATTTAACATCTATAGAAATATGTGTTTGTATCTTTTTTTAATGCTTGCATGAACATACTTACTAATTTACTTGCATTTATTACTATAACTAAACCTAGTCACAAACAGCTGTAATATATATTAATATAATGAATAAACAAGTCAACTTATGTAATTTTTTTCTTTTTGACTATTTTTAGAACTTGCGGCTACTCTTAAACGAGACATTAGAGGGAAAAGGCCTCTTAAATCTAAACAAGTCGGTACCACTCAATAATGCAGCACGGTTAAGCTTAGTCAGAATTATTGGGACATCAATATTACGACAAAACCCTGATCAGACAATCAGATCTTCTGTCTATGCTAACTGGGCACATGCAATAATAAGCATATTTCCACTAGAAAAAACCTCTGTCTATTTCCACACTAAATTGACTGAGTCAACACGTGGCATTGTAACAAGATTAGCTGGTAAATTACCGGACCAAATTCACAACTTAAAACGAAAGTACAGGGAGTCTGGTGTAATTGTGGAAAAACGCAGGCGGATTTCAAAATCTTCAGAGTCCCCACGATCTCCAAATATACGTCTACCAGATGGATTAACTGATGGCGAAGATGATGCAGAAGAAAAACTTTTGTGGCTTCAAAATTCTACCGAGCCTTGGACAGCCGTGGAACAAAAATGGGTTGAGACCACACAGTCAAGGCTAACTAAATGTAAAGAGTTGACCATAGCACAATATTTTAATGAATACATGGCTCTAAAAAAACCCATGGGATATGTTCTGGTAAGTTCAATAGTTATAATATGCTTGTATTGGGCCTGCCCCCAGGTTTATAAGGAAAAATATGTGTGTAAATGTTCCGGTCATGGATGTTTTTAACAAGCTTTTATTTAACTTGCAATGTTTTATTACAAAACTAGCTGTGCCCCGCGGTGTTACCCGCTCATCCCACGGGAACACTAAATTTATTCAGGATTAAAAGTATCTTATGTCCTTTCCCGGGTCTCAAACTATCTCCATACCAAATTTCATCTAAATCGGTTCAGCGGTTTAAGCGTGAAGAGGTAACAGACAGACAGACAGACAGACAGACACACTTTCGCATTTATAATATTAGTATGGATTACAAATAATCATTATTTTTGCTGCAAGAAGCATTAAGATAATTTAAAACATTTATAACTTAACTAGACTTAGTAGACAATAATTTTATGTTTGTGTCCACCTCCTCCTGTTGCTAATTTTGAAATCAAAATAACATAATCCTAATTATTTTAATTGATTACAGCTACAAAAGGATTTTGAACACCTTTATGCTGGAAAATATACAGAAATCACTGAAACTTTGCCTGCTTTAAAGGGGAAAATTTTCGACTTCGCGAAATCACGAAAGACCTGCAACAAGGACAAGAATTTGGAGCTTCTTATCTCTTTTGAGCACAGTAAGTAATTTGATTTTAACTTAAATATATTTTTTAGAGAGGCTTCTGTACTTGTACTATTATCTATTCTGTGCCTTAGGGAAAATGCAGACAGGCTACTTTCCAACTGTAATTTGTATAAGAAATGGATGTTGACTGCACAGTTCAAGTGCAGTTACCAATTACCAAAGGGCGGACTGTGGATGCAATATACGTCAAAATCATGTCAAACAATATACTTAATAGGGATATATATGACTACATTTGGTTTAAAGAAGACAATATGAATTTAAAATAGTTATACAATTTTATTGTTGTATAAATTATAATAGGTATATATATTTTCTATATTAAGTTTTACATATTTTCAGTCAATTCCTTTTATGGTTCACTGTCCACTTATTTAGAGAAAATGACCTCTGGCTAGTAATTTTTTTATTTCCTAATTATGTTCTAAGGAGGATAGAGCTATTTTTAACCGACTTCAAAAAAGGAGGAGGTTATCAATTCGAACTTTTTTTTTTTTTTTGTATGTATGTTACTCGATATCTCCGAGAACCGTGAACCGATTTTAATACTTTTTTTTTAATCGAAAGGGTATAACTCCGAGTTGGTCCCGTTGGCACCAAGTCGGGATCTGATGATGGGATCTTGGAGAAATCGAGGGAACTCTTCAAATTTCATAGGGACATGTACGGCGCTTTCGGTAATTTATTGATAAAGTCATGAATTTACATTCAGTAAATAGAATTTGGTGTAAGGAAACTGATGATGAACACCACAGATGGCCACTAGAACTTTACTTCTAAACGGCCAGTGTTTAGAAGGTAGCGATTAGATGTGCCGATTCGGATAGTTAAATTACTGGGAGGAAACAAATGTACATGGTGTTATTGAATACGGTACCATAAAACTGGTCTGATGCTGGAACCGGAAAGTACCCTACAGAACACGGTAACCAAACAACGTAACCGAGTCGTGTTTGGTGTTACTGGAATTGTCCTGACAAGCATTCGGAGTACAGGAGAAGTCGGTATTATTTTTGTAAAAAAGCGATTATATACTTACTGGTATATTTATGTCAAAAACTGCAAACATAAATGTTACTCGAAATGTAATAAAAGCCTTATCCATCTTAGCTTTCGTCACTATATTGCATCCACAGTCCGCCCTTTGCCAATTACCATACAAGTTACAGTTGGAATGCAGTCCATCGGTAGCGGCCCTTAGATGTCTCCACTTGGACGACGCGTTTGGCTCGGTTTATAGACACCTGCCTACTGAGCCGGTGGTCCCGGGTTCGAATCCTGGCCAAGGCAAATATTTGTGATGAACTCGAATATTTGTGCTTGGGTCATGGTCGTTGTATGTATTTAACAATATCGTCGTCTAGTAGTCGTCGTCTAACACCTTCGGCGCGCGCGTCGTCAGGAGGTTCCTCTGTCTCTCTGCAGCCCAAACCGCCGGTAGCCTGGGCTCTGCCCCGGCACCACCCTAGGTTAGGTTTTTATAATGTTTTTATGTCTTGTAATTTCTGTATTGTATTTTACTTTTGATATAAATTTATTGTAAAAACCTTATCTAAGATATAAGATTAATAAAGAAAATAATAATAATATATATACACTTATTTCAAATAACTATGATTCATTTTACTAACAAAAATAAAATGACTTTAAATTTAAATTCTTACTGATTTCATTTAGGCCAAAATAATGATGCATTCTGAATGTTACATCAAGGTTTTCTTTATATCTAAAACACCATAAGGCTGTACGTAACAAAAATAAACTATTCTTAGAGTACAAACAAGTAGCATATAATATGGACACTTTTGGAAAACTTTATAATCTCAATTGAAAGTATCAAAACTATCAGAAGCTGGCAGTCTCAGATTCGAATCTCGTCCTATGCAAGTGTTTGTATTATAAGGTGATTGTTGGTTCTTGGGTGTTAGGTGTTTTCTATGTATTTAAGAATATGTAGACAAAGAACAAGCTTTGCTTTTATTAACCGAATTGTATTAACAATCACAAAGGCGACTTCTTTTACGATTATATCATTTGCTTGTTAATATGTGTTTATTATTTGTACCATATTAAAATGGAATAAACTATTTTAATTTCAACTTAATAACCATGATACATATTGATGTATTGGAATTGTCCAAGAATAGCAGATATACAAGGATATAGTAATATGTATAATATGTGTTTATACATTTTAGGTTCAGAGGAAGCATCTAAGATCGCCTGTTTGCAGCTGATACCATCTCTATTGGCCGTCACAAGCATTCGACTGAAAAACACGACAAAAAAGATTTGGCGACCATCAAAAGCAGAAGCAACGGCCGGTTTCATTCTTCACGTTAGAAGTGATTCAGATGTTCGTAATGCAGTAACAAGTAAGCGAACGAAATTTCAAGAGTTTGGGCTCACTGTGCAACCGTTTATAATTATTGTAGGAGAATCCATTGACAATATCAAAACATACTTTGTTGTGATCAACGAAGTATATTATGCTGTCTCAAATATATTGTCTGCAGTTAGTTTGTGCTTTAAAGTAACGTGGGTGGTAAATGCGCAGTACCCAATCGAGTGCCATAGTACTTGGATGTTCCTACAAACAGCTTTTTTCAAATTTAAGACGAAGTTTGATAGTAATTCAACCTCTGCTTTGACGCTTTTGAGTGAGTTAGGCATTGACTGTTGAAGTATAAGCCATGATTCTAGATGTTGATAAATATTTATCTAAAACTGACTTCCAGTCACTAAAACATTTTAAGTGGCCTTGGATAAATACTCATTTCGTTTTATCTAGAAAGTGTTACGGTTGTGGTTTACTCACTATTTGTAATGAATATCAACCAGCACATTTTACAATACAAAACGGAGATTATGTAAAAAGCTTACTCTACTTTAATTTCTTTTGGTGCAAAAATTGCTCAATATATAGTATTTATGATCATTTGCCTGCTGATGAATGTAATTTTTGTTTCGTTTAGATAATAGTGCAAAGCATATTACCAATTTTATAGATAAGCTAGTTTCAATTGATCAAACAATTACGTAATTGTCATACCTATGTGTTTTTTTTAGCGTAGGTCGTTGTCGGTTATGAAACAACTTCATAGTCGCGGTACTTGAGAATCATTCAAATCAGTTATTTGCATAGCATTATGGTTATTTGCTTTTTATGTAAACGAAAATTAGATCTCAAAATACTTAGAAATCATTTCAAATTAAAACATGCGGACCATGAGTTTGTTGAATACTTTTGTTGTGAAGATCAATGTGCTAGATCATTTCAATTGTACAACTCTTATAAAAGACATTTAGAGAAATGTCATCTACCAAGAAGTGCATGCAACCCTCAGAATGATTTACATACCAACAGTATTGAGGATATTAATATCGTAAAGCCTGCATGTCCTGCAGAAAATAAGAGTTGCAACACAGTAGCAAAAGTAGCTTCATGTTCTAGTTCTTCCACTTCTGATGCTAATCCTATAAGCTTAGTTCAAGGCAAGGTTAAATCCGTTGATGACGTACTTTCAACATATATATCGACACTTTATGGAAACACGTTATTGTCTAGAAGTATAGTACAAAATGTAGTCGATGGCTTAAGAAACTGTCTTACCTCGTTTGTTCCCATTATTGAAAAATGTATTACTGACATTTGCGTTGAAAAATCCATTCCTATTGATATTTCTAAAAGTGTAACAGAGGAAATGGAGAGTAAAATAAGGTTGTCATTTGACAATTTTGCAACAGAACGTAAAAGATTCAACTATTTTAAAGAGTATGGATGTTTTATTGAACCTCAAGCAATAGTTGTTGGCCAGCGATTTGATAAAGTAAAACATCAAGGGGTATCCCGCTATATGCCTGTAGAATGTTACGCACAATTTATTCCTCTAAGACAAGTATTAAAGAATTTTTTCTCTCTTGATGGTATATTACCTGAAACTTTACAATATATGGATAGTTTATATACAAAGGAAGTCAAAGAAAATTTTGTTCAAGGGTCTTATTGGAAAAACAGAATGGCTTGTCACTCAGATAAAACATTAGTTCCTTTGTTTATGTACTTCGATGATTATGAAACTGGAAACGTCTTGGGCAGTCATGCTGGTATTCACAAATTAGGAGCAGTTTACGTTTCAATTCCTTGTTTACCGCCATGGCGCACTTCTGCTCTCACAAACATATTCCTTACATTACTCTTTCATTCATCAGACAGGGCTGCATTTGGCAATCATGCTATTTTCCGCTCGCTAATAAATGAATTTAATTATCTGATTGATAGCGGTATAGACTTTGATCTTCCAACATATAAAGGTAAATTATACTTTGAACTTGGCGTAATATTAGGTGATAACTTAGGGTTACATTCGCTGGCAGGATTCGTAGAAAGCTTCTCTGCAAACTATTCTTGCCGAACTTGTAAAGTTTCAAAGAGCGTATTAAAAGAACAGTTGTATGAAGATGAATCTCTACTTCGCAATCTAGATATGTACGAAAGAGATTTACATTTGAATGACACATCGTTAACTGGCATTAAAGAAAGATGCGTATTTCTAGACATCAAATATTTCGACATGTTTCAGCAGATTGGAGTTGACGTTATGCATGATATACTTGAGGGTGTAGCAAAATATGTTGTAAGTTTTATATTATTGCAATATACTCAAACATTGAATTTATTTTCTTTGACTGTTTTAAATCAAAAAATGTCAACAATAAATTTAGGGCCGGATAACAAAAACAGACCATGTCAAATAGATAAAGAACACATTAATAGAGGTGCACTGAGAATTTCTTCCGCTGAGATGCTAACGCTATTACGATTCTTGGGGATAATTATCGGAGATTTTGTTCCGAGAGATAATGAAGCATGGATATTATATGTTAAATTAAGAAAAATTGTCGATGTTGCTTTCAGTTTAAAAATTAGTCCTGGAACACCAGATTTATTACAAGTACTAGTAGCAGAATTTAACGAACTTTATATCCAAATCACAAAAGATACTCTTAAACCTAAGTTTCATAACATGATTCATTATCCTGCAGCTCTTTTAAAATATGGCCCGATTTATTCCCTATGGTCAATGAGATTTGAAGCTAAACACAGACATTCAAAAAATGCAGCAAAAGTATCTAGCAACCATATCAATGTCACGCGCACTTTAGCCATCAAGCATCAGCTTCAATTAAATGACGTTTTTCATAGAGGAATTCTTGACAGTATTTTGAAGTTGGGACCTACAAAGCAGATATTAGTATCAGAAATTGAGTACATTCAATGTCGTTTAGCATTGGATCATTCCAAATCCTTGATAAAAGTATCTTGGGCTAAGATGTGTTCTATACATTACAGCAAAGGATGTATTCTTATATATGATTCAAGTGAAGATGGATATCTTTACATGTTCTTAGTCGTAGAAAATGTTTTCGTGTATAGTGATCAACTAATTTTTTCAGGAAATTTGTTGAAGTCAATAGATTTCGACGAACATTACTTTGCTTATCATGTGAAGCCTTTAAATGAATACTGTATTACGTTTTGTAGTTCTTTGCTCTCGCCGATTCCAAATGCTTTGTGCATGTTATATAATGGTGAACAATATGTAGTTATAAGAAGTCCATTATGAGTGTGTATAATGGCTTATTATAGATAAAAGGGCCAATCAACTTTTTTCTGTTGTTGGGGACAAACAACAGAAAAAATGGTTATTTCCCCTGGACAACTCTTTAAAATGACTATTTTTGGCGGCAACATTCAACAGAAACTTTGTAATTTCGGTTCACTCTGTTTTGGCATATTTGTTGTCATAGTTTTACCGAAATTACAAAGTTTATGTTGAATGTTGCCGCCGAAAATCGTAATTTTATAGAGTTGTCCAGGGGTCATCACCATGGCAACAAACAACAGAAAAAAGTTGATTGACTCAAAAACAAACTTAAGTACTTATGTAGGTAGGGATCCGAAATTGAGAAGTTTTGTCATTTAGTTTTAAGCGATGATCTATTTAATAACTTAATTTTTAAGAGAAGTTCATTATGAGTGTGTGTGTATGGCTTATTATTGATAAAAGGGTCAATCAACTTGTTTCTGTTGTTGGCAAAAAACAACTGAAAAAATGGGGATGTCCCCTGGACAACTCTTTAAAATTAAAATTTTTGGCGGCAACATTCAACAGAAACTTTGTAATTTCGGTTCACTCTGTTTCGGCATATTTTTTTGTCATAGTGTTACCGAAATTACAAAGTTTATGTTGAATGTTGCCGCCGAAAATCGTAATTTTAAAGAGTTGTCCAGGGGACATCACCATGGCAACAAACAACAGAAAAAAGTTGATTGACCCAAAAACAAACTTGAGTATGTAGGGTCCTACCTATAAGATCCGAAATTGAGAACTTTTGTCATTTAGTTTTTTGCGATGATCTATTTAATAACTTAATAGTTAAAAGCTACACCGAAGCTGTCTTGGTAAATTGTGGATTTTGATTGTTCGATTTGGGGTAAATAATATTTAATCTTGAGTGGAGCTTGTTTACCACTTTGTTTTCCGCGTGTAGCGAGGAATATCTTTTTGTTAATGTGGAATCAACATTACTCATCCTCGCTCAGCACACCTGAGTCTATTGGTTAACAAAACACATCCCTTGCTACACATTCGTGGAAACGCAGCCTTAAGAGCGCTTCAAGGATGTCCATGCGCTATGAAGGGAAAATATTTTTTACGCCACCCTTGGCCGTAAAGTGTGTTTTTTTACCCGCTACGCGGGGAGAAAGTCGGACTTCCTGGCCAAGGGAAGACGTAAATTTTTTTACATATGTACGTATGTAATGTACTATAGCTATAGTCGACTATATATTTTACGTACATTACATATCTAGGGCGGTGAATTCGTAAATGTCCCAGATCGCTGGTGTTTGTGGCCCGAACCGAAGGTGAGGGCCATAAATATGCGATCGGGGGCTTTACGAATTACCGCCCGTGGTAAGTACAAAATTTTACGTCTTCCCTTGGCCAGGAAGACCGACTTTCTCCCCGGGTAAAAAACACACTTTACGGCCAACGGTGGCGTAAAATATATTTTGTTCTATGGACACTTTTTATTTCTTAAAATATATAATAATACCTACTGCATTTAGATATTGTGTAATTATATTGACTGAATAAAGCTTATTTCTTTGTATATAAGGTTTCATTTTTATTTTATAAGTTTAGTCGACAAATAGGCGTACGGACTAGTATGGGTAGATCAGGATTTAATAAGAGGGATACTGTCTAAGAAAGATAGTTGGAAAACGTACAAGTAAGTAGTAAGTACCTGATGAAACACGATTGACAGTACTGAGTAACATTGTTACGCACACCAATTTGATTTGACTGGAAGTAACAAAGTAGATTAATAGTAGCTACCCATAATATACGTTTGATTGTACTGAGTAACATGGTTGCGTACACCAACTTAATTTATCTGGAAGTAACAAAGTAAATTAGTAGTAGCTACCCACCATACACAATTGATAATACCGAGTAACATGGTTACGCACACCAACTCGATTTAACTGAAAGAAACAAAGTAGATTAGTAGTAGCTACCCATCATATACGTTTGATTGTACTGAGTAACATGGTTGCGTACACCAACTTAATTTATCTGGAAGTAACAAAGTAAATTAGTAGTAGCTACCCACCATACACAATTGATAATACCGAGTAACTTGGTTACGCACACCAACTTAATTTATCTGGAAGTAACAAAGTAAATTAGTAGTAGCTACCCACCATACACAATTAATAATACCGTGTAATATGGTTATGAACACCAACTTGATTTGACTGGAAGTAACAAAGTAAAGATTGCTACGTCTGCTGCATGCATAGGTTGGAAGCTGCCAAATGTTGGTTATTTAGTTTTAACACATATACTGGGATAATATTACCGACATACATTAGCAGAGTTGGCTTGTTTCATTTCAGCAACGAAGTTTGCAGGCTCCCTGCGAACTAAGTTACTCGATTGTAAATAGCAATTATTTGTTTATTTCTAGCCGTTTGGTTTTTTCCGTGTACTAGACGAATTTTTTGCCAAATTTCAATGTACAAGGTCAATGGATACCCTATAAATGTTAATTTACTTGAGTGTCAAAATATGCCGATGCTGGAAAGGAGAACTTATCTAAGCGACATTTTTGGGGATATTGAGTTATACACACTGTTGGGATCGGCAGATTTTTCTGCATCGAATGGGTTGGGTGGGTCTCGTATACATTTGTCTGACGACTTTTGTGTCGCTTATCCCGTCGGTGATTTAGAGAATCTCTACTTTTTTTTCTACTAAACGACTTGATTTTTGAGGTTTTTTTAGCAAAATGGAGATTACATAAAAAGTTTTTTGCATAATAATGAACCTTAGAGCTTTTTTACTTATTTGTCAAAACAGATCAAACAACTTGGATAATTTTTCTTTATTGCAACTAACCTTGCACTTGTTGGTTAACTGTTTTTACCTGATCGTAAAATATATTTTAATGTCGTTTGAGGCATGTAGTAAAAATGTGGTATTTCCAAATTATTAAACAGAATCGATATAAGATTCTATAAAAAAAAAACAGATTAAATTACCTGATTGTCGTATCTTAACTATTGGCGTTTATCCAAATTTACCTGCTTTGATACTATGAAACCATTGTCGCTTATCCTTTTTTACCTGATATGACTTTGATCGACTACTGTCGCTTATCTTGAATTGCTTGAATGACAATTGAGTCGTATTTGTCGCATAGAATGTACTAAAAAACAAATATTTTCGTTAAATTGGTAGTTAGACAACTTTACCGGTTCTGTTTTATAAAATATCACACATTTAGTAGTAATTCAATATATTTATAAAGGCCGCTAAAGGTGGGCACCTGCGGTGTAAATCTGTGTCTGTGGCGCTAAGGCATTACTTTAGACTCGCTTGATGGACCCAAACGCCATCTCACTCAAACAGTGTCTTACGAGACGTCACTTATACCACACAGAGTTGTAGGTAGTTTTGTTATTCTTGTTAGGATAGGATATTATCTCATTGCAATTGTAAAACTTGAAATTTCACGTAGTTCGTGATTTAAAATTCCTTAATGAGTACCGAGTGACTGCAGTCTTGAGAACTCTTGTGCTGTTCTCATTAGTCATAGCTATCGTTTGCTACCATACATTGGTCTAGAACTACTGGAAATCTTTCAGCAGATCAGGATCACACATAAAAATTGATAAAATTGAAATTTCACGTGATATCTGATGAATAAATCTTTAACATTTCTAAAGCAGTTTTTTTTTGTATCTGCGTAGTTGGACCATAAGTTTTTGTCTTAGAGAACTTTAAATGTCACTTCATTAAAAATTTGAAAATAAATATGTTCCTCTAATTAAAACATTAATCGTGAGGTTTTATTGTACGATAAATAGCTTTTCATGTCTGAAATATTTCCTACAAAGGCGATTAGATAATTTTTCTTGATTTATTTTATGCTGATTTATGCACATTTATATATTTACCTGACTATAAAATGAGCATGCACATATATATTGTTAACTGTGTTGATTGTTGTGTAATAGATTATACTATTTTACCTGACTAATTTCTCGGGAAACGTGTCGTTTAGATAATTTTACCTAATTCTATTTTGACGGCCATTTTGCGTAAGCGACGCTAAATCCTAAAATATTCCATTAATAGACAAAATAACAAAAGCAAAATGTAAAAAACATGATATTGTTTATATAAAATGAGCATCGTATGCACATAGATATTGTTTACTGTGTTGATTGTTGTGTAAAATGTAGATTATACTATTTTACCTGACTAATATCTCGGGAAACGTGTCGTTTAGATAATTTTACCTAATTCTATTAAAAATATAAAAATTCTTTAAATTATTCCATTAATAGACAAAATAACAAAGCGACATGTAGAGAACATGATGTTGTTTATAATTATAAAATGCTTCATTTAAAAAGTAGGTCCACAGAATATTTAATAACTTTTTATTTTTTTGAAAAAGTTCGTCGTTTTTTAGATCTCCTGTAAAGTTAGCTCCGTGTCTCTTGGATAAGTTTCCTTTCCAGCGTAGATACGTTTTTTGCGGCATAAAGAGCCGTATCTTTTTTTACGTTAACTTAGAGGTTAGATTTTTTACAGCTTCAAGGGACTGTAGACCAAAGTACGACGTGTAGACGGTTTTAATTTCAATCGATTAATTTGATCCAAGATCGTTTCATTGCCCTCTGGCAAACTTAGAGAGAAAAATTCTGAGCATTAGTCAAAAATCAAGTCCGGGCATTACGATGAGTCTAAATAAAGTTATATATTTTTTCATTAATTCAACTGTAATCCGATCATTAATATATGGCTTTTAAACGATATGTAATAAAAATCAGGTTTTTATTTTATAAACGGTAAACAATTGGAACAGAACTTATGGCCAGGCTAGGTATGTCTAGCTAGGCCCGGCGGATATATCAATAATTACTAACGCTCATTTAGATTTAAATATGAAGTGGGAAATTTATTGATGCAAATATGTATTCTGACTATATTTACATAAATAAGCCTTCATGCCAAAATTGTCACTTGCCTTCTTGGACTAGAAAATTATTGTAATTTTTGATAATGTATTTTTATATCATATGCCATGTACTGTACTAGTGACGCAACGAATGTGAATACTTACAATAAATATTCGTATACGTAAATTAGCGTTTTACCGAATATTACAATATCATTAGACGTTATCATATCATGATTAAATATCTGTATTATCAGATTTTTTTTACTAACCGATATACCTAAGGTACTCTAATATTACTACTAATATTATACTAAGTACCTAGTTATTATATTTATTAAAACTGAGCGCCTCTCGCCATTAAACGTCACAGTTTGGCGAGTAATATTACATTGTTAAATGTTATTGTTTAAAGTTAAATAAATAAAAAAATAAAAAATTACACAGAGAAGGGCCCTAAAACCCATACCAAAAGTGTTATTTTCTGGGAATCCTGTCTGGTGTGGGCCCATGACTGAGAATATCTAAGTATCCAAATGTGTTCGGGAATGCTAAGCAATGACAATTTTTTTTATAAGTAAGTACTTAAAATTAATAGATACCAAAATACGAAAAAAAACAGTTGAATTTAATTCTATATGAAAATGAGTGCTTTTTGTTATGTCGCATAGCGTAGTCGTGTGAAAAAAACGAACTACACTCTCTTAAAATACATTTCAAACGCACGAAGACAGATCGAACCTCCGCGGGATCCGGTACTATAACAATTTTCCGTAACTAGATGGATCGCGAGAGCAAGTGACACAGCCTTCCCCTTCGACGGTTAGATTTACACTGAGCTCGCAGCCCGGGCACGGCCGCGCTCGCGGAAATTCAGTTTTTTTGATGCTTTATTAGACCGAATTTCCATTTTACTAATTTTTAAACAATACGATTAAAGATCAATGAATTGTCAATGTTCTTGCGAAAGAGCCGTGTAAATATCACTTGTAGTTTAGAAGCCTTAGGGAATTGAAAATTGAAAACGACCCTATTTCAACATTATTTTTTCCATAGTAATTATTGCTTTAAAAAAAAATCCAACTATATTTTTTTAGAAGAAATAGTCAAAAATAACATATATTTTTTTCAGATTTTTCCGTTGGCTAGATTACGAGCCTTAGGACTTTAAAAATCACCATTCCACGTACGGAGTCGCCTTAAGTGAACAATAATCTTTTCTCAAACATGCAATGAAATCTCGTCATAACGTGCGGTATAGCAAGCTCCGAAGTATCAAGTTCCGGGCGGTACAACTCGGGAGAACTGTAAAGGAATTTCATACAAAATTGAAGGCCGCGAAGTATTTTTTTTTAAAACATGTTAAAAAACAACAATAACCTACTTAACCAAGATAACCTACCTAAAACCGAAGTCCGCATAGATCACGGCCCTGCGGTTTTAAGTAGGTACTGTTGGTTTGTCGTATGTCGGTATATGTTCGACTAAAATTCAGGAACGGCTTGGCGTTATTCTTACAGCTTCAGCTAAAACATGTAAGAGTGATAAACTACACTGAAAAAAAAAAAAGGATTTGTTAACAGTAGCCTAAAGCTGCTACGAGTAGTTACGTAAATCGGAGGAGCAACACAGGGCTACTAGTAACCAAAATATTTTTTGTGAAATGAGCATAATTTTGGTTACCACTAAGCACAATTTGGCTATTTCTCAAGTAGTTAAGCTAATTGAGCTATTTTTTTTTCTGTGCATTTTCGCCCAATGTCAAGAACGGTTGTCAAAGGATTGGCTTAGAACTGAACTTTTATTTATAATTATTAAAAATGTTTTGATAAGTTGACTTTGAAATAAATTAATGAAATGATATGAATATGACTTTATCGTTCGAAGTCGCGAGAAATCATATACATAAAAGTAATTTCATATCCTGCGACTTTTCTTAATTTCCTTTGATATGTTTATGTTTCCTGTTATTTCTATTAATCACTTTGCAGCTAGCATTGCTCCAATTCCATACGGCCTTGAATTAATTAATCCGGCGAGAACCCCGCGAGAAAACAGACACTTTAATTAGAACTTACCGAAGCTACTCATAGCTGTATAATGGGAAAATAATAGGGCGCACTAATGAATGGATAGCGCTCCGTTGTGAATAGCGCTGTGATCATCAACCTTCACTTGAGGTCCGGCAATGTTCGCATTTTGAAGTAATTTTTCGTGAACAGCGCTCATTAATTTCAGAAGTTTTTCTTTTATTTCGTGAATAATAAACTAAATTCAACGTAACGTATAAGTAAGTCTTAATACCAGGAATGTTGGAAACGTTCTATGTACAGATGAATGAAGTATTGTTATCGAACTTTATCGGTTAAGCTCGTATATTTGTATAGCTGTATCTATTTTTTTAACTAAGCTTATTAAGAGAGCAAGTTTAATCTTATCGAATAAGTTTGCATTTAGCGTATGTCGAATACGATGACAAAACATAGTTCACTATATTTGTACTACGCTCATTTTGCGTGTTAGCAATTTAGGCACTAAATAGATCATGAGATCACCTCACTCATACCTCAAACAAAGCTACCTATAGCTACAAGTAAACAACAATGCCGCCGCCAGGATTTAGGTAAAAATCTATCTAAATATCCGATCCCTGTTTATCATCTAATGTAGATGTAGGTATCGTTCGCGACCGCGTGAGAACAACCCATCATTGTTTTAACGTAATTTGTGAAAACGCCCATTTATTTCAGTTACGGTAACGTCCGAACTTAATATCGCTGGTAATTAGTTGAACATTATTTATCGCGGCAGGGTGCGGTTTAGTTAATTGTTGGCTACGGAGGGAGCGGCCCTCGGCCCTCAGGAGGGCCGTGGGACAGTCGGCTGCCAATTATGGCCGGGGATATCGGACAGAAATTGCCAATCTATTGTGTTGGACAACGGAGAAATAGGGATGCTAGGTATAAGAAATGTGATAACAATCCAACTAGATACCTACATAGAACTTAATTTTCTATTCTAGCATCCACTTGAAGCATCTCTGTTTGGTACGGTTGACTATATAGTAGAGAATGCCATTAGGCATGAAGTTCGCCATTTGTACTGACTTTTGTTTTGTGCAATAAAGTTTAAATAAATAACTAGGTAGGTATACTTTTAGAGAAAGTTTTTCGGATATAAGATTTGTTACATGAACAAGTTTAGGTTACTCATATTTTCCATTCCTGAAAACTTCTTAGTTAGTTGTATATTTATAGTATGGTGTACAAGAATAAGGTACAATAAAATTAAAAATTAAAAAAACCCCCGACATGTCAACCAATAAAAAGAAAGAAATAAAATCTACGAAATGTGCCTATACAATGAACAGTAGAAAAATAATCCAAGCTTCGTTGCGTTCGGGGGACCGCTAAGTACCTTAATGAAATGAAATACATTTTTCAACGCAAAATTGCATGTACGAGTATGCATTTAGGCTTCCCACTTTACGATTTTCAGTACATTGCATTTCATTGACTTAGCGGTCCCCCGACGCAACGAAGCTTGGATTCTTTTTCTACTGTTCATTGTATAGGCACATTTCGTAGATTTTATTTCTTTCTTTTTATTGGTTGTCATGTCGGGGGTTTTTTTAAATTTTTAATTTTATTTTTATTTCATATTTTTTTAAACAAACAGAAGTTTCGTCCCGGAATTTTCTTCTTTTGACACTATTTTTGTTTTACACCGTTTAAGGTCCAGGGTTTCCAATCTTTCGTCGAGCTTGATCCTTGACTATATATGTAGATAACAACAGGATCACAAGCCAGTGGTAATGAATGCCGTCTTCTCTAAGATTGAAGTTAGGATATATTTTGATTTCAATAGCCTTAAGCAACATTCTGGGAAAAATCGGTAAAGTCAGACTAGTTAATGCTTACAATGGCAAAATGGCGAAGTTATTAGACAAGACAATCAAAATATATACTTTAAATGCACTGCATGAGTCGCAAGAACCTGCTACTTATGGCCTAAAACAGAACCAGGTTTCTATTCTACAGGATCCAAATAGTAGGTACGGGTGGCTTACTTAGCTCCATAAAAATTGTAGTTGGTGCTAGGTAACTTGACTTAGTTTTGAGAGACCTAACCATCGATACCCCACACCATGGGATAAACATCCTTACTTTTGTTACGTGTAGGAAAGGTACACAATTTTTTTTTTAAATGTATTCAACCACTATGTCTCTGAGCTAAGCTGTGGACAGACTGACACAAACTACATAATCCTAAAAAGCTGTTATTCACTTACGCATGAGTACTTTTGCTAAAGCTTACGTGTCATTTAGTCGCGTTAAAATCTTGCAGTTGCAGTGCTATTTGTGACCTCAATCAAAGGAACCTGTTAAATAGTCCTAATAACAATTCAGCTTTAGCAGAATTCCGAAACTTAAAAATAGTGACCCAGTACTGTGATAGAAATTATAATGAGTTTTTTTTTGTCAAAAAAGTTTTTTGAGACTCGGTATTATTATTGACTGTACTTTCATACACAAATGTTAATTGCCCATAAAGAACAATCAGACGAGCCCAAACACCATGGGTTTATCTTGTGCTGTTTAGGAGTTCCTACGGCCATCTTCAGCTCCAAGGTACCAAATTATTGTACTGTCAAAAATTTGTTAATCTGTTGATTACGCTAATAAAACTTAACATTTAACTTACATTGGAAATTCTTGGCTTAGATCCTTTCACAACTAGCTGGTCATCATGAGACCTTCATTTATTGAGTGATATAGAAAATGCTAATAATACTTAACATTTATCCAAAATTTTAAATTCTTGGCTTCAATATTGGCTGAGATCCATTAACAACTAGCTGGTCATCATGAGACCTTCATTTATTGAGTGATATAGAAAATGCTAATAAAACTTATCATTTATCCAAAATTTTGAATTCTTGGCTTCAAATATTGGCTGAGATCCATTAACAACTAGCTGGTCATCATGAGACCTTCATTTTTTGAGTGATATAGAAAATGCTAATACAACTTTACAGTTAACCAAAATTTGGAATCCTTAGCTTCAATATTGGCTGAGATCCATTAACAACTACCTGGTCATCATGAGACCCTCAATTAGTGAGTCATATAGAAAATGCTAATAAAACTTAACATTTAGCCAATATTTCGAATTATTGACTTCATTATTGGCTGAGATCTCGTCACTTGTTCCAATTAAAGCTGAATATCTTGGAAACTACTGGTCCTATTTCCACTAAACATAGCTAAGAACCATCTCGACGGAAAAGTCTTTCGATTTAAAAAAACCGCACTTAAATTGGTTCATCCGCTTGGGCGCTACGATGCCACAGACAGATACACAGATACACATGTTAAACTTATAACACCCCTCTTTTTTCGTCGGGGGTTAATGACTGGTTTATGTTAAAAGATCATTATGTATGTAGACTCTATCACAGTGATTACTGTTTATCAAAGTATCTTGCGGTCGCACTCGTGCTACAATATCCCTAGCTAGACTTTTCCCTGATGTGTGATTCATTTCGATTGCTATAGGTAAGTATAATAGGTACTCATATAATCTTAACTTAACGAAGAAAACGAAAATAAACATTGCGTGTGCAAGCAAAGGTTAAAAGGTTGAGCGAGCAAACAAGTATTAATGAAGTCCTTCAAACTTGGAACCCGTCTGACCTCATCGCGTTCAACGCATCTGCAGCTCTCAATCAGTGTCAGCGTTTTATATGGAATAAAGAGTGTCTCTTTGAATTGAAATAGAGCATTTTGGTGCGTCTGGAGTACGAGGCGTGGCTCAAAACGGCTCCATTCAGACGCCGGAGCCGCCTAAATATAGCGCGGGTTGAATGTTGAATCACACCGCGACACCATCAGGCGGCCGCAGCTATCTGTGCGATCGAACGTAAAAACCGTTTAACTGTTCCGTTCTGAATTCAAAACACACAATAGCTGCCAGTAATCAGGGGGGGTATTCGACCAACTTTAGAGATATAATGGAGATCTCTCCGTGAGAACGCCATCCGTCACTTTTGACGTCTCCCAACTTGACAAGTGGCGATATCTCCAGAACATCGCGACTTCGCCAATCCGGTCGAATTAAATTTGGGTCTCCTATGTATGTGACGGCGTAGATAACAGGCGCATACTTAACTTGTCCGGGTAGTACGTGAAATTAGACAGTTACGTTTCGTTCTAAGCAGAAATTCATATGCATATAAAGTATTTATTAATCTAGATGCCAATTATCTGATCTTATGCCGAGATATCAAACGTCATTCATGTTGAATGTTTGACTAATGTCTCGTCTGATTGTTGATTATTGTCAAAATGAATAATATTATAAAATATACTCGTAATGAAAAATAAGTTAAATACATGAAAATATAAGTTAATGAATTACTGCAAAATAGGTAAATAAATATTAAGAGGAAATCTTACATAAATCGACCTAGTCCCAAACTAAGCAATGCTTGTATGGGTACTCCGACATACATAATATAACGTCCATGACCCAGGAACAAATATTACAGTTAATCACACAAATATGTGCCCTTGCTGGGATTCAAACCCAGGACCACCGGCTCAGTAGGTATGCAACTGGACTACAAACTGAGCCAACCGCATCGTCAATAATCAACAAACAAGACGTTTTTTTTTTAGAAGAAATATATCAAAAAGAACGGGTAAGTTTTCGAGATTCAGACAAAATATTCTGTTAAAATTATTCTTCCTGTTTCATCTCTGCATTCTATTTTGTAACAATGACACGTTCTAGCTGACAATTATACCTAAGTGCAGCATTGTATAGCCTGTAATCTTAGTCTGGAGTCTTAGTATTTTAATAAATTGTTTAATTGCACTGGAAGGTGGTAACAAACATTGTCGGTGTGTCAAAAAGCACCCTCTTTTTTGTCATTATCGGACTGAAAGTATCCTATAACTATCTGAAAAAGCTCAGCCAGTGTAGTGTAGGTACCAAAATTTATTGAAACCAGTCCCGCCGTTAAGGCGTGATAAACGCACAAACACAGTACAGAACGGCCCGACATGTTTCGAAGTTTCGAACTCATATGGAGCTCTTATTCAGGGACAGCTTGGTGGTGAGGAGAGCGGAAACCAGTGTAGTGGGCCGAGAGTCACGTAGCAGCACAAATAGCTGACCCCGATGAAGAGCTCCATATGAGTTCGAAACATGTCGGACCGTTCCTGGCAAACCGTTTTTATAATTATTAAAGATCCCTCACTATTAGTTTTAATAATATTACTCTCGTAAGTTGATAATTGTTTGAACCGCACTGACGTTGTAATTATCGTCGTTAATGCGACACAGTTCTATAGTGGCCTAGGAATAAAATTGTTTGACTGTACAGACATTTTATTTTTACAATTATATAATAGTATAGATAGATGACCAACAATTATTATTAGTCTGTTTTGTTAAATCAGAATTAATAGGTACGTAAACGCAGTGAAACACAATACTTATATTCGTAAGTGTTTTAATCTGAGTAAAAAAACACCATCATATTTAAAAAAATACATTGTTTTCCAGGTCAGCGCAGTGCAGCATGAAACAGGCGACATATTAAACGCCCTATGTTTATAGATCCATCCATACTAATATTATAAATGCGAAAGTGTGTCTGTCTGTCTGTTACCTCTTCACGCTTAAACCGCTAAATCAATTTTGATGAAATTTGGCATGGAGATAGTTTAAGATCCGAGGAAGGACATAGGATAGTTTTCATCCTGGAAATTATCCCTAAAAAGATTTAAAAGTGAAAAAGTAATTCATGATGACATTGATGACCCTGTAGGAAATGTAATGATTAGACCAAAAGCACAATTGCTCTTACATTTGCTCAGGCGCTTTTAATAATCCCTTTTATTAATTAAGGTGATTAGGTGGATATCTATCGTGTTGTACGAGGTTGCTTCCATACTTCCAAGTTCCACGCGGACGTAGTCGCGGGCAAAAGCTAGTCGTCCGTAAAATCCAAGTAATTACATTATTACAGTAATAATGAGTAAGTGAATACTGAACAACACTGAAGAACCTGGTGTGTTTGATCCTCATACTCATAATAAAGTACTTTTCGTTCGGGTTGTGAAGTGAATCCTACTACACGATTTCATTGTTGTTAGTTTTGTTAAATTTTCTGTATCAAAAACTGTATCAACTAGCATTTATTGGAGCGGAGCGAGCGAAGCTCCCATGGATCGACTCGAATGGACTTTGTGACAATGCGCGGATCTCAGCAAGTTCTCAACCGATTTTAGAAATTTTTGTTTTAAAATGCACAAATTAAATTTCGCTAGGTCGTGCCAAAGAGAAAATTTCGAAAAAAAAAAAAAAAAAACTCCGCTCCAAACTATGGTGCAAGCTTAGCCGGTGGCTGACTCTGCATCGACCTAGTATTCATTCCTTGTTTGTATTCATTATTTGTTTATTTCTTGGTGACATTCATTCGTTATAACATTAATTATTATTATTCGTATGGCATGTTATTTCAGATAACAAAAGAAACAACGTTTCATTTAAGATAATGTATATTTAAATAAGGTTGTATGTAATGAATTATTTTAAATCAGCCTATTCGGGTGCTTCTCAATGCGAATGTTCGCCTGTAAACAGCTTTGAGTAATTAAAACTAAGGCGGTGGTCTGCAACAAACGCCGTAGGTCGCGTCCGGCGTCTGCTGGAAGCCGCGTCGCGGACGCTGCGCTGGACGCGGCTTCCAGCGCAAACTGCCATGGTCGCTCTGAGACGCGGCTTCCAGCGCAAACAGATCAGTTTTTCGCACGCATTCAACGCGAATGGACGTGAATTTAAAATATGGACAAACAGACAATTTTAATCGTTCTTCTTGAAGAGGAGGAGGATGATGATTTTGTCATACAATTGTTTTTGAAACAGAAAAGAAGAAAAAGGCTACTAAAAAGTATACTGTGTCACCGTTCTTGAGATACAGCCTGGTGACAGACGGACGGACGGACGGACGGCGAAGTCTCAGTAATAGGGTCCTGTTTTTACCCTTTGGGTATGGAACCGTAAAAATAGCAGTAGGTAGCAGCTGCCATATTTTTAATTATTTTTATAGGTAGGGGGCAAACGAGCAAACGAATCGCCTGATGGAAAGCGATTACCGTCGCCCATAGACACGTGCAACACCAGAGGAGTCACAAGTGCGTTGCCGGCCTATCAGGTGGGAATACGCTCTTTTCTTGAAGGTTTGAAGGTCGTATTCAAAGTTCGTCTCAAAACTTATGAACACACGAGGTATTTCTTTAGCCCGCTGTACTTACCAAAGTGAGCATATTTATTTATCGCATTGTACCGACGCAAGCCGCATAGCCACGGCAACCGATTTTTATGAATAATAGGTAGCTATCTCGATTAAAATAGCATTCAATTTGAAATCGGTCCAAAGAGCTACGATTTCACAATTAGACAGACTAACAGACGGACGGATAGACAGAGAGACAGACAGCCACAAAGACAGAACACCCCTCGGTACCTAGGCAAGGTACCTATGAAACGGATTCTCACCTGCTAGACCAATAACCAACCAAGCTCATTTCTTCCCAACGTTTGTGTTTCAACACGTTATTTTTGTAATCTTTATCGCTGGCATCAAATAATATTCTGTTAAATTTGACTGCTTCAATCAGTAATTCATCTTGTTCTTTTGTAAATTTCACCATCTTCGATTTTTCAATCGCAAAAACGCGACGTCCGTTCGGCCTGAATGCTCCGAAATGACTGCGTAGGCGGCGTTCGACCTACGGACGCGGCGCACGGCGTTCGTGCGCCGCGTCTGGCGTCTGAGAGAGACCACTATAGTGTATTTCCATAGTAAGCATTCGTACGTCGCGTACAGCGTCACGCCGGACGCGACCTACGGCGTTTGTTGCAGACCACCGCCTAAAGGACTCGCCTTTCGCTGTATCGTTCCAAACAAACAAGTCTGCCAAAACCTGATGGGGACGAGATAACACACATATAAAAAAATCTGCACACAAAAGCAAAATTCTCATTACTACGCACCACCTACGCACTCTAAAACACCAACACAGGCTAGTTGACTCATGCCAAATTTCATTAAACTAATGTTTAATTCATATAGTATTTAGCATAATATTTTTCAGTAGGTACATAAAAGTAGAAGATGGCTGAAAAATAATCATTTGAATGCATGGATTTTATTCTGTATTGAATGGGTTCGCTTTATCTTGCATAATATCGATTCTCCGAATTTCATTTCTCATAACAGCTATCACTATCACCGATTTTTTTTTTCTCCGAATGATTCTTTCTCATAATCATTTATTATCATAATTTTCAGTTGGCATACTATTCATTTCTCATAATTTTATATGGCAGAACATTAATATCGCGGAATTTATTTACTAAACTGATACCAGTCAAATGGGTTAGGTTAGGTTAGAACTGCGACCACAACAGAGCCGAACTGCTGCCAGTAAAGTAGGTTAGGTTAAAACCGAACTTAATGGGTTAGGTTAGGTTAGAACTGCTACCACAACAGAACCGAACTGCTGCCAGTAAAGTAGGTTAGGTTACAACCGAACTTAATGTTTTTTTTTTTTGCAAAATTTCAAATTGGTGCTAGGCAGCTAAAACTCGGTATCGGGGGGCTCTCGGGGCTCAAAAATATGAATCTGAAATCTTGTCCGAAAATTCGGTCAAATTCGGAAAATATCGAAAGAAAACGATTCAAAATTTCAAATTGGTGCTAGGCGGCTAATTATGAGATATGATGATTATGAGAAAAAAATTATGCATAATAAAATTCGGAGAAATAAAATTCGGAGAAATGATGATTCGGAGAAATGATGTTATGCAAAATGAAAATCGAGGGTCATCACGAATCGTCTCGCGCGTAGGTTCGATGACTTCCAGCCTCCCGAACAAGCAGGATTCCGAAAAGGCTTTAGTACCATAGACCACATCCATACGCTGCGACAAGTTATACAGAAGACCGAAGAGTATAACTTGCCACTATGCTTGGCGTTTGTGGACTATGAGAAGGCCTTCGATTCGATCGAGACTTGGGCAGTGCTACAGTCTCTCCAGCGGTGCCATATTGACTATCGGTACATCGAGGTGCTGAAGTGTTTATATAAAAACGCCACCATGTCGGTTCGAGTACAGGAGCAGAGCACGAAAGCTATTCCTCTGCAGCGAGGCGTAAGGCAAGGAGACGTTATCTCTCCGAAACTGTTCACCGCCGCATTGGAAGATGCTTTTAAACTCCTGGAATGGGGAGGATTCGGCATCAACATTAATGGCGAATACATTACTCACCTTCGGTTTGCCGACGATATTGTGGTCATGGCAGAATCGCTGGAGGACCTCGGCACAATGCTCGATGGCCTTAATAGAGTTTCCCAACAGGTAGGTCTTCGGATGAACATGGACAAAACAAAGGTAATGTCGAATGCACATGTTGCACCCTACCCAGTAACGGTTGGGAGCTCTACCCTCGAAATTGGTGACAAATATGTTTACCTGGGACAAGTGATCCAGTTGGGTAGGTCCAATTTTGAGAGGGAGGTCAATCGACGAATCCAACTCGGCTGGGCAGCGTTCGGGAAACTACAAAATATCTTCTCGTCCAAAATACCTCAATGCCTAAAGACGAAAGTCTTCAATCAATGTGTGTTACCAGTGATGACATATGGAACAGAAACGTGGCCTCTTACTGTGGGCCTTATAAGGAAGCTCAAAGTTGCACAGCGCGCTATGGAGAGGGCTATGCTCGGTGTTTCTTTGCGAGATCAAATCAGAAATGAGGAGATCCGTGAACGAACAAAAGTCGCTGATATAGCCCGACGGATTTGCAAGCTGAAGTGGCAGTGGCCGGGGCACATAGCACGTAGAACTGACGGCCGATGGGGCAGTAAGGTTCTCGAATGGAGGCCACGCACCGGCAAGCGCAGCGTAGGACGTCCACCCACAAGGTGGACAGACGACCTGGTAAAGGTTGCAGGAAGCCGCTGGATGCAGGTCGCTTCCAACCGGCCGATCTGGAAGTCACTGGGGGAGGCCTATGTTCAGCAGTGGACGTCCTGTGGCTGAAATGATGATGATGATGAAAATGAAAATATGAGTATCAATTTTATGCAACATAATAGTGAACCATCTGCGGGTCCTTGGGGGCCCTTTGCATGACTTGGGACTGACACGCCTCGTCCATTTGGACCATGCGCCGAGACTCCGGTGTTCGAAATTCGACCGTCGTATAGTGCCATCCCGCTCACTCAAATCTACTTTCACGGGAGACCGGGAGAAAGGGACGGCACTATTCGGAGTCGTCGAAATAGCCCTTCAGTTTTTTTTACGGGACCGGTTACGTCACTGTGATAATGGCGGACGGCGTTTTAAGCCTTTCATATATTCAATACGGTTAGAATAGTGCCGTCCCTTTCTCCCGGTCTCCCGTGAAAGTAGATTTGAGTGAGCGGGATGGCACTATACGACGGTCGAATTTCGAACACCGGAGTCTCGGCGCATTGTCCAAATGGACGAGGCGTGTCAGTCCCAAGTCATGCAAAGGGCCCCCAAGGACCCGCAGATTCAAATAAAACAAAAAAAAAAAGAACATCGGAGCATATATATACTTGGTATTCAACGCCACAGATAAGCTAAAGGCAAAAATAGCGAACGGCGTTTTTGTGTGTTCATGACATTTCAATATTCAATTAATAATATTTAGCTTTCTAGCTCTCACAAAAATAGATTTTTTTTAGCTAGTCAGATCATTATTGACCATTTCATATAAGCATATATATTTCTAAACTAGCCTATTTAAATCGTCACAATAACAACTCACGCACACTTCAAAATAACAAACATGACTAAAATAGGTAGTCGACTTTATAAGTGTTTAGGTACATACAATTTATTATAGGATGAAGTTTTTAGAAATGTCGAAACAACTCCTTAAGTAGGTATAATATTTAAAAACTTATGAAAAATAAATGATTTATGATTTATTTTGTTTTTTTGAAACGATGACTATTTAAGATACTTTTGGGGCGGAACCCCCTTGTTTGGAACCACTTATCCCGTTTTCAGTTTGTCTGTCTGTTTGCAATCAAATCTTGCAAACTTAATTTGATTATCATTGAGTTGAAAGCTTTACCAACTTAACTTCGATTATCAATGCTATATGGCACCATGGAGCTGATCTGATGATAAGCCGAAAGATGGCCATAGGAATTCAGCAATAAACAAACTGTCTCGGTGAGTAGTTGGCGGCCTTTTAAAACACACTTGGATATATGAACATTGCGCTCCTCCCTTATACCCTTCGTAGTAAAATGGTTCATTCAGACGAATAATATTTGAGGTCATAAGTACATTTTGATTAAACTACGTGAACCTGCGATATGAATCCCTACCGTTAGAATTTTTTTCGTACATTTACCGTGAATACTTTCGGGGATATTATTGTTGTTAGACATTTCTGTTTTAATTTTTTATTCCATATTTATCCCGTATTAGGCAGATATTTTAGTACACGATAGCTCATATGTACCTGTATCAACGTATTAAAATCGCAGATCTTTTTGTGCGGAAGATGGAATCATAAGCAGGTTCATGTGGTTTAATCAAAATTTCTGTAAGTAGACCAGCTCTTGAGCAATAAAAAAAATATAAATTTCATGACCCAGATATAAGCAACTTTGATGATTTTTAGAAATAAAACTACAGGATCTATCGATGTGAGAGTTTTAGGTTGATATGCGCAATGGTAAATATGTATCGTATTTTTGAAAAGAGACAAAAACGGAATCTTTAAAAAGCTGGCGCCACCAATTTATCACCTTTCAGCGGGAATTTTTGGATATATGAAGATGCTGCTCCTCCCTTTTACACTCCATAGTTATCGGTACTCTAGGATAATTTAATCGTCAAACAAGCGTCAAACATTATTGACATATGTAAATTCTATCATATTTTATAACAAAAACGCAGTTGAAACACATTTTAATGATGTTTAATTATCATGAGTGAAATAAATCTGAAAGGGCACGAGCACGATAAATCCGTCGTTCTAACGTTAAGCCCGATTCAAGCTTTGATAAGTAAGAATTGCCAAAAAACTCATTAGTATCAAGATCAAGCTTAGGCAACTATTTACAGCAAATCATCGAAAGCTCAAGAGGCTGGTTAAGGGGAGACCTGGTAGCACCCACAAAAAGCGGTGGTGGATTGATTCACAAATGAAGTGAACGCAATAGGCCATTTGCCTATTTAATCTGAAAAATAATAAAAATAGCAGTGTGCAATATTGTATTATGTGTTTCTTAATAAAACTTGTGTCATACAAATAGCTTACTTTTACTTTTCCCTTCTCAAAAGCGCACAAGGGTGGGAGTGGGACACAGGGCGTCTTTCTTGTGGACAATGCATTAGTAACGATTTGGTTATATTTACATAATATAGTTCTATTACCTACTCAGTTCTCGAGGAATAGAAAGCTGATACATACATACATGTCTAGCAAGAAAATTAGACTTTAAAGCTTTAAAGCCTAATCCTATTATAATGTCCCTAGGAATAACGCCTGTTTTTCCTAACATGTTCATGTGTAACCCGGAGCTCAGTGATTGATAATTTCAGCTCTTTGATAGTTATACTTTAAACTGCAAACTGTATCTAGATACCAAGTTGCAGTCCAAACAGATTATTATAATTGATAAAACTGTGATATAAATTGAGAATAATACTTTGTAAATTCCAGTTACATCGAATATATATATTTAATGTATATATTTATGTATATATTTATTTATATTATATATGTTTATATTATATTAGATGTATGTATATATTTACATGTATAGCAAATTATGTATAAGTACTATAATTATGTTTTGTTACTTATGTGTAAGTTAGTTGCGCCGCCTACAATTTTTCCGCTTTGCCCTAAGGTTGACTGGTAGAGAATGCCTCATGGCATTAAGTCCGCCTTTTGTACGATAAGTTTTCTTTTGTGCAATAAAGATTAAATAAATAAATAAATAAATATCCTTAAAAATATGATAATATGGTGAGATTATTTTATTTATTTATAATATGAATATGTATACTGTGAATAATAGTACACTTTTCAGTATAGCATTTTTCTATTGGCAGGTACTGGAAATTTACCCATTTAGCTATTTCTGATATAGATAAAATGCCTATCAACAATAGGTAGCTTCTACGGTGAGCAAGGCGCCATTTCATTTAAATACCTTACTAAATGCTATCGTTTTTGGCTGAGTGCATAAGATGTTTCGCAAAACTTTACTTATAGCCAGGCCAATGTGAACAACATCGGAATACCGTGTTATGATATGTGCGCTTGGCAGCGAATTCTCCCACGTACATTTTTGATTCAAATTTTGGATTCAGCAACAGTTATTCTTCAATTATAAATAGATTATTTCTGCTTCCAAAATCGCAAACAGTGACAACCGTTGTTCGCTGGTATATAGTACGCAATATATACTACTTCGCACCACTCAGTGAAACTTTTCTTGTATTTTTCACTACACCCCAAGCACTTTACTGACTTTTTTTCCCAACAATTATAAATTAAGCAAAATATCTCAACAATTTCCATAGCAGTGACACATCAAACTGACTGTCATAACATAAAATTAAATGTCAATCACGATCAGTTGTAGGAATAGCATTTTTGACAATCATTATCGCCTTCGTATTGTCAAAACTGAGATGAGATATGTCACCTGAAGCTCATCGCCTTCTCATCACATTTTAATGACAGTTCAACGGCGATATAACTGTTATCTAATGGAGATTTGACGTTTGGCGATATCTCCAACGGCATTCTCGAATTGGGCCCCAGTATTGGTATTGGTTTCGGGCGCCATTTGGCCCGTCGCCATTATTGTGCTGATAATTAAACTTCTGATTATGATTCACAGGCGGCGTACGACAGACGGGCGACTATGTCATGTGTACGGGAAAATCTAGGAACTATTCCATTGAATGCGGTTTCTAATAGGTATTACTGCAAACCTATGAGCATTCAGTTTCCTCACAATGTCTCAGCTTCGATAATCGCTTGTTATTACTAAATTATGCGGAAGCACCAAGGTTGCCGATGAACAGAAATGCAAATGAAGCAATTTTTCTCTTTAGAAAGATAACGAGTGCTAAACGACAGTTATTAGTCACAATCGGAAAAGTTATTAGCTTTCGGCAGCATGAATATTCAGTTTTTTTAACAAAACCTTTTTAGAAGTCAATAATTCGTCTGTCGTCGAGTTCTGCGCAAAAGATTCGTGTTATTCGTGATGATATTGTGCTGCATCTTTTGTTAGATTCACAAGTCAGGCACGAGCTCGATTGACGACGCTTCCCAGCTTAGCTTACGCTCAAATAGGTCGTCACTTTCACTTCACAGCTCCGATAATTATCTGCTTATTACTTTAGTCCTGCTCCTGCGGTGCAACCTATTTACGTTCCCTGAAGACTCCATACTTACATACATACATACATAGATTCCCATTTCTTGTCATCTATTCTCAGTATTAGGTGCGCGTCTGTCAGTCTCTTCACTTAGGGACATCCGACTTCTCGCCTTTATTTTCGGCTATTTACGCTTGCTGTCAATCAATATGGATATTTGTTAGGTTACGAGTATTAAGGCTGAAATCAGCATATTTCCACTTCATTAATCCCGTAACAGATTTACTAGCGTTGAGGGGAGAGATCCCACTGCGTTTGGCAGGAAGACAAATTATGGCTGAACCAAAATGGCTAAATTTAGCCGCAAATCCAGATACGAGTTCACGGTCGGAGCCGCTGTAGATGTGATTTACTATGTTTTGATATCAAAAACAGTGAATAAATCTAAAGTTCATTGTAAATGGATCGCTGAAAGTAAAACACTGTTAGAGTTATAGTGTAGTTTCACATCCCGGATAAATATTGAAACGATAAAATGATAGCTAAGCTACTTGAAACTTCACAGATACTTGAGTGAGGAACAGGCCACTCTGTTCAAGAAAGGATCGCCTGTAAATACAATTAGACATCCTCAATAGGTTTTTAAGAAGACACATTTATCGACCTACGAGTATGAAATCACAGTAACAAATTTTCCGGAGCAACTACTTAATTAGAACAGAAAATCTCGAAATTATCGGACAACGTAAAGCCAAAATTGCCAATGTTAGTAACAATCGTGGCTATTAAAGAATTATTATTAGTAGGTCATTCCAGGTGTACGATTTAAATTTGGCAAAATACCTAAACCAAATCTACAGTTCAGTTGAGCCGTAAAAAAATTAATTATATCTGTCACGTATTTCATTCCCGAAAGCCCTTTTCAATGGATTCTCCGTAAGGAACGCCATCGCATGGCGCTAAAAGTTCGACTAACGCCATAAAATTCAAAACTTGTCTATGAAAACACCCAGCTAGAGGATATAGATTAACGACCTCATTATCACACGGTTTATTGTGCACGTAAATCCGCTTCCTTAGAACAGTCCAAACAAAATCAAAGGCACCAATAATGTACGAGCTTGGTGTATACTTAATGCCTTTCTATTTTGGACGGGATGGCGCCAAGACGCGATGTAGCCCACAAACTGGCTTGACCCCGGCGATCGTGAATACTCGTGGCTCGTAAAGAAAGTACTTAGAGCAACCTGAATGTTTTCGTCTGAATCATAATCCTTTTCACTGGCTTTTAAACTTCAATGGTCAACTTGGGCACATCTTACATTCATTTTCGAGTGAAAGAGAAAGGTATTTCTTCAAAAAGATAATTCAGCCACCAGTCGAATTCGAGACTCGCCTTTACAAAAGCAATACCGAAAAAGACAACGCGCTGAATTGATGAGTAATGTCAAAGGCCAAAAGACTACGAGATTAATTTCTGTTCCTGGTTTCTTGAGTTATATTTCTGATAGTTTGATTACACACTTGAGTGTCTGACACTCAGATAGTAAACGCCAAACGGGCTGTAGTCTAAACCTAGCCAACAACATTTTACCGACTATGATTTTAGGTTAGCTATACTACGGTACATCTTTGACGATATCCTTTAAAGTTTTGACCACTACGGTGAATAAGTTACTGCCTGTATGGCTTCGGATTTAGCCGGTGGCCGCGTCGAGTCGAACCGGAGCTAAATCAAAGGATTCAACGGGTTAAGTCTGTCTGAGCACTTAGTTATTTAAACCAGTTAACAGACGGATTGGTACAATCAGGATTCCACCCAGTCTGTAACCTTTTGAGTGTTGTTGTGGGAACTTTTGATTTTCGCAGCCCCAAATATACTACCTGAAACTAATCTCCTTTCCCTAATCCAGGCGTAAATTTGTCATTTTCGAATATGATATTTATCCAAAATCCAAATCTATTTAAATTTAAATAACAACTGATGCAACTCCAAGTCCTGCTAGTAGTCTGTTTGGTTTTGTATAATAAGTTAGTTTTATATTTTCCCTAAAATTACGTGAATCCATTAGTTTTTAAATCAACTTATCTGTAATGTAGACTCCGTAACGTATTAATTTCCATCTCCCGTCCCGAAAAGCGGCCAGTGACACCAATACGTTTCGTCTCCAGAAAGAAACATAAGAATTTAAATTTCGAATCCCATTTGCTGGCCACATGTGCACGAGTTGATCTATCGTCGCGCCGCGGCTGAAAGCATTATCTGTAACATTTAAGATTAACGGATTTGGTAATAAAACCTTGAGTGTTAATGGTTAGGATACAGAAATACCAGATAGTGTAGAGTTAGATGATTCTCACGTCACGGGAGTGTTTCGCTTAGGAAATTAGACATAAGAATATTGTACACCTATTCTACTGGGATGCGGTACCTACTTACCAGTTAATTCGATATATTGTAATAAAATTCATAAATAAAAAAATATATACAATTAATGTAATTTACAGTATCTCGAAATACAAAAGCCTTTCTTATGAAACTTACGATATTTCGAGTAACATATACAAGAGATATATGTACTTACTCGTTTTTCTTTGGATGTTTGTAGTAGTTGAGCCGATTGATACTCACTTCTTAAAATGTGACTGATATCATCAACGAGACTCTTGGAACTATCGTACGTGTCAATTAAAATATTATTTAACTCAAATGGGATTGGTCGTGATTAGAATCTTGCCTGATCCTGTGTGAGTTCGCCAAACATGTCTAATATGTATGGTCCTAAGAACATTTGGGTATTTAGATCTGTTTCAGGATGTAGCGAATTGATGCATTTTTCCTTGAGGATAAAATGCGAATAAGCTCCATTTCATTACGCATTCATATATACAATAACAACGTGTGCTCATCTATTGGCCATTGAATGGAAACGATTTCGAAGAACTCATGATGGCAGCGAAAACAACCTGTATTTGTTGGAAATCTACATTCGATGTTGTAGTAGTCTTAAACAATTTGAAATAAAGAAAACACAGCTAAGGTCTGCGTTATTTTTATCGTAGCTTCAATGTACCGCTGGAATAATGTTGTCACTAATTTATACAGCCCCTAAACTAGGGCCACTTTCACGCAGGGGTGCTTTATACAAACTTATTTTCACGCTATGCCTATATTTGTTTTTAACATTGATTTAAGAAGGTATTACACTGCCTTCTTAATGTAAGCAGCTATCTTTTTACTTGACTTATCAATCATCCTAGAAATAATGGCTGTATTACGAACCATGTTAGTTTTACCAAGGCAGCATAGTTCCCCTAAAGCTTAAATATTTTCCATGGTCACCCCGTTTACTGGACGTAGGTATCTCATCGTCGTTTTCACGCCTTGGTACACGTTCGAAGATTGATTGCTGTGTGCCAATTGTGGCTATTGATCTCTGATTTCATTTGCTGCCGTGTAATTTGTGAGGTCACCGGGACCCGCGAATACGTGTTTAAATTGACCCTGTTGCAACAATTGTAATTGATTGCATTACACCTGCGACTTGTTCCTTTATTCTATTTATATTGTCCTTGTATATTTAAAGTCTTATAGCTATGCTAGTGTCTAGAACAGAAGTATAAGCAGCAGTGTGGTGAACATCGTTTTTTATCAGTACTTAACTGTACTTAGCCATTAGTTGCTTAGATTTCCTTGTTCCCATAGTTGGTGGCCATGTGGGTATTCGTTTTTCTGCATGGGTGGTCTCGAGAGTCCTTTACTCTGTTGTTGAAACACAGCACGATAATATTGTATCATTTCTATTGCCTTCCCCGACACTAGTTGACATCAGAGATAGGAGATCCGGAGCTTAACGTTAGTTAGGGTTCCGATTATTCAAGTCTTTTTTAATATTCAATTCATTCCTTTTTAGGGTTCCGTACCCAAAGGGTAAAAACGGGACCCTATTACTGAGACTTCGCTGTCCGTCCGTCCGTCCGTCCGTCCGTCTGTCACCAGGCTGTATCTCAACATCGGTGATAGCTAGACAGTTGAAATTTTCACAGATGATGTATTTCTATTGCCGCTATAACAACAAATACTAAAAATAAAATAAAATAAATATTTAAGGGGGGCTCCCATACAACAAACTTGTTATTCATACTAATATTATAAATGCGAAAGTGTGTCTGTCTGTCTGTCTGTCTGTCTGTTACCTCTTCACGCTTCAACCGCTGAACCGACTTAGATGAAATTTGGTATGGAGATAGTTTGAGACCCGGGAAAGGACATAGGATACTTTTCATCCCGAAAAAATTTAGTGTTCCCGTGGGATGAGCGGGTAACACCGCGGGGCACAGCTAGTAGATTATATATATGTATATAGGTACGGAACCCTTCATGCGCGAGTCGGGCTCGCACTTGCCCAATTTTTAGTATATATTTTAGTTAGTTAAGTTTTCGGGTTGTAATCAGTATTTTAATATCTGTGTACATAGCCCTGTTAAATGAATAATTAACCTGTACCTATCTTGTTATTTTTTACGATTATTGTCGAAGGACTCTATTGTCTTTTGATGATCAGTCGAAATTTATATCTAAGAAGTATTAGAAGTATTACCTTTAAGTCCTATGATTATTTTAGCTGTTTTGGTTTAGAATGATATGCGAGGGAATTTTTTCGTTTTATTATGACGTACATTAATTTCGAGAGAATAATACCAATGACAGTAATATTCAAGACCATCCCTTTTTTGATGCCGAATCAATATATCGAAAGAGGTTCAGCAGAGGACTTTCCCAGGCTGATAGCTACCCAATATATATTTCCAATTTGCAGTCTCATAAATCGCGATGCATCGAGACATGTTTACTTATGTATATGAAAGATACTACAACTCAATTCTACAGTTGTTCAATATAGTTTATTTAAAGAAAAGTTGCACAATAGGCATTCCATTTAGAACAGAACGCTGTAAAGAGTTGCCACGTTCGCGTTGATTATTCCATCGCCTGTCACCTTCCTTTGATCCATGAATGATGCATTATGCAGCCTTCTACGTAGCTCAAAGGAAATCACAATCGACGTCGTCAACATACAATATAATAGCGAACATAAATTTAGTGTTTGGTCATTCAATTGTATGTACACATAAGTACTTTGTTGTGATCGCTCAATCAAGAATAGGTTATACCTAATATGCTAACTTTCCTATCATATATTAAGATCATATGAAATGAGAAATAGTGACGGCTGAACTCATAAATAAACAAAATACATCGGTTGATATATGCTTACATTAACTTACATGACATAAACATAACTTTGTCTAGACTAGACGGTTTATTTTAATGCCAATGCCAGAACGTCGTACAAATTTACCTATAAGAAATATGCTATAAAACTAAGTGTCTACGTGTCGCCTGGACTGTAAGGCGTTTAAAATAATGTATGTGACTACAAATGTGAGAAAATGCAAGTTTTGGAGAGAACATATTTAAATATTTTGCAATAATATGATTCGTGCACCTTTTCTGATTTTTGCTTTTTCCATTAGGTACTAGGTGTTACAGAGAGCAGATGCTTACGGAGTTAAAACAATATTGACCAATCCATAAACGGATCTTACAGATATAATTTCCATTGCTGCAACAGCCCGCAACGCATAATCGTAAACTTAAACGGTCCTATTCCCTCTACGCGTCCCTAGTGCGATATACCGCATATGCGTAGGTAATGTGCACTATGAGTCCCTAGTGGGATATACCGCATATGCGTACCTAGGTAATGCCCTATGCGTCCCTAGTACGATATCGCATATGCGTAATGCATGCCATCGCCCGGCCATACACGATCTCATTATCGATGCGCCGGGCACCTCTTGCTCCCAGACGGCATGTTTTATTAATTTAATCGCTTACACGCAATGTTCACTGGCTACACGGAGGAGATGAAAACCTTTTCTAAATGCTGGAAGAATGTATCTTTAAATTACTACAGATATATTAACCCGGCGAGCAAGCTATGTTAGCCAGCTATTAAGCTTACCTTGATTAGTGACATAATTAGTCCAATGTAAGTGCAATTTGTGGAGATTTTTCAACATTGAGGAAGATATGTTCTAGAATACAGTGAAGAGCACGTCTTAAACCGTCCATCTATGGTGAAGTGACTATAAGTAGGTGTGGCGTTGTATATGGCAATAGTAAATAAATGGCGAAGGACAGCCGTAGCTGGCAACACTGCAGTGAAGGTTGGCAGAGCGGCTGTACTGAGCGGAGCTTAAAATAATAGTTTTATTTAACTTCAACTACTTCCAGTACTTGCCGATATATGCATATAATAGTGAACATCACATCTGGCGACGAGGATCAAAATGTAAGTAATATTTCACTGCTAAGTGGAAGAACTACGCTACAATATAAATTGTTGGTCGACCTTGAGTGGTAATGAAATTAGCCGGTGTTGATCAAACCATCTACAATAGCGTACATAGTGTGATGTAGCAGTGATAAAATGTTGTTAATAAACAAAAAACAGTGCGAAATAAAGTGGTTTCGGCGCATTCATGTATGTATGTGTCCATAAGTAAATACTATTTCTGCCGCCATTGGCGCCACGCCAATCCATTGTTATTATTATTTTTCTAGGGTGCGTTCCGAACTGCCCACAAATTCATCATCCAATCTTATCAGAATTAGGCCAATTTGCAAGAAGCTACACAAGATTTATGTAGTCTAGTGTAGAGGGCCTTAATTTAAATGTCATTCATAATTCATTACTGTCAAGTTCAACATAACTTAGCTGACGGCGAATTATAAAATATTTCTGATTGAAATACTGTGGTAATAATTGATAAAAATCATTTAATTGTTGCACTGTTAACCGATTAAACAATCGCTGAATAAAGTAATTAATAGCATAAATAGATGCTACGAAAGGTAAGAAAGTTAACAACAAAGCTCGATAATGGACCAAAATGTGGTTATTTACAATTATGATATTACATTCACTTAGAAGTGTTAAATAAAACTCCATAAGGTGGATCATATAGACCAAAATGTGGTTATTTGCAAGTATGACATGGAATGCATGTCACATAACTATTACAAATAGTTAAAAAACAATAAAATAAATAAATAAGTAAAGAATTACCTGGCTCATAATGTGAGAATGTGATACAAATATCAGTTCTTAAGTAACAAGTCCATAATGTGGATAAATTTTTAGAAGTAGGAACATGATATTAAAAGAAAAAAATATATATATAATAATAAAACTACATAGAACTATGTTTTGTGTTATAAGCCAAGCCCATAATGTGGGTACAATAAAATATAGTTGATTGAGATGAGGTCTCAAAGTAACCCTATTGTTTTCAGACCAACTACAATGGCCCAGTTGTCGGGGCTCGAAGCATTTGATTGTGATGGAGATGTAACCACATTAGGCTCACGTTGGGAGAAATGGAAGCGAGCCCTTGAAAATTACCTGATCGCTGCAGGCATTGATGATGCCACTAAAAAAAGAGCTATTCTTCTACATTCAGCGGGCCTACCTCTACAGGAAATATATTACAATCTTCCAGGGGCAAATGTAGAACCATTAGTAGGAACAGATGTTTACAAAGTCGCACTCGAGAAATTGACTGAATATTTTTCTCCTAAACAAAGCTTTCTTTATGAACGTCATTTGTTTCGGTTAATGAAGCAAGACCCTAGTGAAAAATTTGATAAATTTGTGCTTAGACTTCGGGACCAACACAACAAATGTAACTTTGCGAAGAATGATGATAGCCTTATTGACCAAATCACAGAAAAATGCTCATCTGTGGATTTAAGAAAGAAAATCTTAATGCTAGGGGATACGGCTACTATGGAAAAAATTTCTATTGAAGCAAACTCCCTTGAAACAGTCACAAGACAATTGAACGAGTTTGGAAGAAGAGAAAATCCTGTTTTTACAAACAAAATTGACTCACTCAGCAAACACTCAGCAAACGTGATGGAATGCTCCAGATGCGGAAGCAAGCGCCACAACGCTGATTACAGTAATTGTACAGCTAGAAATAAGAAATGCATTAAGTGTGGTTACGAGGGACACTTTCAACGCCAATGCCGCACAAGGGTATCGAAACGCCATTCTACAACAATGCAAAACGGTGGTAACCCGAAAAGGCCTAAACCAGCTGACTTTAAAAGTGACCAGAGGAAGGAGAAAAAGGAGGCCACCACGGTGGATTACATATTCCATATTGATGATGATGCAGAGATAAATTGTCAAGTGGGCGGTGTGAATTTAAAATTGTTGATTGACTCTGGAAGCAAATGTAACATTGTCACAGACATGACATGGGACTATCTCAAGACCAATTCAGCATTAGTCAAGAATCAGGAAAGAAATCCAGACAAAATACTCCTGGCATATGGCAGCAAGGAGCCTCTCAACATCTTAGGAGCTTTTGATGCCTTGGTTCAAGTAGGCCATGCACAGGAAAATGCCACATTTTATGTTGTCCAGGGTGGCACACGAGATCTCCTGGGAAAGGGTACTGCCATTTCCTTAAACATTTTAAAATTGGGGGTAAGTGTTAATACAATTAGTAATGATCAGTTTCCAAAATTTAAAGATGTTGAATTAGATATTTCAATTGATCCATCTGTAAAACCTGTTTGTCAACCGATTAGGAGGGTGCCCATCCCTCTAGAGTCCAAAATTAACGAGAAAATTGATGAATTGCTCAAATTAGACATAATTGAACCAGTAAACTGTCCGTCACCTTGGGTGTCGCCTGTCGTGCCGGTCTTAAAAGGCGACGGCGAAGTTAGGCTTTGTGTGGACATGCGATGCGCAAACAAAGCCGTAGTGCGGGAAAACCACCCACTCCCCACTATGGAACAGTTAACACCTAAATTCCGCAAAGCCACAATATTTTCCAAAATTGATATAAAAAATGCATTCCATCAGGTTGAAATAAAAGAATCATGTAGAGAAATCACAACGTTCATAACCAATAAGGGTCTTTTTAGATATAAACGTCTAATGTTTGGAATTTCTTCTGCTCCTGAGCAGTTTCAAAAAATCATTGAGAGAATGCTTTTACCATGTGAGGGAGTTGTCTGTTTTATTGATGACATAGTAGTATTTGGAACTAATGAAATTGAACACCAAGATCGTCTCAAACATGTATTGGAAGTCCTCAAAAATAACAATGTTTTACTTAATCAAAAAAAATGCATCTTCAATGCAAGTAAAATCCAATTCTTGGGACATGAGTTATCAGCCGAAGGCATCAAACCCCTGGATAAGTACATTAATGGCATTAAATCATTTAGGGAACCTAGGACAGTCGAGGAAGTACAAAGCTTTTTAGGTCTAGTCACTTACATCGGTAAATGGATACCAAATCTTGCTACTCTTACAGAACCGATTCGTCAGATTTTGCACCAGAAACTTAATAAGCATGCTGACATCTCTAAGCTTTGGATGAAGGAACAACAAACCGCCTTTGATAACCTTAAACATCAGTTAGGTGACATTCGCTGCCTAGGTTACTATGATCCTAACGATAAAACCCAAGTGATGGCCGATGCCAGCCCAGTTGGACTTGGAGCTATTTTAATCCAGATTGACAAGAACGGTCCACGCATCATTGCGTACGGAAATAAAAGTCTAACAGACGTGGAGAAACGTTATTGTCAAACGGAGAAAGAAGCTCTTGCCTTGGTATGGGCCATAGAACACTTCAAAATGTATCTTTATGGGCTCAAAGAATTTGAATTAATTACAGACCATAAGCCGTTGGAAGTAATATTTGGCCCGCGCTCTAAACCATGTGCGAGAATTGAGCGCTGGGTCCTGTGACTGCAAGGGTACAATTTTAAAACCATATACCGTCCAGGCAAATCAAATCTAGCGGACCCTCTGTCCAGGCTATGCACTAACACTGTAGCACATCCTTTCGAAGATGAGTACTATGTTAATGCAATCGTACAATACGCCAGGCCCACTGCGGTTTCCATTAAAGAAATTGTAGACGTTTCTGAAAATGACGAGCTTATCAGTCAAGTTAAAGTAGGACTAGAGCAGGGTAACTGGGCAGAGAATGTCAACAATTTCAAATTATTTGAGCATGAACTTTGGTTACATGAAAACATTTTATTAAGAGGCACTAAAATTGTCATTCCTTCAGCATTACAGGAAAGGGTTCTGGCTGCAGCTCATGAAGGCCACCCGGGCATTGTAGCTATGAAATCTAGACTACGAACTAAAGTTTGGTGGCCTAAGTTAGATAAGGATGCAGAGGCATATGTTAAGGGCTGTAAAGGGTGTACTCTGGTAAGTGGGCCTAACCCACCCAATCCCATGAAGAGACGTGAGTTACCTTTACAGCCATGGATAGATGTTGCGTTAGACTTCCTAGGTCCATTGCCAAGTGGCCATAATCTTTTGGTGGTCATTGATTATTTCAGTCGGTACAAGGAGGTTAAAATAATGAAATCAATTACCTCCCAAGACACAATAACAATTCTTAAAGAAATGTTTTCAAGACTAGGGATTCCAGCTAGTATTACCTGTGATAATGGTAGACAGTTCACATCAGATGAATTCAAGCTTTTCTGTTCTGAGATGGGCATAAAACTTTTCAATACTATCCCATATTGGCCTCAACAGAATGGTGAAGTGGAGCGTCAAAATCGCGATATATTAAAACGGCTCAAAATTAGTCAAACCCTAAAAACCGACTGGCGAAACGACTTACTAGATTACCTAATCATGTACAATAGCACCCCACACACTACCACTGGCAAATCACCATCAGAACTTTTCTTCAACAGGCAATTCAGGGATAAATTACCATCGGCCGCAGACGTTGAACACACCATTGTTAACCCAGAAGTCAAAGATAAAGACCATATTATGAAGGAAAAAGGAAAGCTTAATGAAGACAGAAAAAGGAAGGCAAATACTAAACAGCTGGAGATTGGTGATAAAGTCTATGTTAAGAATTTGATTAAAGAAAGTAAAATAACTTCAGATTTTAACCCTGTCCCTCACACTGTGGTAAAAGCTAAGGATGGCGACGTCAGTGTTAGAAATGACAATACAGGGCACGAATATAGAAGAAATATACTCCATTTAAAAAAAGTGGAAGGAGACTGGAAGGTCTGTAACCCTGTAAATGAAGGAAAAGAGGAAGAGGAGGAAGGTCTTTAGTAAAAAATAAAAACTTAGAAATGTTAATTTAAATATGATTTAATTAAAATACCTAGTAATACAGCTCATAAAAGTTAATTATTACTAATTGTTTATGTTAAAAGACTGATTAGGCATTTCGTTTTAGGAATTATTATATGTTATGGAATGTGTTGCAAGTAAACCAGACTGGCTAGGTTTAAAATGTTGCTAACACTTTAATTTGATAGCCTATACCTTGTTTCAAAACTGTGCCTGACACTTAAGAGTTATATATAAACAATTTAGTTTAGAACTTAAATGTCTCAGCTAAGCTGGTTATTTTGTAATTGTTAAATTTGTTGTTCTTGTACTCAAATTATAAAAAGGAAGAGATGTGGCGTTGTATATGGCAATAGTAAATAAATGGCGAAGGACAGCCGTAGCTGGCAACACTGCAGTGAAGGTTGGCAGAGCGGCTGTACTGAGCGGAGCTTAAAATAATAGTTTTATTTAACTTCAACTACTTCCAGTACTTGCCGATATATGCATATAATAGTGAACATCACAGTAGGTACATAAAGTACTGACAGCGGTCGGAAACAAAAAACCCAATGACACGCCATGGGAGGAGGTAGTTTAATGATGATAATGATAAATTTTTCATAGATATGAATAGTTTACATTTTTTCTACTTGATAAATTCTCTATCCAAACAAACCGAACCATACTTCCATGTCAAAACACACTCATTAGATACTTGCTATGTCACCGGATAAATAAGAATAATACTAGTGAGCAAAACATTTGCTATATTGGTCTATAGACGACAAACTTTCGCATTTGCTGCACAATGGCAAAACAAGTTCCGACTTAACATAAACCGCGAATAAAATGCAAGCGAGCTGCATTTGGGAACAAGGGTGTAGGTAGGTAAATATCTGTAAACTTAAAGTACGGAGTTAGTATTAGTTTTGGCTTTTGTGAAGTAGTATGCAAAAATCACAGACTAAACTCCAAAAAAATCTGATAATTCAACTGTTAAATACAAATTTCCTACATTTCAGGTTTTGTTTTGTTGTTCCAGTAATAAGTAGTAATTGTATTGAGTCGATCCACTGTGTAGAAACCAGGATCTAAAAAAGCTGTACTCAAATTAATGGTAAACGTAGGTACTTGAGTTTTGCTGGGACTATTTATAACCGACAATTTATTTCTGCCTACTACAAATACACATATTAGCTTATAGCTAGGTAGGTATACACCGGCTGACCGCGCGCTAGCTTAGAGTTGTGTCATCTTATATAATTCTCAGGACTGCCCTCAAATGGAATTCTCACTCTATCTAACCTTGAGAACTCAAAGACAGCCAAATAATCATAAACTCGCGGATCCTGCGAACGTTCCCCCACTCATCACTCTTGCGGTTTTGACCATAGAGTTTTTACCAAACTACTGCGTTAAACACACAGACAGACAGGCAAGTACAAGTATAAAAATACCTAAGTAGCACCGCAATCCAAAATATGTTTTATTTAAGACCTTAAGTAAAGCTCCAGTTTAACCGAAGATTACTTTGGTGGTTAGTCCCTGTTTTCGGTGCCCGGCTGTTGCCATCGCATGTCTCGTTGCAAAGCAGTAAGCGTGGGTGGAGAAATGGTCGCGTTGCGTCTCAAGACCCGAGGCGAATGCACGCGGCGACTATTCGGTATTGCCAGCGATCATCAGCGACTCCAAATTTCTGGTTAGCATAACGCTGGCCGTCTGTTCTAAAATTATACCGATTTTATGCTTTAATTAAGTAAGAGATGATATCAAGGCGACTCTGCATCAACCACGGGCTCATGCCTTCCAACCCCTCCCTCTTATCAAGTTTTCGGTCAATCTTTTCAGCGACGAAACTGCTTCGCAATCTGAAGACCAAAAATCGTCTGCAATATATGTCCTATGATGATTTGGTATACAACCGTAATTTCAAAAAAAAAAAAAAAAAAAAAAAAAAAAAAAAAAAAAAAAAAAAAAAAAAAAAAAAAAAAAAAAACATTTATTGTTAACTGTAAGTTTTACAACAAATTGTCGAATCCTCCTTTTAAGTTTAATACTTGTATTAGGAGGTATTCGCTCTTTCACTCCAGGTTTTATTAATAGTTAACATTAAAGTTTTATAAATTTATGAAACATGTAATGTCTCATTTTGTTTAATGTGGGTACACCACAATTTTTATTTAAACTATGAATACAAAAATTAAAGTTTTTTAAACGTAACAAAAATATGTCTGATTTTAACATTTTTATAATTAATCTACTTAAATCTAGATGTAAAAATTGGTGAAACAACACTATTTGCTTATGTGGGATATGGTTGAAGTTTAAATATATTTGTTTGCTGTATTTGCATTTAATAAATAAATAAATATCCCGTAAAAATATTGTTACATTACATCTCGATTGGTAATTTCCGAAGTTTCGAACGCGCTGGTTTTTATTATGTGCGTAAATCATGTTAGTTTAGACCAATACATGTATTTTTCTCAAATGTTTACATTAGTTATGATTGTTGATGTTATTTTTCTTAGTCTCTCAGACAGCTTTATGCAGTTTGAATAATGGACAATAATGCTCACAGTTTCCCGTAAATAACGGGGCAACTAATCACTTTTCCAATGAGAATGCGAGCCCAGGCCGTTGGCTCCATCCTACAGCTGTTCAGTTACTTCATAAGTTACACTGTGGGGCCTGGAATCTATGACAGTAAATTTATCTTTCCCTCAGATGCTAGTAAGTTACAAGATTAATACTTCAAACATTTATGCACTTGTACCATTTAATAAGTCTGAATCTATTAGACAAGCGTTCTAAAATCGAACAATAGTACGTTACTGCAGACGCCGCCAAGCCCTTTTCACGGCTAAGGCATGTATAGTGCTTTTCTCAAACATATGCAATGAAATACACCAACTCAAAAAAACATAATTCAGCTGTTTAGCCCGTTCAGGCCGTTCATGAACACAGGCGCCATGTTAAAAAAAAATTACTTCCCGGATAGGCCTTCAATTTTGTATGAAATTCCTTTACAGTTCTCTCGAATTGTTCCGCCGGAAACGTGACACTTCGAAGCATGTTTTAACGCACGTAATGACGATATCACATTGCATGTTTGAGAAAGATAATTTCTGATCTCTGGTTGTGACCAATGACCGAATAATATTCAATGAAATATTTAGTTAGAAACAAACGATATTTTATATACTTACATATACTAAATAGAGCCATTGTTTATCTCACAAGTTAGTGAACGTTGTTGGATTGTATAGGTAGGATTTTGTGTTTTGGGTACAGAGGACAAGCCTAACCCAAAACTTCGAAGCGGAAGTCTACCATTAATAACAATTAAGCCATTATTAGTTTATTAGGCTACGTAGTTGCTAGTTAGGGACCCTAATTATTAATCAAGGTAATGGCCGGCGGCGCTTCGCCTTTTAAGTCTATGACTGCGATACTAAAGCCCTGAATAAGGTCTGGAACCTAATAATTTAGTGAGTTAGCAACTCCATCCTTAGAATTACAAATTTGTCTGCAGCTCCCTATGGGAATCATTTATTTTCAAATTACGGTATGTTCGGGTTAGTCAGTACACCGTTCATTTGATTCAGTAACGATCGGTCACTTTAGATTGGAACCATTATTTTTATACGGTTTATAAAAAAAAAAACATCAATCAATTGTAACAGGAATACCTCAAATGCCGGTTCGAGAACCTTCTTGGCAAAGGGTTGAAACTTTAGGGAGACTCAAATTATGAAAATACGCGTTATAATTATAATCCGTTTAAATTATTTTATCTACACTACCTTCGACTCTTTAATAGGTAATATACCTAATACGAAGAGACTTAGGGGCCACAAAATTTAATTAATGTGTAAGTGATAGAACACTGAACTTTAATCTCTTAGCAGCTTCACAAAGCCGGGCAGTTCAGCTTCAAAGGTAATTTAGTTAAAAACTTGGCGCGAGCACTGCGCTTGTGCGCTAACGAACGGTGACGGTGAGCCGGCGATCCGGTAGATTAAACCTCAGGGGAGGACAAACCCCATCTACAGTTATATTTTAGAAGTCCATGTCAACATATGCGAATGTGGAAGAATTTCTACAACGCCGAAGTCATCATAAAAAAAAAAAAAAAAAAACATTTTTTCGGTTGACCTCTTTCTGAACAGACTAAGATTATAGGCCAAACTGCCAACAAGTTTTATAACAGATTAGATTAGTGAAACCATATTATTACCATGGCACGTGATGGTCTCAATTGAATACAGGTAGAGTACCTACATTTTTCTGGCTTTCAAGAAAAAAGATATATCCGTGCTCAGGACATTGACAAATTGAAAATTGAATGAAGGTATGCATAAACGCGTGCGATGTTATAACCTTTATTGGAAATGTTTCGCTTCACTTGCCTTACCGTGTCCTGACCTAAAATATATACAATCGTACATTCATACACAAACTACGAGTATACACCCATATTGTACCACAACGTCGAATGTTGGATAGTGAAAATAAACCCGTTCACATAATAATAGGTTAGGATTTGGCAAGGAAACTAGCACAGCGCAAACGAACCCCGTCTTTGATCTCTTGGCAAAGCGGCCCCTTTGCTGTGAACATTAACATTTTGTGATAATACTACTATTTCTAGTAGTTAGGATACTTTATTTAGGTACAGTCAGTGGTAGCATTATTCGCATGATCTACAAGCATCTTCGTATGCGAGGGATTTTGTAGATCAGATAGAAATAGTACGTGCAGACCTCTGCTATGTTTTGCACTAGTTATCCAGGCAGACTGGTTGAACGAACTCAGCGCAGTAGCTTGAAATCAGCTTCTACCGGTACCGTAAGATCATCCTATGGAAATTAAGCTTATGCTAGAAGTTGATCCTCGCACAGCTGCTCTCATAAGGCAATCTTCGCTTATCTATTGTCACTGATAGGAGGCAGTAGTGTCACGAATAACCCATCTCACTTCTGCCGAACCGGTCCAGAAGCGTTGGAAAAGGACCGCTGCTTTATCCCCCTGTCTGGGCTCGGCTGCAGGGGACGGGCCCACGCAGGAGCCGCGGAAGTCGCCAATGTCGCAACGACCACTCGTGTCATGCATTAGCATCATTTATTCATTACCGCGAAGGAAACGCTGACGGAAATATTACTTATCCGAGACAATGGACGTGAGTGCCGTGTGCTTAATTTTGAGTTTCATGCCCTTTCTTGCTCATCAAAATTATATGACATGAAACGGTCATTTAAGGTACACTTTCTAACAGCTACAATGTGAGCTCTACATGGGCTCTATTATATTTTTATCGTTTTATACTCGTTATGCAGTCTCCGTAATTAAAAAGTTAATTTGATGCTTGTTTGATTTAGAGATTATGGTTATGTGATGCATGTAGCTGCATAATTCGTTTTATTAAACAAAGAGGTTAAGTGAAAGTCTTAAACGGGTGTAAAAAACGCCTCTGGCATAAAACAAAAAATATGGTACATTTTTTTTAATTTTCCTTATATACAGACATAAGAAATGCCATACAGTCAAACGTTTTAGAACCAATAAATACACGAACGTTAGGCTGCTTAGCATGCTAATTTATATGCAATGAACTCTTATCTCTAAACAATTAGCGAGTACCGTGTCTACCTATGTCAGCAAAACTGGCAGAACTGGTACAAATAGTTGGCTACTATTTACCATAAGTAAACCACGTCCAGTAACCAGGAAATTCCGCGAGTGTCAGTCAACTTACCTAATCTGGGATCTGGCGCTCGGAGATCGGAATATTCCGAGTAAACCAATTCATAATTTATTAGCCGGCTGCGACTGGCGCCTGCATTCTAGGTATGCACCAGTGCTAGTACTGCACTGATACCTATTGCCGTTTTATTGGTAATATTAAGGGACGTAAAGTTTAGTAGGCAATACTCGTAACATTAATTTCGCAAAAACGGGACTTTATCATTCAAATAATTTACGTCCGCAGTTTTGCAATGCAATCGATATGTACCTACTTACCAATCCCGAATGTATTATACTTGCCCCAAACCAAACTGAGGACTGCCGCAATAAAACCATTAAGCTCGTGTTATCTCTTTTGCATTGTATTTCCGTGAGCGTGCTGGGACCCTTAGTGCAGTTTTTTTTTTTTTATTAGATTTAATATCAAGACAAACTCAGAAAAAGTTCACTTATATAAAACCACTTTACAAAAAATTTGGGGAATAACACATTCTGCCGTAAGTATTTTTTACAAGCATTTTTGTAGAAAAAGACTGACCTTGAAACTCTATGGCGTCTAAAATTAGCGGGAAAACTCTTGGAACTTTGAACCGTCCTGCGCATACCATGTATTTAACTTCCCACACCTTACTGCTTTCAATCCGTCCACAATACGAATTTAGAGGTATTCGCCGGAATCGAACTCCGTCTAGTGTAAACACCAGCTGCGGAGTATCAGCGGGATGTGGAGCGGAAAACACGTTCGTTTTGGGTGGTATTTTTAGGTAGGCCATTGTTTTAATAGTAATTATGAAATTTTAGGTCGACTTGGTTTATTTCGAGCCGGTAATTTCAAGTGTGAGTATGAGGCATTCAAAGTATGTCTTAGGTTTTAATAACTCTTATCCAGATGTAGTGTATTATTGGATTTGAAGAAATCGTGCATATAAGGGTTAGACCCATGGATTAAAGTAACCTAAGTTGTCAAATACTCAATTCTACCAACCGAAGTTCAACCATACAAAGCTATATTCATATTATAACCATTTTATTTAATTATTTATTTATTTATTATTATTTATTATTTATTAGGAGAACCAACAGCTACATACAATATAATGCTCTTAGAAATAGTTAATGGAAAGCCAATTACAGGTTCCCACCGGTAGTGACATTTTATACAAAAATAAAGTGCTCGCACAATGCACAACATCGCAACTACCTGTGACTACAAACTAAGTGTAATAGAACTAATTTAAAGGCATGTATTTAACGCGGCGACAAATTAATCAGATTTAGGGATTTATAAAAAATTAAAGGGGATAGCAAAAATAATAAGTTGGCGACTAATTGCGGAGACTATTAAAGTAAAAAGTAGCAGCTAAGTAATCAATTTTCGGCTTTGTTTCAATATAAACTAGCATCGAGTTATTGTTTTGGTGACTGAATTAACTAATTAAGCGGAAACATGACAGCGGATAAAAAGTTGAAAATGGCCTACTCTAATTGTTCAATGGAGATTACATATAAAATAAATCAAGGTCATAAAAAAAATACTTTGTGCGACAATTTAAGAGCTTTAATCAAAGTTGAAAATTGCATGTATAAATAATAATTTTGGTCTATAGTTTTATTTAGTGGCTCTGATTTTGGTAAATTTTTCGTCAGGTGTGATGTCATATTGACACCTATTTTTTATGATTCTATCGTATAGAATACGTTAAAATAAACGTGTTTTGTATGGACAACTTTTTTCTAAACTTATAATAATTACCGAGATATGGACTCCTAAAACCGACAATATTTTTTTGGATATTGTGTCAGACTCTGCCTTAGCTCCGGCGCTGCGGGAAGTGCAGCCCTTCCGCCCTTGCGTGGCAAAGCACAGTCGCCCGTACTCCGTTCCGCAGCTTCGGCTTGTTGGTCGCCTTCGGCGACCAGCCTCAGCCGCTCCGCTCCGCACGGCTCCCGAGCTTTGTCACGGCGGGCGAGGGCTGCTCTCCCTCCGCGCCTCCGGCTTTTTATATACACTCTAGGGGTAGGGCAGACAAGACCACGTGGAATCGGGGTTGACAGCTTCGGTTCTGAGGCAAGTCTTATGATAATGCAATGCTTATTTTAGCGTAGCGTGTTTTAGCTAGATTCGGACTAAAATAAGCGTGTTTTGTATGGGCAAAACATTTTTACCTAAAAAACGCTTATCGCCGTTTTCATTAAATTATGGTTTCGAAAACTAAAAAAATAACTCCCCATTACTTTTATATAGTACCTATTTTAATATTTAAGCTGCCAGCAAATCAAAGCCCAAAATGCTTTTTTAGATGGAGACCTGTAGTTGCCACTAATATAAAGTTTGTTATCCTTCTGCTAATATTAGTCGCCAAGTCATTATTTATAGTACCTCACCTATGATTTCAGTAATCTTGTTTATTATTTCTGCTACCTTAAAGTAGCTGCCATTATTTGAATTTTAAAATATCATTAGTTTAAAGCTCATTTAATATAAATGATAGCCAAAATATTTAATCGCTGACAAGTTATTATTTTAGTTGCAAATAGTTTGCTGCTCTTTAATTTTTCTGTCGCCGCGAAAATAATAAGCCTAATTTAAATAAAAACAACTAACATAATCAATGCACCAGACAGCAGATTCGGTTAAAGCACGCTCACTTAAAAAATTCGTTCGTTATCTTACGCCTTACAGACGGGATATTACTGTTGAAGATGTCGATATCCAGCTCTTTTGCTACTTTATTAAGACTTTTACCAGCACGCAACAGAAAACTATTCTTCCTATATTTACGCGAGGAAAAGGGAACAGAGAGGGGAGGGTAGTGTCTTTTAAGCCTGGATGGAGTATTGAAAGAAAGTTCAGCAAGCAGTTCAGGGCAGTCAACATTGTTGTTTATAACATTTAAAATATAAGTTATGTCCGCAATTTCTCTTCGAATGTGCAACGGAATGAGATGATGTTTCTTACACATATCGACATAATTCGTCGTCTTATAAGGAGTTTTTGATTTATAACAGAGGTATTTGACAAATCTTTTCTGGACGCGTTCTATTCGGTCTATATAAGTATTATAACATGGATTCCAAATTTGAGACGCATACTCAAGTTTGCTTCTTACATATGTACAAAAAAGAATTTTGATAGTTTTTACTCGAGTAAAATTTAATGAGTTACGCATAATGAATCCTAATGATTTGGTGGCGCTTGCAACAACGTTATTGATGTGGGTATCAAACAGAAGCTTACTGTCGTGTGTGACACCTAGGTCTTTCATAGCTGATACCTTTTTCAGTAACTGGTCCCTTAGTTTATATGCAGTTGGTATTGGGCAACGCTGTCTTGTAAAGGTAACTGTAAAACATTTCGACGGGTTCAGATCCAGTTTGTTTAATTGACAATAAGCATCAAGCCGCAAAAGGTCATTATGGATGAGATCGGAATCCTTCAAAGTTTTCACTGTGGCAAAAATCTTCATATCATCAGCGAAGCAGAGTAATTTAGAAAAGACAAAGCAGTCACTTATGTCATTAATAAAAATAGTAAAAAGCAGCGGCCCGAGCAACGATCCTTGAGGGACACCACTAGGAACAGTTACCCAACCAGACATATAATTATTAATGACAACTGCCTGAGACCTATTGTCGATGTATGAAGAGAACCACCGAAGCAGGTCGCCCTGAATTCCCATATTATATAATTTAGAAATTAGCAGATGGTGATCAATTCGATCGAATGCCTTACTGTAGTCCGTATAAACAACGTCTACCTGACCGCCCCCGGCCATCGCTCGCGTAATATAATCATTAAAAAGAGTCAAGTTGGAGACCGTCGATTTCCGTTGTAAAAAACCATGTTGATTGGGACTAATATAGCTCTTGATTGCTTCATATACTTGAGTATAGACAAGTTTTTCTAGCACTTTAGAAACAATACAGAGTTTAGAAATTGGCCTATAGTTAGTAATGTCGGTTTTAGAACCTTTTTTATGAACAGGAGTAATGAAGGCAGATTTCCATGTCGACGGTACTGTGCATTCCGAGAAAGAGCGTTTAAATAACAAAGCTAGAGGTTTAGCAATCGTTTTAGCACAGTTAATCAAAAATTGAGCTGGCAGACCGTCTGGACCAGCTGATTTGGACGGATCTAACTTTAATAAAAGTTTAACAATGATTTCTGGGTTTATTTCGATCTTAGTTATGTGAGAAAACGAAGTAGAAGTAGAAGTGGTGGAGTTGATCGGCGTTGTTCGGCTAGTGCTCGGTGCAGAGAATGTTGAGAGGAAATATTCCGAAAAAGCATCGCATATATCGGTAGCTGTGTTAACCGTTCCATTGCCATACTTCAAGCAGCTTGGCATAACGTGCGAGTTAGTACGAGACTTCATGTAGGACCAGAACTGCTTCGGGTCCTTGGCAATATTATCCTCAACGCGACGGATATATGCATCATGACACTCCTGTTCAAGCTTTTTAACCCTATCCCTCAATACATTAAATGAGATTAAGTCAGATTTATTGCCATAAATTCTAAATTTTCGTAGGTATTTTGATTTCTCTTTAATAGCCTTTTTTAGCGCTGGTGAATACCATTTTGGAAATGAGTCAATAGTAAGTTTTTTATTGGGAATATATTTCGTTCTAAGTTTATTAAAAGTTGAATAAAAAAACTCAAGCGAGTCATCAAGTGAGCGACATGCAAATTCCTCCTCCCAGTTAGTCAGGGTTAGCTCGTTATTAATCGAATTGTAATCGCCTATATTATAGAAATACTTGACAGTCGGGGCGGATTTGAGACTACTGATTATTGCGAATTGAATCGAAATTAAAAGTGCTTTATGATATGGATCGATGGGTACCAAGGGGTCCGTACATTACATTATAATGATTAAAAAACATTTGTATGATTATTAAAAAAAAAAAGGGTTTAATCTCACATAAAAATTGCCAGGACCGACCCAATCCGTATTCTGGGTTTGGATTAGAAGAAATTATGTCTATAAAAATTATTTCTTCTACTCTTTCTCTGCTACTGTACTCAGTCAGCACCTAAAGTAGCTGACAATTTTAGAAAGCAATTTGACATACACCTGTAGTAAAATTGTCTGCTTGCATAATTGACTATGTCTTACTACACCTGGTAATAAACAAACATTAATTGCATGTTTTATTACTGATAGAAACCAGGAACAGAAATTATGACATTTTATTTCCACAGAACCCTTAAAAGAATCATATTTTACATTTCCTATAAAAAGTAGCCTTCTTGACAACTAATATCCTTCTTTATGCAAACACTTGCATATAACTGCAACACTATTGATGCATCAAAGAAATAGGTACATTTAATTTAGACATTAGCATGCCAGATTTGTTGGTGAGATTTGCTTACTCTGTTGTAAAATTTTATACCATCTCGTATCATGTCATAAGCAAATAAATTTCATTTCATTTCAATTTCATTTACAAACCAAGAAATGGTATAAATACAATATGAAGTTTATAAGTTTTATCTCAGGCAGTAGCTCAAGACTGCATGCACAACACAAGGCCACTGATAACACTGTTGACGGAACACGATTTGTTAGCTCAGGCATTATGCTGACAGGTTAAGCCCGAAATCAGGTAGCAGAATTAGGTGATGAGATAAAATCTATTCCAATAATAAACCATTTTTTTTATCATAACTTTAATAGATAAAGTAAACTATGCAATTTCAACTTTCATTTGTCCAGAGTAGTAGGTGTATGCCTGTTTGGCCCTATTGCCCTGACTGAGACAAATTTTATGTGAGCAATAAAGATCAAATAAATAAATACAATAACAACATTCATTTAGAAAAACTTACATTACATCCAGAATAATCATGAACATTTGGTATAATTACCTCTGAACAAATGAAACATTGAAACTTTTGTTTCTTCCGGACTTTCATCATAATCTATTGAGAATTATATGTATGTTTTATTTATTTATTTAGTATGTGATTAAATACACAAGGAAATCATTTGGTTTTTTTATATCAAATGCAGTATGTATATATAAAATTATATTTCATAATATTGTAACCGAAGGCAAGTGGTGTATCATGCCTGTGGTTAAGGCTATTGCACCACATATTGCTATAAAAAAATGCTAATTTTCCTGTTGTTAATATTCCTATTACATTCAATAGGTATAGCTAACAGCACCAGATCAGAATCAATTGGAATTTCTTGGAAATAATCTGGAAAGGTTTGTCTCAGGAATAACTTGTCTGCTGGGATCAGGGATGGGAAAGGACTGAAACAGAACAATTCATTTCTTATAAGTTCAACACATACATAACTGGTTCTTACATCTTATTTGATACCATCTACATCACAGAAATCATGTTAAAAATAGGTTTCATTTCTATTTTAGATCAGTTACATGGCTGACATAAAGTTTACAACCGGCTTCTATACTCAAAGCGCGTAATTTATTTCGGTAACTATAACCATAAAAAAATAATATTAAGGGACAATCATACACAAATTGACCTAGTCCCAAACTAAGCAAAGCTTGTACTATGGGTACTAGATTATAGTGCAATAAATGTTGGTAAATAAAGTTTCGGTTGAAGTTTACGACACGCACATTTGAACATCGAACAAAATTACGCGGCAAAGGTAACCAGCCAGTCCTATTGTACTACATAAGTGAAAGGTTTTTGGAACTCACTGTTGAATGCAGCCAGCTTTCTCGTGGAGCCGAGCCGCTTCATCGGCGTCCGGGGCTCGGCGTCCCGGTCGTCCAGGTCCAGCACGGGCGCCTCGCCCGTTGGCGTAGTCGCTTCCGACATCGCACTAACCGACAACCATCACCGACAAACGAACACTAGCCTCACAGACTTCACGAAAAATAAATACACCGTACGTATTCCACATGTAAAGTATCCCTTCACGGTTACGAATGTTAAAGCTATGCGCCGCGTCCGCCTCGGTCGAACGAAAATATAAATAACGCGCCGTAATTTACTATCGAGATTCACGCGGCCGCCGGCGTAAACCAAACAAAACAAATTAAACGTTACGAAGCGAAAGTGCACGAAGCGAACGCCGAACGACAATAAAAATATGAACAACAAATGCACCCCCCTCGTCTTTGAAGTTTCGGATCGGGCCAATCGCGGCGCTGATTTCTGCCGCCGTTATTTGGTGTTGAACCAATCACGGGACCGCCGTGTCAAATGTCAGATTGGCATTTCCTGACAATCCGAGCTTTATAAGGCTAGTTACATACTACGAAAACGGAGAGTTAACAAACTTAACTTTTGATGAAGCTCGAGCCGATCGTGAGATTTTTATAGAATTCGTCACCAAAATTTTGTCAATACTTACAAAAACTTTTTAAAGAAATTGTAATTCGTGTGTTTTCTTAGTATCAAGTCATCATACTACGAATTTCAGAGATATCGTTTGTTATTTAATCATGATAAAACGGTTTTCGTGAGTTCTCACCCTTATATGGATCTAATTGAAAATGTTGCCAGATAATGACTGACTACCAAATTGGTAGATTTTAGTTTACTTAGAAGCACATTCAATCGTTTCAATTCTTACATTTATCGTATCGTATGAGTTGCTCACTAGCTAGTTTTTAGATTTTATACAATGAAAAGGTTAGGGTAGCTCAAAAATATTCCCACTGTTTTTTGGCAGTAAAACGCGACATTATTACCTCACGAAATTTCAGCGCTTTGTATTAGCTGTATTCAACAGCTTGTTTAAGTGGGCCTATTCTCATCATCATCATTTCATTTTGTAGCTTAATGCAATAATTGGCGCAATGAATTAAAATATTAACTACTCTTCAAGCTGGTATTCAAGGATATTAATGAGACATCCAATAACTATATTAATGATTTCTTTATTTAAGTGTAAAGTCGTAGCGTGGAGTCTGCGCCAGCTGCCAGAAGCCAGGGTTGGGTCGGGTGGAAACGGATGTCCAACACGCACAGGTCTTCCCGCTTCTCGGGACCGCGGAGCTGCTTCAGAGGTACCAGGAGAGGGTTTTGGAGTAAATCGCTGTAATGTAAAAATACATATTTTAGCACTTTTAGAAAAGTTATAAATTTTAAGACAATCCTACGACATAAAAACAACAGTGCTTTCAGTTACTTTCGCTTATAGTCGGTTAATTGTAAGGACAATATGTAAGGAAGACATGATTTGAAGAACAAATGGCAAGGGCATAATGTTATACAGAGTTGAACGTGAAACACATAATGAGTTCAAAAGGTAGTTACTGGAATTGTTGTGCTGAACAGATCTAAACACAAAAAAAAGCATAATAACACTAACTTGTAAACCATGCCGTGCGACACGACGATGTTGTGGTCGTCGCCGGCGGTGGCGAACAGCGGGTAGCGGCGGTGGAACGCCACCGAGCGCACCGCGCCTCCGTGCAGACGTAGCGTCTGGTACGGCTTGGACGACAGCTCCAAATCGAACCTTAATAATCATAATTATGAAGTTTACGAATGTGGCAAGAATTGATTAACAGTGTCTAGTGATGACTAGGAAAAACATAGCAAATTTCTACAATTTAATTTCATCCAGAAAGTCACTTACTTTACGTACGCGATAGAAGACGAATGAAAAAAAAAATAGTACGTGGAGTCCCTCCGCGCGGAGGAAGTGAAACTTCGTAATGTGGAAATGAAAATAGGAAGGGGTAGAAATAGATTTTTAGTGAACTCATATTGTTTCTTTAAGACAAACTTCTTCACTCTCGCTCTGTCTCTTTCTATTCCCCTTCCACGGTAGCGTTAAACGTTTAACGCAACCTTGTTGGAAGTCGCATTAGAAGTTTCACTTCAAAAAGGGGTACTAATCTAAGGTCGCCATGCGGCACTTCCAGCCCGCTCGACCTGAGCGTAGCAGTTGATCTATATTTGTTGTAGTTAGCATTTTTTATACTATGAAATTTATGTTATACTCACCACATGCACTTGCGATCATATGAGGCGACCAGTAAGTTATCCCCAGCTGGGTGCACTGCCATTGAACTGACCCACTGCGCTCCGGTTAGCAGTTTCTTTATTAATTCTTGTTTCACCAGATCGTAGATGCGAACTACTCGTTGAGTCTATAAGGTAAAGCGGAAGTATAAATCAAACTATATAATTTTTGCCATAAATAATGTAATGATGCCACGTTGTTGAAATATGTATATTATCGTTATAATCACAAAAACATTTTTAAACTATCCATTACGTATGCAATGTCAATATCATGCATGTGCAAAATTAACTCATAATTCGTAAAAATGTCAGGCCAGCGCTTAGCCTGCGCCAGTGGGACTGGCGCACCTACCATATCGAAATATGTCTTCTCACTATTTACAACTATAGTTAATTAGCCAAAATTAAGATGGCGTTAGTAGTGTAACATCTGTACCTTTCGAGGTGCGCTTGTCACACTGACGCATTTGTCCAAACTGACTTCAATTAAACAAAATACTCACAGCAACAAACAGCCTCGGCGTAATCGGATGGAACAGCGCGCATTGCACTAATCCCTTCGCTTTAGAGAATGGCAGCTGACTTCTCCTCCTTGAAAGCTGATGCACGACAACCGCGCGACTAGCGCCATCTTGTAGCGTCACTGCGATGTAGTCTCCCTTCCCGTGCCAAGCGAGCTGTTAGAAATTAGTACATTTTACAATAAATTGCATTTCCTCTATAAAAAAATCTGAATTAAAATACTCATGCAAATATTATATGAAGTAAAAAATAATAAATAAAATTCATTTTCTGAAAATGGTAGTTTTTTTTTGCTACGATGGTCACCCGAAATTCGTTTGAAATTGTCGTTAGTTTTTTGTTGTCAAACAGATGTTTGGGTATTCTAATCACGCTGACCGTTGGATTAGGTAATAACATGTTACGGACTTAATTAACATGACAAAAAATCGCATCCGAATGAGTTAGTTTTACCGGTTGCGCAAGTTTAGTATTTTTTTTTAATAGATTGAGAATGGGATTTATTACATAATTTCTAGTGTTAGTCATAGATTGCTAGCAGTGGCGTGGTTAACCAAGCGCTAGCCGAGTCAGTGCCCAGGGGCCCCCAAGATTCTAGGGTCCCAGTCCTAGGTCATAGAGGCCCCGTGGTAAACCTCGAACAAACTGGATTCACACTGGGGCCCCAATTGATTTTGCCCCGGCCTGGAGCTCTTTATTACCAAGCTACGCCATTGATTGCTAGACGTTACTCACGTGGATGACGGGCTTGAAGTGCGTGACGGCGACTCGGACCCCGATGGCCCATTCTTCCGGCTTCACCTTCTCCCACTGGACTGCCGTTGTTGTTCGCTCGTCCACTGCAAGTCGAATGACACATGTAACTAGTTATAATGAACACATTTTAACAGTTCCGATATTGTTAGCCAGAAATAAATAACTAGATCCCAAATTTTAGTTAGTCTATCTATTGTTTTGACACCCGTTACTTAGATGGTAATCCTGACACTCTGTTTCTATGGATTAGCAAGAACATGGAGGCAGGGATAAATACAACAATTAGTTATCAATGTGTACATATAGTATCAGAGATTCTTGGGGATCGCCTATCTATATCCCAATATTCAATGTTTTTCAACAGATAGGTAATGTTAAGAATAATGACCGACATAGACACTATTATTAAATTTATTGTCTTGGAGAACATTGAGAGGGAGGACGAGGAAAGGTGGTTCTAGACATCATCAGCATACCCCGGGGTTTTCAGTGCCCAAATGATTTTGATGCCTACTGTTGGTATAGTGTCAATCATTGTACAGAAAACCAGAGTGAATATCTGTCGGCTGACATGGTGATTTGAGGGTGTATACTCACTGACGACGTCATGGCTGGGCGGCGGCTCCTCTAGCAGCTCGTCGGTCCGCGCGGCCACCTTCAATTCAATTCAATTTCAATTTATTCAATTATAATTTACACAGTATTACAGTGGTACACCAAGGCACTGTGTAACAAGTACAGTCATAGAACTAAGTAACAATACAGAACATTGCCCAACAGAAAGGAAAAATATTAATAAATAATTAAACATAATTCACAGCAGAAGGACGGTCATCCATCGCCTCACAGAACCTCATACATTCATCATATATTATCATCCAAGCACTTGCAAAAACATCACACTCTGGTGCTGCTACGAGAAGTTCATTTAAATATTGCAAAGCACGTACGAGAGGCGACTGTTTGTACGACACCGTGCGCGCATTAGGTACTGCTAACAAGCCGCGGGAGCGCTTCCTAAAATTAAACTTATGCGCCATTGAAGGTACGTGAAGACGCACCAGTTGCGCCACTAATTCAGGACAATCTGATTCACCTCGCAATATACGAACCGCCCCGGTCAGGAGACCATAATTACGCCTCACTTCTAGTGAATTCAAACCTAAAGTGCCGAGCAAAAATTTTGTCGGATAATATCCATACGTCTTTTTATATATCGCAAAAAAGCTTTTTGGATTTTCTCTAGAAGTAAGGCGTAAGTGATCTCATGAGGGTTCCACACGATAGCCGCTGGCTCGAGTTTGTCAGCACCTTGTGCGCGCCGATGTCCTGGCCGGGGTTGAGCAGCAGCAGCCGGCGGCCGACGGCGGCCGCCACCAAGCTGAGCCCGGCGGCCGGCGTCCACGCCACGCGCGCCACCGGGCCAGAGAGAACGATGGTGCGGAGACAGCGACCGGTGCTGGTTTCCCATACTGGAATAAAAAAAAACTTGATATAACTACTGCGGCTGACTCATCAACAATATTATTTAAAAAAAGCTCTTGTTGGTGCAGTTCTCTCCAGTCCGTTCTACTTAACCTTTTGACCGCCACAGTCGGCTGTGGCCGTCAACAAAAAATCGTGCCCCTGACGCCACGTCGGCCACAGCCGTCCAAATTTCAATGATCAAAAACTTTGTAATTCTAACCGCTACAAGTATTTTTCAATCCCTGTTGATTTTGGGGCACATCTTTTTTTTTTTACTCTGGCGTCAGTGGCACGGTAAATTGCTAGACCGCTTGGCGGTCAATAGGTTAAGGTATCCCATCATTGGATGGGCCTACCTCACACGCCATAATAACAAACAAAATAACTGCTTATGATCACATACAGACCGATTGCACGTTAGTAAACAAAAAAAAAAAAAAAGCTGTGCCCCGCGGTGTTACCCGCTCATCCCACGGGAACGCTAAATTTATTCGGGATGAAAAGTATCCTATGTCCTTTCCCGGGTCTCAAACTATCTCCATACCGAATTTCATCTAAGTCGGTTCAGCGGTTTAACCTTTTGAAAGCCACAGTCGGCTGTAGCCGTCAACAAAAAATCGTGCCCCTGACGCCACGTCGGCCACAGCCGTCCAAATTTCAATGATCAAAAACTTTGTAATTCTAACCGCTACAAGTATTTTTCAATCCCTGTTGATTTTGGGGCACATCTTTTTTTTTTTACTCTGGCGTCAGTGGCACGGTAAATTGCTAGACCGCTTGGCGGTCAATAGGTTAAGGTATCCCATCATTGGATGGGCCTACCTCACACGCCATAATAACAAACAAAATAACTGCTTATGATCACATACAGACCGATTGCACGTTAGTAAACAAAAAAAAAAAAAAGCTGTGCCCCGCGGTGTTACCCGCTCATCCCACGGGAACACTAAATTTATTCGGGATGAAAAGTATCCTATGTCCTTTCCCGGGTCTCAAACTATCTCCATACCGAATTTCATCTAAGTCGGTTCAGCGGTTTAACCTTTTGAAAGCCACAGTCGGCTGTAGCCGTCAACAAAAAATCGTGCCCGTGACGCCACGTCGGCCACAGCCGTCCAAATTTCAATGATCAAAAACTTTGTAATTCTAACCGCTACAAGTATTTTTCAATCCCTGTTGATTTTGGGGCACATCTTTTTTTTTTTACTCTGGCGTCAGTGGCACGGTAAATTGCTAGACCGCTTGGCGGTCAATAGGTTAAGGTATCCCATCATTGGATGGGCCTACCTCACACGCCATAATAACAAACAAAATAACTGCTTATGATCACATACAGACCGATTGCACGTTAGTAAACAAAATAATAAAAAAAAAAAGCTGTGCCCCGCGGTGTTACCCGCTCATCCCACGGGAACACTAAATTTATTCGGGATGAAAAGTATCCTATGTCCTTTCCCGGGTCTCAAACTATCTCCATACCGAATTTCATCTAAGTCGGTTCAGCGGTTTAAGCGTAAGTGTAACAGACAGACAGACAGACAGACAGACACACTTTCGCATTTATAATATTAGTATGGATACTGTGGTTGACTATTTGCCTGAAAATCAGAGCCGCGGATTGCTCACATCGACATCACAATCACAGCAAACATTTAGTATTATTATTGTAATGTTTTTTACCCAAAATCGTTCTGCAATGATTTAGTGAACCATTTCAAAGGTTATGAACGGAAACAACAGCAACACTCTTGGATACCCCTGGAGTTGCAAATGTCCATAGCGGCTTACCATAAGGAGAGATTATGCTTGTTTGCCACCTCGGTGGTAAAAAAAAGAAAACTTAACGAGTTAACGTTTTTAGACTAATGTGGAGCTAACAGAAATATCTCCCACTCAAGGCTTTGCTTAGGTTCGTGGAGGAGTTGGGGTGGTTGGAGTAGCGCTACCCCCTTTTCACGCAAAATAGGCACGTTGGATGTCGACTTGCGGAAAATGCCCAGCGCAACTAACTAACTAACTAATACGACGCGTTTGGCTCGGTTGGTAGACACCTGCCTACTGAGTCGGCGGTCCCGGGTTCGAATCCCGGCCGGGGCAAATATTTGAGCAAATATTTGTTCTTGGGTCATGGATGTTATCTATGTATGTATTTATGTATTATGTATATCGTCGTCTAGTACCCATAGTACAAGCTTTGCTTAGTTTGGGACTAGGTCGATTTGTGTAAGATTGTCCCTTAATATTTATTTATTTATTTCTTTATTTAATATCTCCCACTCACCCTTGACAGTGCCATCGTCACTGCCAGACACGGCATATTGGCCGGTGGGGTCGAAGTCAGCACTCCGCACCAGCCCACCGTGACCTTTGAACACCAGCGCCTCGTGTGTGGGGAACGGCTGCAGCTCGCGTGGGGACGGCAGCTTGGGCACCAGGTCTTCAGGGTTGATGGTCAACTGAAACAGATTATTTAGTTTAGTCATCGGCCATCACTGACATGTGGTCAGTCTGGAAAAGACCGAATTTAATGGTACACTGTTACGAGTTACCCTCTGTAGTATCATACGGCCAGTTCCGTCGGACTGCCAACATGCACTGCTTGAGTTTCTTTCGGCGTTTCTTCTCAACAGTGTTCTCCTCTTGTAAAATGAATGGTATCAGTAGACTCAGACTCGTAGAAGTGCCCTTGAGGCCTACTTAGAAATAAAATTCAGTTCAGGTTGTCGCGCTCGGTCGGTACAGGTCCGCACTCACCCGCATGTGTATGGCGCGCGGCGCCAGGTACAGGTCCAGGCAGCGGAGGAAGCGCTCCCTGGTGAAGCGCGGGTAGGCGGCCACGGAGCCAGGTTGTCGGCTCGGTCGGTACAGGTCCGCACTCACCCGCATGTGTATGGCGCGCGGCGCCAGGTACAGGTCCAGGCAGCGGAGGAAGCGCTCCCTGGTGAAGCGCGGGTAGGCGGCCACGGAGCCAGGTTGTCGGCTCGGTCGGTACAGGTCCGCACTCACCCGCATGTGTATGGCGCGCGGCGCCAGGTACAGGTCCAGGCAGCGGAGGAAGCGCTCCCTGGTGAAGCGCGGGTAGGCGGCCACGGAGCCAGGTTGTCGCGCTCGGTCGGTACAGGTCCGCACTCACCCGCATGTGTATGGCGCGCGGCGCCAGGTACAGGTCCAGGCAGCGGAGGAAGCGCTCCCTGGTGAAGCGCGGGTAGGCGGCCACGGAGCCAGGTTGTCGGCTCGGTCGGTACAGGTCCGCACTCACCCGCATGTGTATGGCGCGCGGCGCCAGGTACAGGTCCAGGCAGCGGAGGAAGCGCTCCCTGGTGAAGCGCGGGTAGGCGGCCACGGAGCCAGGTTGTCGGCTCGGTCGGTACAGGTCCGCACTCACCCGCATGTGTATGGCGCGCGGCGCCAGGTACAGGTCCAGGCAGCGGAGGAAGCGCTCCCTGGTGAAGCGCGGGTAGGCGGCCACGGAGCCAGGTTGTCGGCTCGGTCGGTACAGGTCCGCACTCACCCGCATGTGTATGGCGCGCGGCGCCAGGTACAGGTCCAGGCAGCGGAGGAAGCGCTCCCTGGTGAAGCGCGGGTAGGCGGCCACGGAGCCAGGTTGTCGGCTCGGTCGGTACAGGTCCGCACTCACCCGCATGTGTATGGCGCGCGGCGCCAGGTACAGGTCCAGGCAGCGGAGGAAGCGCTCCCTGGTGAAGCGCGGGTAGGCGGCCACGGAGCCAGGTTGTCGGCTCGGTCGGTACAGGTCCGCACTCACCCGCATGTGTATGGCGCGCGGCGCCAGGTACAGGTCCAGGCAGCGGAGGAAGCGCTCCCTGGTGAAGCGCGGGTAGGCGGCCACGGAGCCAGGTTGTCGGCTCGGTCGGTACAGGTCCGCACTCACCCGCATGTGTATGGCGCGCGGCGCCAGGTACAGGTCCAGGCAGCGGAGGAAGCGCTCCCTGGTGAAGCGCGGGTAGGCGGCCACGGAGCCAGGTTGTCGGCTCGGTCGGTACAGGTCCGCACTCACCCGCATGTGTATGGCGCGCGGCGCCAGGTACAGGTCCAGGCAGCGGAGGAAGCGCTCCCTGGTGAAGCGCGGGTAGGCGGCCACGGAGCCAGGTTGTCGGCTCGGTCGGTACAGGTCCGCACTCACCCGCATGTGTATGGCGCGCGGCGCCAGGTACAGGTCCAGGCAGCGGAGGAAGCGCTCCCTGGTGAAGCGCGGGTAGGCGGCCACGGAGCCAGGTTGTCGGCTCGGTCGGTACAGGTCCGCACTCACCCGCATGTGTATGGCGCGCGGCGCCAGGTACAGGTCCAGGCAGCGGAGGAAGCGCTCCCTGGTGAAGCGCGGGTAGGCGGCCACGGAGCCAGGTTGTCGGCTCGGTCGGTACAGGTCCGCACTCACCCGCATGTGTATGGCGCGCGGCGCCAGGTACAGGTCCAGGCAGCGGAGGAAGCGCTCCCTGGTGAAGCGCGGGTAGGCGGCCACGGAGCCAGGTTGTCGCGCTCGGTCGGTACAGGTCCGCACTCACCCGCATGTGTATGGCGCGCGGCGCCAGGTACAGGTCCAGGCAGCGGAGGAAGCGCTCCCTGGTGAAGCGCGGGTAGGCGGCCACGGAGCCAGGTTGTCGGCTCGGTCGGTACAGGTCCGCACTCACCCGCATGTGTATGGCGCGCGGCGCCAGGTACAGGTCCAGGCAGCGGAGGAAGCGCTCCCTGGTGAAGCGCGGGTAGGCGGCCACGGAGCCAGGTTGTCGGCTCGGTCGGTACAGGTCCGCACTCACCCGCATGTGTATGGCGCGCGGCGCCAGGTACAGGTCCAGGCAGCGGAGGAAGCGCTCCCTGGTGAAGCGCGGGTAGGCGGCCACGGAGCCAGGTTGTCGGCTCGGTCGGTACAGGTCCGCACTCACCCGCATGTGTATGGCGCGCGGCGCCAGGTACAGGTCCAGGCAGCGGAGGAAGCGCTCCCTGGTGAAGCGCGGGTAGGCGGCCACGGAGCCAGGTTGTCGGCTCGGTCGGTACAGGTCCGCACTCACCCGCATGTGTATGGCGCGCGGCGCCAGGTACAGGTCCAGGCAGCGGAGGAAGCGCTCCCTGGTGAAGCGCGGGTAGGCGGCCACGGAGCCAGGTTGTCGGCTCGGTCGGTACAGGTCCGCACTCACCCGCATGTGTATGGCGCGCGGCGCCAGGTACAGGTCCAGGCAGCGGAGGAAGCGCTCCCTGGTGAAGCGCGGGTAGGCGGCCACGGAGCCAGGTTGTCGGCTCGGTCGGTACAGGTCCGCACTCACCCGCATGTGTATGGCGCGCGGCGCCAGGTACAGGTCCAGGCAGCGGAGGAAGCGCTCCCTGGTGAAGCGCGGGTAGGCGGCCACGGAGCCAGGTTGTCGGCTCGGTCGGTACAGGTCCGCACTCACCCGCATGTGTATGGCGCGCGGCGCCAGGTACAGGTCCAGGCAGCGGAGGAAGCGCTCCCTGGTGAAGCGCGGGTAGGCGGCCACGGAGCGCAGGTTGTCGTGCTTGCTTGGCAGGAACGTGTATTTGCGCTTCCACGGGGTCTCCGCCAGTTTGTTCCATTCTTTCATCTGGAAGAGCGATAGTTTCAAAGTTAGAATAGAAAAGGCAAAACGTATAACTTTAGACAAACCACGGGCGGCAATTTGTAAAGTCCCAGATCGCATATTTATAATCACTAAACTCACCGAAACGACGACGCCAAAATGGAGACAAAGGGTAATTAAATCATAGGTTTAACTCTCGTCGAATAAAAAAACAGAAAACGTCGGTACGGTACCTCTTTAGTGTCGAGCAGGTACTCGGGGGGTGGGTTGTAACTCTCGGCGTGCGAGGGCAGCGCGCGCTTGGGCGCCGGGATGTGCTTGTGGATGCCGCGGGTCTGCTCGTCTTCCGCCGTCGAGCCCCACAGGTTGTAGAAGCTCTTCACCTGATCAACATAGCAAAGAAACACTTCAAAACTATTCTAAAAGATCTTCTATTATAATGAATGATGATTTCACTGACCCCTTACAGCTGAGCAGATCTGAGTAAAATCTCTTGGGACGGAAAGAATGACCGCTTGTGCCCTAGTAGTGTAACGGGTTATAACAAAAAAATGAGAATTCGTTCGGAGGTGTAATAAAATACTCGTGTATCTTTTTAGCACAATTTGATATTATTGGAAAATATGTACATAGAAACTATTTACAAAATCATCAATGCACATTAGAATAGGACTCGTGGTCAGCTGTTCCACTCAGTATAGACATGACGTTGGAACAAGACTCTTGGACGGAATTCTTGTCCATTTTCCGCACACATGTTTTAATTCTTTATATCAGTTGGGTACAATTTTCAGCTCACCAATTATTTTTGTCTACTAAACTGCTCAAATAACCGAAGAAATCTTCAATATGCCGACATTGTGCAAGGTTTATGGGGTTTCGGATTTTCGGTACAAATGGTATATATTATTAGCGTCTAGGAAACGCGTCGTTTTTTTGGCATAATGCGACGATGCTTTATCCGACCAGAACATACTCTCCATCTGAGTGATGTTTGCGAATAAATGCTATCAGTATTTTTTTCAAGCATTCGCTCTCATATACTTTTTGTTGACCGCTAAACCACTCGGTTTGAACGACAGTTTCGAAAGACCTATGTCGGATATAGCCACATAAAGCATACCTTTCTGCTCAAACTTGTGCTTATACTTGTGTTTTATGTCGTCTGGTGTTGTAACATTATTGCTGGTATAGTATCGGTAATTTCCAGGTATATGTGTTTTATCAAAGGAAAATAACTTTCATCGTCCAAAATGAATGATTTTCCTTTGTAATTTCGGATCATCCAGCGACACTGTGATATAATACTCAGTTTTGCTGTTCAGTGTATTCCGGTGCTCTCACCTTCTTGCGGCATTTCAGACCTATCTTTTTCAAGAACGAACAAGTGCACGGTTGGGAACACTTTATTTTTTCTCGTTGGCTCATAGGATTATTATCGTTAAAAGTGCTATGGAGTAGGTTCATCCTTCTCTTGGTCATTATCTTCGCTGGTCGCCGGCTACCACTTTTGTGATCTATCGTCAAGGATGCAAGAATTCTATAAATAGTGGAGACTAAGTACATATTCTTTACTAAAATGATCTACAGTAGACTTTTTCCCCCAGTTATAGTTTGAATTATAAAAATGTTCAACCGTTTTCGCAGCGTTTCTTGTTTCGACACCATTTTGACAAATATTAATGCTTGAAAAACAAAATCAAATGAAGTTTAAGAACCTCAAAAGAAGTAGTAACAACTTCATAAACAAAGTTTTTTATCTAAGTGAGTCTTGTTTTGAGGTCCATAGAAAGTTATTCTCATTTTTTTGTTATCACCCGTTAGTATTGTATTACTTACCCGTTTCTTCTTCCTCTCATTGGCGATCTCTCTTCAAGTCTTGGTCCAGCCCATCTTCAGAGCACGAACGATGCGCGATATGTGTTTCTGTTTCTCTGGACGGAAGGAACGACCACTTGTGCTCTGTTAGAGTAGTATTGTATTACTTACCCGTTTCTTCTTCCTCTCATTGGCGATCTCTCTTCGAGTCTTGGTCCAGCCCATCTTCAGAGCACGAACGATGCGCGATATGTGTTTCTGTTTCTCTGGACGGAAGGAACGACCACTTGTGCTCTGTTAGAGTAGTATTGTATTACTTACCCGTTTCTTCTTCCTCTCATTGGCGATCTCTCTTCGAGTCTTGGTCCAGCCCATCTTCAGAGCACGAACGATGCGCGATATGTGTTTCTGTTCCTCTGGACGGAAGGAACGACCACTTGTGCTCTGTTAGAGTAGTATTGTATTACTTACCCGTTTCTTCTTCCTCTCATTGGCGATCTCTCTTCGAGTCTTGGTCCTTGGTCCAGCCTATCTTCAGAACATGAACGATGCAATGTTTTTCTGTTCCTCTCTGGACGGAAGGAACGACCACTTGTGCTCTGTTAGAGTAGTATTGTATTACTTACCCGTTTCTTCTTCCTCTCATTGGCGATGTCCCTTCGAGTCTTGGTCCAGCCCATCTTCAGGGCATGAACGATGCGCGATATGTGTTTCTGTTCCTCCCTGGACGGAAGGAACGACCACTTGTGCTCTGTTAGAGTAGTATTGTATTACTTACCCGTTTCTTCTTCCTCTCATTGGCGATCTCCCTTCGAGTCTTGGTCCAGCCCATCTTCAGAGCACGAACGATGCGCGATATGTGTTTCTGTTCCTCTGGACGGAAGGAACGACCACTTGTGCTCTGTTAGAGTAGTATTGTATTACTTACCCGTTTCTTCTTCCTCTCATTGGCGATCTCCCTTCGAGTCTTGGTCCAGCCCATCTTCAGGGCGTGAACGATGCGCGATATGTGTTTCTGTTCCTCCCTGGAAGGCAGGAACGACCGCTTGTGATCGGGGAAGGCGCGGACCGGCGTCGCCAGGACTTCGCGCGTGAACCATTCCACCCACGGCTAGAAATTAAACATAAAATTAACGCCTAGTCTCTGTGTGTACTGTAAGGATCTCTTTGGTTGTTGACAGCAGAACTGGCAACCGGATTTTATATTAAAAATATATTTAAATATTCGAATTCTGGCCGTCTCTGTCACACACCAAGGGAGCCGGGCATTCGTGTTTAAACCTTGTATCATAGCTGAAGTCTAATAAAATTAATTTCAAAGTCCTATCCTTTGTTCTGCAGTTCCACTGAGCTGCACCCTCGTCACATTTGGTAAGTCGAATATTTGTGCGTCGTCTAGTAAGCTTGTGTTATATATAGGTATAGTTACTAACTAGACGACGATATACCTACGTTCGTAGACGGCTGCAGTACCACGGAGCCAACAGTTTTATCAAAGAAAGTAATTTATTTCAATCAATTCAATGGTAGGGTAGGTTACTAAATCAAAATAACTAAAGTGTGAGCTTGTTGATAGGTAGTGGCTACGAATGCGCAAGTAGCGGATAGTTTCCAAAAAGCTGATTTCCGGAAACTTCTGGTAATCTTCACAAGTATTTACAGTCTGACAAAGAGAGTAGAAATTAAAAAGTGGCAATACTATAGTGCCCCCCTTCTAATCAATCTAAGAAAACGGGGACTACACTACAGTATTGCCACTTTTGATTTCTACTCTTTTTTGGCAGACTGTAAGCGAATGTTTCAATTTGGGAATTTTCGCAAGTTTGGGAAATTTCCGCTGGCACATCATCATCAGTAGTAGTGGCATCCAAACTGATCTCCGGCGAGGATGTATCGTGCTCACAGACAACCCCTACTAGACGGAGCATATAAGGCGACCCGCGCGCACCAACGATATGGCACGGCAGAACATTAAAGTATCAACACGGCGGCCACCGTTTAGTTGCGTCCATGTTTATGATCCATGCGTACGTCAACGAAAAAATAAATTAAATAAATAACATGGTAAATTGTAGTGTTAAGTGGTGTAGAGAGACCTCATAAACATGGACGCAACTAAACGGTGTCCGCCGTGTTGATACTTTAATGTTCTGCCGTACCATGTCGTTGGTGCGCGCGGGTCGCCTTACATGCTCCGTCTAGTGGGGGTGGTCTGTGGTCGTGCTTCATACCTGGTACTCGTCGTGCTCTGCGTTGGGCACCTGACCCTGGCGGATGCGGGAGATCAGCTCCAGGTCCCGCTTGCTGAGGATCACGTCCTGGCCCGTGCTGGGGTCGCGCACTGTGCGCCAGAACTCGGGATCCTCACATTTTCTGAAGAAAAAAGCAATGGCTGTAACTAATGTTTGCAGATTTAGTATTTCACATAATGATGATAATAGGACCACAGATGACAATTTGTTCAATAATGAATATGCTGGCGAACACGCCCGTGACATCAGTCTAGTTTTCCAAGATGATGATTATTCTAGTCTAGATTGTAGACATCAGAGTGGCGGGTGCGGCGGTTCGCGATTACCCTGTCGGTCTATCCCAATTGAAATTTGAACACTGTTATACTTAAAGTTTACAATGAAGCGTACAATAAAAATAATAATTGGAAACGGGTTCGAACCTGTGTTTCCAACGGCTTTCCGGGCCAACACGGGCCTATTGGATCATTGAATCTGATGCGAGAACCATTAAATTTTTCAACCAGTTGCTTCTTCCATGCCTTAGGGTGCACATACTTGAGATGTGTCTCACTTGCTGGCTCATGCTCGATGTGGCTGGAGTTTGTAGCACACCTGCCTACTGATCCGGCGGTCCAGGGTTCGAATCCCGGCCAGTGCAAACATTTGTGTGATTAACTCGAATATTTGTGCTTTATCTATATAAGTATGTATATCGTCGTCTAGGTCCCATAACACAAGCTCTTGAGCTTAATTTGGGACAATCGATTTGTGTGAGGTTGTCCGATATTTATTACTAGCGACCTGCCCCGGCTTCGCTCAGGTGCAATGCCATATGATGCATGTATTGTATATATAAACTTTCCTCTTGAATCTATTAAAAAAAACCGCTTCAAAATCCGTTGCGTAGTTTTAATGATCTAAGCATATAGGGACAGACAGACAGCAGGAAGCGACGTCGTTTTATACCATGTAGTGGGGTACCCCTTATCTTGCACAATCTCTATTGTCCGAAATACACTTCGCATAATCGTTTTCGCACAATAATTTTTAGCCGAATGATACTATCGCATAATTATATACCTACCACAATTGTTATGTCGCATAATATTCATTTGGCACAAATTTGTATAGCAGAATACTAATATCGCCAACTTTTATTTCGCAGAATTTTATGTAGCACAATATAAGTTCGGCCGAATTTATTGCGGCATAATTGTAGCATAGCATACCCACAGAACCGAATCGCTGCCAGAAAACTAGGTTAGGTTAGGTTGAAACTGCGTCCCTCACAGAAACGAAGGTAAGGCAGGTAAGTAAGCCATGTCCGACTTGGCTTAGGTTAGATACGACGGCGAGCGAAGCGAGGAGGAGTGTTAGGTTGAACTGCGACCCTAACGAGCGAGTCGCGCAGGTTCGACTTGGCTTACGATTCCTAACATTACAAATTTCACCTTAAGGCAGATCCGACTTGGCTTAGGTTAGGTACGACGACGAGCGAAGCGAGGAGGAGTGTTCGGTTGAACTACGACCCTAACGAGCGAGCGAAGCGAGCGAGCCACGCAGGTCCGACTTGGCTTACGATTCCTAACATTACCTATTTCACCTTAAGGCAGGTCCGACTTGGCTTAGGTTAGGTAGGACGACGAGCGAAGCGAGGAGGAGTGTTAGGTTAAACTACGACCCTAACGAGCGAGCGTAATAGCGAGCGAGCCGCGCAGGTCCGACTTTTGTTGTTGTTTCGTATTAATATTGAGTAAGACTTTTAATTTTTCGGTGTATTAAAATAATCATGTAAACGGAATATTATGCCATATAAATTTCGGCCACACAATTATTCGACCATAGGAGTATTGTTCTAATCAACATTATGCCAATGTACTATTGTGCCAAAAAAACGTGTGCGAAATGATAGTATGCCAAGAAATTTAGGCAAAAAGCAATTGTGCGAAATGATGATTGTGCCAATGGTTGCTATGCGAAACGAAAATATGCCAATCAATTTTGTGCAACACATTAGTAACCCCATGTAGTGATATACCCACTTGAGGAACTCGTCGATCTGGTCGCGCTGCGGCGGCCTGATGATCTTGCGGCCGTCCAGGTCGTACCCCACGTGCGGGTACTCGTTGTACCACCACATCGGGATGTCGCCCACCGTGGTGCGCCGCTCCTCCTCGTCAGACGTGTCTCCAGACTCGTACTCGTCTGTAACACACTGGGGCTGAGTCGACAGTTCACTGGTTTGATGTTACAGGGTTCTATGTAACATTTGAACAGCGCTAAAACAAGATGTTTGTAGTGGAACAAAGTAACACTATGGTATCCAAGAGAAGGCAAGAGAAAGAGGAAAACCTTTCAGGAGATGGGAAGATGATTTGACTAAAACAGCTGGCAAAACCTGGACTAGACTGGCAAGGAAAAGAGAAGATTGGAAAGAGTTGGAGGAGGCCTTTGCCAAAGGGCACACAGATACACAATGAATTAAAATATTTGTATAAATGAACTATACCTAATAATATGTAGGTATCTGAGAAAAGGCTATAAATAAATAAATAAATAAATAAAAAACAAGATGTTATGCCAATATAAATAATGTCTTTGGATGTCCAGCTGTCTTTGTACCACAATTGGTTCCAAATTCATCCAGCCATTTGATCATTATTATGAGAGGACAAATAAATATACCTACAAATCCTGCTCTGCTGATAAGAATATTCCTGAAATAAATACCCCTCTCTACAAAAAGCATATTTTGAAAACAATTTTATAATAGTATAGGAGGTATAAAATTCATAATTCTTGTCTATTTAACAATAATTTTTATATACATTAATAAATAACATTAAATTAAATTGTCACGAGTCAATAACATACCTTTTTGTGCCACAGGCTGCATCTTAACAGTTGTTTCCTTAATTTTATCTGCTAATAAATCCACACTATCTTTTGTTTGTTTTTCTTTTACTTGCTTCTCTTTCGCCTGTTTTTGTTTCATCTCTTTGCTTTGTTTAGTCTTCTTTTTCACTTTCTGTTTTACATTGTTATCGGACTCATCACTGGAGCCTGAGTGTGTTTGTCCAATGCCTGATTCTGCGCCACTGTCTTGTGCATCACTCTCTTGTGAAGCTTCTTCATCATCATCACCCTCTTCTTCACTATCATCACCTTCTGATTCACCATCGGCTTCTGAATCTTCTAGTTCCTGTAAATATAAAATTTCATATGAAAACCAACTTCATTGGTACTGGTTAGATTTTAAGTTTTGTATGATTATAGGATATTTACCCAACTACCAAGAACCGAAGAATGTAATACTGAATACCATAATACGTAAATATCGGTTATGGATTTTTTTTAAATTTTTATGTATGTTTGTACCCAATACCTATTCAAAGACCAGCGTAATTTTTTTGTCAAAGTGACTTAAGTCTTAATCAATTAATGGGTTTGGTCGCTTTTTGAATGATGAAAAAAAATCTTTGGTCGCTTTCTGCATAACTATGGTCTAATTGCTTTTTGTTCTTTTTCTAAGGGAAATCCATTGCTAGCCTGTGTTAATTTCTTATCCCATTATTTTCAGAAATTAACAATTTTAAAATTACGCCAACAGTAGGCGTCAAATCATTTGTGCTCCCGGAATAGTTATTAAAATAAAATAAAAAACCCTTTAATTTCTTGCAATTTTAAAATTTGTACATTAATCAACAACATAAGTTAAAATGTAAAACAAAGTTAAGTATGATTATATGTAAATTAAGTATGAGTATAAATGTAAAATTATTATTATGTTGATATATAAAGACATTGAAAAAAACTTACTGATGAGGCATCTGAACCACCTTCTGTCTCCTCCTCATCTCCAAACGTAGAGTCAGCGTCGTCGTCAAACAGAACTTCCTGAAAACAGAGAAACCCCTACATTTTACTAAACCAACTAGCTGGTGTTACAGTTACTTAACTCATTCACTAATTAAAATGGAAGAAAACACTCAGAAGCTTTGTAAGAATGACATTTTATAGAAATTGCTTACGTCTTGCTCGGCGTCGGAATCGGCTGCTTCCCCTTCTTGTTCCGAGTCCGTGGCATCTTCTGTACCGTTCAAGTCCCCTCGGATCAGATCCTCATTTCCTCCGGATTCACTTCCCTGGGAGAAACCACGGATATAACCAACAATTAACAAAATAACATGCCGAGGCGACTTAACTTTCAGACACTCACCTCGTCATCTGATGACTCTTTAGCGGCTGCTTTCTTCGACTCTTTTGCGTCAATTTTTCTCTTTAGTAGACCAGCTTTAAACGGTGGCATATTTATAACAATTATCACATTATTTTGGAAATTCAATCGTGTAGAGGCTTCGGACCTCCAACGACAAACACGTGTTGTTCACAACTATGAACTGTCAACCTGACACTGACACTGACATATTGTTCGGTTACGGGTGGTTACGGGTAACGGAACGCATTATAATTCTATCCACTGTATCTACGATTGATAAATCTAATCATCATTTCCTTTTTCACCAAAACTCCAATCAATGAAGTAAAAACAAACATCTTTGATTATGCTCCTATTTCATGTGTAGCTCCTTGTATGAATTAATTGAAAACTAAAAAAAATAGTATGTGTTGATAATTTTGCTACGTACGCCGGGACGGCCAGGAAAATTGACAAATACAATAAGAGGTTATGTAAATTTTTATTTGCTCTGACAAAAATAATATATACGCACTAAAAGTATAAAAAAATATAGAATATAAGAAAAATGTTGCGAAAGTAAACATCGACAAAAAAATCGTGAAGTGAACTGTTAACAGTATACGTTATAAAAAAACAACAAAATGTTTCGTCAATTTTTAAGGGCTCTGGAACCCGTTAGAAATAGTTTGGTGAGTAAACCGGAAAACCTTATTCAGTTCTATTTTTGATAACTCTACTAATCCCTTACATTTTACCGTTGTAGTCTCGAACGGTAGTTGGCAACGGCGCCGGCGCGGCTGGCAGTAACTTCGAGCGCAACTGCGTCTCGAAGGAGCAGCAGCTCACAGAGGCACTGAAGAAGTCCCTGCCCGGGACGACGTACGTGAGCGTGGAGGATATCTCGGGAGGCTGTGGAGCCATGTTTGAGGTACTGAAACTACTTTAAAGCTCCTTTATACTGGTAGAATGGTAACCAGTACTTACATTGCATCAGTCCATAGAGTTTAGGCAATAAATCGCATGTTTGTAGTTATGTAGATATCTCATATGCTTGTTTGTACGTTTACCTAACAGGCTTTAGCTTCCTGATCGTGACATATCAAATAAGCAACTTTTGTAATGTATCTAATGTACATTTTTGAATTATTGGTTTAATATTTTAATTAATTGTTTGCAATATTTTCTTCGGTTTCTGCGACTGTCACACAACTAAATAAAACAATTTAAACAGATTATATTGAAACATCAGGGAAGCTTGAATAATTAATATATTAATATATGCAATATAATCCATTTAAATTTAATTGTGTGTAAATTATTTTATATTGATTTAAGCATTACCTATACAACTGTGTTTATGTTTCAACATTCTTTAAGTTCCTTTCTGTACCATAATGTGCTTTGTTTTTCAGATCAGTATAGAGGCCAAAGAATTTAGTGGTCTCTCCCGAGTGAAGCAGCACCGCCTGGTCACTGATTCCCTGAAGGAAGAGATTGCTGAGATGCACGGGATCCGTATCCACACCACCCCTACACCAAAATGATGTAGTTTAATCCTCAATGACAAAGCCAGAGATTCATATATTTGTGTTTATTTACATCTGTGATGTTACCAAGTTTTGTATAATGTAATTTAAATTTAGTGATTTCATTTTCTTCATTACTATCAGAATATTCTTTTTCTGTATCTAAATTCTGCTTTTATAGAACTTGGTAAATGCAAGAATAACTAATCAGTGTTAAAATAGTAATAAACTCAAGTTTGCATTGGTTATCTCTGTTGCATTATGTGGTATACTCTTGCATATCACTGTTTGTTTTTGTTCTTTTGTAATAATAGTTTGAAAAGGATGTCACTAAAAAGTGTAAGTCTGGACAAAATAAATTTATTGCAAAAGAATAACTATTCAGTTCTCCATTAATTTTAGAAAATTTATGTAGAAAATATTCAATAGAGATAATTCAAGTACATACTACTGTTGTTGTAAATAAATTAATTTAAAATAATAGAGAACAAAGAAAGTGATGTAGTATTTATATTTCGTTTTTGCTGTTTGTTTTCTGCGGTGAGACTTCATTTTACCAGATGCTGTGCTAGGTTTATACTTATAGTTATTTCCCATGAATAAATTAGTTAGTTGTTATGAAAAATATGGTTTGATTTATTTCTTATACCTACAATCTATGGAACTAGCGAGTACTATTCAGTCATAATAGCATAGCTCCATGATACAATCATTACAACGACGACACAAAATAGTTGAAAGATTTCTCATTTAATTTTAAGTTTGTGTTTGGCTGTTTTAAAAATCAAGTGACGATGAACGCTTCTCGAACTGTCAAAGCAAACACGTGTGGGTTTGGTACCGAAAAACGCTCTTGAGTTTCTTTCAAAAGAGCCAAAATGGCGCTCAATTTAGTTGTCAAGGTTCATCCCGTAGTATTATTTCAAATTGTGGATGCTTACGAGCGTCGAAATGCGGATTCGCATCGGGTTATTGGTACCTTATTGGGTAAATATCGTTTATATCATGCGCTCCCTCAAAGTGCGAATTTTAGATGAATTGTTATGCCGACGTCATGCGCTCAATCTTACGTGTTTTTACTGTTTTCTGGTCTTTTCGGAGAAAATACAATTCTGATGTGTCTTCCGGAGTGTATTCATTGTGATTTCAGTTGAAGACGATTGTTAAATTGTATCAAATCATTACATTTTCAAGTGCAAGTTTGAGGTTATGTTTGTTGGTGTAATTCCCAGGAACCTGCGACAAAGGTGTCGTGGAAGTCACAAATTGCTTCTGCGTGCCCCACAAGGAGCACGCAGACCAGGTGGAGGCCGAACTCAACTATGCCATGGACGTGTATGAGCTGAACCGACGGGTGAACGCCACAGAGAACATTGTTGGTAAGTTATGTTGTTGTTCAAGAACTTTTGCAAAGCGAAATAGATGGACGTGTAGGTGGATGTAGTGTGGTTCTTCATTTCTTAAGAAAAGTTTAATCCCTTGCATTCAAGCTGAGTCAAAACAAATTCGGAAACATACATTCAGTTCTATCATCTACTGTAAATTATGAAATGAATGGCAGGTTTAATTCCTAATTGCACTAACAGTTTACCACAGGGTCAAGCATATATAAGCTACACAATACTATTAAATTGTGTTTTACTGAGAACCAACCCACATTTACCCTTTGAAGTCAATTTTGTATTGTTTAGGAAAAAGGCAGAATATTAGAGTCAAAACTAAGCCAGATGTCTGAAACTATGTCAGCTAAGACAGATTTCATAAGTCATAATGTAAGAATAAACCATTGTTGCAAAGATACTTGAGCTCCTCATCTCTTGGAACACACTAATCTTTACAATCGTCATATTTAATATGCAGGTAACATATGAAATATGACAGTAAAATACTCATTTTTACTGTGATGTGTTTACACTGTTTGTGTTGTCTAGCAGTCACCTAGGAGCTGGGACATGACACCATTCAGTAGTGGTTCTGTAGCAACTCTCTAATTATTATAAATTATTTTAGGCTGGTGGGCAACCGGAAATGAGGTGACCAACCACTCGTCAGTCATCCACGAATACTACTCGCGCGAGTGCCGCGAGCCGGTCCACGTTACCCTGGACACGTCGCTGCAGGGCGCGCGCATGGGGCTGCGTGCGTACGTGTGCGTGGCGCTCGGCGTGCCGCGCGGCCGCCAGGGCTGCATGTTCACCCCCATAGATGTGACGCTTACCAGCTATGAGCCCGAGGTATGTATACAGTCATATTTATCATCTGTTGCAACATTAGCACAAGCCTGTTTGCCAGTTTTATTTAAGAGTACTTTTTAATATTCGGATTTGGTCACACCATCTACAATTAGCATTCTGACTTAAACCTCATGTTACGGACAGCTAGGCGAATGTAGGATTAATAAATAAATAATATATGTATTTGTAAACGATTAGCTAAAATTAGAATTAAGACGAAATAAATAATATATTCCTTATTTACCTCATGCCCTTAAAAAGCGGCCATAATATGTGTGCAAATTTATTTTCCTAACATTATTTGTAAGAGAGCTCCCAAGTACTATGTAGAATAGTTAAAAGACCACGGCGTCTTAGAGTAAACAAGTATGACTCATCGTGGTAATTTCCACTCGCAGCGCGAGACAAAGGAATCATGTTTGTTTACGTTGGATGTAAAACTTAAGGATAAAATTTAGAATATCCTGAAACTTTGTATTAATGTTCCTCATGAACATATAAGTAAAATCTCTTAATATTATACCGGCCGCAACCTGCTGCGAGCACGGCAAACACGAAAATAACACGACGCGTCGAGCGCGGCGCGATATGAGAGACAAGAAAGGTGTAGATCTCGACCCGTGTGAGCGAGACGGCCTCTGAGTCGAGACAAAGAAATCACATCAATTTTATATCGCTGTAATTAAACGGGAGCTCTCACATCAAAACCACTTACATATTTGTGTTCCACAAATAAACCTTTATGTTAACTATAAGTTAAATTTAAGCTAAATGTTGTATTATAACCTAGAATCAGTAAAATGTATCAGAGCGGGCGTCCCTCTAAGACATGTAACGGATCAAATAAAAGGACGCCCATTTTCCGCAGAATTTGTAGTACAACTTTAGTCTGCGTAGAGTTACGACTCCGTAGTAGTACAACTTCAGTCAACATCGAGTCATCACTCTGTTACTCAAGTGCGTAGATCAGCGATCCGCTAGTACTTCCGTCCAGTCTCTTACTCCTGTGTATACCATCTTGTTAGTTAGTAGTACGTAGTGCAATCAGTGTTAGATAAAGGACTACATTAGTTAAGATTTAGTTTAAATTTCGCGTTTTAATTTGTGTTAATTTTGTGTGTTAAATTCAATTGTGCTCCGATCTTTAATTGTGTTAATTTGTTTTTCGTGTTAAAAATATATCGTTTCGTTTACCCTTGTGTTTCTTTCATCGTTCTACAACTGAGCTGTCATAGATGTCAATGTTGGGACCCGGCCGACGAGGCATTCCTAACACCTCATCTAACAAGAATGCATAATAATCCAAGTAAACTGATAGTACCCCACAAGCTTGTAGTGTACAAGATACCTAAATTAACATTATTTCTGTGGTTCCAGATTGTGGGTCTGCAGCTGTGCCAGAAGACGATGGGTCCAGGAGGGCGGTCCCGACAGGTGCAGCCCGCTCCTGATCTAGCGCTGGTCGCTGAGGCCGCCACTAAGCTGTCTTCACTGCTCGACCAGGTTCGTACCAGTTCTATCCAGAGTGGCATAGTGAATGGTGTCATGGTTTATACATTATTCACTATTATTGCTGATGACTATATTATTATTATTATTATAAGCCTTTGTCTACAGTCATTGACTGTCTTGCTTTTCAGCATAGGCCTCCCCAAGATTCTTCCAAGCCGATCTGTCTCTTGCTGTTCTCATCCATGTTGTTCCTGCTATTTTCTTTATGTCGTCTTCCCACCTCCGGTATTGACCACCTTGCTTTCTTTTGTTGTACCTAGGGCACCACTCCATCACATCTTTAGCCCATTTTTCCCTATTGGTTCTTACAAGATGGCCTGTCCAGTTCCATTTCAGTTTTTTGATACATCTTTTCTGATGACTATGATGTGATATGTATCTGTAGGGCGTTGTATTTGTGTGTGTTGATGGTTAACATGTGCGGTGGGCAGGTGCTGGGGTACGTGGAGGACGTGCTGGCGGGGCGCGCGGCGCCGCACAACGCGACCGGGCGCGCGCTGCTGCAGCTCGCGCAGGCGGTGCCCGGCCTCGCGCAGGACTCCTTCGCCGACGCCTTCGCCAACAGCGTCAAGGACCTGCTCATGGTGAGTGCTACCTGCTGGGCACGTGAGGACGTGCTGGCGGGCCGCGTGCTGCAGCTCGCGCAGGCGGTGCCCGGCCTCGCGCAGGACTCCTTCGCCGACGCCTTCGCCAACAGCGTCAAGGACCTGCTCATGGTGAGTGCTACCTGCTGGGCACGTGAGGACGTGCTGGCGGGCCGCGTGCTGCAGCTCGCGCAGGCGGTGCCCGGCCTCGCGCAGGACTCCTTCGCCGACGCCTTCGCCAACAGCGTCAAGGACCTGCTCATGGTGAGTGCTACCTGCTGGGCACGTGAGGACGTGCTGGCGGGCCGCGTGCTGCAGCTCGCGCAGGCGGTGCCCGGCCTCGCGCAGGACTCCTTCGCCGACGCCTTCGCCAACAGCGTCAAGGACCTGCTCATGGTGAGTGCTACCTGCTGGGCACGTGAGGACGTGCTGGCGGGCCGCGTGCTGCAGCTCGCGCAGGCGGTGCCCGGCCTCGCGCAGGACTCCTTCGCCGACGCCTTCGCCAACAGCGTCAAGGACCTGCTCATGGTGAGTGCTACCTGCTGGGCACGTGAGGACGTGCTGGCGGGCCGCGTGCTGCAGCTCGCGCAGGCGGTGCCCGGCCTCGCGCAGGACTCCTTCGCCGACGCCTTCGCCAACAGCGTCAAGGACCTGCTCATGGTGAGTGCTACCTGCTGGGCACGTGAGGACGTGCTGGCGGGCCGCGTGCTGCAGCTCGCGCAGGCGGTGCCCGGCCTCGCGCAGGACTCCTTCGCCGACGCCTTCGCCAACAGCGTCAAGGACCTGCTCATGGTGAGTGCTACCTGCTGGGCACGTGAGGACGTGCTGGCGGGCCGCGTGCTGCAGCTCGCGCAGGCGGTGCCCGGCCTCGCGCAGGACTCCTTCGCCGACGCCTTCGCCAACAGCGTCAAGGACCTGCTCATGGTGAGTGCTACCTGCTGGGCACGTGAGGACGTGCTGGCGGGCCGCGTGCTGCAGCTCGCGCAGGCGGTGCCCGGCCTCGCGCAGGACTCCTTCGCCGACGCCTTCGCCAACAGCGTCAAGGACCTGCTCATGGTGAGTGCTACCTGCTGGGCACGTGAGGACGTGCTGGCGGGCCGCGTGCTGCAGCTCGCGCAGGCGGTGCCCGGCCTCGCGCAGGACTCCTTCGCCGACGCCTTCGCCAACAGCGTCAAGGACCTGCTCATGGTGAGTGCTACCTGCTGGGCACGTGAGGACGTGCTGGCGGGCCGCGTGCTGCAGCTCGCGCAGGCGGTGCCCGGCCTCGCGCAGGACTCCTTCGCCGACGCCTTCGCCAACAGCGTCAAGGACCTGCTCATGGTGAGTGCTACCTGCTGGGCACGTGAGGACGTGCTGGCGGGCCGCGTGCTGCAGCTCGCGCAGGCGGTGCCCGGCCTCGCGCAGGACTCCTTCGCCGACGCCTTCGCCAACAGCGTCAAGGACCTGCTCATGGTGAGTGCTACCTGCTGGGCACGTGAGGACGTGCTGGCGGGCCGCGTGCTGCAGCTCGCGCAGGCGGTGCCCGGCCTCGCGCAGGACTCCTTCGCCGACGCCTTCGCCAACAGCGTCAAGGACCTGCTCATGGTGAGTGCTACCTGCTGGGCACGTGAGGACGTGCTGGCGGGCCGCGTGCTGCAGCTCGCGCAGGCGGTGCCCGGCCTCGCGCAGGACTCCTTCGCCGACGCCTTCGCCAACAGCGTCAAGGACCTGCTCATGGTGAGTGCTACCTGCTGGGCACGTGAGGACGTGCTGGCGGGCCGCGTGCTGCAGCTCGCGCAGGCGGTGCCCGGCCTCGCGCAGGACTCCTTCGCCGACGCCTTCGCCAACAGCGTCAAGGACCTGCTCATGGTGAGTGCTACCTGCTGGGCACGTGAGGACGTGCTGGCGGGCCGCGTGCTGCAGCTCGCGCAGGCGGTGCCCGGCCTCGCGCAGGACTCCTTCGCCGACGCCTTCGCCAACAGCGTCAAGGACCTGCTCATGGTGAGTGCTACCTGCTGGGCACGTGAGGACGTGCTGGCGGGCCGCGTGCTGCAGCTCGCGCAGGCGGTGCCCGGCCTCGCGCAGGACTCCTTCGCCGACGCCTTCGCCAACAGCGTCAAGGACCTGCTCATGGTGAGTGCTACCTGCTGGGCACGTGAGGACGTGCTGGCGGGCCGCGTGCTGCAGCTCGCGCAGGCGGTGCCCGGCCTCGCGCAGGACTCCTTCGCCGACGCCTTCGCCAACAGCGTCAAGGACCTGCTCATGGTGAGTGCTACCTGCTGGGCACGTGAGGACGTGCTGGCGGGCCGCGTGCTGCAGCTCGCGCAGGCGGTGCCCGGCCTCGCGCAGGACTCCTTCGCCGACGCCTTCGCCAACAGCGTCAAGGACCTGCTCATGGTGAGTGCTACCTGCTGGGCACGTGAGGACGTGCTGGCGGGCCGCGTGCTGCAGCTCGCGCAGGCGGTGCCCGGCCTCGCGCAGGACTCCTTCGCCGACGCCTTCGCCAACAGCGTCAAGGACCTGCTCATGGTGAGTGCTACCTGCTGGGCACGTGAGGACGTGCTGGCGGGCCGCGTGCTGCAGCTCGCGCAGGCGGTGCCCGGCCTCGCGCAGGACTCCTTCGCCGACGCCTTCGCCAACAGCGTCAAGGACCTGCTCATGGTGAGTGCTACCTGCTGGGCACGTGAGGACGTGCTGGCGGGCCGCGTGCTGCAGCTCGCGCAGGCGGTGCCCGGCCTCGCGCAGGACTCCTTCGCCGACGCCTTCGCCAACAGCGTCAAGGACCTGCTCATGGTGAGTGCTACCTGCTGGGCACGTGAGGACGTGCTGGCGGGCCGCGTGCTGCAGCTCGCGCAGGCGGTGCCCGGCCTCGCGCAGGACTCCTTCGCCGACGCCTTCGCCAACAGCGTCAAGGACCTGCTCATGGTGAGTGCTACCTGCTGGGCACGTGAGGACGTGCTGGCGGGCCGCGTGCTGCAGCTCGCGCAGGCGGTGCCCGGCCTCGCGCAGGACTCCTTCGCCGACGCCTTCGCCAACAGCGTCAAGGACCTGCTCATGGTGAGTGCTACCTGCTGGGCACGTGAGGACGTGCTGGCGGGCCGCGTGCTGCAGCTCGCGCAGGCGGTGCCCGGCCTCGCGCAGGACTCCTTCGCCGACGCCTTCGCCAACAGCGTCAAGGACCTGCTCATGGTGAGTGCTACCTGCTGGGCACGTGAGGACGTGCTGGCGGGCCGCGTGCTGCAGCTCGCGCAGGCGGTGCCCGGCCTCGCGCAGGACTCCTTCGCCGACGCCTTCGCCAACAGCGTCAAGGACCTGCTCATGGTGAGTGCTACCTGCTGGGCACGTGAGGACGTGCTGGCGGGCCGCGTGCTGCAGCTCGCGCAGGCGGTGCCCGGCCTCGCGCAGGACTCCTTCGCCGACGCCTTCGCCAACAGCGTCAAGGACCTGCTCATGGTGAGTGCTACCTGCTGGGCACGTGAGGACGTGCTGGCGGGCCGCGTGCTGCAGCTCGCGCAGGCGGTGCCCGGCCTCGCGCAGGACTCCTTCGCCGACGCCTTCGCCAACAGCGTCAAGGACCTGCTCATGGTGAGTGCTACCTGCTGGGCACGTGAGGACGTGCTGGCGGGCCGCGTGCTGCAGCTCGCGCAGGCGGTGCCCGGCCTCGCGCAGGACTCCTTCGCCGACGCCTTCGCCAACAGCGTCAAGGACCTGCTCATGGTGAGTGCTACCTGCTGGGCACGTGAGGACGTGCTGGCGGGCCGCGTGCTGCAGCTCGCGCAGGCGGTGCCCGGCCTCGCGCAGGACTCCTTCGCCGACGCCTTCGCCAACAGCGTCAAGGACCTGCTCATGGTGAGTGCTACCTGCTGGGCACGTGAGGACGTGCTGGCGGGCCGCGTGCTGCAGCTCGCGCAGGCGGTGCCCGGCCTCGCGCAGGACTCCTTCGCCGACGCCTTCGCCAACAGCGTCAAGGACCTGCTCATGGTGAGTGCTACCTGCTGGGCACGTGAGGACGTGCTGGCGGGCCGCGTGCTGCAGCTCGCGCAGGCGGTGCCCGGCCTCGCGCAGGACTCCTTCGCCGACGCCTTCGCCAACAGCGTCAAGGACCTGCTCATGGTGAGTGCTACCTGCTGGGCACGTGAGGACGTGCTGGCGGGCCGCGTGCTGCAGCTCGCGCAGGCGGTGCCCGGCCTCGCGCAGGACTCCTTCGCCGACGCCTTCGCCAACAGCGTCAAGGACCTGCTCATGGTGAGTGCTACCTGCTGGGCACGTGAGGACGTGCTGGCGGGCCGCGTGCTGCAGCTCGCGCAGGCGGTGCCCGGCCTCGCGCAGGACTCCTTCGCCGACGCCTTCGCCAACAGCGTCAAGGACCTGCTCATGGTGAGTGCTACCTGCTGGGCACGTGAGGACGTGCTGGCGGGCCGCGTGCTGCAGCTCGCGCAGGCGGTGCCCGGCCTCGCGCAGGACTCCTTCGCCGACGCCTTCGCCAACAGCGTCAAGGACCTGCTCATGGTGAGTGCTACCTGCTGGGCACGTGAGGACGTGCTGGCGGGCCGCGTGCTGCAGCTCGCGCAGGCGGTGCCCGGCCTCGCGCAGGACTCCTTCGCCGACGCCTTCGCCAACAGCGTCAAGGACCTGCTCATGGTGAGTGCTACCTGCTGGGCACGTGAGGACGTGCTGGCGGGCCGCGTGCTGCAGCTCGCGCAGGCGGTGCCCGGCCTCGCGCAGGACTCCTTCGCCGACGCCTTCGCCAACAGCGTCAAGGACCTGCTCATGGTGAGTGCTACCTGCTGGGCACGTGAGGACGTGCTGGCGGGCCGCGTGCTGCAGCTCGCGCAGGCGGTGCCCGGCCTCGCGCAGGACTCCTTCGCCGACGCCTTCGCCAACAGCGTCAAGGACCTGCTCATGGTGAGTGCTACCTGCTGGGCACGTGAGGACGTGCTGGCGGGCCGCGTGCTGCAGCTCGCGCAGGCGGTGCCCGGCCTCGCGCAGGACTCCTTCGCCGACGCCTTCGCCAACAGCGTCAAGGACCTGCTCATGGTGAGTGCTACCTGCTGGGCACGTGAGGACGTGCTGGCGGGCCGCGTGCTGCAGCTCGCGCAGGCGGTGCCCGGCCTCGCGCAGGACTCCTTCGCCGACGCCTTCGCCAACAGCGTCAAGGACCTGCTCATGGTGAGTGCTACCTGCTGGGCACGTGAGGACGTGCTGGCGGGCCGCGTGCTGCAGCTCGCGCAGGCGGTGCCCGGCCTCGCGCAGGACTCCTTCGCCGACGCCTTCGCCAACAGCGTCAAGGACCTGCTCATGGTGAGTGCTACCTGCTGGGCACGTGAGGACGTGCTGGCGGGCCGCGTGCTGCAGCTCGCGCAGGCGGTGCCCGGCCTCGCGCAGGACTCCTTCGCCGACGCCTTCGCCAACAGCGTCAAGGACCTGCTCATGGTGAGTGCTACCTGCTGGGCACGTGAGGACGTGCTGGCGGGCCGCGTGCTGCAGCTCGCGCAGGCGGTGCCCGGCCTCGCGCAGGACTCCTTCGCCGACGCCTTCGCCAACAGCGTCAAGGACCTGCTCATGGTGAGTGCTACCTGCTGGGCACGTGAGGACGTGCTGGCGGGCCGCGTGCTGCAGCTCGCGCAGGCGGTGCCCGGCCTCGCGCAGGACTCCTTCGCCGACGCCTTCGCCAACAGCGTCAAGGACCTGCTCATGGTGAGTGCTACCTAAAAAGGCTGATTTAGACGAAGACAATTTTGAGACGCCTAAATTACGGCGCCTCGAAAAGGCACCGTATAAACACTTTCCGCGCCATTTTTTCGCGGCATGCCAGCGCTGGCGCGGAATAGAACACGGGCCTATTTTTTGGCGCCAATGACCCCCCCCTCCGCGTCTCTCGCTGCCACTAATGACTGGTACTGAAAAAAAGCACTGTGTAAACACGACTGGCGGCGAGATTTAGGCGGCTGAACATAGTCATTGTCTAAACGGTCGGAGGTGTGCTGTGCGGTAATCACTGACGCCGTCATTTAGACGTCTCAAAATTGTCTTCGTCTAAATCAGCCTTAATATCAGATGGTCATATGTCATCTATCAGCACCTCTAGCATTACTTTCACCGACGTTGCGGACGCCTGTTCCTTTCCTTTCAATACCGTGCGAGCATGACAGATGATGCCGAGTCGCGCGACGAGTGAAGTCGCGACAAGCGAAGCCGCGGCAAGACGTGCTAACCCTGCTGGTCTGACTACACAGTCACAAAAAAGGTGTCTCCATAGCGCTGCATAAGATCGTCTGTAACAGACGAAATGGCCTATGATGATGATGAATCAGGTCAAGGAGTTGAAAAGTTATCTAGTTCAATGCTACACTCATTGGCTTTAGCTAATCTTAGCTACAGGTAATCTTATCCTTCTTTAGATGTTTTCTCCGATGCGATTTTTCATTTCATTTCATTTACTATAATAGCGCCCACCTAGCAGGGCGCTGATGATTTCTGGAGTAGTTTAAATTTTTTACTTGATTTTGAAAGCGTTATAGTACATTACGTAACAAGGGTGGTAAACGAGGAATTACAAACGAGTGTCTATTAAAAGCCCGAAGCGGAAGGCGAGGGCTTTAATGACACGAGTTTGGAATTCCTTTACCATCATAGTCACGTACGACGTTTTTCATCACACTTTACGCCGTAGGGCGTAATATACGATTTACCGTTGTTTACGAGAAAGTGTTATGAAAAAGTTGTTTATTTTGATATAAATAAGCGATTAATATACAGATTTTCCATTAAGTGCTTAATAAAATGAATAAGGAATTTTCGTTAAGTCCGATGAGGGGACCGTCGCGACAGCTCAATTTTTCTACAAATCCCTTCAAATCAACTCGTTTGTTTCAGGTGGTGACCCTCGCCCAACTTATCAAGACCCAACTACAACTCAACGAGAAACTTACTCTCCTCACCTCCCAGTAAAGTCTCATACACCTCGAGTTTTGTACCATCATCCATTTTACTGTATTGTCAGGATAGCAAAGTTAACACAGGTGGCAAGCGATTGAAATAGCGAATAACAAACAATCATTTTATTCGGCAATAAATTGGTTATAATAATTAAATGCGTTTTTATTTTAGGCACTGGTAGTGGTAATACTGGGTAACGCAGTTCTTGGAACAGCATAACTGGTAACAAATTTATAACAAAACAACACAAGGAAAATAACAAGGTTTAGATGATTTGACTTTTATACTGTTTATATTATACTAGCTGACCCGGCGAACTTTGTACCGCCTGAAAGTCGATAAATGTAGAGATAGCTTTTACTATTAATCCCAAGGGAACGTGATAAAAAGTATCCTATGTCCTTCTCCTGGTTCTAAGCTACCTCCCCACCAATTTTCAGCCAAAATCAGTTCAGCCTTTCTTGAGTTATAAATAGTGTAACTAACACGACTTTCTTTTATATCATCAATTACCGTTTGCTTAGCTTTTTTTCCACAAATTGAAGGTAAAGAATTCATTTTAGAACGGAATACATTTTAAAATCTTGTTTGGAAATCAGTTTGAGATTGACATATATATTTGAAGACAACACAGGAGTACGTCGTTCAAACAGGCATGTTGGTTGTATGCTGAAAAACGTGGAAACAAACCTACATAACTTATACATTTATGAAACATGTAATATCTTATTATCTTTAATGTGGGTACACCACTTTTTTATATCTTATTCGTGTCACCAACACTTCTGTGTCTGGTCATCATATGCCGCTGCATTCCGATTCCGACACTCGCGTTTGGACTAAACGTCAGAGTTCGAAATTATCAAGATAATAACGAGCCATGATAATTATCGGATAATTATCACCAGTATTAAAAGATCATTTGTTAAATTGTTTCATAAGAAATATCGATGGTTGATGGCATTGTTCAAATTCAACACAAATAACACAATAAACAATATTTAACTTAACAAACCAATGACATTCGAGTTCACTTGGCTATGCATAACACCAACTGACGGTTTTTTTCGAAACGTTCGGATAGACGCAACAAGGGCGGAAATACACGTTTGGATCCTTAGAATATAGTTCTATTTCACGGGCGCAATTTTTTGTTATTATCAATTGATAATTATCCACCTGTTATTATCACGATAATTATCCTTTCGAACCCTGCTAAACGTGTTATATCTGAACATCGGTAAGCGAGTCAGAGCGCGTATCGTCCACGTCGCACAGCCGCGAGCGCGCGTGGCAGCGCCACACCCAGTCCGCGCGCACCCGCCGCCCGGGTAGTGCGCTGCCGCCCGCGCACACCACGAAGCTCGCCGCGCTGTCCGCCTCCATCTGAGACGCCTGCGACACAAACAATACATTATACCTTGTTCTACATCATTCGACATCATTGATCGACCGTAAATATACAGGGTGTCCCAAGACTAAGGGCGAATTCACACGTACCACAACCACACGACAACCACAACCACACCACGTGGTCGGGCGCATATTTTGTATGTTTAATAAATAGTACAATTCACACGTAACCACAACCACACCACATTTTAACGCTGCGACGTGGTGTGGTTGTGGTACGTGTGAAACAACCCTATGGGACACCAAGGGAAAGTACCTTAAATATCGTAGATAGGAAAGAAGACTTTATATTATTTTTAAAAGTTAGTAATTCTGCATTTAAAGATTTTATAAGAATTACGTTACTAACGGCGTTATATATGAGATTGCGTTTTCTTTTTGTGTACTTACACATTACGCAAGACGGCATTTTGGGGCCAAAATCACACCGTTAACATATACGCTGTAATTTTCAGGGGTACAACAAAAGCGTTGCCATGGCATAGCCACCATTTGATGCCATTGGACTCATTAAATGCTTCAAGTTTGGAGCACTAGTAACCTGTCTACTAACAAAATATCATTGATATTAATCACTACATAGTATAAAACAAAGTCGCTTTCTCTGTCCCTATGTCCCTTTGTATGCTTAAATCTTTAAAACTACGCAACGGATTTTGATACGGTTTTTTTTAATAGATAGTGTGATTCAAGAGGAAGGTTTATATGTATAATACATGCATAATTTATTAGCATTGCACCCGTGCGAAGCCGGGGCGGGTCGCTAGTATGGTTATAAAAGATATACTCACATCTATAACAAGTCCTCCATATGCCCTGATATATCTCTCCAGCAGCTGCTTGCTGAAGCCGGCCTGCTCCACGCCATCATCAATCACAAAAGTGTATCCGTCAAAGAAGTCCGGTAGACATTTTTTCTTATCCAACTTTTCCTTCACCGTCGGTTTCTCCTCATCAGTCGATTCTCCAGAATCTATAGTAATGTTGGCTTGGATCCTTTCATCCTTTACAAAAGCAACATCAGACTCTGAAGACATGTTGGAGTAGTTGAGTGAGTTGGATTGTTTTGGTGATTTCTCTTTGCGGTGTGGTGACCGTTCTCTGCTGGTATTTGGTCTGGGTGATTCTTGCCGACTGTTATGTGGTTTTGGTGAACGTTCCTTGCTAGTTTTGGATCTAGGTGACCTTTCTCTGCTATTGTGAGGTTTTGGTGATCTTTCTCTGCTATTATGAGGTTTTGGTGATATTTCTCTGCTGGTGTGAGGCTTGGGTGACTTAGCTCTACTTGTGTGAGGCTGTGGAGAGGGCAATCTGTCTGTCCGCTGTTTCTTCTGCTTTCGCAAAACTTTTTCGATTTCATCATCGGTGTCGCATTCTGTAGATGAGAAAAAAATACTATAGTAAAAATCTCTTTCTAGTTAAAATTCATGCGTTTTTTTCTGAATCCTCGAGACCGGAGCAGTTTCGGCCAATCGCGGGATCCCGGTCCCGGTTCTTAAATGCCAGCTTTATCTGTATGTCTGCCGCGCTAAGCTAAAACGCGACCTTATATTATATTGTATGAAAATATAGATTACAGGGGCATGGCGTCCATACAACTTGATTCCCATCGGCTTGTGCAACGAATTTATGCATCAAACTTAAATTCAAATATTTCATCCTTCACTATTAGAATCCTACACTACTCTAGTTGAAACATTGGGCAAGTGCGAGTCCGACTCGCGCATAAAGGGTTCCGTACTATAATCTATAACAAGTTTGTTGTATAAGAGCCCCCCTTAAATATTTATTTTATTTTATTTTTAGTAGGTATTTGTTGTTATAGCGGCAATAGAAATACATCATTTCATCATTCTGTGAAAATTTCAACTGTCTAGCTATCACCGTTCTTGAGATACAGCCTGGTAACAGACGGACGGACAGCGAAGTCTCAGTAATTATATGTTAAACGCCCACTGATATATAATTTAGAAATCATTCTTACCGGAATCGGTCCCATCGTCATCATTCCAAGTTGCATGCTCGGCAAGTCGGAATGAAAACACTAATAAAAGAGCTACTTATATGTACAAGACTCGGTATTTACCTGAGTCGGTGTTATCCCCGTCCTCCCAGCCAGCAGGCGGCGCCACCTTCCTCCTGGGCTCGGTGGCGAACCACTGCCACGGCAGCAGCCGCCGCGTCTCGCAGCAGCGCTCCACCCACTCGCCGAGCACTGCTATACAGTTCGCGCCCTGCGGAGAGCTGCGAACTGTGCGGAGCTTGGGCGTGTTCGGAAACGCGCAGCTGTCACACCAAATGTAATATGTATGTGTTTTCCTTTCAATTAAACAATGCAGAGATCGACACACAAAGCATAAGGAAAAAAACGATAGGTAGCTTTGGAGGCAACCGGTAATCCAAAGCTACCGGGTTTGATACCCGGTCTCTTCCACCAGGTAACTCATTCCAAAGTTCTTAAAGTTTTGGTATCAGCTTTATTCGTCCCATTCGCTTTTCGTTCAATTCTTATTTCGTCTCATTCTGCATTCGTCACTCATTCTTTATTCGTCGTGTTCGCCATCTATTCCTATCTTCCTAAGTCCAATTCTATAACTTGTCTCATTCTTAATAAGTTTTATTCGTTATTCGTCACATTCTTCTTTGGACTCATTCTTCATTCCTCCCTTTCGAATTTAGTCTCATTCACACATTCTTTAGTCTGTCTGTCCGTTCGCGGCTTAGCTCCGTGATCATTAGTACAGTCGAGTTCATTTACATCTACACACTTCGTGAACAAAAATATCTGAACACGACTTTATGCTCCTGACCTGACAATAGGGTCGTGTTCAGATATTTATGTGCTCGTAAGTGTGTAGATGTAAATTAACTCGACTGTACTAATGATCACGGAGCTAAGCCGCGAACGGACAGACGGACGGACATGGCGAAACTATAAGGTTTCCTAGTTGACTGCGGAACCCTAAAAATGAGACATAGTTGCAATACTGTAGTGTCGTCCCTTTCTAATCAATCTAAAAAACAGGGACGTCACTTCAATTAATTTCTACTCTTTTTGGTCGGACTGTACATGAATTTTGATATTTAGACGTAGTTTTATATTTTGGGTTGATCTAACTAGGTTTCATAACCTAGCAAAAATCAGTCGCCCAAATATTGATAATTTAAGATTGACATGAAAAGATAGTTACAATTACAAATAACTACTGAGACTAATAACGAATATATCGAACTTCGAAATAGACTCAAAACGAAAGAGACTAATAACGAATGTGACCAGCATCGAACGTATCGAAATAAATGAGGCAAATAAGTAAATGAGACTAAATTCGAAAGGGAGGAATGAAGAATGAGTCCAAAGAAGAATGTGACGAATAACGAATAAAACTTATTAAGAATGAGACAAGTTATAGAATTGGACTTAGGAAGATAGGAATAGATGGCGAACACGACGAATAAAGAATGAGTGACGAATGCAGAATGAGACGAAATAAGAATTGAACGAAAAGCGAATGGGACGAATAAAGCTGATACCAAAGTTTTGATCTTTGATCAAGAATTTAATGTATGTATTTACTAGAAAGTGCACTCAACCTCGTCCGCGCAACCTTCCTTTTTTTCACCATAGTCGGGTAAAAGTAGGTATCCCATAAACATTTTCAGATGTTCAGCTATCCCTGTACTAAAATTGGTAAAAATCCGTCTAAACGTGTGGTGAGAGGATATTTAGGCTGTCATCATGACGTCCATAAGATTTTTTTTTTATTATTTCAGAAACTCTCCATGGAATACTGAATTACAGATTTTATTATTATTGTTCATAATAATGAAGGCAGTTTAACAACTAATAATGCCCATATCCAGTGATCTGTGTCTTTAAGATCGTTGCTCAGTGGTATGCTTGTTATTCTTGAAATTATTGATTTTAAGTATGGACATTACATTCTTGGCAAATTTGTTTCATTCACTCACAATTCTGTTACTCAGCAAGTGTCTATGATTATTTGGGTTGTTGTGTGACCTGCGGGCGGCTAGCGTTAGGTATATTCAATACAATTATTAATATATTTTAGAATTTTGACATGTTTTTACTTACATGAGATGTGTACAGCTAGGATTCCAGTCGCGTTCAAAGCGGGCCCCCATGGCCACGGCGGCATCCCTAATGCGCGCGCGGCGCGGGTTCTCGTACCCGCTGAGCGCGAACACCGCGTGCCGGAGCAGCGTGTGGGGGGCCGCGCTCACCGCGCCCGCCCGCAGCGCCTCTGCCAACACCACACTCAATTAAACCATTAACACAATACACAACACTCAATTAAACCATAGGTACAAAGATCAAAACTCAAGGAAAAATTTAAATGCATAACCAGACCGGGAATCGAACCCGGCACCTCTGGATTATCGAACCAGTGCGATAACCTTTCCGCCACCCTAACGCCCAGATAACCTTTCGATTTTTTCCATATGCCTTGTGTCGATCTTTGCGTTGTTAATCAGAAAAAGGCATATAATAATGGCATATTTAAATATATTTAATATTTAGCGTCGATTGACTTCAAGAAACTACCGATTGAATGAATGAATGAATAAAATTTCATATTCATCATCCATAGCATATTAGTAAATGTTCTTATATTTAGGGCTAGTATTACATATTTATTATTATTATATTACATATGATATTACATACTAGCTGTGCCCCGCGGTGTTACCCGCTCATTCCACGGGAACACTAAATTTATTCGGGATGAAAAGTATCCTATGTCCTTTCCCGGGTCTCAAACTATCTCCATACCAAATTCATCTAAGTCGGTTCAGCGGTTTAAGCGTGAAGAGGTAACAGACAGACAGACAGACAGACAGACAGACACACTTTCGCATAAATGCGATGTATTATAAATTTATAATATTAGTATGGATTGGGCCGAGCCTTTAACCTGCTCTGTCCAGAACCTCTGTATAGGGCAATCGTATCTCCCAGCGACCGCTTTTAGAATGCTGTTGGGACTACGTCTTACGTATTGCCATAGTTAGTTAGAAAGTAAACAAAACCTCTTAAATTAAAACGAGACAGCAAATACAATCTTACCTTTCGTCTTCTGTCTATCACCAGAATGCTGTCTCTTCCGGCTCTCCCCACTAGGCCCATTATCTACCTTCGATCCTGATTGTGAAGCTTTGTCATCATTTTTATTCCTTCTGCCATCATCTCTAAGACTATCCTTGTTTCTGGAATTGTTCATCTCCTTACTTCTTCTATCATCGTCTCTAGAATCCTTACTTCTAGAATTGTTCAGATTGTCTTTATTCCTTCTATCGTCGTCTTTATTAGTTTTATTTCTTGAATGGTTCAAATCGTCCTTTTGCCTTCTGTCATCGCCTCTAGTATTATCGTCATTTCTATCAATTTTGCTCCTAGTATCATTATCTCTAGAACTTTCCTTACTTCTGGAGCTATTCGAATCTTTTCTATCATTGTCAAGAAACTCTTTAAAGTTCTTACTAGCGCTCTCCAGTATGTTTGCATGTTTGTCTTTTTTGAACAAATTATGTACGGCTTCCTTTTTCTTATTCTCTTGTTCTTTCTCATTCTTATGTCGCTGCACAACCGAGTCTATCTTGGAGTGTGGCTGGTCGTCTTCATCGGTGTACATGAGGGTGTTCCTCTCTCTGCTGAGCAGGTCGCCGGCCGAGCTGGGTCGGTTGTTGGTCTTGGATATCGGGGTCTTGACCAACTTCGTGGACGAATCCGTGATGTTTTTGAGAGCTTGGGATGATGCTTGACGTATCTGAGCCCCTGTAAAAAGTCGGTTTACAGACGATAATTTTACGTTGTAAACGTAAGAAAATATTGATGAAAAATTGCATACTTTTATAAGCCGAACGGCCGATCGTGCCTCTCTATCGCTTGTTCCGCGCTCTCGCTTGCACGCTCGGCTCAGGCGGAACGTGACAATGAGTCATGATTTTTCGTGCGTGCAGCCGGCGTTCATCGATTTATAAGAAAGTCGTTATCACGTCAAAAAAAATATTCAAAAGAAAACAAACAGCAAGTTAATAATTTAAGGGAAAAATATCATACTCAATATGCTCTGACGTTTAGGGTTCCTGTGAACAAAGAAACTGTATGTAAGGAACCTCACCGGTATCCCTGTGAGTCCCCACTCCACTGGTCCTCTGCAGATGCTGCGCGAACAGCTCCCCCGGCCTGAAATCGTCTTCATCGGAGGAGTAGCGGTTATGCGCAGTTATACGCGCGGGGACGGCGGGCGCGGGCTGCGCGGGCGCCGGCTCGCGCTTGTCCTCTGACTCGAATATGTGTACGAAGGAGAGACCGTACTGGAAGGAATGAGAGATGGTTCATGTTCTGGTTTATTTGGTCTATCAATACACACCCGGTAGCCTCGAACATGTAAAACAGCCCTTGTGGCCTACTTACAGAATAAATTTCGGGTGTGTACCAGTATTTCACAAGAGGAGACTACCAGGAGACCAAAGAAACGCCGATAGAAACTCAATTAACGTTGGGTGTGTAATGATTGATATAACGTTTGATATAATTTCAGTAGATATAACAACATTTAATATGCTGTTTCATTTGATATAACAACAATAACCATAATTTAAACCATAAAACGCGCCCATAAAGTTCATTATAACAACCCGCAGATATATGTCATTAGTAATTTGTAGTTTTCTTACAGATCGAATCATACACTTTTTATGAAATGTCTAAATATTCAAGTAGTATGAAGCTGTATGTGTTTCGTGTGGAGAGTAGGAGTCCTGTTACTGCAAAATTAAAATTGAAATGTTAAAATTGTACAATAAATTTCACATCGTGTTGTAAGGTTTATGTTTTTTTTTGTAATGTAATTTTGTAGTTCACAGTGCCTTGGTTTATTTACTGTTATGCTGTGTAACTAATTTGAATAAATAAATAAATAAATGTTGTCAGATGTGAATGTGACAGATGTCCACTGCGTATAAACAAAGGGCAAAAAAGAAAAGCACGTTTTACTCTAATGACAGGCTCATCATCATTATCGAGCACGGAATACCTTGCAGTGCTTGTTATAAGGCTGCGAGCACACGACGCGCACCCGGTCCCAGCGCTGCGCGCGCGCCGGCGCCAGCTGGGCGGCGCCGAACGAGCGCACGCGCTCCGCGCCCGCCCCGCGCCGCGAGTCCGGCGGCGACACGAACACGCTCGACGGGACCAACACCTAGTGCACAGGCTACGATCAAGCAACTGTCGATGCCAAATCACTCTCAACGGCAGCATGACGATAAAGCGAGAAGTGACCACGACGGACGACCTAGTGAGGGATACGAAGGAAATTTGCCTTGCATTTCCTATGAAGGTCCTCGAAAAAGGTATTTGTACAGCAATGGATTATTCGGCTGCGATCAAAAGTTAAAATTTAAAATTTTACATACTTCAATAAGCAGTTTAGAGTCAGGAAAGGTTTATGCTATATGCAGGGTGTTATTGCCCAGTTTATATTTATGATTGGACCAGTTTAAGTTTGTGCTCATTTGGCTGTGGACCCCAAAAAAAAGAAATAATTGATGACAACACTAATGATCTGTCAAATTATGATTGAAATTTTATAATTCACATGTATTTAGAAGGAATATTTACTTCATATTGGTCATTGGGAGTCTCTGAGCGGCCCACCAGGACCTCTACTAATGCGGCATGGTATGCGCCGATGTGAACTGTAGAAATCTGCAATTAACAACAAAGCCAATATATATATTATAAAATGGAAAAGAAACATACTCATAGCTGATTTTAAAATTATGAGGATTAATATCTGGGCACTTTCCCATTTTTTTTCAGAAGAAATGTAGCTTGTCACATGCAAAAATTTAGTTTGAATAATTGCTCTATTGTTGCATGATACAAGGGCAAACTAATAAACCAAAACAACTAACTCACATAATGTCTAATAGAGATATTTGGCTAGCAAAATGAAATGAAACAACAAACTGGCACTCCCCCGCACACTGGAGTAAGCACCAAATTTTCTTCACCTTTTTTCTCCTATGGGGATAAAGTTGCCAGATCAAGAAACATGAAAGCACCCTGTTAAAAATCCTAACAAAGCCGTACAGGCCAAAGAAGAACATTTCTAAATTTGTACATATCAGGCTAAAGTTGGACAGCAGGTAACCTTAGATGGGGACATCTCTATTAGGACACTGGTAAAGAATGCTAAAATACCTGGACTGCATGCGACAACTGCAGCACAACGGAACAGGACGGCTCTCCAGTGTTGCACAGCCATTTTTTCTTGCTCACTTCATATGCCAGCAGGTTGCTCGCTGGGTTCTCCTGTTGCAACAAACTTTAGTTAACGGTGGTTTAAAAGGTTGATCTTCACAATAATAGACTGTGTTGGTGAAAATGAGCAGTGGTGTTCAACCTTTTCAATTAAATGTATAAATAAAATCATAATAAAAATCATGTGGGGCCTGGTGGCTTTCTCCCACCGCGGTTTGGTAAGAAGAGATGAATAAAATGGTTTTTTATTGCAAGCTTTCACTTCTTGCTGATTTAGCAGGAGGCATTTCGCCAACGTTGACACGAGAGGAGGATGGTCCTATAGAATTTAAATTTTTGTGATAGTATGTTATGGACCCTACATAAAACACAAGACAACACAAGATGTTTGTGCAGTTACTTAAAAACAGCGGAAAGAGCATGACAGTAAGTCAGTCATGCCAACATAGATAAGTCGAAGAATATTGCTTAGTAATAAGAATATTGCTCATATATTGTTTAAAAAGTTTTCATGTCCAACTTGATATTGTCATCAAGCAAATATTTGATGTGAATGCCAGTGAGAAGAGAGTCCATAAAAGTTAAAAGAGAATATAAATTAATAGGATGCAGAATATTTCTAGACAATACATCATATAGAGAATATGAGAACCGGATACAATTTAAAAAGCTGTGATTCATGGTACCCTTGTAAAGGCCGCGTCACACAGTGTTATCCTGTACCCTATTTTTGCCAAGATGACAAATAGTGGATGTTGACCAATTACATACGGAGCAAAATCGGAGCCAAGTTATGTCTTCTTGAAATGACAAAGCAGAAAGCTGCTGCATACTACATTGAAGGAGTCTGCCGACTAGGTTTATTATATTTTCAAAACAAAGTTTAACAATTCTCCTATTGTTTTAAATATCTCTGTTTCTGTTAATGCCTCGTTATGACAGGTTGACAGGTAGATGGAATCACGAAATATGTAAACAAACACTTTAACCTGTTGAGACACGTTTATACCTTGGCCTATTTGAACGTAATAGTTCAACGATTGATAGATTGTAATAGTTACCTGAATATTATGTAAATACGTGTTATTTTATCCTGAATATTAAAATAAATAATCTTATCAGCTAGTACTTAATATTACATAGCGGTTTTCACTCACAGAGTCTTCACTGCTGAAACTCACGATATAATCTAACTTTACCCGCGGCATATTTCCCTATTCAAAGTTAAGGACACAAGAAACGAAGATGACTATGAATTTTTACACACGTATTCACAAAACATTGCATAAATTGGAATCATAATTCCACAAAATAGCGCGTAATTTTACAAACATCAGGGCATGGCGCTTGTGGTTCGTCGTAGTGACACTTGACACTTGCACTTGGTGACACTGACAGTCTGGTGATAATGACATTGACAGTTGGAATGTTGCATTCGGATTTAGCTGCGATCAAAAAGTGTAAAACGAATAAACTATTTTATAATACGACAGAAAATAATGAATACTAATTATTTTACTTATAATCAACACCATTCTGTTGTTCTAATTATCATTTAAAAACATTTCTAATTATTTTGTTGCTAGCTCTTGAGGAGCACAGCAGGCACCCCTGTCAGTCGATTAATTATCACATTAGTTGTTTAGCTTTGCGTACGATGACCGTACATTTTCATCACTTTTATGTTTTGAAGCTACAGAAAAAAAATGTTTTTTTAGGAATGAGGTGAATTATTCCTACAGATACTTAATCAAAAAATCTAGATTATTGAAAAAAAAAATCATAAAAAAATACCCAACTACAATAGATTTAATATACTTAAAATAAACTGCAATAAATCACAAGATAATCGTCCATAAAAACAGTTTTATTATTTGACGATGCCGACAAAAAAGGAATTAACAGTCATGATAGATGTTTAACGCTTTAATAAATTGAAATTGCGTGTCAGTCAATGTATAGGTAATAAATTAATTAGCTAAAAGTAGGTATTGCGATTAACAATGTGTTGTTTCCCGTTCAGCAAAAAGAGCATTTACATACAGGTCCGAATAGATGTGCGTGTTTCACGACCGCTAGAAATGCTTCCGCAGGCACCAGGCTGTGGTTAATTTTAATATGAGAACATAAAATCATCTACTCACCTAGAGATTACCTACTGTAACTACTTTCTTAATGGGTTGGCTCTTCTTGAAATTATTACTTTTAGTGCCATAGGGGTACAAAAAGCATCTGAAAATGTAGCGATGACTGTATTTATTTACCAGTCGGATCATTAATATCAGCACGATTGGCAGGTATCAGGTATGTATAAGACATGTGCTTCGTCATTGTCTGCTTTTCATTTATTTATTTATTTATTTATTCAAATTAGTTACACAGTATTACTGGTATTACAGTAACCAAGGCACTGTGAACTACAAAATTACATTTAAAGAAAACACTATATAGATTTAGGTGACGTAACAGCGTGGCTCCGTTGCGTGGTCTGATCTGGCGCAGGACTTGGCAGATTGCCCCGGAACTGCCGAAATACAATACACTTCGGCCAGTAGTCTGCACTTGCGAGAAGAAGAAGAGAGAGTCTTCATTACAGATTTAGCAGGACAGTAAGTTTCCTTGAAGTGGTAACCTGGCAGTCATTTGACTAACCTAGACCGTCCGCATCAACCAGTTCTTATACGACATGGCGATAGTTGAATATATTTGTTATGCCAGGGACTGCTTACGTGAGAAATGTGTTTGGCTGATCCTTGAGAACTATGCATTTTCCCAACGGTTTGTATTTTGTCTTTAAGCAACAAATCTTCCCTAATCTGCGATTGTAATAATAAGAATAATCGACGTACCGTAAGAACAAACAAACTGACAAGCAGTCTCATTTATAATAGCTCTACTAGCGACCCGCCCCGGCTTCGCTCGGGTGCAATGCTGATAAATTATGCAAGACAGACAGGAAGTGACTTTGTTTTACACTATGTAGTGATAAGTAGATAATTTAACTTAAGGTTGAGGAAGTAGTGATGATGACAAATGGTATAAGTATGCGATAATATTAAAACTGCACGCATTCAAATTCGCTTTCAGCAATGTGGAAGTATCCGAGTTAAATACAGCCAGTGTCGCAACGTAAAAAACGGCAGCGATACGTCAAGAAGCCGGCAGCGGACGACGTGACGATGAGCACGCGATGATAGTTGATGGCCATCGTATAATTCATTACCATTAATGCGGTTCAGTTCCAAAAAGCGGTATGATCAATTTCTTCGGTAGATATTCGTAGTCGGTATTCGGTATGAGACATTTTGCTTTTGTGGGCATTGGCTCTAGTTAATTACTGTATGATAATATGATGTTTATAATTATGAGTCGATTGGATATAAGTGTGGCTTTATGGTTGTGTCATTTCGCAGTTATTTGATTTGACTATTATGTTAGACTAAACGGCTGTGATATTAATTTGACTTTGATTGACTTGGTTGAGGCGTGACTGAGAAAAATACACAAGATAGGTAATAAAAAATAGATATAAATATTTAATAATATAAAGCTTTGATTAACAACACTTTCTAGATGGTAGGTAGGTACCTACTGATAAGAATTACTTTCCGCTATAAACATAATTACTTAAGTATTCAATTAACTTAGTCTACTTAAACATAACTCAGTCATTTCACATAAATAAGGAAGTTATTAGAAAGTAGATTTATTTAATCTAAGACTAGGCAAAAATCGTTTTAAATGCATACATTTTAAACTGAAAGTCTTAAATTAATTGTAGATTCTAGAAAACGCTAGATCGTTTAACACAGAAAAATATCTAATGATGCTCTATCTTTACTCTAATTACTATTAACAACTATTCAATATAGAATCTTAACTAACGAGAAGATTCAATTGCTGAAAGTTATATAGGTGCAATTTGTCGAAATCCTTATAAAATAATCACCATTTTCAAATAAACCTTCTCTAATACCTAACACTGCAGGGTCCGCCATTAAAATATTAATTTTTAAGTTCACTTTTTTATACCTATTGGCGTAGGTAAACAAATACACCAGACCAGTAGTACGAGGCAAATCATTTACTCGTACAAGCACTGAAACACAAAAACTTTCAAGTTGACATCACCAGGTACTTTTTAGTGCGAAGAGATAGATCGGCTACCCTGATCTACGGCCTCTAATCACCCTGTACTTGTGCACTCTGATTATCATTGGTTTCTGGGTTTTCCTTGGCCTCTTCACATTCCTCTTTTTCAAAGGCCGTCTTGAATACGTGTATCCTCCATTCTCGCTGGGTCTCGCGTAGAGTATCGTCGGAGCTTCTGCAGAAGCGTAAGGCTTGACGTATTCTTCTTGATACGGTTTAGTATATTCCACAGCGCGATACGGAGCATATTCCTGGACGTAAGGCTTGGCGTACTCCACAGGATACGGCTTAGCGTATTCCACAGCAGGATATTTAGGGTACTCCACGGGCGGATACGGTTTCGCAAATTCTATAGAAGAATAATGTTTCGGATACTCAATTGTAGGGTATTTTGGGTATTCCGTGGGCGCGTATTTTGGGTATTCCGTGGGTGCATATTTTGGGTATTTCGGGTAATCCGCGTACGGTTTTTGGTATTCTTCATAGGGCTTGGTGTACTGGTATTCAGTTTGGTCGTAGTTTTGTTGATACTCGGGTTTAGAGTACTGTTGGTGCTGTTTGGAATAGATTTGCTTGATGGTCGATGCGACGCTTTGATGGCCTTGTTTTACTGGAGAGAGAGGATTGTCCGAGAGGATAGCCACGATCGGCATCGGGCCGCCGAGTGGGATCGCGGCGTAAGCGACCGGTTCGTACTCCTGGGTGAACTCGTTGGCGTAGGTGTTGAAGGCATCGCTGCGACTCTGGAGGCTCCGCTGGAGAGGCACCAGGGCCTCCAGGGCCTCGGCCTCTGAGGGGGGCTCCGCGTAGGCGGCAACGCATAGCGCGAGGAGGGCTAACGACCGCTGGAAGAAAAACAGGGCTTTGGAATTAAGAAGTTACTATGCCTGCCTGAAAATATATTTATCAGTAGCTAACACTACTATTTTAACGAGTTCCATGTAAACTTAAGTGTGCATATTCTGTAAGAATTTTAATTTACAGTTTAATATTTCTTATTTCTTCTCAACAGCGGTCTCCTCTTGCGAAATGCCGGTAGATTCACAATCTGACTTGTAAAAGTGCCCCTGTGGCCTACTTACTGAATAAATTATTTCATTTCATTTCATTTCATTTCAAACTATCAACTGCATTATCGGTCCTGACCTTTGTACCTACTTCACAATGAACGTAGTATAATTAGTATATACATAACCGGGAAATCTAATACCTCCACAGTATACATACGTACGTAGATACATACTATGCAATCTTATAAGAAGGAACATTTTTGTAGTGGACATTACAAGTTTAGAATACTATTCTATTTATATGATTGAATTTCCTGATAAACTTTTCTATGAGGTGTTCATGTTTTTAGGTAATATAAGAATTAAATGGGCACTATTTAATGAATAACTCGAAGAGAGCTACGATCGATTGGAAGAGCCACTAACAAACACACAGACATAATGCGTAACTTTTACTAGAGGGTTAAAAGTAACTTTTCCGAAATCGATGCTGAGCGTTGTCCATGAACTTGTGTTTGTGTACGAGTATAATTAAAGATTGAATGTTAGCATAATATAGAAAAAGAACTAGACACTGTAACGATGAGCGATACAAATTTTAATTTGAATATTCACATCTGCACACTGCCCCATGCCCATTGCCCACTCAATCAAAAATGCATCATATGAAAAACCACACACTGTTACGATGTGCGATAAAAATGTAAATGTTGATGTTCATGTTAACTCACAGTTTCCATGTCGGTGTCCGCGGCGCGCGTCGGCGTGGGCGCTACTGAATGCGCACGCGCTTCAGTTTCAGCGCGGAAATGTAGGGAGCTACCACTACCACCCCTCTTACATCACCCTTACATGACTGTGATGTGTACCTCGCTGATAACACTGCTCAGTCAGATGGAATGGATGGAGCCCAAAAGCTATATTTAAGTACTTGAGCGTTAAATTACCAATGTCATTAAAAACTATTATGCCTACAACTACGCAACATCGTTATTTTCCGATATACAATGGGGTACATTTGGTTAACACAGTCTTTTGTTTTATCAGCGCGGCGGTATTGTGTTGAAAATATTCTATAATTTTAACAATATCTCGGAACTCTCACATCATGTTAACAGTCCTAGGTAATATGCAACTTTTGCTAGATTATCTAGCATACCTAGTTATATTTGTGTTAACGCAACTGAGTGAGCACACGGTGCAGGGAACTACCACTAACCACCCCACAAGACTACCCTTTCATGATAGGTTTCCCTATCTTTCATAGTTTTTGACGACGCGGTTGGCGCAGTGGTTAAGCAACTGCCTACTGATTGTGAGCCGATGGTCCCGGGTGCGAATCCCGGCAAGGGCAAATATTTGTGTGATAAACTCGAACATTTGTACCTGGGTCATGGATGTTATTTCATGTATTTAAGTATGTATTTATCTATATAAGTATGTTTATCGTCGTAATAGTATCCATAAAATACAAGCCTTCTAGAGCTTACTGTGGGACTAGGTTGATTTGTGTGAGGTTGTCCGATATTTATTTTTGACTTCTCTTCTCCATACCGACCTATTTGGATTGATCACCGTGTATACTAGTTTCTATGCCCTCGGCTCTGCTAGAGAGAAAGAACAGTAGCCCGTGTAACGCGGTGCAAAAAATTACAATAATCTGCTGTTTCCTTGCTACTCAAAAAAATTATTTCTTCTATGTAGGAATGACTAATGAAACTTTCTTCTGATTTCCACACAACATTTCTACTTATCTCTTTCATCTCTACATTTCTATGTAGGTATAAATAAAATAAACAAATCTTTATTTCAGACGTTTTACATCCATAAGGTGTTAGTAAATCTTATTCTATATTAGTATACAAATACATGTATGTATGTAACTTACAACTATCACTTAACACTATACAATGCAACCCCTTTTATCTGGCTGATCCAGTACGACAGTATAGGACAGTCAAACCTATCAGCAATGACACACAGGATGCTGTTGGAGCTCCCTCTGAGCCTGCTCAGCATCGAGGAGATCTTCTTGCGCATAAGCGCTGGAAAACAGCTGTCCGTGCGGGCCTCCGCAAACATGAGTGAGGCGCTACACCACCTGGGCAGTCCCAACAGCATCCTAAATGCGTTGTTGTACTGAACACGCAAGGTGTTATATAGGCTTATTTAGTGCCACAGGCTGCTCGAGGAAAATTACTGGCAGTACGCTTTAAACAGTGTAATTTTTACATTAGTCGAACATCGAGCGATCATATTAGCCTTGACAACCAACGCCCTGCGCTCCTGTTCGATATCGAGGTCATCACTGAGGTCAGGTGTTATAATATGCCCTAGATATTTAAAATTTTGTACAACCGACAAAGCGGTTCCGTGCAGTATGTACAACAGGTGCAACTAAAGTGGGTTTCTTTCTTCCCGCTTTAAAAGCCATGAGTACACTTTTACTCGGGTTGTCCATGCGGGTCCATGCGTCACGGCAAACGCCTCACATATAGGGATTAAATATTTTGCTTAAGTATCTTATTGCTTCAACAAAGTCAGACTCCGAAACATATCTGGATGAGACTTATGATTATGATTCAGTGACCAGCATAGAGTTGCTGCACCGTGCCAAATACTTAACCGGAGTGGTGGTGTTTACAGCTCTATATAAGTTGCAAGACTAAGCAAGTAAGTAATGTCGCTTTCTGTCACTCGCTGCCTTCCTTCCTGGAGCGGCCCCCCCCCCCGACAGTCGACACAGTGATCCATTTGTTCCTCCACCGCGAGTAATGCGCTAATTACGCGGTTTCACTTTATATTGTGCCACTTCCTTTATGTCAGAATTCTATGTGCATAAGCTATAAAGTTGTGCGCGGTCTTCATGCTTAATTAATAATACAATATACATCCACTTTGTGCACCTCAAATAAATACACACGGATATAAAACATGAGAGAAATACTGTAAAAAATAAACAGAGGTTAACAACAGGCGGTCTTATCGCTGAATAGCGATCTCTTCCAGACAACCTTTAGGAAGCGGAGTAGATCAACAAAAATTAATAGAGTAAGTGATGAAAAACAACTTTAAGCCACAAAAATTAACTATTTACAAAAAATAAAATGAAAAACAATAAACACGCATAAATAACAATAAGCAGATATACCTACACCTACATACAATACTTAGACATAATAAATACATATAGCGGAGTAAAATAGATAATGTTAATGTTAGGTATTGTTATAAAATTTAGGTTAGAAGTTAAGCGGGCTGGTTTCCGCAACTCGACGTCTTCTATCGCGCGTCTATTTTAGCGCCTATTTTCCGTGAAAGCTGTCAACAATATCATGTAAAGTCATCATCATCAGGGCTTGTTGGGGCTATTGAGGCAAATGCGATTTATAACTACCACCGCTCTTTTTTTTTTAAGAATGTGTAATAACTTAAAGCCATAACAGTAAGTGTGTATTGGTCAAACGTTTTGTCTGAAAATGACAGCTCTGCAACCATCTTAATAGTGTCAAACTTTAGGCAGTTAACAGCATATAGGTGGTCTTATTTGACAAAGTTCGAAATACCGGTAACCTATCTCAAACACTAAAAACCATTGACCGAATTTCATTTGTCCGAAAACTATTCGAATTATTATCGTTTGTCCGATGACAGGATTCGTACATTTTTCTTTTCACCATTTCACATTTAGTAGAAGTATCGTTTGTCCAAAAAACTCCAAAACCGACCTGGCTGGGTTAGGTTAGTTTAGAACTGTGACCACAACAGAACCACCAGTCCACTTGAGAACAGTCGAGTAGTTAATAAACCGAATCGTTACAACGGACGAATGATAACAAAGTCATACAAAAAAAGTCAAATAATTAATAAACCGAAACGTTACATCGGAAAACTGATATTACGGACATAAGACATTTAGGGGAACGTGTCATTAGTCGAGTGAATAAAAAACCTAAACAATTAATGCCCAATCGTAAAATATCGAATTGAATTTTCGGACAAATGAAAAAAGTTAAAATGATATTTGTCGATTAGTTTTTGTCGAAACGAAATTCGGATTAACGTTTTTAGTGTTTCAGATAGGTAGGTAACCCGAAATACCCAGTCGACAAAAAATAGTTTATAATTATAACCTATTGAATTTGGACATACGAAAGAATTTTTGACCAAGCAGAAATGGAGACGTCTCGCTCGCTCGGACAGTTAAAGGTTCAAACAAAAAACATTCATTGCAACATACGTATATTACCTACTCAATGTAACAGTCGGTTTTCCCTGTTCTTTTATACATTTTTTACTCGGCGCAAGTAGGTAAGTCGATCGCCGCAGAATCGGAAGTCGATTTACCGGTCGATTTATTCGGTTATATCAGATGTAATCCATCACAATGTTACTATGTTCCGTCAGGAGTGGAAGGAAGTCACTCTTTACATTTTTAGTCAGTAATTAGACCAATAATTACTTTACCCTGCGGTGATACCCGCTCATAAATATTTAGGAATTTTCACACTGAAAAAAATATACAGTGAATCCCACTGACATAACAGTTAGGCTTACTGTTATTACTGTTGTTATGTCAGTGGGATTCACTGACTATTTTTTTCAGTGCAGGATACAAAAGTAGGGTTGCCTATCTGAAACACTAATTTTTATTTCCCATCCGTAACGTTTCGCAAAATTTTCATTTGTCCGAAAGCCGTTTTTTTTCGAAACTGATAATTTTTTAGAATAATTTTAAAACAAACCCAGCCTAACCTAATGGCACTTTAAAGCGATGTTTATAAAGTCCTCAAAATATTACGGGTTTCAGAAAAAAAAAATACTTTTGTACCTATAAATGAAAATTTGGCGAAACGTTACAGATGGAAAATAATGGCATGTGTTTAAATCGATATCTGTATATTCCCTTTTTTCGATCAAAATATTCGAAATTTTCACCAAAAATACTGACTTGCACACTAATAATGCGAATTAAATATACCATTTAAAGGTATTTGCAAAACTGTTTTACTGGATATAAAAAAAAACTAACCTAACCTAACCCAGCCGAGTCGGATCTTAGTGTGCAGTGCGAGGATAATTATTAGTGTGCAAGTCAGTATTTTTGGTGAAACTTTCAAATATATCCGATGTACGAACCATATTTTTGGTGTGAATTCGGTTAAAAAGGTCATCTCGTTTTGTATGATGTTTAAGTTTTTTTTGTAGGACACGTTCAGTTAATCAATTGTTTTTTTTTGCACAGCATTCGTTTTTCTGGTATGCATTCAGTTAATTAGTGGAGTTACCTAGTGTGCTGAAAAATTATACAGATGTGCATTTATTATATCCCGAAAATAATGTTTCGGGGTTGAGATAGGATACCCAAAATAGCCCATGAGTTTATTTTATTTTAATTATTTATTTACTGTGAAACTTAAAATAACATAAATTGTAACTAACTAAATTACCTACAATATGTTCAACAATAACTACGTAACATCAAAAAAAATTAACATTATAACATCATGCGAATACACTGGATTGTCTTTTATCCAGCATCTCACAAAACTTCAAGCATTCATAACATACAGTTACATACAGTTAGAGTTAATCTAGCGTGAATAAGTAACAAACGGTTACCTATCTGAAACACTTATTTTTGTTTCCCATCTGTAGCATTTCGCCAAATTTTCATTTGTCCGATATCCGTTTTTTTCGAAACTGATAATTTTTCAGAATAATTATGAAACAAACTAAACGATGTTTATAAAATCCTGAAAATGTTAGGGGTTTCAGGAAAAAAATACTTTCGGACAAATGAAAATTTGGCAAAACGTTACAGATGGGAAACGATGTTTCGGAGTTGAGATAGGATACCTATCGTTTAAATAAATATATTCTAATTTTGTTTTAATTTTTTTAATTTTTTTCCTATGCAAAATTTCGCCTTTTATAATGAAACAAATATAATGTATAAAGGGTGCCTTACCGCGAGCATTCGCCTATAACGTAAAAAAAACATATAATATAGCACCCTAAGTATCAGAACCAAATTTTCGTTTGGAATCATTTTGGACACGACTTTTTTTCTTTTCTTTGCGGGCCCCAAGGGCCCCTTTGCAGTGGTGGGTACAGTCACAGTGTGCCTTTATGACACACCGGAGAGAGAACATAAAAAGTTAAAAACTAAATCTCAATCTTCTGTAGATCCTCTTGTGATGCTCCAGATTTGAGGTTTATTTGACAGTTTGGACAAGGTAAAACATGTGTTAGTGATGTAGATGAACTTGACAATGGCGTAACAGTTGCGCGAACTTAACCGGACCAAGAGCGTATATGAAGTAAACGTCCATTCTTACGGTATACGTTTTACGCATATGCCAAGCGCACGTGGTCCAGATTGCGCGTCGCGACGTGAGGACCCCTACCATGAGTTAAATCATAAATCATTTATTTGCTTGAATAGGGTCATATTACAGGTGTTTAGTATATTGGTATCTCCTAATTCAGCTGTCCACAAGACAGCATGCAAATATGAATACATTTATTAAAGTTAAGAGGCCTTATTCCTTTTAAAATCTATTTTTTTTCCTATTATGACAAATATATTGATAATTTCAACCAACATTTTGAAGTAAATAATATTTTTCCCCGAGTTCTAGGTAGTAACGTAGCTATTGCATTATTTTATTGCGTGTAGTCGAAAATAAGTTGAAAAAACTAAATTTTCGCGTGAATTTTGTCAATGTCGAGTACTTTTTGAAACAAAAATTATCAGTGAAAAATTCAAACTATAGGTTTCAAATATATATAAATAAACCCCAATAGCCCTGTTCTAGGTAGTAACATTATTAATATGTAAAGAAACATGTTTGATAATAGAGAAAAATGTCAAAAACAATCAGCATTTTAAAAGGAATAAGGCCTCTTAATACATTTATTACAGCATAAATAATATGTATGGAGAATAGTATAGCGTCTTTTATGCAGTTGCTAGCGAGTATTGTCACTGTAACCTCATGGTAAGGGCACTGAGCTAAATGCATGTCGTTGTCGCGTAGAGAATTTGCATGAGTACTTAAATAGGTTGCATATTTTATTGTCGATGAAAGAGCAATTCCTAACGACCAACCCTACTCATCTGACCCTGTTTTCGTCTGTTGGTTTGCTGAATAATTTGTACTCTTTAATTTAAGTCGATACTTTTCAACTTTCAATGGACATAAGTAGAGATAATTATCAGCTATCGGGGCCCTGTGAATTCGTCCCACAAATTGATAAATCTTGATTTAAAACTCACAGCAGAGATGAACACATTTACTTGTAAGTAAATATCATATATCATTATCAATAATAGTTCATTCGAAACGCTAATAAGACGACGTAACGTTAACGTTACTATCAAGCTATTACTTATGTTATATTATATTAAACTATGAATACAAAGATCAAAGCCTAAAGAAAAATTGAAAAAGGAGCTAACCTGGTGGAAGGGACCGGGAATCGAACCCGGTACCTCTGGATTACCGGTTAGCCACTTCGCTACCCTCGCTCCACGTAGACCTGACGAATTTTTCCTTATGCTTTGTGTGTCGATCTTTGCATTGTTTATTTGAAAGGTTTTTACACCTTAGCTTATATTATTATTGTTTATTTTAATTTTTGACGATGCAAAAGTGATACTTGTGATCCAATTTGAATAATAGGTACAATACAATACAACAATTCTTTATTGCACACCAACAAGAAAAATGTTGCAATTGAAACCTTAATTTATAAATTAATTTATAATTTACAATAGGCGGTCTTATCGCTAAAGCGCATAAATGTTCTTTTCTTTCTTTCAAACGCACACTAGCAGTCTTATGGTTGAATAATAATGACGTAATTATTTACTTATGTCTGGCTGATATCATATTTTGCTTTTAATATTTTGGGCCTTCTATATCTGTACTGTACCTATCACCTGGTATCTGTATCTAAGGATTATAATATGTAGGTATGGTATACCTGTGTAATATTAGAACCTGATGTTTCGTACGGTTGCTGTAATTCAATGCCGATTTGGTCACACTTTTATCGCATCGTATTTTATGTAGTTGTTTTATAGGTTGTAGATGCAACTTACATAATTAGCTCCGATCTGATATAGATATATTAAACAGCTACTTATAGGTACCAATACTTTCTATACAATGTCGAGGTCACGAAAACAAAGAAAAATGCGTGCAATTTCAGGAAGTGATAGCAGGAATTACAACTATAATCATTTGTACTCTATCTATTTACTTCCATATTACGTAAATAAAGATAGATTTAGTACCATATGTAAACCATCGTCCGTGATCCATCGTCGGGGATCGCGATCGAATGCCGATGGCTATTATGGCAGAAAGGTTCTTGAGTGGCCACTGCGAACCGGAAGACGCAGCGTGTCGGAGACCCCAACAAGGTGGACCGACGAGCTGATTAGGTTAGGTTAGGTTAGGAAATCAGACATTGGATGAGGACGGCGCAAGATCGATCGTTGTGGAGAACTTTGGGAGTGGCCTTTGTCCAGCAGTGGACGTCTATCGGCTGATATGATGATGATGATGATGAAGAAAATGCGTCTGCGAACAAGCGCTGCAAAAGATAAAGGGAACAGGAATTTCTTAGGTATGCGTGCTTTACCTTCAGCATATAACTTATCTTCACTTTTTTTTAAGTTTAACCAGACCGGACGGAACAGCCCACAAAAAACTGCGGAATTTCATGCGTGTAACCCTAAGAACTGAACAGGTATGACGAAATGTTCTTTTTTTTAGGATGTCAATCGATTTTATTTTTTATAGGGATCAAATGTCTATTTGAGACTAACTACACTTAGAATGCTCTTAAAAGTCAGAAATTACCATAAAAGTTCAACATTCCGAATGTGCGCTAGGAACGCTCCGTACAAATGGCCACCTAATCGTGACGTCATTTTATGTTATGGCTACCAATTTGATAGGAAATAAGTAAATTGCCATTTTCACCGTGAAAATGGTTATCATACAATTATTGTTTTTTGTTAAATTATGAGGATTCTGAAAACAATTTCAAATGTCATTTGAATTAAAAAAAAATGCGCGCTGGTACCTTTGGAGCCAAATATTAAAAAAAAAACTTTGTTTCATGACATAGTGGATAATTTTATTCATATACTACACTATGCTGTAGAATTTAACTGTCGTCATCCCTCTATTAATTAAAACCGTAGAGCGTTATTAATCTCATCTTTTCCAAAAACACAAGGTAACAAAGATTTAACAGCTCATGTCGAAATACATGCGAATGATGTATTAGGACAAGGTTAAACTTTATAACTCTACTTGCAACGATTTAACTGGTAGTTAAATTTAAGTTCGGAGTATCTAATAGCGGTAACCAGTGGTTCAGCTGGGGATAGCTGGTTACCACTAATGGTGACTCGTAATTATAGTAGGTAATAACGTTAGTTTATGTCTTTAGTGCGAAGGACGTTGGTGTTGCTTCTGAGTCCTTACTTTCGTATAAATTTAAATAATAAAATGTTCTTATTTAAGTAATTCAATCCCGCAAAATCTGAATGCGAAAGATTTTTGACTGTAATTATTTAAGTAATTCAATCCCGCAAAATCTGAATGCGAAAGATTTTTGACTGTAATTATTTGTTTTCTAAAACTATCGTATTTTCTTTACCGGGTAATGTTAACGTTGTTTAGATTCCGCTGAATATTTAACCCTGTTTTGAACCCCTAAAATACCTACAGTACGCTGGTTGATTTAATTTTGGTCATTAATCAGGGACCAACTCGGACTGAATATTAATGGCTGGCAACTAACTCACCTAAGATTTGCAGATGACATAGTACTGTTTGCTAAAGATTCTGAGGAGCTAAACAAAATGATAAACGATCTGGTAGAGAAAAGTGGGATAGTGGGCCTGAAATTGAATTTCGAAAAAACAAAGGTGATGACAAATGACAAGTTGAACTGTATAAAAGCAGGCGAACACGAACTTGAATATGTAGACGAATACATTTACCTCGGACAGATTATTTCACCAAAAGACACAATAAAAAAGGAATTAGAAAGGAGAACAGCAAATGGATGGAAAAGGTATTGGTCTCTAAAAGAAGTCTTCAAAGACAACAATCTGCATCCAAGGACGAAAGGGAAACTATTCAATACAAGTATCTTGCCTGTTCTAATGTACGGAAGCCAAACCTGGTCCCTGACAAAGATAACCGAGTCCCAACTAGCATGCGTCCAACGAGCCATGGAAAGGAGCATGTTAGGTGTGAGGAAAGCTGACAGGATGACCAGTTCATCCATTAGGCTCAAGACGAAAGCCCAGGATATCACAACAAAAATAAAAAGGCTCAAATGGAAATGGGCAGGCCATATCATCAGAGGCAAGGATAAGTGGAGCAAAAGGGTCACACAGTGGTACCCCAGAGACGGCAAAAGAAGCAGGGGCAGGCCACAAAAAAGATGGGACGATGACATTCGACAAGTCGCCGGGCACACATGGAGCAGAGTTGCACAAGATCGCAATGAGTGGAGGAGGCTGGAGGAGGCCTATGCCGAAGGGCAAACAGATAGAACAACATATAAAAGATGGGAGATAGTGGAATTATAATGTACCGTAGTTATATCTGAAATAAAGGCTATTATTATTATTATTATTATTATTAATCAGTACAAAATCTAGAAAACTCGCAAGACTAGGGTATCTCAACTCAAATCTTTGTCAAGTGGGAACCTCGTGACAGTGGCAAGTATTCTTAACGCAATACCTAGCTTAATAAAACACATTTGTGTAATAACTGGTCATAAACGCTTACAATCAGGATTTGTAATAAAACCTCATATAACCAACTGCCCAAAAACATTTCAAACAGCTAAAACCATTGCAAAGAAGTCAACCATCGGCAAAATGTGACGATACCATAGACAGACACACTTTGAGCCGTTAAATTTTGACCAAAGCAGTGTCTTTGTGATTGAGGGTTGAAAAGATTGGGATAACCAAGGAAAAACAGAGATTTAGCTTAACGAAATATATTAAATTGGTCTATAATTTGTTCAGTTGCTTCACCACCAGCCGTGGGATCCGTAGCTGCCGTGGGAGCCGTAGCTGCCGTAGGAGATGTGGTGGGGCTCCTCCACGATCTTGGAGACGGACACAACCTTGGGGACGGAGACCACCTTGGGGATGGACACAACTTTCTTCACCTGCACGACCTGGGGACAAAAGTAGGGTTGAGAAATATGAGGTTAAAGTTAAACACAACAAGTGCATTGAGTTGCTTTCTCTTCAGATCTTCCTGCGATGATCGCTATTGCTATTAGAATAGTGTTCATGAACTTATCGTTTCGTTTAGAAAATATTGTGTACAAGAGAATTTGGGCTGGCGCAATGCGCCTCTCATGTTCCAACTTATAGGCTGGGAAAATAATTATAGATATTAAAATTGTGACTTTAACAGAGGAATTCGGAGGGCTTTCCAGGATGCTGAACTCACCTTAGGCACCTCGACGACCTTGTTGTACGACACAAGCTTGTGGCTGGGCGCGATGTAGCTCAGGTGGTCGTGGTGGTCGTGGTGGTCGTGCAGGCTGTAGTCCAGGCCGTGGTAGCCGTGCGAGTAGTCCAGGCTGATGGGGGAGTAGTCGTGGTGGTCCAGGGAGGACCAGCCGGAGAGGTAGCCGCGCTTGTCGCGCTGCCCGGGGGCGGCCAGGGCAGCGGCGGCGAGGAGGACGATGCAAGCCTGGTGGGACAATGGGGGTATTAAGGTTAATCTCTGTGTTAAGATCTTGCACACATTTTACGCTGTCATTTTGCTTTTTTTGGTCTAATACGGCGCAAGTGCGTAGACTTGCTTTTTTTTGACTCAGTGATTATTATTGAATAGAATCAATGTTGATCCTATTTTTCTGGTGATATCACATTTCTATAATACAAAAAATAATTGATCATTGAGAAAAAATATTTTGGTGAGTGCAGTAGTGAAGGCAGTTAATATAGGGTTAGGGATTTTAAAACTCAGATTTCTATTTAGATTCTATCCTGATGATATGATAATGACTTCTGAATAGTAGGTAGCTTAATTTGTCACATCGACTTTATTTCTATTTTCTTGAGATTTATATAATTTTAAAAACTTTGAGACAATTTAATATCTACCACAACACTTGTTTAATGCTTTGCATATTCCCTATTTCGTTATTGAAATCATGAGACACTTACGAAAGATCTCATGTTGGTTGGTAGGTTGGTTCGTCAGAGGACACTGAGCAACTGATGCTTTGGTCATCTCGCCCCCTCCTTATATATGTATACAGACGACGACCTCGTTCATTTTGCAAATCAACTGATTATTCACAAAAGCTCCTATCTTACTACAATGTTGGGTAAGAAAATGCTCTTCAAGGTATAAGCATAAAGGTTGATTTTAAGATGAGGCAGTGAAGAAAACTATGAGGTTTTATAAGTGATCCTGCGCAGGGTGACTTGCGCAAGAATAATTAGATCAACTTCAACATAATCGACATATCGTTAGATGGATGGCCAATGATACTTTTTAGCGCCTTGGATTGAAGTACGGTGTTATGTTACTTTACGTAAACGATGCTTAGACCAATGTCGTGTATGTGTACAGACAAGTACTTGTATGTAGTATGAGTATGCGTAGTGTCAGTTCATTGCGTGCTGTGAATTAGATAGGGTAATTGCCCTAAAAACGAGTGATAGTAAGTAGCTGACGAAGTAATGTATTTGTAAATTCTAAAATTTCTGTAAGTAGAAGGTGAGCACAAATACGGAATATACAAATCATTTTATTTGTGAACAATAGGTACTTACACAATAATTATACTAGATGGTAGGAAGGTACATATGAATTAGTCCAGCTATGTACTGCCTCAAGTCATACACAATGTTATGGGTAACTAACATCTATGGATGTGAGAAATATTTATTTTTAAATCATTTAATTCGTGTTAGAATTATGAATGATAATGTTTTATATTCACAAGCGCGGGGGGACGCAATTAGGTCCTTGACCGAGCGAGCGAGAGGAGCGAAGCGTCCCCGTCTCAGCTTGGGCGAAAAGTTTTCGTATGTCCTGATATCCAGATGTCTCGGGTGTTCCGGCAGTTTTTGTCGATGAGAAATATGACCAGTCTCTCAACCGAAACTCGTCAATTTTGTAAGTAGTATCGACAATTTTTTTTTTACTAACTTTTACTATATTTGTCAAAGTTGCGGAGAAACGGGGTTAAAAATTGAAACGTAAAAAAACAGCCATATCGGAATAATGTTTCGTGTATTGGATGAGGGCGGCGCGAGACTGATCGTTGTTGAAAACTTTGGGGGAGGCCTTTGTCCAACAGTGGACGTCTATCTGTGATATGATGATAATAATGATGATTACGAGGTCTATAGGTAACAGATCCACTTACTATATGTAGGTATGTATTCTGTGACTGACACTATCATATCAGCTAAGTACTCTGGTTTATAATATCATTGGAGTAAAAAAGAACCGACTTCAAAAAAAACTGAAAAGCTAAAAATAACCCGTTCATGTACAGATTACATTTGAATCACCTTTTCAAGTCGGTGCCTAACCACTCAATTATTATTATGACAATTTACTAGTTGGTATTTGCGAGTAGGTAGAGGTATTTTTGTTCAATTAAGAAGTTTACGTGAGGTTTGGCACCGACTTCAAAAGGTGATTCAAATTTCTTTTTCCTTATTTTTTTATGAACTCTGTTTAAAATCCAGCTAAACTCAACCAAAAAAATCTCTACAGTCCATACAAGTAGATAAAGTTAACGTGCAATAATCATATGAGTAGGTAATTAATGTTATCGCACCCCCTTTGCATCAATATGTACACATTGATTTCGACTTAAAATACAGGTTAATGTCTAAAAATGTGTTTTAACGATCTGCGATGTCACGGACATTTTACATAGTCGCCGAATTTGCAAAAAACGCATTATTCATTATAACACAAACTACAGTTCAGCAACGCTTGAAGTTATCCAAACGATTTATAACTGTATTGCCGTATAGTAAAGTTGACTCAATATCAAATTGAGTGATGTAACTTAATGTGATTTAAAATTTTGGTCGCATTTGACTAATTAATTTTGGTCCTTGGTAAGTAAATAAACGAGTTCAAGATCACAATTTGTTTACAAACTAAATGCATAATAATGATTAATGGCCTGCGCTGCAGCCGGCTGAACATCATCATACTTAGAGCACAGGTATGCGTGCATACATAATGAATAGGTGTTATTACGGCACATTTTTTAGGGTTCCGTATTCAAAGGGTCAAAACGGTACCCTATTAAAGTACAAATTTTCTAAGCTAAGCTCATCCACTTAAGAACTGAATACCATTGAGTGGTTAACCACAAATTAAGATAGCGAGCTCGTATTAAAAACAGATTGTAACCACCTTGGAAGGTTAATATAGAGTATCGACTCTATTTCCTTGGACATTAGACTACAAAATACACTAACAGAATAATGGTGATCATAACTTTTTTGGAATTTTACAACCGCCCGACTCTCCGCAAGAACGTATTCTCTAGAAAAAGGACTATGAACTCTCATCATCATCCATTTTAAACCTATTCAACAAGGAATAAGGTTGAAAATTCAATATCCACGCAATGTAGTTCTAACCTTTTTTATAAGTAACTGGTAGGCGGTTACGAGAACAAAAGCAGATAGGATTGTATTAGACACAATGCCATTGTGAATGCAGGTAAGTGGATGAGCTTAGTTTAAAAAAATTGTACTAAGACTCCGCTCTCCGTCTGTCACTAGGCTGTATCTCATGAATTGTGTTAGTTAAAAGTTGAAATTTTCACAGATGGTGTATTTATGTTGCCGCTATAACAACAAATACTAAAAACAGAATAAAATAAATATTTAAGGGGACACCCATACAACAAACGTGATCGATTGCGTTAACTTTGCACCTCATTTGTATATATATATTCGGCGTCATACACACCAGGCGCAAACTTAACTTAAACCGGCCAGTTAAGATCGGATAAGTGTTTGTACGGAACCCTCGGTGCGTCAGTCCAACTCGCACTTGGCTGGTTTTTTAAATGTCGTTTACGCAACATAGAATTCTATCAATTTTTATAACATGAATGTCCTGGCGGCGGAGGGCCTACGCGTCGGAGGATCCCAAAGATGGCGATTAACACTCCAAAATAAAATAACCTGTACAATTTAAGGTAACTTTTTTTGGGGTTCCGTACTCAACAGGTGCTCGCTGTTACTAAGGTCTGCGCTGTCTGTTGGTATGTTTGTCACATGGCTGTATCTCTAAAACCGTAACAGCTGTAAACTTGAAATATTACTGGTAGTTACTTATTGCATATCGATATACTTAAAAGAAAATCTATTATATTATGATTATAATGAAGTGTGTAGATAAAGTAGTGCATGCAACTGTACACAATTGGGCCTTAAAACACTCGTGTGATCGTATTATGGAACTCTATTTCGGCTCGTTATTTAAGACCTCTCATTATGTACTCTCATTTTGACGACGCGTTTGGCTCGGTTTGTAGACACCTGCGTACTGAGCCGGCGGTCCCGGGTTCGAATCCCGGCCGGGGCAAATATTTGTGTGATGAACTCGAATATTTGAGCTTGGGTCATGGTTGTTTTATGTATTTAAGTATATATTTATCTATATAAGTACGTATATCATCGTCTAGTACCCATAACACAAGCCTTCTTGAGCTTAATTTGGGACTAGATCGATTTGTGTGAGGTTGTCCGATATTTATTACTTATTTATTATTATTTATATGTAACAATTTTATAACCTACTATAAAATAAATAATGACACAAAGGTAAATTAAGAAAGAAAAATTTAATGCGATCCACTACCATCTAAGCAGGCTAATCTTTCTTAATTTACCTTTGTGTCATTATTTATAAAAATAAAAATGTGGTATCTCCACATAAAAAAAGGAATCAATAAAAAAGATTCTATAAAAATATCTACTATAAAATGTTAAGCTAAAGTAACTAAACAAAATAATGCTCTCAACATAATCCATATAAGTATATACGAGTGACGAGGCATAAGTAGGTTTTTTTTTATAACCGCAACATAGTAGCTCCACTTACACAGGGGCAGGGGGCAAAAGAGCGAATGGATCGCCTGATGAATAGAATAGAATAGAATATATGTTTATTTGCAAGAATACTTATGACTAGTTACAGGGTGTTATTGTGATGGAAAGAGATTACCATCGCCCACACCTGCAACACCAGAGGAGTCACAAGTGCGTTGCTGGCCTTTCGGCTGGGAGAACGCTCTTTTCTTGAAGGTTAGGTTAGGTCCCGAAACTTCGCCTGATGGTAAACAAAAAGGGGAGCCCAGGTCGCAATGGTAACTGACAAGACACCAACGGTACCTTGTCAGTTAACACTGCCATGCTGGCCCGAGAGATGCTTCTTCACGCTTCGTTTGAAGTGTCCTATGTTGTAAGTCTGGCGCCACCCTTATCTAATCTGCCCGCGATCCTCGGTCCAGGTCGTCGGTCGTCGGACAACTTTGGGAGAGGCCGTTGTGCAGCAGTGGACTTCTATCGGCTGATATGATGACGATGGTGATGATGATGATGTTGTAAGTCGTTATCCTTGTTTGCCGGCTGCTCCTAAAAAAAAATCGGATTGGGCGCAATTTGGAGGCGTTTAAACAAAAATTATCAAGTAATTATGCTACTGTTTTTGGTAATTTCAGCTGAACTTGTCATTACGATTGTTATTGCGAGCATAATCGTTATGGCATTGTTATTTGCACTTCATTTAAATTAAAATATTTGAGGAATGTAAACAAGGTGGTTTTTATTGCAAGGCCTGTGTTATTGACCTTTTATTTATGGTTGTGCTTTAATTATAATTGAGTAATATTGCGATGAGCTTTTTTACTGACTTCAAAAAGGAAGGAATTAAATTCGAAGCGTTTTCTCCGCTACCCAAAGGTTGTCTGGAAGAGATCGCTCTTTAGCGATAAGACCGTCTATTGTCTACCATCGTTTAATTTAAGATTTTTTGTGTAATATTTTTCTTATTGGTGTGCAATAAAGTATTGCTGTATTGTATTGTATCGTATCGTATCGTATCGTAACGTATCGTATCGGATCGTATCGTATCGTATCGTATCGTATCGTATCGTATCGTATCGTATCGTATCGTATCGTATCGTATCGTATCGTATCGTATCGTATCGTATCGTATCGTATCGTATCGTATCGTATCGTATCGTATCGTATCGTATCGTATCGTATCGTATCGTATCGTATCGTATCGTATCGTATCGTATCGTATCGTATCGTATCGTATCGTATCGTATCGTATCGTATCGTATCGTATCGTATCGTATCGTATCGTATCGTATCGTATCGTATCGTATCGTATCGTATCGTATCGTATCGTATCGTATCGTATTGTATTGTATTGGATTGTAGTGTATTGTATTTTATGGTATTGCATTGTATTGTATTGTATTACCTTTTGTGGAAGGACTTTTTAAGAACACTTCATTGGTTTTATTGTATTTCCGTTTGTAAAATTGTAAATTGTCAATTATCTAGAACGGGTGCGTCTCACGAAATATACCAACATTAAATATACCTAATTTCATATTAAAAACGTTTACAACCTAACGTTAATAAGATAATTTATAATTTGCTAAAAATGTGGAAGAAGTATAGATTTAACTTTGTTATAAAGCGATTAATGCAACACTTGCAAATTAAATTCGATAATTAAATCTGGGTCAATCTATCTAAACTGACCCAGCCAAATTGTGATTTGATAAATACTTAAGCAAATCGAGTTTGAGACACTAAATCATTACAGTAATGAGATAAAGTGGTGTAAGAGCAAGTTGGTGCGAGTCGTAAACAACAAATCCAGTTTTGGGTAATATTTTGCTCTCATTATTTTAGGTAAATGTAAAGTATGAACGAGGAGTGTATTCTTGAAACGGTCGATGAGTAATTGACGCGTCTACTAATGTCTTTTCTCGTAGTAAATATTTATATGAGACATTTTTACTAAAATGAATTAAAATTGGAAGGAAGTTCTTGAAGTGCTTTTTTTTGCTTGTGACAATATGCCTGTTTGTATGTGTAGGTATATCTTTGTAGTATCATAACGTCACATTGGATAGACCGACGGTGGGTGGAAAGAGCAAGTAGCACCGCGGGCCGCATGGTATTTAATAAATGTTGGGTATAATATACTTTTTCGTTTGTCATGAGATTGCACTTCATCTTTTAGCCATTTATATTCATAGGGTAGGTAATGAAATAATGTTTTTTTTTGATACTAGTTTATTACTAGTGACAGTTATGACATCCCAATGTTAAGTGTCAACAAACAACAACAAACAAATACATTGCGTGCTGAATTATTACGTATGAAAAAAAAAAAGTTCGAGTTTTTAAATAATTTACGGATCTATATTAATAAGTGCCTATACTAAGACCCCGTAAAGTTTGCGGTTATATCAAATATACACGCTGTATAAGGACCTATTTGAGACCCATCCAAGTCGACTGATACAGAATAGGCCCCTACAACGTTTCCACGACAGAAACGGGTTGGAATAAGTGTCGTGTGGCAACCGACCACGCGAGATTAGAGCGCAGCGCCGGCGACAGCCTTCGGATATTCCTCGTGAAACCATTATCTTGCGGTAAATCCTTCTAGATACGCGAGATAGTATACGCGAAAGTGCCGCATTTTGTACTACAGTGGTGGCAAATGAGCCTACAACTTGCCTGATGGTAGGCATCCATCATAGACTTATAAACGATTGAAATGCTAAAAACATGTATGCTGTTGTCCCTTTTTCAGTAACAAAAGAAACGCAAACAAATATTTTATTGTTTTAAATGACTTTTCTAATTTCTAAGTCACGAGGTTGAAATTGCAAAATGCTAACGCATTGGAATAAGTCGAAAATTTACCTGAGTTCCGCTTCCTAAGAGCCTATGCCTCTCTTTTTAAACGAATTAAAAAAATAGCAGGATGTTCTATGTTTCACTGTATGTATTTTTATACATAATATTACAAAAGTATGTATGCCTAGTATTAATGTACGAATTTATGCTATTTGAGCCGTACGGTAACTAGTAATATAAACCACTAGCATTAACCCGCGGCTTCGCCCGCGTTCCTATACAATAAACATTATCCTACGGGAACGATGCTCTTTTTTTCAGGATAAAAAGTGGGTTATTTGTTAAAGTTAGGGTATAATCTGCTTATCCCTCATGCATATGCGTCTAGCCGTTTTATTGTTGAAAAGTTTGAATGCATTTATTACGGCTGCAGGAGGTTTCCCGATGACTACTCCAGTCTCGCCGCGCCACCCGCACTGGCCTTGACGACAATCGAAATGGCACCAAATACAAATTTAAACATCTATTAGGATAACGGGACTCATTCCATACCTCAAAAGCAAAAATAAATCCCTTATAGGATCACTTGTAGCTCTATGTGAGTCCGTCTGTTAAAACCGATTTGCTGCAAAACTACTGCACCGATTGAATTGCAATTAGGCACAAATGCTTTCAAGAATTTTCATGTCCACAAATGTCCCAAAAAAACATGAAAATGACACCCATATTCATATCACCCACAATCATAACGTCATCGCACCCCCACAGGGGAATGGTATTTCACGTCCGCTACTTAAATAATTGTTGTACCCGTAATCAGCGACCTGGTAAATAATAAAAATAATACCCATGTTGATTTTCAGACTTTGTCAACACATTTCCCCCTTTTAGGGGTTCAATTCTTGAAAGGCCTGAAAAGCGTGTTTACTCATATTCTTAGAAATACTCCTGTGAAGTTTCGAATAAAATAGTCTAATCTTGTTTCCCCATACAAACTTTGGATCTCTATTTCACCCCCTTTAGAAAAATCATTTATTAGTGCGCCCCTATACCCTATAAGGAACCTACGTTCTAAATTTAGACTCTTTAGAATCAGCGGTTTGGGCTGTGCGTTTAAAAATGACACCCATATGTTTAGACATATTTAGACATTTCTACCCCATCGCACCCTAACATGAGAGATGCAATTACACGTCCGCCATGTTGAATTTTAAAATCGTTCTTTTTTTAGTAATCAGTGACCCGATAATCCATAGAAACCAACTCTTCCCTCTTCCCCTTCCGGGATACAGGGTACCAAGTTATCTAATCTTGTTTACCCGTACAAACTTTGAATCCCCATTTCACCCCGATAGGGGGTGAATTTAAAAAAAACCTTTCTTAGTGCACCCCTACACCTTATAAGCAACCTACGTGCCAAATTTGGACTCTCTAGAACCAGCGGTTTAGTATTTAGACATTTCAACCCCATTTCACCCCAACGGGGGAGATGGTAATTCACGTCCACCTCGTTGGATTTTAAAATCGTTGCGGTTTTGGTAATCAGCGACCCGATAAACCATAAAAACAATACCCATGTTGATTTTCAGACTTTGTCACCACATTTCTACTTTTATGGGGTTGAATTTTCAAAAATTCTGAAACACGTGTTTACTCATTTATTGTTAGAAATACTCCTGTGAAGTTTCAAATAAAATAGTCTAACTAATCTTATTTCCCCATACAAACTTTGGACCCCCATTTCTCCCCTTTAAGGGCAGAATTTTGAAAAATTCTTTCTTAGTGCACCCCTACACCTTATAAGGAACCTACGTGCCAAATTTGGACTCTCTAGTACCAGCGGTTTATTATTTAGACACTTCAACCCCATTTCACCCCAACACGGGAGATGGTAATTCACGTCCGCCACGTTGGATTTTAAAATCGTTGCGGTTTTCGTAATCAGCGACCCGATAAACCATAAAAACAATACCCATATTGATTTTCAGACTTTGTCACCACATTTCTCGCTTTTAGGGGTTGAATTTTCAAAAAACCTGAAACACGTGTTTACTCATTTATCGTTAGAAATACCCCTATGAAGTTTCAAATGAAATAATAATAACCAATCTTATTTCCCCATACAAACTTTGGAACCCCATTTCACCCCTTTAGGGGGTGAGTTTTGAAAAATCCTTTCTTAGCGGATGCCTACGTCATAACATCTACCTGCATGCCAAATTTCAGCCCGATCCGTCCAGTGGTTTGGGCTGTGCGTTGATAGATCACTATGTGAGTCAGTCAGTCAGTCAGTCATAGATATCGTCTGACGTTTGTAGAAAGTTATTGCTGCACATAGAACTACTAAAACGCTGACCAAGGATGGTCTCCCGCGACCTTCTTTAAGACCTCCCGAGTATACATACATACTAATACGAAGGCCTTCCCACGCTGCGTAGAATAGTTTAGGTCGAGTTAATTTATGCGGATGAAATATTGTTGTACTGATAAAAACTATTATACCTACTCATTGTTCTTAGTGTGTTTCACTTCCACTTATTAACTTCTTATTTTATGAGAATCTTAATGTTTTACTAAAATTGAATACTACATTGAATATTTTTATTAATATTTATATTAGGATACAATAGACATAAAGAATCTGATAACAAACAGAATAGCTCACTCAAAACTCAAACTACTTGGAATTGAGGTAGCACTGAAAAGGTTAACATTCGTGGATTACTCACGTGTATGTACTTAAATGTGATGTGCTTTCATTCTTTGAGCACCTCACTACTGAGGTCATCGGAATGAACAATTTAAGTAAGATTAAGGTTAAGTAGGGTCAGCCATATGGATTATTTGATAGTGTTTAATATAAACCCCGGCATAGCAGAAGATACTGGTTCAAATACAATTCAGTTATCAAGTTTATATTTGTGTGTAACCTGTGTTATGTCTCATCTCATGTGATATTATATTATCACTACATAGTATAAAACAGTCGCTTCCTGCTGTCTGTCTACGGATTTTGAAGCATTTTTTAGGGTTCCGTAGTCAACTAGGAACCCTTATAGTTTCGCCATGTCCGTCTGTCCGTTCCGTGATCATTAAACATAGTACTCTCATTACATACATTCTCATAGTACTAGAAAGCTGAAATTTGGTATGAGTATGTGTATGTATCACGCCGACAAAACGGTAAAATAAAAACTAGTAAACAAAAACATGTCGAGCGATATTCGCCTTCTACGACGTTACTAAACCTGTTTTGTATTTTAATATTTTAGTAAATATTACCCTATTTAGATTAAGAATCCACGTAACGCTATGGAGAAATCTGTAATGATAGGTACTCATAATGATTCTAAATAAATAAAGAATGAATATAATTCTCCGAATTTCGATAAAGACAAGGACGGTAACAAATGCATTTTACTCATAATTCGGCATCAGTGTAAATAATGGAGTATTAAGGCTAATCCGATGCGTCCTGGACTCGCTGCAGCGGTGCACCGAGCAATGCGTCATCTTGTGCAAGCGCGGGCAGTGTGCAGTGTGCAATGTGCGCTTTAGTTATCTCGCAATTTCGCTGCAATTGCTCTTATTTTAATAATGCTAAACGGAGGTGAGCTCTCCTGTCACATTACTTCGTATTACACTAAAAAAAGATTTGTTAACAGTAGCCCAAATGTTAGCTGCTAGTTACATAAATCGGACTGACAAACTGAGGGCTACTAGTAACCAAAATAAGTTATGGAAATTAGCATAATTTTGGTTTACTGCTAAGCACAATTTGGCTATTTCTCAAGTAGTTAAACTAGTTGAGCTATTTGGGCAAATTTTTATTTTGTTGTCGAATTATGCCCATGGGCCAATTTCTGTACTACATTTTGTGTAACTCAATGGACAAAAATTGTGGGACATATCGTGAAATGGGGCTTACCATGGTCAGAACAAGCAACTTTATCAACTAACCAAATTTTATTGAAATCTGAGAAAAAAAAGAAATCGACAACTTTGAAAAATTGAGGTATACAAGTAGGTATACTACTTAGTTAGGGATTATCGACCAATTATAGCATTCCGTGTGTAAGCCACTACACAGGTATAAGGTGCTCGCAACTCTGTCTTTGTAGGGGAAAACAATCATGACCCCCTCTTTTCTCCTTGTAATAAAATAAAAAAGTATACTACGACCATTCTTGCGTGATTCTTGCATATTCAATAAACTTTGTAGAAAGTTAGTTTAAATCGTGACAGATATTATGATATAAGTGCAATGTTCAACTCTTACTTCTAAAAAAAGAAAGGTTATGTCATTAGTTTGTAGTACTTATTGTTTAAAGGTTTATGTGAAGTCTAGCATTGTAGGCGCTTGGTGAAAACTGTACGCCTGCTATGTATTTTAATTACGAATAAATAAATGGCTACAAAAACTAAGTCACCTGAAGCTTAGAAGGAGCGAAAAAAGGATTGAATTCAAAAAAATATTTAATGATTAAACGAACTTACCTGTTGTGAAGTTCAATCATAATTACTCGAAGGGTTTCGTTCGAAGATATTAGCACATATATACACATGTAGTTTCACAATAGACTCGCCATTTCGCACTGTATTTTGGAGAATTATAAAAAAAAAAGAAAATGGGGGAATGAACCATCATTTGACGTCCTACCCGCGCTTGACCGGCGCCATCATTCTGTTTGGAGATTTGCTGAGCTGTTTTATATATATGTAGGTATTTCAGGACTTGGGGCTAGACTAATCCTGGGATGGGAGGGTTGCTAATATCTTCGAACGAAACCCTTCGAGTAATTATGATTGAACTTCACAACAGGTAAGTTCGTTTAATCATTAATTACTTTCGGGTTTCGTTCTCGATATTAGCACATATATACACATGTAGATGTTTAGAGAAAATAACGTCGTGAAATACCTATTGAAGAAGCTTTGTACTTCATAATTAAACAATGTATGAAATAATCCATAAATGTATATTTACATTTACCAAAACAAATAACTTAATTTTTAAGCAGTGATCAGTTATTCTAGCGAATAATGAAATTATAATTAACCAGTAATATGAATTAGTTTACATTAATATTACTTATGATTAACATTAATTAAGTATTTAATATGTTTTTAGCGAAATCAAAGTTCGGTATGTCAGTGTATATCATTCTATTATAATGTTTAGCAAATACCGTAGAAGTTGAACTCCAACCAGCGGTTTTGCGAATAACGTTTAGATTTATGCCTAGTTTAAATGCTTTCGAAGTGGACGCATGTCTAGTACTATGCGCTGTGAACAAGGATGTGTCTATGCCACTACTTGTTAATGTACTTTTGACCCACCTACTTAACGTTTGGGAAGTTACCTTTTGATGAGGTTTTCTAAATGAAATGAATAATGAATCGATTTCTTTACGTAAATTATTAGTCTTATCCAGATATGCCCGTAGAGTACCTGCGGGACATATTTGTGGTCTTTGTAAGAAAAATGGTAACGAAAGGACTGGTTGGTGTGATCCTGGTCGTGATGTTTTTATAAGATCCGGAATATGAATAATAATTACAGTATCTTGAATTCTGATATTTTTAATATTTATGACTGACAGAGTTTGGACCCTATGAGAAGTAATTATGGCCAACAATGTTATTAATTTCTTACTAAGTTTTTCTAAATTTAGGTTTTCATTTGGGTACCAGTCAGATATATAATTTAGTACTGTATCGACGTCCCAAGTCAAATTGTATTTGGGCAATGTAGGCCGTAACCGAAATACACCTTTAAGATATCGTTTAATTAAATCAGAATTTGTGATATCTTGGCCCAGTATTAAGGATAATGCAGATTTACAGCTATTAATTGTACCATATTTAGCGCCTGACTCATAGATGTGGGTAAGAAAACCGAGAACATTTAACATTGTGCTATTATAAATATCAATACTATTTTCTTGGCAATATGTGAACCATTTCCTAAAGCAAGAATCATATTGCTTGATTGTATTCTCTGAAAGAGATGCCAGCATTACGGGAATGGTTGACGGCGGGACTCCTCTTTGTCGTAGCGATGTCCGGATAACCTCCCGACAACCAGGGTAATCCGGCGGTGTACTGCGCGATCGCTACAATGAGAAATTATCAATTCACTGTGAGATCTTAAAATCAGTGGTTTTGAAACTATAAGTCTCATAAACAGCGGATACCATGGTTGTGTAGTCCACTGTGGCACTACTACTATACCTGTGGCTTTGTCGTTAACAATTTTACGCAAAGTTTTCAAAATCACTGATATCGGAGGAAACGCGTAAAAGAAAAAATTGGTCCACGATATTGTAAATGCATTAATTGCAAAGGCATCTGGATCTCTGTGCCACGAGATGTACCTTTCACATTTATAGTTAATCCGGCTTGCAAATAAATCAATATTCGGAACGCCAAAATGATTTACTATCTTTGTATAAGCATTTTGCGATAGTTCCCATTCAATGTCGGGATGCAATTTTCTCGATTCAGCGTCAGCAATAACATTATCAGAAGATCGAATGTAATCGGCGTGAACCATAATTTTTCGAGGTTCACACCATTGCCATAATTGTTGAGTAATATTAGTTAAGTGAGGGAACTGGACACCACCCATCCTATTTATATAGGATATGGCTGTCGTATTATCTATACGCAATAATATTTGACAGTCATATGCTTTTTTAGCGAAAACTTTGAGCCCCAAAAATGCTGCTAAAATTTCTAAATAATTTATGTGCAACGAGCGCTCATGTTCATCCCATGGACCACTGGCAGTGTCATCGCCGCAAGCTGCCCCCCACCCCGTTGTTGAGGCATCAGTAAAAATTTCTAAAAAATAGTTATCACTTTTTATCTTATGAACAGAGTTCTGTATAGCATGTAACCACCAATCAAATATAGCAGATAATGAGTCCGGAATCGTCATAAATTTATCATAATTATTGTCGTCTTTAAGAGATAAATATTTACAGCGTTCAAGATCCTTTGTGTAAAGCCACCCGTAATCTATAGCCTGACATGCTGATGTCAGTAATCCCAAAAATCGAGCAAATTCTCTAACTTTACACCTTCTCAGTTTCTTAAACTTTAGAACTTCTTTTTTAATTTTTTCTTTTTTCTCTTCTGGTAATCTAACTTCATATTTAATTGAATCAATGATGTTGCCTAAAAATTTGCAGGAATGCTTAGGTATAAAAGTGCTTTTTTCCATGTTGATGACAAAGCCCAAAGATTCCAATAAAGATTTAGTATCATTCATATTTTGTTTACATTCAGCATACGAGTCACCGACTAGAAATAGATCATCCAAATAAAAGGTTGATAAATATCCCTTGGATCTTAATAATTTAGCTACCGGTTTAAGAATCTTTGTGAACACGTATGGGGCAGTGCTCAGCCCCATAGGTAAAACATTAAATTGAAATAAATTGCCATCCCATTGGAATCGTAGATATCTCCTAGAGTCAGGATGTACATTTATTAGGAAATAGGCATCCTTAAGATCGATCGTACACATAAAACAATTTTTTGAAATAAGTTTTAAAGCTGTCCTTAAGTCCTCTAATTTGAAGTGTTGTGTTTTGATAAACTTATTAAGCTGCTTTAAATTTAATATAAAACGGTGCTGACCATTTGGTTTAGGTATGAGAAAGATACTTGAAATGAACTGATTTTAACAAGGCTGGCATAATGACACAGCTCCAATTGATAATAGATTTGTAATGGAATGCTTAAATGCGTTATATTCTAATTGTGTATAAGCTGGCTCTGTAGGGATAACTGTTTGTATAACCGGGGTTGTGAAGGGTATTTCATAACCAGTTATCCATGAAAGTATAATAGGATTATTGGTAATAATTGACCACTCTCGATAAAAATGAGAAAGTCGGCCAGCAAGCTTTACCGTATCTAACGTCTGGGTCGTTGATACTGCTGACGAGACGATGTCCTCGAGCTGCTGCTGTGGTAGCGCTGCGTCGTCGTCGGCTGTCTCGGCGTCGGAGCTGGACGTGTCGGCCGTGCACTCCGGGCTCCCCCCGCTTGTGCCGGCCTGCGGCTCGTGGGGGGAGCACGCACGTTTAAAGACTTGTTGGGGAATGTGGCCGTCTTATTTGGCCCGACTTTGGCAGTAGCTGTCGGAGCTCTCATATCAGCCCCAGATTTATGTATAGTTCGGGCTGATTTTAAAGTTTCTGCCAAATTGCTACCGAAAAGCTGGTCTTCTATTTTAGTTTTTTCTAGCTGGTCTTTAAGTTCTTTTTTCACAGTGGAAAGAACAAAAAATCTGCGTAATATCGAATCACTGTGTTGAATGTCACCCAAAATTCGAGCCGTATCCATCAACAGTCCAAGATTCTCTTGATTTTTGTGATCAGACGAAAGAAGGAGCGTGATCGCTTTTCCGAGTGATGACAAAGCGCAAGAGTTTAAAACTTGTTTATTTTCTATGCCTTTGTCGCGCTTGGCCTGGCTTTCAATAAGTGACGCTCGAATTTCTGCATTGAGTGTTGGCGCTTTTATCATTTTACAGTTATTCGGTATCAGATATTTTTCTTTTATCTCTTTTCGAGCCTCTTTACTCAGACCAGACGTGGCAAAATGATTAAGTCTAATAGCCAGGTCATTGTGTATATCATCACCATATTCCTTAACCACAGTGGGATCTTCACCCAGTATTGCCAATAAATCTGGGTCCAAAGTCGACATCGGCAACTCCACGGAGTCGTTCTGCAAGGCGCCGGCCGGCGACGGTGGCGGCGCAGCTGCTGGCGCGGCGGCGGGCGTAGATGACAGCGGCGCGGCCGCAGTTAATTGCGATACTGTCGCGTTGGGCGGTGGTACCACTGTGATTGTTGACACCACATTAGAATGTATTGGAGGTGCAACAGCGGCCGGCGGCGGCATTGCGTCGCATGAAGGAGACGGCAAGGTAGCGGTAACAGCAGGTAACGGCATATCAGTGGCGGGCGGCTGCCCGGGGGGCGGCGGGCCGAGGCCTGCATCGCCATCCACCACTGGCTCATACGTATCACTCAACTCGGATGGTTCCGGCCAGTCGTTCCAGTAGGAACATCCGGCTTCTGGTATGTTGACGTCATCGTCGACGGGGGCGTTCAGATCGCATTCTATGAAGAAATAAAAATAAAACAGTTGTTTTATCGGGCAGTGAGACTCCATAGTGAGAAACACGCAAACCCATTATGATACTGTTTAAAGTGTAACGGTTCATATGTAACAGTGGAAACACCCCGATGGTGGACCCGATAGTACATATTTTTATTTGGATTTGGAAAGCCCCATGTGGACAGTCCGATTATCCATTAAGTGGTAGTACATAATTATTTTCATTAGGATTTGGAAAGCCCCATGTGGACAGTCCGATTACCCTTTAAGTAGACGTACATTAAAATGTATATAATATTTTTGTAAGTAAGGACCTATACGTACATTTATACTGTAGTACATTAAAAATAACGGTTATGGACCACAGGCCGAACGCGATGAACCAACTGTATTCATTACATAATCAATAATTACTCACCAGGTGGGTTATAAAGCGAAGTATCACTCCCCGAAGACAAAGAACTGTCACGACGGTGGCGTTTACGCCCACTTTGAATTTTACGTCTTAATTTACGTAATTGTTTTTCTAAGTACTCGTAATCATCTTCATCACACTTAGCGCGTTTACGTTTAGGCATTTTGTAATGGTATTATAACTGTAAACTTGGAAACACTTCACTAAAACTATAAATTATAAAGTGTATCGTGCGAAACAGCGAAGCACTAAAATGTGAATGATGGCGCCGGTCAAGCGCGGGTAGGACGTCAAATGATGGTTCATTCCCCCATTTTCTTTTTTTTTTATAATTCTCCAAAATACAGTGCGAAATGGCGAGTCTATTGTGAAACTACATGTGTATATATGTGCTAATATCGAGAACGAAACCCGAAAGTAAATATTATGCATGGTGGTGTGCCGTTTCCGAGATGTCCGGAAACAGAGAATGTTTTGTATTATGGGAGAATTTACAGAATACAGTTTCACTCTATACAAATTAGAAAACGTTCTCTAGAACTACACATTTCTAATTATATGTACAAATAATTATAAGAAAATCTACATTTTTATGTTGGTAAAAACGTGAATCAAAGGACCGTCCACACCCATGGATGGGCAAAGGACCATGCGCCAAATTGACCAAGAAACGACAGAGATGAAATATAAGCTTAATTTTTATTATGGGTACCAAGCAGAAGCAGTAGTACAGCTTGGTGCCCATAATCAAAAATTATAGTAGATTGTACGACAAGTGCATAAAACGCATCATTTTACACGAGACGTTTTTCCATCCGAGCGAGCTTGCGAGCGAGGATGAATATAAAGTCGAGTGTAAAATGCGTTTTATGGACGAGTTGCACACTCTACTTTTCACTTCGATTGCGAGGAAATGAAACTGTATCATGTAAAAAACATGTATACACATATCATACTTAAAAACAAATTTAATTAAAATTCAATGAGAAATATTTAAAGTAATAGTTTAAAAAGTAATAAATGATAGTAAATAAAAGTTACAAGTTTATTTTAAGAAGTTTTATTGTGTACTTTGGCTGTTGGTATCTTTGCCTTGGTCTTAGAATACTAACAAAACGAAATAAAATAAAGAGTTAAATCCTGTTCCAGACCATTCCGATCCGATCCGATTTATCAGAAGAAATCGGATAGTGTGTAGTGCAATTGTTAGGATCTTATACACATTATCCGATTTCTTCCGATAAATCGGATCGGATCGGAAGGTCTGGAACGGGTTTTATTGTATGAAGTTTTATGTTTTTTTTTTTACTGTTTATTAAGGACCTTTTTCGTGTGGCTGTTGGACCGATCGCCTTGGTCTTCGACGACGATTTTACTTTATGCTCTAGAGCATAAAAAGCGATTTTATGTCGCCTACGCACAGCATAAAGTCGAACTTTTAGAGCAAGAGAAGTGAAAAGTATATTTAAATATCTATCTTATGATTTAACTTTCATCCCTTACTCCTTACAGATAACCGTGGCTGGATAACTAGTGAACTGTGAAGATTTTTTTTCCTAGGAGATAACTAGTTATATCCGAGGATTTTATATTCTTTGCAGATAACTGTCTTTTCTAACAGTTTTCTGTGAGGAGAATCCAATCCTTGTAGATAACTGGTTACCTCCAAGGATTTTATATTCTTCGCAGATAACTATTATTTTTTTAAGTTTTCTGAGAGGAAATTGTATTCCTCGGAGATAACTAGCTATCTCCAAGGAATTTAAAATCTTCGCAGATAACTATTTCTTTTCATAGTTTTCTTTGAGGAAAATGTATTCCTCGGAGATAACTTGCTATCTCCAAGGAATTTAAAATCTTCGCAAATAACTGTCTTTTCTAATAGTTATCTGTGAGGAAATTTAAATTGCCCTACTTAGCATAGTGTTTTGTAAACTCCATTTTTGTGGCATGCCGTTTATTATAGGTGGAAGAGTATATATAGAATAAATAGAAACAAAATTTCACGGCAACAAAAAAAAAGTTAGAAGTCATAGAGCGCCATGCACGTATTGCAAGAGCAATCCTACAGTTGCTGCAATCGCACATCACCATTGGGCATTGCTTAGAAATGATATGCCCATATGCTTATTAAAATATTTTTTGACGTGTTTAAAGGAAGGCAATTTTAATTTTGGTATTTTTAAGTTTAAAATAAAATTCGTTTATTTGTAGATTTGGGTTTTATTTTAAACGTTTTAAAAATAGTAAGTTGTTAGTATTTTTTAATCTTTGTTTTTCTTTGTGACGATTACTCGCAGACGCAGATAACTGTTAGAAAAGACAGTTATTTGCGAAGATTTTAAATTCCTTGGAGATAGCAAGTTATCTCCGAGGAATACATTTTCCTCAAAGAAAACTATAAAAAGAAATAGTTATCTGCGAAGATTTTAAATTCCTTGGAGATAGCTAGTTATCTCCGAGGAATACAATTTCCTCTCAGAAAACTTAAAAAAATAATAGTTATCTGCGAAGAATATAACATCCTTGGAGGTAACCAGTTATCTGCAAGGATTGGATTCTCCTCACAGAAAACTGTTAGAAAAGACAGTTATCTGCGAAGAATATGAAATCCTCGGATATAACTAGTTATCTCCTAGGAAAAAAAATCTTCACAGTTCACTAGTTATCTAGCCACGGTTATCTGTAAGGAGTAAGGGACTTTCATCTCTGTTGGTTCAATTTGGCATGGTCCTTTCAATAATAAAATAATAAAATAAAATAAATATCATGGGACAATCGATTGATGATCATACACAAATCGACCTAGTCTCAAACTAAGCAAAGCTTGTACTATGGGTACTAGACGACGATATAAATAATATATAACATCCATGACCCAAGAACAAATATTTAAGTTCATCACACAAATATTTGCCCCGGCCGGGATTCGAACCCGGGACCGCCGGGCGTATGTAATAATGTGCGTCGTATTCCGCAATTCGCTGGCGAGTGTCGGAGATACGATATCGCGCGTAAACGATATCATACGCTAGACGCTACACATTTGCGACATACCACTATTTGTAAGTGTGCGAACGTGGTCACAGCTGGGTGCGAAACAGCGGCATCAGTTATATCTGTGAACCTATTGAAGTTACTATCGGATCTTTTACCAGGTGATGTATAACTGTCGCCGGGTCCTTTGATTACAGTAATATTTTTCGGTATACATTCAAAAATTAAACAAAGCCCCACTTATATATAATAAACTAAGAACTATTATAAGACTACTACTAAAATCTAAATTTAAAAAGCTAAACATTCCTATAATAAACAGATAGCCTGAAAAACCATCCTACTTCCCTCCCGATACAAAGGTGTCCATCACGCTCGCTGCATTGCCACGCGGAATCGCGACAGATAAACTTTGCATCAAGAAGAACCCGGAACTAGGATCGAAACTTTCCTGTGCCTAGGCACAGCACCATTTAAAAATTAACCTATATCCAATGTGTTTACGTTTTTTCAAACAAATCTGGTGTTACTATTAATAACAATTTATTTAAAACATTACTATACTAATATCGATTATATTACACCTGTGGCAGGCTGTAGGGTTGTGCCACCAATCACATCAATTCATCAGTACGGCTGAAGACCAATATTGGCATGGAGACGAGGGGCACGCATTTCAATAACAAGTTATTTGTGGTGCAAAAGTAATGCTGTTTGACGATGCGTTTGGCTCGGTTTGTAGACACCTGCCTACTGAGCCGGCGGTCCCTGGTTCAAATCCCGGCCAGGCCAAATATGTGTGTGATGAACTCGAATATTTGTGCTTGGGTCATGGTTGTTTTATGTATTTAAGTATATATTTATCTATATAAGTACGTATATTGTCGTCTAGTACCCATAACACAAGCCTTCTTGAGCTTAATTTGGGACTAGATTGATTTGTGTGCGGTTGTCCGATATATATTTATTTATATTTTATATTTATAATGCATGACATAAGTGAGGCATCTGTCGGTGGGTGGCTGTGAGGTTGTGTCACATTCACACCGCTTCATCGGTATGGCTGACATTGGCGATGGCGCGCGGAAACGAGGGGCGCGTCGTATCAGTGGCAAGTTGTTGGTAGCGTAAAAGTAATAAAATAATAAATATAAAGGGACAATCTTACGCAAATCGACCTAATCCCAAACTAAGGAAAGCTTGTACTAATTGGTACTAGACGACGATCTACATAATATAGGTACAAATACATATAGATAGCATCCATTAGTGACTTTAGTTGTAACTTTATTCGATATATCTTTGATATCGTGGGTGGGGCATATATACCGCGTAAATAACAGCTGTCGATAAAGTTCTCATTTCAGTAAAATACTTAGCATTTGTTTGAATATTGATTCGAATCTTACACTTGTTACTTACGCGGTATTGCACTATCCCCGACGATATGCTAATCTATGAAATTGTAAAGTTGCAATAACAGCTGCACAGAAGCACTCTGTACCCGTCTTCGCAAATTAATTTACATATTTAAAGAGCTACGACATAGTGCTGATGGCCGATAACCACGCAGATATAGTGTACATGCTAGATACTTTAGACAAAGAAAGTAAGAAATGTGGTCTACATATGAACAAACAAAAAACCTTTGTTTTGACAAACGGTGATAAAATACCTATTGCCACAGAATCGGGCCAAATAGATTACACGGAACACTATATATATTTAGGGAGAATAATATCATTCACTCAGCAAACATCTATTGAAGTAGAACGAAGGATAAAAATGGCATGGAATAAATACTGGTCCTTAAAACATATATTCAAATCCAAACTCCCCATAAATCTAAAGAGAAAAGCCATGGACACAATAGTACTCCCAACTCTGCTGTACGGATGCCAAACATGGGTACTTACTAAAGATATTGCCCAGAAGATAAATGTGTTCCAGAGAGCAACAGAGAGAAGCATGCTAAACATTAGACGTAGTGATAGAAAAAGGAACTGCGACATAAGGAAAATAACACAAGTCACAGATGCTGTTGAACTCGCATGTAGACTGAAATGGAGATGGGCCGGTCATATAGCAAGGACAACGGACAATAGGTGGAGTGAGAGAATCCTTTACTGGCATCCACGAGAAGCGACGCGACCGCGAGGACGACCGAGGCGGCGGTGGGCCGATGACATTGCCCCAATAGCCGGGTCTGATTGGACCCGAAAAGCAAAGGACAGGAAAGTCTGGAAAGAGCTGGAGGAGGCCTTTGCCCAAAAATGGGCGCCTCACAGTTAAATCAAATTATATGTAACAAATATATGTAAAAATACTTATTTATTTGTGAGAAAATAAAGGCTATATTATTATTATTATTATTAAAGAGCTAAGACATTCTGCTTCTGCTGATACCCTGTCGTTAGTCTATAGTAGTCTGTGTCACTCCATAATAGCTTATTGCATTCCTGTATGGGGCGGCACTTATAAAACGCTGTTGATTCAGGTAGAACGAGCACAAAGGGCTATTCTGAAAGTTATGTACTTCAGAAGAAGAGACTACCCTACAACCCTGCTCTATTCGGAATCAAAAGTCCTGACGGTGAGACAAACGTATATACTACGCATAATATTACGTCAACATCCTTTTGTTCCCCTTATATAACAATAGCAAAACAGCCAAACGCTCGGGACACCCCGTTTGCCGAACAAACCGTTGCAGAACGGAGTTTGCTCGTCGACAGTCTGCTGCTCAAGGTGCTCGCCTCTACAATAAAATAAATAGTGTAATACACATTTATTTATTTATTTATTTATTCAAATTAGTTACACAGCATTACAGTAATTAAACCAAGGCACTGTGAACTACACAATTATACAGAAAATAAAAATAAAAACTTAAATCTAGTTTGATTTAGGCGACGTAACAGCGTGGCTCCGTTGCGTCGTCTGATCTGGCGCAGGATTCGGCAGATTGTCCCGGAACTGCCGAAACACAACACCCTTCGGCCAGAAGTCTGCACTTGCGATGGCCACATATACACGCTGACAAAATATGAAGTCAAAGCAAAGCTGCAAAATTGGCTGCTGTCCCTCTCATACTCAGACACTGAAAATCTATTTATAAAACTATTGTAAGTTTAAAATGGCAATAACACTGTACTGCAACAAAATGCTGTAACTTATAACTCAAGTTTTTACAACTGTACCCATGCTTCAGTTTTACTAATTATAACTACATTCTAAATACTTCTAGAAAACTAGATACAATCACAACTTCTACTATATTCCTGTACTCATTTTTATTTTATTTTATTTTTCTTATTCTTTATCAGTTTACTTAAATAATACAATTGTAGCTCGAAAAAAAAATTCATTTTGCTGTAAATTATCCCATTTTAACCGTTGTTACTCTATTCCCACTCGTTTGTTAATGATACTGAATGTCGGACGAACTCAAAGCCCCTATGGCACAGGTATATATTACCTAGTTTAGGGGACGGAAGTTTGACCATTTATTAATGACCTATCTTGTACAAACTGTCCATAGCTTTACTACCTTTACATTGTAACATGCTTATGTACAATAAAGATTATTATTATTTGTATGTCGCACCCTTTCACGGGACAATGGTGTCCCGGACCTTTGGAGGCGTGCACGGAGCCGAAGCCAACGAGCAGAGGCCCTTTCGACAATTTAATGAAATGTAAGGGGTACACCATGCGGATGTTCCCCCTGCCTGTGTCATGGGACGCACACAGAGACAGCACCCGCAAGATGTAAGAACTATTGTGGTTGTATGGAGTCTAAATATGGTACTAGGCTATTACATGAAATGCGATGGACTAACTACTGGGCTATTGTTTGAGACAGCCGGACGTCTACCAAGAAAAGTGTCTCATAGCAAAAAAACTGGTAGACGATGACTCGCCTCCCGCTAGATGGGCCCCCATAAAAAGCGACACATAGAGTGGCCTAAGGGCAACACCAGTGCGGAAGGCTAAGGGAGGAGAGGTGTAATACTGGGCTTTAAACCGCAGCCAACTAACCCCTTACGTTTCCACATCCGCCCCCGAGCCGAAACTCTCGCGACTCCACTCTGCCCGGCCGGTTAAGGCAAGACAGAGGCGGAGGCCCCGACCCATCACCCCCCGTCAGGATCCCCCAGGAGCGCTCAGGTCCGTGGGGTCGCTACCCCCCAACAGCTCGCCATAAGCTGCCCTGCGGTGACTGACTGCGCTGGTAAAACCAGCGGGCGATGGGGTCATCACATCCCTACGCCTATATTATTATTATTATTATTAGCTTTGAGTTAGAACATTTACAGTGAAAACCCGAAATCTCTATGAAAATTTATTTTACATCACCCCAGGCTATAAGTGGTAAACCAAGGCAAGACGCAAAACTTTAGACAAACCACCGGCGGTAATTCGTAAAGCCCCAGATCGCTTATTACAAATCACCGCCCAAGATAATGTGCGAGGCGCAGGTGTCAACTCTCGATAGATAGCTTATTTAACAATTTACGACGTTTGATAGAGACGTTATATTATGTCGCGATACGTCATATTAAGACGTTTATAACATGAACATACTCACAGCTGAATAGCTGCACTTTGTAACGGTATTAATCGCTTACAACCAGGTGATCGGTATCCTGAAAAATATAACTTGGATCTCTTCAAGTCGAGAGTGAATAGTCATCTTTTAGACAAGTATGCTCCATCTTAGGTCTCATTGTCACTACCATCATGTGATCGGGGTCAAATGCTAGGCTACCTACGATTAACTACCCAACTATAGTCCAGTCCACACAACTATGGTCCAATTTAATCCCAAAATTACTCGTTAATATTATGACAATTATTACGAATAAATTCTAAAGTGAACAACATAATTAAACAAATAAATAAAAAAGTATAAAATCACTGATAGAATATGGATTTTGATAAAAATAAACGAGTTTAGTTTTGGACCATAGTTGGATGATTGGATCATAGTTGGGTAGTTTTACGGTATCTTAAAAAATTGTATACCTACTTGCCGAACTATTTGACCCGCTGACCTCTGGTCTTGTCCCCAAGCCTCAGCATCTTTCATAACGTAACGCCTGCATCTGTCACCGCGCCGCTTGATCTTGATCTCGTGGCCTCGCGTGACATTTACATTTATGGAATTAATTACACATTAAGGTTAAAACCAAATTTGAATTTTCGCATTTTCTGTAGGATCCTTGCGAAAGTTACGTGTTCTTGTGAAATTGTGCTAATTTTAAAGTAATGCTCCAACTGCTGGGTAATAATATGAAAATTTAGTATTGAGACGCGATTAAGTTCTATATAATTATAATGAATTAGTTGCCTTCGTAATTAATTCTGTGTAAATCACGTGAGTTTTAATCAGTACTTATCTTTATTTATGTATCTATTAAGTCAGAAGATAATCTTCTGATACAAATCGAAGAATCTCCAAATATCAACCAATATTCATAGAATCAGCAAAATAATGAATTTAGTAGTCTTGTATGCACGCGGCATGCACAGCACAGAATCACGTAGATTAGATTTCAACGCGCGCTTTGCTCGACCTACACTGTAGGAACTTTGTAAGTAATAGAAACACTCAGTCCTATTTTTCTTAAGGTCTTGTGGGACACCGTACATATTTTCGCTAGACAGTGAGTTTGTTATGATAACATTTATTTCCTGTATTCAAATCAGGCTTAATTAATATGCTTAGAACTTGATATATAAATATTACTTACTTACTATAAAAAATGTATCATTTACGTCACTCATTTGTTTTGTAAAAATGTCATATAATATGTATTATACTGAACCATTCATTATTGATTTTGTTATAATAGACAATTGTCTTAGGAAATCGTTCATATTTAGTTGGAGTTCCTAACCGATTAGTAATAGCAAAGCCGCGTTTATTCGTCTATCGCTTCTCGTAGTATTTACTTAATATAGGTACTTATACATACTAACAAGTTTATATTTTGGAATATAAGGTAAATAACAAGAAAGTAATGATACTAAGTATGTATATTTAATACCAATACGATATTACATAATATTTGCCAAAAAGCACCTGATAGAAAAATTTAAAGAGGCATTTTCTGAGAAACATTTTTTATACAACAATTTGACTAGATATTTTTAAAATGAACCATTTCACCACCACCCTTTAGATCCGCCGCCGTAACTCGACCACCCTTTAGAGTAACCACCGCTCCACCCCTTGGAGTGGTGGCTAACTGGCTTCCTATACGTCACCACCTTGGGCACCGACACCCATTTCGTGACATGGACCACTTTGGGGACGGTCACCGCTTTCTGAACGTGGACGATTTTCTTGGACGTGACGTAGCGAGGCCGCGCGCCGCAACCGTAGCCGCCACAGCTGGGCTTAGCGTGGATGATGATGGGCTTGGAGTGGCAACCATAGCTCCCGCAAGGGCTACCGTGGCTTATAATGGGGGCGTGGCTTATAGCAGGCTCGTGATGACTTATAATGGGGGCGTGGTGACTTATAACGGGCTCGTGATGACTTATAATGGGGGCGTGGTGGCTTATAGCAGGTTCGGGATGACTAATAATGGGAGCGGAATGACTTATAGTAGGCGCGGAAAGACTGTGTCCGCAACCGTAACTACCGCAGGGGCTAGAGTGGCTTATAGCTGGTGCGTAACTGGAAATAGGTGCGGATTGAATGGTGGAGGGATAGGAGGAGATAGGTGCAGGTTGGGACCAACCCGAAGCTGGTAGACTAGGATAGGAGATTGGGGCGGAGATGGGCGCAGAGATAGGTGCGGAAATAGGTGATGATTGGCTCCATCCAGAAGAAATAGGTGCGGAGATCGCGGAAGCTTGAGACCATCCTGAAGATGGCAGGGAAGAAATTGGGGCAGAGTAGGCTGGTGCAGGGATGGAGGAAATGGCCGAGGAAATTGGTGCGGATATAGCGGGGGCTTGTGACCATCCAGATGAGATCGGCGCGGAGATAGCTGGGGCAGAAATCGGTGCGGAGATAGCTGGAGCTGCTTGTGACCATCCAGAGCTAGCAGAGATGGGAGAAGACCATCCGGAGCTTGCTGCAGGAGCCTGTGACCAGCCAGAGTAGCTGCCAGCTGAAGCGTAGCTACCAGCAGAGGGGTAACTACTGCCGTAGCTGCTCGAGGCACTCTCCCAGCCGTGGGCCCCACGCTTCACCCGCTCCCCTGATGCTATCACCAGGAGACAACATGTTACTATCTGAAAACGAAATTATGTAATGAAAACATACCGCCACAGTATTTTTTATGTTTAATGACAAATATTGCTAGTCTAAGTTTAACGCTGTGAAAGAAATGAGTTCATTACTTGTACAGTACTTCTAGTATAATTTCCTCTTTTAAATTTTACTAACCAGAGCTTTAGGTAAGCTGGGCGTTTCTTGTTAAATAAAATGATGGACACTTGTAGCTCAATAATTCTAATCTATTAATAGGTTTTCCTGCAATGATACCTGATTAGACGTGTATGTGTAACATCAGAACTGTCTGCGTTGTTATAAACATTAATCCAAAAAATTCTAAACACAAATTGAATCGTGCAAAGGTTCTTCGGAAATCCAAATGCTCTTGTATTAGATTTTTTTGAGCAAATTATTTTTTCCTTGATATTTAATATTACTAATCAATACTTACAACAGACCGCATGGCGTCTTCTCCCCCAATGCGTCTTCCAACTCATCTCTAACTCCTTTATACACACGCCTATGCGCTTGCGCAACCGGCCTCGCGACGACTGTATTATCATTCCATAATGCACACTTAATATTCCATAATATTCTATAAACCAACTAATTACGAAATCTACCTACTAATTCCTTTGTCGATGGTCAACGATTTAATTTTAGCAAGGTTCGTTGTTGAAGGTTTGGTTAAGGACACACCTACAACAAAGCCTTGCTCAATTTAGAGGTCGTTGAACTTGCCGTATAAGGATTTTTATGCATTATTTGTCAGGTCTATTAAATTCTTACCTTTCATGGACATTAAAGACTCTATCTAAAATAATCTATCAAACTGTATGTATATTTAAGAGGTCTTCTTCCTTTTACATGTTTTTTTTCATATTATTAACCCCCGACGAAAAAAGAGGGGTGTTATTACAAATGTATTGATAACTACAACCAAATTTTTGAAGTGAATACGCGGTTGGCGCAGTGGTTAAGCAACTGCCTACTGAGCCGACGGTCCCGGGTTCGAATCCCGGCAAGGGCAAATATTTGTGTGATTGAACACGAATATTTGTGCCTGGGTCATGGATGTTCTATGTATTTAAGTATTTATTTGTCTATATAAGTATGTATATCGTCGCCTAGTACCCATAGTAGCCTTCTTGAGCTTAATTTGGGAATAGGTTGTCTGATATTTATTTATTATTTATTACTTTTCTTCGAGTTCTAGGTAGTGACATAGGTAGCTATTTCATGCTTTCATTGCGTGCAGTCGAAAATAAGTTGAAAAAAACTAATTTTCCGCGTGAATTTTGTCAATTTCGAGTAGTTTTTGAAACAAATATCGTTGAAAAATTCCAACTGTAGGTTTCAAATATATATACCAATAATTCCCAATAGCCTTGTTCTAGGTAGTAACATAAATAATATGTTACGAAACATGTTTGGTCATAGAGAAAAATGTCTAAAACAATCTGCATTTTAAAAGGAATAAGGCCTCTTAACTCGTCTGCTTACAAAATGTCCTAGGTAAATGATTCTATCAATAAATTCGTTAAGTATTTAAAACCCTACCTGATACCACGATAGTGTAAACGCATCGCAGTTATAATGTGACCTAGTTTTTGAGTTTATTTTGTTGTTCTATTTAATCTGTTATGTTAGATTGTAAGTGTATCCATGGGCCTTTGATGCCTGAACTAATAAATTGATATTAAAAATCAGTGTTAAAAATTATTCACTAAAAAGTCTTCATCGATTTTGATGTGGCTTTTGATATTTTGCATTAATTAACTATAAATATGCTCGTTAAGTAATATGATAGGTTTCTAGAGAAAATTAAAATATACATATAGGCAAGTATGAATTTGGCACACTCGACCTCAAATTTTATTTCCGCATAGATGCATGGGTCATAACTAGCTGAAGTTGGTTTATAATTATAGAACGTATTTATGATATTGATATAGCAAATGTGCAAGTCAGTCACAGAACATTCTCAAAAAAAAGTTTAACGAGAAATTACCTATCACTTAATAATTCTCAAGGTAAAACGACATTAATATTTTTTTCATAAAATCTGATAACTGAGTAGCCATTTAATACTTTTTTTCAATCGTTTCTGTATCTTAAGCGAGCATAACATCCACATAACTAGTATACGTATGTCACTTCATCGTTTCTGTGCTTGCCATCCATTGGCAGGAAATATTTAATGTCGACTTGTTATTAGAAACGGAACTAATGCCTTGACCTAGTCCTTGAGTATCCTCGACCCCGTGGCAGAACAAAGAAGCGATGGCTGGACCTCGTGAAGGCCATCATGCGTAAAGCTCACAAAACAGGTTGGCTAGGATCGTACAAAGTTGAAGAAAGTCAAGAAGAAAACGGAGCCTGGCAAGAGCCGGGATAACGCTACATAGGTAGAAGAAGTATGTGTATGGATTCAAGTCCGAAATAAAGAGTTTGAATTTGAATTTGAATATAAACCACATATAAACACTTTATTTTACATAAAAACAAGAAATACACATTACAAAAGAATAAGCATGTGCGAAAAGTGCTCGAGTGGAGACCTCGGACCAGCAAGCGCAGCGTAGGACGTCCACCTACAAGATGGACAGATGACCTTATAAAGGTCGCCGGAAGGCGCTGGATGCAGGTCGCTTCCAACCGGTATATATGGAAGTCCAAAGGGGAGGCCTATGTTCAGCAGTGGACGTCCTATGGCTGAGATGATGATGATGATGAAGCATGTACAAAGGCAACTTATTTATTTATTTTAAACTTTATTGCACAGATCAAACTAGTACAAATGGCGGACTAAATGCCACAAGGCATTCTCTATCGGTCAACCATAAGGCTAAACAGAAACATTGAGTTGGTGCTGGGCTGGGTCTATAACGTTCTTACTTACCCCTTTAAGGGATCTGTTCCAGTTAACCTTTGAGTAAATGAGTGCTAAACATAAATGTAAATGGTAGACAAACCAAGCAACATGTACAATACTAAGGAGGATTACTTTACAACAATACACATGAAAATGCAAAACCAACAGAGAGAGAGATAAGCAAACAGTCAATATAATACATATTAAGTTATATCTATCTAAATACATATACATATATAATATTCAACATAAATATAATTATAATTTATTTATTTATATATTTATTTATTTAAACTTTATTGCGCACAATACACAAGTAAAAGTACAAATGGTGGACTTAATGCCATAAGGCATTCTCTACCAAGCAACCATAGGACTAAACAGAAACATTATCATATACTCGTAAATTATCAGAAATGTTTAATTTAGCCCCTGTAATTTATATTTTCTTAACTACAAACGTGATTTTTACATGTTGGACTTCAATCGTAATTCACGATCGCATCGGAAGTCGGAACCTATAGCGATATTGTTGCGTGACGTAATGAGGGCAGCGGCTGGCAGCGAACTTGACCGCGGTGGCGACCTCACCCCACACCTGCGTGGATGGTGCTACTTTCGGAGACCCTTTGGTGCCCGTCATGATTTAAAAAATCACAAGTTCCTGGGTTAGGGGTGTATTCTGTTCAGAGATGTGCAGTTTCAGAATGAGTGATGTGCTATTTGTTTTATGTTATCGACTTATCGTACCTATAGTACAAGCATTGCTTACTTAGTATTCTAAGCCCTGAGGCTTAGAATAATTTTGTAAAATTGTTCACTTTCATGTATTTATTAATCTATCTCATATTGGCATATAAGACCTAGGTGATGCCTTATGCTACTTATGGTTGTGATCTCATACTTATATGTAATACGATAGGTATGCCCAAATGCCACACCAATAATTAGTTACTAATAAAAGTAATAAATATTATTAAGCTGCGTGTGGTGGCATAATGCCGACTAATTAATTAGTCTGTTGTTTATAGTGTTGCGCGGTGGATAGAGCGCAGGCGCGGCGCTTGGGCTTTGGGATGCAAATGTATTCGGATGCTCATCCGTGGGTGGGGCATAGTGCGGGGCTATTATTTGATAGCTGTTCCATTGACTTCAAGATGCTCTCACTTTCAAAGCCACTAAGTCGCATTCCGTCGGACTTTTATGATGTAATTAATTTTAGGAAGTAATTAACTTCATTCTGTATGTAAGTAGGCCACAAGGGCACTTTTACATGTCTGAAATAATCTACCGGCATTTCACAAGAGAGGAAAAACGCCAAAGGAAACTCAACAGTCATTAAAGTACTATTAGCGTCTTTATTCTGTGACAATAATATGAATTTAGCCTAATATAGGCCTTAAGAACATAGGCTTATACGTCGATCTTGAAGAGCACATATTAAACGCTGCTGCTATCGTATAGGCGGTTATTAGATTACACTGCTCCGCGCATCGGAGTGGCGTCCAGTGCTGCGGTTTTTAACTTTGTACAGTAGAATCTTGATTTGTACACAAAAACCGCAGGGTATAACACACTGAAACCGCATCTCCGCTCAAACTAAAAATCCGCAGCACCGCTCGTCCGTCCGGATTCCATCGCAGTGTGACAACCGCCTTAAGCAACTTTGGCAGGTAGATACAATAACGACGCCTGTAGCTATTACGCGATACCTAATAACTAATAATGTAAAACTTATACAATAATAATCTTTCAACTTCTTCTTAAAGACATTTTGCTATTTTATCAAGGGTAAAAATTGACGACATTTTCATTTTTAGGGTTCCGTACCTCAAAAGGAAAAAACGGAACCCTTATAGGATCACTTTGTTGTCCGTCTGTCCGTCCGTCTGTCAAGACCCTTTTTCTCAGGAACGCGTGGAGGTATGAAGCTGAAATTTATATCAATTACTCAGGTCTACTGTCCCTTGAAGCTGTGAAAAAATCAAACTTCTAAGCCAACGCAATCAAAAGATACAGCCGTTTATGCCGCAAATTTTCGACACTTGCAAGGGAATCAAAACCTACAGGGTGCTTCCCGTGAACTCAGAATCTTGAAATTTGGTACGAAGCAACGTCTTATAGCATAGATAAAGGAATAATTACGAAAACCATAAATTTTTTTTTAATACCTATACAGCCGTTTATGCCGCAAATTTTCGACACTTGCAAGGGAATCAAAACCTACAGGGTGCTTCCCGTGAACTCAGAATCTTGAAATTTGGTACGAAGCAACGTCTTATAGCATAGATAAAGGAATAATTACGAAAACCATAATTTTTTTTTTAATACCTAACTTTGCACCTAATTTATATGGGGCGCTATACATACCAGGTGCCAACTTAACTTAACCACTTAGGGATGGAAAGTGTTTGTACGGAACCCTCGGTGCGCGAGTCCGACTCGCACTTGGCCGGTTTTTAGACCAGACTTTTATTTCGATATATACAGATAAATGGGACTGGGTTGGACACGTATCTCGCATGCCGGACGACCTGTGGGCTAAAGTTACCACCGAGTGGGTCCCACAAAACAGCATCCGGCGTCGTGGTAGACCTCGAAGGAGATGGCGAGACGAACTTGACGCCTTTCACCGAGACTGGTGGGAGATTGCTCGGGATAGGGACGCATGGAAGAATGAGAGGGAGGCCTTTGCCCAGCAGTGGGACAATACAGGCTCTTAATAATAATAATAACAATACAGATAAAGGATAAAAATTAAATATATCCACATTTTTACATTTTCGAAAATATCCCAATTTATGATTAACAAAACCGTTTGAAAAGTTCCTCATTCTAAAAGAGCGTAGGCGACAAGTAGGTACTTGGCCAGAGCGCAGTCAGACCATTACTAAGGTGGATTTAGTATGGAAATTGTACCACTGTTCTTTTTGTAGGCTGCGATTTTCAATTTTCCACAAGGTGACGTCATTTGAGTGCTGATTCTTAGACGACGCTGCTTTCACTTATTATATTTTCAATACTAGTGCGTATAATCAAACAAAAATAATATATTTGGGTTCTGTGATAATAAACTAATGAAGTTAGTTTAAACTTAACACTATTGGAACATTTAAATGTTTCAATAGGATGCTGTGGCTATGCTAGTGATGTGTATTTATCAACTTGACCATCTTTCAAGAGGAAGATTTATATGTATGCATGCATAATTTATCAGCATTGATCCGTGCGAAGCCGGGATGGGTCGCTAATTTAATATAATAGATATACAAAGTTGACATACCTTCTTCAATTACCAATAACGTCTTGACTTTTCCTACACAACTCCATAGAGGAGCTCATGGGTGCCAAATCATCAAAAAAATGTGCTACCTTTGTGGTAGTTTTATTCACAATGTTATTTTTTTTGGACTTATTTTATTGTACATATAATCAAAAGTAATTACACTTCTTCTTTTGAGAACTACACAAGTGCTAACCATACATATGTTAATGTGTTTACCTAATGCATTTTAAACTCTTATTATGATAAATGTAGTCGTAACAGGTATTAAATACTTTCATAAGAGATACACTGCATCTCATCGTATTGCAGCGTATCGTATTGTTCAGATTATTACCACTTACCCATTATTATAACTGAAGTGCTTATTCCGCGATCATAACTGCACATCTGCCATGCTACGGTAAAAGGACGTATCTTACTATGACATCTGTATGAACATACTACCTTTTACCGTAACACGGCAGATTTCATAAAGGCATGTATTTAAGGGGGCATTATCATAGCTGTCTGGAAAACAAAAATCCTTCTATAAAACTGAATAATAAGTGTTAATTTTTTAGGGTTTCGTACCCAAAGGGTAAAAAATTATTAGTTGTGATTTTCACAGATGATATATTTCTGTTCCCGCTATAACAACAAACACTAAAAACAGATTTTTTAAATTTTAAGTGGGTTTTAACAAACGTGATCGGTTGCGTTATCTTTGCACCTCATTTGGTATGCGGCGCCATACATACCAGGTGCAAACTTAACGATAAGTGTTTGTGCGGAACCCTCGGTGCGCGAGTCCGACTCGCAATTGACCGGTTTTATTTACTGTAACAAAATAACTTACTTATCCATATATTAGGAGTAGACAAATGTACTCAAGCTATGTAAGGCTGTCTGTCCACTGAGCCAACCGCGTCGTCAAATACCTTGCCTTATGCATGTGCCCGTGCATAAAAGACCAATAATGTAATTAAAATGGATGTTTATAGCCACCGACATGTTGCTGCGATCCCCAAATGTTAATGTGCAAATTGACTTGATGTTCACTCGTTCATCCATCTTTTATGAGAAATACCTAAATATAAATTAAAATCTCCTCGTTTTGTTTAAGGCGGTTGTCACACTACGACGGAATCCGGACGGACGAGCGGTGCTGCGGATTTTTAGATTGAGCGGAGATGCGGTGTCAGTGTGTTATACCCTGCGGTTTTTGTGTACAAATCAAGATTCTACAGTACAAAGTTAAAAACCGCAGTACTGGACGCCGCTCCGATGTGCGGAGCAGTGTGACAACTGCCTAAGGCTCCTTATCCGTTCGAAAATTCTGATTGTTTTAGACATTTTTCTCTATGATCGAACATGTTTCTTAACATATTATCAATTTTACTACTTAGATTTATTGGTATATAATTTGAAATCCTTTGTTTCCCGGCCTCAGGATGTTATCGGCGCAAACGTTTAACCTCTTAGGGTCTCCTATTTTCCCAGAAGCTATTTCTGATGCCTTTGCGTTAAGGAGGCGGCTTCTTCTGACAGCGGGGACGAGACTTAAAGATCTCTCGGCTCACGTAGCTCTCACATTGTTACGGTCGTGTTTTGCAGTTCCCAAGCTCACTTACTTTTTGCGCACTGTGCCGGCTTGGTTGCACCCCGGTGATGTTGACTCCTTTGACTCTGTGTTGAGGGAGACAACAGAGTCTATATTGAATGTTTCCCTCAATTCGGATCAATGGGATCTTGCGTCTCTCCCTATTCGCAGTGGTGGCTTAGGGATCCGGCGCGCACGGGACGTCAGCCTTCCGGCTTTCTTGGCATCGGCGTGTGGGGTTGTGGACCTTGTGACTGATATATTGTCCGTTGAAGGTGATAAGGCAACCATACCGTATGCGTCTGATGCCCAGGATGCTTGGATGGCTCTTAACCCAAATAGCAGTGCGCCTGAAAGACCAGACCGCCAGCGCTTGTGGGACGATGCAGGGGTGACGCGGGTACTGTGCTCTCTTGTCGATGGCGCAGAGGGAGCAGACAGGGCAAGATTGAAGGCTGTGTCGGAGTCGGAGTCTGGGGCTTGGTTACATGCGCTTCCCTCCCCCCACCTAGGCACTCTGCTCGACGACGACTCGTTGCGGGTGGCTGTGGCTCTCCGCCTGGGCTGCGATGTTTGTGAACCACATTTATGCATCTGCGGTACCATGGTGGAGAGCAACGGGCACCATGCGTTGAGTTGCTGTCGTTGTGCGGGGAGATTTTCGCGTCATCACGCTCTGAACGACATCGTCCGGAGGGCGCTGGTATCAGCCAACATACCATGTGTGCTGGAGCCTTCAGGGTTGAGCAGGACGGATGGAAAAAGGCCTGATGGTTTGACCTTGGTGCCGTGGCAGAAGGGCAAGTGTCTGTTGTGGGACGCAACATGTGTCAGCACTTTCGCTGCCTCGCACCTGGGTCGCACCATCAGAGCGGCCGGAGCTGCAGCCGAGACGGCTGCTCTCAGAAAGCGGGACAAATATTCCGCTTTGACAAATTATTTATTTGTCCCGCTCGCGGTGGAGACGACTGGCTGCTGGTGTTCAGAAGCTAGAACGTTTTTGGCGGAAGTCGGGCGCCGTTTGCGAGAGAGAGGTCATGACCCCCGTGCCGGGTCGTTCCTGCTGCAAAGGTTGTCGATCGCGATTCAACGCGGTAATGCAGCGAGCGTGATGGGCACCTTTGCACCCGGAATGACTCGGGGCGGGTTATTTGACTAAAAGTATTGTATTTGTGTATATTATGTTTAGTTAAGTGGTTATTATTTTGTAATTTGACATTTTTTATGATTTTTGAATAAATATTTATTTTTATATTTTTTAAAAAAAATATAAAGGTATCAATATTTGAAATCTACAGTTTGAATTTTTCATTGATAATTTTAGTTTAAAAAACTACTGGAATTTTACAAAATTCACGCAGAAAACTGTTTTTTTTTTTCAAATGCATGCATGCTGCAAGAAATAGCTATGTTACTTTTTAGAATTTCATCATCATCATCATCATCTCAGCCATAGGACGTCCACTGCTGAACATAGGCCTCCCCTTTGGACTTCCATATATACCGGTTGGAAGCGACCTGCATCCAGCGCCTTCCGGCGACCTTTATAAGGTCATCTGTCCATCTTGTAGGTGGACGTCCTACGCTGCGCTTGCTGGTCCGAGGTCTCCACTCGAGCACTTTACGGCCCCATCGGCCATCTGCTCTGCGTGCTATGTGGCCTGCCCATTGCCACTTCAACTTGCTAATCCGGTGAGCTATATCGGTCACTTTAGTTCGTCTACGGATTTCCTCATTTCTGATTCGATCACGTAGAGACACCCCGAGCATAGCCCTCTCCATTGCTCGTTGAGCGACTTTGAGCTTTGAGATGAGGCCGATAGTGAAAGACCACGTTTCGGTGCCGTAAGTCATCACTGGTAACACACATTGGTTGAAGACTTTCGTCTTGAGGCACTGAGGTATGTCGGATGAAAAGACATTGCGTAGTTTCCCGAACGCTGCCCAGCCGAGATGGATTCGGCGGTTGACCTCTTTCTCGAAGTTGGACCTACCTAATTGGACCACTTGTCCTAGGTAGATGTATGAGTCAACAACTTCGAGTACCGAGTTTTCAACAGAGACTGGGATGGGCACAACCTTGGCATTTGACATGAGTTTCGTCTTGTCCATGTTCATTTTTAAGCCCACCCGTTGAGAAACTCGATTGAGGTCATCGAGCATCATGCTGAGTTCCTCCATCGACTTTGCCATGACTACGATGTCGTCGGCAAACCGAAGGTGAGTGATGTATTCGCCATTGATGTTGATGCCAAGTCCTTGCCATTCCAGGAGCTTGAAGGCGTCTTCCATAACGGCCGTAAACAGTTTCGGGGACACAACGTCCCCCTGTCTTACGCCCCTATTTTAGAATTTAGGGAATAGTATTATTCACTTTCAAAAGTCGGTTGAATTTATCAATATATTTGTTAGGTAAAATATGAAAAAAAAATTAAAGCGATAAGGCCTCTTAAGTATTTGTCAAGCGTAAACATATAAAACGTAATGCAAGTTTGAAACTGGTATAAAATCGGTTTGGGTCATTAAAATGTTATTTACCACACTATCAATGAAGATAACTTTATGAGTATGATTCACCTTTATGGTGGAATCAACTTGAACGAATTTGATGACTCGAGCTAAAGTTAGAAAACATGGGTGTACCCATTTATATAATTCGTAAGTGGGTAAGGATTAAAAAGTTGGGCGAAATTTAGGCACAAGCCAAACTATACCTACCTAGAGAAAAGAGTGATTGGAAAAAGTTCCGTTGTGCGACGAAAATCAACGATACAGGAACTTTAAGCTTTAGCTTTAGCTCTCCGTGGCGCCACCTATGGTCCCACCGGAAGATCAGCGCTGGCTCTCGAGCTAGCATCTTGCTGAGGTGGGACCTTTTCGTGGCACAGCCATAAAAATAATTGCTTATTGTTTTATTTTATCTTCTTATAATTTCTGTCACACCTTTTATGAAATTATGTTTTATGTCTCGTCACGAATAAATTACTGGTTTTGGCCCCTGGCTAATACGCTCCATGGGATTATTCAAAGATAAATGGACCTTGATTTTAATCTTGACTTTCAAAAGAAGAAGACAAAGGATAAGTCAGATAGGATTTTTATGTATTTCGTTTTTGTGTGTTCTATTATTAAAAAAAAACTACTTATTTTTATTGCAAAATATTTATTTACATTATCACAGAATACATGTACATTATAAATTCAGAAGAAAAACATCAAACATTTTTTTTTCTTGATACAGCGTATTAAAAGAAAAAATACCTACATTCTAAATCCCGTATGAAGGTATACAAATATAAGGTATTCCTTAAAATTCACACCTACCCTAAAGACCTTCATTATACTGCAAAACTTTCAGAATGAGTTTATATCAACACTGTTCCCATAATTATGAGTATAATAACAACAGAGGAGTCTGGCAACACCCTGCCAAGTCGATACAATTATCACCTCTGTTATGTTTCCGTACATTGCCCGTGAAAGGCGGGAATAGACATTTTAAATTTTTTTTTCTGATTAATGAGAGGGGGGTTATTCCTACCCGTAAAAACACAACGTTTTTTCGGAAAAAAATCATCCATTCCCATTAGTCCAAGGATGATCGATCGTCCATAAGATCTACAAAATAGAGTTTCACATCCTGACAGTTTACTTTGTCTGTCCATATACATATTCAAACGGCAATCACGCATTTGTTATCCTCTTCTTTGTTGGTCTTTCTTCGGTCCTGCATTACTTTTATATAATGTTAAATATCCAAACACCGGTTTCATATTCGCTGCAGTATAACAAAAGCCTTTCTCATCTCTTCACATCTCTACCACCCGTTCCACCCGCCGTTCCACCCGCTGTTCCATCCGCTGTTCCAGCCGTGGCCGCCCGACCACCCGGGCGAGGAGTAGTACCGGCGGACCACCACGGGCCGGGAGTGGTAGGAGTAGGAAGGGCCACCCCAATAGCCGACGTTGCCGGCTGCGGCCACGCTCAGGGCTAGGAGGAAGATGAGTGCCTGAAAAAAAATTTACTATCATGTATTATGTAGATAATACGTATACACTACTAATTAAAATATATAAACGGGTTTACTCACGTCGCGGAAGTCGAGTATCGCTCGACATGTTTCGAATCAGCACACAATTCATCATCAGGAGAGCCGATCAGTCGTGGCGATGGCCAACCCGATTATAAACATGTTGACGATAGTGATACATATTCGATTTCAACGACGTGAGTAAACTCGTTTATGTATTTTAATGTCTAAGACTCACGGTACTTTTCAATGTAAAATAATACACTACTGTCATAATTATAGTGACCAGAACAGAATATTTGGATCGAAAGCTGGCCGTATCAGAGTTACAAAATTACACCCGTAATAATTTAGTAATCGCAATTGTTCACTAAATTACGCAAAAACCCTTGAATCTCATTTGTTTACTACTATACAAGCCTAATTGATCAATATTATTTAAAAAATAAAAGCTGATAACGATATCGTATAGCAAACATTTATTTAATCGTATGGCATATACAGTGGCATCAGACAACTCGAGTGCTTAAAATTACAAATCAATATTAAGGTTAGTTAGCCACTTAATGGCTTCGTCACTGAGGGAGAACAGGTCTTAAGAGTCCGCAGCAAGGTCCGCTCAACTCCGCGTTGAGATCGCGCGCTTACGCTTTAAAATGTTGTTGTTTCACCTAGAGGAAGACAGGGCGCTAGCAGTAAAGCGAGAGCGCGCTAGGAGCAAAGAGTATGTAATCACTACGTTTTAAGAGACGGGAGTGCCATACGAAACATACTGCCAATATGAAGCCGCAAACAATATCAGTGTCAGTGTCAACTCATGACATAATGCCAACATCAAGAACAAAATAGGGATGTCACATGTTACACAAATTATCGAATTATCGATATCGATATCGGTATTTAAAAAAAATGGTTCAGGCGGGGTTCGCATTCGCACCCGCGTCTCCAACGGCTTTCCGGTAATTTAAATCATTAAATATTTCGCTTCAATGTAAACATTTGGTTTACTTTAGGTTACTGACTTCATAAAAAAAAACAAAAGTGTGCAAATAATTTTATTTCGTTCAAACTTTGCTTGGCTTGCTGATAAACATAGACGAAAAAAGCCGTTTCATCACTCCAGTCTGTGCTCCAGGTTGGAAGTTCTGCAACACAAATAATACAGGGTAAACAGAAAATTACAGAGTAAAATGAATCTGTTTGTCCAGATGAAACCGTACCATTCATAGTCCATTGAAGATTTTTCGTAAAATATTTCTGTGACCATAATCTAACTCAAACTGGCATAAAAAGTAGTGGCTTTTGCTTGAAGAAAGATATTCCGTATTTACCCAGGTATTTTTCACTTCAAATGAAAATTATCGATAAAACTTACATACAGCACTATTGTTTACATACGTATAAGGGTATGTATTATTTTACCCGAAATACCAAGTTTTCAATGAAACTTACGATTAACATGGTTATAACACGCAGTAATTAATTATATTTTTTACTTACCGATCTTCGTCCGGTGGAAATCTTGCCATGAATAGTCTTTTTTGACCGTCCATTCGACACGTTTTCATTCTGCATATTTCGCACTTTTTCCTTTTCAATCCACTCATTTTTGCAATTGTGATTGTCTTGTGTACCTTCTAGACGACCACTACACCCAAAGAATGCAAATTATTAGATTATTTGTGAAATTTGAATTATTTGAAAAGATCGCAGAACCTTGACAAAACCAGACAACACAACAAAAGAGAAACGTCAACTAATATGGCATGGCGGACAAAAATGGCGGCTGAAGTACAACCCGCCTAAATTCGATTGTCGCCAATTATCTAATGCTTTGTAGGTTTCAACGTTCTTTCAAACTTAGATAGGTAAAAATTCACCCCCGTTTCATATAGCTGTTGTCGTTCGTTTTTTACCTTGAGAGTTGCGCGAGGCTGGCTAGGAGTAGCTATGATAAGGGCGGTGCTTACCGCCGCCCCCCCGGACCGTTCCCCGCGCTAGAGTAATTCGCTGCAGTTTCGCAACAATTTTTTGTAATTTATTTTAAGGTTTTCGTAGTTACGCTCTCATTTTAAAACTACGAGATCAATTTTGATAAATCTTTTTTCTTATCAAACTGCATAGTTTAATCGACACCGGAAATAGGTTTTGACTTCAATCTAAGCTATATTTTGGTCGTAGTATGCCGCCAAACTGAACAACTTTCTGGGGTCTAAAAATGCAAAACTTGTACTCGCTCTATTTTCTTTCTATTAACATTTCAAGAGTCATAAACTAGTTTTAGCCCTAGATATATCTTATCTCATTATATTTAGAGAATTTCATGATAATGTGACATGTTATATTAAAATAAGGACGTAACTACGTTTGTATGAAGAATCGAGCTTGCTGCGGACTCTTAAACATTAAAAACAAATCAAAACCTAACACAAGATTATAAAACGTTTGCCTCTTGCAAAAGCCTTAAAATGATAAGTTGGTTAAAATTACCGAAAAATAATGATTACATAAAAGGTTTTACAACGTAAACAAAGATGTTCGGGTTTACTACAGATGTGCGACACACGTGCGTACACAAAATCATAAAACTTTTTCCACTTACAAAAGTCTTCAAAAATATTAAGTTAAATAATTACCGAAATATATTGGTTACAACGTAAACAAAGATTCGTAGTAATCAAGATGAAAATGCACTCACAATGATCTTCATGTTGCTCGGTCGGGAATGCCGCGCAGGCGCATCCTCGCGCTTTTATACCGTCCTGCGCAGGACCTTTGCACAACTGAGTCTTCAATTGCCTGCATTACTATAGGAGCAGACAGGCCTAAGTACAAACATAGTCCTCGGCACTTATTACCTTTTTTATAAGTAAAAGGATGGATTAAGAAGAGCGTATGAACTTTCGTCATGTGGATGTTCATGCGCTGTTTTGGCACTCAGGTGGTCTAAATTCTTATTTTACATTATATTGTTTATCAACTGACATGGTCAAGTGTAACGTCTTTTTAAGGTTCCGTCTGCCTTTCCTTTGAAATGAGATCACAATATAATGTGGATATCTAAAATTGAAACTACAAAATCAAATGTATTCTATGTGCATTAATATTAATAACTAACGATACCACACAACACTTACTGAGAAATATAAGAAAGGCCTACTGAAGTACTAAATGGGCCTAATAAACCAGCGAATAAAGGGGTTTTACCTTACAAACGGTCCGGTAGTTTTGTATTTTTGATATGTTGTCTAGGATGGCTAGTGAGTGTTTAAAATGCAAATGCACAATTCCCCACCCTCTGCGCCCGCCGCCATATTGTAAAAACCGGCACTAATATCTTCAGATTTTTATTTATATCTTCGTCTAGGAGCATTATAGCTAGAAAAAAGTTTAGACAATGTTGTAGAGACTTACATTTATAATTTACATAGGACAGATAGTTACGGAGATATGCACATATCAATAATTCAAAACTACCGGACCGTTTGTTAGGTCACCCCCAGTAAAGTCTCTATTCACCGAACTATAACGCCAGAAATGCCATAAAATCGCCAAGGTTTCAGGAGGGCTGAACCCAGATACGGAACAAGCCAGGACTTTATAGATTTCTTAAGAAATATAATGCGTAGAAAATCACAGGCAGTTTCTTTTTTGGTTTGCGTTTGACCAGACGCTGGTAAGGAATTTCATTCCGGAACGGTGCGAATACGGTCTTTTAAATCGCGGCACGGCTCGGGGCAAATTGCACCCGTTGAGGATTGAAACCTTAACGGCTTTTACCCGCGCAGCACACCTACATTTTATAACCTATAATCGGAAAAATGTACTGAGATGACAGGTGTCATAGGACTCGTCGTTCGCCGCGCGGGGTATAGTGGAGAACTTCGGAAAGAGAGGTGGGATTCAGGCATGTCAGTGTCAGACACATTCTCCAGAATACAATCTATATAAAATACTGTTACTCAGGCAATTTCTCGTCGGTGGTCCAAATTCTGAAATTGGATTTCCGTAAGTAAACTCTAACGTACTATATAAAAAATAAAAACGGGCGAAAATTATATAAATAGAACCCATAAAAATACTCTATTACAATAAATAAGTACACTTGTTTCGTAAGTGTGGTTCACGCTTGACCAGTTTTATTGTGTCAACACCATATAACTAGATCATTTGCTAACAACAACCTTGTTCCACTAGGTGTAAACTACAGTTTCGTTTGCATTTAATGTTTTACAGTAGTGCGTAGAATCAAGCATAAGCACTGTTCTACTTTCCAAAAAGTCTGGTTAAAATATATTTGCCCCGGCAATTTTAGTTTTTATCTGTATATCGGTATATGACAACACTGAAGATAGGGCACTAATTCGTTTTGATACCTACTTGTGTATTATTCTTATTATTTAATCTACATCGTAGGTATTCGATTTTAGCAATTTTAATGTAAATAAAAACATCTTGGTAAGTTATGCTTTGATCAGTATTCAAATAAATTCAAATTCAAATTCAAATTCATTTATTTAAAAGACAACAATGGCCCATAATTTGTTAGTAACATATGATACAGTGTTAGTAAACAGATTGACAAAAATATAACATTACATATAAGATACAAGATACAATTACTAGATAATAATAATTATCTAGTAGCGGTCATCACACATTCGTAATGCCGCATAATGGGTGAGTCATACCGGCTCGCTACAGTAGTCAGGATGGGGTTGGAGCTGGCGCGCACTCTGAACATCAACGATGCTATTTTTTTCCGCATTATTGCGTAATAATCGTCGGTGCGGGCTTCCGCAAACATGCCGGATGCGCTGCAGAATCGCGGCAACCCCAACAACATCCTAAAGCCGTTGTTGTATTGGACACGCAGGGAACTGATGGTCTTCTGCGTAAAGTTGGTCCACAGGCTGCACGTGTAGAAAACCTGACAATAGGCTTTAAAACGTGTTCTTTTTACCTGTTGACTACAACGTGCAAACCTCCTTACCAACATATTACATCGGACCGCCAGTGCCCTGCGCTCCCTTTCTATATCTAATTGGTCTTTAAGGTCGTCGGTGAGATAGTGTCCAAGGTACTTAAATTTATACACCCGTTTGAACTCGTTGTTATTAAGCTTTATGGAAGGTACACTTTCCGGTAACTCGCCTCCGACGGCCTTAAATACCAAGTATTCGCTTTTCTTAGCGTTGTACAGTAAACCGTGTTTTTTTACGTACTCCTCACATATGCTCAGTAGTTTTCTTAACGCCCTGACCGTTGGAGTGAGCTGATGTTGTTTATACTAACGTCATCAACTCTGCAGCCTACTGGAGTGCGTCTCAATCCCTCGATCAGGTCGTTAACGTACAGGTTGAAGAGCTTGGGGGAGGTTACCCCCCCTCTGCCTCACCCCGCACTCCAACCTGTAAGATTGAGAAAACCTACCAGCCCATCTCACAGTATTGAACTTGTAAAAATAGTTACAAAATATTTATAAAAGATATTTCGGAGGGCTTTTGCGTTGTATTTAGTGAGTTTACATGTAATTCAAAACAGTAACTTCAAACTTCCGCGTTTATTGACATTCCTACTCGGACTCTAAGGGGATTAAAACAAGATAAAAGTTTGTATGAGTTGAAATAAAAATTTGCAAGTACTAAAATTGTTGGTTGCTCCTTGGTTAATATTGCCATACCTACTTAGTTTTTATATGTTTGACAGTTCATTTGCTTGGAAGAGTTATTGTGGTTCGGCTCTAGTTGTTGTAGCCCGAACAGCCGCAAAGCTGAAATGGGACTGGGTCACCTTGTCTATTATCTATTCTGTAGTATCACGCATGCCGGATGACTTGTGGGCTAGTTACAGCCAAGTGGGTCCCACAAAATAGCATCAGGCGTCGTGGTAGACCTCGAAGGAGATGGCGAGACGAACTTGATGCCTTTCACCACGACAGGGAGGCCTTTGCCACCCTTTGCCTAGCAGTGGGACACTCCCGCCTTTCAAAAAATGAGTGCTAAAAATTAGCAATTTGCTTTACATAATTATTCGTAAAATTACAGTATTTTGTATAGTGAGTAGAGTTTCCATTGTTTTCCCTGAATATTATTCAAATATGGCATTTGTTGTGGACAGCTATTATTAAATTAAATATACACATATTTTATATTCTTAGCTTATGAAACAATAATTGCCCAAAAAACCGACTATGACATGTGCCCTATATTCCTATGTCAGTTATTTATTGTAAGGGAGCTCCCAATGTTAAGAGTAAATATTAAGCTCTACAATCTACATAGAAACAGTCTGAGGCCGTAACGCGTCCGACTAGTAAACAAAGGACACATCACCGAAACTTTCCATTGCTGACGAGAAGTCGAAAACAAATGAGTCATCTTTGTTTACAATTTAGTTGCAAAAATTTAAGAAAAAATTAGAAGAATTTTAAACTTTGTATAAATCATTCCTCACTTAAAGACGAATAAAATCTCTACATTATGACATCCGCAAACTGCTGCAAGCGCGGCAGAACAGAAACTAGAGCTGCAGGTCTCTCAAGCTCTAGCACTACTGTGATCCGCTCCGCAACTCTCTCGCGTGAGATATATTACCTAATATCTCTTTCTGTACAGTACTGTGAGAGAGTCACGGGTGACCTAAATCGCGTTACAAGAGTCGCGAAGCATAGTTGTACTATATAGAGGGGCAGAAGCAATAAACGCGTGCGACGTTGCGACAATCGTGGGTCCGCGAATGCTAATTATAAAGGGCGCAGCGATCTAGACCAATCACGCCATTAGGCAGGTATGCGGCACACGTGGGACATACTTCACACTCCCACGAGAATCGTGGCGAAGACTACTGAACTATCTTTCAAGTAGGTATTTATAGATAACCTCAATAAATTTGCTTTTCTATCCCGACAAATAAGTGTATAAAACTCATTATTAAACGTGATACGCGTCATAGAATAAAGGGGCAAATTAAATGTTTTAATGGTATCTTTTTTTATATCACAAGTGCGTTGCCGGCCTTTCAGGTGGGAGTACGCTCTTTTCTTAAAGGTCGATCGATCCGGAAATACCGCAAGCGGCAATTCATTCCACAATGCAGTCGTGCGAGACAGGAAATTTCTAGAAAAACGCACAATCTGTCCGAAATATCAACACTAGGTATATGATTAAGGTAAGTACTTCATGATACCATAGGTAAAATACTAAACACTAAAAAACCAAACTAAGATTAAAAAGTCATCCTAAAACTAAGATAAATATATAATAAATAAATAAATATACCTGTAATACTTGTATAAGGCCGGTTTTTTTTAAACATGACTTGAACTGTATCATAGCCGTTCAGCCCTCACTACCAGTGAATCGGACTTTGTGTGGGAGTATAACCCGCTAAATGGGATTATCTCCGCGCCACAGGAGTGATTTATAATACGATACCTGTATGTGCTTGGGTCATGGTTGTTCTATGTATTTAAGTATACTTATATTTATCTATATAAGTATGTATATCGTCGTCTGGTACCCATAACACAAGCCTTCTTGAGCTTAATTTGGGACTAGATCGATTTGTGTGAGGTTGTCTGATATTTATTATTTATGTATGGTATCCAACCGGCAAATGACATGGATCGTGGTTAGCGTGATTTTAATCTCAAATATTTAAGCCTTTCGCCCTCAAAGTGTTAATTACAAGAGTGTCAGAGAAGCCGCCTTAAACCACTTATCAGACGCTTTAAGCCGTCAATACACGAATATGATGCTAATGGGTCTGTTTTGACTGGTAAGTAAAGGTCGCACCAGCTCGTTGAAGATGCCGGTTGGCACAGTAATGGTTCACTTAGATATGTGTTGTTTGCATATTTTGCATGATGTTAGTAGATTTTAATGAAAACGAAATAAGTATGCACGAATACTTCAAAATTTGTTACATCGTTAGAAGTACATACATGTAAGACCTACCTATACAAGATTGGGGGAAAAATATGTCAATTCTTGGCTGACCGAGCGAGCGAAGCGCCTCCGTTCCAGCTTGGCCCAAAATTGACTCTCATGAAATTTTGTGACCAGCGGGCCTATGGTCGCGTTTATCACGTGATAAGTATAAAGTGACAAAGCATCTGTCACTCACGCATTTTGTCAAAACGTGACGGATTATCGCGTGATAAAACCAACCATCATTAATGCTCGACAAGTATAAATACTTTGTTGTCTAGGTAGAATTTATGTACTAGGTTTCGGTTTGCGGCGGAAACTTAGCCAAAAGCAGACGCTTACTACAAAAATTTAATAATATTATGCGCAAAAATTTAAACGGTCCGACAAAGAACATTTAATAATAATAATAATACTCTTTATTTTGCACCACTAAATATAAATAAAGATTACACAAAGAAATTGCAAAAAACAATACAGTAGGTAACAACAGGCGGTCTTATCGCTAAAAAGCGATCTCTTCCAGACAACCTTAGGGTAGTGAGAAATACGAAAAATAATTATGAGATTGGTAGTGCAATATTTTTGAAAACAACTAATTTGACACAAACATCTACAGACAAACTACCACCACTACTACTAATACTAACATTTCCTCCCATTCAGGTCCTACAATAACGTAAAGATTGGATAAGTTTTGGAGGAGGGAACAGACGAGAACGAAGCCGCGACTTGTATGGAAAATTAGGAGTGGTTCCTCTTAAAGAATAACAAAAACTCATGTCCGACCAAATACCAAGGAAAACTGGCTAATACATTTTCTGGCAATGTTATGTTATTGACTTAAGTCGCCGATCGCTTGCGTAAGAGTGGATCCGACGGACGATACTCTAACCTGCTCATAACTGGGTTAATGACACGGACGCAAGGTCAATATTCATTGCTACGCTTCATTTTTGGGATGATACCTAGTGTGATACTGTTATCAGAGCAAATGCCAAATTTAGAAAAAAAAACGATTAGAAGACAGTTAATCTCTTTAAAATAAATTACAATTTGGTATTATAATTACAAAATTACATTTATAATATCTCTATTTTGGCAACCTCTAAAGTGTTTTGGATAGGAGTTCGCTATCAAATACTGCACTGATTTGACTACATGTATTGTATTACTAATCCAAATAAATTATTTCACATTTGAATAATTTGTCTCCAAGTGCAATTGGTCAACTTCTGTGGTCGTTGGTTGTCTTTATATGTTAACATAAACAAAACATATTACCTACATAGATAATCTCGCACAAATTGGCATCGTACCAAATAAACCTCTGGTAGGAGACAGAGCAGAGAGGCAGAGAGAAAAGCCAGGAAATATATTCGATCTCATCACACAAACTTAACTTTGACCTTTGCAGGATTCGAACGCACTAGCACGAAGCCAACCACATACCACACACCAAATACCGCGGGCTGCAGGTATTTAATCAGGGAGTGGAAAATAAACAAAAAATAAATTAAGAACACGTTTATTTGGTATAAGAGTAGTTTAGGAGGACGTCGTTTACCACCAGCCAGAGGCGTACCTCGGGGCGGAGATTAGCTTAGCGGAGTGCAGGGGAGCGTGCAGGGACGCTGTATGCAGGGGGGCAGAGTGGAGGAGGGGAGCGGAGTGCAGGGAGGAAGACAACAGGGGAGCTGAATGCAGGGAGTGAGAGGAGAGAAGAGGTGCTGAGTGTAGGCTATGGCCAGATAGGAGCGGAGCTGAGTGGAGGGAAGAGGACAGCAGAGGGGCGGAGTGCAGGGAGTGAGACGACAGGAGAGGCGCAGAGTGCAGGGAGTGAGATGACAGCAGAGGGGCGGAGTGGAGGGAGTGAGATGACAGCAGAGGGGCGGAGTGGAGGGAGTCAGATGACAGCAGAGGGGCAGAGTGCAGGGAGTGATGAGATGACAGCAGAGGGGCAGAGTGGAGGGAGTGGGAGGAGAGAAGAGGCGCAGAGTGAGCGGATAGGAGAGGGGCAGAGTGGAGATGAGCACTCGCGTACGGCGAGATGGAGTGAGCGTGAGCGCTGAGCAGCGGTCCGTGGCTCAGTAGCGGCGCTGAGTGGAGGGAGTGGCCGCTGAGCAGTGGTGAAGAGTGCAGTGAGTGGCCGCTGAGCAGTGGTGAAGAGTGCAGTGAGTGAGCGTTGAGCAGTGGCGCTGAGTGCAGCGGATGAGCGCTCAGGGGAGAGAGCAGGCCGCCGGGCTCGCCGTAGATCCCGCGCTTGTCGCGGGCGGAGGCGGAGGCCGCCAGGCAGAGGAGGGCACACACCTGGAAAGAGGATAATGTTATTCTCATATACTGCTTGGTCATCTACAACAGCTAGATTAATAAACGCAAGATAAAGCTATTTTTGAATACAAAAAACTTGCATCTTCACAGACAAACAATATTGTCTTTCCTGTGGTTAAAAGTAAACAGCTTGTATGAGTCTAAGTTATGTTATGTTTTCATCTCTTAAGATTAGGTGAGGTAACGCCATATATATAGACATGAACGTCATCAGACCTTTAGGCGCTGAAACCCTTAACTTTGAAATGTGCACAGAACAAATACGTATGTTTAATCGTCGCGTTGTATGATAAAACAAGGATTTGAGTTACACGTTACACCTTAATTTGAACACACTCGACCGGCAACTTAACCTTGTAACATCTTTACATGAATGACTTGAAACTTGACTAAAAATAAATATTCAACTTACGAAGAATTTCATTTTCACTAGTTTGCTCGACGTTGTCAGAAACAATGTTGGTATGTGTCGCTTCAGCGGCAGTTTTATACTTACATCGTCATAAAGATCGGACGAGGTGGCGCAAGGGCTCGCGTCCCTCCTTCTATGATCCAGTTGTGGGGTAACTGTGTCGACACCTTAATGTCAATGCTACACATTAAAATTAGAATATTAATTAATTTTGTATAAGCGAGCGTGATTGACGCGATCGAAGTAGAGTGAACCGACATGTGTTGATGCCAATATTAAGATAAGATATTTATTGAATATAATAACTTGTTTTACTGTAATTATAGCTAAAGACTATATTCTGCTTGACAAAATATGACACGCGCCTGAACTAGGACTCCCTGTGTTTCAGGCATAAAAAAGACTAACTTATTGACATCAACTTAAATGAAAATAAACATTTTGGGATTGCTGTCAAACAAGCAAACCAACATAACGGGCTCTTCCCGTTTATAATTATATCTATCTACGTATTTAATTTTGTCGCTTGGTAGTCGGGAAGAATTTGCTCTTTAGCCATAAGACCGCCTAGTATTTGGCTCTAATTGTAATTTCTCGCATTGTTTTTCTCCTTTACGTTTTGTGAGGTGTGCAATAAAGAGTATTTGTATCGTATTGTAACTATAACGAGGCATATACTAAAACACATACAACAAGTTTAATCTGTTCGACTATTATCCTTCAAATTAACTCTTTAATAATATTCGTCGATTTGTCCACCCTTCAGTATTATAATCTATTTGAACAGATTAAAGATGCATATAAACCTGTCAGATGTAATCAGCGAAGTTAGTAGTTATACGAGTAGTATGCAGCCCTGCGGCGTTTCCCACGTCTGTCCAACATAGACTAGGGTCCATCGCAAAAAACACAACAAACCAAATATGTAGGTCCTCGTTTCTAAAATTTCAGTTATTTTCCCGATGTTTCGGAGTTTCTGTTTTCACGGTTAGCATGAAAAAAAATAAATAATTTTAAATATGAAAGTAACATTAGGGTCAACTGTCCATTCGAAAAAGTCTGAATTTAAACTAAAGGCCGCGCTAAGTATAAAACTGCAGGTATCTCAGTAAGAGTCTCATGGTGATATGCTGCTTTTGCGCAAACCTGGCATTCATGTGCGCGTGAGATGGGCCTCTTGTTTACACTTGCGCCTGAAGGGCACTATTATAGTACGGCTCTTCTCAGGTGAATTTTTCGCTTCGAGCCCTAATCTTTCAAACAATGGCCATTGTATCTATTATCGCAAAGCCGCTAGCTCGAGTTTGCCACGCGCCACTATAACATTCATATTCAAAACAAACGGTATCGTCATAGTATTAAGGTTCAAATCAAAATAATATGAATGCTGTATTTCGTCGGGGTGGTCTATTGTCCTACACTACCAAAACGCAATATCTAGAATATCAGTGACATTAAATTTGAACCTTAATACTATGACGATACCGTTTGTTTCTCATATGAATGTTATAGTGGCGCGTGACAAACTCGGTAGCTAGCGGCTTTGCGATAATAGATACAATGGCCATTGTTTGAAAGATTAGGGCTCGAAGCGAAAAATTCACCTGGGAAGAGCCGTACTATAATTAATTTTACATCGCTTCAAGCCTTATATATCTTTTACGGGACAGGCAACACATAATACTGGAAAACCCTGAATTGGAGCTTATTTGTTAAGAGTATTAACTAATTTGTTAAAACGATAATATACTGCAATAATAGTATGATGAAGTCTCGGAGTTCTTTTGTAGTTTTTATTTTTCTTCAATAGGTTTTACTTTTAGTAAAACGCTAGTAGTTTTAAAATTAGAATAATTTATAAATTAATTAAACCAGATTTATAAAATGGGTAGTATACACAAATGTAACTATGAGAGAGAAAAGGTATGGTTTTTGAGTTTGTATCTGAAAACAGAAGCTGTAAAGTTACCGATACGTCGATCTCCCAAATGTATATGTAGTTTTATTTAAATATTTTACTATGCTTTGCTACTCGCATTGGGCTCCTAGTCTATAACGCCCGCGATGCAAATGCGCCGCCTCGATAAATTACCGTCAAAATATGATTTTCGTATTATTAATAAGACCGGTTATCTTCTGTCGTATCGTAATACGATAATAACATAAGCAAGTGTACAATAATAATGGATGCATCTATCGATGACTAAATTTAAATACAGTGTTCAATGTAGGTACATAGATTTAATCGTGCATTATTTTGATAATCTTTTGCAAGTGAAGAATATAGGCGAAACAATATCTACTCTGGATCAAAAATATAACTAAAGTAAATAAATCATCAGTTTAAATAAATAATGGACAATGTCATACAAACCGATTTAGTCCCAACAGCAAGCTCTAGTATTAGTGTTAAAAGGCACTAAACGACTATGGAATTATATTGATAAAAATATACTTAAATGTAGAAGATTCATGAGTTCTATGACTCTGGAACATATTCGAATTCATCGCACCTATATTTGCCCTTGTCGGGATTCGAACCCAGGACCGCCGCCTCAATAGCTGCCTATTACACAGTGCCACTACCACAAAGAAATGTATGGGGTCTAATGACCTTATAACACGGAGAGACTTACAGATACACTTAAGATACATTATTATTTAATGGAGGTTATTTTATTATAGTGGAGTACTAAAAATAAACGTGTAGATTCCAAGTTTGTTATTCTAGGTAGAAATAAGGTAACAGAAATCGCGTAGAAAAATCATTTATTTACTATTATAACTAAGTACATGTATTCAGGTCACTTTACACACTTCAATCACACTTTTGAGCAAAAGTTCATACAACACACACAACTTAATACAATTAAATTGACAGAATTGCCATCTCCTCATAGCGTCGTTCCCGTGGTGAACTTACAAATCAAAATGTCCACGCACTTGGAAATACCTAAAACCGTACAAAATTAAAAAGTCAAACTAAAAAATACACAGATTTGTAAGGTCTAAAGTCAAACTACTAAAATATACAGATTTGTAAGTGTACCATGAGAATAACGATAGAGAGCTTTATTAGAAGCTCAAATTAGACGTAGTCTTTCTTTCGGTCCTTAAGAAACGTAGCGTAGCTAATGAAGGGTAAAATATTGTAGGTAAAACACAATGACGTCTTGAGAGAGATAGATGCGTTATTGAATGCACTCATAAGTTATCTATGGATTATAATGGCCTAACGTTAATTCAGAGCATATTTTTTATGTTTCCTACTGGTTTTTATGGCGTGTATGAGACTTCATTTAGATGTTAGTCTACAACTACATCCACGATAGCTTTATTCATCTATACAAATAAAAACGTCATTGGCAAAGCATAAGCGTTGCAACTCGTTTTAGCTACAATATTGTTGCAGACATTTAGGTTTCTGCTCTCACATGGATTTGTGCAATTAGATGAGTAACACAGCAACTATGACGTCATCATAAATCCAAAATGTCCGACCCAGAAGCTCTAAAACGCATTGTATTGTTAACATACAGGGGTTTTCGGTGCACAAATGATAAGGCCTAGTGTTAAGCCTTCGGGTACACTACAAAACTCCGACATTTCATTTGTCCGAATGCATCACTATTCCGAAATTTCATAATTCCGAAAACCATGTTCTGGTGAAACCCTACAGTAGGCATCAAATCATGCCGAGAACTCCGGGGTATGATGGCTAATAATTCCGATTCACTAAACAATAACCTAATAAATGCGATATAGTAGAACAGCAATGTTTTACTCCCTTTCATTGGTCAAATCTAACACCATGGATCAGCGTATCGGCGGTACACCCACGGCTCAGACGGTCTGATCGTTAAAATTCTGCGGTGTAATTTGGGGGTGTACACGGTTGGAGTGTACACTTGCGAGTACTGCGGGGTGAACACCTGCGGCGCCGTGTACACGGGTGCGGTGAACGCGTGGATGTTCGCTCCTGCGGCATACGTCTGTATGTGTGCTGGCGCTGTGTACGTGGGAATGTTTGCTGGCGGGTTGTGGTAGATGAGCTGTCGGGAATGGCCGGGTTGCTCCAAGTGCACGGTGTGTGTGATCGGGACTGACACGGAGTACACGGTTTTGGAGTGCGTGTCGATCTGGGTCGATTCCGGGTACTCGTATACTGGGAGCTGGAAACAATAGAGAACATTTTATATCATTGTCACTGCTTAAGCTCTTGACAAAACGGGTCAGGTAAGCTAAGCATGATTATAGTATTATAGTGTTTGTTGGTCGTCTGGTGGTGGAGGACGTTTCGCCACTCTCGTAGCCACCATTTTGACAAACTCCATGTTGTAGAGGTAATTCTCTGTTGTCTTGTATAGATCCTGAATATTTGTAGTAAATATTTGTAATTAGGTGGTTATTAATTGAGTATGAGACACATAGAGAATGTTGCTGAACCAGCAGCGAGCTACATCTTTGACCCCGTAGTCATTTACTAAGGTCAATCTGTAATTATAAAAAGTGTTACATAAATTAGACTCTATGTCATGTACTGCTCACGCGCTATTTTGTTTTGGAGTGCTAAACAAGGCGGGGCAAAAGTACTTCCGAAGAGTATGAAGAAGGATGCCTGACGTCTGATAAAGGGACATTCCTAGTTCTATAATACCACCAGGTCCTCAGAGTATCAGAGTCTAAATTCACCCTGTCTTCACCAGCAGCTTTATCAGACTGTCCTGAATTTCCAATAACAATCACTAGAGGAACTAGAACTTCACTCGAACTTGACTGATGGTGTGAAATTTCTGATCAGAACCTCGAGTTGTTCTATAAGTCCTATAAAAACCACCAGGGATCAAGAAGTACCAGCTAGAGGAGCTTCACTGGCCCAACTCAATCGCCAGCAGCGCACAAAGCCCGCTCACGGAGACCAGGTCCAGGACGTGGTGTAACACCGCGCAGACATGCTGATGCTGTACCGTGTTCGAGGGTCGCACGACGGTGTGCACGCTGACGGGCACGGGGTAGGCCTGCGTGACGTGCCCGAAGCTGCGCTTGTCTCGAGCTGGGGATGGCGAGCTTGTAGCCAGCGTCGTGTATGCCAGGACTACAAGCTGGAAAGGATAAAGGAAAACGTTAAAATACAGTTCACGATTACGGATCAAGGATTTATGTATGTGTATTGTAATGCATATGTGTGTATGTATATTGTTAATATATATATATCAAACTTATTGACTTTTGTCTCGTTTTATGTTTTTAGACACGGCTTTTTATGATCCTGCCCCAACTGCTAGTTTCTGTTTGGCCCTATGGTTGACTGGTAGAGAATGCCTTATGGCATTAAGTCCGCCATTTGTACTTTTACTTTTGTATTTTGTGCAATAAAGTTTAAATAAATAAATGAATAAGAATGACGTGACGAGTTTCAAACTGGCATGGAGTGGAAGCTGGGATTATTCCGGCGACAGTAGCGATACCAGTCGTGTTATTAAAATAAAATAAAATAAAATATAATGGATTATTTTATGAAACATGTAATGTCTCATTTATTTTAATGTGGGTACACCACAATTTTTAGGATTCCATAGTCAACTACCCTTATAGTTTCGCCATGTCTGTCTGTCCGTCCGTCCGTCCGTCCGTCCGCGGCTTAGCTCCGTGATCATTAGTACTAGAAAGCTGAAATTTGGTATGAGTATGTGTATGTATAACGCCGACAGAACGGTAAAATAAATTTTTTTTTTTTTTTTTACGTGTACCTCGAACACCTAAAGTGGGGGTGGTTTTTTCTTTCTTTTCAACACTGGTGTGTGGGATGTCGTTGAATAGGTCTTGTAAAAATAATAGGGGTCTTCAAACATTACTTTTTTATAAAGTCAGTAGTTTTGTAAATATTCGCTCCGAAAATAAAAAAAATAGTGTCCCCCCCCCCCTCTAACTTTTCAACCACGGGTCAAAAAATTATGGAAAAATTAATGAAAATGAGGCCTTATAAGTACTTTCAATGAAAACTATATTGATCAAAATCGGTTTATCCGTTTTTGAGTTATCGCAAAATTTCATAATTTTCTTTAAAAGGACGTAAGTTGACTTCCAGAAGGTAATAAGTAATTACAGTTACATTGGCGTTTACGACCTTTTTATAGAACTTGAAATCTTTCTCGTAATTTAAACCTAGCCTGTCTATTGTGAAGGATGGGCAACTACGGAACCCTACACTGAGCGTGGCCCGACATGCTCTTGGCCGGTTTTTTGATATTTCATAAAGAGTAGCTGATTTGAGCTGTCATCAAATACCGTATTAGGTATAATGGATGTTGCTTTCTCATATGGTTGGTTGGTATTAATGGGAATGTGTCTTAAATTAAACTTCAATCTAGCAAGAACTTTCAGTTAGCCAATTTGGTATTTGAAAATAAACGTTAAATTTCTATCAATGCATCGTTAAAGCATTTTGAGGATTCACAGCTATTTATATTGTTATATTTTTAGGTTGGTTAATAGCATTGATATTTCTATAGGCTTATACATAGCATTTATTAAAACATACCTGTTTTATAAGATATTGTTAAATAATTATTGGTAATAATTAATCACTGTTCACTACATGAGAGAACAATATTACACAAATCGAAGTGATTTAAGTCTAAATGAATATGTTTTATTGAATGAACTTCATAAGATAAAACAATTTAAACGGATTATATCGCGTACATACATATATTAATTATTTGAGCCTCCCTGACGTCTCGGTACCTTTACAGACACCGTTGATTGTTTTATTTAAATGTGTGACAGTCGCGAAAACCGAAGAAAATTATTCATTAGATAATATAAATAAAATAAGATTTTTGCTATGATTATTGGACGATACACCTTAAGTGTATAAAAGAAACATAAAAATACGGTCACGATATAGGAATAAATATTTGTACCTAATCATTAGTCTTCTGACATGTTTGTAAACATTTGCCGGGATTCGAACCCGGGACATCCTAAGAAGGTAATACCTCTTAATATACACTACCAACACGAAGACTTACTAAGCTAAACCTGTCCAGAATTCAGCTCTTGCCAAGTGGCCAAGATAAGGCTAAGCTAAAGCACAGAATACTTAATAGGCTAAAGTATAGACTGGCGTAAAGCGCCTACTCTTACTAAACGAGCAACGTACCAGGGTCTTCATTTTGCTGTCAGCTTGGTTCAGGTGTCTGTCCTCCATGAGGTTCACTTCCGACTGAACACGACCTTGCGCGGATCCTTTATATATGGAAATGCGAATCAGCGCATGCACGTCAGAGTGATAAACACCAGCAGAACAGGATTTGGGCGGCGGATAACAATAAAATAAATCCTGTAACTTAGATGCTGTTCAATTTAGTAGAGCCGTTACTTATCACGTTTCATGGAAATGGTAATGTTTGGGTAAGTATAAGTAATGGAAACGGGGTGGTAATAAAAGTTTGCCACATTGTTTTCAATTTGTTTACTTTAGGTAGGTAAAGAAATAAAGGTGCAAAGTTAAATATAATTGACTGAGCGAACAAAGCGTCCAGTCCAGATGTTCGTTTGTCCCGATTTCCTGCTGTTATCGCCTAGAGGTCGTATTGCCTAACCGATTTAGTTTTCTTTTTTTTATAGCCAAACCTTTGGCCTCGATTGCAACTGATGTTAAGTGACAATAAGGCCTAAGATGAACTATGCTTCGACTTGAAGAAAAGGGAGGGGGGTTGAAAACATATGTATTTTTATGTGAAGCAGTTCGAAATAAACTCGTGAGGTTTACAGCTCTAGGAGCCAAGTGGTTACCTAGTTAGACTCTCACCTCATGCTGTACTTACCTACTTTGGTTCTTTATTAGTGATGTCAATCATCCCCGTTGCAATATCATATCTGCCAATGCTTTGTTTTCTAAATAGACGGCAAGCAATCCCTCGTCTATCCTCCAGCATCCATCTACCTCATGCGCCGCACCTAATTCTATTCACCTCTGTGTTTACGATGGATCTGGTAAACAAACTGATCCATTTTGTATAAACCAGGAGTTGCTTCTTTAAAAAATGCATGGGTAAATTTTAATTTGAAAGAAACGTTAAATAAGAGTCATCTGTCATTATTTTTAACTACAGACTAACATTTTCTGGCATTCGAGCTAATATTATAAAGGCGAAAGTTTGTTACTTCTTCACGCTCAAACGGCTGGACCAATTTTGATAATTTTTAGGGTTCCGTACCCAAAGGGTGAAAACGGGACCCTATTACTGAGACTTCGCCGTCCGTCCGTCCGTCCGTCCGTCCGTCCGTCCGTCCGTCCGTCCGTCCGTCCGTCCGTCCGTCCGTCCGTCCGTCCGTCCGTCTGTCACCAGGCTGTATCTCAACAACGGTGATAGCTAGACAGTTGAAATTTTCACAGATGATGTATTTCTATTGCCGCTATAACAACAAATATTAAAAACAAAATAAAATAAATATTTAAGGGGGGCTCCCATACAACAAACTTGTTATAGATTATATATATGTATAGGTACGGAACCCTTCATGCGCGAGTCGGACTCGCACTTGCCCAATTTTTTATGAAGGTAGCTAACACCCTGGATTACCACATAGGCTACTTTATCCCGACATAACGTAGTGATCCCGTGGGATAATCGGGTAACACCGCGCGGAGCAGCTAAATATTACAATCATAATTTTGTACATTTCGGGGGTTCATGGAAAATATTGTGTACCTACTTCAATTTGAATGTAACGGTTAGAAGCGGACTCGGCTATCGGACTGACTGGGTAACAAACAGTGCACTTTACTAACTCCATTTTTTTTTGCGTCTGCTACCTTTAGGTACTACTATCTAGTCACCATGTGCCCGGACCAGCAGGCATTAAGGAAAGTGCACTTTGAATAGTCCGCAAATGGTTGCATGTGATTTATACTTCTGGAATGTTCAAAGACAAAGATAAAAATATATAATTTTAAGGCTATTTCTGTCGATATGATACGGTATTTCTCGTTCTGTCCCCCCATTTCGACCGGTAACTGTCGAGCCTGCCTCAATTAGGCGTCTGGTATTTATAACTGTGATTAACGTCCCAGTTTTTGACGCAAATCCAATTTCTAGTTTTTGCGGGAAATTCGAGTCGTAGTGACGCATTTACGATGTCCTGATTTTGATCAAAATTGTTTTAATTATTTGACTACAGCACAGCACAGTGAAAGCAGATTAAAGTATGGCACTAGCTCTACTGATTCGTGTTAACACTAGCAGAAAAAAATAAGAAAATCTACACTGTCTTTCTTATCTTATGTCAAGACAAGACTTGGAGAATAAGTGCAGAAAATTTTATTTTTTGGCGCATACAAAAATAAATCCTTGAAGCATTTGTTTAGTTCAGGTATAACCTTAAGTTTGTTAAACTTTCTTGTAATGCTTTTTGCGAAGCCTTTCGAGGTAGAAATTTAACCAATTCCAATAAATTTACTCTTATCTAAGAATTCTATGAGGTAAGTTAAGGCATAATAATAGGACAGTATAATAAAAATATCTATTATATTCATACCTGTGCTAACTCAGGGCACAGATACTAAAGTGATGTAGCAAACAATTTTATCGACAAACAAATATATCGATGTTACTGTCAACATCAACATCTAAATTGTATTACTCTAGCATATGAATGGCACTGACAGTAAATTCTTATTTTGATTGGACTTACTCGATATCAGACAAGATATATATCGAACCTTTTTATAGTAATCGAGAATTTTCGAGGGGACAAAATATTAATATAAATCGACATGTTTTTTTAATCTAAATCAAATCCCTAGAACGTGCCCCGAGTTAGCTCAGCTATGATTATATTATTCTTTGTATTTCTATGTCACTCGAATCATAACTTTGTTAGTTTAAAATTAATAAATTGGAAGTGCATTCTTAATAAAATTGTCGTTATTAATAAAGATTCGGTTCTCGCGCTAACATTCCACTTAAATGGACCCAAAGTCCCGCCCGTCCTTGCGTCACAGATTAAATAAAAAGATACACAATATGTTTATATCGATTCCAAAATTAGACGCTCTGTTTACGAACGCGGAATTTTTTGCGGTTGAGTGACCGATTTATCTCTATGGATGGAGTTATTTTTCTATGGAAATGGCGAACGGGGTAACCGTTACTTAAAAAATTTGAATGGCAATTGCAATTCATCAATGATAAGTTTTTGTCTTTTATTAAATACTTTGGAAATGTACTAATCATAATATGCAAAAAAAAGCTGATGTAGTGAACACGTTAATCACATAAAAGCTTTGTGTAATTAATTTTACTGTCATTGACAAATAGCAGTTATGATAAAAATAGAATTGACTAAGACTCATGACATGAGTGTGTAGAGAAGAGGTGATAGGTATACACAGTATATTATGTATTTGCACCTTTGGAAGTTTTATGAGGTGAATTAGGGCATGTCCCCAAGAGAGGTCAGAAGGAGCACTTATGGTTCGATATTTTATGACTGCGTTTTCGTCATTTTTTTTGCTCTCTGCTCAGATGTTTTTATTTATAGACGTTAATTTATGCTATATTCAGGTACTATTTTTTAGGGTTCCGTACCCAAAGGGTAAAAACGGGGCCCTATTAATAAATCTCCGCTGTGCGTTGAAATTGAATTTTTGAACCATTTGCTTCTTGCGTGCCTTAGGGTGACGTCTCAGCGCCATCTACCATAAAGATTCAGGTATCATCGTCTCAAATTATGTTGAGAATCGATATTAAAGATGTGCTACACCTAAACTAATCACTAATTATCTTTTATTAAACCAGTAATCTAACGTCTGCTAACGTAAACCGAATGTTTACAATGAAACGAGAAATTGAAAAATTGAATGATTCAAGCGGGGTAGACGTTTGGTGTATGCTAAGCTTGAATACGCAAAGTTTTAACAAAAAATAATATTGTTCGACTGACCTAAAGTTGAAAAGTAACAAGCTGCATCGGTTCGTCCAACATCAGGACTAAAATAACAAAGTATAGGACCAAGGTTCGATCTATACGCACCCTTAGAGATTGTTTCAATACTTTCAATTTGTGCAAGAATGGCAATCGCCAGCAAATGGCAGTCCGATGTCGACCTTCGCGCCCTTGGGCCCTCAAATGCCAACCGGCGACCTCAGGATCCGAGCCGCGGCGAGGCACGTAAGCACAATGCCTGTCCTAGGCTATAATTACGCGGTGGGAACCAAATACATTAGCTTGTTAGAATAGGCTTAGCTTTTGTTTCACTGTTTGTATAATGATGCGAAACTGCTGTGAAAATGAATACCTGTGTGAGCCTAAGTCTACAAACATTGAATAAAATGACAACTGAAAATTACTATGTATCTTCTCTTCTCGATTAGGGTATTGCGGTCATGTGTTCGTGATGTTTCGTATATCTATCGATGTAACCGATTTTTGTTACTTGAAATACATTTATTTATTTCATCGTATGGGATACACAGTGATAATGGACAGCTCGAATACTTAATATTACAAATAAACATTAAGATGTGTTAGCCACTTTATGGCTTCGTCACTGAAGGAGAACAGGGGCCCTATGATGGTTGCGTTTATCACGCGATAAATAAGTGATAAAGCATCCGTCATGCTTTGACATAATGCGAGTGTGAGTGACAGATGCTTTGTCACTTATTTATCACGTGATAAACGCAACCATCATAGGCCCCCAGGTCTTCGGGAGGGCCGCCGGCATAGCGCGTTATGGGGCAGTCGTGGATGATGTGCTGGATGGTTTGTTCTTCGGCTTCACAGAACAGACTTCGCGCTGGTCACGGTCAATACAAACACCACTGCGGGTGGGTGGATTCTCCTGCTCCTTCTCGAAATACATTAAAATGACATACAGGCTGCAATTTAAAAGTAAATAAAGCACATATTTTCAACAGATAAATAGTGGCTTCTGAGTTACGTACACAAATCCCGAGTTATACAATGCAGTCTTATAAAGAGAAGGAATGTAAAATGTGTCTGCTCGCGGAATGGGAGTAATTAGACAAACATGGCGACCCGCCTTTGCAGATTATATCTGGTAATTGACGTAACATGCAACACATACATAAAAATCGTAACACGAAGGCTGGCTGGAAGACATTGCATCCGTTGTATAAGTCTTATGTCTAAGCTGGAGCTATTGCAGGTATATGTATTGTATGTAATTATTTCTTTTATGTACTTTTATTAAAAATAAGTCAGAACTATTTCATCAACTAAGAATTTTTTTTATATTGGTGTTCAAAATCATTAATCGTTAACAATATTACACATCTCAAAACTCCTAAACCACCATAAGGACGAGTGTATTTTCCAACTCGATTTTACCATTCTCGTCTGGTATGCCCAAGATTTACGTTCAATCTTCTATCTCGGAGGATACCTACTCAATTTAAAAAGTTTGAAGTATATTCAAAAGTAAAAGGTATTTTATGTCGAATTTTGTCACTTAAACGAATCTAAGGGAATCGATTTCAGGAAAACTTTTTTCTATCCATTCTCTACATATACGATGAAAGGAAATAAGTACCAATTTTGTTTTTGCTATTGTAATTGATAAAAACAAAAAAAAAATTGTTTATTTCAGTTAAGTTAACACACAATTTGCAGTTTAGGTTGTAAATGTACAATTATAAGATTACCTAGTGACTTAGGCTGCATTTCGTCTGTCAATAGTTACAGCCATAGAATTGACTCACACTGTTTCCCCACCGAATCCGAACACACCCACAGATATCAGGCCATATCTCGGTTAATTCAGTTGTCTATTTCCCGTAATAACACAACACGTGTTGCAAGTGTCAGCACAGACTGAGTTATCAGTCCATTGAATCGTTTCTCGGACTCGTGGCTCAAATTCGATGAGACATGGATCCCGGTAGACTTGTTGACACATGTTAAACTGTATTAAAATAATGTTTATTTCGTATAGTAAGTAAGTAATTAAGTAAGTAAACGATTTATTGTCCACAAAAACAGTATATGACATAGGAAACCTAGATACGTATTTTTCAGTTCATGAAAGTAGAAGATGGCTGAACAAATCGAAATTGAAAATATGATTCAAATTCTGTATTTTGCAATGCTTAAAACGCTGCCCGCCATTGATACCCTTGATAGAGACGTCACCAATCCAGAAAAAAACAACGATACTATTCGCCACCATGCATTTTAGTAGAGTAGTTAGGTAATATCTATATTAATTTCAATGGGAAAGAAAACATCAAAACAGTTACTTCAAATAGAGCGTATCGCAAAAGTAGACATAACTATATACTCATATATGTAGTAGCGAGATCTCGGACATATTATGTCACGATGAACGCCGAATTTAGTTTTAGTATGCAGTGGTCGGAGTGAAAGAAATGGTAACTATAATAGATCCTATGCGCTGTAGACAAGTTATTTGCAAGACATTTGTTTTAAATTTCCCAATGTTCACACTTTATGACACAAAACGTCTTTCCTATTTTCTCGATATTATAGACATAACAAAATAGCACATTTTAAGGTGTTTAATTACACACGTTTTAGTCAAACCAAACTTGTTATTGAAGCGGAAAATTTGAAAATTCAATGATTCAAGCGGGGTTAAACAATCGGCGTTTCCAACGGCTTTCCGGGCTAACGCGGGCGCCTTTACTTATTAGACCACTGATTGAAGCGATGCGAAATTTTCCAAACACAACTGGCACTTTCAGCAAGTGTTACCATGCCTTAGGGTGGCATCGTAGCTCCACCTACCGTATAGATTCTGATTTCATGATGGGCGCCATCGTCTCAAATTATGTTGAGAATCGATAGTAACGGTGTGTTACACCCAAACTGATATTTTTTTTATATAATAAACACGTCATTATGTAGGTATTTTTAATGCCTTAACCAATAACCATTTAACTTTTAAATTTTTTGCTGCAATGCAAACATTTGGTTTACGCTGCTTTAATAATAAAATTGATTAGTTACACTACCTAGTTCTTAGTATCAGTGCCTAGCCTAGACTTAGTCTCCATCGCCTGGCTCCGTGATAAGGGCAGGGCACATACGGCTTGTTACGCAACTGCACCGGCCCGGCCATGTGCGCGCGCGCAGACCACCGACATACTTATGGGCTGCGATTTGGTATCAAACTTTATGTGGACATTTTCATATCAAAAGTTGGTTCGTGGGAATTATAGCTAGTCGTGCAGGCAAGATAACTAGGGTGCGTGTGTATGTACAACTAGGAGTTGCCCAGTTAATGAGGAAATCTATGTAATTCGTACTGCAGTGGATTGTGTTTAATAGTTAAGAGAATAATTGTCCATAAATGAAACAAAATTGGAAGAAAATTGTCTTTTAAATGTTCAGATAGTAAATTAACAGTGGAAACCAACTTTTATTTCTACGTTCCTTAATCCAAGCTGCGCAAGTGCAAATGCATGGGTAATACTCAAAAGTACCGAATTATTTACCTTAAGAGTATATATCACGACTCCTTTTCCCATACTATCAGTTTAAGTTAAGTTTGCACCCGGTAACTGTGGCATCGGATACAAATGAGGTTGAAACTTAACGTAACCGGGTTATTTACATAGTAGTTTCGTTCTCGTCTATTCCCTTCTCCAACACTTAACTAATCTTTGCGATATTTTAGGAACTCAATAAGCAGATTTTAGGTCTGTGTCGAACCGTAACCGCAAGGCGTCTGTTTTTGGCAAAAATTCCGCCGCAAACGGACGCCTAGTACAGAAATTCTATAATAATTTGTCAAATATACCGAAACTATTCGACACAGCCCATTCCCTTTCTAGTCAGTTCCTGTAATTTCGTAAAGATCGGTTAAGTTTTGGAAGAGGAAACAGTCGAGAACCTCGATTTGTGTGAAAAAATTAGTGGTATTTCCTCTTAAGCGTTACAACCTGACAGACGCTGCTGGTGCCGCCGCAGCGGTCGGTCCAGTTATTTTTTATCTGGACCACACACACGCACACACACGTTCAATGCAACAAATGTCTACTTGCACTCCTTCCTAACAGACTGGTTTCGAGGTTCCCGTACTTGATTTGAAACGGAATCATATCGCGCGAGGTGTTACGTGCGATTTGTTATAAACTCTCAAGTGAGATATGTACTTGATGAAAAACGTGGTTTTAGCAAGAATACACGTAGGTAGGTATTAATTTTCGCTAGTGTATACCCCAACATTGAATTGATACCAAAAGTTTTTTTTTTACATCAGACAACTTCACACAAATCGATCTAGTCCCAAATTAAGCTCAAGAAGGCTTGTGTTATGGGTACTAGACGATGATATACGTACTTATATACTTATATACATAGAACAACCATGACCCAAGCACAAATATTCGAGTTCATCACAAAAATATTTGCCCTGGCTGGGATCCGAACCCGGGACCGCCGGCTCAGTAGGCAGGTGTCTACAAACCGAGCCAACAGAGTCGTCAATACACTTGTATACCTGACTGTAGACTTAATTCGTTATTGAGTTACAAGAGTTTGAAAAGTATTTCTTTGCAATGTTGCCATAGAACACTACACACTGAGTGTACTGTCCCCACTAGTCAGTTTTTTGTTAGTTTGTGTAATACCGTTGAGGAAAAAAGGCCCAGCTAAATTCATCCATAATTGGATACATTTGTAAAATTTTAAACCCATAAAACGTGCATCGCTACGCTTACTCTACGCAATAACAGCATTAAGTGCCGGTCGTTACAAACAGTCTGTCATCGTAAATTGCTTACGTCAAGTCCGTGCTGTGAGATTTTTGTCGTCTCTTCACGAGGTGAAATCTGCCCCTGCCATTTTCAGCGTTAGTCGGCGCGTCAAATTTGTCGCTACAGCTCACCCTAATTGCTACCACCATCAACACGTAGCTCTGTAAGGCTGCCTTCCACTGAGCTAAGTTACTAAATAAGCGGCGGCTAAACGAAGCGCAAAAAATGACCAACACCCAGTCACTCGATACAGTTCACTTAATGGCGAAACTGGCTCAAAACGTATTAAGTGGTTTGATTTGATGCTCAATTTGGAGAGCACGATTAAAACTTGCATTCAAAGCCTCATGGTCAAAGACACCCTGTATAGTTTCGTGGTTGCGAACGGAAGATATACGGACATAGTGAGTTGGTTTATAATTTGGTGAGTGAGTTACTGACATGAATTAAAATATATACTTTATTTGAATCACTTACTTGCGAACGATACACCTCATAAAGAACCTTCTGTAGTTCTTTATTTAGTGGTGCTAGTGGATAACTGGGCATGCTCTACCTAAACAAGCACTTATTGACTCTAGGCATTACTGACAGTCCTCTTTGCAGAGCCTGCATGGAGGCCGAAGAGACAGCCGCCCATCATTCTGGAATGTCCTGATGTGGCAAACACCGGGCATGACCGAGGTCACTCCCAAAAGTCGCCGGCAACATCAAGAGACTGATAGGCTTTCTGGTAGAGTTGGGTTGGCAAGAGTAGTGCCAGCAAAATAGGCGCATTGTAAGACGTCGATTTGCGGAAAACTGGCCGCGATAACTTATAACCTATATAGTGGTACCAGTGGAGAAGCAGCCTAAGCCCACGGTACAAATATGCGCGCTTCAATTAGGACCAGTATGTAGTTAGTAAGCTATAATCTGCAGCCATTTCGGCGGACGCAGAATGCTAATGAGTGGACGAATAAGCCGATGCTATATCCTGAAGAATGCAAGACGATTCGAGTTTGGCGATAGAGAGCCTGATTCTGGTAGACATTCTCTTTGATAATTAACCTAAATTGTGTGTCTTACACTATATTATCTCACATTATATTAAATCAAACTAAAAACTTCTTTGGGACGGCTTACAGCATAAAAATAATCACACGTAAACATATACATATACAATATTGAACTTCATATGTTGATTATAGTTTTTTGTGGAAATACCAGATTTCTTATTAGTATATCGATACAAATTAAAGTGTGAAGAAAAAACCTTTTTACATATAAAAGACTCTCTGTCTTTAACATATTAAAGCACATATCTACCTCTACTTTACCGGACTTTGCTCCAAACTCTGAGCTATCGTACCGCTTTGAAAATCCGCTTTTTTATAAAAACCCTCTGTACTTATGTTTCATGTTTTAAAATTGTAATACATAAAACAATTAAAATAATTCTCAATTATCGACATGTTCGGAAACTATTCACAGTTCTATTGCAGTTCAGCCGCAGTTATCCCAGAATGAGCCAGCTAATATTTCGCATAGATTTGTCAACGTTTCCGCCCCCTTGTAAACGCGTCTGTGCGTTTACTGCCCGCTCATGCTCTTGCGCCGGTCACGTAGCATTAACTATTACACCGATGTATGGTTAAAGGTTTCGATTTCCGCGTCTATATTTAAATACAGCGCCTTCGTTGGACGAGGCATTGCGATATACCCAATTTAGCAATATCTTGGCGTAATAATGGGATATAGATTTTTTGCTTTTCGATTAACTGCCCAATTGCCCATCTTTCCTTATCGTCTGTTTACGGTAAGTTTGCACCTGGTTACTATGGCGGTATGGCGTCGCATACAAATGAGGTTTTCTCCTCCAAAACTTAACGCGGCCAGCCGTTTCAACGTGATGGGGGGTAAAGAAATTGTTAACAAGGCGCTGCGCTGATTGGCTTGGCTCCTTGTTACCCGTACATAAGCAAGTCACATAACTAACACGAGTTGGCATAGGATGCATCGCGCTGTTAAGATTATTACTGATTGACCTGTCTCCATGGAAAACTGATTATTTATAAAATTTTAGATTTTTATGTTCGCTCCTGTCATTTCTCCTTTAGCGATATCATTCACATTTTTGATATTTGCACTTATTATAAGAGTATATCAATACTCTTAACCTGTATCATTACTAACTTACTAACGATATTTTGAATAAGTAGAGCTTACTGCTAAGTAGACATAGTGACGATACGTCTGATAGACAGACCACCTTGAAGTCCGTATCGTATCGTGTCCATTCCTCTCGCTTTCGTGTGTTAACCTTTTATCAAAGTCAAGTTTGGGTTACGAACTTTACTTGTGTTAAATAAAATCAAAGCGGCAACAAGATGACAGTGAGTGCTGATTAAGACTATAAAATCGGAATTAATTATGATAAAAAAATAACTGGAGGGAGTGGTGCGGCTTAATGCAAAATGAGGTATAAATTCATCTGATAGTATATTTCTGCATTTATGTGTAAGTATGTGTAAGTATAGGTACTTCAATGAGTGGTTTTGTTTCACATCCAAGTTAACTTATTTACGTACTGGGTCCCTAAAAGTGCGTTTCTTAAAATATTTGTACAAAATTAAGACTTCAATTAAAGTTTAATTATTATTTTCCTATTTCGTTACCAATTATTACATGAGTAAGTTTTTATACCCTGTACACTAATAGGTAAGTAAATATTTTTTTGTAATTTTATATCAGTTATGGCTGTAGGTACTTGATTATAAAGGCTCTGTTATGCTTATACTTTTGAATTATATGTACTTAATCAGAAATCAATGTACCGGAAATAACGCAGAAATTTGGTGGCAATTATAAAAATATAATTGATCATTAATTAACGTCTTAATTTTGTATTTTTTTTTTTTGAGAAATGCTTAATTGTCTGATATGATCTAATGCAGTGAACGAGTTAAATTTGGTCCAATAGGTTTAGGGATGTTTAGGTAGGAACCCTGGACAAACAAACACGACTGAGAATTTTTTTTTAGTATAATCTGTGGTAGTACAAACCCATCAAAACGTATATTTTATACCATCTTTGGATGTCCAGCTATTCTCGTACCAAAATTACCAAATCCGTTCAGTGTTTTGGCGTGACGAGAGGGCAAAGAAACTGACCAACAGTTGTTGACATGTTGCTGCACGACTGCCGCCTTGAGCGCATACAAACAGGCTATCCTGCATCGCACTATCAAGATTTTTCCTTAAATCATGAGTCCTCTCCGTAGAAAACTAATTTTCAATACAGAATTTAAGAATTTGACGACGCGGTTGGCGCAATGATTAAGCAGCTGCCTATAGGTACTGAGCCGACGGTCCTGGGTTCGAATCCCGGCAAGGGCTAATATTTGTGTGATGAACTCGAATATTTGTGCCTGGGTCATGGATGTTATTTGTATTTACGTATGTATTTATCTATATAATATATGTTTATCGTCGTATTGTGTCCATAACACAAGCCTACTAAAGCTAACTGTGGGACTAGATCGATTTGTGTGAGGTTGTCCGATATTTATTATCCCTTTATTTATATCCGATCTTAGGCTAGATTGTACAATATATTATGTACTTAAGTACATATATAAAAAGTAAAATACTATTATTATAATAGTATGAATATTTTCGCATCCAGTTTCGGATGGCACGCTTATCAGAAGCACGGCAAACAGCTTGTGTCTATTCATAGCTAAGTTATTCCACTATTTTATGTTTATTACACTTCGGCAATAGTAGTAGAACCGCTAGCCAGTGACTCATGAATATAATATAGCTGTATGATAATGTTATATGTATACTAGTCTACCATTAAAAAGCCAATTTAATCACGTTGTTTGGTTCGTGTTACAAATACCAAACCTTCTTTATCCATTATATTCAGTATTAGTTATACATTGTCAACAAGTCAGCAATTAACATAATTTATCAAGTAAAATATATTAATTCATATTAGAGTTAGGGATTAGATTCATTATATGAGATACAAAGTTACTAAGTAGGGTCAATTTCATCTAAAAATTCATTAATTGAATAATATGCCTTTCTAAGTAGCAATAAATTTAATGTTAGGCACAAAATATTAGTAAGTTTGCCTAATTTGTCTTTAACTGAGTAAACTCTTTGACTTATTTGAAATGCAAGATTTACCGAGGTTGTCTGGAAGAGATCGCTCTTTAGCGATAAGACCGCCTGTTGTTACCCTATAGAATAGAATAGAATAGAATACTCTTTTCTCAAACATGCAATGAAATATTGTCTTTGCGTTCCTTATAATAGGCTCGGAAGTATCGGTTTTTGGGCGCAACAACTCGAGAGGACTGTAAAGGGATTTCATACTGCTTTTCAGGCCTAGGCCTGCAAAGTAACTTTTTTTTTGTTTCAACAACAAGGTCATTCAGACAGCTGGCTGGTTTGACAAAAAGCAGGTTTTGTTTTTAAAGGTTGGTTGTTAGACACTTGTGGAAAAAAAATTCAAGATGGCGACTTTTTATTTTTCAAAATTTCAAATTGGTGCTAGGCGGCTAAAACTCGGTATCGGGGGGCTCTCGGGGCTCAAAAATATGAATCTGAAATCTTGTCCGAAAATTCGGTCAAATTCGGAAAATGTCGAAAAAAAACGATTTGTATGGAGAAAATTTCAAATTGGTCCTAGGAGGCTGAAATTCGGTATCCGGGGGTTTTTGGGGCTCCTGAGTCAGAATCTGAAATCGGATTTTTTAAATTCAGTCAAATTCGGTATCGGGGGGCTCTCGGGGCTCAAAAATATGAATCTGAAATCTTGTCCGAAAATTCGGTCAAATTCGGAAAATATCGAAAAAAAAAACGATTTGTATGGAGAAAATTTCAAATTGGTCCTAAGAGGCTGAAATTCGGTATCCGGGGGTTTTTGGGGCTCCTGAGTCAGAATCTGAAATCGGATTTTTAAAATTCGGTCAAATTCGGAAAATATCGGACAAACAATATTAAGTGTTATTCTTTGAAGTATATTTTTTATTTCATTGTATGTTTGAGAAAAGCACTATACATGCCTCGTCGTGAAAACGGATTCCCGGCCTCGTATCACTATCCGGCCTCGCTCGCACGCTCGCTCGGCCGTATATACCTACTTGGCCGGAAATCCTCATTTTCCCGGCCTCTGATGTAATGTACTATTATTGCACACCTCAAGAAGAAAGAAATACAAATACAGATGACACTTAACATTACAATAGAGGCAAACAATACCCTATTTATTTAACGTTGCTTTATTTCTTTGTTATTAATCTTTTTCACGTGTTGCACAATAAATAATATTATTATTATTACCGAAGAATCTTGTCTTAAGAAACTTTTTGAACGCCAAGCAATACCGATGAACGATAGTGATTCACCGTGCCCTGACACCCACACTCCACAGCAAAAATAGAATCATTATTGACACATTTCAAATTTCCAAATGAGTGTTATGTTTAAACTAATTTCATTACTTTAGTGATTACAGAACCCAAAACTATTATTTTTATTTGGTCGTGCCGACTAGTTTTGAAAATATAAAAAAGGTGAAAGCTACACAGCGGCTAAAAATCAACACTCAAATGACGTCCGAAAAATTGACAGCAACCTAGAAAAAGAACAGTGGTACAATTTCCATACAAAATCCGTATTATTTTAATAGTCTGACTGAATGTATGATTTACTGCGCTGTGACCATTACCTACTCGGGCCCATATTCAAAACCCCGAGAGCTTTCAACTCGAGCTCTCCAACCGCTTCGCTTGTCTGGAAAACTTTGCCTCAGTGGACGAGATCAACGACGGGCTAGTGGAAACTGTTCACACGGTAGGGTCGAAGTTTTTCAGACCCCGCCGTAAAGATAGACCTCAGAAATTGTCTGATCGAACCTTAAACCTCATGGCTGAACGACGCTCGCTACAGTTGCAGTCTCCCGATGACGCGAGGTCATATAGGCAGCTTAATAGACGTATATCGAAGTCCTTGCGACATGATCTGCGGCTCTTTAATACGAACCGTGTTAAAGAGACCATTGAGCAGAACAAAGGCTCCAAAGTGTTCGCAAAGGACAAGTCTATTGGACAAAGCCAGCTGACCAAGCTGAAACGGGAAGATGGCAGCATAGCGTCGACCAAAGCAGAGGTTCTAGGCGAGATCGAGAGGTTCTATGGTCAGTTATACACTTCAGTCGCTAAGCCCGTTGACAGCTTGGTAGGCGATCCAAGAGCCAAGCTGTCCCGACAATATACCGAAGACATCCCGGACATCAGTCTGTACGAGATTAGGATGGCCCTGAAGCAGCTTAAGAACAACAAGGCGCCGGGCGAAGACGGAATCACCTCAGAGCTTCTGAGAGTGGGTGGAACACCGGTACTTAAGGTCCTCCAGAAGCTCTTTAATTCCGTCTTGTCCGAGGGCAAAACGCCTGAAGCATGGAATAGAGGCGAGGTGGTACTGTTCTTCAAGAAAGGTGATAACAGCCTATTGAAGAACTACAGGCCCATCACGCTTCTAAGCCATGTTTATAAGTTGTTTTCAAGGGTCATCACGAACCGTCTCGAACATAGACTTGATGACTTCCAGCCTCCCGAACAAGCCGGTTTCCGAAGAAGCTATAGTACCATAGACCACATACATACGCTACGGCAAGTTATACAGAAGACTGAAGAGTATAACTTGCCATTATGCTTAGCGTTTGTGGACTATGAGAAAGCCTTCGATTCGGTGGAAACATGGGCGGTGCTCGAGTCACTTCAGCGATGCCATATTGACTATCGGTACATTGAAGTGTTGAAGTGTTTGTATAGTAACGCCACCATGTCGGTCCGAGTTCAGGAGCAGAGCACAAAGGCCATTCCATTGAGAAGAGGCGTAAGACAGGGGGACGTTATTTCCCCGAAACTGTTTACGGCCGTTATGGAAGACGCCTTCAAGCTCCTGGAATGGCAAGGACTTGGCATCAACATCAATGGCGAATACATCACTCACCTTCGGTTTGCCGACGACATCGTAGTCATGGCAAAGTCGATGGAGGAACTCAGCATGATGCTCGATGACCTCAATCGAGTTTCTCAACGGGTGGGCTTAAAAATGAACATGGACAAGACGAAACTCATGTCAAATGCCAAGGTTGTGCCCATCCCAGTCTCTGTTGAAAACTCGGTACTCGAAGTTGTTGACTCATACATCTACCTAGGACAAGTGGTCCAATTAGGTAGGTCCAACTTCGAGAAAGAGGTCAACCGCCGAATCCAACTCGGCTGGGCAGCGTTCGGGAAACTACGCAATGTCTTTTCGTCCGACATACCTCAGTGTCTCAAGACGAAAGTCTTCAACCAATGTGTGTTACCAGTAATGACTTACGGCACCGAAACGTGGTCTTTCACTATCGGCCTCATCTCAAAGCTCAAAGTCGCTCAACAAGCAATGGAGAGGGCTATGCTCGGGGTGTCTCTACGTGATCGAATCAGAAATGAGGAAATCCGTAGACGAACTAAAGTGACCGATATAGCTCACCGGATTAGCAAGTTGAAGTGGCAATGGGCAGGCCACATAGCACGCAGAGCAGATGGCCGATGGGGCCGAAAAGTGCTCGAGTGGAGACCTCGGACCAGCAAGCGCAGCGTAGGACGTCCACCTACAAGATGGACAGATGACCTTATAAAGGTCGCCGGAAGGCGCTGGATGCAGGTCGCTTCCAACCGGTATATATGGAAGTCCAAAGGGGAGGCCTATGTTCAGCAGTGGACGTCCTATGGCTGAGATGATGATGATGATGATGATGACCATTACGTGTCGCCTACGCTCTTTTATATTATATTTACGAAAATGTAAAAATGAGGTAATATTCTTTTTTTATTTTCTATCTGATTATATAATTGCTCCAAAATCAACAGGGATTAAAAAATACTTGCAGTGGTACGAACTTTTTGATCATTGAAACTTGGATGGTCGATTGACGACTTTGGTGTCTGCATAACAATTTTCCGATATCATGATCGTGATACGACGTTCTGTGGCGTTCAATAGCTTGAGAGATAAAATCACGCCGATCATTTTTTTCATACAAATCGAGGTTTCATTCTCGTCTGTTTCCTCCTCCAAAACTTTTAACCAATCTTTACGAAATTTAGGATCTGAATGTTCTGTGTGGCACCATCATTTTTGCACCGTTATTATAGCATTTGTAGGCGTCTGTTTTTAACCAAAATTTCGCCGTAAACAGACGCCAAGTACGCCTCACAGAACATTTCCTTCTCATTCAGGTCCTAAAATTTCGTAAAGATTGGTTAGGTAAGTTTTGGAGGATGAAATAGACAAGAACGGACCGTCAATTTGTACTAGTATAACTCGGTTACGTTAAGTTTGGACCTCATTTTAGTATTTTGTGTACCTACGAGTTTTGGTTGAATCGATTTAGTTTTCGACGTCGCAAAGGAATGTTTTCGAATTTTGGACGTTGTTTACTAAAGTCGTTGCTAAAAATATAAAAGTACATACCATACATATAAAAGTAAATATAAGAAGTACCGACGACTAAACAGTACACGCAGGTCCACCTTGAGCCAGAAGGCGGCTAATCATATTTATGAATCAAGCTTTTCCCATACAAAGTTAGTTTTGCAATTTTCCGGTGGGCCGTTTCCGGTTGCAACACGTTTCCGCTGCCGTTACCCAACTACTGTGTAATTGGTCGCGAGGCGTCGGGTGGACTGATTCCTACCTACTTGCCTAATTTGAACGTCAAGTGATAGCTAGGGTAGGTACATATTGGAAACGGGTAAGAAAAACCAAAAAATGGTACACTGCTTTGGTTGTCGCAATTCTTTAATTGTGTAGGCGAAACGTGAGCCTTAAGGGATATTGGCGGAGTTTGGAGCACGGCTTTTCATTTTACGTCCTGGGTCAATGATTTTGTAACTTGTTTTGATTTTGTACTTTACGTACGATATTCGAAAACCACCGAATAAAAAAAAAATTGATTTAAACTAAAAAAAACTATTTAAACTGATTGTAACGCGTATATTAATATTGATTTAAACTTACACAATTTTAACACATTATTAAAGTGAAAAAAAAAGTAGTGCCGTTCGCACTCAAAATGCCATATTGCTCGTAAAAGTAGAAGCTGTTCTATTCTTCTGAAAAAGGAATATGGATAATTGAGATTATGGATTGTTAAGAAAATATTTGTGTAACTCAAAATAGGATTTTAAGCCTAACACAACCATAGAAAAGTATAGATTAATAATGCCATAATATTAATTCCATACCCTGTTACTTACAAATACAACATATATACTCTCTGTCTAGCGATTAATTAGTAATATATGTTATTAAACTTTCTGTGCACACACTGTTTAGAATTATAGTCCAGACCTAGACGATAAGCAACAATTTGTGTGTAGGTAATTGACTGTAATTTGTTGTGTGAGCCTAATAAATAAATAAATAAATAAATCAAATAAATTGAGTACAACATCCCCCATAGTACGAGTACCTACTGAATTTAAACGAAACTGCGGCGATAAGTTACGGTAAATAAACATTGCTGCGTTGGGCTATATATTTAAGTTTAATTTATTGATTACATGTGTACAAACCGTGACAGTATGAAGTATAAGTTCTCGCTACTGAATTTTTGCTCGTTGAGTCAAAGTTTTAGCCGGCTGACAGCCGAAGGTACTTATTTTTTCATGCACTGTGTTTGATTGGCAGGCAGACAGTCTAGACCAATAACTAACCAGTTTTTGCGTTTTCCTAAATGGGCCCGGTATTGAGTAATTTCATATGTGTAGGTACATGTAGTAGTAGGTATATTAGTGCGTGCAAAATCCGAGTAGCTTGTTTGCCTTTTCCTGTAATAAAACTAAAAAAGTGATTACTAGAATTCGCTAATTTTTCCTCAAACTTTTATTGATTTAAATCAGTTACGTGCTTAGTTTCTTGCTGCGTTTCTTTCCAGATGTTATATTTCCGTAGCGGTAGTATGTACTTTTAAATCTAAATTGTAAAAGTAAATAGTGACCTATTAGCAGACTGAATTCTGATGCCGAATATGCAAATGACATCAAGAGTGTTAAACGTTTCTTGTGAGCATAATTATCATTACTCTAGTTATATTTAATTGACTTTTCCTTAATAAAGTATTATTCAATTCTTGGATATCGCACAAGATCCGCAGTTAGGTAATATTCTACAAATAGCAAGTTCAATCAATCTTCGCCGTAAATTCTTGTTTTTGTGGCACCATAGCTATAATTCAAGGTAATATATATATTACGGCTGGACATATATGTCCAGCCGTTTGAAGATCACTTACTATAGCTTTTATCTGCGTATGTCGAGATATTTTGTGTATCATTTTATCAATGGGAAGTTTTATTTTTCTCTTATCCCAGTCTCCCCTTTCGGCCATCTGACGAAATGTTCAAATGTGGAACTCTTTGCTGGCATATGTGTTTTCTCCTTCTTAAATACAACATGGGACCCTTCAAACGAAGAGTGAATAAGCATCCCTCGGGCCAGCATGGCAGATTGACAAAGAACCGTTGGTTGCCATTGCGACTTGGGCTACCCTTTTTGCTAACCATCAGACGAAGTGGAGCCACTCTCTTGCGCCAATAGAAAAAAAATATCCTCGGAAATTTACGTAAGGAAAAACATTAATAATTTTTTACATTATTTATTGAATAAGACAGCGAAGACTTAATTTGGCACTAACACTCGACGACACCTTAACATAGGAGCTGCGCGCGGCGGGGCACCGTTGGCAACGTTGGCACTAATGCCAACCATGGCCCAGGCCCAGCAGTGGGGCGCCGTAGCCCACGTGACCGAGGCCTATAGGGGCCGCGACGCTATGGCTGGAAATAAAAAAATAAGTTTTGTAAACTTCTCTTCTAAAACAAGCTTCGTACCAAAACATACTAATCGTTAATTGAATAATTTAGACATCAACGCAATCACTCGGGTAGGTACTTGAAGTAAGCAAAATGTAACTCCAACGGATTCATGAATGTCAGAGCCGACCTACCTACTACCATGAGGTCAGCGTAGGTAGGTGCAGAGCAGAAACCAAAGATATATATTATTTGCTAAAAAACATTGTATATTGTTAAATGGTTTAGTTAAAGAAATAATTTAAAGTATACCGTCTGTAACCTGTAACAGGGGCAATAGATTATCACATAGATTCTACCCTTCAAACTAGCGTTTGTTTGGCAAGTTTTAAAATAACTTGTTTTTAATAATGGTGGCCCCGACTAGGGGGACAAATGACCTAGTTAGGATCGCAGGGAGTCGATGGGAGGGCCTATATTCAGCAGTGGAAGTCTGTGGCTGATATATATAGATAAAAACTTGTACATATGTATTTATTTGATATTTAGTAGAGTGATAGTTATGTCAAAGCTAAAGAGATTGCAATGTTGGACAATAATAAAGATGAACATCTGAAAACCGTCTTTTCTTGAAGTTGCTGAACAAATGTTGTTCAGTTTGAAGAGTAGAATTTATGGTTTAATTTTATGTTCCTTTAACAGGCCACACTCGGTATACGCATATGGTTAGGTATTATACACAGATATACGTGGTTGTTAAGCGTAATTAGAAATAAACACAATGCGTATTGTGATTTTGGCGCGTGTGAAGACAAACTTTTCAATAGAATTGCTAATTCACATGTTTATTTAATTGTGATTCATGACTTATGCTTTTTTATACTCAGGAGAAGATTTAGTTTTTCAGTTTGTAGTTTTTTAGATAATGTTGAAGCTTCCACAGCCTAAAGGCCCTATTCATGTCCATGGGGCTTCCATGAATTAGACTAAAAGTTGTCAGATGTCTTTCAACTTATGACAGTTCTTTGGTTTCTTTATCCAAATTACACCTAATGTGCTCATATTCTCCTGTCTTGAGTCTCGGTAAAATTTGTAAAAAACTTTCCTGATGAGGGCAAAGAAGGCGTGGCCTCTAATTAGCTCATAGCCCCGTACAGGGTGCCATGCCCGTAGCACCCATGGCCGAGTCTACCGTGGCATGGCCCAGTGTAACCTAGAATAGCGACTTACCTGATAACAGGAGCGTGTGCGATGGGAGCAGCGATGGCATGGCTTCCGATCAGCCCATGGCCTCCGTACAGCCCATGGCCTCCGTACAGCCCATGGCCTCCGTACAGACCATGGCCCCCGTACAGCCCCAGACCATTGCCGTAGTACCCATGGCCGAGCCCGCCGTACAGCCCGTGGCCCAGGCCGCCGTAGCCCAGCCCGCTGTAGCCCACACCGCCGTAGCCGAGCCCGAGGACGCCTCTCTTCTCGTTCTTCTTCTCTTCTGCGCCGAAGACGGCAGCTGCGGCCAACAGGAGAACGCACAGCTGTGGGGGAACAACTTTGTTGAAACTAGTCTCCGCTTCAGTAACTTATTATCTTTTTAGGGTTCCGTGCCCAAAGGGTAAAAAGTGGGACCATATTACTAAGACTCCGCTATCCGTCCGTCCGTCTGTCTGTCTTATTAAATAAATGTTTAAGGGGGCTTCCATACAACACACGTGATTGTTTGCGTTAACTTTTCACCTTATTTGTATCCGGCGCCATACATAACAGGCGCAAACTTATCTTAACCCGGCCAGTTAAGATGAGATAGGTATTTGTACGGAACCCTCGGTGCGCGAGTCAGACTCGCACGTGCCCAGTTTTTCAACTTTGAAACTTTGACTTTATTATTGTTGTCTGAACAATTTACGTTATAGAAGCAAAACTAAACTTTTTCGATTATTCGTCGCTAATATTTATGTTTCATTATTTATTAACCCCCACATTAACACTTTTGTAAACCTGATAAAAATATATAACCATAACACATTTTTGGCGTCCATTATACGAAGTGTCTCAGGGATGAAAACAGTTTTCACGTGAAGAAGAAAGTTTGTGAGTGTATTTTTGCGTATGTTTCCCCTTCACGCTCAAACGGCTGAAACAATTTTGATAAACTCTCTGGATTAACATTTAACACATAGGCTACTTAATATCCCGAAAAAAATAGTGTTTCCGTGGGATGAGCGGGTAGCAATAAAGTAGCGTTATACCTATACTAGACAACATCATTCTAAACGTTGAATGTCGGCCCCTATCATTCGCAACTTATTTTCAATCAGCGTAAGTCCTAAGCACAGATCACAAAGTCTAGATAGTAATCTGAATGATTGTTGGGTTCTGTCAGCACGTGAAGCTTGGTCGTGACCACCGCTGTCGCAAGCGCGGGGTCCCGGGTTCGATCCGGCGTTGCCATTTGCCGACGGCCGCTTGAATTGAGAGAATGCAAAGCAATCACAATGGGCACTGACACTGTAGGTTTAATGAAAAGGGGTATAAGCCATATATAGACCAAAAACAAAAGGTCATAAATGTATTGTTAGACTTGAGGTCCTTTACTCTTGGGTTATATGTGGTGTGACTGTATGTATACTTATTGTCTCTTTTTCAATCCAATTTCATTTAAATTATTTATTTCGGATCAATGATCCATAGATTTTTAGTAAAATTAAAGCCCGAGTAAAAACTACCATTGATATATTGACATTATAATCCTTACTTTATACTGTAAATTTAATGTAATTAATTAATAAATTATTAAATGACAATTGAAATGCGTCAAACAGTAATCATAATTAACTTAGGATTCTATAAACCTCAATATTTCTTTTTAGTATTTGATGAACTGAAAAAGGGCTTTCGCTTTTTATTTAGGTTTATTTTCAGGGCTCACTTTTTCATTTCGGCTGCAACCAGTTTTCTTTGACATAATGATTAATGACATTAAAATGACTTGAAAACCACCAATTTGGTATTTTTATTTCGTTATTTATTTTTTAGTTTCAGCCTGAAAGGACTTATTTTTGGTTAGTCGCTTTGTTTTTAGCACCTTATAATGTTCCTTTTAAGTTATTATGTTTCAATGTTATACTTAGCCCAAGTAATTAGTTAATGTAGGACTTACGATAGCCTTCATGTTGTCGTGGTCGTGGTGGCACTGGCCCTAGCCGGGAGTCGCCCGCTTTTATACGGAGTCGAGGGCCCCCCAGCCCTAGCCTAGCCTAGACTCGGCCGAGCTAGGGACCGGGTACTGTCGGGGAGAAAGGTCGACGAAGACGGAGCATTGGATAAGATTAATTCGAATGTTAATCTCAAATTCGTTGCCTTATATACCAGAGTACTCCTTAAAATAATTTGCGCGACAAATATTAATATTTAATAATATCGGACAACCTCACACAAATCGATCTAGTCCCAAATTAAGCTCAAGAAGGCTTGTGTTATGGGTACTAGACGACGATATACATACTAATATAGATAAATATATACATACTTAAATAAATAGAACAACCATGTCCCAAGCACAAACATTCGAGTTCATCACACAAATATTTGCCCTGGCCGGGATTCGAACCCGGGACGTGAAGAGTAACTCTTGAATGCGTACTCCTGTTTATTTGAAAAACTATTTAAAACATTATAAGTAATCGAAAAATATACAATAGTTATGTCACAGATTGATATCTTTAAGGTCCTTGCCATTCACTCCTGTGATGTGGAGATGCTCCCATTAGTGGGTTATTATGCTCCCACAAACTCCGACTTACTGATTAAAAAGGACTAAAAAGTCCTGATACAGTTTAAGTAATGTCTAAAAAATCGGCCAAGTGCGAGTCGGGCTCGCACACCGAGGGTTCCGTGCAACAAAATAATTACCAGACCCACAAGACCGTATCCAAGAGCAAGTTGCTGGTGAATGATCCTGAGTACTTGGTTATGTGCAAGCACTCGCCGTTAGGAAGATGAGAACAACCGGAGATAATATGCCTGAGTGACTCTCCGGGACGGCGGCATGCCCGAAAAATGTCGACCGGACCGTCCTTCAGGAAATATCTCCGGTATTTGTTCGTCATCATTACTTCGTCCGTAATTTCACAGATAAAACCTTCGGTTTCCCCGAAGAAATCAACCAAATCGAAGCGTTCACCGACGCGAGTGGATCGACATTGGGCCATCGGGCCTTGTAGAACCATCCGTGTAGCTTCTTGCACTTCCATACGGCCCTGCGGTCATCGGAGCTAAGTACCTTTGGTCTGTGTCAGTTCTCGTTTGCCAAGGAGAGAGAGGTGAGGCGTTTGTCGACTGCTACTACATTGCGAAGAATCCCACACTGGTTGTTTAGGAAATACTCTCTAAGACTGCACACCTCGCAGCTATGGAGGTCCTTGGCGTTTAAAAAGCCATGCCCTCCACACTTACGCGGGATGTACAGTCTCATAACTGACGAGCGTGGGTGCCTCATGCGGTGTGTAGTGAGCAGCTGACGGACCCTTGTATCCTGGGCGTTCAGCTCAGTCTGACTCCACCTTAGAACGCCAAAGGAGTAAGTGAGCAGAGGACCCAAGCTTTGAAAGCGGACGCCTGATTGCTGCCGGACAATAGACTGTTAAAAGTACTATTGTCAAGTGACAAAATAAACGCTCCTTCAACGCCTTCCTTATGTCTCCGTCCGCAATACCCAATGACTGTGACATACCAAGGTACTTGTAGGTTCCATATTCGGAGATAGGTCTGAGGGACATTGTCTCAGAAAATTGTAAGTTCGCGGAATTTACGACTTTCTCCCGCTCTACATGCATGACCGCATACTTGTCTGACACCAAACTCCATTTTGATGGCGCTACTCAAGGTTGGTCCGACATAGCACAGCCAATAAGCAAGCTGAAGTGGCAGTGGGCTGGTCATATCTGTCGTAGACCAAAACCGTAGACCACTGGGGCAAACGAGTTCCGGAGTGGAGGCCATACGTATCGGTAAACGTAGTGTAGGGCGCCCTGTCACAGATTAATATAATAGTTCTTCGAGCCCTGTAACAAGGTGGAGCGACGACATTCGTAGGACCGCAGGTAGTAACTGGAGGAGAAGAGCTGAAAATCGAGCTCAATGGCGTGCCATGGGAGAGGCCTACGTCCAGCAGTGGACTAATACGGGCTGATGATGATGACTGAAGGTTTCAGTTACTTCCAGCAGTAATTCCACCATGGTGATCGTGGTGTTTTGGTTGTGTTACAGCTTGAGGTACAGCAGATGAGAAATGACCTCACCTTCTCTTTGAAGCCGGGAAATCTGAATCCTTCAGCAGAGTGCTGAGCGGATTCAGGGTTAGACAGAACAACAAAGGTCTCTATTTGTCACCCTGGAGAATATCTCTCAATCCTTATCAAGTCCTGCGGACCATCCCCGTTACCTGGTTGACTTATTATAATTATTTAGTATCAATATAATTTATTGGCAATGTCTGGATACAGCAACCGACCCCGATTTAGAATTCATTCTCAAAAAATGGGACAAAGGCTAGGAGGATGATGGATGTCTGGATACAGCAAAAAAAATGCCTGTCTTTCGTACTAACTGAAATTCAATTATCATGCTACTTTGATGAGAGGTGAAAAGAAGGCTCGTGCACGAAAATTGCAATTTGCACTACGGAAGAACATGCAACTGGTGAGCGCAAGTTTTTTTAATTGGCTCGATTTTTCTTTGCTCCATATCCTGTTACATAAACTTTATTGTAAATAAACTTCGTCAAGAGCGGCCCGACATACATATTTCGAACTTGTATGGAGATACACTTAACGTGATCATAGTCAAATTAATTATTATATTAGTTTAAGCCGTTCATAATAATTCTACCCGTCTATATTAAAACCATATCTTGCTATTATTAAGCGAATTTATGACATAAATGGAAGATTGCAGAAATTGAAGACAAATCAAGACTCCAAAGCGGAAATTGCATTATGACACGAATACAAAAAAAAGGATCTACTTTTAGTGCAAGTGTTTCTTAAGAAATTATACCTACTTGACTTGCATAATGATGCAATAATGTTCAGTAATGCCTTTTATTCGGGTACACTTTTGTTATACAAGTTTAGTCAGGCTTAGGTATTTGTATGGTTTAATGTTTGAAGATAACACGAACTTTAATTAACTGCCCGTACTAAAAGTGGCATTTAGGCCTTTCTCCCGCTTCGCAATTGGAGGCCGATAGGCTAACGTGCAATTTATTTCTAAAATTCACGTAATTCCGAATATATGGATTCAAGTCCGAAATAAAGAATTTGAATTTGAATTTGAATTTGAAAAAAAAAAGTATATTTAAAAATAAAAAAAATTTTTTGTTCATCTGTAAAGTTTCATAAATGCACATTGCACGTTAGTCAAAAAGTCAATTCAGCGTCGACATGTTTCATAAATTTGCAATTTTAGAATTTTATCATAGTGTGTGTAGATAAGGATGTGAGAATGGCGGCGCACGACCGATCATTGTGGAAAACTTTGAGGGAGGCATTTGTCCAGCAGTGAACGTCTTTATGCTGATATGATGAAGATGATAGATAAGGTACTTGATGAATGTTCCCATGTTCCTTGCCCTTGTGCCCGCGAGTGTACCTCGTGAGATGAATCATGGCGCGATACGGCAGGCATGTATTGTTCGCGTTCGTACACTTGCTGATAAATTAATTATTATTTACGAGTACTCTATGATTTTGCAACGTTTAATAGTGAAGTGCGTACAAAATCAGATCCTGCCTTCGAAGGCCGTTCAGAGTACCTTTTATTTACTAAACATACCCATATTCAATTCATGCCTATATTACTTATAAATGCAAAAATGTGTTTCCAGATTGGTTTCGTTTGATTTCAACTTACACGATTTTGACACATTTATAACAAAACGTATTTATTTAATTAACTCGATGTTTCTTGGACAATGGACCTGCCTACACAAGGGCCTAAATTAGGTCCGTCATTATAACACAGTGCACATAGCAGTATGGCACAGAATGTGCATTATATATCCATTTAAGATCTCTTCCACAAAGATAATATCAAACGAAGCTCAGTCATTACCCCGGTATGTGCATCTAATCAAATGGAACCAACACTATGCCCATTCGAGCTGCACCATAACTAGGGCAAGCGCGGATACCCCATACCTGCTATACAAGGGTCCACATTAGGTTCGTCATTATATCACGGTGCCACAGCAGTGTGGCACAGAAAGTGTACTATATTCTTTTTTTTTTATTAGGCGAGGAAAATTTAAAGAGATAAACAAATTGTTAAACCCTATAGCAAGGACTATGAAATATAAACTATCTTGCAAAAGCTTTACATACCTGCACGGGATTGGGAAGTTGTTCCCTGAATAAATCTAACTACCAAATCCGATTACGAGACGGAGATCTTTAGTAAAAGATATTAGAACACTTTTTCGATGTTGATGAAATTTTGAAAAAAGGCAATACGTTTCTAAGGCTGGATTTAGCTAGATTCTTTGATTAAAACTTTGCTCGAATGCAGCCCTAGAGGATTATATTTCCCATTACAAAGCTCGACCTATACTGTGTATTTGGACGGTTATGGGACTAATAAGCGAAAGGTATATGAGGGTCGTGTGGACCCAATGAGTCAATAAAAAGCTTGTCGCAGGTGGCTCGCCATTGTTCAGTGTCGTCACTATCACTTTTCGAATTGAATTTTATCCTTGTTAAGCCTAATTTCTCTGTGCTTTGTTTGTTATTAACAACCTATTTAATCAGCGGTTTCCGCGACTGTCACACATTTAAGTAAAACAATGTAAACGGATTATATCGCGTATTCACAAACTAACTATAGTGTAACGGAAAAGCTACCATAACGTCAGGGCGGCTCAAATAATTAATATACGCGATATAATCCGTTTAAATTGTTTTATTTATACGTAATCAGTGATTAAATTTATTTTAGTAAACTAATGTATTTTGTACGGTGTGAACTTTCTGCTTAATTAGTTTCTGTGTATACGTTTGGCTACGAACGGCGCATGCGCATTGGGTACTACACGAAATGCGAGCCGGCGCAGGAGAGTGTTTGTTTCAAGTTTTGTAACTCGCAGGTCACTCAGACCTTATTGTATTGTCTTACTTATAATATTTGTGGTCTGTATTGAACGATCAGGGTATTGAGTTACATAGATTATGCCCGTTATTTCACGTTTTGTTTAGCATACTTACTGTATAATAATGTATATAAGTAGAGATAAGTACCTGAACATTTCTCAAAAAGTTTGTACCTACACAATTAAGACGTCAATTAATTATTTTTATTTAAGCAGTAACGTCTGCTAACGTAAACCAAATGCGAGAGCCATTGAATTGTTCAACCAGTCGCATCAGGTTCGATGGTCCAATAGGTATAGGACGCCCGTGTTGGCCCGGAAAGCCGATGGCGACGCAGGTTAGAACCCTGCCTGAACCGTTACATTTTTAAAATTTTCGCATCGTTGTAAACATTTGTGTCAATTAATGTTCAATTATAATTTTCCTTTTTTGTTACCAATTGTCTTTGTGATTTCCAATACTTTGATTACATATTATATATAATTAAAAAAGGAATTATTAAAGTATATTTTAGTTCGTTAAATTACCTTAGTTTATACGAGTAGTAGTAGTAGTAGTATTAAAAGTATAATAAGCATCCGTAAATTTTAAATAAATTTACTAAAATAATTGGTAACGAAATAGGAAAATTTTATTGAACTTTAATTGAAGTCTTAATTTTGTACAAACTTTTTGAGAAATGCTTATCTAGGTACCTACTTAATTTTAAGTGGTCTCCATGTGAAAAGGGCAAGGGTGGTGGTCTTAAACGCCAAAGTAACTGTAATTGTAACCTTATTTGGTGGTTCTCAAAATGCTGAATTGTCGAATATTACGAAAATACAGTTTTAATTGAACTAGTATAAAAATATATATTTTTTACGCTTTTAGGATTATGAAGAGACATTTGATTAAGCCTACACAGCAGTTCGCTTCCGTAATAAGACTTATAAGGCTGCCTGCCCACTGGAGCGGATCAGAAATATGACAAAAGGACCAATCACTTTCCTCAGATTTAAATGCATTTCTTTTGGGCTTCATAAATACGCAGCCTGATTGGTTCAATTTCTCTGCTCCGGTTCTGTGGACAGGCAGCTTAAAATACTTAAAGCTCTCGAGTATACTGTTAATTATAAAACCGATTTAAATATTATGTACTAAAATGTTCTCCAATATTTATTAGAAGTATCGCGACGGCGACGCGGTTAGCGCAGTTAGTAGTGCAGCCGCCGACTGAGCCGGCGGTCCTGGGTCCGCATCCCGGCCGGGGCAAATAGGTAGTTGTGTGATGAACTCCAATATTTGTTCCTGGGTCATGGATGTTATCTATACATGTATTTATATATTATGTATATCGTCGTCTAGTCCCCATAGTACTTACAAGCTTTGCTTAGTTTGGGTCTAGGTCGGTCTGTGTAAGATTGTGTCTGTGTAGATTGCCCTTAATATTTTTTTTTTTAAAGAAAATGCTGAACCCCTGACCCTCCGTGGGCTCCGTGGAACCTTGTTTACTGTCACTACATAGTATAAAACAAAGACGCTTTCTCTGTCCCTATATCCCTTTGTATGCTTAAATCTTTTAAACTGCGCAACGGATTTTGATGCGGTTTTTTTTAATAGATAGAGTGATTCAAGAGGAAGGTTTACATGTATAATACATGCATAATTTGTCAGCATTGCACCCGTGCGAAGCCGGGGCGGGTCGCTAGTTAGGTATAAGACATGCAGTTATAATTATTATAAGACCGTTGTGATTAGATTTCTGGAACCCTAGAAAAAAGCCGATCCAGTACGAGTTGTACTCGCGCACCGAGGATTCCGTTCATATATTGAAAACACTGCACATTTAATTATTGTACTAATCGGTTTACACTCAAGTGAAATTGTCAGGAACGGCGCGACTTGTTTCGAACTCGTGTGGAGCTCTTCATCAGGGACTGCTACTCGTACACCTGTGCGGCAACTTTGTCACTGACCAACTTGTTGGGGTAGATAACAATCCCTGATGAAGATGTGTCTCACGAAAGTTTTAATAAGATTGTTGCACTGCATATTACCTACTCTTACGAAAAGATAAACTATACAGATACAAACATATATGTGCTGTGCGAATAAAAGGTGTCCATCCAGCGTAATCTCAAACCATAGAAGGTGATTCGATGCTGGTATTGCGTGGGTCCATACGTGTTGAGTGATCCGGGACTGCACGTTACGCAATCATAATTAACACAATAACTAGACTTGGGTTGTATGGTGAACTCCACTTTAAATAACTACTTACTCCATGAGCTGTAGGTATAGGTACCTGGCCAGTCTGTGGCAAAATGACTGAAATATAATATATTTTATGGTTTAAACCCCTACAATATCTCCGTCATTTTGAAAAATTTAGAAAATTGGAAAATTTGGAAAGTGAATCGACAAAAACGATCTATATAATTATCGAATCTGCTCACAAAATTTCACAAATATGCAACTTGCAGGCGTGGGCGTGAATCTCCGGAAAACTGGACATCCGCGGACATACGAAAGCAATTTTGGCCAAGCCGAAACGGAGGCGCTTCACTCTCTCGGTCAATTATGAAAGCTAGGGCTTAACATCATAATACCTATACCTATCTGATACATATCCTGGTGATTTCGAGAAGTTTCCCCTATTTGAAAGTTGCAACGGGAAAGAGCTCCCACTTGCCTACTCTTGATGAGGGATTCCGTAGAAAGGTAGGGTAAAAACTAATAAAACTATGTCATTACCCAAATAGCACTGAGGTTGCATAAGCATTTATACAGCCGTTATTCAGCTTAAATTAGTTGTATAAGGGTTTTATAAGCGCTCTTACAGTGTGTGCGCTGCGTGGGTATAGTAACTTTAATTCGGTACTGCCACGTACTGCTATACAGTTTTTTAAGCCTTTTCTAACCATTTAGCTTATAATGTATGTATATTCAGCAACTAGTTTATTGATCAGGTTGTCCTTGGACGTAGGCCTCCCCTAGTCTCTTCCAGCTCTTCCCTGTCACGAGCTGATCTTCTCGATCCTTTTGGTAAGTCATCTTCACATCTCTTCATTTGCCTTCATTTTTGTCTTTCCCATTCCTAGGATACAGCTAACTATTTGTAATCAATACCTACCACTCAATACCTAATAATATGTATTGCGGAACCTAATGTTCCATTACTTAACCCCATACAAGATAACGTAGTATGTTACTATGTAACATTAGCATACATTATATAATGTTATACAATAAAGGTTGTAGCATTTTATACGTGGAGTGGCTTAGACTACTTCAGCACGTGTGGCCCAATTGTAATCATGTAGATAACCCATAAAACAAACAAACAAACAATCAATGTAATATCGCTCTCTTCTGTATACACTGTACCTTAGCGTTGAAATTGAAATGTACCCCGTTTTTTACTTTGGACTTATATTTGCGAAGGCTCTGTATACCGAGCTCTACTCGCTTGTGGCAAATAGTTGTCCTAAATCATGCTGTTTACTTAATCCGTGGCAGGTGACAACCAAATTGGCGTGTTGCTTATATGCAATTGATGTGTCACTGGCTTGGTGCGGTGTAGCGATATATGTGTATGTGAAATGGTTCGGAAACCTTTATATAAGTAGGTATACTATACTTACGTATTTAGATAGGATTTCTTAACAGGAGATTTATCTATTCAGTTTGGCCAGTGGTTCAATTCCACTAAGCGTGAACCTATGTTCGATTTCCGCTAGAGGCAGAGACTTCGGGTAAGTAAGTACTTATGGTTATTTAATGATGATGTAGAATCATGTAGATACACATGAGAGAAGTCATCTAAAAACAAAAACCTTCCATAGTAACGTTTTGTAATTAATGGTTTATAAGCTTTCTGCTTTTAAGCTGTTTTTTGTTAGGTAGGTAAAGTAAGGCGGCCAAGGCGGGGTAAGACTAACATAATTACTTTATCGTCTAATGCCGTAATAAACTAACAGTGCCGTAACTTATTGGACTGCGGTCTGCGGCAGTCTTCCCCGGTAGCCGTATCCCACCTTACATTGTCTTGAAAGAGCTACGGTAACTAAATATATATTGTTTCAAATAGGATAGAGTGAGAAACAAATAAAACTAGATATCCACATGTGAATTGGTTTTATTTTACAATAAATAAATAACCTAAAACTACGTTAATAGTACGTGTAACATTAGTTAGGCAATAGGTACGCGGTGAATTACTCAAACTTGTTTATCACATCACTCCGACCAACTAAAACATAATGCAAATAAATGCTAAACATCTCCGGTTGTGTAAATCCAATGGCTACCGGAAATGTTCGAGCGGACGGTCCAAAGGAGGCTGCAGACCTAACGGGATGTGGTTGTGGAACCGCTGGGGCTCCTCCTCCGCTCCCGCTCCTGTGCCCTCCTCACTTCGCCCCTCAAGTACGTGCTGCTGAGGCACCCCGTACTCCTGCTGGGTCTGTACATCCCCGTGCTGGGAGAAGTCCTGCGCGTGCTGTGAGAAATCTTGACCATGCTGCGAGAAATCTTGTCCATGCTGTGAGAAATCTTGTCCATGCTGTGAGAAATCTTGTCCATGCTGTGAAAAGTCGTGTCCATGGTGTGAGAAGTCTTGCCCATGCTGTGAAAAGTCCTGTCCATGATGTGAGAAGTCCTGCCCGTTGTGCTGTGAAAAGTCCTGACCATGTTGTGCGTATTCGTGTGCATGTTGAGCATGATCTTGCTGTGAAAAGTCGGGATTCTGCTGCGAATAATCCACGTTTGGCTGCCCGTATTCCTGAGCCAACTGGTGGTTGTGCAGGTTCTGCTCATACTGAGCCTGTTCTATCTGCTGTTGGATGTGATGTTGCAGCTGGTGTTGGTATTCGTGGTACGCCTCTTCACCGGTGTGGTGCTCGTATACTTGTTGTCCCTGCTCTTGTGTGAAATGATCATGAGGTTGCGCGTAGTGAGTTTCTTGAGTGGGAGCGAGATCAGGTTGCACGAAGTGATGACCATCCTGGTGTACCTGGGTCAAACCATGACCGTGTGGCACAGGAGCCCAGCCATTGTGGTCAACGTGGACGGCCGGCTGCGCTGGCTGCAAGTGAACAGTAGGCTGGGGGATTGCCGCGTGCGTCGGATGCAGAAAAGTGGGCTCGACTGCCACGGCAGGCGTAGGCTGTTCTACGACGCCGTGAGCATGCGGTTGCTGCAGCACGTGGTAGTGGGGCTCCTGAGGACGCTCTAACAACACAGGACCAGCTGTGGCCACCGAAGGTGACAGAGACACTGCTGATGGAGACAGAGGCACGGCTGGTTGAGCAAAAGGTACTAAAGATTGCTGGATGCTTACTCCTAAAGGATACCTAGGATACGTGGCGAAGTAGGAAGTCTGCACGGCGTTACCGGGCCTAATTGCATACGAGTACTGTGGAGCGTAAGGATACAAGGAAGCGAGCGGGGCAGGTTGGACTGGAACAGGCGCTGGCAGCACAGGCTTCAAGTGAACGTGATTCTGTGGCAAAATGAACTGCGGAGTAGCAGGGATGATCGGAGCGACTGCCGGAGATGGTGCAGGGATGGGACGGGGAATTGCCACTGAAGGTTGAGGGATTGGAACTGGTAGCGTAGGAATCACAGGGGCTGCTGGGATTGCATGAGCTGGTAGAATCGGGACCACAGGCCTAGGTGCAACATGATGATGGTGATGGTGGAAATGTTGGTCCGGCCGTGGCACTACTTTGGTGTGAGTGTGATGCGGGAATCTGTGAGCGTAGTTAGGCAAAAATGGGACTTTATGACCTACATGGACAGGGTATTTTGGACTCAATGGATGATGTAATGGCACTTTCACTGCAGTCACGGACGCTGTAGGTGGATAGGAAACTACAATCGGCTTCACGATGGAATGGGTAACGTGAGGGATGTCGTGTCCATATTTGTACGGGGGTGCGGAGGAGAATACTCCGCGCTTGTGATGCTTGATCTTCGCAGCTAGTCTTCCAAGGAGCTTGGCTTTAGCTCTGAGATGCCCGTCGCCCGCGGCCACCACCACGCAAGCGCACAACACCGCGATCTGAAACACACACGTTTTCATTGCCACTGACACTTCACTTCAGCCTCACAACACTGCACTCCGGATACTCACTACTGTAAATCTCATGGCGGCCGGTCGGCGCGAGTACCTCTCGGGAACGGAGTGTGGTGGTCCCTCGCCACCCATACTTATAACTTAGATGGCATTGCATTAGTATGTAGCCGGCGTCCTGTTTTCACTCGGGGCAGCCGGACTGTGAATCGTCCTTGCGACGCTTGGACCATTCCTATCGAATGCATCTAAATTCTTCTTCCGAATTTTTTGGCGAGCGATTTTCGGTCTCATGCGGTACGAAGAAGGTGCAGTTTGGAAGTAGGATTGGCTTGTCTGAAACGTGCTCGTAGCTTGCTGCCGTCATTCTTGTAACAGGCGTGCGGGTGCGCATACTAATCAATCAAGAAACGTAATCGGGAGAAAATTGTAGCGGGACGGAGCCGGACTTGGTTCGGATTTAATAGTTTCGTTTTTATTTGAAACTTTTAACAAGATAATTGTTTACATAAGTCAATGAGTTTTTCTGCCACGATTCAAAATAACTAGGTAAGTACTTACTCTTATTACACCAGAAAATCAAAAGATGGCAAAGATTCCTCTGCATTTTGGTTCTAGAAATGTTATGAATAAAGTCTAAGATCGATCACCGAATCATATCAATTGAATGAAAACAAAAATGTTGGCGTCTATGTAGTGTCTTGCTACGGTAGGTACATGCCCTTGCCAACTAAATTACCTACAAAATCAAGTTAAGCTGGTCTTAGCTCAACCCAGATCCACAAAAATATTATATCATTTCTATCTTAGTAATGGGCACAGAAGTAACGATCCGATGTCTTCATTTACTTAAAACTTTTAGTTCCCAATCCGTGCCTGGCGCAGCACACGCATGCCGGTCGCGTCCGCGGTTACCAAATAATACGGCGATCACTTTCCTCGCTCTCACTGTCGATGTCGCAGGAAGCGGGACTGCCTAAACTTACGTGCTAATTCAGCTGTCTTGACTCAGTGCTGCAGTGCATGGGATAACGACTTTTGTAACAAATAATGGGTGAAGTATATTATAATAATTATGGGTTATCGTGGGGTAATTAATACTAAACTAAGACAGCACAAGCCTTAACTCTTTATTAAGATGCATTATACTTTGAAAATAGTTTTAGACAAGGACATTTAAATACTAAGGTATGATTTTTTTGATTGCGTTAGAAACAGTTTTACAAATTGTAAAAAAGGGATCTGTTTTAGAACGTATCTCGTCTGATCTCACAGCTGCCAAAGCCAAACAAACGTCACTAACGTCAGTTTGACTTTGACATATTTCGCGCAATTTCGCAATTCGTATTTATTTTGTACGCTGCCTTACGCTAAGTATTAGTGCAAACTGCAAAAAATAAATGAATGAACACAGTGATGATAACGTCTGTAGGATATGCTTTCAACGTCAAGACACTATATTCTCTTTGTTCCGGAAACGAAAAGGCTCGTCTCCTTATGACAAACTAGTCAACTATACCAAATTAAAAATCGCAGTTGATGACGATGGCCCGTCTTCTATTTGTTTACAATGCCTCACAGATCTGGACACAACTATAAACTTTTTGAATAAGTGTGAGAAATCCAATCAGATACTGGCCAGTAAATATGTCTTTGCTAAAAAAGAAATTTCAAATTTGGAATGCGAAGTCCCTAATACCGTCGCTTATTTTTCTCAAGAAGAAAGCGTTGATTTGGAGTTAATACAGCCACATAAAGATAGTATAGTTAATCAGGGAGTGAAGCATAGTGAATTATTATTAGCGGAGTGTGGACAATGTTCCCAGTGTGGCTCAAAGAGGCGGTGCAAACATTGGACGCCGCCGGTTGCCCATACTTGCCAGTATTGCGGAAAAGTATTTAGTAGGAAATTTAACTATACACTACATCTGTAAGTACTATTACCAGAAATAGAAGTGTTCGTGGCAATAACGTCAATTAACTAGGGACATCCTTCTGATAATAAATTTATCGATAACTGAATATTTATTCCGAAATGACATACACTTCACTGGATAAATAGGAATTTACTAAAATATGCTGATTTCTACCCATCAGGGTTACTTATATACTTTTTAGGAGTATTAAAATTCAAATAAAAATCAACTTAAAACCTAATATTTTTATTATATCGGTTTCCATGCAAGGTAAACTGAAACCAAGAGTGCCTTGCAACAAAGGCACTCTTGGTTAATTTTATAACATGTAACGAAGAGGTGCACACACATTTTTTCATTCAGTCACTTACGAACCTTATACCAGTAACAATAAAGTATTTTATCTTGTGTTTGACTTAGGTTTATTACTTCAAATACTATACAAAAACTGATATGCATGACATAACTAATGTCATAAGAAAGTACAACTATTGATAATGATAATATAATATCTGTGGCTCTCCCTAGCAAAATTGTATTTGTGCCACCAACACTTCTATTTCTGACCATTACTAAACTTATAATAACAGTTTTGTTTTATTATGCAACCTTAGCAGAATCAGACTTTGCATTTTGGACATAATTATTTAGTTTAGTCAGGGCCTGCCTTAGCCATACTGGGCGAGTCATTCATTGTGTGGTGCCCTAGGCGCCCTAGACCTTTAAAAAAACGCCTGTTTGGAGCCAACGCCCTGGGCGATTGCCCAGTACGACCCCCCCTATAGCTGCCACTCATGAAATTAATATTGTTGAATTTATATCTTTCCCTTGTGTACCTATGTGCTTCTCATTGAGCACAGTGCAAGTTTAATAATGTGAAGTGCAGTTTGAGCCAATTAAAATAACAATCCTGTAACATATGTGAACTGCTGCCTATGTCATTCCAGGAAGCGGCACCTAGGTGAGCGTGACTGGCCGTGTCCTCAGTGCGGGGCGCGGCAGCTGACGCGCTGGCTGGCGGCGCGGCACTGCGGCCCGCGCGCGCGGCGCGCCTGCCCTGTGCCCGGCTGTGGGAAGTCATTCACCACCAATACGAATCTGACCACGCATCTTAGGACTCATAGTGGTATAACTTTCTCTCTTTGTCTTTCTCATCGATACATTTACCCATTTTCATCCATCCAATTTTATTTACCTTGTAGGATGCTGAAAACCATCTTTGATAATGAGACAATTAGCACCTCAATGATAAGATCCTGCATAGCAGGACAGTATCTAATTCTTGTAAAATAATTTAATTCATAATAGTATGTGTTAAAGATAACTTTACATTTTGAATGAGTAGCAAAGGGATTTATGAGTATTGCTGGGATCGCTTTGTTTTCTTGTTTTTGTCTTATATGTGTTCCCTGCTTGATTCTAAATTTATGCTAGTATACTTGTATTGAATTGTTGATACACTACATATGTGTAGTGTGTGTCTATCTTATTAATGTAAAACAGTCAATGTTTAATGTTTCAGGTGAGCGACCACATGACTGTGCCGAGTGTGGCAAGAGCTTCTCCTGCAAAAACACACTCAATGACCACATGAGGATACACACAGGTACCACCGTTACTCGTCTTTTGTGCTACTTTTGTTATATCTAACTTTTATCTACTACAATCTTCCTCTTCAATCACTTTAATCAATTCCTCAAATGACCAGTAGAAGGAGTGGAAGTCAGTCGAAAATAGCAATGTTGTTTCCGCGAGTAAAGTAGTTTTGTTATTGACGTCACACAAGTATTGTTCGGTAAGAAGACATTTTTTGGTCCTATGGTCGCCAACGTCCATACCACGTTGAACACACCGGTTCTCGTCCGATCACCGAAGTTAAGCAACGTCGGGCGAGGTCAGTACTTGGATGGGTGACCGCCTGGGAACACCTCGTGTCGTTGGCTTTTTGCTATTTGGACTATTTTTGTTTATCGCTGCATTACTTTATTGATCACTGTTTCTATAAATAGTATACGTTTTGTTATTGACGTCACACAAGTATTGTTCGGTAAGAAGACATTTTTTGGTCCTATGGTCGCCAACGTCCATACCACGTTGAACACACCGGTTCTCGTCCGATCACCGAAGTTAAGCAACGTCGGGCGAGGTCAGTACTTGGATGGGTGACCGCCTGGGAACACCTCGTGTCGTTGGCTTTTTGCTATTTGGACTATTTTTGTTTATCGCTGCATTACATTATTGATCACTGTTTCTATAAATAGTATACGTTTTGTTATTGACGTCACACAAGTATTGTTCGGTAAGAAGACATTTTTTGGTCCTATGGTCGCCAACGTCCATACCACGTTGAACACACCGGTTCTCGTCCGATCACCGAAGTTAAGCAACGTCGGGCGAGGTCAGTACTTGGATGGGTGACCGCCTGGGAACACCTCGTGTCGTTGGCTTTTTGCTATTTGGACTATTTTTGTTTATCGCTGCATTACTTTATTTATCACTATTTCTATAAATAGTATACGTTTTGTTATTGACGTCACACAAGTATTGTTCGGTAAGAAGACATTTTTTGGTCCTATGGTCGCCAACGTCCATACCACGTTGAACACACCGGTTCTCGTCCGATCACCGAAGTTAAGCAACGTCGGGCGAGGTCAGTACTTGGATGGGTGACCGCCTGGGAACACCTCGTGTCGTTGGCTTTTTGCTATTTGGACTATTTTTGTTTATCGCTGCATTACTTTATTGATCACTGTTTCTATAAATAGTATACGTTTTGTTATTGACGTCACACAAGTATTGTTCGGTAAGAAGACATTTTTTGGTCCTATGGTCGCCAACGTCCATACCACGTTGAACACACCGGTTCTCGTCCGATCACCGAAGTTAAGCAACGTCGGGCGAGGTCAGTACTTGGATGGGTGACCGCCTGGGAACACCTCGTGTCCGTTGGCTTTTTGCTATTTGGACTATTTTTGTTTATCGCTGCATTACTTTATTGATCACTGTTTCTATAAATAGTATACGTTTTGTTATTGACGTCACACAAGTATTGTTCGGTAAGAAGACATTTTTTGGTCCTATGGTCGCCAACGTCCATACCACGTTGAACACACCGGTTCTCGTCCGATCACCGAAGTTAAGCAACGTCGGGCGAGGTCAGTACTTGGATGGGTGACCGCCTGGGAACACCTCGTGTCGTTGGCTTTTTGCTATTTGGACTATTTTTGTTTATCGCTGCATTACATTATTGATCACTGTTTCTATAAATAGTATACGTTTTGTTATTGACGTCACACAAGTATTGTTCGGTAAGAAGACATTTTTTGGTCCTATGGTCGCCAACGTCCATACCACGTTGAACACACCGGTTCTCGTCCGATCACCGAAGTTAAGCAACGTCGGGCGAGGTCAGTACTTGGATGGGTGACCGCCTGGGAACACCTCGTGTCGTTGGCTTTTTGCTATTTGGACTATTTTTGTTTATCGCTGCATTACTTTATTGATCACTGTTTCTATAAATAGTATACGTTTTGTTATTGACGTCACACAAGTATTGTTCGGTAAGAAGACATTTTTTGGTCCTATGGTCGCCAACGTCCATACCACGTTGAACACACCGGTTCTCGTCCGATCACCGAAGTTAAGCAACGTCGGGCGAGGTCAGTACTTGGATGGGTGACCGCCTGGGAACACCTCGTGTCGTTGGCTTTTTGCTATTTGGACTATTTTTGTTTATCGCTGCATTACTTTATTGATCACTGTTTCTATAAATAGTATACGTTTTGTTATTGACGTCACACAAGTATTGTTCGGTAAGAAGACATTTTTTGGTCCTATGGTCGCCAACGTCCATACCACGTTGAACACACCGGTTCTCGTCCGATCACCGAAGTTAAGCAACGTCGGGCGAGGTCAGTACTTGGATGGGTGACCGCCTGGGAACACCTCGTGTCGTTGGCTTTTTGCTATTTGGACTATTTTTGTTTATCGCTGCATTACTTTATTGATCACTGTTTCTATAAATAGTATACGTTTTGTTATTGACGTCACACAAGTATTGTTCGGTAAGAAGACATTTTTTGGTCCTATGGTCGCCAACGTCCATACCACGTTGAACACACCGGTTCTCGTCCGATCACCGAAGTTAAGCAACGTCGGGCGAGGTCAGTACTTGGATGGGTGACCGCCTGGGAACACCTCGTGTCGTTGGCTTTTTGCTATTTGGACTATTTTTGTTTATCGCTGCATTACTTTATTGATCACTGTTTCTATAAATAGTATACGTTTTGTTATTGACGTCACACAAGTATTGTTCGGTAAGAAGACATTTTTTGGTCCTATGGTCGCCAACGTCCATACCACGTTGAACACACCGGTTCTCGTCCGATCACCGAAGTTAAGCAACGTCGGGCGAGGTCAGTACTTGGATGGGTGACCGCCTGGGAACACCTCGTGTCGTTGGCTTTTTGCTATTTGGACTATTTTTGTTTATCGCTGCATTACTTTATTGATCACTGTTTCTATAAATAGTATACGTTTTGTTATTGACGTCACACAAGTATTGTTCGGTAAGAAGACATTTTTTGGTCCTATGGTCGCCAACGTCCATACCACGTTGAACACACCGGTTCTCGTCCGATCACCGAAGTTAAGCAACGTCGGGCGAGGTCAGTACTTGGATGGGTGACCGCCTGGGAACACCTCGTGTCGTTGGCTTTTTGCTATTTGGACTATTTTTGTTTATCGCTGCATTACTTTATTGATCACTGTTTCTATAAATAGTATACGTTTTGTTATTGACGTCACACAAGTATTGTTCGGTAAGAAGACATTTTTTGGTCCTATGGTCGCCAACGTCCATACCACGTCGAACACACCGGTTCTCGTCCGATCACCGAAGTTAAGCAACGTCGGGCGAGGTCAGTACTTGGATGGGTGACCGCCTGGGAACACCTCGTGTCGTTGGCTTTTTGCTGTTTGGACTATTTTTGTTTATCGCTGCATTACTTTATTGATCACTGTTTCTATAAATAGTATACGTTTTGTTATTGACGTCACGCAAGTATTGTTCGGTAAGAAGACATTTTTTGGTCCTATGGTCGCCAACGTCCATACCACGTTGAACACACCGGTTCTCGTCCGATCACCGAAGTTAAGCAACGTCGGGCGAGGTCAGTACTTGGATGGGTGACCGCCTGGGAACACCTCGTGTCGTTGGCTTTTTGCTATTTGGACTATTTTTGTTTATCGCTGCATTACATTATTGATCACTGTTTCTATAAATAGTATACGTTTTGTTATTGACGTCACACAAGTATTGTTCGGTAAGAAGACATTTTTTGGTCCTATGGTCGCCAACGTCCATACCACGTTGAACACACCGGTTCTCGTCCGATCACCGAAGTTAAGCAACGTCGGGCGAGGTCAGTACTTGGATGGGTGACCGCCTGGGAACACCTCGTGTCGTTGGCTTTTTGCTATTTAGACTATTTTTGTTTATCGCTGCATTACTTTATTTATCACTATTTCTATAAATAGTATACGTTTTGTTATTGACGTCACACAAGTATTGTTCGGTAAGAAGACATTTTTTGGTCCTATGGTCGCCAACGTCCATACCACGTTGAACACACCGGTTCTCGTCCGATCACCGAAGTTAAGCAACGTCGGGCGAGGTCAGTACTTGGATGGGTGACCGCCTGGGAACACCTCGTGTCGTTGGCTTTTTGCTATTTGGACTATTTTTGTTTATCGCTGCATTACTTTATTGATCACTGTTTCTATAAATAGTATACGTTTTGTTATTGACGTCACACAAGTATTGTTCGGTAAGAAGACATTTTTTGGTCCTATGGTCGCCAACGTCCATACCACGTTGAACACACCGGTTCTCGTCCGATCACCGAAGTTAAGCAACGTCGGGCGAGGTCAGTACTTGGATGGGTGACCGCCTGGGAACACCTCGTGTCGTTGGCTTTTTGCTATTTGGACTATTTTTGTTTATCGCTGCATTACTTTATTGATCACTGTTTCTATAAATAGTATACGTTTTGTTATTGACGTCACACAAGTATACGTACATTTAAAAACAAAAGATCTGACAATGAAGGATTATTGTATAATACTGTTAGGAGAAAGAGACTTTGAAGTTACAAATAATTACTGCAGCCTGATTAAATACGTTAGGGAACAATTGATAAATATAGTAAACACAAATATAATTATTTGTACACCAACATATAAATGTATAGACAACAGTAGTATATACAACTGGAGAATTGAAACCTTCAATAATCTTCTTTACCTAGACATAGAAACATATGGCCATGCATATCTACTAGATTCTAACCAACATTTGTCATATGATAATGATATGTTTCGCAAACGTACCGGAGCAATTAACAATTATGGAGTAAGGAACATCTTCATCAATATAAATCAAGCAATAAAAGCCGTTGACGAATTGAACAACGAAATAGCACAGGACATCAATCAATTTGAAGGCATTCCAAAAGAAAACACACTTGAAGAAGATAGATTAGGCAAGGAACGAGAAGATTTTTTTCGTCTATAACTCTTTATACATAATGCATCAAAATATAGCAGGCCTTATAAACAAAACTGATCCACTGACAATTCATATAAACGAACTGAAATTAAAACAGATAGACTTTGACATACTCTGTATAACGGGGCATTTTGTTATGTCAGGACATGAAGAGCTTATAACCATTCCTAACTATTAACTAGCTGCATACTACTCGAGAGAAAATAAGAAACGAGGTGGCTCCTGCATCCTAGTAAAAGAGGGCCTCCAATATAAAGTGTTACAAGAAATTGGGAAACTATCCATATCAGAGATCTTCGAGTGTTGTGCTATAGAACTAATTGAACATAAAACGGTTATTGTGTGTGTTTACAGACCTCCAAAGAGGAATAATATTATTACATTCTACGAAAAATTATGTAAGATATTGAATAGAATCTGTAACAATTTAAATAGGAAAGTAATAATTTGTGGAGACTTTAACATTGATATTTTAAATAAAAACCAACTGACACTTGAATTTGAGTGTTTGTTGCTTAATTATAACTTAAAATTAGAATTTCAACAACCAACTAGATTAGTTAGTAATACATGTCTAGATAATATTGCTCACAATATAGAACGAGGCCGTAAAAGTCACATCTTAGATCTCGGACTCTCAGATCACACAGCACAACTGCTCAAATTTCCAGTAAAAAAAACTTGTAAACTGCCTTTCTGGCGGATCGAAAAATATGACTACTCGCAGGAAAATATAAAAAAATTCAGAAGTTATTTAACGAGCCTATCTTTTTCTGACATGTATGACACATGTGATCCAAACGTAGCATACAAATCATTTTTTGATAATTTTAACCTGCTGTATGTACTTTGCTTTCCTAAGAAACAAATCACAATACGCACTAACTCTAAAATTAAATGGATATCTCATGGCATAAAAACTTGCAGTAAAAAGCAAAGGCAACTATTATGGAAATACAGACATTCACCAACTGCAACAAACAAATTTGCATTGAAGGATTACACTCGTAGATACAGAAAAGTTATTAAATTAACGCAGAAGGCACAGAATAATTATAAAATATATACATCTGATAATAAGTCTAAGGCTACCTGGCAAATTATAAATAGTTGTAAGATGAATGTACCAAAAGAATCAATTACAAAAATTAGACATGATAATTGTATATTAACTGACCCGAATGAAATAGCTAATGCGTTTAATAATTATTTTGTACACCGACTAAATACCTCGACATGTAATAACACGGAGAACACAAAAATTAATTACAATTCTCAATCTATGTTTATGACTCCCACTACTCCTCAGGACATTAGAATGATTATTTCTTCTCTAAAAAATACAAAGAGTGTAGGCTATGATAATATCACCACCCATGTTGTTAAATCTGTAAGTGATGTAATAGATAGTCATTTAAGTTATATCATAAATTTGGCTATCAGTACAGGTACATATCCAGACTGCCTTAAAAAAACCATTGTAAAACCTCTATATAAAAAGGACGACAAGGAAAATCCACATAATTATCGACCAATTGCATTAATACCAGTGTTTGCAAAGGTATTTGAAAAGGTAATTTACCAAAAATTGTATAGCTTCTTTACTAAATTCAACCTCCTATGCAGTGAACAGAAGGGATTTCGAAAAAATGTTACCATCAATATGGCAATATACGACTTAGTCAAAGAGGTAGTTGAAAATGTTGATAAAAGAATACCAGTCTGTGCAGTGTTCACTGATATGACGAAAGCTTTTGACTATGTCGATCACGGCTTATTATTAAGAAAATTATATAGGTATGGCATAAGAGGAAATGTATTAGAACTTATCCAGTCTTACTTGAAGGACAGGCCACAGTGTACTGAATTGTCAAGAATTTGCTTCAAAAGCAAATTAGAAACAAAATACACCTCTAATGTACAATTAACACAATGTGGTGTGCCGCAGGGCAGTGTACTTGGCCCTCTTCTTTTTCTCATTTACATAAATGACTTTCCAAGAGAAGTTCATCAGCCAATGATTATGTTTGCTGATGATAGTACTTCAATTATAAATAATAGTGATAATGTTGATTATGAATATGACATAAATTTAGTAATTAACCCTTTGAGCGCCAAGCGGCAAAGCAATTCACCGTGCCACTGACGCCAAACTAAAAAAAAAAAAGTACTCCAAAATCAACAGAGATTGAAAAACACAGATAGTGGTTTGAATCAGCATGTTTTTGACCATTGAAATTTATGACGTCAATAGGCGTCGTTGGCGTCAGTGGCACGAATTCCCGATGACGTGATTTGCCGTCTTTGGCGGTCAAAGGGTTAATGAAATGGTAACATGGCTCAATAATAATAATTTAATAATCAATTTGAATAAAACACACGTAATGCACTTTCGCCAGCGAATAGCTCCAAATGACATGAATATTAATTACAATGGTAACAAAATTGACAGTGTGAATGTAACAAAATTTTTAGGACTTATGATTGATGATCAACTCACTTGGAAGCATCAAATAGAACATATTTGTAAAAGATTAAGCAAATCAGCATTTGCTCTGCAGAAACTAGCCAAAGTAGTTAACGAACAAGCGGTGTTAACTGCTTACCATGGTCTTGTAGCTTCAGTGCTAAGATATGGAATTATTTTCTGGGGAAACTCTACTCACAAAGAATCTGTATTCAAAGCCCAAAAACGATGCGTGCGTGCCATGTGTGGCCTTAATATGAAGGAAAGCTGTGTACCTTTTTTTAAATCGTTGAAGATTTTAACACTACCAGCACTCTATATATTTGAAGTGGCAAATTTTGTCAAAACAAATCCTCAGCTGTTTAGACAAGTACTTCAGCAACGCAGGCTTCCAGTACGTTCTCAATATAAAAATAATATTTGTAATAATGAACACAAAACAGCTCTTTTCCGCAAAAGTATACTTGGAATGGCTCCTAGAATATACAATAAAATTCCAAATACAATAAAAAATTTAGAAAATAATAAATTTAAAAAAGAGCTAAAATCATACCTTTTAGATAAATGTTATTACTGTATTAATGATTTTTTAAATGATGTGTAGAATCTTATAAGAATAAATACCATAACCATAACATATACATAAATAATAATAATAATAATTTGAGTTAATATGATTTAATTGAATTTTAATGTTTATATTAGTTTATATAGTCAAAACCTTATTTTTAGTAAGTAAGGTAGGTATACAATTTGTACGCCACAAGGCAAAACACAGAGCACTGTAATGTTTTTAAAATATAAGATCTTATTGTACTACTTACCTGTGATTTACAAATAAATGAATTCTATTCTATTCTATTCTATTCTATTGACGTCACACAAGTATTGTTCGGTAAGAAGACATTTTTTGGTCCTATGGTCGCCAACGTCCATACCACGTTGAACACACCGGTTCTCGTCCGATCACCGAAGTTAAGCGACGTCGGGCGAGGTCAGTACTTGGATGGGTGACCGCCTGGGAACACCTCGTGTCGTTGGCTTTTTGCTATTTGGACTATTTTTGTTTATCGCTGCATTACTTTATTGATCACTGTTTCTATAAATAGTATACGTTTTGTTATTGACGTCACACAAGTATTGTTCGGTAAGAAGACATTTTTTGGTCCTATGGTCGCCAACGTCCATACCACGTTGAACACACCGGTTCTCGTCCGATCACCGAAGTTAAGCAACGTCGGGCGAGGTCAGTACTTGGATGGGTGACCGCCTGGGAACACCTCGTGTCGTTGGCTTTTTGCTATTTGGACTATTTTTGTTTATCGCTGCATTACTTTATTGATCACTGTTTCTATAAATAGTATACGTTTTGTTATTGACGTCACACAAGTATTGTTCGGTAAGAAGACATTTTTTGGTCCTATGGTCGCCAACGTCCATACCACGTCGAACACACCGGTTCTCGTCCGATCACCGAAGTTAAGCAACGTCGGGCGAGGTCAGTACTTGGATGGGTGACCGCCTGGGAACACCTCGTGTCGTTGGCTTTTTGCTATTTGGACTATTTTTGTTTATCGCTGCATTACTTTATTGATCAGTTTCTATAAATAGTATACGTTTTGTTATTGACGTCACACAAGTATTGTTCGGTAAGAAGACATTTTTTGGTCCTATGGTCGCCAACGTCCATACCACGTCGAACACACCGGTTCTCGTCCGATCACCGAAGTTAAGCAACGTCGGGCGAGGTCAGTACTTGGATGGGTGACCGCCTGGGAACACCTCGTGTCGTTGGCTTTTTGCTATTTGGACTATTTTTGTTTATCGCTGCATTACTTTATTGATCACTGTTTCTATAAATAGTATACGTTTTGTTATTGACGTCACACAAGTATTGTTCGGTAAGAAGACATTTTTTGGTCCTATGGTCGCCAACGTCCATACCACGTTGAACACACCGGTTCTCGTCCGATCACCGAAGTTAAGCAACGTCGGGCGAGGTCAGTACTTGGATGGGTGACCGCCTGGGAACACCTCGTGTCGTTGGCTTTTTGCTATTTGGACTATTTTTGTTTATCGCTGCATTAGAATTTACAATTAGTGTTCTTTTATATCACTTACAAAAATGTGCTCCCGAAGTTATCATTTGGAGTGGGCTGTTATATACTTTACGAAGTGTATGTAACTTGAATATAGGTGAATGGAATGGCAGCGATATTTTTTATTGTAATCAAATGTCGTTGAGTTAGTTGATACCATTGCCCCTGAGCAACGACATTGCCTTTATTTTACTTCCAGGCGTTAAATATTACAGTTGCCTAGTCTTCGTCACGTATAATTGGTACACGACATATAAGTTCTCTCAAATCCAATACTCACCGCAAATTACCCGGTCCCAGTACATCCATAATAAGAGAACTGCATTGATAGTTGTCGTTTTTCACCGTCAAATTAGTAAACGTTGAAGTAGTTTCAGATATTAAGAGGCCTTATTCCTTTTAAAATGCAGATGGTTTTAGACATTTGCTCTATGATCAAACATGTATCTTAACATATTATTGATGTCACTACCTAGAACAGGGCTATTGGAAGTTATTGGTATATATTTGGAACCTACAGTTTGAATTTTTCATTGATAATTTTTGTTTCAAAAACGACTCGAAATTGACAAAATTCACGCGGAAAATTTGTTTTTTCAACTTATTTTCGACTGTACGCAATGAAAGCATAAAATTATTCACTTCAAAAAGTTGGTTGAAATTATCAATATATTTGTCATAATATGAAAAAAATATTTTTTAAAAGGAATAAGGCCTCTTAAGTAGTCTTAAATACTAGAACTACTCCCCAAAGTTACTTCCGCAATACTCCTAGGCATCAAACCTGACCAAATATTATTAACATTACAGTATTCGGTTCTTCAAGAGGGGAGTAAATAGGTTCTTAAAGGGTCGGCAACGCGCGCGTGATGCTCCTGGCGTTGCAAGCGTTCATAGGCGGCGGTAACTGCTTAACATCAGGTGGGCCGCATGCTTGTTTGCCACCGTCGTAGTATAAAAAAAAAAAAAATAGATATAAGGATCGAAAAGGCGATTAACGTCTTCATTTTTATAAATTTGTCAGGCGTCAAGCCTTACATCTGCCCCGTTTGCGGCAAGCGGTTCGCGACCAACAAGCTGTCGTCCCACATGGTGTCGCACACGACGGCGCGGCCGCACGTGTGCGCGGCGGCGGGCTGCGCGCGCGCCTTCAAGTCCGCGCGCGCGCTGCGGCTGCACGGCGCCGCGCACGCGCCGCGCGAGCGCCACGCGTGCGGCGCGTGCGGCGTGAGGTACAACCACACCCAGTCGCTCAACAAACACGTCAAGAAACACCACCCCGAGGTCAGTTAACAGGCTTTTGTGGACATTTTTACATGATGCCGAGTTTAGTATAATCAGCTGGGTTGTTATAAGTATTACCTACATGGTTATTAACCTTTTGACCGCCACAGTCGGCTGTGGCCGACAACAAAAAATCGTGCCCCTGACGCCACGTCGGCCACAGCCGTCCAAATTTCAATGATCAAAAACTTTGTAATTCTAACCGCTACAAGTATTTTTCAATCCCTGTTGATTTTGGGGCACATCTTTTTTTTTTTACTCTGGCGTCAGTGGCACGGTAAATTGCTAGACCGCTTGGCGGTCAATAGGTTAAGTGTTTTAGCATAAATGCATGTCATCAATATTAGTCAAACAGGTTAACCAATGCTCCTCCCATCTCCCATGTGCTCTATTATTCAAGCATTTCTACCGGAACCACATCATTGTAGTCGAAAATGCTTGTAGAATTTGTTCAAACTATTAGAAGTCCAGAGCGCTATTTCGAGTGTATTTTCAGATATCACTAAATAAACCATGTCTCAAGTTTATCTCAGGTATATCGCCTTTATCTATCATGTTTGCGATTCCAGTTGCACAAAATGCATTTAACTACAAGGTCAAGTTAAGTTTGCGCCTGGTATCTAAATATGGCGTCGCATTTAATTGAGGGGCAAACTTAGTTTTAATAAGATTATCAATATCATGTTATTGTTAGTCCTAAACCACTGTGTAGAGTAATAGTAATAGTTTAAGTTATAAATGTTGCTTCACAGTGCTGGCATAACTTTAATTTGTTGTTTCAGAAACCCATTACCACGGAGGACATTCAAACCGCGGCGAACGATATCTGAACGATATGAACACGTGCTCAATAACCAAAGAGTTAGCAAAGTTCCTATTACCTATTATTTATGCTACGCTAATTTATTAGCAAAAACTGTCAGAAAAAGTACGCGTTCAAATCGCACGTGGCCGCGATTTGGTCGGTCAAGGCTGCCGAGAACAGCACTATACCCCGAGCCATTCTTGTGTTATCTGGTAAACTGTACGAGTTCATAACCTTAGCATGTATTTTTAATCTGGGGCTAAATTCTGCTTCTAATTATAGCCCAACAAGTTGGTTTTTGCTTACGCCCTATTGCGGATTTAGTGATATCAATTTATTTTACTGTCAATGACAATTTTTTGGCACGTTGAAAGTCAGTGAATGCCACTGATGCTGACAAAGACAAAACAGAACAATTTTATTCTGCAAATTTCCAGTTATTTTCGCATAATAAAGCCAAAACTATCAAAATATAAATAAAATGCCAAATTGCTACTGACATTTTATAATGCATAGGTATATATGAAGTATTGTAGAAAAATATTTCTTTCAGTGTGAATACGACGTACCTATGCACATTATTGACGTATGAAGCTATTTGTAACGTCACTACTCCAGGGCAAAACTGCAATTTGTTAGGTCATCATATCATCAGTAAAAGTAATACGGTAGGTACTGAATGTGTCCTTAGCATTCAAATTCAAATTCAAACTCTTTATTTCGGACTTGAATCCATATATTTGTTAGTAACAAATATATGGTCAGCATTGTGCTTTATTTACTTTTAAATTATACGTTTTAAAGGTGTAAAGTTGTATTCTATTATATTCTATTGTAATGTTATGTGTTGCAGATAAAACCATTTTTAATTACATGAAAACAAATTTGGCCATTTCGATTTTTTATTGCGGTATAAGAACCCTATTCTATTTCCAGAAGTGATTTCTGAATTAACACAGGTCGTAAAAAATTGCTATATATAGGTACCAATTGTTTGATTACCTTAGAGTCATAGTCATGTGACTCATGTAGGTAATGGTGTAAGCAGTGGGTAAGTGAATGTATTTGCGCACACTTACCTACTGCGTACACTTGCCCCACAAGACCCTGTAATTGTGACGCTGTTGATCTGGGATAATTGTACTTTCCACAGCTTATCATTTCTTGTATACTTAAACTACACTAGAAAGGTACGAAGAAGATTCGCAGATCCTTAAGTATGTTGATTATGATTACAAGTGAATACCTATGTTACAAAATACGTGTAAGTATATAACTGTCAATTATACAACTATAATAATATGTACCTATGTGATTATTTTGTCCTTTAATTACTATGACTTAATGTTTGAAAAATAGTAGGTAAGAGTACACCTTTAAGAGAGTCATAGTTTTTCCCAAAGTAAATCAAATCCCTGTTTCGTTATACGACTATTTAGACTACCTGATAAATTAATGGAGATATTTTCACTCGATATGTGTCTAAAAAAGCCGTTAGAAAGAAATAAATTTTAATTTCATTTAGCAACAGCTACACATAGTGAGAACTATGTGTACTAAATAATCTTGCAATTCGAACACCATGAAATAATTGCATTGAATATTTATTTTACTGTAAGTATTTATTTTGAATTGTAAGCGATATTGGTGTCGGAGCACTATGGAACAATCGAGTCTTGATCCCAGCGAAGGGATGGAAGGTTTGAGCAAGAGCTGCGCTTTTTGCTGCACCAACCTTGCGGACAACTGGGTCATTGCACTCGGAGACGTTTTGTTTTCTATTTCGCCGGACCTTCACCCACTATCTGCAGACGGCAGCGTGACGCCCTCCTAATCGGATTTCACACAGAAACCAATGAAATCGATTTTCGAAACGTTTATTTAGAAACTTAAATTACAGCTACAGCTAAGTATAAAAATAATGTATAACAATGCGCGCTACTAACTAGAAATCACAATTGCGTAACATTGGATGTGGACTCCGACTGCTGTCGGCAATAAATAACAAGGATTATGGCAGGGGCGCTTTGACCTTCATTCCCAAATTCCCCGATTCTGATCCAGATTTACTTGGATATTTTGCTTTTAGGTACCTACAGGCCCTATGACAGAAATGTTAAAAAGCGTTGCTCTGATTCCAATAGGGGCTTTTTTAACGGACTTCAAAAAAAGCATTACATTCTTAGTTTGTCCGAATCTTCGTTTTTTTGTTACTTCCTATCGATTTTTTACTGTATCTAACATCTGTGTATGATCTGAGACTAATAAGATAATAGACATATATTTTTCAATATGAATCTTTCGGGAACACTTTGAATTTGGTGATTTGAGAGTGTGGTCGGGCGATACGGGACCTAGGCGCGTTTAGGTTTCCTCCTGACGTGGAGCACGGGGCGCGGGTCGTCCTGGCGGATGTTGGTGGCGCGCAGGAACTTGCTCTCGTAACCTGTCTCGCGTATCTTCGCGTTGGGGCTGAGGCGGTCGGTGCGCTCGCCCTCGTGCGCGCGCTCGTGCTCGCCGGCGCGCTCGTCGTCCCCCGCGCGCTCTGACTCGTCCGCGCGATATGGGTCGTCGACTAATCGCTCTTTGTCCTCCCTCAGGCGCTCGTGGTCGTCCGTCCGCCCCGAATCGTCGGAGCGGCCGCGCTCGTCGGTCCTTTCGTCCTCGCCTATCCTTTCAGGGTCCTTCAGCAGTCGCTCGTGGTCGTCCAGGAAGGGTCCGTCGGCGCCGGGCGCCTGCTCGATTCTCGCGAGATCGGAGTCCTTGTTCGGTGGCGGCACGGTAAGCCGCATGAAGTATTTCTCTTCGTCGGAGATTTGGCGCTTGTTTCCGTAGTAGTCATAGTCACCGGCGGCGTACGCGTCATCTTGATCTTCATCTTCATGTGTGGCACGCGTGCGGCGGGACTTCTTGCGGCGCTGGCGGCGGCGCGGTGGCTCGGTCTGCGCGGCTGGGATAGAGTTCTCGCCGTCGTTGTCTTCCTCCTCCGACGAGGGCTCTGCGCTATCTTCCTCGTCTCGGTCGGGCCGCTCCGGCCGTCCGCGGTTTAATTTCTTCGGGTTTTTTTCTCGGTATATCGGGGGCACTCTCACGGTGACCGTGTCGATCTGGCCCGGGTTGTGTTCCGTGGGCGGCAGCACCCTCGGACGCAGTGGGCGTCGCGGGTCTTCCGTAGTCGTAGTCGACTCCGCATCCTCATCATCGCCCTCGGGTAGCGGCAGCGGGACGCGCTGCGGCTGTTGACGTTCATTGTACTGATGTGGACGCTGCTTCCGATCGTCGGCTCTCCTCTGAATCTGTTCGGCGAGATCGCGGTCTCCGAAGTGCACGCTGCGGTAATCGTTTGCGGGAAGCTTCTTCTTTTTCTTCCTTTTGACTTCTACGTTCGGGGGTGGCTTCTGTTTCTGGTCCCAAAAGGCGTCGACAGCCGTGCCAAACTCGCGCACAGCTTTAGCCCGGTCGCGGGACTCCTCCGCGGCCTCGTAATCGTCGTACGCGGGCGCCTCATCGGCCTCCTCGTCGTCGTAGGCGAGGTAGTCGTCCTCGGCGAGTTGCTGGGGATTTACCTGGTTGGCGTCATAAGTGCGGACCTGGTGCTGTTGGCCGTTGCGCACGACAAAAGCGTCGACGAAGACGCGCGGTTGGCGCGGCGGCTCGCGGGCCGGCAGGCGCGCCGCGCGGGGTTCGATGGCGATGGGCGCGATCGGGGCCTCCTCCTCCGCTTGCTGCAGTTCCTCCGCCTGTGCGGGCGCGGGTGGTGCTGGTGATGCTGGCTGACGGTTAAAATTGAACTGCAGACGGAGGTTGGACTGTATAGTCTCGAGATTATCCTTCGGCGGGGGCGGCGGAGGCGGCGGCGGCGCGCATGGTGACGGAGTCGTCGGGTTCGCTCGGGGCTTGGCACATGGTGGTGGAGGTGGCGGTGGTGGTGGCGGAGGCGGCCTAGGTTTCGGTCGCGGCGCCGCTCTAGGCTTTGGACAAGGTGGTGGTGGTTTCGGTTTCGGCGGTGGCGGTGGAGGAGGCGGAGGCGGAGGCGCGACGGCGCGGCAGGGTGGGGGAGCCGCGGCTCTTGGTGCTCCGCATGGTGGCGGAGCGGGCGCAGCCGGTGCGGCGGGCGCGGCTAAGGGCAGGTCTATCCCGGGCACGGGCGCCAGAGGCGGCGGGAACACGGCCGCCGCCTGCGGTTGTTTCCTCGCCACGTTATAACCCAGCGCATCCGCCAGTCCACGGAATACGATATCGCCGAACGTTCGCTTCTTCCTCACCACTGGTTCGTGCTCGTCCTCTGATATCGTATCATTGCCGATCACCGCTACCGTACCGTCGTCTAGTGTCGCCTCGGTCACGTTACCATCTTGCACTAAAGCTACGACGCTTCCAGAAGTTTCGTTCCTATTCCATTCGCCTAGCTCACTTAAGGTTTTGGTCCCAGTGTCGGGGTCACAATACGCGCTGGCGAGCAGCAGCAGCAGTACAAGCGGCCGCATGGCGCATGGTCGAGTGTCGCGCGGGTCACCGCGCGCGCCGGTTTTGTCACGCAGGCGCCGCGCGCCGTCACGCGCCGGCGCGCAGATGCTGGAGTAAGGTGACAGCCTGACAGGATGCGTGAGAAAGTTGGAAGCAATCACACCCGTGCAGATATGACTTTGGTCATAAACATAGGTGATGATTAATATTATATATTGTTTTAATCAAAGCCGAAATATGTCCACTCAAATTGTCCTCTTTTCCTGTCTGTTATGGACGATTATCACGTAATAGGAATATAAGGTAAACAACGAGTTCCTTTTTTGAAATTGTTTAAAATAGGTAGGTAAGCTGGTACTGGGATGATTTAGATGCATTCATAGTGGACTTGCCGGCAGCAAAGGCTAACAGGGAGTTGTGGAGATCGAACCGAGAGGGCTTTGCCCAGCAGTGGGACTAACGGACTAACTTAAAAAATAATCAAACACTGGTAATTACTATAAGAATATTACTAAAAGTTTCGAAAAATAAGTAGGTACAACGTTTGTCTGTGTAGTAAAAGAAAAAGACGCAGTATACTTATGCGTCTAATCCCTTTTACCACGTCCCCGTGCCATATGATATGAAGTACCTACTTATTTGTAGTTCGACTCTACTGGTACTGGTAGGGATATTATTCCGCTTACCACGAATCCATCCATACTTTAGCTATCCATGTAGGACTAGCCGATTTTTTCCATCAATCTTTGCTGAGTCGCCTGTATATTTTTTTCTAGCCTGCCCCCTGATAGGAAAATATGTTATTTTCCCCAACGGTTTGCCTTTTTTTAGGACACGTGAATTTATTACCTCACTTACCATAAGGGAAATAGTAAACCATGAGGTTTTCTTCATCCAGGATATTCTTTGCCTGGCATAGGAAGCTTGAGTCATCACCCTATGATGTGAGGGAGACAAAGCAATGCTAGGATAAAATATTTGATTGTTGGTATTTCTAATCAGGTTGCCAGTAAAAGTTAAATGTTTCAACCACATTTACCTTGTAATAAACGTGGAGTTAGTACAATCAAATAATTTTCACAACTTTAGATCGTTTCAAAATAATAGATCAGTCAATCATTTTCAATTGATTGTAAAGCGTTGCATTAGTTTTTATTGAATTATAATGCCCGTGGTGGGCCAATGAGAAACAACTTCAACAGAATAATATAAGACTGGGTTGTCGAATTGAGACAAGGATCAAAAATAAAAGAATTCCTTTAGAACAGCTGTTCTAAACATCTCATCATCAACATCAAAGGTGGACTCTTGAAAGAGGATCTGAAGTAACTGACATCGCGACAACGTACCGAAGGCGAAACGCGATAGACCAAACTTATGAGCTAACTATGTATATACCAAATTATACAGTAACGTTAATAGTAGGTACGTACAGTAAATTGATGATCAAATAAACCGAATTTTTCCTTTTGAAAAACACACAGATTCTCAGCTCGTCAGTATGTTTCTTTTACGAGTATGTATGTTCTATGATTATTAGATATTCAAAAACGGCTGGATCGAGTTGAAAAATATTTTTTTTTTGTCATGGCTCATGAGGTAGGATCTGGGTCTGTTATTAAGATCTTGGAGAAATCGAGGGAATTCTTCAGGTAGGTACTATAGGCACATGACACACCTGTCGTGATTCGCGTTTTTTTACTCATTCATTTGTTCTCGGAAAGCATCATTTGGTTTTGATGACGTCGGTTATATTTTGTTTATACATATTTCGTAACAGTATTCTCCAAAACGCTTGGCATTTCGCGACGTTCATAATTGTCTAGGATTAGACTCAGTGCGTCAAGGCTCTAAGGCAATTAGAAGCTATAGAAATGGCAATAACATTTAATTATAATCCGTAGCGAGTCACGCATCTACCCACGCCCCGCATCTAGGTCCGAGACCTTTCATTTCGCCATGGTATAATAAGGTTGGTTGATAACTAATTTACTTCGCGCTTTATAATTACTGCTATTGGCATAGCCACCGCAGTTTGATTGGCCTCTCGTCGACTCGTTTGATCATCGAATACAGAAACATATTTGAACCGCTAACGGTAGTATATTGTATGTTGTTGTTGATCAATATTTGGTAATATATAGCACCGATTACTTTAATATACTACTAATGTTTTTTGCTCATTTTGCCTTCGGGGTTGGAGTACAAAAGGCTATGGTGAAACGATTATCTCATTTTCTGTTGTGTTTGCTTTTGCGACATACACTTAGTGTATGGAGTATGTTGTATTGATTTAAATTACTTTCTATTTGTAATACCTAACTGCATTGACGCAAGTACCAACAGTTAGATCACAAGGAATGTCAATCAATCGCATGGATTATTCCTTAAAAATTCTGCGAATGCCAGTTGAAATTATTTGAATTACTTATTCGCAAAACTCCTGTATTGCGTAGGTAGGTATAGGGTTCCGAAGCCTAACTTGATGGACGAGGATAACGTTTATGATCGAGCCTACTTGCCCAGAAGATGCCTGTTCTGTTAAATAAATATTAAATGAATGAATGAAAACATTTATTTCAGGCAGCTGTGGCCCATAGATACATAGATACCTTAAAACTAACATACCTACATATCAAATACAAAATAATAAAAATATAAGTAACTAAACTATAGGTCACATTTTTAGTAAAATACTTTATAATCCTGTTAAAAAATAATATGTGGAGGACCCGGTTGCGTAAAGTTTGCATCTCATTTGTATCCGGCGCCATACGTACCAGTTACAAGCATCCTAAATTACTATAAACTATAATAAATAAGGGATGAATAAATGTGTAAGTTCTAACGGACACTCAAGTTGCATTAATTCTTGCACCGTGAACCGGTGTATTTCATAATACTATTTATTTTCTTTAATCCGTATTTCTAAAAACATAAAATAGCTATTATTTACAGAAAATGTAAGTATAATAGATTTACACTAAAACCATCTTTGTTTAAGCCAATACACTTAAACTGAAGCGCCTAATCTTGGACACGAGACTACTTATTGGGCTTCGGATTTCGCTGACAAGATTTGTGTAGGCAGGATGGTAATAACTAACTTGGTGACCATATTGTGTTGTATTGTATTGTACAATAAATATCACGTAAAATTATACTATTATATAACATATTGAAAATGAAAAATGAACTAAAAAAACAACAGCCCACAACAGCTAGGATTCCCTGTGTTACAGGACCCAGTAGGGTATCAAGGAAACATAGACACAGCCAAATGCGTACATAGTTAAAACTTAACGACTATAAGTAACTATTAGTGACACAAAGTAAATAGAAAGACAGACAAACAGTTTATTACCTATAGGGTCGATTTTCAGATAAAGGTAAGATATATGTAATATTTGTTTCTTAGGAGAATCATTCTCAGAAAATGTTGTGTTGTGTAGGTACTTAAAATGTTCTGTACTTAATATCATAAATTCATAATTATAATCTGTTAGCGTTTTTATTGTAATCCGTTTTTAAAGCAAATAGTGAACAGTTTTTAATACGGCATCTTGATACTTATCTAGGTAGCTAAACTTTATTAATATCTGATTGACCGACGTTCGAGAAAAGGCAACACAGTGGCTAGCTCTAATTGCTAATAGAAATATTGCAGGCGTTATATAGTAATTCAGGCTTCAGCATACAAGAACTAAAGTGTTTTGAAGTCTTAAAGGTTATTGTCAGTTCAAAAAACAAAAGTCGTTCCTCCAATGGTCAAAAGTCACGAGCTTCTACACGATGATTTTTTAAAGGTGATCAGGTACCAACTTTTCTAACTAAGTAATTGATGGCGGTCACGTTGAAGTCAAGATTGGGTACATGAAAACAAACTTTTATTTTGAAACTAATTTTGTCTTAAATTCCTTGTCACCCTACTAATCTGTGAGCTTAAACCCTCAATAATTTAATGGCAATGAAAATTTATGAGTAATAACTTGTCATTACAAAATATTTTGTCAAATTTTCCGCCAAAGCAATGGCACTTGACGTAGGTATCGTACTTCAATAATTTATGTAGGATGACCATGTATCTATTGGTTATTAGTTTTAATTCTGTTCGCAATGTGACGGCAGCACCTGGTAGCTACCGTAATACATGATAATAATCGCACATTGTTCCGGTGGCCGTGCGTGGCGGCTAATCGTACGATCTCAACGGCCATGTCTGCAGGGAGCATCAGGCCAGATATTGGCCAGGTATTGTGATGGCATGTCATCTCTTCGAATTCCTATAATTTTGTCAGCTGCTTTTTCATATGTCGTACCTACATCGACATAGTTTCCTTCAAAAATAGAACGAAGTTTTATTTTTATTTATGGCCTATATGGGTTGTAGCCCGCACTCCGCACTATTAGTTTTCAGGAAAGTAGAAGAAATAGTAATATAAAAAATATCCTGAGACATCCTTAAATAATTATGACGGTTTAAATTCACGTAAAAATTGTCAGGAACGGCCCGACATGTTATAGGTAGGTATATGGACTCTTCATCAGGGACAGCTATCCGTGCAGCTAGTACGTCACTCACGGCCCACAACCCTTTGACCGCCAAAGACGGCAAATCACGTCATCGGGAATTCGTGCCACTGACGCCAACGACGCCTATTGACGTCAAAAATTTCAATGGTCAAAAACATGCTAATTCAAACCACTATCTGTGTTTTTCAATCTCTGTTGATTTTGGAGCACTTTTTTTTTTGTTTTTGGCGTCAGTGGCACGGTGAATTGCTTTGCCGCTTGGCGCTCAAAGGGTTAAATGAAGAGCTCCTTATGAGTTCCTTATGTAAACCGTTTTTTATGTGGGGAAACATAATGAGGAGTTACCAAATACATAGGCTAATTGTGTTTCTAAACCTGATTAATTTCCAAACATTACTTTTTACCTGAATTTTTTTGTTACAACATTTGTAGCAGATGATCCATTTAAGCCTGTATTTACACAATTCAGTTTAAACAGATTAATAATAATTAAAACTTAATCTGCCTTTCTTCATAGCGATAAGTATGGGAACCAATTTTACCCAGTTATTCTGGCGTTCGTGACCTCACGTGATTAGCGTTCCTTAACGGTGTAGTGTGATATAATTCCCGTGACAAATGGTGGCGGGGCGCAAGAACTGCGCACACGACAGTAGGGCGACCGTGTTGTTGAAAAATACGCCTTGCGATCAACTAATTAAGTACCTATGAATGGATTCCACCACCTTGTCATCATCGTCTTAGTGGAGTGACGTAAATTGTTATGCTACATAAACTTAAAAAATATATATCTGGGCCTCTCCTGTGCCGTCTGCACAGCGGCCATATTGATCTTTATTTAAGTTTAACTATTCGTAGTGACTTCTAATGAACTAGGGACTAATACACAAAATTATATATATATATATATATATATATCGGCATAAGTATATGTTGGCAGGCATTTGTGGCCCGAACCGAAGGTGAGGAAAATTTTATTTCCCAAGGCTAATGTGGTATAACTTAGCATCTTATCTTAGCTATAAAAATTTAAACAAGATCAAGTGGTATTTAAATAATTATGTTTATTTGCACGAAAATGCCATTTGAACAGGTTGGTTTAATCTTGCACTGGAAATTCTAGATAATTGACATTTACTGTGATTTATGTATCTTTAAAACAGCATAGCATCTTTGTTTAGATTTAGCTAATTATTAAATTGGACCGCTGCTAACATATAACTGTATATCAATTTTCTATTGCCAGACGGCAAGGGCAATTATGTCTACATAATCTACATAGATAGGTACCTGTGTCTATCTATCTTTGCCGCCCCAAGTACAAGATCGTAGGGGACCTTCACTTATATGTTAGAATACTTGAACTGAATAAGAGGTGCAAGTCATTTAGACTCTGTATTAGGGGAGCACAAACCCACAAACGGGAATGTCACCAACGCCACAGGAGTGAGTGGGATAAAGTCGCGTGATAACTCAATTAATTCAAACAGTTACCAGACTGACGGTTGCGGGGTTAAACCCGATAACTCAAAAAAATGGTTTCCGAAATAAGAAATCTTATGCACAGTACTTAGGTACATGTTCTTAATTCTTAGTTTTTAATTCAGTCTTTTTTTTTCGACCTATCTATATATGTTTGTCCGCGCTACGTGGCAGTGGGTAGGGTCCAGCAATCTGATCTGAACTTGAGGAAGCTGTTGGATCCGGTGCAGGAGCGGTCGTTGTGGAGATCCTTAGGGGAAGTCATAAGTAGTACAGTAGTGGACGCCATACGGCTGATATAATGAGGGTGACGTTTGATCCTCATGGGTCCACATAAAGTACATTTGGGTTCAGCGTAGGTACATACCTACATGAAAAGACTTTCAGTGTTTACTTCTCTTCTTTAGAATCCAAAGTTTGAATCGTCATTCACATTACTTTATTAGACAAAAAGAGAACTTATAATTGAAATAAAGGTATGTGTTATCCTAATTATTTGACAAAGAAATTGTTAAATGTCATCGCCATAATAATTTTCTGTACCTAAGTTATTCATATGTTTCAGAGCACCTATTACGCTTAGCCTATATAGGGACTCCGGGTTCCCGAATCATCCATTATGTCAATAAGGGCATAGCCCTAGACTTGGTTTTTTAAAAGACCCCACCAGCGCTACGGTTCGACCCCCTTAGACCCGCCACTGAACATAAGCGATTTACTTTTTGAATGACAGTCGTCTAACTTTATGCATCGTCGAACAGAACCTGCCAGTCTACTAATCACATAATTAAATTAAGCCCATCGACTAAACAACAACAATTGCCCTGAAAACAATTGAAAGCGAGACGCTCTCTCATCACTTCTCACGGTTTGCCTGCGTTTGTTTACGTAAACAAAACCACAGGCTAAACTGGACAGGTACAAAATACTGTTCCGAACAAAATGATTTCAACTTAATTTCTTACTCCATGCAACACACTTTGGATTACGCTGCTATGTGACTTGGTACGTTTTTCTCTGTGTTGGTATTAATACAAAGACGATGGTATAATATTGTTGATTTGTGAATTAATAGCAGTTACGTTGTGCGGAAACTGGTGACACAGAAAGTGAACGCAATTATCATGAGGTTAAACAAGGTTAAGACGATTAAATAACACATAAAACTACATAAACTAATTTACTCATACTATATAGGTACATATAGCAGTTGGAAATAGCAGTTGGCGATAGAAGGCTTTCAAACCTTCGTTTCGCCGACGACATCGTTCTCTTTGCTTCTTCTGCAGACGAGCTTCAGCTAATGCTCCAAGATCTGAGCACAGCAAGCCTTCAAATTGGACTAAGAATGAATCGTGCTAAAACCCAAGTGATGACCAATAGCACGAAACGTAGGGTTGAGGTAGATGGGTAGATCATACAATATGTCGATGAGTATATTTACTTGGGCCAGCTAGTCTCTTTCAGCAACAGACAAGATAAAGAAGTTGAACGCCGCGTCCAAAATGCCTGGAAGAGCTACTGGTCCATGAAGGAGTTCATGAAGGGAAACCTTCCACTGTCACTGAAGCGAAAACTCATCGACATGTGTATTCTGCCTGTCCTAACCTACGGTGCTCAAACATGGTCCCTTACCGAATATCAAAAGTCCAAATTGAAGGTTTGCCAACGGGCCATGGAGCGCAGCATTTTAGGGGTGAAAAGGACGGATCGTGTCCGAAACACCACGCTGCGCTCCAAAACACGCATAGCTGACGTAGGCAATAAAGCAGCCAGGCTCAAGTGGGATTGGGCAGGCCACGTCTGCCGTATGAACCCGGAAAGGTGGGCCAGCATAGTCACCAAGTGGGTGCCCCAAAACGGGCGACGTAGACGTGGCCGGCCCAGACGGAGATGGCGGATGACATAGATGCATTCCTCAGCAACTGGCCGGAGGCAGCGTCAGACAAGGACCTGTCGAAATCAAAGGGAGAGGCCTTTGCCCAGCAGTGGGACAGTCCTATAGGCTAGATAAAAAAATATATATACATAAACTATTTTGTATTCATAGGTATGGTTAAAATAAAACACTTCTGTCCATAGCTTATACAAATTAAATTCTAAACTCAACGTAGCGTTTCAGGATTATTTTTCTGACAGCGCTTGATTTTCTTGGCAAATGAAAAGCGCTTCCTCATTTCTCAGGCAACGCTGCAGAGATAATAATCAAAACGAATTATAACGAGTCTATCGCGATATTATAATAAGCTGACTTCACTCACAACTACTTCACAGACAATTTCACGTCTTTTCTCACAAGTATAAGAAGGTCTCATGTCTGGTCCTAGCACCCCATTTTCTTAAGTGCCAGATTGTCATGTATGTTTTTGACCCCCTGTATGTTTTTCTGCTTCGTCATTCGTCGTGTAAAATATTTCATTTTCCACCCGAGTTCGAAAGGGAAAACTTTCTGCCGTAATATAATTCAATTAGCGCTGCACGTCGTCTTGACGTGTCTCTGGTTCTCAGAAACCGAAACACGGAATCGAAGACAGCCACTTTTCACTTTTACCCAGAAGATGGAAGTTATGACTGATGCTTTGGTGAAGTCATGATGTATAGAAGAGAAGAGGGTTTAGTATCAATTTGAGATGCATTCCAATTTCTTTGTCACGTTCACTTTTTTAATTTAATCTAGCAGACCATGGAATTAATGATGTATTCTCATTACCTTATTATATCGGGTGGGATACTTCAAACAACGAGTAAATATTTATGCCTTTTAAAGGAAGGAACTTATGTAAGTAAATCTGCCATCATTTATTTATTTAATTAATCTTTATTGCACAAAAGAAAGAACTTATCGTACAAAAGGCGGACTTAATGCCATATGGCATTCTCTACCAGTCAACCATTGGGCTAAGCAGATAATTTGTGACCATTGTTGAAAGTTGTGGTGACGATTTAAGAGATCAACTGTCACGTAAAAAGCTATTTCATTAGAGTTAGCCTTGATCGCGTAATTTTTCAGAAATCGAGTGATGACGTTGTTATTGACTCAGGATGAATCATCGTGGGTGCCGCTGTCTGGTGCCATACCTCATCTCGTGAGTCACGCTCCGATCAGCTGGGACAACATGGACGACCTCCTCCAATGTGTGCACAACTAGAGAATTCCGTCGTATGTTTAATTAACACGATGCACGCATCCTATGTAATAAAAGAGCGGAACTGTATGTCCAAAGCAGGCTCGAACTTAGAGGGCCCAGGGCCCCCACGCATTTGGGGCCCCCTGTATCATGAAACGGCAAATAAAATAGTAGGTAGTATTTTAAGTGATAAATAAGGAGAACATAAGTATGGTGCAAGTCCTGCTTCGAGAACTGGGGCCCCTAGGCTGGCGGGGCCCCTAGGCCCGGGGTTTTGTGGGCCTAGGGGTAAATACAGCACTGGTCCAGTCTGTGATTCCTAATAGATATAATTTAGATTAATTCAAAGCAAGATGACAACTTGTCCAGCCATTGATTTTTTTTATTGGGTTTTGAAGGCAAATATCCCTTCAGCCAAGAATATTTCGAATTGTCAAATTTCGAAAAATAAAAAATATTATGTAAAATCCACGGCAAAGATGAATAAAAGAGCTGCAGTTTGTAGATCCTTACAGTCAGGACTATAAAAATGAATGGTCTTAAAAAAACTTTACCATTTCGATTCAGGTCCAAATATTTGATATTGATAACGAATTTATAAGCGATGTTTCTGACTTTGTAAAGTTTGCGTGCAATGAGAATCAGCGCATTCTATCATAATACAGCGTCAGATGAAGTAGGATGTTGGTGATGTTTAGGTAAAAGCGTAGCGATACTTCTGGATTACCATGTTGAACAGAACACACCGGTTATCGTCCGACCGCCTGGTCCTTGACACCTTGTGTCGTTTTGCTATTTGAACTATTATTGTTTATCACTGTATTACTTTATTCTTCACTGTTTCTATTAATCTGATCACCGACGTTACGCGACGTCGGGCAAGGTTGTGGATGGGTGACCGCCTGGGAACACCTCGTGTCGTTGGCCTTATGCTATTTCAACTATTTTTGTTTATCGCTGCATTACTTTATTCATCACTGTGTCTATTAATAGTAAATGTTTTGTTATTGACGTCACACAAGTATTGTTCTGTAAGAAGACATTTTTTGGTACTATGGTCGCCAACGTCCATACCACGTTGAACACACCGGTTCTCGTCCGATCACCGAAGTTAAGCAACGTCGGGCGAGGTCAGTACTTGGATGGGTGACCGCCTGGGAACACCTCGTGTCGTTGGCTTTTTGCTGCTATTTGAACCCTTTTTGTTTATCAGATAGTAAAAACAAGAAAGTCGTGAAACGACGTCCTCATCCTCATAATCTCTCTTACTAACTGTTATCTGTGAGTGATTAAATCGCAATTTTTTTCGAAAACTAGACATTTAATTAATAAGATGAGAATGAATTCTAGGTATAAAAAAACCTAAAGCAATATCAGGCAAAAAGGGTCATCATGCTCTGTGCAAAACCCTTTTCTAAACCTTCCGGCGGCCCTTTGCCCCGCCATATTGGGTACCTACTCCGTGCATTCCATTTGTTCCACTTTTCCCGCATTAAGCGCACACGCAACAATGTAGTTATTAGCGGGTTCCTTCTACGGCCGGCCTTGTAGGCACGGGTTCCGTATACGGTGTTCGGAAGCCCACCGGCGATGAAAAGGTGTCCAAATTGTGAGGTATTTGGAGCGGTGTTTACAGTCGGGACGTGATGACACCTGCGTTGTAAAGAAAGAATATCTGTATAAAAGGAATTTGTAAGTAAAAAAAAAAATACTGGCTTTGTATAATTCTTCAATTTATTTAAGGACGTCTGTAGAAAACATGGCGTTCGCGTTGTAGTCTGTCAACAGCGGAGGTAGCGGACTACCGAGTTTGATTTTAGTCGAGTTAAGTACTAGTTTATGTCAAGATAATCTGTCGAAAAATGTGTACTATTGTTTTTTTCAAGTCTTGACTTGAACTGTATCAGGGCTGGTTAGCCCTCACTACCAGAAGTCGGAATTTGTGTGGGAGTATAACCCGCTAATGGCATTATCTCTGCGCCACAGGAGAGGTGTACTGTTGGACAAAACCGTCATCCAACGCTTTCCACAATAACTGTACGTGCTTCATCCAAAGGGTTCTTGCGATCCTGTACTTAACCTGTGAGTATCTTAGAGTATCTTTTTCCATCAATACCTACTCTATTGACTGTATTTACAGACAAACTGGCATATTAATCTGTGGGTAGGTATCTTAAATGTGTTAATGGACATAGTAGACGGACCCGTCTACGCTACGAGTATGACACTGACAAATGACGTTGAGCTATTAGGGTCACCGCGTTCCGAAGATCATTAAATCTGTCCGAGCACGATTCGTGATCACTTTCGTTTATTTCCGGGGTTTCGCTAATCCAATAATAATATCACTATTATGAAATTAAGAACATGTAGTCGATGTTTATTACTTGCCGTATAAAGTGATGTGCATTGTCATCTTTGAACAGCCAAGATGTGATAATAATATCTACTTGGCATGGAATTTAACAATTGAAAGCTGTTAAGATACCCAACATAGTATAGAATATACGTTTGTCATCTATCGGTAGATATACTGATAGAAAGTAGTCATGGCTTCCCATGGGGATGTGCAGCACTAAATTATTGGTTTGATGTGGTTGTTAGACGAGTTCCTATGGAAACTGCGTGTAAGTACCTACGTTGCCGAGTTGAGTGAGTTCTCCCTGCATTACCATACTAAGTCTTCCATAACACCTCAGGGAGCTCCTTCAACAACTTCTATATTGTTTGAGTATTCCCTCCGCAGGATCATCATCATAAATATCAAAATCAAAATTGTGCCCTGTATTGTATCCAATCTCCATCTAACCTTACCCTAGACTTCTCAATTCAACATGACGTGTACATTTTCTTTTTTTGTTTCTTTATCTCCTCATTCTTCCTTGTCTTTCACCTCTCTCTAATGAATTAATGATAAATAAATAAATATCAGACAACCTCACACGAATCAACCTAGTCCCAAATTAAGCTCAAGAAGGCTTGTGTCATGGGTACTAGGCGACGATATACATACTTATATAGATAAATAAATACTTAAATACATAGAACATCCATGACCCAGGCACAAATATTCGTGTTCATCACACAAATATTTGCCCTTGCCGGGATTTGAACCCGGGAACGTCGGCTCAGTAGGCAGTTGCTTAACCACTGCGCCAACCGCGTCGTCAATGATGTTACTTATAAAAGCCTCATTCCGCATAAAGTGTCTAAATAGTTACCCTCCCCTTCTCTCTACAAACATAGGTATATGTATATCGGTATGGTTTTAAATGCTTTTTCGTTTATGAGTTTTTCTGTTTAACTACTCGTCTCCACCCTTTGTCAGCCTTAACAAAGCCCTTTGAAAGACCTCCGCAGGATACATTTGTTTTTTCGTGACATTTTATAATTCAGATACGCAACAACAGCAACCCGAAGCACGTGCTGTCGATGTCGGGGCAAAAACCGGCGCACGCGCACTATCTGCGACTAAAAGGTTGAAACTACATAAATGATATAAGGCTCATTAGTCCTTTTTATTAGAGTAGTGTGCAAGGCTACTCGTGACTCCGGTCACGCCCGCGGCTGGCTGTGGACGAAATGCTCCTGACAAAGAGATTTGTATTTGGAATGGGAATCGGGTGGTAGTGCTCCTAAACTAACCGCGGGATATCGGATTTATTTAAATGTCAATTTCTACGTGATACAATATGAAGACATCCTGTTTATTGTAAAGTAATAGCAATAAACAGGTCATTTCTTCTATATATGTGGTACCTAACTAATATGGGCGTAGCTAAGATTATTTTTCAGGCTGGGCCTGGGTGGGGGCCTGGCAATGGTCTATCAGTTTAAGTCATGAATTTCTATGGTTAACCCAAAATCCTTGGGTGAGCACTAGACTATATTGGGATGGGTACCAACCCTCTAAATACGCATATGCTAACTAAACGAAGATGGTTGCCAGCCTGCTCTCTCTCGCTGGATGACGGTGTATGTGCATATCATGTACTCTTTAAATAATTAATAAATCACTATAAAGCGGAGCTTAGTATAATTAATTACAACCGGGGAGCCACCACGAGCAGTTACTGCAATAGGTATTTCTACATATTATAAAACGACGTCTTAGCCGCATCGTCCTCGAAGAACTTCCTTGCAGTGGAAGCCATACTTTATGGAATTGGAGCGTATGTTTATTTGTCACTTGCACCTTGCACTTGTTGGTCATAAAAAAGAGCTTAAACTGGCACTAAATCTGTCTTTAAAGATCTGTTTACGTGACCCGATCTGAATGACAATGGCGGTAAATTTACGCAAACCGATCATCTCGGAATCCGCAATGAGGTGGTGACAGAATGAGAAGTGTTGCAACTGGCGAGTGTTCCTTATGTCACATGCGTTATATAAAACACATCATCCATGTGCAGTCATATAGTGGTTCTCACATACTTAAGTACCAACAGTGAACGCATATAAACATATATTTTCCGGTCACGACTACCAATGAGAAGAGCTAGCAATATATCTAATTTTACCATATCTCCTTTGAAATGACAAGTTGATACATTTCCGATGTCTCCGATATCTGATGATGTCCTGACCGATTTCGGACTGGAGGCAGGTTGCATCTGGCTTATTGTAAGCGCCGCTTATGAGCTCTCAGATGGCTGACATAGCCAATTTTTGGTACGTATAATGTGCGGCCGCGTTTCGCTGCAAGTAGTGGTACTTGACGACAGTATTGTAATTAATGACCGCTGGTGATATGACATGATATTTCCGATATAACGCCGTGACAAAGCCAAGATATTGCTAAATCCGAAGCTCCGTAGAGTTGTCGGCCTTATAAGAAATATGATTATAAAAGGGGCGATCGCGGCAACGCAACCACAACTACTCCAAGTTTTCTGAATATGATAGCAGGGCCCTAATTCCATTACTTTAGGAGAGATCTCCGAAGTAGTTTATTCCTAGTTAATCGCTACTTCGTCAACCCGGTCGCGTTAAGTTTGCGCCTCATTTATATGCGACACCATAAATATCAGGCGGAAACTTAACTTGATTGGGTAGTGAAACGTGAAATATCACAGCTCGAAACTCAAACATTGCGTTTTCATGACAGTTAAAGGCGATGTATCTGAGATATTCTTAAGTTATCGCTTATTTGGCGATATTTCAAACAACACTCGAATTAGCGCCCTGTGCCCTTACCATGAGTTTACAGTGACTGTACTCGCTAGCTACTGCGTAAACAATTCGAATAGAGAATTGTAGTTCTACAAAGTAACCGCTAGGGGCGCTGTACTATTCTCCATACAAATTATTTACGCTGTCGCTGGTGAGTACGGTCACGTTAACTCATGGTAAGGATACTGCTTTGCATAGTGACAAGTGACAATCGACGAATTGAAGCGTTACGCGATCGGCACGAAATCGGTAACGAATCGTAAGATTTTTGGAAACGATTCGTCGCCGATTTGCTGCGAAAGCGAGCGAAGACGTGCGGCGCCAATATGCGCCAGTTTTGTTTCCGGTCGTCGAAGAAAAAGGGAAATTGCAGGCTATTTCCATTTTAAAGGACAATCGTTTACGAAGTAATTGCATATACAGGGTAATTCAGGAGTCATGAGAGGGAGTAAAAGGGCTGATTATTTAGGAGGGCCACACTGAGCAAAATTCATGGGACCAGCCACGAAATCACGAAAAAGAGCATTTCTCAAAAAAAAATTACACAATTAAGACATCATTAATCTTCAATTATATTTTTTCCATTTCGTTACCAATTATTTTAGTAATTTTGTATAAATGATGCGGTTACGTTAGATAATTAGGGTTCTGTTATGCTCATACTTTTTTAATTATACATATAAATATAAAATAAACAACACCAAAGTTTTTTGGACGTTTAATACTAACGATTTCAGGAATGCACGGTTTGTATTTTCTGATAGGTACATATTTACTTTATACAATATTTGTGCATTACATTAATGTTCCATCGTCATAAATAGTGAAATGAAATTCTTATACACTTACATGCTTACTGATTTTTCATGATATCATTACATACCTAGGGCGGTGAATTAGCAAATGTGCCGAAGGAGTGATATGCGGTCTGGGGCTTTACTAATTTACCGCCCGTGGTATGTCTCAAGTTGTACGTCTTGTTTTGGCCAGGAGCCAAGAAGTGAGATTTTCTCCCCGCTGGCAATAAATCATTCCCACTCCCACTTACTGCCTAGGGTGACGACGTAAGTACATTACATACCTAGGGCGGCGAATTCGTATCACAGTGCGTGAGCTGTCTGAATGCGATTCGCGTTTTATACCTGTCTTGTTCGCTCGAACATGATCCAGATAAGAACCTCTCAGTTTTAATTCCAAACCCGAATCACAATCCGAGTGCTCACGGAGTGTACGCTATTTTTACAAATTGAGAATGGTTTTTTTTCACTATTGGTTTATTTAATAAAAATGCTACGCTGAATTATTAGACTAGTTAAGTTAAGTAGGTATCCTGTAACACTGCTTGTAGGTATTTGATGTCATGTGTCCCACTTCAGCAAATGTCACATTGCATCTGAAAATAGTACAAAAAGGAAATTTTATATTAATCATAGCAAAAGTGAAGTTATTCTTTTATGAACTACACCTAACTTAAGACTGCACCGAGCGAAATGTGAAAAAATAGGCAGTTGCCGTTAAGTAGATAACGTCAACACTAGTAGTTTAATCCATTTCTAAACCATATATTTAGCACTTCGAAGAATGTGTTAACAACTTTTCCGTGGAAAAATTATAAGATTATTAATATTTTACCCTAGAGAACTAAGTAAAGTTGGACGAAAATTGTAAAATCGTAAGCAGGCGTTAAGTGTTTTTTAATACTTTAACAATGGAAATCTATTCTGATTTTCTGTTCAAAAAAAAGATGAATGTTTACATTACAATTTGTCCGCATCAAATATTTCAATTATTGTTTGGTATTAAAGGTCCAGATTTATCAAAAAGTGCTTTTAATTTTCCATACATTTTTACTATAGCGGCCGCGCGCCGATCTAAATACGCATTCCCCGCGCTCTATGGCTAAGTCGCTAACGCTCGGCGCCCTCTTAAGTCTGTTCTTAAGTAAGAATTTTATTGAATTAGTATAAGTATTTGAAAATGTCAGTAAGGTCCATCAAGCAGCTTGCCTCGTAGCTACCTGTAGCTAACAGCAGGTGGCCTTACCGCTAAATAGCGATCTCTTCTAAACAACCATAACCATATACATTATATTAAGGGAGAATCTTACATAAATCGACCTAGTCCCAAGCCGCGCAAAGCCAAGATATATACCTATATAAGATATCGTACAAAGATATATATAGATAACATCCATGACCCAGGCACAAATATTCGACTAAATCACACAATACCCGGTTCGAATCCTGACCAGGATTCGAACCCAAAACCGCCAGCTTAGTAGGCAGGTTCGGCTCAGTATTTGGGAGAGGACAACAAACAGAATTGCGGCTCCATACTACTCGCGACGTTGGCTGAGGTTGGGCGAGGCGAAGGCAGAAGTATGGGTTGCCCCTCCACCTCCACACTATCATATTCACCCAACCTCGACCAACTTCGCGAGTAGTGGGTAGGGGAATTCTGTTACTACTAACGCTACTACTGCTTACCTACAATCTTCCCTAGAAAGGAAAGGCAGTTGTTAGCGGTGTCCTTCGCAGTCGTGGTCGCCTCGGACAAACCCTGGAACATCACCCGCGCCATATCTCCAATTATGCCTGCGACAGAAGCACAAAACGCCATTGGCATAAAGAGCATTTCTAAAATAAGACTTCAAAAGTTGAATTAAAATCTTTTCTTTTTTGTTCCCTCTGGATCGAAGAATATATATGTTATACATTCATTTCATTTAACTACATTAGGCCAAGAAAGTCGCACACAATTCACAACTGTAAATTTTGCCAATATCGGTGAAAAAATTCGTAATGTGAAGGCAATAGGTATAATTTTACTTAAATACTACTATTTTGATTTCGATTGTCGGCAGAGTCTCTGACCAAGCCATATGTCTCTCACTAGAGACAAAAAAGTTCTCGAACAACATACAATTAATAGGTACCTACGACAATGGATTTGACACGCCACATACACAAGCGACGCTTACGATTAGTTGCGGCTTTTGAAGAATTACATACAAACAATACATACCTACTCATGAACGGGGTAACTGGTTACGTTAATAGTCATTCATGCAGACAGACCCCACCGGTGGGCTGAGAATACCCACTGGACTTTTAACTAACATTACACCTAGGTACCTACGTAATGACATTCATGAATGACGTCAAACCGTAGGTGTTTGTGGCCTTAACGGAAGGTGACGGCCATAAATATGCGATCTAGGGATCTACGAATTATCGCCCGTGGTTGTGTAAAAATGTACGTTTTGCCTTGGCTAGGAAGTTAGGTTTCCCCCCGCGTGGCGGGTAGAAATCCCATTGACGGCCTACGGTGACGTGAAAAGTCTAAAGGATAAAAATGCAAGGGATATTATTAAATGCACCTCTGTATAATTTTTCAGCACACTAGGTACCTAAATCCACTAATTAACTGAATGCATACCAGAAAAACTAATGCTGTGCAAAAAAAAAATCAATTGATTAACTGAACATGTCCTACAAAAAAACTTAAACATCATACAAAACGAGATGACCTTTTTATACGAATTCACACCAAAAATATGGTTCGTACATCGGATATATTTGAAAGTTTCAAAAATACTGACTTGCACACTAATTATCCTTGAACTGCACACTAAGATCCGACTCGGCCGGGTTAGGTTAGGTTAGTTTTTTTTTTTATATCCAGTAAAACAGTTTTACAAATACCTTTAAATAGTATATTAAATTCGCATTATTTAGTGTGCATAATTAGTGTGCAAATCAGTATTTTTGATGAAACTTTCGAATATTTTGATTGAAAAAGGGAATATACAGATATCGATTTAAATACATGCCAAAATGCAATACCACTCGGGGCCTACAAAAAGGAAAACAACCTGGGGATCGAACTCACGACCTCTGCTTATCCGTAATAGTATTCTGACTGGGCTACCGCGACGTAACGCACATCGTGTGAAATTAAGCTTTGTATTCCGACGGTTCGCGGTTGTAAGAACGATTTCCTTTGGTCTCATTTTGTAATGAACAAAAGCCTTACAGAGCAGACTGATTGGCAAAATTCTGTTAATTACGATGCGGCCTTATTTGAAAAGTTCTAGAATCCATTTGTGGTCATGTGACCCTGTTGTCTAATTTAAACTGTTATTTCAACTCATTTAAAAGCAGTATTTCGTAAGATCTGACCTTAACAATTCGATAGAAGCTGATAATACCCAAAACTGCCATAAAACCTTGCGAAACTTCAACAACAATGTACCTAAACTCGATATTAATCTTATTTATTATTAACATTTCCTCCTTTTCATCAAAAACTTGTATGTGAGGCGTTAATACGTTTGCACTGAATCAAAGGATTACTGCTTCAAGCAGCTTATCCATGTAACGCAACGCAACACCGACTAATCCCCAGTTGGTTGTATTTTATTGTATCAATAATAATAATATTCTATATTGTCCAACATGAGAAAAAAATAACATAGAAATAAAGTAACGTATAAATAGGGTAACAACAGGCTCAATTAAATTCTAGTAAGTCCATAATGCACCTTGTATTCCTACCTCCCAAATGCAATAAAGTATAGCGAAAAATTATAAACTTGGGTTCAGTGTCTACCTGTAGTTACATGGACGATTGTCACCACATCGTATGTCTAGCACAGATGGAACGAAAACCTTACGAGCGTTTAGCGAAGATCTTAGGCGTATTTAGGGGGGTGGCCGGGTGGCCCGTGCTCACCCCAATATGGTCTAGTGCCCACCCCAGGACGTAGGGTTTCCGATAGAAATTCATGGCTTAATATGAAAGGCCTCGTCTGAAAAATAATCTTAGATACGCCAATGGAGAAGATCGGGGAACTCACCACCACCGTCGGCTCCTACGCACTGAAATATAAAATAAACATTTATTAATAAAAATACTAGTAGGGTAAAGAAAGTGGATACAAAATTACAATAATTTTTATGATTATTATTGTACATTTAAATAAAACAATTTAAACGGATTATATCGCGTATATTAATTATTTGAGCCTCCCTGACGTTTCAGTACCTTTACAGATACCGTTGTCAAAGGTTGACTGAGAAAAACACAATTTTTCTCTGTCAAAGTTACATTTGTGCAAACTACCCATTTTGTAAATATTAATTTAAAATAAAGGTGTTCATACATGCCAGATGGGCCTAATGTGTAAAGACAGTTACACATGTGCCAGAAGGGCATTTATTATTTTATTTAAAAATATCTACCAGCGGTTCACTAAAGGCTTACTGAGGAGAAAGAACCCTGACCTTGAGGAGTAAGCCTTTAGTGAACCGCTGGTAGATATTTTTAAATAAAATAATAAATGCCCTTCTGGCACATGTGTAACTGTCTTTACACATTAGGCCCATCTGGCATGTATGAACACCTTTATTTTAAATTAATATTTACAAAATGGGTAGTTTGCACAAATGTAACTTTGACAGAGAAAAATTGTGTTTTTCTCAGTCAACCTTTGACAACGGTATCTGTAAAGGTACTGAAACGTCAGGGAGGCTCAAATAATTAATATACGCGATATAATCCGTTTAAATTGTTTTATTTAAATGTGTGACAGTCGCGGAAACCGAAGAAAATATTATTATTGTACAGTTTTCTCTTTCATATTATATGCGTGGTTTGTCTACTCTTTGTATTTGTATTTGTCTTTGGTTTGTCCACTCTTTGTCTTTGATTTGTCTACTCTTTGTCTTTGTATTTGTATTTGTCTTTGGTTTGTCTACTCTTTGTATTTGTCTTTGGTTTGTCTACTGAAATGAAATGAAATGAAACAAATGAAACAATTTATGTAGGTATCACTCATTTACTCAAAGGTTAATTGGAAATTTACCTTTGTAACATACTTTATTATTTAAAATGTATTTCATGTTTTGTGTGCCTACAATAACATGTTTTCAATTTACATGAAACTACATACTCGTACAAACAATACTCATACCTATACAAAATATCGTGGATAATCATCTGATGCCTTGCATTAAACATTAAAATATTACCAAATTACGTCTGCTTTGGGTTTGACTACTATAATATATTGAAAAAAATTTGGCTATAAAAAGAAACACGTAGAATATACAAATAATTATGGAAGTATTATATTAAATGAGTTCGCAAACACAGCTGCTTGAATTGTGTACAAACCTCGATTGCGTAAGGTAATGTAAATCGACCACTTATCCAAAATCTTACAAGTAAGTACAACCTCGTAGTTCGTAGTATGCTAACTGCAGAATATCCCTGTGCTCGTTGAAAGTTTCAACGTCCTTGAAACGTACACTATAGGTATGTACTTTACTTTCCTACTCTACACTGACCCTCGGGTTTTATTCAAGAATTCTTAATTAATGTGATTTTTTTTATCAAGTTCTTTTTTCCATTATGAAATGCGCGGAACTTTTATTCTTCGAACTTTACTTATTGGCCATAAAGATTAAGATATACTGGGGCCCAATTCGAGAATGCCGTTTGAGTGAACGCCAAACGTCACATCTCTATTAGATAACTGTTATATCGCCGTTGAACTGTCATTAAAATGCGATGAGCTTATATATCCGGGCTCATACTAGAGTGTCACTCAGCATTGCAAACGATCGGCATGAATAATCGGATCACGTTGCAATGAATTAAAGGGCACAGTGGCTCTCTAGGTAACGATGCAGCCGACCAGCTGGCTAGAAGCGTGTCAGTACTTAATCACGAAAAACTTTTTCACGAAAACTTTTTCACGAACGACTTTATCACGAAAAACTTTATCACGAATAGACTTTATCACGAATAGACTTTATCACGAAATCTTAATCACGAAAACTTTATCACTAAAGACTTTATCACGAAAACTTTATCACGAAAAGACTATATCACGAAAAGACTTTATCACGAAAAGACTTTATCACGAAAACTTTATCACGAAAATACTATATCACGAAAAGACTATATCACGAAAAGACTTTATCACGAAAAGACTATATCACGAAAAAAAATATCACGAAAAGGTTGACTAGTGATATTTTTTTTCGTGATAATTTGCTCAGTGGATTATTTTCATTCGGAAACCTATCGTTTGTGGTACAGATACTGATATTTATTTACAATAACTGACCAAGAGTTAGTATGACTCGCGCACCGAGGGTTCCATACAAACACTTCCACTTTCCATCTTACTGGCCGGGTTAAACCATCAGAGACCGGGAATCGAACCCGGTACCTTTTCCACCAGGCAGTTCCTTTTTCAATTTTTCTTTAATCTTTGATCTAACAATCTATGGATAATATATAATAATTTGAATTTGAATTTGAATTTTGATCTTCGTATTAATGGTTTAAATAAAAATGGTGGAGTACCCAGATTACAAATATTGGACATTTAATGAGTCATAAATTATTTATGGCTGGTTAAGTTAAGTTTACACCTAGTACGTATGGCGCCGCATACAAGTGAGGTGCAAACTTAATTTAACAGGGCCCGAACAGGTAAGTTGGTAAGAGATAAATAAATAAAATAAATAAATAAAATTGTACGGAACGCTCGGAGGGTGTCAGACTTGCACTTGGCTGGTTTTTCTTTGTTAGTAAGTAGTCCTTGCTTTTCGGTTCTTTTTGTCGTCCCCTACCCTGCGCTGACGAATGTCGCAGTACTTGCAATATCTTAGTCATTTTTTTTTAATAATTGTCATGGGTGTCGTTTTCTGGGTTTTTGGGGGTATAGATTTAAAAAATGGCATCCATTTTAGAATTAAAGATGGTGAACGTTAGTTTTTTGAAAAAATCGTCATGGGTATCGTTTTCTAGGTTTTTGGGGGTATACATTTCAAAAATGGCATCCATTTTGGAATTAAAGATGGTGGACGTAATTTTTGAAATAATCGTCATGGGTGTCGTTTTCTGGGTTTTTGGGGGTGTAGTTTTCAGAAATGACATCCATTTTAGAAATAAAGATGACGGACATCACTTTTTTGAAAAAGTCGTCATGGGTATCGTTATCTAGATTTTAGGGGGTGTAAATTTCAAAAATGGAAACCATTTTGGAATTAAAGATGGCGGGCGTAACTTTTGGAAAAAGTCGTCATGGGTGTCGTTTTCTAGGTTTTTGGGGATGCAGTTTTCATAAATGGCATCCATTTTGGAAATAAAGATGGCGGGCGTAATTTTTGGAAAAATTCGCCATGGGTGTCGCTTTCTAGGTTTTTGGTGGTGTTAAATTTCAAAAATGGCATCCATTTTGTAATTAAAGATGGCGGGCGTAACTTTTGGAAAAAGTCGTCATGGGGGTCGTTTTATGGATTTTTGGCGATGTAGATGTCAAAAATCGCATCCATTTTGGAATTACAAATCATTTTTTTATTTATTTCGGACTTTATACCAGGAATTAAAGTAAGTGGACATAATTTTTTGAAAACGTCGTCATGGGTGTCGTTTTCTAGGTTTTTGAGTGTACATTTAAAAATTCCATCCATTTTGGAAATAAAGATGGCGGACGTCACTTTTTTCTAAGTCATAGTTTTTTGGGTTTTTGCAGGTGTAGATTTCAAAATGAAAAAATTGGAATCAAAACTGGCGGAGATATTTCTCGGGTTTCTTTTTCTAGGTTTTTGGCAGTGCCATATTCAAAAATAGAGTCCATTTTAGAATTAAAGATGGTTGATATCACTACTACACGCATCGACACCAATTTCAAAAAGTGACGTCCGCCATCTTTATATCCAAAATGGATAGAATTTTTTAAATGTACACTCAAAAACCTAGAAAACGACACCCATGACGACGTTTTCAAAAAATTATGTCCACTTACTTTAATTCCAAAATGGATGCGATTTTTGACATCTACATCCCCAAAAATCCAAAAACCGACACCCATGACTATTAATTTAAAACATGACGTCCACCATCTTTAATTAAAAAATGGATGCCATTTTTGAAATTTAACACCGCCAAAAACCTAGAAAGCGACACCAATGACGAATTAAAAAAAAAAAAAACTCCCGCCGTCTTTATTTCCAAAATGGATTCCATTTTTGACATTTGCACACACAAAAACCTAGAAAACGACACCCATGACGACTTTTTCCAAAAGTTACGCCCGCCATCTTTATTTCCAAAATGGATGCCATTTCTTAAATTTTGCACCCCCAAAGACCTAGAAAACGACACCCATGACGACTTTTTCAAAGAAGTGACGTCTGCCATCTTTACCTTGTGAGTGTGGCAAGGCTTACATAGGAGAAACAGGACGTAATGTTTCTACAAGATTGTCTGCGTATAATACGCAGTGTCAGAAAAATGGATACGAGAGACTCCGCTACTTAAGCTCATAAACATGTATTTTCGTGATAAAGTTTTCGTGATAAAGATTTTTCGTGATAAAGCTCATTCGTGATAAAGTTTTCGTGATTAAGATTTTTCGTGATAACGTTTTCGTGATAAAGTCTTCGTGATAAAGTTTTCGTGATAAAGTTTTCGTGATTAAGATTTTTCGTGATAACGTTTTCGTGATAAAGTCTTCGTGATAAAGTTTTCGTGATAAAGTCTATTCGTGATAATGTTTATTCGTGATAAAGTCTTTTCGTGATAAAGTTTTTCGTGATAAAGTTTTCGTGATTAAGTCGTTCGTGATAAAGTTTTTCGTGAAAAAGTACTAGCGCCTGCAGCCGACCAGCTGGCTAGAAGAGGATCCGATGACTTGGCAATTGGCCCAGATCCTATGCTCCCCTTGGCGTTTAATCAGCTGCGTACATGGCTTCGTCACAGAACACGATCACAACACGCCGATCAATGGGCAGAAACCAGTACATGCAGGCAGTCCCGGGAAACAGTCCCATACCCAGACACACGCCTGACAAAGCGCCTGTTATCGCTAAGCAGGCCCGCCCTGCGAGTAGTAGTAGGCACTATCACTGGACACTGCACACTTAACAAGCATTTATATGTTCTAGGAATGACCGATAGCCCCCTGTGTAGGGGATGCTTGTCGGCCGAAGAAACAGCTACCCACGTAATGCGTTGCCGTAGCTAAGCAACGGGCTGAAATCCTCAAAGCACCGAGGTCACTTCGTGAAGCCTGTGGAGACACCAGGAGAATCCTGCGCTTCTGGACGGAGTTAGGCTGGCTAGACTATTAGCCGGCAAATCTGTACGCACAATGGCCCGAACATACACGGGCTAAGTGCGGAAAGCGGAGCCCATAACCATAACCATAACCATATGCGATGAGCTTTAAATTGACATATCTCATCTCAATTTTGGAAATACGAAGGCGATAATGATTGTCAAAAATGTTATTCATGCATATGAATTTCTGTTTTGAATGAAACGTGACGGACTAATTCCACGCACTACGCGGTCAATTTAAACTATGCGCCTGTTATTTATGCCGTCACATACAAAGGAAACGAAAATTTAGCGCGTCCGAATTGACGAAGTTGCGATATTCTAGGGATATCGCCATTTGTCAAGTAGGCACACGTCAAAAGTGACGGATGGCGATGAAAAGGAGAGATCTCCAATTATATCTCTAAAATTGGTCGAATACCCCCCTATTTGAGTGAATGAATGACTTATCTAATGGTATTTTCGAATAATTTTCAACGAAACTGGAAAGCTCACGGAAGTATGAATGACTTAATGTCAATTCAAATCAATCGGTTGAATACCAAAGTGATGTAAAGCTAGTTGAACAGTTCATTCAAGGGCGGGGGGGGGCAATGCAGATACAACTTTATTATTATAATATTTATAAGATATTGAATAGATTCCTAATAAAGACCTTATTCTATGGCAGGAGAATAAGGCTTTCTAAGTTCCCTGGCAGAAATTATAAAGGTTAGCATTAGGAATACCCTTTTCAGGGGCAGAAGGTTAAACACACTGTACGTAAAATTTTGTGTATGTTTGAATGGGTAAATGAAGTTCTACAATAAGATAGACTTTGAATTTACTTATTACTTTATTATTATTTCGTTGCATCGAAAAAGTCACTACATAATTAGGTAAACTGACAAGTCATCCAGGTCTAATTTTGGTACTCTCTAACTTCTAGAATTAAATCTTTTCAATTTCTAGAACTGTTAAAAACGAGCGTTAATAGTCATCAAAAGCTCATTAAACTGAACACGCGCCCAAACTCAAAATCACACAAAACTCAAATCACTCACCGAAGCCAGCAGCGATGCTAACACCAGCAACACCAGGGCGTACTTCATATTTAAATCCAAACCCACCACCGGCCTCTAACGCCGCCCGCGCAATGATCGCTTATTAGCTGAGCTGTCACGAAGACATGCCTTGATCCTGCCGCTTTGTTGTGCGCATCTGAACAAACTGCCAGAAGAATGAGGTGGACGTAAGCAGGAATTGATATACATAACAATGCCGGCTTTGGTCACGGCAGGATGGCGGTTAAGTTTCATGGGTATTTACGTGCGGGTTGCTCTGGCGCTTTAGTCATGGAAATCAGAGGCGGTAGTATCGTACAGTTAATCCTCGGATGAGGCAGAGCACACAGAAAGGCACTAGAACGTTCTAAAATATGAAAGCCGTAGGAATCTATGGGCCTCTGGGAGCTATTGGTTCAACTCGTTGTGAGTCCGTCTAACCATCTCTAAACAGTTGATCTATTATCATTGACGTATGCATGATTGCATGCATATGCAGCAGAGGAACTGTCGGCTGTTTGTGGAGACCCCAACTTTTGAATACCCTTCTGTTCACGGAAACCTTTCAGATGCAGCTCATTGTATAGTCTGTATATATTATGTGCGAATAAGACTAATTTGGTTTTATATTTGGAATTCAAGCTAAATACTGTTTTACCCAAAAATAATCGACTTCAACGACAAAAATATGTAATATTTCCGAGTACAATTGAATGAGTGACTATAAAAAACACCGAAATCCTCATAGATACCTACCTATCATGTTTGAGGAGTTCCTTCGATTTCTCATGGATTTGGATTTCGTCATCAGATCTTCATCAATATTTGATGCGACCCTAAGGTAAAAAACATAAAAAAATATAATAATACCGAATTGAGAACCTCCTTTTCTGAAGTCTGTTGAAAAGGGGTAAGTTTCGCGAGCTATATAGTATGAACACCCTATAATATAAAAATAAGCGGTGCGTTGTTTGTTGATAAATGTACGATGCCCATTGACCGGGCCGGGTCGGCTGCCGCCGCGTCGCAACGGGCGCTCTTTTAGCCGGCAGCGGCTGACCGCATCCAGTGACCAGGTCGGGCGGGTTCGGCTGCCGCCACGTTCCAGTGGACGCTGGAGCACCCGGCGGCAGCCGACTGCGTCCGTCCGAGCGATTAAATCTACTAGGGCGACCTGCTTTAATGTCTCAGTCCGAACGGAGCCGATGGCGCGCGGCGGTAGTCCGCGTTCGCAAGCGTCCGATCGGCCGGCAGCGGCGCCAATAACATTCGAATATGGGATCTGACTGTTGTACAGAAGCTCTGCATTCCTTTGGCAACTATTTAGAGTTTAGAAGCGCTTGAGTTCGCGCCGACTCCGCCCGGTCAGTGGGAATCGTACTAAAATAAGGCCATTTCAAATTAGGCCGGGAATAGTGCGTCAATATTGACGTAGAATCTAAATTAAATAAGTTAAGAGCCTTGTATGTGATGCGGAACGCGTTACTAAGCGTGAGGATTGTTCGAGTTCAACAGTGACGTCAACAATATTTACTCGCTGAAGTGTTCGCGAAAAGCCTGTCAAAACAAATAAGTATAGATAGGTGGCGTAGCGAGGTCGTTGGAAATTTGCAAATACTTACTTACTGCGTGTCAATTCGGTACGAGTGTGTAAAACTAACAAATTAAGTACCTATGCAGTAGCTACATTTCACCTGGTGGTTTGTATCAATGGCTTAGTAGCTACATGTTTTTAGTAGGTATACTTTTTTAAATTACCTACATTAGTATTTTGCACACCTAGGGCGGTGAATTTTTCAGATCGCTGGTGTTTGTGTATAAATATGCAATCTGGGGTTTTACGAATTACCGCCCGTGGTTTGTCTAAAGGTTTACGTAGTTTTACTTGCCGTGGCCGGGAAGTGGCAGTTGGCGCGTAGCGGGCAGCAAATCCCTCTTGCGGCCTAGGGTGACGTCATTATAAAGCTACTTACACCATACCTTTTTTGTCTTCCACGATAAAATATAAATGATTGCTATGTAGACTGCCTTCGACGATAAAACCCGAAGTTTTTATAAGAGGAGAATTTCTAGCCATACGGTCAGAACGGAAGTACCTAGGTACTTATAAAATGACAGAAGTGTTATCAAAACCGTTTTTTGAAAAAAAAAGGTAGACAAACAAACACCGTGTTCCGCAAAGTTTTTGTAATCAAGCTACACCCAGTAAATCGGCAAAATAAAAGTGAGTAAGTAATAATAAAAGTGATTTATTTTACAGCTGTGTCTTACGGCCGTCGTTTTATTAGGTATTAGGTAAGGATGGCCTTTTTTTGAGTCACATCAAATAATGGCCACGGTAACCAGTGTGCCGCTTAAGAGGCCTTATTCCTTTTAAAATGCTGATTGTTTAGACATTTTTCTCTATGATCAAACATGTTTCTTAACATATTATTGATGTCACTACCTAGAACAGGGCTATTGGGATTTATTGGTATATATTTGAAACCTACAGTTCGAATTTTTCATTGCTAATTTTTGTTCGAAAAACTACTCGAAATTGACAAAATTCACGTGGAAAATTCGTTTTTTCAACTTATGACTGCAAGCAACGAAAGCATGAAATAGCTACGTTACTAGTGTTACTACCTAGAACTCATGAAAAAGTATTATTCACTTCAAAAAGTTGGTTGAAATTATCAATATATTCGTCATAATATGAAAAAAAAAATATTTTTAAATGAATAAGGCCTCTTAACACAGTTTCCTTCACAGCTTCACACTAGACTAACAGAGGATGGCTAATGAATCAATCCAAACAACATTAAGCTAAACTCAAAGTGACAGAGTGTTCATGTGGTGATAATTAATTTATCATGTTTGTCTGGTTGCCAGTATCAGTATCCAGGACAGTGGCACTGAAAATTATAATTATACTAAAAGGTGCCCGCAATCGGGTAAAGGTATCTTATGTCCAGATCTCCGTTTTGGCGTAATGTGTGGACAAGGAAATTTTAGAAACAGATGGCGCTGAAATAAATGACCTTGTTCTACAGAAACTTAGGTTTAATACAATTTAAGAATTTTATAACAATATACTTACCTACAAAAGTATACATTTTATAACTTACAGATTCTTGAGTTCGACGACCAGACAGGACTAGACCTAGGCACAAGAATTAGCAACCGGATTGTTTATTTGTCTCGTGAGAAGTTTCGAGAGAAAATGGCCGCAACGGGACTCGCCGCTACTCGCTAAGCGATCAGCTAACTGCTCGGACTGCCCGTCTATATGCGTAGGTAGGTATATGTAGATAAATTGGAAATGTTTTCAGCTGTATGCTGCTACCAAATCGGGTTTACCTACCCTTGCTTTATAAAGAAACGTTTCATCGAATTTTAATTTCATAGAAATTTCTTTCTTTCTAAAACCATAAAATATTTTTAACACAAACTAACCTATCCTAAAGGTTGTAATTTTTCAAGATTTATGAAAAATTTATGACTTCCGATGAAAAATGTCCGATGTAATGAAAATTGAAACAAATAAGCATTAAATTTGATGACGTAGTTTATTATAAATGAAGAGGCTCCCACCATATCGAGACATTGAAAAGTACCGTTATATTACACCCTAAAGCCGTTTTACAACCACGCATCTAAAATTGCAAAGGTAAGACGGCTTTAGTAGTATAACACCTGCACTTTTCCATATTTCGTCCAGTCCGTCCCGATCCGTTATTTTGTGCACGATGTGTATAAACTATGTGGCTCTGTGAACTGTAGAGCTTATTATAGACTAAACATTATCTAAAATAGCTGAAATGTGATTTTTTACGTTTTCTCCCACTTCTCCGCCATTTTAGGTACAAATTTTCGTAAAACTTATTATAAACGCGAAAGTTTGTAAGTGTGTTTGTGTGTTTATTACTTCTGCATGCTCCAAAGGCGGGACCAATTTTGTTTAAAATTGGCTATGGAGGTAGCTGACACCCTGGATTAACACATAGGTAGCTACTTTTAGTCTGATTTATTGAGCCTGCTCATAATATTTCTGGAGAATCGGTTGAGAAATGCGATCAATAGATGAGAACAGCTCGACATTCGGGATTTCGACAAAACACATCTTTGCCTAAGCTTCGCTAGCTCGATCAATCGACAAACGAACTTTCGCGTTAGTAATATTGAGTAAAAAGTCGTTCCATTCGTATATAAATTATTATATTCCTTAATTTATTTCCTTTTCTGGGTCTTACCCACAAAACACCAACCAGACAAAACTTTATCAACAATAAAAGAAAGCTTACTTTAGTAGGTATTTTGGAATAAAATGCTTAACAATCTCCGAATTCAACCCGATCCTGTTTTGGGAACTTCCGTGTATGTTATCAAAGTGGCGTCATTCTTCAACTTTATTAAAGCTTCATTTAATTAAGGACTGCGATAAGAAAGCGAGTTATGCGGACCAGTCACTCTCCACGTAATTTTATATTTGACTCTCCAGGAACCTTAACGTGGCTAGCATGATGAATTATGAGGCAATATAATATGTTATCTGATAGATCCAATCGGCTATATTTTTGAAATGTCAAAATGTTAAGCTACTATGAATTGACAAATTGTATTGAGACAAACATTTGGAGAAATTTGGTATTAAAGATAAGGTAGAGATAAATGTCATAAAACCAAATTTATACTTCCTTTGTTTGGCAACAAAATTATTATCATACTCGTAAGTATATTTAAAATCATTTTGGCCCTATAAACGATTCGGATTACAAAATTTTATTGTAATATTGCCGAAAGTTCAATTTCATGCTCATTGGTGTGAAATATTTGATTTGCTGGTAAAAAAAGTTTTGTCCTATCATTCTTTTTTTCTTCATAAACAGTGTTGAAGCAAACCTAGAGTTGGCTAAAACTAACAGAGCTGACCAATTAAAGGAATAAATAATTGCTTAATTATTTTTTCTTGGCCTTTGAGTAGCTCTGATGCTGTATAATCCGCATAATATTTATATTATCATTAGATAGTGACAGCTAAACTGTTAAGTACTAAAAATAACATGAATATGAACTTTCAGTTTCATCGTAATAGGTAGGTACGTACCTACTTATAAAACTTGGTACAGGTCAGTGTGTTTACATTTTTTTAGGATCGTGTAAAAAATCGAGTTCATCATGCTAGGTTACTAATCATTTGGGCAAAAAATTACATGGTCGGTCACGCGATGCGAGAGTTTGTCTAGTCTAGCACGACATGGCGTGTGAGGCGTCTAGAGTGTTATGTTATCTAGGTAAGCTATCATTATTTAAGCTCTACAAAGCATTAAACTCAAACATAAAGCTTCAATAGTTAAGTAATGTAATAACATAAACGCAGACAGTGTAATCACTATTTCACAATCCTTCAACAAGAAAAATCGTGGTTACGAGACCAACTGAACGGGTTACAATAAAAACACCGAAATTGACATAGATTTGCCATAATATTTGAGTTCTTTCGATTCTTTGTGGTTTTCGTCTTTAAATCTTCACCAAACTTTTATGGGATCAATCTGCCTTTTTTACATTTTATAAAGGCCTGAACAAAAAGAAAATATTTACCAAATCGGTTCATAAATGACAGAGTTCTAAGGCACCAAACATAAAACGGTAATGAACAGAATTAGCAATGAATTAGTTTGATTTAATCTCCCATTTTACTTGGAAAAATGCATGATTCCTGAAAGAAAAGCTGAGTCCTTTGCTACGTGTAGCAGTTAATTCATTAACAACTCAACGCTCAAACACCTGCTGCTGGTCCTAAAGTACTTATAACATATGTAAAAAAATCTTTGAAATTATCTTGTAGTTTAATGCAAAGACATAATTTATTAATTACTGATGCAGCTAAATCTTTTTATTTATAATAGACACCCACAGAGCAGGCGCCACTTCTAGATAGAGTCTGTTAGTCCAAATTCTCTGGTTGACATATAACGTTTTTAGTTTTTAGGGTTCCGTACCCAAAGGGTAAAAACTGTCCGGCCGTCCGTCCATCCGTCTGTCACCAGGCTGTATCTCAAGAACGGTGATAGCTAGACAGTTGAAATGTTCACAGATGATGTATTTCTATTGCCGCTATAACAACAAATACTAAAAATAAAATAAAATAAATATTTTAGAGGGGCTCCCATACAACAAACTTGTTATAGATTATGGTACGGAACCCTTCATGCGCGAGTCGGAGTCGCACTTGCCCAATTTTTTTTTTCATTAATTTGACTGTTTTTTATCACTTCGAATTGTGCTGTAAATACGTTGTTTTCCTTTTATTGTGATACTTTTTAAAACGTTTTTTAGTTCCCTTTATGGTTCCTTTTAAAACTATTTAAGTAGTCTTTCATCATTTCCAGTTTCCACAGCAGTTTATCGGGTCACTACGCTGCCTTCGCATAATATATATAACACTAATTCAGAGTGACGCAGTTGCAAAGGGTGTCGTCGGGCGCCGAACTCCAAATGTCGCAGTATAAAATGGCAACGTCCAATAAGTGGATCACAAAACTGAAATCTCTGCATTATTTATTTCTGTTCTGCGTTATAATAGAATCAACTAGTTACTCGACTTGACAGCCTCCTCTTTTTTGAAGGCACTTGTCAGATATAGATAGACGCGCGAGACAGTCCACAAGACCGAAGTTTCTAAATAAAACAATGAACAAACGCGTCTGCCAACCGTTCAAAATACTGCCGAATCCTTGCAAAAATGTTGTATAACATAATTACATGGAAACACTGAAAGTGAGTTCAAAAACTGTTTGCTTATTGTTACCGGCGTTATGCAAGGCAAGCGTGCTCATTCACTGCCGACCTCTGACTCCGCCGCTAATGTGGTGTTATTTCGGTTTCAGTCCAATCTACTTTCGCCGGGAAACTGTTACGTTGGGTTACGAATCGTCGCCTTTGGCTATACAATTGGTGTTTTTCGTAGTTAGAGATAATCTGTTTCCGCCCACAGCCCACAGAAAGATTGTTTATATACAATTTAATGCTATAATAGGTAATTTTTGTTATCATTTGAGAATAAATACATTACGGGGATTAACGCAAAGTCTGTGTGCGTTTGCCCTACTATAAAGCAGCAACCGAAAGTAACTCAGGCTAATTTTGAGAAATACTATAGAAATAACAAAATATAATTAAAATAAAGGCATTTTAAATCAAAATTTCAAATCATTGTTTCATTGTGTGCGACGAAAATCTCCTACAGAGACTGTATAGTTATAATATAATTGTAATAGTTTTAAGTATTATTTACGAAAAAATTACTTACTGTTGTTGTCTTTCGGCTTTCTTCTCAACAAGGGTCTTAATGTAAAATGCCGGTAGATTCAGATTCAGACAAGTGCCCTTGTGGTTTACTTAGTAAACATTTTGATTTTGAGTGATTGTTAAGTTCAGTGAGGTAAAATCTAGGTCATGTCCACAAAGGCCAAGGCGCTAAACAGCTCGCGATGAGCTGGGGTCGCTAACTAGACTCGCACCAGTGTAGAGAGAACGATAAGAGGCGCTAATACTTCAACTAATTTCTAGGATATGCGTTTGACTTTCCGTCAAGCAGCTGACGGTGATGCCAGCACCTATCATCGGTTAATATGCCATAATATAGCAGTTGCCATAATATTCATTTGCTAAAAATCGACTATTTTTTGTAAGCTGAAACTTTTAAGGTTTTTTTTAAGTAGATAACCTAACCTAATTAACGATTTTCATATGAATAGTACCTGTTTTAAGAAATCCTAAACAGTTTACGGTTTATGCTGTAAGTTTATGGTAAATGAAAATGATTGAAAGTGAAGTGTCTACTACCATGATAGCCAGCTGTAGCTTATGCTTGTAGCAGGCGGCGAAGATATTTTGTCGAAGTGCGTTTGAAAAAATGTAAAAGTTTATGGCATTTAGGATTATTGTTTAGAATTCAACCGGACACCGCGTCGATCCTAAATCGTGTAGGTCATTATAAACTACGCTATAAAACGTCATGTCTTGGACTATAAAGAAGGTAAACTCGTGTCATAAAGACGGGTTATCGGCCACTCGGTTACTTGCGATTCGCCCGAGGCTTTTCAGTCCCCGCAATGTTGATAGCAATTTGGCAACAATGTACGCCGCTATGCATTCTGCGCCGGTCCATTCGTCTTTGACATCAGCACGGGCTGTTCTCGTAAAGCTGTCATTGGTCAACAGATCGATGAACGTTCCAAGCGTAATTAGTAGGTATCGGACTTGTCACGGTAGGACGTTAGAGAGCTATGGAGTCGACATTAACTTTCGTACATCTCGAGTAATTAGCTGTACATTTATTAATTTAGTTTATAATGGAATAAAATTCAAACTTATCATTTTAAAAGCCACAATAATTAGCTATAAATTTTGCTAATGTAAATAGAGGAACAGCACTTTTAAAATCGTGGATACGTTGTTTGCCAAACAAAGGGAATACCTTAGTCTTCTTCTTATTCTTTGGCGGTACACTCTTGCCAGAGTGGTCGTGGCCGTCACGTCGTTGATTTTGTGGCCTGCTTTACAATGCGACGCCATTCTTCTCGTACTGCTGCCCTTATACCTTAGTACAACTACCTTATATGTAGTAATTTTTATATTTTTGAGGCAAAGTTAGAAGAGAGCTTTCCATAACCGTAGTCTGTGTCTATCATATCCTCCACTAAGGTTAAGGTCCCGATATTTGGCAGCCAAATTCCAGTACGTTTAGCATAACTTTGACATGCAACTCTTTGTCGTGCTAGAAATACTTCCGGTCACTTTCCATTCAATACCGTGCGAGCAAGACAGGGGATGTTGACTCGCGCGACAAGCCAAGTCGCAGCAAGATATGCTAGCCCCGCAGTAATTGGCATCCTGTTTGTGAACTCTACGCGACTCTAGGTACTGCATTTGAAATTGAATCAGATTCAGATTCAGATTTCTTTATTTCTGAATATTTTATTTTGCCAATAAATGAGATAGTGTCATACACTGGGACATTTGACCTTATTTTATTTTGCCCTATTATTAGTACCATAAATCTAGATTGAAAGCTTGACTGCAAAATTTGCACTGTAATCAGTGTTAGTTCTCTAACCAAGGTCACTTCATATCCTGGTCATGCACTGTGTCGGATCTTGGAAAGTGTGCGCGTGCGCATGAGACTTGACCCGCGACCCGCGTGTTGTCGGCTGTGAGGCTGTGACACATACCGCACTTACCATGCTACGCGGCTGGTATAGTCGATTCGACGAATTGTTCCGGAACATTCATAGTATTTACGAACGGTCCCTGAAATTCGGCGCATGCTAGTTTTCTTTACTGCTGTAAAACGAACCCTTTGGAATATTTGATTGAAGGTCGAGTGGAAATCGGAAGGACGTCAATGTTAACAAAATCTTATTATAATACTTAATTAGGATGAAATGGAGAAGCGTCGTGAAAGCAGCGACTAAAAGTTAACCAAATAGTTCTTAAATACGAGCACTCTCGAGACTTTTAGACTGGTATATAAATAATGGCAGTAATGATGTTAATGACCATGATGTAGATGAACAATAGTGAGATTTGTGAGTCGTTGATATATGAGTAAATAAACCAAATTAGTTCGCACATGGGTTAAGTGAACGGAGTGCAGCTATTCGGGCGCGAAAAGCGCGCTCTTATTGTTTGCACTTAATGTAACACAAGTGCAGCGACAATTCGGAAACGTTCCGTTTCCGTCTGATACCTGTCTGGCTACTCATATATCTGAAATATCCATTATGTTTATAATATTTTCTTCAGTTTTTACTTCGGTTGAAATAATATTTAAATAAATAAATAAATGCATATCAGACAACCTCACACAAATCGATCTAGTCCCAAATTGAGCTCAACAAGGCTTGTGTTATGGGTACTAGACGACGATATACATACTTATATAGGTATAGCTATAAGGTGTGGCTATAGTGTCTCCAATCCGTCATTTGCACTTACCTACCTATACCCACTGGTGGGGTTCTATGAACATTGTTACGTTTAACCCCAAAAATTATATAATTTACGGGGATATCTCATACCTCTGGTAGTTTTCTGTAATACATGTGGCTTTAATTTCACTAAGCAACGTATCTTTGTTCGAAATTCTAATTTTAATAAATGTCAATCTATCTATAGTACCTATCTGTCACTTCTAAGTGATCCTGTTCCCACACTCCACAGTCAAACCGACTACCTACTGGTTTTGTGGGACATTGTTTAAGGGCCTTATCACACTTGCGATTTGCGACCGAGTTTTCTATACAAATAAGCGTCGCGACGAATTCGCTGCGTGATCGCCTTTAAACAAAATTCGCTCCCAAATCGCAAGTGTGATAAGGCCCTAAGCAGTAAGAAATATAGAGTTACTGATATATAAATAATTACTATCATGGTTCAAGTTGCTATTTTGTGCTATTATTAAGATAGTGTCAAGCACTGGGACATTTACCTTACATTTCCTACGCAAAGAAGTACCTGCAGTCAGTACTCTCTGTATATATCTTTTTATACAACTTTTGAAAGAAGCTTTTTTAAATCGATATCTCATCAATTTCCGGGTCAATCGATTGATGACCGTAATAGGTATAATGGCAATTTACAAAATCTAATGACAGTAACCGAAAGAATTCCACCAAGAAAGAACCACGAAAGGTAAAGAAAATACATGAAAATATTACGTATGTTGAATTGTTATGACGTATGTGACCAGGTTAGTGGTGGTACAAGCGGCCACCAGCGAGGCTGCGCGTATTGTGATGCAAATTCACACAGGTCGATACTATGTGAGCGGAACGGCTGCGAAGAGGTAGGAGGCGCTATAGTGGTCTGGTTATTGTTGTGACGCTACGCTAGTGGTACCACGTTGTGGTGGTCCAAGCAGACGCTAAGCACACAAATTCTGTAATAATAATCACTGTTTTCGATTTTTATATGTGTACACACACAATTACTAAGCTGAATGCCAAATTTCACTTTTCTAGGTCACCTGGAAGTGGGTTAGGTTTTTGATTACTAGTCACTAAGTCAGTCAGTGTTAAAAATGCCGTTTTTTGGACTTTAATATCTCAATAATTATTTCACCTATATTTACGAAATTTGGGATTCCAGTTGTTCTTAACGCTCTAAATACATAAACCAATTATAATTTTTTTTATGTTAAATAGATTTGGAGTTATTGAGGGGATGAGGGGTCAAAAGTTCGTGTGTTATAACACACGGCTGCTGCCCGCCAGTTCCTGGGGTGAACTTGGCTGGACACCACGCTGCCGCGTGTCTAGATCATTCAGATTCAAAATCAAGTTAAGTTCTGGAGATGATTACTCTGTCGAGAACGAAACCTCTATTTCTTCGACCCGGTTATGTAAAGTTTAAACCTCATTTGTATGCGACGCCATAGTTACCAGGTGCAAACTTAACGTAAACGGACGATAAGGAACGATGGGCAGTGTTATTTCCTCTTAATATTTGACTGGTACAGAAGGACATATGACATGGCCTTATGGCAATCTGTACCTGGCTGTCTTGTCCCCCATAGTAGACATTTGGGATGGTTATAAAGTTTCCATGTTGTAAAACATGCATTAAGATTTAGAATTTGTATTTAACGTTACTGTTTGTACGAATAAAGTTTTCATCTATTTATATATCATTTCGCTGCATTATGTCGCGAGACAAGCTAAGGCGCGACCAACTACGCTAGCACAGCAACAAACGAGATGGCAGATAAACACTGCTTGCCAGATCCTGTCGCACATTTACAAATAGGTACATAATATTAGGTATATATGCCATATTACTTAAGGATTAGCAGGAACCTGTTGAGATAATATGTTTGCCTTTCTTGTTGTCTGCCTGTCTTTATTGTAACATAGTAAACATGTAGGTAACTAATTAATTACACAGGTACTATTAATAACAACTACGTCGCCAAAATATGTGTTCGTACCGCATCCAAAGGCGTGAAAACGGCGTTTGGTCATAGTTTGGCACGGAGTTAGTGCATTCGACACGTTTAAGCCTCGTTCATGCCATACCGGTCATTTGGACAGTAATTTAGTAACTAGAGGATAGCAGCACTTTGCTATTATTTACATTTGTTCTTGCTTGTTACTTTGTTTAGGTCAAATCATTCAAATAGGGTAAATACCTATCAAGACTATTATCATCATCATCATATCAGCCGATAGACGTTCACTGCTGGACAAAGTCCAAGGATCTAGAACACAACTTTAATTGTTCTGCTTTTCTAGTAGTTAAAAGAAGAGGTCTTTAGACAGTAACTACCAGTCGAGGGCTAGTTAGGAAAGTATCATTCAGCTCCTACGAGCCGCTTTCCAAGCTCATAGGGCCAAGGCTCGACTCGAACTAAAGTTGCTGGTGGTGGTTGGTGCCCCATCTTTTCCTTTGACTTAGGAGCGCAACTTCTCAAAGTGTCGAGACGTGGAGACGTCGATGAAACATCAGAGACATTATGTCAACAGGAGCAAGAATAACAATTGCTATAGTACATTACTGCAGACGCCACGAAAGAAGGGCTTGCCGGGTGAGTAGGTATACCCCACCCTAGGGACGCCGGATAGTGATACGAAGCCGGCAAGCCCTTTTCGCGGCTTTGGCATGTGTACTAGTGATTTTCTCAAACATATGCAATGAAATAAGAAAGTACACCACTAAAAAATATATATAATTCAGCTGTTAACCTGTTCATGAACACCATGTGCCATGTTTATAAAAAAATAGCTTCCCGGCCTAGGCCTTCAATTTTGTGTGAAATTCCTTAACAGTTCTCTCGGGTTGTTCCGCCCGAAACGTGATACTTCGAAGCCTGTTATAACGCACGTTATGACGACATTTTCATTGCATGTTTGAGAAAAATATTTTTCTGTGTTTATGCCGACTGCATCTGAGGTGAGATGTCAACTGCGTCGGAATGTCGTCACTCGTCATGCTCACAGGAATATATTAAATTCAGACTGACATACGCAAAGCAATATTTCAATATATAGATATGACGACTATAGATTTAGTTTTTCATCTAAGTACTACTTATAACTTAATAACCTAAACTTTGTGTCTGAAAACTAAATTTAGCTATTTCGACTTGCTAGGAAGCCAATAGAAGATACTACTAAGCCTATTAGGAACTTGCATTAGTATAATTTATGTTAAGCGATTGAGGCGCTATTCTAGCCCCACCTAAGTCTTTGCTAAATTATAGTGGTGAAATTACATCCCAATTGGAGAAAATTACGGTTCTAATGCAAAGTAACCTTTATGTTATCCAACTCGTGGGTGCGGTAACGTCGGCAATAATACGGTAATTTTGAGGGATATTAACCGGCGTGACGTTGCATAGAGGAGATATAAAGGCTGACATGAAACCGAAATGATAATTTAGCCTAGTGACTCTAATTGCGATGCCATGTCACTGATCAACGTTAGAAGTTTTCGGTCATGTCACTCGAATCATTCAATGATGCGCTTTTTTGATATCAGTACCTAAGAAATCGTTGTTCTTGAACCAGCATCGTTGGAAAGTGGAAAGTGCTGTTCATTTTACTCATCACCTAACAGGAAATCTGTAAACATTGTCAATATTTGCAGATTTGCTGTCCCAATGAAGCGGAATCGACTAGGAACATTGGAATACCAAAGTTTAACGTATTGTTAACATAGTCCACTACTTCTGTGCTCCTAGATAGCCAAACCACACATCGTCCTTGTTGGCTTGTCTGTCTAAACTTCATACACCACGTCTTCTTCCTAAACTCGATCATCCCGACAAGACGTCGTTGATCGTTTGTCACATATGTTGAGAACAGAAACTTTTTAGGTTACTAACCCTAATGACCAGGGATCGTAAAATGCGAGCAAAATCGATTGAAATGACGTAATGACAATCAGTGACGGCCCTAGAGCACTTCAATTTTGCTCGCATTTTACGAACCCTGCTAATAACCTTCCGTGGGCCTATGATGGTTACGTTTATCACGTGACAATGCATCTGTCACTCACACTCGCAATTTTTCAAAACGTGACGGATGCTTTTGTCACTTATCGCGTGATAAAAGCACCATCATAGGCCCGCTGCGCATAGTCCTATCTGTGTTGGTTCATAATGTTGCCGTGTTGCGTGTAGTAAGCTTAAGTATTTGTGTAATTTTAGATGGGTAAATCTCAGGAACTAATTGCGCCAGTTTAAGATATACTTACTTAAATGCAGCCGATGAACCGGATATCATAATTGGTGGCGCTGTAACAGGTTAAAACACCACTGTGAAAAAATTGTTTACCGAATGGCGGCGGTACAGTTAACCAAGATTATCCGAGTCGATCGCACAGCGAATCATTTCGTCACAGATTCGACATAGTCCCTCCACCGTCTTACACAACTCTGACAACCTTGTTACATTGCTATAAGGACTATTTTAGAATGCCGAAGGATCAGGTCTTACTGACACCTAATTACGTCTAATTTAGTTTTCTAATTGCGCAAATTCGCTTAAGCTAATTCACGCCTAGGTCACTGGGAGTCGAGATGCTGGGAAATTAGATGTCTCATTGTCTAGGTAGAGCTACTTTATTGCCTAACACGAGCTGTGAACATGCCGAGTATTTGATTCGCTTTTCAGAATTGTCTCACAAAATCGGGATAAAGAGTATGTAGACCACGATCTATGGAGAAAGACCCATAAAACATTGTCACATATGTTGGCTGGTTTGATCACGTTTCCTATTATTTAGGCTGATACCCTTGCTCTTTCTCCTTAGCTGCAACATATTTGAACCTTTATGGCAGCAGCACTTGCTCCCATATTTACGTATAAGTATTTGACTGACAGCATAAAGTATGCCATATGACAATTCTCAGTCATTCGCAAGCGCATTAGAGCATCATACGACATTATAAACGACAGAAATGCGAAAGCCCGCAAATTTCCGCCTTTTATGTCATAACGCTTAATGTCCGGCGCTCCGCGCCCTGCCTCGGGCTTCGTTGTGCTGCAAGGTCGCAGCAGAGGGTCGCCGAACTAGGTCGCGATATGGCCCAGACCTACCATAAGCCCATGTGGTATGTACTGTAAAAGGGAGGAGTAGTATCTTCAATCCAAAAGTGTCCGCTGAAAGATGTTAAATTGGTGGCGCTAGTGTTGGAAGCGAGCCAGCCTTGTTTCCTGTTCGTTATAAATCAAATCGGCTACTTTTATGAAAGTCAACACGTTCTGGAATAGTTAGCACGACTTTCCCCGTTTTCGTTCTTTTTTGAAGATTTTTAAATCATACGATAATCAATCACGAGTCTTTATTGTTCTGAATGACGTTTTGACAACGCAAAGCAAATAGTTGAAATATCTACCGTACATAAGTTGAGGTTTAATATTCTGTTATTTATGGACGGTAGACAGTTTCACACTCCAGCTATTCCAGCGCCGATTGTGGAGCCTTTAGGAACTATTATTTACTACTTACCGCTGGACACTTTTTCAAATATGGAAGAAAGATGGCTGCTCCTCCCCTCTACCCTCCATACCATGTGCGCTTCACAACGTATAGGGATTGTTGTGGGGTAGGTTACGTTGAAAAAAGTTAAGGCAGATTTCAAAAATTTACGTGTCTATAGTGCGCTGAAATGATTATTAATAAGTATATGAACAATAATATAACTCATTGTTTAAAATATAAAACATTGTTTAAAATATAAAACATTGTTTAAAATATAAAACATTGTTTAAAATATAAAACAATTAATATCCGCATTAACTTTTGAACTATTGACATAATTATGGTTATGGATTCCCAGTGGAGACGACGCTAAATAAACAGAAATATGTAAGTATCAGCTTTTAGCAAATAAATAAATAACGATACTTCAAAGTCAATTGGTTTTATTGTGCGCTCGATTAATTTGTTTGCGATGGCGGCTTATCGGCGATAGTGATAGTTCGATACTCCGATAACGATACAATTCAGCCAGCGTGTGTCGTTGTGGCTGTAAACAAATTAATAAACTGTTTATATTTACAGAATTCAAAAACTACAATAGTTTTTTTTACAAAATATTTACCTGATTTTTTTACAAGGGAACTATCAGCTGTAAGGCGTTACCGAACTCCTGCGCCAGTGGACTCTCCCAACCTTCAGCGTATCATCGTATCAGCGTATCATAAATATAATAATAATAAAAAAATAAAACTTCAGACTGTTCTGGCCGAAGGGTGTCGTGTTTCGGCAGTTCCGGGGCAATCTGACGAATCCTACACCAGATCAGACGACGCAACGGAGCCACCCGTTATGTCGGTTTAATCTAACCAGTTTTAAGTCTGTTTATATGTATTTTTGTAGTTCACAGTGCTTTGGTTTTATTGCTGTAATGCTGTGTTACTCATTTGAAAAAAAAAAACATCTTTCAAGAATTTGTTGACCACATGAGTTTCAATCAATGCAAAGATCGACACACAAAGCATAAAGGAAAAATTGGAAGGGTTATCTGGCGTTACGGTGGTGGAGAGGTTAACACGTTGGACCGGTATCGGTCTCTTCCGCTAGGTTACGCGCTTATCATTGTGTACCATTGTTTCAATATAAAAACAATTGGTTTAACCATATTAAAAATAATGAGACATTACACATTTCATAAATTCACATAAGTTCTACTAACGCCGCCTACGCCTACTGCAAATATAGTTCAGCCTTTCTTCGTGATATCTCGGTTATTTGGTTCTACAGAATTCGAACTAAACTTATGTCTACATAATATATACGTACCTTGACCTTACTGGGTATTGCTGTAAATTGTAGCTAGCACTTGTATTGATGAGGTAAAATATCGTTAGGGACCCGTGAATACTTTAAAACATATTCACCTTACTTAGTTATATATTTAACAAATTATGACCAGAAAATTCTATTCCAAAAATATATATAAGTATTATAACGATTAAAGACTAACCTAACATAAATTAGTCTAATCTAAAGGACCCCACTCTGCTTTATACCTGGCTCAGAGGTCCCCATAATACCAGCAGCGTTGCCCCGCTGAATGGCTATGAAGACCTGCTGATCCTGATATGAGAAAGAGCGGGGATCGCAGCCCCTGTCCCGCAGGCGTCGTCCTAGATCCCTATTCAGATTGCGGGCATCAAGGCTCCATGGACTTGCTGTTTCCTGAATTAACTTCTGTGTGTAACTATGATGTATGCATGCTAGTTTTTCATAACATTGCAGGGATATAACCAATAGATTTTCATTTCGCCGGCCATTCTTGGAGATTGGTTTGGTGACTCATCGTTAATTTCGGTTCTAGCCACTTGGAATATTTCTCCATTGTCTCTGCTAGCGGCATTTTGTTAAATTATCGTCTATAAAATTACGAACCCATATATTTGTGATCCGCCACAGCGTTGATTTCTCGTCCCGGGGCCCTGCGCCTGCGCCGTGAAAGTGGAGCCATTAATAACTTCAGAACGACATTGTTATCGACCACTCACAGGTATCGCGGACGACAGTGCATATTATGCATATATATATGCATTAAAAGCCCGCAGTATCACGAAGGGAAAACAAGTCATAAGTACCCCTTTATTTATCGAAGTCGAGTAATACTCGTAGCTGTTCTACATCCCTGAATTTCCAACTGCACGTGCACTACTTCCGTTTAACCGTTTTGTACTAATGTTTTAGAAGGAAATATATGGATATACAAATATCCCTCCACTGTAAAACTTCATAATGATGAAAGTGTAATAATTATATGCCGTAGAATGGTTCAGGGAAGATGTCACGATCACGACGATGATTCCATAAAAATGTTATCTCAAATTAGGATAGCTATCATACAAGGATATAATATAGCTTACGAAGGTTTTCCTGTAATATAAAGAAAAACAGGAGGTTGACACGGAATCGCCGGCACCCACTGTTGTCAATAATAAATACGAATAATATTCCTGTATGTGGCAGCAGTGCGTCACTCAGTGTATTACCGGCTATCTGCGATAAAGTATCGCTATCGATCAGCTGATCGCTATTGCAGCACAGCTCGATATTGCCACCGCGCAGCAGTTGGAGGTTATGGTGATTTGAATATTGCATTGTTTTCTAATAAAGTTACATATCGACCGATACCAGTTCACAGATGTATATGAGCATAATGTCCGCTACCTTCACAAATCGTCACTAATCTCATCACAAATGCGTTAAATGTTAAACCCCTGACGTAAAAAGAGGGGTGTTATAAGTTTAACATGTGTTTTATTTGTGTATTTGTATGTCAGTCTGTGGCATCGTAGCTTCCAAACGGGTGGAGCAATGTTTGGTGGAAATAGGGACATCAGTTTCCAAGACTGAATGTCTCTTTAATTGGAACAAGTTATTATTTATTTATTATTATTTATTATTTATTATTTATTTATTCTTTACATTAGCACTAACAGATGAACCTTACATGCTAATTCTTAATTAATTCAATTCATATTACATTCATTATAATTATTATTACTACAGTAGACATTATTATTTACAAAATAAAGAATAAAATAAAGATTAGATCCATAATGATTAATTGATTAATAAAATTGATTTAATGAAATTAATTTATTAGATGGTGCTAGTCATCACTATTGTTTCTAAGTAGCGGATTGATGCTGTCAAAAACTTAGACTCCGAGCTAAAAAATATGTCAAGTTCGCTGTCGCTGTTCAGTATGTCATTCAGAAGCCGTAACGCTTGGTGCAGAGGAGAAGATGCGAGCGCGCGCGTCCTGGCCGCTGGGATGGCGAACAGGCCGCGGCGGCGAGTGCGGAACAGTTTAGCGGAGACATTGGGAATCCGAAAGGGTATCTGAGCTAGCAGTTGGGGATTGGTTGATCTCCCACGTATTAGGGTGTAAAAGTATTTTATTAAGTAAATATTTCTCCTAGTTTCAAGGGATGTGTAGCTTACCATTCCCAATATGAAAAGAGTAGGATAAAGTAGGGGATAGCTACCGTATAGTTTTTTATATAGAAAACGAACAAACGACTTCTGTACTCTCTCCACGAGAAGGGTATATTGTTGTTCGTGGGGATTCCATACGACGGCATTCGATTCCAATTTACTGCGTACATAGGCGTTGTACAGGATGCTAATGGCGTGGTGGTTGGTGAATATTTTCGCCTGTCGGATAACAAACCCCAAGTGGCAAAGATCTTAAGATCTTAGCCAATATTGAAGCTAAGAATTCCTAATTTTGTATAGTTTTAGTAGCATTTTCTATATCACTAATTGAATGAGAGTCTCATGATGACCAGCTACTTGTGTTTCAAATTTTTAATTTTACCGATATATTTATTAGTAAATAAGTAGGTAATAGATGAGTCTTCTGCTCAGACGTTTCAACCTTTACATTCTTACCCTCATAAATGCTGACCATGGGGCAATGTGATGACATCACTTATTTCTTCATTTATCCGATAAAATATAGGGGCCTTTGAGGGTCAGGCTGTCGCGCGGTAAATAAAATAGATATATGATAAAGAATCCCTACGTGTCGGACAGTATATAACTTTAGACACATACAAATGTGCAGTTCGTGAGGGCTTTGAAAACGAAAGTCAAACTAGTGTAAACATATTTAAATATAAAACACAACTAATTAATCTTTTGGTACACCCCAAAAACCTGTTTAATTACATTTAATGTAATGTGTAGTAAACGATTTAACAAGCTGTCAAATTAGTTGAACGGGTTAGTTAACAAGCAAAATAATCAATTAATAGATAAGTACCTACGCGTAATTCCAGTTGCGACAGCAGTTAAGGCCATGATATCATTTCTGTGTGACTAATGACAATTTCTTGAACCGATCAAGAGGAAACTTCCTCTAACCTTATAGCTAGGTATTTAATAATAAAAATGGTACCTGTACCTACCTTCCTAGAATAATTCTTGAGAATAACTTATTGTAGATTGTAGGTATGGATTATAAGCTTCTAGATGAAGGGCAGTCATAGTCATCTTTGTGGACACAGTATAACAGAAATGTACCAGTTGCATTGTAATTCTGAAATGTTTTTCTTACGTTGTTGCTGATTGTATTAACTTACTTTGGATCTTGTCTTTTCTTACCCAAATAAGTAGGATGAAGACAAAACACGCCATTCAAATGTTATGGGATTTTTATTTACCTACTTTCAAATTCAATAAGTTTTACCCACAAATTACAGTGACGCATCGGAAAGCGGTCAAGTGTCGCCGGAGGAATGCAGGTTGCAGATGCAGTTGGAAAGTGGCCGGATTGGTGCACCCTCAGGCCGCGGAAGCTGCGCAGCTGTAGATATACATACTTTCGGTCTGTCTGTGTGTTACATTAACAGTTTTGTCTAAAAATGACCGCCGCGAAGCTGTACGGGTAGCTGTACTCCATGCGATTTCGAAACTTGGCTGGCCGTTCCATACACATACACATAACTGTGAGTTAAACCAGCAAATGTTTAGAGATGTCTCACTATGGATAAACAACTATGACGACTGTCAAAAAAGGAACAAATAATGATGAAATCGTTGTAGGCCCGCAGCAACTCAAGTTTTTGAGGTAACCCAGCTGTGTCCATGTCCTAAACTCTATCAATGCGGTTGAAACAGGTTCTATTATAGAACTTTTATAGACGCTTTGGCATTATCACCGATATACTTATATCATTAAGTAAATGAATTTCAAACATGAACGAAACCAAAAAAATAAAGACTAAAATTTACTGAACAAAAATTCTGGACATTGAAGGTTGCACAGTTTACTAGTGGTCAATTAAAGATCCATTTTTTCTTTAATTTCTATACATCTATATTATTCATTATCTACTCACAATCAAAACATTGTCTGGAAGAAATCGCTCTTTCTTCGCTTCTGTATTCGTTTGTATTTATTTCCCGTTGAGGTGTACAATAATGAATGTTTTCTATTCTATTCTATTCTAATCAAAATCTTACCATTGATGCTGATATTTTCTTTATAAGCCATAGGTATAATTTTCAACAAAGATACAATGCAAAGGGAAGTGCCGAGACACGTAGCTATCGTGCGATCATGTCGGTCATGTTGCGACATTACGAATGCATAAGTTGGGTCGTTGCAGATCGTATTGTGCGGAGGTCGTCCGAGGCTCGTGCGCAGTGGCAAGAGGAACGACCTCATCGCGAGACCTAGGGCTGCCTCTTAAGCAAAAATAATCAAGCGTAGTACCTACTATCTATAGGTGCTGTAAGGCCAGTGCAAGAGGCAGTGTTGATACGCGTAGCTATCGCACGATCACAACATTATGAATACATAGTAGGTAGTTTTCGGTCGTTGTAGATTGTATTGTGCAGAGGTCGTGCGACTCGTATGCACAGGGGCAAGAGGAACGACCTCATCCCGCGAGCTAGGGCTGTCGCTAAACCAAAAATAATAAAGGTATTGTTATTTGTTGTGGTCCGCAGATCCGACAATCCTTTGAGGCATTTGATAATTTTACCACGGCAAAACATAGTTATTGTTTTATAATTTAGTTCTAATTGAGTATAAGTTATTTATTTATTGTACATATTTCAGTTTATATTTCCCTTATCTTAATAAATGTATTCCCCTTTCCATTTAATATTAAGGTTAGGATTTGCTATTTAATTAATTTGATAAAATTTAAGCCACTCTGTTTTTATAATTTCAATGTTTCAAGTCATTTGTAGACTATTTTTTTTAAGTTTCAGCCTTCAATTCATCGTACTCTGACACTCCGGGCAGTAGGCATAAAATGTATTTCAGGAACAAATAAATATATTAATTAAGTAATTTCTTTCCATTCCGTTACTCACAAAGCAATAGTAGAAATTACTTCTTGATGCTAAGCGTAAAAAAATATACGTATAACTTCCAGAACTTGATATTAATAAACAAAGCCTCTTGCCACTGGCCACTTGCTCAGTTGAAAAAAATATATCTTTGTGGTGCTATTCATTGTCTACTGGCTCAGAATCTAAGTACGAAGAACAGTATTTGGTAGTTTCGATCTGCAATAATGAAGTGATTTACTACCAATAACAGGCAACCCTAGAGCTAGGGCGTCAGTGCGTCTGGGATGAGAACCTCTCGTAATTTAGTTTTTATTAAGACTAACTGTGTAAGTACAGTTCATTTACATCTACACACTTACGAGAACAAAAATATCTGAACACGACCCTATTACTTCTCCCTTTATACCGAATAAACACTATCTATGCGTGGCAACCCTACAGTCAGGTACTGAAACAATGCGCCAGCAATGCATCGCAGCCTTGGGCTTGGCATTGCTACTGCACGTCTGGGATGAGACCCTTGCGCAACTCCATTCATACCCGTAGCTCCCACTCCGCTGCGATAAAATCCAACCTTTACAGAGCCGTTGATAGAAATCTAGTTCAACTTGAGATTAACGCTCTCGGTACAACTCAATTTCTCTCACTTAGCAACTTCATGTACTTACCTACTTAAGTCTTTTTGTTTGGTCCTTTGGTTGTCTGACTGCGAATGGCATTTGGTATTAAACCCGCCATCCGTATTTTCTAAATTAATAAATAAACGAGCCGGTTTCATAGACAACAGACAAGTTTCATAATTGACCGAGCGAGCGATACGTCTCCACTTCAGCTTGGACAAAACTGCTTTCGTACCTATTGCCGTTTGTCTGGATTTCCGCGAATAATAAAGTGTTCTAGATAGTGAACCGTCCGTATTTTTCAACCGATTCTCGTGAAATTTCGTGAGCACGTTCGATATACGGTGCAGTATTTCGAAATGTTTCAAAATGGCGGGCATATGAGGTTTGAAAACGTAAATACACATTTCACTATAAACAGACCCTAGAGATCTCCTGCCCCCAGAACCACTAGTGGTTATATACGAATAAGGACTTTGATCTGACCCCTTAAAGACCGCAGACAATAACGCTACGCTCGAAGCGTCGAGAGATATTTAATTTTATCATATTAATGCGAGAATAAGCCCCTAGATGCACTCACTGTGGAATTCATGCTGATGTGAATATATTTAGTAATAACTATGTAACTATGTTAAAGATGGCGTAAGGCTCTCCGTCGGAATGCAACGTCAATATGCAAACACGATCTAATGGCACCAGTTGTTCAAACAATATCATTTAGAAACGCCCCTATTCCGAGTTTCTTATCGCACAATCGTACACATTTTGATAAAGTTTTAATGCCAGATAATACAGTTTATGATTAGTGTGCAAATCATTATAAAGCATTCATTTTCGCAGTTTTTCTCGCATGTTCTTAACCTTTTGAGCGCCACAGTCGGCTGTGGCCGTCAACAAAAAATCGTGCCCCTGACGCCACGTCGGCCACAGCCGTTCAAATTTCAAAAACTTTGTAATTCTAACCGCTACAAGTATTTTTCAATCCCTGTTGATTTTGGGGCACATCTTTTTTTTTTACTCTGGCGTCAGTGGCACGGTAATTTGCTAGACCGCTTGGCGGTCAATAGGTTAATGATAAGAAGCAGCATGGCCAAATTGGACACCATTAGGATTGTAAGAAACAGATATAACTGTGTACAATAAAAGCATTTTTTCTCTATTTTCTAGTAGCTAGAAAGACATCAGAATTGTAGCCGACTTGTCAGCTGTTTTGGAATAGCGAATCATAAGTAATGGCGCAAACAAATCATTAGCCAACGTCCCATTTCCGGGCAGACGGCACCGGCAGCGCGGCGCATTCATACTTATTTTGTAGTTATTGTCACAAGTTTTCATTCCAAGGAAAAGAAAAGCATAATAACAAACCATTTTTTTAGGCATTCGAGATGTTATTAAGTATTATCAGCGATAGCAAGCCTGTTTAATGGTCCGTTCGGAATGGTCGGTGGTTCGTTTGGCCGCGTCATCGAACCATCAAATATGCAGGGTGACCCACTCGCGGCTCGCGGTGCACGCCTAGCATGATACCCTTTTTCAAAATGTCAGCATTTTTCTGTGTAGATGGTAGCTTATTGGTAATTCTATGAGTTATAAAATACATTTATTTTGCGACTATTAGTACCAACGAAATATCAACTCAATTTAGTTCTGATAAATTTTATGAAATTGGATTATTACGGCACTATTTTACTCATATATGTATAACCACTATTTATTGCAAGAAAGTTTATAAATAGAAATAATATTCTATATAAAAAAAAATTTGGTAATCATTTTGAGTAGATATATTAAAAATAAAAGGTTTTATACATCAAATATCCTGCCGTGTTACGGTAAAGGTCGTATCTCTATATGAATGTCATAGTAAGATACGCCCTTTTACCGTAGCACGGCAGTATTGCGCTATAAATGTTAATTATTAGGTTAAATCATTATCAGTTATGTATTGAATATTTAAACGAGTACATAAGGAGAGGTATGCAACATTCACATTCTTATCTTTAAGTACCTTCTGATAGTGGGTTTTATTGTGCGCTATGTAATAACACTATAGGATATATATAACAAGTAAACAATCACTTTTATCATTAGAATAGATAAACATTTGTAAAAAAATCACTTTTCAAAAATAACCAATTTATTGGCTAGCTTGTTCTTAGTGTCATTTTTAGTATCATTTGTTGTTTTTTGATATATACAGGACAACTATAGGCACCGGGAAAAGATGGACCAATAGATAGTGTCGTTATTGTTGGTCGTAGGTACTACATTCAACCCTTAAATTTCACGATGGTTAGCCAGATATTCATATTTTTTACCATATTTTTGCATTTTTTAGTTAAACAGTTTTTATGACTATTTTTAACGGCACCGAGGTTAGAACGTTGGTTCCTTTTTTATCTTGCGACTTTTACGTACATTGCCTTCATATATTTACTTCATACTCTCTACTCCTGTATGTTGCAGCCAGGCAACCGCAAATTGCCGTGACTTCGCTAGTCGCGAATCCAAGCTTACCCTTTACTGCATTCGAAGCCACATATGGCAGATAAAAATTTCGACCTTATTGACTCGGGTCAGTGTTCAAAATCGAAATATCAAAATTATATATGCGACAACGGGTTAAGCCCTCTAGCTCTTCATGAAAGGATGGAAATGACAATATTTGTCGCGCATCACAGCACTGAAAAAAAAGATGTATTATTTAATTCCATGTATGTACCCGGCAGTAGTCTCCGGCGGCGCCATGCTAGCGGTTGTGGGGCGCGACATGAACGACAGTGGGGCAAGGACGCGCGAGTCGTCCGCGACCACTTTACCACTTAGGTACATAAATACAGGGTGAATCCCATGTCGTGAACAGAAATATGGGTTTCTTACTGTTTAAATTTAGTTTAAACATGTCGAAGTGAAACACGCAAAAAAACTAGCTTTTTTTAAGTCTAGTACCCATAACACAAGCCTTCTTAGGCTCAATTTGGGACCAGATCGATTTGTGTGATATTCATTTATTTAAGGCTAGTTCTTGATTTTAGTTTTAAATTCAAATAAAATAATTTAAACGGATTATATCGCGCATATTAAATTATTTGAAGCTCCCTGACGTTTCGGTACATTTACAGATACCGTTGTCAAAGGTTGACTGATTAAGGTTGAATAATTAATATACGCGATATAATCCGTTTAAATTGTTTTATTTAAATGTGTGACAGTCGCGGAAACCAAAGAAAATATTTATGTATTTTTAAATGTTTATTTTAAGGTTTTATTTTCCTGTAACATCTTTATTGTTTTGCAGAATAAACTTAAATTACATTTAAATATGAATAAGACACAGAATACCATTATTATAAAATTAAATAAACTAAAATATATATAAACGTTGTTTTTTTAAATCGTTAATAAAAAATAAGACTTTAAATTACTCATGGTCACCCTAATTGCTAGGTTAAAATAGACCGTACAGACCAAGACTTGCCGAATAAGGTGACCATAAGGTGGGCGTTTTTGCTATTTTAAATTATCAATAAAGTTTAATGATTTGCTTCTAGAGTTAATGCAATGATTTTGCCTGCGAAAGAAACAAACATTTCTGTTTACGACTTAGGTTTCACCCTGTATAGGTTTATAAACGTGGCTTTTACTGCCATCGCTCGCTAATTCATGTGGGAATCTACCAAACTGGGCCACGGATTTGAATACAGACATTTGCGCATTAAGACATTTGAATATGCATATTCGATGGAGAGCGGAGAACGGATGTTTTATATAAGTACTATTTCAGGCTTATTTATACGTATGCCGAGACGTTAAAAGGGAATTCCGATATTTAATTATTATTCCATTAGCATGGAAGTTACCTACCAATAACTGTTGATACCTACTTTACAATCTAGCCAATGGTTTCTGTACTTTGGGGAAAATATGAAAATATTTATTAAAGAAAGGAAAAAAGTACTTATGTATTTTTTTAATTTTGTAAAAGTTATGTATTTAAAATGCTAATAATTTAGACAAGTAGGTTCAATATTAACTTAAATATAGGTACTATACTATCTTACTTTTTACAGGTAACAAATACAGTCGAGGATTCTAGGTCTTTGACTTGTGCGGCAGAGGAAGAGACTCATTAGCCGAGATGTCGTTCTTGCCTCCACTTGGGTGTTGTGGAATTTCAGTTCACGTTATAACTTAATTTTTAGTGCACTGAGACTTTTAGTGAGACTCGGACCTAAAGTTAACGTTACCATGCCAATGTCGAATTCACTACTGATTTTTAATCGGATCAAACCATTAAGTTCAGGTAACTGTGGTTCATAAGATGAGGGATGACGATGAGCTAAACGTTATTAAATAAGACCATAAAGATCGGACGCCTGCGATGGCAGGGCACGTGTTGCGAAAGGACGAGGCCAGAGTACGCAAACGCCTTCTAGAAGAACAACAAAATAAATATAACTTGGATCTCTTCAAGTCGAGAGTGAATAGGCATCTTCTAGCCAAGCATGCTCCATCTTAGGCCTTATTGTTACTTAACATCAGGTGCAATCGAGGCTAAATGCATGGCTACTTTGAAAAAAAAAACCGGAGGGTCGCAGAGGCAGAGGCAGACCCAAGCTCAGATGGTTGGACGGGGTCGAACAGGATAGCAAGATCTTAGGAGTGATAAGTTGGAGAAGGAAAGCAATCAATAGATCGGACTGAAGCGATTTGCTAGACCAGGCTAAGGCCCACCCGCAGCTGTAACGCCTCAGATGATGATGATGATTAACTGTGGCTCATAATTATATAAATACCGTAATTAACATACATACTTAATACAATAAAACGAATACATTATCACGTTAAATAGGCGGATGGTGTAACTTTAAATGTCAACTAACCGTCCTCGAAAACGCCAGAATACCTACGACACGAATAATGATGCGCCGGAATATAATGGTTGCGAATATCACGTGATTAATAAATGATAAAAGTATATGTCACTCACATTCGCATTTTGTCAAAACGTGACGGATGCTTTGTCACTTATTTATTGCGTGATAAAAGCAACCATCATAGGTCCGCTGGATTATATTATTTTCCGTTAGACCTTCCTATAAGTTACAGAAAGATCATTAACTTTTTTCTAGGAATGAGATGAAAAAAAATATCCAAGTTTTTTGTTTTAATTACATCAATTCCCTATTCAACAATTAATTTGCCAGTCCTTGAATTGCATTCATTATTTTGGTAGAAAGTTAAAAATCTCATCATTGACAAATATCAATGGAAGGCGTTATTTTAGCCACCTGTTCAAGTATCAAGTGACTAAATCGTATGTGACACTCGAAAATCTCGAATTACGTCGCTTCAGAGATTCGGCTCAGAATCGAAAGTGAAAGTAATCGAGGGAATTAACCCCCTTCGCCACTTGTTCCGGGTTGTCGGCGTTGTCGCCAATTACAAGCCTACATGAAGTAACGTTTTAAGCGGTCTTAAAATCATTAAAAGTTTGTGTTGGTGCATTTTTTGTGCACCAAAAACATGTCTACGCGCAAAATGTATGTCAATGCGCAGCGCTGATGGACTCATGTCCGCTATAAATATAATATAACCGCTAATTACGTGTTAATTGTTCGTAGTCATAGATCTCGCGCTTGGGTTTGTTTTCTGAAGAGGAAATGTGGCATTTCCTTATTTTCCCATACAAATTGAGGGTCGTTCTCGGCTATAATCTTAATAAAACTTTCGTGAGACATATTTAATTATTGTATTAAGCGATTTACACTCACGTGAATTTGTCAGGAACGGCCCGACATGTTTCGAACTCCGATTCTTCTTTTTTCTGATCTTGATTGGTAAAATGGATTTTACCAATCAAGTAAAGCATTCATATTCCTCTAAGGGTTTCTCAATTGTAACCAGATTCTAAGGTAATACCATACACTGATGAGATGAGGCACATCATCCATTTCAAACGATGAGGACAATAAAATACAATGCAAGTACTCTTTATTGCACACTCCACCAAACAAGGACGAGAAATACAATGCAAGAAATTACAATTAGAGGCAAACAGCAGGCGGCGGTCTTATCACTAAAGAGCGATCTCTTTCAGACAACCTTTGGGTAGTTGAAAATTTGAAAACAACACACATACAGGACAACTATGTTTAGTGATTGCTGAATGAAAAGAGAGGACAAACTACCAACTCTTTGATTGTGGATTGTTGTGAAAAGGTAAGTATATAGTGGAAAAATCCATGACTTCTTTCGCGTAAATTTTCAATTTATTTTTAGAATATACTTTATTTTAAAATTGAATTTAACCCTTAATTTGGCAGAGACTCTGATGTCATAAAGTCATATATTTGACTAAGTATATTGGATAGGGTATGTTTTAAGAACTTCTAAAAAATATTTTAAAAAATCTAGATTATTTCGTTTTTGAAAAAAAAAATGTCCGTCGCAGCGTACATTGCCAAATATAGAGAATGCCTATGATAAATTCATATGTCCGCTGAGCCGTACAATGCCAAAGACGTAGTGTAATTAAAAAAACGTGTTTTTTTATTTTTTTATATTCAAACTTTACTTATAAATTTATTTCGTGTGACAATGTAATTGACAACTTCTGGACTGCTATCCGATGACAAAACAGAGTAGATTCAAATCATACATCATTTCACTTAAGTACGCGCGGGTAGTTTTTATAGTCCCACTTATACGGCTTATCTTGCAACAATTTTACCACCCAAAGGTTGTCTGGAAGAGATCTCTTTATAGATATAAGACCACCTCTTGTCATTTCATTGTTGATTGTTTATATTTTGGCTCTATGTTGAAAAACGCTGGTCGCCATGTGTACTCTTACTTTTATGCAACTTGTGGTCTGTTGCTGACCATGTTGGGATGCCCAGCTCGGGTTTATCGCATCGTTTTAGACGGTGTACGCAAAGATAGAATTGACGAGATGTTTAGACGGAACATTTGTATAATGAGTAATTATCGATATATGTATAACTTCATGCATAATGGGAGTTAACGGGACATCTATCTCTTGCGTTGTGTCCACTTCATGACTGCGTTTAGGATAGTTGTTTTGCAGTTCTTGCTCATGATCGGAAACATTGGATATATTCAAACATTCTAGAGAAGTTGCTAAAGAAGGTGCTGGTGTTGATGCGTAGGTAGGTGTGAATTTATTGAACTCATTTTCGTCGGTTGATAGTTCACTTGTTTTGATGAAGCATACTCTCTTAGGTATAAGTGCTAAAATTTTAGCTGTATGACCCGACACAACGTATGGTGTTGATGGGAAGCAACTAACAAATAAATCTAAGCATACACGCGGGCACACAAACCCCAAAATTAATATGTTAAGCAAAATAAATGAAAAATTGTTAATTAATACGCAATACTATAATATTGGCAAAGTCCGCTACAACGGACAGGTTGTGTGCATTGAATATATGGCATTGTCCGGTGTGGCGGACAACAGATTCAGAGGAAGATTCAACATATTAAAAGTAACAAAACGCATCCATACTATACGCACATGCATCAATTATATAGTTTAGTGTATTATTTAGACATGAAAAACGCACTTGTTGAATAAAAAACAAAAAATAAATCCAGAAATATCTTTTAGAAAACAGTTGACGTCTAACGCGGAGCCATTTTCTGGAACCACTGTCAAACTAGTTTAGCTAGTACTAATAATATATTTTTCTGCTAAAATATAACTATCGTACTAGTTATTTCCATATATGAAATAAAAAAAAAATCTCACCAAAAAGTGCTATATTTTTTTAAATCAGTTGTTCCTTGCACCGGACTACGTCAAATTAAGGGTTAAATAACAACATTGAATTTTATTTAAAAGAAAACGTACCTAAACATAACTGTTATATATATATTTATTAAAGTACCTGTACGGGAATCTTCGATAGCTAAGGGCTAAGGGAGCTAGGACAAAAACGCAGCAGCTTGACACTGAAATATATTGACAACTAATTTTAAAAACAATAGTTCTTCAAAAAAAATAGATAAATAAAACATAGACAATATAAAAACTAATATAAAAACTCCTTAACATCATCCCCCCCGTGTAGCTTAGCTACACAGCTTCTTGTTGGAGCACAGCCAGCTTCCTGGTGGGTCTCCTCAGTATGCCGCCTTTGGTAGCAACATCAGCCACTCGGACAATTCCGTCTCTGCCCGGATGCACTGCCAGAATCCTGCCCATTGGCCAAACTCCTCTCGGCATGTCTGGGTCAACAACTAGTACCACGTCGTCTACCTTTACGTTTTCGTACTGGGTTCCGTGACGCTTCTTAGGTTTGAGACTGGGCAGGTACTCTTTTAACCATCTGCTCCAGAAATGCTCTGAAAGCCGGAGAACTTTCTGCCACTCTTTCCTCAGTGAGAACACTCCGTCATCCAAGTGAACTGGTAACTGTTGATTCGAGGAAGCTCCAATTAGAAAATGGAATGGTGTAAGAGCCTGGCACTCCTGATTTTCAGTGACATACGTCAGGGGCCTCGAGTTCACTAGGGCTTCTGCCTCTAGGAGCAGGGTGTGAAGCAGCTCTTCTCTAGGTGCTCTTTCCTTTAAAGTTGCTTGAAGGGCAGTCTTTACCGTCTTCACTAGCCGCTCCCAACAACCTCCCATGAACGGTGACGCAGGTGGTATAAAGCACCACTCGATCTGCTTGCTGGCAGCATATTCTTGTACCGCACTGTCATGAAACTCAGATAAATGGCGGTTAGCTCCAACAAACGACGTGCCATGGTCGGACAAAATCTTAAGCGGCAGTCCGCGACGTGCAACAAAACGACGTATACTCATAATGGCAGAATCCGCTGAGAGACTAGTGACGATCTCAAGATGTACTGCTCGTGTCGTCATGCAAGTGAAAAGAGCAATCCATCGCTTTTCTCTCCGGCGGCCGACTGATACTTCAACAGGGCCAAAATAATCTAGGCCGGTGTTTGTAAAAGGGCGTGTATGGTGATCAAGGCGCACGTCCGGCAAGTCACCAGTAGGTGGGATTTGAGGTGATGCTTTTCGTTTGATACAATAGGAGCATCTTCTTGCAATCATGCGTACTTCGCTACGGCATCGAAAAATCCAGTAATACTGTTTAAGTTCGTTAATCACCAGTTCGTTAAACGCATGTGCAGCTCTCACGTGGTAGTGACGTATAAGAAGACGTACGGCAGGATGACGGCCATCCAAGATAATAGGGGACGTGGTGGCGTAATCAACGTTCTTCATGTGCTTTATACGGCTGTCCAATCTGAGCAGGCCATCGTTGTCGAATATCGGGCAGAGCGGGTGCAGTTTGCTAGACCTAGGCAAAGGCTTGGCGTCGTGGAGTAATGCGATCTCTTCACCAAAGCTGTCAGACTGTGCTCTTTGCAAAATGGCCACTTCAGCCTTTCGGACCTCTTCAGCGGACAGTGGTAAGAGCTGGTTGGAAGAAGCGTTAGTAGCATTTTTGGAATTTGGAGTGTTATGTGCCAAAAGAGACCGAAACTTGTGCGCGCACTGGAAGACGCGCGCGGTCGCTTGGATCAGACGTTGCCACTCACTAAAGCGTGAGGGATCGGGCACAACCGATGAAGGTTTATGCAGAATAGTTAAACCTACATGTACCTTGGACTCCTTGGAGGGTTTCAGTTCTTCCAAGGTAGATGTAGTTTCAGATGAGCGCAATGGTTCTTTAGGCCAATCACAAGATGGCAGTAATAAAAAATCTGGTCCAGAGAGCCACCGCGTCAAGTCAATGTCAGAATCTTTTAATCTTGTCGCATCGTCTGCGACATTCAAGCCACCTGGGACGTATTTCCAGTCATTGACGTTTGATATTTCCGTGATTTCTCCAACGCGATTCGCTACAAATGGCTTAAATGTTCGCGCATCGCTCCGAATCCAACTCAGAACTGTAGTTGAGTCTGACCAAAAATGAATTGAATTCGGTTGGATATCATGACCGGTACACAATGTATTGGCAAATCGAGCAGCAATAAGGGCCGCTTGGAGCTCTAAACGTGGTATAGAAGCGGGTTTCAATGGGCTGAGGCGTGCTTTTCCACCAATGAGAGACAACTTCACAGGCCCGTTCGAAAATGTGAAACGCCAGTATGCAACGCACGAGTATGCTTCTTCACTTGCGTCTGCAAAAACGTGAAGCTGCCTATCACTAATGCCCTCACCCTGGAATCCGCACCTGTACCAGCGAGGAATTTTGAGGTTTGATATCATAGCCAGTTGTCGAGACCAAGCCAACCATTTTTCAATTGCATCTGGATGCAGCTCGGTATCCCAATCAATACAAGTTCTCCATGTCTGCTGGAATAAAATCCGACCTTGAATTACCAGCGGAGTTAGGAGACCAAGAGGATCGTAAACACACATTAAATACGACAATACCTTACGTTTAGTTAGTTTCTGATTTTCAGAAATTGGGGAACCATTGCGGAAACTAAACGTGTCGCTTTGAGGATGCCAAATAAGTCCTAAAGTCCTGACAAAGGTTTCAGGCCCTACGTGAATATTATCGGGTGGAGGAGCGCGCAAATCTTCAGGAACATCGGTAAGTGCGGATGGTACGTTGGATACCCAACCTCGCATTTCCATTCCTGCAGCTTTGTGCACTGTCACTATATCAGCTGCAAGTTGTGAGGCTTCTTGTGCGTCATCCAAACTACCCAGGAAATCGTCCATATAATGGTCATGGATGACAGCTTTGGATGCCGCGGGGTATGACTCCTGCAATTCTTGAGCGTTCCGATTCTTGATATATAAAGCTGTGCACGGACTACAGGCGGCGCCAAAAAATACAGAAGTCATCCTGTATTCCGTCAACTCACAGCTGGGAGTCTCTCTCCAAATGAACCGTAAAGCATCGCGGTCCACCTCCCTGATCCTGATTTGAGGAAACATTTCCTTCACGTCAGCTGTCATAGCGATGTAACCTTCACGAAAACGGAATAAAATATGTAGCAATGGTTGCAAAAGATCAGGTCCGGGCAGCAGAAGCGAGTTTAAACTGACACCCGAAGTCTTCGCAGCTGCATCGTGTACTACTCGAAGTTTTTTCTTTTGTGGATGTACAACAGGAAAATGTGGTAAATACCAACGAGAAGTTTTCTGTATATCGTTTAAATTTATAGTGTCTCGGTAAGTGTCGCTAGGGCACTCCTCAGCGTAACCTTTTCCTATCATGTTGTTTATAAAATCGCAATAACTTTTTTTGAAGTCTGGGTCGCGAGTCATGCGCCTTTCTAGGCCCAGAAATCTCGATAAAGCGTGAGAATAGCTGTCAGGTATGTTTGACGTATCCTTGCGCCACAAAAGGCCGACTTCAAACCTACCTGACGGCAGACGTCTGGCTGTAGTGTCTAAAATGCCTAAAGCGTATTTATCTTCATTGGAAACAGTAGTTTCAGGCTTAGATATACCTATAGAATCAAGGCTAAAATAATCCTTGACAAGTTCGTTCATGGCGGAATCGCCACCGTCGTCAACAGAAACGTGGTTTATGAAATGCACAGGTTTTGTCCAGCTGCTGGACCTTCCGTGAACAGCCCAACCTAAGGCCGTGCGTGTACCTATTGGCTGACTTCTGGAACCTTCACGTACCTCGCGGCTAACTGTCAAATACCAGTGCTCAGCACCGAGCAAAATCTTAGGCGTTGCATCAGTAAATGTAAGTTCATCGATTAAATCAGTTAGATGCGAATATTTAGACAAGTCATTTCGAGTGACAGTTTGTGTAAACAACGAGAGTGAGTCCATAGCCTTAGCATTATTTACCAAAAATGTCTCGGAACAATGTTTACCTTTAATGGAAAAACTCACATGTTGAATCGGTTTGTGCGTTGACATTCCGGCGACTCCGTCAACTTTGATTGACTCCATGGGGCCTGATGCTCCTATTTGACGTGCCACCTCCGAGTCGATCAAGGTCGCGGAAGATCCGTCATCAAGTAACGCAAAAGTGTCATATTTTCCGCAAGGGCCGCTCACTTCAACTGGAACTACCTTCAAGTATACACGTGTCTGTGTAGGTGACATATCGCCACTTGTGTGTGATTCAGTAATGTTAGATATTGTCACAGTTTTATCAGTGTCGTTGTGTTCACTTACGACGTTGTAAGAAGGATTCGAAGACTGATCAGTAGTGCGGGACGTTTGCGGCGTCGACGGCGGATGCAGCAGTGGGTTATGGAAGCGCTCACATCCGTCGATACCGCAGCGACCAATCCTACAAGTCTTCCAACGATGGTTTTTCGATTTCAAACACTTGTAACAAACTTTAGCATCGCGCAACCAGCGCCATCTATCATCTAATGTCAGAGCCTGAAATTCTTTGCAATCAGTTAGTTTGTGTTTGTTATTACAGTAACGACATAAATCAGCATTACAACCGCGTGTCGATGTGACGTGAACATTTTCACGACGTGTGAAATTGGGTGTAAAATTGTTGCCGACTGTACCGGGTCGTTTGTTGTAGTCTGACATAAAAGCACCAGGACGCCTAGCGTAATCAGGAACTAAACCAAACCTATTGTGCTTCACAGCCTCTACATCAAGAAAAGCAGACAATAATTGTATTTTCGGTATAGACCGGTCACTGCGATACGCAAAATCTTTCCACTGACTGTACAATATAGGTGTCAATTTACTCAGTACAGAGTGAAATAATTCTACTGAATGAATGTGTTCTTTCTGGTCTAAATTGTTAATGACAGCTATACAGTTACGTAGTCTACACGCAAAATGGTTCAACTCTCTTTGGTCAAAGCTTAGCTTGGGAAGACTCCGCACGAGGTTGATTTCATGCAGCACGATCATCTCGGGGAGCGCGAACGTCTGCTCCAGCATGTCGAGCACTTCCTCGGGACGTTCGGCCGTGTACAGCAACGACGACACGCTCTCGAGGGCTTGGCCGCGCAGCGCGGTAGTCAAGCGCACGAGATTTTCTGCGGGTGTAAACAAATGTTGAGTGTTGCGGTAAGTACGTTTAAACATTAAAAACTCGGTAGTTTTACCGCTAAACGGAGCAAGTTCAAGCTTATGCGAACATCTGTGTGAATAAAAATTCGGTTCGGGTTGTTTTGACATTAAAAAATCTTTGTTGTGATTTGTGTCAACTGACGGCCGTATAAATGACATCGCATTTGTTGACATCGATGGTTGAAATAATTGTTGCGGCTTGTCATTTATTGGAATTTCAAATGTTACGGGTTTTTTATAAACATTGGGCTGGATTTCATGAATTTCAGGTTGATTCAGCGACGAGAAACGTTCAGTATTGTACTGAAAATGAGTATGAGTTGTTGTGTTTGCCGGAATATCGTAACGAGTGTTATTCTCTCGCGAGAAATATGGTACGCTCGAATCGTTTACGATATTTCGTTCGGTAGTACTACGGGCAGCGACTAAATTTCTCGCGGGTTTGGGAACCATAACAGTAGCATCCTCTTGCGGCAACAAAGGTATAGAGAGGTCCGCGTTTTTATTGGTAGGATGACTACCATGGTTCACGTCGTGAACCCAAGATGCAGTACGAGAATATTTACTGACCGAGCGTGTGGAAGCGTCGTCGGCTTCCTGCGCCGCCAATGTGGCTTCCAGTTCAAGCTCTTCAATTTGCCTTACCTGTTGAATGAGCTTACGTTCGTGTTCTAGACGTTTGCGGGCGAGTTCCTGCTCGCGTGCGATGTGTGCGAGTTTTTGCTCACGTTCGGCACGTTCTCGTTCGATTTGTTGCTCGCGTTCGGCACGTTCTCGATCGAGTTGATGTTCGCGTTCGACACGTTCTCGTTCGAGGTGTTGTTCGCGTTCGAACAACTGTTGTTCGCGCTCGATGCTGCGGCGGGCCAACTGTGCCTCCGCGGTCAGTCTACGTGCCCTTATTGTGGCCGACGACCGCGAAGACCCCGACAAGCGCGACCTGGAACTTGGCGAAATATTAACGTGTTCCGCACCCGTTGCCAAGCACTCGCGAGGCGTCCCGGGACCAGGATTGCGGGGCGCGGGTGTAACAGTGGCATCGGTAACAGCAGTGTCCTGTTCTGTGGACTTACCGAGCCCACCCGCGACGGGCAAACCTGACTCCGAGCGAACCTCGCTCGCGCCGGTTTTCAGCATCCGCTGCTTAGTTTTTAATCGCGTGTTCATCTACACCGTGAGAAGGACCAAAAATGTACGGGAATCTTCGATAGCTAAGGGCTAAGGGAGCTAGGACAAAAACGCAGCAGCTTGACACTGAAATATATTGACAACTAATTTTAAAAACAATAGTTCTTCAAAAAAAATAGATAAATAAAACATAGACAATATAAAAACTAATATAAAAACTCCTTAACAGTACCTATACTTATTTGTATAAATTGTCAGTGATGACGGATGTAAGTATTCTATTTGTATAAATTGCTAGTGATTTAATATACAAATCAACCATATGCAGGATTGAAAACGGTTATTTACATTACATGTCAAATATAAACGACATTATTTTACAGCACACCGCGGACTTAACGAGAAAGTGTTGCGCAATAACAACAGTCATTTTATTATTTGCATCGGCGGCCATTCTCGAGTGCAACCTGATATAGTTGAGTAGGCAGACTATGGCCCGTTTATTTCACTTTATTTCACGCCTACTGATATTACGTTTCGTTCTCAATATAATTTAGGACTTTATAGTTATTTTAATGCTCCGAGACATGGAGAAATAGATATTTAGATGCGTTGGACGAAGGACGAAGGTAAAACAATTCAAATTTATAAAACGTGTCAAAGTAAGGAAACCCGCGAAAGTCTTCGTTATAAGTAACATTTTATTTTATTTGTTTTATCACCAATTGCACTTTCTATCTGAGATCTTTATTACATGAAATGCAATCTTGGCTTAAACCCAGGATATTAATAATTAAGGGTATGCTGATTACAAAATAAAATGGTTTCCTTCCGCTGAAAAATGGCGAGCTCTGTTTAAAGACATCAACGAGCTTTCCCTGGCTCCACTACTTCAAATATCATGGGATCTTGTCGTTTTGAGATAAGAAAGTCTTATGCGTGTCGCAATGATGACTTACGGCTCTGAAACGTGGTCGCCCACAGTGGGTCTTATGATAAGAAAAGGCTTAGAGTCACCCAAAAAGTAATCGAGAGGAGGCAATGCTCAGAGTTTCTCTGTGATATCGAATCAATCTAGAATGATGAGATCCGTTAGAATTAAGAGCAGACATAGTTAAAAGAATTGCAAAACTTAAATGGTAATAGGTAGGAAGCACACGTCGTGAGGGACGAGTTCTTGAGTAGCGATCACGCACCAGAAGTTACAGCGTGATGGGTAGCCCTCTCAAGTTGGCCCTTAGACCATGTCCAGCAGTGGACGTATTTTCCTGGTAGGTAAATTAGTTATGATGAATTACTAAGCTAGCTAAGTTACTTCTTTAGCACGCTCAACACACAGACTTCTACCTATGGTACTGACGGCAACTCGAACTGACTTCCCAAGTTTTTAGGGTGTCGAACTTAACCGATAGAATACAGTGACAATATTGTTCACTATTCACATCAGTAATCGATAGGATCAGATGAGTTTTTTTTACATAGTGTGAAGACGGATCCCATCCGAATGTTTTCCCATGAGTCTGAGTTTTGGAAGTTGCACCACTAGGTCCTTTATTACCTAGTTATGCCACTAAGTAGCTCAGGCTGTTTATATTAATGCCATACCTACAATGTAATAAGCAAAGCCGCTAAAGTGGCATTACAGTGACAATGCGAGTGGGCGCATTGTCGACGTTATTGGCGCCGACTTATGCCGGTTATCTTAACAAGTCTTCCTTATAAGTGGGTATTATTATAGATATGGATACTTCAGGTGGCTCTGCTTGAATTGTCTGCATCTATATCTATAATTTATTTAGATTTAATCATGTTTTAATATAGGTAATTTATTTAAGGTTTCGTGGGGATTACATTGTTTCCGCGTTGATTGAGTTGTGATAATCGTACAAATCGCGTGCAAACGAAAACAGGTAACTTTACACCCACAGACCTAAACAGGTTGTAAATATTAAGGTTTATATGAGTTTACAAACGTACAGTTATCAGTGTCTTCGATAGCACTGTGTCATCTTCATCATTCCCTTGCCCTTATCCCATTTATTTGGGGTCAGCGCAGCATGTTCTACACGCCTATTATTATGTACATCCACTCATTCCATCAGTCAATGTGCATTTAACAATCATCATGTTTCCCAACGTGGAAGACGGTTCATAGAACAATGAACCCGATAATAACCTGCCTCGTAATGATATTCATGAATGAAGTCTAATTGCTACCGTCGTGCCGCGGCGCGACCGACGGACCTGTCTGTCGGAACAATGGGCATGCCGTGCCGTACACTCAGCACGATATTTAATAAATTAATATCGGACAACCACACACAAATTGATCTAGTCCCACAGTAAGCTCTAGTTGGCTTGTGTTATGGGCACAAGACGACAATAAACATACTGATATACAAAATAACATCCATGACCCAGGCACAAGATAGTCGAGTTCTTAACACAAATATTCGAACCCAGGACCGCAACAGCTCAGTAGGCTGCTTTACCATCGAAAATTAGTGGATCATTCCGGCCATACGGCCATATTCCTCGAAACCCCTAACACCGTTAGTCTTAAAATCACTTTTGACCTAAAGTTCATTTGCCATAATGCTCTTGTGCCCTAAACGCTCTTTTGTCCTAAAAGTCAAAATCCATAATATGAAATGACCACCAACTCTTGTTCTTGTTCCGCACCAACGTTTCCATACTCCAAGAACTCGGCATCACGCAGCGTCTATCGGTCGCGCATACTGCAGTACTTTGGCCATGTCTCTAGGCGGGATAACAATCCATAGAGCGGCTGGTGAACAGGGAAAAGTGGATGGAACCAGATCGCGTGGCAGGTATACCTATGCGTTGGACTGACCAAATAAAATCAGCAGTAGGAAACTGCGTATCTGACTGCGCCAGACAGTTTGCCAACAGGGAGAGATGGCGGGGGATCGTGCGGAGAGCTGTGTCCGCCTCTACCACCGATGTGGACGCCTCAACGTGACCACGACCGCTCTGCCAAGAGCGGAACGACAGAGAAGAAGAATTAGAATACTCTTGTACCCTAATCTATTTTGATAAATGTTCCGGGCTGGGTTCGAACCCGCGTTTCCTACGTTTATGAAACGAAAAAACTGGTAATATTCAATGGCCCGAGCACGGTTTCGGTGTTTAACAGGTAAGATGCCTTGTTGACCTGAAAATCCATTGGAAACGCGGATGTGAAACCAGACCAAAACAATAAATGTTTCAAACAGATGTTACTGCTTTAACTCAAATTAATTACGTGACTAACTATGATTAATTAGCGGGACCATGATGAATTGAACATAATATTTTTATTATTTGCACATGGTCGCGTCGTCTCTGTGTACAATTGTTAATTTATTTTATTTTCTTTCGACACTATTATTATTATTTTTTAAGACTGAAAATGTAATAATTGAATGTTCGACAATGTAAGTTTATTACTAATAAATTATTCTATTCTATTCTATCGTACGTATGATAGATATTGTAAAAGCGCTTATTGTAGATAGCTAGTACCGCGTTAAGGTGACTTCCTTACAGATGGACAAGATGATCAATTCAATTTTTATAGGTCTCCATTAAAAATGTTCCCATAAACAGTATTCGTTACCCGTCTTTACATAGGAATTTTTCGTATATTACTCATATAAATAACGTTAATTACATGATCATAACTGGATAAATATGAATTATTTAATACTAGCCGCGCCGCGCGGCATTTACCAGCTCATCCCACGGGAACACTATTTTTCGGGATAAAAAGTAGCCTATGTGTTAATCTAGGGTGTCAACTACTTTCATAACAAAATTTAACAAAATTGATCCAGACGTTTGAGCGTGAAGAAGTAACAAACACACACATAAACACACTCACTAACTTTAGCTTTTATAAAATTTGTGTGATATGCGCCATAGAAGTACCAGCTCATACGCTTAAAAAATAGACTATTTTGTACAGCAATGTCTACGTGAACTGTACCTACGCACTATGGTTTGAGGCGAAGCCAGTTTTAAACTTGACATTGAAAGGCATTGTTTTTACAAACGATGTCACGCTCGTAGGTACAGCGGGTGACATTCCGCAGTGTTCTCCCACATGAGCCCAAAACAGGCCGAATGTGAAACGTGTAGTGAAATTTACTATTTAACTTACCATTGAGTCACAGCGGCCCTAACGAGGGCCTAATTCAATTGACACAGCCATTCAAGCGGTACATGTGCTATATCACGACCATGTAGATATGTCCGTCTTCCAACAGGAAGAATTAAAGGTATAGAACACTATCGCAGGTGCAGACTTCTTGCCGAAGGGTGGTGTTTCGGCGCTTTCGGGGCAATCTGCCGAATCCTGCGTCAGATCAGACGACGCAACGGAGGCACCCATACAATTAAAAAAACGGTTAAATGTGAGATGTGCTACATAGACCATACATATTAGCTGATAAACTTAAATATACATAGGTTGTGGGCATGCCCACAACGGTGGAACCGCGCCTGACTCCGACTGATCTTACTATTATCAACCACTATTAAGCATGTAATCTACAAGCGAAATCTTATTTTTATCTTGATTTGTCTAACATAACTACTTACTTGTAAACCTACAGTCTACACGCGTACGATAAGTGCAAATTACTTTTCTAAAGTCGCACCTCAATTCACCATAATAAAATAACTATTAAATCTAAACCAGGTCTCCGTCCGCGTGCATCTAACGAGATCTCCAGCGAAATACCTATTACTTGCCGACGCAAATACTTCAAATACCGACCGTATTGCATTGGAAATACAGTATACGAGGCCTTCAGTATATATATCTAATACCATTTTAATACATTACTATAGAATGAGTAGGCAGCCATAACGGGACAAATTCGCACAAAAACCATGTCAATGGTCTGTTTTGAACGACAGGTCAGCGCGATAACGTTTGGGGACCTTCATCACTAAATAATAAGGTTGGATATCGTCTCATCTCGGGTCCACGTGGGCCTGAAGCTGGGCTGTCACGCCTAGAGGCTGATGCGACTAAATTATCGACATTGTAAAAGCCTGTAGGTAATTGATTTTCGTATGTTTATGGCGAGTAAATGTGACTTTGACACTTTCGGAAGATGGCGTTTCAGGTTCTAACTTGAGCTTTACTGCTTGGAAATCTTGGAATAATGTTGTGGGGAAACTTAGATGAAGTAATGAAATGAAATGAAATAATTTATTCAGTAAGTAGGCCACAAGGGCACTTTTACAAGTCGGATTGTGAATCTATCGGCATTTCCCAAGAGGAGACCGCTGTTGAAGAGAAAGCCGATAGACTCGACAGTAATTAATTTTTTCGTAAATAATACTTAAAACAATTAATTACACTTGTTATATATGTAAAAATGAGAAGTAGGTATTTAATTAGCTTGGCTGTGCTTTAAATATACAATGCAAGTAATTTGATAAAAACCGGAACCGATCATCAATACTGATAGCTATCTGCATTTGCGACAATGAAAATCGCAAATAAATGAAGATTTGGAGTACGTACATTTTACTTTTATAATCTAGCGTGTTAATTACCTAAGTTAATATTTTATTGTTTTTTACCGACTTCAAATAACGATGTTCGTTTGTTTAATAATTAATACAACAGTTCTAATTTACTTAGGTATACTACTTATACGAGTAGTAGGTATAGGTACCTAGATGTCGCATTCCAATACAGAATGGGGCTAAAAACTAAAAGCTTACACAGCGTTTGCCATTAATATTGAGTGTTGTCTCGTTCTTCGCGGCAACTTCTTGGCTACATTTATTCCTTTAGTTTAAGTTAGAAGATCATAAATCAACTAAAATAGTTATTAACTCCGGCTTTAGGAGGGTCGACCATAGGCGGACGGCTAGTAGGTAATACCGTTTTAAACTATTACAAGTGTAAGGAAAACTCTGAAAACAAAGTCTACATTACATCACATTGCTAATTCACATTGTAGGTAATTAAATAATAAAAAATATAGTCTTTTTTCAAAGTACGTAAAACAGTTTTCCAACGGTAAAAGTTAAGTTTGTCGCTCATTACAGTTTACCTTTTAGTTAGAGCAATATGCATGCTTTCATGGTTCGTATTACGGAGCCCTCGGTGCGCAATCCAACTCGCACTTGACTGGCTTTTTCTGTTGTGAACTTAGGTACCTATTACCCCTTTAGGTACAATCTTTACATCACTCTTCTGGTCTTGAAGCCAACTGCGCTCTTACCTATCGGCTATACATCCTGCCCTAAGCGTATTGATTGGTGTAAATAAAACAATAATGTTTTATTGTGCTTCAACAATAGACACCACTAAGGTAAAAATAATTAATCGTAAACCATAATGGCGATCAGTAAGCAGGATTGTTTCACTTAAACAATAATAACGTGTTATTAAATCCTTGAGCTGGCAATAACCGTAGACAATAGGTTACGACATCCATTCACGGCGGGTCACAGCCTGTGATAAATCGACGGAAATTATCGTTACTTGTGGTCAAATGTCATTTTATAAATTGAGGCATGCTCCATATTTCATTGGAAAATTGTGTAGATCTGAGTATATGGTTTTAATTTCAACTCGATACCTCCACGCGTTCCCGGGATCAAGGGTCTTAACAGACAGACGGACGGACAACAGTGATCCTATAAGGTTCCCATTTTTTTCTTTTGAGGTACGGAACCCTAAAACCGGAAAGGCTCTGTATGCCTGTTAATTATAATTCACGTCTCGCAATTGTTGACTTGACTTACCTATCTTCTTGCAAAACGATGCAGTCACATGTTTTATTTTTAGACGTACATATTTCAATTAGATATTGCACCAATTCCGTTTCGATACTTATTTCACCACATCGCAATTAAACAGAATGTATGTAGCTAATTGGAAGAAAAAGGAAGTCATTATCGGAAGCAATATCGGAATTGCATCTGCCATAGAATTGCAAAGGTGGTGTTGCGTAATAAGATTGAACGTCAGTTGTAGGTACTTACATAGCCTTTAAAATATTATGATCTCTTAAGGTAAGGCAGCACCCTTAGTGGAAGGACTCATAGGCAAATGCAATATATTACAGAAGCACAGTATATTATTACAAATATTGACACAAAGGTAAATTAGGCTATAAATAAACTGATAAACTGAATTATATCCACCGACACCGACGTAGGTCGCAGGTCCGAGTCCTGCTTACATTGCAGTGGATCACATTATGTTTTATTTACCTTTGTGTTAATATCTATAAAAATAAAAATGTTAAGTATTTATTTCCACTTGAAAAAAAAGCCGATAAAAAGATTCTATTTAAAAAAACGTAGAATCACGGTTTTTTTTGCTTTTCCGAAAAAAAAGTTGGTAAAACAAAAAACCAAGGGCGGATCGTCACTTAGGATGGGATCCATTCAAAATTATATCAGTATTCGACCTGACTACAGCCCCGCAACAGACTTGGAAGGCAACATACAAAAAAGTTTTATTCAAATCCTTAAAGCAGTCGACGAGAAAGTATTGCATTGCATAGGTATTAGGTATGTACAAGTACATCATTATGTACCAGAATTGCTCGTTCAAGGTATTAGGATACATAACACAATGTCTGGTTGCCAAACCACACAAAGGAGCGAACATAGCGGATTTGGTCGACGGCCAAGATCCATTGGGCCTCCAAACTTGGCAACCAAGGTTCTATGTGAAGAGCTTCCTCTTGATGATGAATGATGTATGAAACTGTCACTTGACATAGGTCATTTCAAAATATCCGTTTAAATGGTAATGAAAACTGTCGCCTTATATTTATATACACCCCCTTATGCTGACTAGATCTTACTTATTAAATAAATAAAAATAATATATATCGGACCTCTTACAAATCGATCTAGTCGCACAGTAAGCTCTAGTAGGCATGTGTTATGGGCACTAGACGACGATACACACACTGATATAGATAAATATATACTTACATACAAATAACAGCCATTACTCAGTTAAAATATTTGAGTTCATCACACAATGTTTGCCCTTGCCGGGATTCGAACCCAGGACCTCCGGCTCAGGAAGCAGCTTTACCACTGCGCCAGCCGCGTCGTCCGCGTTATTAGGTCGGTAGGTAAAGAAAAACAAGCGAAACTAATTAGTTTGATGGAGATTACTAGACTAAGGCAATAACAAGATAAATAAAAGAAACGACTTCATGGATCGAGCCCTGATAAGTGAGAATATTGAAAGAATCAATGCTTTTCACAATGAATTTATTTCAAAAACTTAAATATTTATAAATTAACAATTTACCTACTATGCACAATATAAATATAGTTCATTTCATTTGTAAACGGTCGAGTGAACGGTACTTTACAAAACTTTATATATTACATGTAAAGTTAACAATATTAAGGCAATTTATTATCACAATGTTTGTTTTGCGGAACGTATAGAAGTAGGATTTATACACATTACCGTGAAGTACAAATCAAAAGACAGTAATGTTCCTAGGCGTTTGAGTTGAACTTTGTTTATATTTTTATACTTATATCAAAATAAGAGCGTTGACCAGCAGTCGTAGTTGACGGCACCAATAATGGATAAGAACAAATTTGACAGAACATATTTTTAAACTTACGACACTTGGTTCAGATAACTGATGGTCATAACTAGTAAAGATCATTAATGGTGGGCTTTAAGGCATTACATCTTTGCTGTCCATTACTGGGTACTACAGCACTTAACATGTCCACGATTGGTGTCGTCACCCTTATATTGGATGGATAAGCCTTTATGGCATAGGTACAGGATTCCTTTTGATTTGAACGAACACCTTTATTTTTTCTCGAATACAATAAATAATTCAACAAGACCTCTGCGCTACCCACGCCTTATTGCAACGATTAATACTATCAATCTCAGTTATTATTATTTTGCTCTAGAAACTAATGAAAATTAAATTAATTTGACTAATTTATTATTATGCTAAAATAGTACATCAGCAGAATACATTTAAAATTTAAAAAACCCGGTCAAGTGCGAGTCGGACTCGCGCACCGAGGGTTCCGTACAAACACTTTCCATCCTTAAGTAGTTAAGTTAAGTTTGCACCTGGTATGTGTAGCGCTCCATACAAATGAGGTGCAAAGTTAACGCAACCAATCCCGTTTTTTGTATGGGAGCTCCCCTTAAATCTTTATATTATTTTATTTTTAATATTTGTTGTTATAGCGGCAACAGAAATACATCATCTGTGAAAATTTCAACTGTTTAGCAATCACCGTTCTTGAGATACAGCCTGGTGACAGACGGACGGACAGCGAAGTCTCAGTAATAGGGTCCCGTTTTTACCCTTTGGGTACGGAACCCTAAAAAAGAAGGTTTTGAAAATTCTAAATGTATTCTTGCCTAGAGACAGCGAGTAAACTTTAGGATGCCTTCAAGACAATTTCACCAATCATCGGGAACACGCCATAGCACGCTACTTCCAGAAAATTCTCAATAATATATGCGACAATTGTCGCCAGAATCATTAATTTCATCTCTTAACAAAGTGTAAAATAGTATACAAAGTAAACAGTTTCAATCAAGAAGAATAATTAGCATGACATTTGGTTGCTGTCTATTATTATTGCAACAACAATTACAAGAGCTTTTAAAATGAATAGTAAACAGGGCTATCACGTACGAAAGCGCGGGCTATGGCATCCTCCCATCACACACCCCTTTTATGGCTACAACTAACGCTAGTGACATGGTTTTTAGACGCCTATGCACTTGAATGTAAAAATACGTAACAACATTTGCATAAGAAATGAAAACAAACACAAGAGCCGAAAATTCAAAAGTAACAGCCAAGGTTGATGGTAATCAACCTTATTAACGCAGCGGTTAATCATAATAATTAATCACGTTTTGCTTCAAATTAACAACATTACGCTTTTGAACAGTTTCCTTATTAAAGAATGAGAAATGAAAATGGAATGTACATCAAAATCGTACACGATAAGATAAATATAAATATAAAATGTAATAGTAATAGGAAAGAACAATCCCTGTGCACTAATACTAGATGTAAATAAGGCACGCTATTTGACACTACTGACTTTGAAAGGCACTCGTTAAAGTGAAGAGTTAAGTACATTGTTAATACTAGAAGTTGAAAGGAAATACATTCTAATGATCAAATCGGTCATCCGCGCTCATTAGCGATAGTGAAATATGAACACGTGAAGATGCCCGTCTCTGATCATGCGGTTCACGCGAAGGCCAGCTTCGACCCAAACAGTCTTTTGTAACTCATTCATCAATCTGCTACCGTGTGGAGCTAGAAAGTTGTTAATCTTTTGACCGCCGATGAATACCGATTATCAGCGCACGATACCACGTGGCGGGGCCGCCGGCGCCACGGGCGGCGGAAAACAGAAAACAATCCACGTCAGACGGCTGAATAGCGCGTTATTAATCGCTATATTGTAGCACTGGGAGCGAATTCCCGGCTAATAATCGTTTTTTACTGCCCGCAATTCTCTCACAAACTCAAGAAAGCTGGCACAATAGCACCGCCTGTCGCGGACTGGGAAAGCGCCGCAAAACCGACGGGTTTTTCAGCGTTTAACTACTAAACAATAGGAAGAAACTTACTCACACTTCAGAGGAGTTCGGATCATGTATCGGCCGCTTTCCAAGAGCGCATGCGCGAGATAATTGCTGTTACGGATAACCATCATTTGCATTGTTCGCGATCGGGAGAAAATTAATTGCCCGCCGCGATTGATCGATGAAAGAAATCGATCAGCTGAAGTCGCGCGGCTTCGGGGACAAAAACCGCTGTAATTTCTTCATTAGATCACTCACACTCGCGACCTGTTCATTAGACTGTCCGCTATACCGTATCGTGTTTCGCACTAGATAAAGTTACCAAAACCCACACACATTTCGGCTCCGCGTCCGAGTTTCACCGCGAGCGGCGGCGCCGCAACGATCACATTTACTCAACATAGCATATCCTCCCGTGGCGGAGCTAAGCCGCGCCGGTCTCGTGTTTCTGCTGGATGATGGACTCCCACTGCGCGATGAGCCGCGTGGAGCTGGGCGCGAGGAACTCCTGCCCCGGCCCGAGCTCGCACAGCTCCGCCAGCGACTTGGCGGGTTTGAGACTCCCGATGGATTCGTGCCCGGAGCTGTTCCGTGGCGAAGGCGAACGCAGCTCCTCGTTCAACGCCTCATACAGCTCGCCTATAGATTTAGTCGCCTTAAGTTTCCCTGGCATTGGGATCTCTTCATCCTCCGACTCTGAGCTGGTCTCATTATCACTCAGCTCAAGATCAAACGGTTTTTGTTTCTTCCTCATGCGTTTGAGCTCATGTTCTCTATCCTTCATATCCTGCAGTTCTTTCTGGATTTTCTCCTCGACGGGCACGTAGCCTTTCCTCACGGGCTTCCCTTCGGGCGTGCGCGAGATGATGGGTGGCGTGTCGGGGCTGATGGGAGCCACTACAGGAGACGACGGGAAGGTTAGCGGCGGGGCAAACGCGACGGGTGACGTCGGCGTCATGGGCGAGTTTGGAGGGAGCTTCCCTTTGTTGGCTATGAACCTCTGCATGATGCCTTTGGTTCCATTTTGTGGCGTGAAGCGTCGCGTGTAGCCATTCGTGTTAAGCAGCGTTGGCGTGGTGGGCGGCGCGGGGGCTATAGGCCCCAGCAGCTGTGACGTAGACACGGCGCGATTCAGCGTACGCGCCGGTTTCTCCACATCTCCATTGATTCCATTCATGTGGCCGTTCTGGTGATTCATGTCGATGGTCGACTCCGACAACAGCCTGTTGACCCTGAAGTGCCCCTCCTTGAACTCTCTCTCCCTCTCCGTCACTTCTATAATCTCCCTCTGGATCCTGGAGAGGGGATCCTCTTTCAGCAGCGACTGGAAAAACAAAAACACTATAATTAGAAAAGTTATACATCAAAATTATCATATCACAATGATACTAGTTCTCGCTTTCATCAGATATCAAGTTATTTATGTGCATACATATTTGAGTTTTAATTACTAGTTACGTGTTCGAGTTTTTAATTGCTGATGATCGTTCCGAGAGGAAAATAGCACGTAATAAATAAAAGACAAGCGTAGGCATTATAGTCCGGTTCGTCTAGGTCGCCGCTTGACCTTAAAAGATACGAGTTATCGATCGAGAAAACGAGTTATAGATACAATCCCGCTAAGTAAATCGTGTTGCCTAGTTCGTTAGCTCTAGAAAAAGTCTAGAACGTGCAAATTAGTACAGACGTGACTAACATGCGTTGCGCGGTGTCCGCGTCCGATACCTTATCGCCGGCGATTATTAAAATTATTTAGTATCGTAATCCGATCCGACGCGATGCGTTTGATAACATGTTTCCGCTACATTTCAATTTCAATGATACTCATTTGTTTTAGAACTGCCTATTGCTTTTCGTTTTCTTTGAGGTTTGACGTTATCAAATTCTTAACAAGACAAACTTTGTCTTTACTTATCGAATTCATAACAAAATTGTTAATAAAGAAAAGAAAGAAAGAAAGAAAGAAATACATTTATTCGCGACGAGACATAAAACATAATTACATAAATGGTGTGACAGAAATTATTACAAGATAAAATAAAACAAAACAAATAGCAACTATTTTTATGGCTGTGCCACGAAAAGGTCCCACCTCAGCAAGATGCTAGCTCGAGAGCCAGCGCTGATTAATTAGGTACATACCTACCTACCTTCGCTTTTTTTTACTATATACCTGATTGTCTAAAATATCTCATTTATTTCGTTTTGATGGCCGTGGCTAGTTAATATTAGGTCTCTTCGCTTAGATTGGTCATTGTCAGTTCAAAAAACAAAATTAGTCCCTTCGGTGGTCATAAGTTAAGAGCTTGTATGAATCTAGGTTATGTTGCTATTACATCGGATAATAGAAGAGGGGACGTTATTTATTCTTTCAGGCATTTTATCAGAAAATTAGACCAATGAATCCTTAATTTCGCAAATGTCCACCGGAAAGACGCGCACCTAAATCTGACAATAACCCAACCCAGGTATACCTACCTACATACCTACTAAAACCGAAAATCGGCAGTCGGCAACGACAGATACCTAACAGACATGTGCCATATATATTTTTCATAAGAATATTTGATTTTTAAAATTAATAATTATAGGTAAGATGGTAAAAACAAATGAAATTGGCACAGAGGAGCGCTAGTAGATGGTTACTTCACATCTAAAAAGTCAAATTTACAAAAGTAGATTGATACATATTTCCATAGACCTTGAATTGTATCATTGCCTTATATTGGACAGAGTTCGGGTTGTCTGTTTTGCGTTATATTTAGCGTTGATTTACCTCATTAGACCCCGAATTCCGGGGCGAGATGAAACGAGCGCACTTCTCAGGAAGTCGGAATTGGGGCGACTTTCACTGTTACACGTATGCTGCGCCGGCACCGGCAACTCTGACAAGGGCAGCGGTTATCGTGTGTCACAGGACAGGACAGTGAAAGTAAAACTTAAATTCGACATCGTTTGTACGAGCTTATGTTAACACAGCCACGCATGCATATCTTATAGGCATCGCATCGGAAGGTGAACGATGCTTCAACATTTAGGTATCTATTGCGCGATAAACGTTATAATAAGTTGCTACATTTGGCCCGCCTGGACTTTCCCCGTGGAGTTAATCTTCGAAAACTCCTTTCTTAGATCCTTCTGTGTTTTATAGCTAATTTAAGGATGTCTAAATTATCTTTATCGTCAATGGCTCTGCATTGTTAATCATTTCCTACTGTTAGTGCTGCACTGCACTGTTAGTTGTTAGTCAGGAAATTATTAGATTAACAGACCCGGGAACACCAAACGTAATTTTCGTCAATCTTTGATGCGGCTGATACTTCGGTGGCTACGTTTGTTGGTTTCGTATAAACAGACAAATCCGGTTGTTAAGTTGTCCGTCTTAGACGCTGTAACTGAGCAACCGTTCCGTTCAAGTTAATTTTTGCATTGAGATAGCAGGCCGAAGAATGATAGCTACAATGTAAACAAATCTCTAGGCAAACCGGAGCAGAAGTAGTCTCTACGTCTTTTCTATGATCTATTGAGAAAGGTGCACTCAAACTATTATAAAATAGATAAGCCGGTCGGATTCTGTTAATAGCTCGGTGCAGATATTTTTTTCTGAAGATAGACAATTCTGAGGTATAATCAAGATAGGCACGTGAGTAGAGCCGCGGAAAAACTATTTATGTCACATTACAACTTTACTGCAAGTTGAATTTTTTGTAATCGACCTCGTGCAAAAATGTAAAATTAGCAGCGTTGCACTTACTTGCATAATATTATACGTAAGGCTTTTAATTTTAACTACATATTTGGATCTGTTATGCGTCATTACTTGCTGTATAAGTAAATTTGCTCTAGTTCGACACATGGACAGCGCCGCCATGTATGCATATTCGCAATACAACCATAAACCCGCTGAGTAAGTAATATCATCCATATTTATCGAAAAACTTGCATAATGACATACGCAATGCCAGTTGTACTTTTCAATTAAATGGAGGAATTTATTATTCGCTGTGCCTGATTTATTATGGTATGAATATGATTATTGCGAGTTGTTTAAATGAACGGTAGCTGGAAGAGAAATGGAGTTAGGGAGTAGGTAAAAGTGCGTTGCATTATTTTCGGTGGGTTAGTCTGAATCACAAAACACACGAAATTGTCTGGATGTATGTAAAACCATTGATACAAAGAAAAATTTAAATGCGTAATCTGGTGAAAAAGAACGGGAATCGAACCCGGTACCTCTGGATTGCCGGGCCAGCGCGTTAACCTTTCCGTTTTTGGATATTGGTACTGATTTTTGATATTGGTTATTCTTTGTCACACCGCATGCAATCGGAGTCTGCCTATCCGGGTACCTACGGATTAAAAACTATAGAGGTCATATTTGTGATTGGACCAAATAACTCAACACTTTCAACATGTACATAACCCAAAAAAGATTTGTCACACTGGGCGCGTGTGACAAATCCCTGGTTAACGCATAAAAATGCGTATACGTTTGTAATGTCATGATTTGATACAATTATATTCGGCCAGTTAGTACACATAAAGAGGCAACAAGTGTATGTTATTTTACGGCCAGTAATCGCACGTGAATGCGCCGCGTTCCCAAGGTTTTTGTACGGACATATCGCGGCGTCGCCCATGCATGGCCGGCTTTAAATTGATTTAGCATACGCGTAGATTTATAGTAATGAAATATAATGAGCTGTGTACACTGCAAGCGGCCTCGGAGCGGTCTGGATCAATGGCCCGGTTATGTACAATGTACATAATACTTTTGGAGCCAGAGAGGTATGTAGTTTTCTCTAAACTCACAAACACCTGAGACCTACATTCCCTTGTATTCGATTTGTTAAGCTTGGATCGCGGTTATACGTAGTTAATTGTATTCAACTGTTATAATTGGTAGAACTTTTATTCCACAGAGAAGTACGCGATGCCAATGAAAATATTGAGGGCTTTAGCAATTCGTCACAAATTTCGAAGAAAAGTAATCGACTAAATAGAATCGAGTACCTATAGTCGCTTCGCGTAAAAAGAGGAGCGCTGTCAAACTTATTTCGCAGTAGTCACTTGTACTGAGGAGGAAGATGGCCAGCGCTCTTTTTATGTGGCACGATCTGTAGGCTCCTATGCCAATTACCATGACAAAATTCTAAATATGCTCGACATTTTTATGGACCGACTGCACCCACTGCTATTTTGGTACGCATGGTTGGGTAGATAGGATAGAATTGGCTTTTAAGCATTGTTTTATTTGCAATCTTATCTATTCGTACTAGAGCTATAGAAACAGCGTTAACCCGTGCTACACGTAAATAATTTTGTTTCTTCTCTTGGTTCTATCATTCCACGGGATGACTTACGACCTGACAGGCTGAAACTCCCATTAAATTCCTAAGTACCTATTCGTACTTCTTAGAGAAGTGCGCATGTTCTCTTCTCTATTACTTTTTATGGTCTAAGAACAACCAGTCAGAACTTCAAAAGGCTCTACCTAGAGCTAAGATTACGCATAATAAAAGCGACCACTGGGTACTGCAATGGCAAACGAATAAACGATCGTCTAAGTACATCAGGTTAAATCTTTCATCCAATGACAGTGCAAGACACTTGAAAAAATGAAATAGGCCTTTTTGCAGTACTAAACGATTTTAGACCTATATATACCTATCGATTTCTGCGGCGCTACAACTTTTTGCTAGAGTCGACAGTCTTTACTACCACAGACATTCTTCCATTTACTCTCTCTCTCTCTTTGCCTCACATGTTCAGATTGTCCACGCTTATTCAGGTCATCTTCGAGTTCTTCGATACTGTTCTAAAAAGTCAGCAGAGCAAAGTACCAATTTGAACTTCGAAAACCTTTGATTATTTATTCTATTATTTGTGGTTGCTCTTATGAGCTTTCATGAGTTCCGCTTGGATTCACCAGGGGTCAAGCCCTGTGCACTCCACAAAGCAGGAAGGACGCAATGTCTCCCAGCCTAGCCCCACCGACACGTCAAGTGGACGATGTATGCCCTTTTGATTAGGAAAAGCAGGGCACCGACCTCCGAGCGCTGTGATGGTATACATATGCTGCTCCGAATTAAGATCTAAACATTGGAAGTAAACATAACAAACTTTCGTTTTTAGCATGGTTTTTGAAGATCTTGTTTAGGTATCATTATGAAGAGTTTATAGCACCTGATTTACCTACATAATACAAATAGGATATGTAGACTTTTCATGCGAGACTAATATAGATGGAAGAACGCAAGTAGACGGCGTTGGAACGCCATTTTTTCAGTAGGAACGTTCATGACTTGTATTGAACTAAGGTGAAGGTGTGCTGACAAATCACAAGTTTTATTCTTACTGTGGTTTTATAGTTTGTTTTACCGCGAGTCACTCAACTGAGATTAAATCTCGCTTCACGACAGCTATTAAACTGAACCAGTTTCTTATTAGATTCCAGGTGGAAGCAAAGGTGAATAAGTTCCTTGTTCAGTAATCCGCTGTTGTAATTAATAGGTATTAACCAACCAAGCGCAACAATAGCGCTTGTACAAAACGTGACAAGCATCATCGAAATCGATTATTTACATCGAACAATCGATATCATTAAAAAGGCGGTAATTCGCGGAATGATAAGACAATAGCCACTCGTTCGACAATAAATAAAATGGAACAATATCGGCGATAGTATATCGTTATCGGTAAGGTATCTGCGATGGCGTCGCCACAGGGTCAACGGTTTGCGGCGAATTACCCTCGTTTTATACACAAACTAGGGTAAACGGCCATAAACAAAGATTAATCGATTCGAAATTCTAATTAGGAATTCAATCTTTGTTTTGTTTACCGGCCAGTAGGTACGTCACGTTTGCAGATGTGTGGCCACGAAATTGTTTCAGATTTGAGCTTCTGCACTGTCGCCGAATCTAAGGCATTCAGAAAAGCTTTCTACACGGCACACATTCCCAAACTTGCGCTATTCTCGCATGAAAGCGCTAATTAATCCGAAGCCGTAACGCGAGCGGTGACCCGGCGGTTTTCGTTTAGCGGATAACAATCAAGATAACTATAAAAACAACGGTACTTACTTCACCCATAGTGAACTAGAGTATCCAGGCACAGTTTAACACATGGAACGAGCACTGGGGCACAGGCACATAGTGGCGCGACGCGTGTGCGGTGGCCGGCGGTCGGCGGGCTAACGTCCTCGCGCCGAGCGCTGCCGCGGCGAGACCGGTGAGACAGGCCATGGAAAGCGCGGGTTAGTGGGCGGAGCGGAGCCCGGAGCGGGTTAGTATTTGCGTGAAAGATTAGAAGTGGAAGGAAATATTCATAGACGGCACTTGTCGATTGATCGATTTATAATTCTGTTATTTATATTAAATCAGTAGGTTCTCAAGTGAATATTTTATAACATGTGGGATGATTTTGATGTTTTTCTTGTTGATAATGAGGGTACTAGGTTCCTCATGACAGTTCTAGAGAGATATAGGCAAATTTAAGATACTCGCCTAATTTGTGAACAGCTATTGTCCTACTGCAATAAAGATTATTGCAAAAAACCGGCCAAGTGCGAGTCGGACTCGCGCACCGAGGGTTCCGTACAAACACTTTCCATCCCTAAGTGGTTAAGTTAAGTTTGCACCTGGTATGTATAGCGCCCCATATAAATTAGGTGCAGAGTTAGGTATTAAAAAAAAAAATTATGGTTTTCGTAATTATTCCTTTATCTATGCTATAAGACGTTGCTTCGTACCAAATTTCAAGATTCTGAGTTCACGGGAAGCACCCTGTAGGTTTTGATTCCCTTGCAAGTGTCGAAAATTTGCGGCATAAACGGCTGTATAGGTATTAAAAAAAAAATTTTTGGGTTTCGTAATTATTCCTTTATCTATGCTATAAGACGTTGCTTCGTACCAAATTTCAAGATTCTGAGTTCACGGGAAGCACCCTGTAGGTTTTGATTCCCTTGCAAGTGTCGAAAATTTGCGGCATAAACGGCTGTATCTTTTGATTGCGTTGGCTTAGAAGTTTGATTTTTTCACAGCTTCAAGGGACAGTAGACCTGAGTAATTGATATAAATTTCAGCTTCATACCTCCACGCGTTCCTGAGAAAAAGGGTCTTGACAGACGGACAGACGGACAACAAAGTGATCCTATAAGGGTTCCGTTTTTTCCTTTTGAGGTACGGAACCCTAAAAAGGAGACAAGATAATACTACCACTCGACTATAATTATTACGACGCAAAAATAGGCACGTTGCCAGCCAGAACTACTTATACAGAATCAAAATATTCTGGCCTTAAGTAATAAATCTCTTATAACAACGAAATCCAAGTTTGAAACAAAACCTGAAAAGTCCTCCGAAACCTCCGCGCTTCTCGTGGCCACACGCAGGCGCGAGAGTGAGAGGGCTCGATAACGTTACCTGTAGAAAAGAGAAAGGGGCATAACACCTCACAACACCTGGCTGTTTTACCGACGTCATCGTCAGTTCCCGCCATTTTGAAATTCGAACGCGGATGTACGGTCGGGTGGGTAAAGGAGGGTCGTTTCTCGTTTCCCTCAGGACAGGAAGAGTCGGAAGGTCGGTTTCCGATGAATACATTTGGGTCAGTTTGCTTTAATTAAATTTGGTCGGCTGACGGGAAGCCCTGCGAGTACTTTGAAAGGCTTCACCCAAATGTTAACTTGTAGGTGAAAGAGCGAGTTTGAAATAAATCCCACTTCTGAATTAAGCAGTTGAAATACCGGTAAGGGACATGAATATTATGTTTTTGCCTTAGTGATGTTTTAAACATTTCCGCACATAGTACAATAGTAATGTACTAATTACAGTGCAGACTCCGGACAGAAGGGCCTGCCGGGTGAGTGGGTATAGACGGACGAACGTAGGGAGGCCGGATAGTGATACGAAGCCGGCGGCTAGGCATGTAGTGCTTTTCTCAAACATATGCAATGAAATAAAAAAATACATATAAAAAAAACAGCTGTGTAGCCTGACCATCAACACAGACGCCATGTTTAAAAAAAATACTTCCCGGCTTAGGCTTAACTTTGTATGAAATTCATTTACTTGGAAGCCTGTTATAACGCACATTATGTCGACATTTCATTGCATGATTGAGAAAATTAATTTGGGTATTTACATAGCACTTAAAGGGTTATGCTTCTCAGGTACGGAATTTCATAATTATATGTACAAATGTGTGTAAATAACTACTTATGTGCTTCATATAAGTATGCTGGTATATGTGACGTTTTCAGTAATTGAGAATAAGATAATCTCTCTATTATTAAAAAAGGAAACTTCAAAAGGGGGATGTAGAATTTGTAGATGGGTAAATAATTTTGATTGTTAGACATAAAAGCATCTATGACAAGATAATACTGTATTTAAGTACTTTAAATATTAAGTCTATGACTAGAAATCTTAACATATCAGTCAGGGGCCTAGACTAAGAAATGTTTACAAAGGAACTGGAATGAAAAAATTACTTTAACTTAGTTTATGGGAGGTTTTATCAGTTCTTTGATTTGCAGATCCATGTGGCTCACTCGGAGATGGCGGGACAGGTCACTCATCCGAAAGAACCCTCGGGAGCAATGCTGGCACACAAATGGAGTGTGGTTGGTGTGCTGCTTCAGCAAATGGAACTCCAGCATAGGAGCAGTAGGAAAAGTTTTTGTACACTCTCCAATAGAACACTTGAATTTCGTGGCATTATCATGCTTAAATGCAAGATGGTGGGTTAGACTCCGTTTTGTAGCAAATTTCTGCTGGCAGATATGGCACATGAATGGTTTTTCTCCGGTGTGCTTACGCATATGGACTTCTAAGTCTGAAAAAGTTTTCATACAAACACTGCACTGACCGGACTTTTCTGAATGCTTCCGTCTTATATGAGTTTTGAGGTTCCCTTTCATAGAGAATGTCATACCGCAGTAGTTGCAGACATTTTGCTTTTTATTGACATGGAGACTCATGTGGACTTTTAGAGCGCTGTTGCTTTTCATGGACTTATCGCAGAGATGGCAGGTGAAGTGTTTCTCGTCACTATGAACCAGGAGGTGCTTTCGAGCAACAGTTTTGTCGGCAAACTTCTTGTTACAGATGGAACATGCAAATGGTTTTTCACCAGTGTGAATTCTCTTATGACGGATGAGTGAAGCTATTTGACGAAACTTTCTGGAACAAAATGGACAAGTGAACGGTCTTTCATCAGTGTGGACTCTTATATGGGTTATAATTTCGTTCTTTCTAAAGAAACTACTGCCACAATGCTCACAAGTGTACTTCCTTTCTCTTTCTGAGTGATATGTTTCGCAATGTCTCTTCAGACCTCCTTTGGTTGCAAATCGCGCATCACAAGTTGAACTTGTACAGACAAAGGGTTTTTCACCAGTGTGAGTTCTCATATGGATCTCCATGGCAGAGGGGCTGCAAGCCATCTTTCCGCAGGTAACACACTGTATTGGCTCCATCTTACCTTTCTTCCGGTTCTTAGGATACTTCCCTTTCTTCTTTTTAGTTTTGCCACCAACCTCCTCCCAACTAGGATCAAATTCATCATCTAAGAAGTTTAGGTTCAAGTAGTCTTCATCCGGCTCATCTTTAATTTCTTCTTTCTTAATTCTACTTAATGCTGTCTCTGTTTGAGTTTCTAGTTTTAATGATTTCAAAGCTTGGTCGGAGGCCTCGCATTTCTGTACGAATTCGTACGACACGGAGAGCTCGGCGATACATGTGAGGCATATCGAGTTCGGAAAACCGTCGTTTTCTATGATCGAAATCTTTACAAACCCCATTATTTTCTCGCTGTACTGCAGGCCGTCTTGTTTATCGAACAGGGATGCATCGCCTGGTCGGCTGAGGCAGATTCGGCATATTTTAGAATCCATTGTTTTGTCTATACCTCGGTTACTGAGGAAACTTTTATTTTTGTGTGATAATATTCATTTAAAATATGGTACAAAATCATATTAGATTGACACAAAAACAAGTTATTTCTACCTGTTTTTACTATAAGAAAACATGTCAATATGTCAAAGTTTAGTGATTAGAATTGGAAAATAACGCAGTGAAGCTTATGAAAAATGGAACGGGTACTTCAAAAAAACCGCTTGATAGAATAGAGGAACGAAATTAAAATCAGAAGTAGTTATACCACCTGGTTATACTATGTTATAATTATATTAAACACACATGTATAATACAATATCTTAAAATATATATATTGAATGAGCGATACAATTTTATTTTCAAACGTGAACCGAATAAATACCGATGTAGAAATAGAATGTCGTCAATAATCAGTGATATTTGAGTTCTAACTAAAAACGATTTTATTCATAACATCCTTCCCTATTTTATTTTTTTAATTTATGAAGATTATTGCAGAAATTTATAAATGAATTAATAAATTAAAAAAATTACTATGTTTTTCTGGACTAGCTTTATTTTTTATTTTTTTTGTAAAATCTTTATCAGCTTTTATAACTGTATCCTTAATTTAGTTTGGACCGTGGGAATAGCTGTTGTCTAAATGTCAAGTTGCTTGTCAACAGCGTGACCACTTTCAGTAGTTTTCTACTTTTTTGGTAGATTTCAAGCATAATGGATACGGTCTTGGTATGAAAAAATTAGTCAGTAGTATTTAGTAGTTTATGGTTGTAACCACATTTTTATTCAAAAACAGGCTGTCCCCATACTTAAGAGGTGATTCGCCGATTCTAGTGACTAGAATCGGGGATTCGGAAACTAGAATCGCGAAAATGTGAAAAAATTTCAAAACGAAAAACAATTATACTGAAATATTAAAAAAATCGATAGTGATGACGTCAAGCGACGATGTTGATGATTCTTAAGTACTTAAATTAAGAATAAAATTATGACCGTTTTACGTTTTTTATTTATTATTTGCATAAAAAATCCTTAGCACCTGTAGTGTACTCGCAATTGATCTGATTTTATATTCAGAACCTTGTTTCAAATCGAATATTTTTCAATGGTAGATTTTATAACAGAATAAATTTGAACTTCGGTAGATTTTAGTAGTTTTTGATTACGTTTTTAGTAGAAATGCCGATTCTAAAGTGGTCACGCTGCTTGTCAATGTCATATTGTTTGGTTCACTTTGATCTTGCTAAATCGATTTAATGGATAATTTAATTGTTAGCATTCTAATATCTATGTTGACAGACAATGGATCAGAAAATATGTCGGCTGTGCTGTGAAAATGAAGGCGCTTCCTATATATTTGGTGACGACAGTGGCACATCCATTTACTCAAAAATAAGGTACTGTTGCGTTAACGTTAAAGTTTCCGAGGGCGATGGGCTGCCGACGCATATTTGCGGCGCTTGTGAAACTGAGCTTACGGCCTCCTACAACTTCGTGCTAAAATGCGAAGCCACCGATCAGATATTACACTGCAGAAGCAATGAAATCGATAAGAATGTCGACGACTGCAAGTTGAAATTAGAAGTAAAAGAAGAACGAGAAGACTGCGAGGATGACCACCAATACGAAGACGCTGACGAAGCTTATCAATTTCTTGAGCTTGACGAAGTTAAGAGGGAGGTGAAGCCAAAACGGGCGTACAAGAAGAGAGCTCGGTTGAAAGGCAACGGTTCTCGCAAGTGTAAGGAATGCGGGCGAGTCTGCGCGAGCCCGTCGGCGCTGCTCATTCACATGCGCGTGCACTCCGGCGAGAGGCCCTACCCGTGCCCCTCGTGTGACAAGAAATATGCGGACAGTGGTGGCCTTAAAAGGCACATAGAAAGAAACCATTTCGGCAAGATGAGAGAAAGAAAATTCATGTGCGAAAACTGTGGCAAGGCATTTTATACGAAAACCGACGTGGCTGTTCACATGCGCACCCACACTGGGGAAACACCTTATGCTTGCACCATTTGTCCATCAAAGTTTACACAGAGCAGTGCCATGTTGCGTCACATGAGAACACATTCAACAGAAAGATCACATGGCTGCCCGACCTGCGGAAAGATGTTTGGGACAAAAGAAAAACTCAAACGCCACATCATGACACACTCAACTGAAAAACAGTACAGCTGCTCACATTGCAGCTCCTTATTTAAATATAAAAGCAATTTAAAAAAACATTTAAGGTTGCATGCTGAGCCGAATCGGTTTGTTTGCAATCACTGTGGCCGTACATTTAATGTCAAAGGCAATTTGAAATTACACATAAAGACGCAGCATTCTGAGAAGTCTGGGTTCTGTACCATCTGTGCTAAGAATGTGCCAAACATGGACACCCACATGTGGCGTCACACCGGGGAACGGCCCCTGAAATGTGAACTTTGCACAAGTAGTTTTTACGAGATGAAAGCTCTGGCCCACCACATGAGCTTTAGACACAAGAACACAGACAAGTATAAATGTCCAATAGAAGGGTGTGGAATGACATTTCCATCTCGCCCCATGCTTGCCTTCCACAATGCCAAACTCCATGATACTCGAATCCCGTTCCCTTGTGACCGATGTTCTAGAGGGTTCTATAGAAAGAATGATCTTGCCAGGCATAAAATAGGAACTCATAAAGAAAGACTGACATAAGATACTCAACTTAAATTTATTTATTTATTCAACTTAAGTAATAAGTTAAGATTTTTTATTGTGCAAATGAAAACTTCATGATTTCTAGTCTAGTCTGTAGAAATAAAAAAATTTATTAAGAACAATAAAAACTTTGCTTATCTTTACAATTACATCTTTTATTTCTCAAACGTGGGATGATTCATGGCCAACCACCAACGTGATACGAGATTTAAGAATTGACAAATTCCTCATCTTGACATTTCATTACATTGACGAGGAATTTGTCCATTATCAGAACCTGGTTGGTCTGGCCTGGAATCATCACACGTGCGAACCCCTGACAATCATATTATGAACCCAACTGAAAAAACCCCAGCATACCGCAATTTGAGTCTTGGATGGAATGGAGGGATATTTGGATCTGTATTCATTCTGATTTGACCAATCACATTGTTTCCACAAACGTGACACGTGACAAACGGTTCACTCCATCCAGTAAAACAACACTAATAAAAAAAAAACGATCGGGATAAAAATCCCGAAAAATTGAGTGTTGTGTCAGCCACCTGCATACCAAAATTGATCAAATTTGGTCCAGCCGTTTGAGCGTGAAGAAGTAACAAACATACACATATACACATAGATATATGTAGTCTAGTATTATATGATCTGTGACCAAGATATCCATACTAATCCATACTAATATTATAAATGCGAAAGTGTGTCTGTCTGTCTGTTACCTCTTCACGCTTAAACCGCTGAATCAATTTTGATGAAATTTGGCATGGAGATAGTTTAAGATCCGAGGAAGGACATGGGATAGTTTTCATCCTGGAAATTATCCCTATAAAGATTGAAAAGTGAGTGAACATTTCTGTTGGGGTGCGGTGACCCTGTAGGAAATGTAATTATTAGACCAAAAGCACAATTGCTCTTACATTTGCTTAGGCGCTTTTAATAATCCCTTTTATCAAGTTCCACGCGTACATAGTCGCGGGCAAAAGCTAATATTATAAATGCGAAAGTGTCGGTCTGTCTGTTACCTCTTCACGCTTAAACCGCTGAATCAATTTTGATGAAATTTGGCATGGAGATAGTTTAAGATCCGAGGAAGGACATGGGATAGTTTTCATCCTGGAAATTATCCCTATAAAGATTGAAAAGTGAGTAAATAATTCATGATGACATTGATGACCCTGTAGGAAATGTAATGATTAGACCAAAAGCACAATTGCTCTTACATTTGCTTAGGCGCTTTTAATAATCCCTTTTATTAATTAAGGTGATTAGGTGGATATCTATCGTGTTGTACGAGGTTGCTTGCATACTTCCAAGTTCCACGCGGACGTAGTCGCGGGCAAAAGCTAGTGGATCATAAAACCTTAAATGGGCCGTTCCGCCAGAACTTCTATTTTGTCGGGCACGTGACTGCTATGCTATGGCTACCTTAAAAACAGAAATTCCAAGAATCCGTTATCAATACAAAGGCCACGTAATAAAATATTGATAAAAAATTGACCTAACTTCTATCCATACTAATATTATAAATGCGAAAGTGTGTCTGTCTGTCTGTTACCTCTTCACGCTTAAACCGCTGAACCGACTTAGGGCGTGGCCACATGTCCACGACACGGCGTCGTAAACGTAAAACGACACGGTGTCGCGTCGGAGCGCGACACATTATCCACCGTGCGAATATACGTTGCCGCGTCGTGAAAACACACGACACGGCGTCGTAAACGTAAAACGACGCTGTGTCGCGTCGGAGTGCGACACATTATCCGCCGTGCGAATATACGTTGCCGCGTCGTGAAAACACACGACACGGCGTCGTAAACGTAAAACGACGCTGTGTCGCGTCGGAGCGCGACACATTATCCACCGTGCGAATATAAGTAATTCTTATCACGTTGGACGCCACGCCACCCACCGGTGGGCCATCACGATGTATGCGTTGGGGCCATGGTAAAAACGGATAATATGCAATTTTTTCAAAAAAAAATTTTGGTTATTTTGGATGTAAAACATTATATTTAGTACTATAGATCAAAAGATACTAGCTTAAACGTCAAAAATACTCGAATTTCCTTAAAAGGCTCACCGGTGAGCCGCGTGGCCTAATCGGAAGGAATTGCGAACTTTCTTCCGCGGGGGCCGCGGGGGTCATGCCGCGGCTCACCCGCCCGCGCTCCTCGCACTTGCCTACGCGTTCGCAAGTCTCATAACTGACTGACAGTGCCGCTAGTATTATATTAATCTGTGCTAGTATCCAACAACGCACTTCACGTACCATGCGTAATTATTTACGTACGATTTTACGTCTTTAATTTTGTAAGAAAGTGTATTATTACTTGTTTGTTTATTATGGATGACGATGGCTTTGAAGACTTTGTTCTAACTCAAGATGACTTAGCTGAAACTGAAAACGTAGAAATAAACTTTTTAAACAGCAGTTTTCAACTAAATTCAGAAGATGAGTTGCAGCCAGTATCGTCGCATCGGAAAAAACGACGTATTCTGCACTCCGACTCCGAAGAATAGTATTATTAGTTTTAATTGGTTAAATAAATAAGTAATACTTTAATAACTTATTAACGTTAATTTTTTACCAAACTCCATGTTTAATTAAAGCTTTATTTGTCAGTTTTCAACTACATATTATTTATGATGTGTAAGGCAACCCTAACAAAGTATAAAAAATGGTGAAAAAATCATAAGTCCTTTACAGTACAAAAGAACCAAGGCAACTAGTATCTTCTCTGAGGCCACGCGGCTCACCCTTCATACGTTTTTGGATGGAATAAGTGATCGGTGGCCTGTAAAACTGGTTTGAAATGAAGGCTCACCGCGGCTCACCGGTGACCCCCGTGGCTCCAATGGTTCAACATGGTTTGGCTCACCGGTGACCCCCGGGGCTTCAATGGAAACACTAAATTTTTGGCCTGGCGTTCAACGTGTTAAGTTCCACGCGCACATAGTCGCGGGTAAAAGCTAGTATTATAAATGCGAAAGTGTGTCGGTCTGTCTGTTACCTCTTCACGCTTAAACCGCTGAATCGATTTTGATGAAATTTGGCATGGAGATAGTTTAAGATCCGAGGAAGGACATAGGATAGTTTTCATCCTGTAAATTATCCTTAAAAAGTTTGAAAAGTGAGTAAGTAATTCATGATGACATTGATGACCCTGTAGGAAATGTAATGACTAGACCAAAAGCACAATTGCTCTTACATGCTTAGGCGCTTTTAATAATCCCTTTTATTAATTAAGGTGATTAGGTGGATATCTATCGTGTTGTACGAGGTTGCTTCCATACTTCCAAGTTCCACGCGGACGTAGTCGCGGGCAAAAGCTAGTGGATCATAAAACCTTAAATGGGCCGTTCCGCCAGAACTTCTATTTTGTCGGGCACGTGACTGCTATGCTATGACGGCTACCTTAAAAACAGAAATTCCAAGAATCCGTTATCAATACAAAAGCCACGTAATAAAATATTGATAAAAAAATTACCTAACTTCTTTACAAGTATAAAAAGAAAAGCTTTACAGTAGCCGGCAAACAACTTGAACCAAAATGGCGGATCTGCGCATGCAAATTTGTACGTAAATCGGCTACTGCGAGTCAAGGTCACGCTCAAGTTGTTTGCCAGCTACTGTACGTGCTGAACATTCTGTCGGAATGCCTCAAATGTTTATTGGGCATGTATTTAATGATCGGTACCTACAGTTCAATAAGTGTAGAATAAAAAGTGGCAATACTGTAGTGTCGTCCCGTTTTCTTAGGTTGATTAGAAAAGGACGAGACTACAGTATTGCCACTTTTTTATAACTACTCTTTTATGTCGTACTGTATATTGCTGTATCGGCTCGGAAAATAAGCGACAACAGCACTTTGGGGAAACATTTCGCTTGTAATTATTTTTTCAAAATCACCGTCACCATGAAACAGGAAGAGGATGCATTAAATGAAACACGGAGCAACTGTCACATTACGCTATATTCACTTAGTGCCGATGAGCATAATCCAAAACAAACCACGTTATCACAGTCCGCTAAACATAGTAACTCGTAACTGAGGGAAGAAGCAATGGTACAGCGGTGGACAGAAGATACTTGCTACTATATAAAATCTTTGTTACTATTACAAAACTATATTTTTGTGGCCAAGACTGCAGACTGCAATCGGGTCGGTACTAAAAATAATTCATTCTGGTCAACTGCTTAATTCGCCGGTCCCTAGTAAAAAAGTCGGATCTACAAAATTGCCATTTTCGTTTTATTGCGTTAATGCTTATTAAATACATTAATCTTTAATCGTACATTTACAGATTTTTCAAAATTTCATTATTTTCACGAATAATCAATGTCAAAAATGTCGTATCTTATACAGCGTCCATTTAATATTGTCAGATGTGGTACTTCCGACTATGTTAACCGGGTTAGCTGAAAAGTTTTGTGTAGTATGTGGCACTTCCGACATTACTATTCGGAATTTTAAGGGTACCTTATGACGTATGTACCACTTACGACATTTTATTACGGAATATAAATTGTATCTTATGCCGTATGTGACACATCCGATGTTTTTTGCCGCAAAATATATTCCAACTTTGGTCGCATGTAACATATCCGACATTTTTTCACGGAAAATAAATTGCAGTGTATGTCGTAACTATCACGGTATCTTTGGATGCTTTAAATTTTGTCTTATTGTTTGAATATTGCAATCAACAGTTTGAATGAAATTGGGTGTTTAGTAAACTTATGGATGGTTTCGAAGGATAAATAATAATTGGGAGATGTTTATGGTGGCAACTTCAACCAAGCTCCTGATAAAAAATAAATCCGTCTGACTTCTGGTTCTTCTGAAGGAAAATAACCAGAATAAGAACATAATGAGATAACGATTACTCGTGGCAATGCCGAGAACATTTCAGAATGTGTGTCATTAAATATACAGTTAAATAATAAGTAACGACTCATGACTTCTTCTTTAGTCGACCACATATTCCTGAGAATCGTGATCACTAGATTTCATATCCCTTGTCACTTTTCTCTATTGGTCTCAATTGATCGTCACCCTCACCGCTTGATAGTTCTCTTACTTTTGGTCAGTTTATCTAACTCTGTAGGAATCTAAGCTCTCTACCCCACGGTGAGAGTGGAACGAATCTTTCGAAAGAACAAGAAATATCCTTAATGGTGCTTTCGAACTCATAAATTAAAAGAGGCGATAAGTATGTTTCTGCATTCCCTGACGATGCTACTCATTACCAAAGGTTCAACAATAGATCTCAGTCTTTAATTCGTGATTTGCACCAGTCCAATTGCAACGTGTTTCTAGGCGAGGTTGAGATGTTTTGCAAACAGTTTCAAAGGCCAGGTTAACCCGACACTAATTTGAATAAATCCTAGATAGCAACCTGTCCTATACGAGGTTGGTATAGCTATCAAATAACTTAAAAATGCAGCGGATGATGCTGGAGCGATATCTAAGATTCTGAAAGCAGTTGGTAAAATGGTAATGAAAACCCTATAGAATTTATTAAATCATGTTATAATCGAGGGCAAAACGATAGGAGCATGGCCGAAAAGTGTGGCATGTATACTGCTCATCTTCAGGGAGGTTTATATGACCCTTCTTATAAATTACAGACCCATCTCGCTTACGAATCATGACTATAACCTGTGTAGTCGACACTCTTATCACGAACCGTCTCGCACGCAGGTTTGACGACTTTCAGCCCCTCAAAGCTGATTACCGCTAACCCTAGAACCCTAGGTACCGTAAACCACGTCCATATGTATATATGTACTTCCATGTCTTTGTACTATGAGAAGGCTCTCGATTCGACTACAACCTAGATGGACAGTGCTGCAGTCTCTCAAGTAGTACTAATATCTCCAAAAAAATTCACAGCTGCATATAAAGATTAGTTCAAATTTTTGGTTTTGGACGGACTAGTATCAATATCAAAAGCAAAGACGTCAGCAACCTTCTCTCTTCTGATGATATCGTCGTAGTAAATGACTAGTCATTGCTGCGGCTCTCAAAGATCTTGGAAAAATGCTCAAAGACTTCAGTCGTCTAGTCGTAAGTGTATCTTCAAATGAACATTAAAAGACAAAAATTATGTTAATACTTTTTTTGATATCAAACTAACATAATTAAAGAACGATATTTATAAATTTTATTATACTGGGTAAAACTGCGGTTTTTTATACCACTAAAATGTCGTATCTCACCACAAAACACTGTGTACAATCCAAATATAATTGTAGTAAGTGACACTTGCGACATAAATAATAATACAATATTCGATTATAAAAGTCGTTAGTGCCACATCCGACTAATTACTGCGAACCATATCATGCAAAAAAGTCGTATGTGGCAGTTACGACAGGATATCGGATGACAATTTCCAGGTAAAAAGGTAGCATGTCTTATTTCTGGCATTTCTAATAAACAATCTATAGTTTTATTAACACATACTCTAAAAGTACTTAATAATAGTAACTTAGGCCAAATTTCGTAACAATAGGACTTAAATTGACAATTTTATACACAAAAACGTCTTTAAAAAACTTTAATTGCCTCTCCTGGAAAGTAGTCATTTTGCAGATCCGACTTTTTTACTAGGGACCGGCGTTATATCCTCACTTCATTTGTACAAAACAATAACTCTTATGAAATACACTGCAAAATTAATTTATAACATATTTACAATTATTCTTAACTACGCAGCTAAAGTAAAAGAATTGCACACGTTCCATCAAATTTTTGATCCAGTCAAAATAATAAATATTGCAGATTATAAATTAATAAAAAAAAAAATGTAAAAAATGTTTGCAAATTACATAAATTATGCATTCAGTCAACGATTAGATCTAACTATTAACCGGCCGAATTAAGTTTGCACTAAGGAATGGAAACCAACTTAACAATATGTGCCTTAGTGTGGCATCGCAAATCCCGCTCAAAGTATAACATTTTGAGCTTTTGCTTCAATATATACATTTGGTGTACGCTAGCAGAAGTTACTGCTTTAACCCTTAATTTGACAGTGTTCGCCAGGGTGAACATACTCTTTGACCATCTTTTTCTATTTTTTTTCGAACGAGAATTGTTTGCTCTATTCAACCTTAACGAGGCTTGAACTAGCGACCTTCGTTTTTTTTTGTCAAATTAAGGGTTAATAAAAAAGTAAAATAATCTGGTTTGCATTCCGTAGTTTGTAGGTACGTAATGTTTATTTAGTACATCGTATAAGAACGCGGTGCAAACTTAACATCGCCGGGTACATCAACATGACATCACGGACTCGCAAATGTGTAACATTTAACAAAGAGTCAACAACAGCCACGACAACGAACAAGCCACAACACAACACTCGTCGGCAACTTGAACTAAACAGTTATACAGGCCCGTTAAAAACTGAGCTATAAGTCACTTTTTACTGAAAAAAGTATTTTTTTTACACGATAATGTCTAAAAGCTCGATAGCGTTACTATGAACTGTTTAGTTTAATAAGCCGACACACACTCCCGGCAATCTCCGAAGCTAACTAGATTCCACCCAATTTCAACCACTCGGAAAGGGACGGATGCTTATACGACGAACTTAAGGCGCTATTCAACTATCCGATAAACAGGATCCTTCCGATAAAGGGCTATATGTGCGATTTCTTGGTTCTGACAAATGTGAACCGCAGTAACGAAGCGTCCCTAAAATCAGATTCCCACTGGTTAGCCATATAAATTATGGCAAAACCTCATAAGTAGAAGTTTCGTAAAGCAAACTACAGACTACATCACCCATTGTCTACTACGGCTATGTTCACTAGCAGTTGCGATATGGGATAATAGTGTGGGATAAAGTTGGTCCGGTTTTACTACTGAAATAACTTGACGCCTCGCCCCTGATAATTGATTAGATGGGCTGTCAAAATTAACTACTCTATTACACATATTACTAACCTCAAAATTCACTTTCTGGCTAAAACACACACGACAATTTTCTCAATAATGATACCAATGAATAGCGAAATCATTGGTTGCTATGTGAAAAGTGTTCGACGATGTTTTGAAGTTAGAGATGTGTTTGTCTTAAAAGACATCATATTTTGTATACATTTTCATTTACATATTGAAGGAGAGCCTTAACAAGAGATTCCGATGTTTATACACCAGGAGGTAATTACATTCAAAAGTTGCATCTCATTCACACACAGGACGAGTAACACAGGAGGGACACTCTGTCCCTTTCACGGGACATAACACAAATATCCAATTAGGCCGACTCGCCATTTCACCAACTAACTATAACTAGCACCCTTGCTATGAAAAAGTCCAAGTCTGTGAGTAATTTTACACGTTTCTTTCACACACACTCAGTTAGAGAAGGATGACAGACTGATCTTGAAAATAAGTTTGCCAATTCTGCTCTGGCTATATCAAGAGAATATTTGATGCCACACCACTGTATAATAGTAGAATTTAGTACAAAACTTGGTCGTTCTCATAACACCATCTACCGCCACCAAGGCGAAACGAAACTTGCGATATAGCACCAGAGAAATTTAGGATAAAACGGATCGATGTCGTCGAAATACCAAAAAACTTCATTATACGATTCCACTATTACATATACAAGGTGTATACATTGTTCACGGCCGCGGTAAACTAATGGCAGTTTGGAGTCCGTCTGTAAACAGACAAGGATCACAACTTCCCGATACATCCTTTAAATTCAATTCCACCAAATATTTTTGTACATCATAATCGTCACTGACATTATTACTAATTAAATTCTGTGCAACTAAGTGCACTTGTATCCAACCAAGACTCGCCCCAACGAAAATCGTATATAAAAAGCTACAGCAAAAACGTCCCTTGCGGCTAAGTGGTCGTGAATCGAATATAGATTTAACGTCGTAGGTACTATGTCTTAGGAATAATTTGTATTTTCTTCGAGGTGCCTATTCGTCAACACCGCCTATAATTTAAAGCATTACCCTATCATTTTTCTCTAGCATTTATTTACAAAAAAATACATTGATTTCAATGCAATTACACACTAAGTCCGTCTGTTTGGAAAGACGCAGCCATTTTCGAAGACAGCAATGACCATTTATCAGATGTTTTTCATAAAGTGCATCGTGCGACATGTTTCAATAATAACATGTTTGTGTTGAGAAAAAAGTTCTCGATAAAGATACACTGTTCGCTGTGAATATGAATCAATCCTGACGCATACTACAGCCGTCATTATCAAATCAGGTACAACGCGCCCAATCAGGCCAAATCGGATAGTGTGTAAACGCTTTAACCTACTTAGTGATACGTCGCGCGATCCTCGCGAACCGTCAAAATAAATAATAAAATAAAGGATTCCGCTACGAAATCTATATGTCCATGCATATGCGTGAATTGTGCCATAAAATCGACAATAAATATACATTTAAATTGCTACGAAGCAACGTTATCGTTAATTATCTATTTATATCATATCATGCGAATAATTCGATTTGCGTCCAGAGGACATTAAATAAAACACAAATAATGCGAATATAACTTATACATACATGTCAATTTCATAAAATGTCAAATACCGAAATGAATGTCAATAAAACGTGCCTATAAAAATTAGGCAATATCATAATATAGAGGTGCGAATTATCGCGTCGTTCTAGCAACAGAGTTTTGTGTTTCAAAAATATAATATAAAAATAATAGCTTCCAAACATTACCAGGAAGAACTATACGAATTCAGTTGGGAATTTGACCATCGGTGTAAATATTGCGGAGAAGCGGCTTATATACAGGTTGTCGTTTAAACAGTTGAAGTAAATGTTGGATGTGAAAAGTATGTATAAATATTGTATGTCGCGTCTTAAATGAGACGTATTTGACCATTAATCAAGTCGCATCGGGGCAAGTGCGTTACGGGGTAAGTGTGTCTACCATATCGAAAAGTGTAGACGGTATACTATTAACGTCATTTTAACCGAGTGACTTCAGTTAGTTTTTCGAAATCGTAGGCGCACTCGTTTCGGGAGCCCCAAGTTACACTTTTTTTACCGTTTAAATTTCAAATGTTACCAAAAAAACTTAAATTTAAAGCGTCCACGTCCTCGTCGAAACCGATCGCACGCAAAATCGCGAACGATAAGTTTGAGAAATTTTAAAACGAACTAGCCGGGTCCACACAGGGCGAGCGGCCTCGCGAGGCATTCAGCGCATGCCTCGGGCATTGGATGAAATCACGCTCACCGAATGCCGCGCGCGGCAAGCTCGAGCCGTCTTGTTCGCCCATTTGACAGATAAAACAATATGGCGCAGCTTTTGACTTTGACTTGTTGCTACGTTCATACAAAGAATTTTCCAAAAAAAGCTAATTCCATATTTTTTTTATGTTTAAATCAAACAAATAGCACGTAATATGTAGTTACGATTATTCCGTTTCGCGTGATACGTAAGTGTCGCACGCCATTTTGTTTTATTTGTCGTAATTTGACCGAGATCGCTCTTTAGCGATAAGACCGCCTGTTGTTTACCTCTAATTGTAATTTCTTGCATTGTATTTCTCCTGTATATTTTATGAGGTGTGCAATAAAGAGTACTTGTAATTGTAATTGTAATGACCGAAGCAAAAACGTGTACGTCCACACTGCGCGCCGCAAACGATCGAGGCACCTTTGAGCGCGGACAAAAACCGACAGCGCGCGCCTCGGCCGAGGCAGCGCTCGGCCGAGGCGGCGCGTGCGCGGCGCGCGCACACAGACCGCGCCGCCGCGCGAGGCGGCTCGCCCAGTGTGGACGCGGCTATTTCGTTGCCACCGACGTCAAATCCCCGTGTAACATAACCTCCGGCGGGCTCAGTTGATGGCCTGCTCCGTCATCTGCAGGCACAGCGCGTCCAGGCCGGAGTAGTCGTCGGCGCGCGGCGCGGGGAAGGGCGGGTACGAGTGCGACTTGGGCCGCGGCAGCGGGGGCAGCGCCGGGCCCTGCCAGCCCCGGCACATGCGCCCGTACTGACCGCCCGGACGCCAGCTGCTGCGGGAAACAAACGCTTTATTACCGCAACGGAATACAATTAGTGCTGATAAATAAAAAAAAAGTAAACGTCCCTGTGCTCGACACTGTCCCAATTGTTGCCATCTTGAAGGTTATGTTATCCATACTAATATTATAAATGCGAAAGTGTGTCTGTCTGTCTGTCTGTTACCTCTTCACGCTTAAACCGCTGAATCGATTTTGATGAAATTTGGTATGGAAATAGTTTGAGACCCGGGAAAGGACATAGGATACTTTTCATCCCGAATAATTTCAGTGTTCCAGTGGGATGAGCGGGTAACACCGTGGGGCACAGCTAGTTAGAAATAAAGAAAAGGTAAACGTCCCTGTGCTCGACACTGTCCCAATTGTTGCCATCTTGAATGTTATGTCATTAGTAAAAGAGGTGACAGCACGGTGTCGACTATTAGGCATTAGCGGGTTAGCACAGGGATGTTTACCTTATACCTAAAGATAATCGGGGTAAGTATATCCGCTGGACTCACTCGTTTCGCCCACGTGGACAGGACGGGAGAGTATCGATCAGACAAAAAATACCAAGGACGTTCATGTGGTTGTGGAACGGAAGATAGAAGAATAGCACGCCGCGGCCCGCAGCTTTACCCAGGGAAGCGCGGCGCGGGCGGGGCGGGGACAGTGCCGGCGACTAGGGTGAGGCGGGGCGCGCGGTGGACGTGGCACGGGTCGCCCGCATCGTGAGCCGCTGAGGTCGCAGCCGCGGCCGGGCCGGTGATGTGGAAAGCCGAGAGCCGCTTTGCCTTCCACATTACCGGTGAGCCGGCGCAGTACACAGTATACGCACCGTGGTTTGGGCGCGCGGCGCGGCGGCTGGTCGCCCACGTGCCGGTAGAAGGTGCGCGGCGGGAGACGGTGCCGCAAGCGTCGCAGCGCGGCCTGCAGCGGCGCCGCGCGGAACGAGCCGTGGTGCAGCGCCTGGAAACATATCATACACTTAAAGATCTCCGTTGCAAAATGACAGGAAGATGTCAAGAGTGTAAGTAACACCGGTCAAATACCGGGAGTAAATAGGTTGTTAAAGGGTCGGCAACGCGCGCGTGATGCTCCTGGCGTTGCAAGCGTTCATAGGCGGCGGTAACTGCTTAACATCAGGCGGGCCGCATGCTTGTTTGCCACCGTCGTAGTTTAAAAAAAAAAAAAAATAATAACAATCAATGTAGGTACCTTCTCCACGAGCCAGCAGTGCAGCGACATGGGGTCCCGGTGCTCGTCGTCGTCCGGCAGCTCGCGCGCCGGCGGCGGGCCTGTGCTCTCGGGGATACACGTCGAAGCTGGAACAAATACGCCGTACAAATTGATAAATAGTAGAAAAGTGGATAAATAAGTTATCATGACACAGATTAAATTTGTCCGCATTCGCTTCGTTCGCTCTTCCAAATAATCACTTCGTGTGACAATGGCTGTTAGCCACGCGTTAAACAGACTGCTTTTCACTTGGATTGTCACAAAATAAAAACATGTTTAAAATGAGCATTAGGCATGGCGGCGCTCCGGACTCGTCATTTTCCCTTTTTTTTCTTTCGTCATTTTCTACCTGTCTCCAGCACTCGCACGAGCTGCGCGGGCAGCGTGGAGTCGGGCGGCATGGGGCTGAGCAGCACGTGCCGCAGCCGCTGTCGTACCTGTCTCCAGCACTCGCACGAGCTGCGCGGGCAGCGTGGAGTCGGGCGGCATGGGGCTGAGCAGCACGTGCCGCAGCCGCTGTCGTACCTGTCTCCAGCACTCGCACGAGCTGCGCGGGCAGCGTGGAGTCGGGCGGCATGGGGCTGAGCAGCACGTGCCGCAGCCGCTGTCGTACCTGTCTCCAGCACTCGCACGAGCTGCGCGGGCAGCGTGGAGTCGGGCGGCATGGGGCTGAGCAGCACGTGCCGCAGCCGCTGTCGTACCTGTCTCCAGCACTCGCACGAGCTGCGCGGGCAGCGTGGAGTCGGGCGGCATGGGGCTGAGCAGCACGTGCCGCAGCCGCTGTCGTACCTGTCTCCAGCACTCGCACGAGCTGCGCGGGCAGCGTGGAGTCGGGCGGCATGGGGCTGAGCAGCACGTGCCGCAGCCGCTGTCGTACCTGTCTCCAGCACTCGCACGAGCTGCGCGGGCAGCGTGGAGTCGGGCGGCATGGGGCTGAGCAGCACGTGCCGCAGCCGCTGTCGTACCTGTCTCCAGCACTCGCACGAGCTGCGCGGGCAGCGTGGAGTCGGGCGGCATGGGGCTGAGCAGCACGTGCCGCAGCCGCTGTCGTACCTGTCTCCAGCACTCGCACGAGCTGCGCGGGCAGCGTGGAGTCGGGCGGCATGGGGCTGAGCAGCACGTGCCGCAGCCGCTGTCGTACCTGTCTCCAGCACTCGCACGAGCTGCGCGGGCAGCGTGGAGTCGGGCGGCATGGGGCTGAGCAGCACGTGCCGCAGCCGCTGTCGTACCTGTCTCCAGCACTCGCACGAGCTGCGCGGGCAGCGTGGAGTCGGGCGGCATGGGGCTGAGCAGCACGTGCCGCAGCCGCTGTCGTACCTGTCTCCAGCACTCGCACGAGCTGCGCGGGCAGCGTGGAGTCGGGCGGCATGGGGCTGAGCAGCACGTGCCGCAGCCGCTGTCGTACCTGTCTCCAGCACTCGCACGAGCTGCGCGGGCAGCGTGGAGTCGGGCGGCATGGGGCTGAGCAGCACGTGCCGCAGCCGCTGTCGTACCTGTCTCCAGCACTCGCACGAGCTGCGCGGGCAGCGTGGAGTCGGGCGGCATGGGGCTGAGCAGCACGTGCCGCAGCCGCTGTCGTACCTGTCTCCAGCACTCGCACGAGCTGCGCGGGCAGCGTGGAGTCGGGCGGCATGGGGCTGAGCAGCACGTGCCGCAGCCGCTGTCGTACCTGTCTCCAGCACTCGCACGAGCTGCGCGGGCAGCGTGGAGTCGGGCGGCATGGGGCTGAGCAGCACGTGCCGCAGCCGCTGTCGTACCTGTCTCCAGCACTCGCACGAGCTGCGCGGGCAGCGTGGAGTCGGGCGGCATGGGGCTGAGCAGCACGTGCCGCAGCCGCTGTCGTACCTGTCTCCAGCACTCGCACGAGCTGCGCGGGCAGCGTGGAGTCGGGCGGCATGGGGCTGAGCAGCACGTGCCGCAGCCGCTGTCGTACCTGTCTCCAGCACTCGCACGAGCTGCGCGGGCAGCGTGGAGTCGGGCGGCATGGGGCTGAGCAGCACGTGCCGCAGCCGCTGTCGTACCTGTCTCCAGCACTCGCACGAGCTGCGCGGGCAGCGTGGAGTCGGGCGGCATGGGGCTGAGCAGCACGTGCCGCAGCCGCTGTCGTACCTGTCTCCAGCACTCGCACGAGCTGCGCGGGCAGCGTGGAGTCGGGCGGCATGGGGCTGAGCAGCACGTGCCGCAGCCGCTGTCGTACCTGTCTCCAGCACTCGCACGAGCTGCGCGGGCAGCGTGGAGTCGGGCGGCATGGGGCTGAGCAGCACGTGCCGCAGCCGCTGTCGTACCTGTCTCCAGCACTCGCACGAGCTGCGCGGGCAGCGTGGAGTCGGGCGGCATGGGGCTGAGCAGCACGTGCCGCAGCCGCTGTCGTACCTGTCTCCAGCACTCGCACGAGCTGCGCGGGCAGCGTGGAGTCGGGCGGCATGGGGCTGAGCAGCACGTGCCGCAGCCGCTGTCGTACCTGTCTCCAGCACTCGCACGAGCTGCGCGGGCAGCGTGGAGTCGGGCGGCATGGGGCTGAGCAGCACGTGCCGCAGCCGCTGTCGTACCTGTCTCCAGCACTCGCACGAGCTGCGCGGGCAGCGTGGAGTCGGGCGGCATGGGGCTGAGCAGCACGTGCCGCAGCCGCTGTCGTACCTGTCTCCAGCACTCGCACGAGCTGCGCGGGCAGCGTGGAGTCGGGCGGCATGGGGCTGAGCAGCACGTGCCGCAGCCGCTGTCGTACCTGTCTCCAGCACTCGCACGAGCTGCGCGGGCAGCGTGGAGTCGGGCGGCATGGGGCTGAGCAGCACGTGCCGCAGCCGCTGTCGTACCTGTCTCCAGCACTCGCACGAGCTGCGCGGGCAGCGTGGAGTCGGGCGGCATGGGGCTGAGCAGCACGTGCCGCAGCCGCTGTCGTACCTGTCTCCAGCACTCGCACGAGCTGCGCGGGCAGCGTGGAGTCGGGCGGCATGGGGCTGAGCAGCACGTGCCGCAGCCGCTGTCGTACCTGTCTCCAGCACTCGCACGAGCTGCGCGGGCAGCGTGGAGTCGGGCGGCATGGGGCTGAGCAGCACGTGCCGCAGCCGCTGTCGTACCTGTCTCCAGCACTCGCACGAGCTGCGCGGGCAGCGTGGAGTCGGGCGGCATGGGGCTGAGCAGCACGTGCCGCAGCCGCTGTCGTACCTGTCTCCAGCACTCGCACGAGCTGCGCGGGCAGCGTGGAGTCGGGCGGCATGGGGCTGAGCAGCACGTGCCGCAGCCGCTGTCGTACCTGTCTCCAGCACTCGCACGAGCTGCGCGGGCAGCGTGGAGTCGGGCGGCATGGGGCTGAGCAGCACGTGCCGCAGCCGCTGTCGTACCTGTCTCCAGCACTCGCACGAGCTGCGCGGGCAGCGTGGAGTCGGGCGGCATGGGGCTGAGCAGCACGTGCCGCAGCCGCTCGAGCGCGCGCGCCGCGGCGCCGGCGGCCACGCCCCCCGCCAGCTCGGCGGCCACGCCCTCCAGCACCGCCGGCCGCTCGTGCAGCTTGTTGATGGACAGCAGCAGCTTGTGCCGCGCGCCTTTTGTTACACCTGCAATCAAAATACGCTTTTACTTCCCCTGCTCGAAAAGTACATTATTCCAAGCCAAAATTATCGTTTTGGTCCCTCGGTTATGTCCCACATAACCCTCTTTTAACACATATAAAATAACTTTCGCCTCTCCATAATTCATCATTATAATATCGATTAAATTAACAATTTCTCCAGTACCTTAAAACACCCGACCACTGACCCTGAATGCCTTTTAACGCAACAGGATAATTTAATTAATAATTTTAAAAATCTCATTTTGTTAGTTTTTATACGACGAAGATGTAACTTGCGCCGAATTCCGATATATTTTTTTTGCAATTATGAAAGTGATGATATCGACGATTCTTTATTCGTTTTTCAGGCATTTGATCCGTAAATTAAGTTATAAAACTTTAACCGTAATTAATATTAAATAACCATGTTACGTCTTTCCGTTGTCATAATTCGATAAGATTGCGAAATAAAAACAAACACCAAACATATAACTCCTGCGCTTGAAATTTATGTACTTTATTTATTTGGTTTCTGCGATTGTCATTGTCAAACTTTTAAATAAACGGATGATATCGCGTATATTATTATTCTCAAACTCTTTGACAACGGCAACTGGAAAAATTATTAAAACGTTGGGAAGCCTCAAATAATGAGCATAAGCGATAAAATCCGCTGTAAATGACTATGATGTTTAGATTAATTTAATTAGCTATAAACATGTATATAGCAACTACCTATTTTGTATGCCCTAACCTAGGGTTGAACATAGCTGAACACAGAAACGAAACGTGTTACCTATTATTACCTATTGTTCACAAATAAATAACTTTGACTTTGATTGTTTTGCATATAGTCACCATTATTAGAAATTTTTCACTTTTGAAGTTCGTTACTGTACTTCTAATGATAAAAACTCACCTAATTTCTCCAGATACTCCTCATCTATGGCCATCATCTGCTCGTAGCTGATGTTCGTGAACAGCCACACGTACTTGTGCAATCTCAAGCTCTTGAGCCACTGCGCCACCGTCGACATCCCGGGGAACTCCGTGAACTTGTTCGAGCGCAGGTCGTCTAGCCTCGTCTCGCTGCCCGTCGTGCCGTACATGATCATAGGCCTTATCTGCCCTAAACTATGCTCACTAGACAGCGAGAAGCTTCTAGGTTTCTGAACGAACGGCTCATCTGTCAGGTTCTCCGCTGAAGATGACATGTGCATGAAGTTGGTTGAAGGCGGTGTGAGGCTACTCGATCTTTGAGATTTAGGCTGTGCTATCGTTGCGTCAAAGTTTAATTTGTCTCCTTCGGAGCTTATGTCAACGTCTCTTCCATTTTTGGAAAAGGATTCTTGTAGTAAGTCAGTCGAATAGGCTAGTTCTATAGGTTCGGTGATGTGTCTGAAGTCTACGTTCTTCCCTATGGTTCTCCGGAAGGTGGAGGAGCCCCAGATGTTGTGGTCGGGCGCGGGCTCGAGCCGCTGCTGCCAGAGGAAATCTGTTCGAGACCCGGACATGTGGTTTTTGAGGTATTGGAGCCATTGTGTCAACGTTCTGGAAAGTACAGAGATGAAAGTTAGTACACATTGAAGTACAGGGCAGAGTAAATTCCCAGATCAAATTATATAGCAGTTGAAAGGCATGAGTTTGAAGGGTGGCCTAATCACAATTGAATGAATTAAACCATTCAGATTAATTGCACTGATAACATAGTGTCATTGATTGCAATTACAATGACATAATTTGTTTTCCTTATCTTTGTGGTATGCGATTCTTAACAATTGATATTAATAAGACCGAAGTGATACAGGTTTAACTGAGATTTAAAATAAAATATAAGCAAGAGCCATACTAATGGATACACTACATTCTCGACACTAGTTAGTTTTATTTCAGCCCCAATGCCCAATGCACCAGCACGTAGCTCATTATCTATCTGCATGCAACCTAAGCATAGCCACTTCTAGTGTCCATCTCAACTTCCTCAGTAACCCACCTCTGGTCATTCTGTGTTAACGCCGGATGCACCAGTAGATAGCTGAGCAACTGCCGGCACAGCTCCGAAGCCCCCAGTCTCGGAGCGTCCACGCAGCGCTGGACCAGTCGCGGCGCCGCCGCCATGTACACTTCCTTTGCGGTGACATTATCTGTGCGGAGGAGGGGGAGCAGCGTCAGGAGCTGCCGGAGGGATTCACTACCTGTAACAATGGTTCTCTATTATGGTTGTGTAGGTCCTTGGTGGAGGCCTTTGATTAGCAATGGATATCAGCTGGCAAATATCAATAATAATATGACAGCAATGAACAATGTCTTCCTGTACCGCTCATTATCTGATCAGCTGGTTTTTCAGTTTGCCAACTCTAAGGATTTATGGAGATGCCACGAGTTTGCGCGGCCAGCGGCGAGGCAAGCGGTTTCATCGTTGGCGCGGGTCCGACTCGGACTTGCGGTTTGTACTTACACGTAACTAACACAAATTATAACGGGAATTATGAAGGTAAATAAGAAATATTCCTATACAAATTTGTGTAACTTTTTATTTTATATAGATAGAAGACAGATCACTTATGAGCACAATGTCCTGCAGATTTTTGAGTTCCTAAATGCTAGTATGGAATAGAAAAATTGTAAGTGAATATGATAAAACCTTTTTTTAATTTATTATGATAAAACCAAGCAGTTTACGCCCATGACCTGAATGCAAAAAATATGTGCAACTGGGAATCAATGAAGCAGAAGTCTAGATTATAGGTTGTCTGAGTTGGGTTTATAGTGGGTCTCATGGTAATTAGAGACATATAATCATCTAAAATCTTTAATCTATTGTATTCAGTGGTTTACATTCACGTGAAATTGTCAGGAACGGCCCAACATGTTTCCCCTATGGAGTTATTCTTCATCAGAAACTGAAATGCAATAGGTACTAAGAGAGTTTACAGTACAAGTAAATATTTTATTTTGGTTATATTGCTTTAAAAGTGGAACTTCCGCAACCATTATTTTTCCATAGCTACACTGCATTTGAAACTTCACAAAATTAATATAAAAGTATTTTTTTAATTTTACTATACTAATTCAATGCGACATCCTGCTATGGTAACTTAGAACCGACAACAACTTACATTTGTAAAGTTTAGCGATTAGTGGTAACAAGTCATAGGAAAACAATCACATTGGCATGATGTCATACTGAAGACTCATTATGAAAGATCAAGTTGGAAGCACTATCACGTAGACGAGTAGGTAATATTTCGCTCAACACTGCAATTATAATTATTTATGATAACTACCCACAAACAAAGATTATGTAAAATTTCTTAAGAGAAGTATTTTTATGATGTAGTAATATAATTATGTATATAATACATCATAAATGTGTATAAGACCTTGCCTATTGTACAGATCTTACTACTTTTAAATTATGGATTTGGCAGAGGAACATTCATGCCACAGTATGACTTTGACGCCAGCTACTTGAGTGGCAATTAGACAAAACTTGTATGATAAACCCCACATTTTGAACTGCTTTTTTAATCTACTGATTGACAGTTAAATAAAAAATATGTGTAAAGATTTTAGATGTATTTAATGTTCCAATTAGCTTTTGATTGGACTCCAATAAGATTCCATTAAAATCAAAATATGGCATGTTTAATGTCAAATATATATGAATGAAATATGGAAGTTTAAAAACCTATGGCTGACTTTCGCAATGTGTAAAACAACAAAGTCTGTCCAATACATGAAATATATTTCTAAAATAACCCAGTCTGCTAAAAATTCAGCATGATAAAAATGCATTGACATTATCATTGCAGACCACAAAATATACATATCTTCTTCTCGTACTCACTCAATTGCTCAAAGGTTAACTGGAAAAGATCCCTTATAGGGATAAGTTCGCCTTTGTACCTATATGTTATTTGTAATAGATGCATTTTTAACTGTTTTTGTGAACAATAAAGTGTTTACTTACTTAATTAGAATATGTAGTGCTAAAATTATAGTAAGTTAAAATCATACATCATGCAGTCTAAACACCATGTTCAATGAACTATTTGATAAATAAATACAGTGAAGGTTAGGTGAGAATTTTTTTACAGTTCTGAGTCACACAGGAAATTAATGCATACATTGGTATTATTCCATAAACTGCAATTATGACAGATTATATTAATGAAAGAGAGCCACTTTCATCGGCAAGAATAGATTGGATATTAGCATTGGTTATCTTATACCAATTTGGATCTGTTATCAAGCTGAAATTATAGTTTTGTATATTCCTGTTACAAATTACACTGAAAGAGTGTTAACACAGTGTGCTTAAAAACTAGTTAATATCAGCACTCTCAGCAGAATATTTGGAGAATATATAAGTAAGAAATTTGCCTCAACACTTTCACCACAGTAAAATATTGCCGTCTCACTACTACTTTATTACTACTTACTTACTACGTAAGTTTAAATATATGACAAAACTTTAAACAGTACTGCAATGAGAGCTTATAATAAATTAGACATTAGTATTGAGGAATGTAGAAGCTACAGAATATTTGAACGAGAATTAAAGAGTTTATTTTGCAAGTAGACAATACTATGTAATTCAGGAATTTTATTAAGAGCACTCTGTGTGTTTCATCTTATAATATTAAATTTTCATTCAAAACAACACATAATACTGAGAAGCATTGATCATTTAACTCAGATTCAAAGATTCCATTGGACTAAAAAAAACGACACTTAATGGGAACAACAATTCAAATTGAATATTGTGGATCAGCCACTGAAAGTGATGAATAAGAATCAGTTGCAGTTCAAACTCTGTTGTTATGTCATCCAAGAGTGCAAAAATGCCAATTCCCATAACATTATTTTCAAAAGTTTACTGATTAATTTCACGAGCAAGTTTGTTTCTGAATCTCAAATGTGGCGGCTTTGGATTCTAAAGCCAATTTCAAAATGAAATCGCCGTTGCGTTTATCGACATACCCTCATCTTCGTCATCGTCGGCGCGGGGCGCGAGCAGACCAGCAAGGAAGGTCTCGTCGTTGGCGTCTCGCTCGAGCCGCTCGTCCTGGCCGTGGTCGCGCAGCGCCGCGTCCACCGTCCGCTGCAGCAGCCGCAGCCCCGGCATCGGCACGCGCCGCACCAGCGTGCAGGCCACCACCGTCCGCTCGCACGCCCCCCACTGGTCGAAAAGCCCCGCAACGCTGCCCAGTTGCTCATTAAAAGTGCCGTTCATGTTAACAGCATAGCACGTTACTAACAGATTTGTTTGTGTTCTACACGTCAAAGGTTCCTGACAGCTGATCGAGCTTGCCGTGACGAGCGGTGCCTGCGTCGACTCGGTTGAGACGCTGAAGTTGCTAGAATGTCGGTTGGTTTGATACGTTGCACTCGCGTTATTTTTGTGTATAAATAACAGGTAGATTGAAAACAATTGTTTTTTTGAGACGGACGGTCGTCTAACTACCAAAATCCAAAATGGCCGACTAGTTGTGTTGCTGTCACAGAAAATTCATGTTTTACTCGGGTAAAGAAATACAGGATCATTTATCATTTTGATAAGTTAAAAAAGCCTTTTTGTAGATATTTATTTCTTGAACTATTTATTTGTCGCTTCTATATACTCACTTTTATTTTTAAACCTCTTTGAAATTCAAGCGTCAGTTTTGTTTTTCTATTTGACGCTAGATGTCGCTTACAAATCATCACAGCTGTAGTGCCGCTACCCCATATAAGATGGCGCTGCAAATCGTAGTTAGTCGAAACTTTAGTAAACAAACAGTAACAATGTACTAACGAAAATGTCGATATTTAATTGGTACTGTCTGAAATAAAGTTATTTTATTTTTATTTCTAGTGCAAATCTTATCTACATACATTGTATAAGGAACTGCAGGGATCGGATAATCCTACCTGTATTCGCATTTCGGCGACATTAAAATACCGGTACCTAAGTATAAAATTTCCGTTCTTGCTTAAAATTACACATTTTTATAATTTAGTGGGCTAATCTCAGTTGTATATCAATACCTACCTAAATTCTATTTGACGCGAAATTAGAAAGAACGAAATTTTAGTAAATAATACCTTGTAAGGAAATACACAATAAGTAGGTAAGTACCTATTATATATAGGTAATCCATACTAATATTATAAATGTGACAGTGTGTCTGTCTGTCTGTCTGTTACCTCTTCACGCTTAAGTGGGATGAGCGGGTAACATCGCGGGGCACAGCTAGTTACTTATATTATGTACAAGTACATTTTCTCTCACATGATAACTTGATTTAACGGATTGTCGAATGGGTTTAAATATTATGGTAAAGTTGGTATCTTGGTGGTAGTTGGTAGGTACCTAACATTGGTAGACTCTACTACAAATAGAATAAAGCATTTCTATGTTGTTTGTAAAGTAAGTGATTCTCAAAGATCCACTCTGGAAAGTCCGAAACACGTATAAGTTGAATAAGTTTATCCACTTTCCATTGGAGACATAACTGTTTGCTACTTTTCAAGTGCATTCAATCAGACAATCGCAGTCTCGACACTTTTGCAAAAAGAAAGAATTGCGTCGTCTCATTGTCATTTTTTTCAATCCTCTAAGAGCATGCAAATACGGTTCTGTTTAGTATGTTAAGAACATCAAAGCGCTTTTGAAGAGATAATCTGCAAATTGCACAATGTCTCGGTTTCTTGTACAATCCGAGACCACCGGGTCGCTGGTGACAGACGGAGAGAGGGACAGACGGACAAAAAGCAGGCGGTAGGTAGCTAATCTGTGGACTTGCCTATGCGTCGATGCACAGATGTACTATATGAAAAGGTATGAGCCTGACTAACTTAGCATTTGGACATATCCGACACATGACACACTGAAATTCATAAATTATTAAGTACCTACGGGTGCAATGCTGATATACGAAAAGTGTTTCTCTTCTTTATTATGCATGTAGTATACATATAAACCTTCCTCTTGAATCACTCTATCTATTAAAAGAACCGCATCAAAATCCGTTGCGTAGTTTTAAAGATCTAAGCACACAATAGGGACAGACAGCAGGAAGCGACTTTGTTTTTATACTATAAGTAAATAAATAAATATCGGACAACCTCACACAAATCGATCTAGTCCCAAATTAAGCTCAAGAAGGCTTGTGTTATGGGTACTAGACGACGATATACGTACTTATATAGATAAATATATACTTAAATAGGTACATAGAACAACCATGACCCAAGCACAAATATTCGAGTTCATCTCACTCACAAATGTTTGCCCTGGCCGGAATTCGAACCCGGGACCGCCGGCTCAGTAGGCAGGTGTCTACAAACCGAGCCAAACGTGTCGTCTATGTTGTGCTATACAAACATTTCTCGCCTTCTTCTTTTTTTGAAGTCTGTAAATTAGACAGTCATAATAACGAATTCATCGATATATCATTTATCAAAATAGGATAAGCAATTTAGGTGCGACGGTGGAACATACCTAAGCAGTACGATACGTAAATACCTACCTAATACAACTTACATGAGAGCATGAAAGATACCGTTTCAAATTATTTAAGTCTAAGGAAAATCTGCGTCGGCCCCATGTCGAAATAGAAATAACCGCTAGAGGTCTACAAAACCCGGGATCGGCACAACAGACCTAAAATCATTATCTAAAAGAAATCCAAAGACACCGAGCCCTCATCATTTGCCTAATTCATTATAATCTGAAACAGCGAAATAGTAAAACATTCCAAAAAAGCCCACGTCGTCTCGACTAACAGTACTCTTAATCCGGAACGTGGCGTAACCAGAGACAACGAGCAGCTATAGACAATATCGGAGCAGTCAGCAGATTAACTTGGGGATTAAAATTTTAAGTGAAAGATCCTTTTTTATCTATACGGTTTCTTATTTACCAGCTAGTTAATGAAAGTTGCTGGTGCAATAAATGATGATGCGCCCTTAGAATAAATACGCCTAGAATAGAAACCTAGTTTTGGTTAGCCACGGGGTAAGATTCGTCTGTGTGCGCAAGTGTCACACACGTACCTATGATTGGTTCGTGGACACGCATACATACAACTAAAAGAGGCTTTGTCTTTAGCAAATCGTTGTATGGAATGTGTCGCGCGGCTTTTTTTGTGCATATGCATTGTTTTTGTACGCCAATAGGAAAAACATAGTGATACATTATGATATGTAATTACACCACTGTATTTATGCAGCCTTTACCTATGTTTCACAAATAAAAACACTTTGACTTTGACTTTGACTTTGTCTTTATTGTGTTATATTATAACATCCTTAATGAACCAACCACCCCGAAACCTGAAAAAATTATTAAGTTTTTTCACCAGCTCTATCGCAGGTAGGTAATTACCTATTATTGCAAAAATGACATTTCTGTATTGTTTTTTTTTGTGTATATTTGTATGTATAATTATATGCGCCTTTGTGCCTTCACCACGGCTGAACTGATTTCCACTACCTAGGTCGGTAGCTAAGTATCCACAGATAAGTTATGTTAGGATATCTTGATGCGACTACGGAGAATAAAAAAGAGGGTTCTAGCTTTTTCTCCTTCGTGGACGAAGAAGACCTTATAGAATTTTATAAATCTAAGTCCTTTGCCAAGAAGCCATTGTAGCTAGCTTCCAGCTTCCCACAAGTCCCGCGGGCGCGCCGGGCACGTCTCCTGCGCACGGGACTGGCACGTGCTGCGGAATTCTGATCTAGATTTTAATACATTTCATTTAAAACCAGCTACTTTGAAGTAGGTAAGAGATAGCTTAACATCTCTTACCTACTTTCAAGTTTCAATTTGCCGGATGACGTCATTTGAGTGCAGATTCTTAGAGAACGCTGCCTTCACCTTTTTTTAATATTTTCAAACTATGTAGCCTGTATAATCAAATTAAAATAATAGTTTCGGGTTATTTGATAATAAAGTATTTAAATTAGTTTAAACTTAACACTGTTTGAGAACTTGGAATGTTGTCAATTGTTACAAACCTTTAACTGTTTCAGCACTCGGAGAACCTGTGTCAGTAAAAAGTTTCTTGTGTCATTTCCAAATCAGTATTTGGACCTTACAAAAATCTTATAATTTGCGTACCTTTGAAGTCACATAATTCAAATCCCTTTTATGTATTTGATTAAAAGCTATTTGCTTTGCTTTTCTCTATTTCATGACGTATTGAGGTTTTTTTATGTATATCGATGGCAAAAAGCGAGAACGTAGTAACCGCCAAAATGCAAACTTTACACCAGAGCCAAAAAACTTTTCGATTTCGAGAAAAAAAATCATAACTCTTTCATTTATGAACGAAAATGCTTGATATTTGGATCTAATTCATAACTTAAGGTTTTCTTTCAACTGGCATATTTAATATTTAACAAATAAAACTGGTTTACGACTTAGTGGCGGTTACGACAATTGAACTCTTTTTTTTCGTTACGCGAAAACGCTGTAAACGCCGGAAGTAAATGTACTGAAATGGTGAAACGAGTATTATTTCCATAAAGCATAAATGCTGTAACCAGATGCATATTTATTTTGAGATTCAATAATTTTGACGTAAATGTCATAACGTTCTTTATAGGACTAACTGAAATGTGGTAAGTGTCCACCGGCAAAAAGAAACTGTGAAAATAAAACGACTTAAGTATCAATCAACTTTTAACAACATACTTTTTTAAAATGTTTCCAAATTTTAAATGCAGGTTTCTTACAAATTAAAAGCTCAGAAGCAACAATTACCGTCTTAACATATCAAATACTATCTAGTCTCAATTTCTCTGTATAAAAACATTACGAAAGTTACTTAAAACCTCCGTTGCTTATAACATTTCAAAAGGCTAATAAAATCTCTCATATTATAAAATCACAACCTTGTACTTATCGTGCTAAAAACAAACATAAATATGCTTAGGGTTAATCAGACTATAATATTGTTATGCGCTAAAATTAAATATTATAGGTAATGAGGTTTAATATTCCCGTGAAAACTTTAAAACTCTCTACATTTTATCTTCATTTTTGGCATTAAATTGTCTTTTAAGTAACTTTTATCGATATTAAACTCATTACCTATTAAACCCACTAACTATAAAAGATATTTTGAATGTAAGTATTACTTATTATATAAGTTTTCAACATAATTCTTAAACAATTGTTTGAACACAACTATCACCTCAATTATAAAAATATTTCTTTGAACTAATCTCACTGAACCATTAATATTTAACTTAAATAACTAGACGTTATATTACTATGGTACCGTACAAATTGTTATTATTTATTTAAATAAAAACTTGGAGTCATTTTTCTTAGGCAGAATATCAATTGACATTAAAATAGGAACCTAAAAATTGCATTCCAATGGAATTCGTTTGAATAATAACATAATTAAAATAACTGTTCTTAAAAAAATACTAAAAATTCCACTCTAAAATGCATTGTTTTATAATAATCTCAAAATGTTTGTCATAATTAACTCAAAAATCGCCCCTCTAAAGTAATGAAAATTAGTGCAATAGTGACTGATGGACATGTGCATTCTTCCAATCCTGACCTACGGAGCGCAGACTTGGTCTTTGACAAAAGTTCAGAAGTCCACCCTCAAGGTTTGTCAAAGAGCCATGGAACGCAGTATTCTGGGCGTAAAACTAACTGACAGAATTAAAAACACAGTACTGCGTTCCAAAACGCTGGTAGCTGATGTAGCTCAAGCAGCCGAAAAGCTGTATATTATGTCCGTGATAAAACGAATGACGACAGTTTGTCGCAGTGGTTTAAGCAGCTACCTACTGAGCCGACGGTCCTGGGTTCGAATCCCGGCAAGGGCAAATATTTGTGTGATGAACTCGAATATTTGTCGAATAATATTTATATTTGTGCCTGGGTCATGGATGTTATTTGTATTTAAGTATGTATTTATCTTTACCAGTGTGTTCACTTGTGTCCAGAACACAAGCCTCCTAGAGCTTACGTGGTACTTGATTAATTTGTGTGAGGTTGCCCGATATATTTTTTTTTATTCATTTATGCCATGCGTATGGTTATTGTGAAAATATTAATCGAATCAGGCACCAGTTAACCGGTAAATTTTAAATACTGTACAGTTGTTTATCTACCGCAGCTCAACAAATTTAGTGCTTATCTGATTCTAGCCCTTGGACAATAAAGATGCGGACGTGACACCCCAAACTAGTTTGATCCGGCTTGAGTCAGCTTTTTAGGGGTTAGACCAATTAACTCTTAATGGTTGTAGTGAAACGTAGTAGATTACAGCAAAACTTTCTTTTAGCGATTACAACCGTAAACTAGATATAAATATTATACTAATAAAAAAATTGGGCAAGTGCGAGCCCGACTCGCGCATGAAAGGTTCCGTACCTATACATAATTATATATAATCTATAACAAGTTTGTTGTATGGGAGCCCCCCTTAAATATTTATTTTATTATATTTTTAGTATTTGTTGTTATAGCGGCAATAGAAATACATCATCTGTGAAAATTTCAACTGTCTAGCTATCACCGTTGTTGAGATACAGCCTGGTGACAGACGGACGGACGGACGGACGGACGGCCGGACGGACGGACGGATGGACGGACGGACGGACGGACAGCGAAGTCTCAGTAATAGGGTCCCGTTTTTACCCTTTGGGTACGGAACCCTAAAAAATCATTATTTTAAATCGAAATCAAAATTGAATTGTAAGTAGGCCACTTTACATGTCTGAATCTGAATTTATCGGCATTTCCAAAGAAGAGGCCGCTGTCGAGAAGAAAGCCGAAAAAAGGAAAGGAATTTTTTTTTAATTTTTTTTTAATCATCATGCGATCGTTTGCTCGTATCTTTTGATTGCCTTTAAGCTGAAGATAAGCAGACCTTTGATGATATTTGATGTTAATTCCAGCTTTATACCTCCACGCGTTCCTGAGAAAAAGGTCTCGACAAATAGATAGACAGGCACAAAAGTGATCCTATTTAAGTTTAGTTTTTGGCGATTGAGGCACGGAACTCTCAAAGCTGCCGCGTCCCGCGCCCCAACATCGTTATTTTCTTCCAACAAAATGTAATAAAAAATTTTTGCTGTCCTTTCAATATTAATAAAGAAAATAAATATGCTAGTTATGTTTTATCCCAATATTCATATTTTCCATTAAACCCGCAACATATTTTACATCCACAAAAAGGCATGTAAGTACACAGACTACGCACACCCACTCGCTTCGGCGATCGCCGATAGACTAAATCACAGGTCGTATTCACGAGCCACATCGCCGCGAGCGCACATTTTTATTGCTGTATCTTCAAGCACTACCCACTTCACGTTATGTTTCAAATGTAGTAAGCGTCAATCATAGATAATTTATTTTAGGTTAATTGCAGTAAGCTTGGTTCGTAATTTTTTCACTACATGCATAAATGCTGCAACCGCCACGGAACAAAATTTCGGCAACGCTGTAACCGGCACACCCTTTGATTTATGAAAGAACAAAATTAGCGTAAATGTACTCGTTTAGAAAATTGCTACTATTTGGGTGTTCACAGCAATTAGATGTGGGCATCGTCCAAAAAATACATTCGTTTTGCAACGTGCTCCAGTTTTTTCTAAGCGTCGTAGAGCCATGGGACCCAGACCAGTCGACGCAGAAAAATTCGCTGATTCCGAATATGCAAAAAAAATTTTTTTGACCAAGTGGCGGTTACTACGTTCTCGCTTTTTGCCATCGATATATACATAAATAGCTTGTTTTATAATTAATTAAACATCACTCTACTTCCCTGTTATATACAATCCTCATGTACCCGCCCCTTTATGCTCTGGGCACACAATGAATGTAATAATAAACTTCCCTCTTTTTCTGCATCACTTCTGACAAACTCGTAATGACCTCTTTGTCCTACAAACGACATCTGCGTAACTTTGAAAGTCCGCAACGCGAACAATTTTATGCAATTTACAAGACAATGTGTTTTCACGGTACATTTAGCGTTTGTCACAAATGATCTAATAAAGCAAAAGTTGCAGAAAGAAAGTTTACGACAGCGCCAATGTAATTGTAAAAGTACTACGTCCATAAAATGTCGATCACCTTCAGACAGACCCTTGGCGGAGGCGAACTATGCAAATATTGTGTGCGATTTTTTGCGAATCGCACAAAGGGTTGGGATTATTTGTCTTGTTTTCGCACAATAAGTGTTTTAGTTTTCGGAAAGTAACGGGTAAACAGAGATTCGTAGATACACAATATTAACAAACCCTGCTGCGACTATTCAATATTGTGGACTTCGTTGGCGTGTTTTCCTAAAAAGAGAAGTTTTGATTGACTCATCAACGCATAGCCAAAGCTTCTGATCACAATAATAATATTATAAAGGCAAAAGTTTGTGAGTGTGTTTACGTGTATGTTTGTTACTTCTTCACGCTCAAACGTCTGGACTAATTTGGATACATTTTGGTATGAAAATATTAGACACCCTGTATTAACACGTAGGCTACTTTTTATCCCGAAAAAATGTAGTGTTCCCGTGGGATGAGCGGATAATACCGCGCAGCGCAGCTAGTAGGTATGATATACAATGTTCTCATTATGTAGACCAAAAATATAAGGTATTTAAATACAATTACGAATTGAATTGTAGCCACGGGCAAAAGGTAGTAAGTACATTATAACCAGGTTTACAATTATTAATAGGATAAATAGTTTCAGTTATAAAAATAATAAACTTATAATAACATTATACTCAATTACTACTTCCAAGGGTTTTTTTATTGTAAGTAAGTAGCTAAAGTATTTGGCTGTATGGTCCCAAAAAGTCGTACCTACCTACATGTAGATCCGCTTGTTTAAAATGTGGATAAACCAACGACGTATCAAACATGTTTCCGTATTAAATAAATGGAATGGACAAGGACATGTGGCAACTCCTATTTCAAACATACACACTGAAATGGACCGTTTTATATCAAACGGTGCAATAGATTCACAGTAACTAATACAATAGGAAATAAATGCAACTTGCACCCAACTAGCGGGTTGCATTGTGTGTGCAACGCGGAAATCGAATCCATCTGCCATTCTCCCCAGCGCACCCCAAAACTTACCTTAACCACTTCTGAAAACGTCCAAAAATGAGGAAGTCGCATTGTGAACCCGGTCACGCGCCTGTATTTGTTAACCCTTTGAATGCTTTGTGCGTGCTGTCGACAGCGATCGATCTTTTGGGATATTTGATCACAATTTGGCAATTTAGGAAATGTTTGGATTGGTTCGGGTATATAACGGGAATTTATTTTATTCCTCTATATATACCTATTCGCGTTACCAGTTTATTTAATGTTAAGGTAGGTCCATATAAATAAAAGAGTTTGTTTTCTATCTACTATTGATTTTAATAGTTTTGAGCAGATTTTAGATGTAATAATTATCTTCATATTTATGGTTCCATATTTAGCGAGGTTTTAACAGAGCCTACATGTAAAAAGTTTGTACTACTGTAATCCATACTAATATTATAAATGCGAAAGTGTGTCTGTCTGTCTGTCTGTCTGTCTGTCTGTCTGTCTGTCTGTCTGTCTGTCTGTTACCTCTTCACGCTTGAACCGCTGAATCGATTTAGATGAAATTTGGCATGGAGATAGTTAGTTTGAGACCTGGGAAAGGACATAGGATACTTTTCATCCCCGGTAACACCGCGGGGCACAGCTAGTAATAAATAAAATAATAAATAAATGAGTTGTATAGGATAGTTAAGTTTAGGGATATGAAATTGTGAAACGGCAAAACAAGAATAATTCTCAATTCAATTCTTTATTCAATAACAATACTTAAACATTGTATTTGAAACACTAACATGTCAGATTTTACTTAAGGCTATATTATCTCTACCACTATTCTAACATCACATTATATATTAATATACTAAGAAAATAAATAAAATATAATAAAGAAAAACAACAATAAAATTACAATTACAATTATATGGTCAAGTAAAAAGTTTGAAATGTCAATGTGAATCCATACTATCCATACTTCCATACTAATATTATAAATGCGAAAGTGTGTCTGTCTGTCTGTCTGTTACCTCTTCACGCTTAAACCGCTGAACCGATTTAGATGAAATTTGGTATATAGATAGTTTCAGTCCCGGGGAAGGACATAGGATACTTTTCATCCCGAATAAATTTAGTGTTCCCGTGGGATGAGCGGGTAACATCGCGGGGCACAGCTAGTCTTAAATAATAACAATAATACATACAGTAAAATTATTCGAATACCGCTTCAACACTATAACAGCAATAGTATTTTATGCAATCGTTGCACAATGAAGGTTCTTAAAGTCGAGTACCACGTTTAGGTCACGAGGCTTACCGAGTGGCCTAAGTAAGATACGAGATTTTAAGACCTAATTGTGTAAGTATTGCATACAATACTTTTTATACGAGCAAAACACAGAAAATCATTTTTTACTTTAATCGTCATATCCCACTATGAATTTTTATTTTTGATGTAGGTAACCTTTATCGTTCAACTAAAACTGACCTATTAAAAAAAATGATCGCGATGGTCATGGCGGGTGCCTCGTGATTGGTTAAATTTTTTGACAAGTAATTTCAACCAATCAGTGAACAGTAGCGTGCTTTTTTTAAAATCAAATACTTATGCTGATGTTCACTTTTTGAAATTATTAGAGTTGAGTAGAGAGATTAAGTAGAGAGAGAGAGAGAGAGATGTCTTATGAATATTAAAGTTCTGTAGCGGGTACCATACAGTATAGAATTTTGGTACAGGATTAAAAAGTGCGTTATTGTGATTTTGTCTGTGAAATTATAATTGGCAGATTAACGATTACGCGAGTATAAAAATAGAAATTAAATTAGGTACATTTTAGGAAACCATTCTTATAAAATCGTCAATTGTAAACGCGTTTTTTCGGAAGGAAGAAACACTTAAAATATGAAAGGCCGGGTCCAACCGTGCTGAAATAAAGTTCTACCGGCGGAACATAGCATTAACTATTACGTACAGGATATGACATCTGTTCAATTTCCGAATATCACTTACTTACAATAATTGTTACTGACCAAACCTTTCACAAAAGTCATCCAAGCACACTAAGCCACAACTGTCGCTGATGGTTCAATAGTGCGCGTACGCTTCCGCCAGCCATCTTGAATCTGGTGACGTGACGTCACGGTGGTCTCCGATTGTCCATTATAAAGGACATAATGACGATTCAAGTGAGACGGATCGTGTAGCTGTGATTGTTAGTAATCCTTTAGTTATTCTTTGAGGATTAGTATTATTTGGGAAATAAGACAATAGTCATTGAATTCATTATGCTACTTAGGATTTAAACGGAGGGCTTCATAAAGCCGGATAGTAGATTAATAACGATGCGGGCGTTGCTTCTGATAAAGTAAAGGCAAGTTTGTTGTTTATTATAAAGAAGCAAGCTATCCCTCGCTTCTACCAGTTATTAAGTAAAGACGGTCAGGATTACGGATAATGAGCCTCTTGACAGCGCCGACGTTTGCGTGTTAGATTAGTTTTGCCGACCAGGACCACAGCAATAGCGGGATTTTAAGGTTCTCATTCTCAGTATTCTCAAAACAATACTTTTTAGGGTTCCGTTGTTTAATCCAAGAAGGGCCGTTGACTCTACCAAATAACATTTACGGTATACTTATTCGATGTTATTGTCATGATTATAGAAAGGTATTTTGATAGATCACCAGTTGGATATGTAGGTACAACATGTATGTACTTACCTAAACTGTTATTTTCAGAGTTTTATGTACATAAAATAGATTAGATAGGCTGTTTTTCTGTTAACGTAATAAATAACGAATACATTGGGACTGAAATTAGTAATATTTATTAAAGAATTAGAATCTAATTAGCTCTGCACTATTTAATTCTTGTCTATCTAAATATGCTTTAAATAATCCTTTAAAATAGCACAATGTTTACCGTTGCTCGATCAGTTTTGCAAAGCTATTTATACGAGACACATATTGACATCTTGATTGATGACATATCAGTATATTGACACACAATGCGCGCAATACATCTTATTCTGGATTGTAGGGCGCACCCAGGATGCAGTGGGCTGATCATTTATACGTATAAGGTAACAAAGGTACTGACAAAATGATAGCGGCCACACACTGTCCGGAAATGGTCATGAGGTCCACTAATGATGATGTTGATACATATACAGCTTTTTGTAATCGAGGTTTTGTAAAATATCCATTCAAAATGCAATAAACTTTAACTACGTAAACTAAACGCGTAGGTATACAAATAAAGACTTGATGATTTCTGCTAATTTCGTCGAGTGATGTTTTTAGTGTTAAAATGGAATAGTTATCATTATTATTATATATTTATTAGTGTGTTTAATATTATAATTATAATGTGTATGTTTATTTATGATTCTGTTTTTTATGTACTACTGTTAAAAATGTTTTAATAAGTGTATTAATATTTGCATGCTGTCTTTAATTCAGTGAATAAAGGATTTTGACCTTACAAACGGTCCGGTAGTTTTGAATTTTTGATATGTTGTCTAGGATGGTTAGTCAGTGTTTAAAATGCAAAATGCACAATTCCCCCCCCTCCGCGCCCGCCGCCATATTGAAAAAACCAGCACTCTCTTCATATTTTTGCTCATATCTTCCTTTAGGAGCATTTTAGCTAGAAGAAAGCTTCGACAATGTTATAGAGAGTTAAATTTACTACATTTTCCATTTTATATTTTGTTTTTAGGACATATAGTTACGGAGATATGCACATTTAAAAAAACTTAAGAAATTGCAATTTCCAACTCAAAAACAAACTTCTGGATTATATCTTCGTTTAGGAGCATTTTAGCTAGAACAGTGCTTGGGTAATTTTGTAGAGAATTAAATTTACTATAATTTACATTTAAAATTTTGTTTCTAGGACAGATAATTACGGAGATATGTAAAAAATAAAGTCACATTTTCCGAAAATGTATGTAAAAATGGACATGAGTTTTATAACCAATTATATTTCCTACATGTTTTAATTTGTCCTAGACTAGTCCGTAACTGAATGACAGCGTTCTAAACCAAGAATTTTGAGAAATTTTCGGAAAATTCGACTTTTCCTGTTTTTTAAATGTGCATATCTCCGTAACTAACCGTCCTTGAAACAAAATTTTAAATGTAAATTATAGTAAATTTAATTCTCTACAACATTGCCCAAGCTTTGTTGTAGCTAAAATGCTCCTAAACGAAGATATAATCCAGAAGTTTGTTTTTCAGTAGGAAATTGCGATTTTTTACGTTTTTTTAAATGTGGATATCTCCGTAACTATGTGTCCTAGAAAAAAAATATAAAATGCAGAATGTAGTAAATTTAACTCTATATAACATTGTGGAAGCTTTTTTCTAGCTAAAATGCTCCTAAAGGAAGATATGAGCAAAAATATGAAGAAAGTGCCGGTTTTTTCAATATGGCGGCGGGCGCGGAGGGGGGGGAATTGTGCATTTTGCATTTTAAAACTGACTAAACATCCTATACAACATATCAAAAATTCAAAACTACCGGACCGTTTGTAAGGTCACAGATAGTACTTTAGTCTCTATTCACCGTGTTATTGTGGACAGCTGAATTAGGAGATACCAATGTAATATACTAAACACCTGTAATATGACCCTATTCAAGCAAATAAATGATTCATGATTTATGATGATTTATGCATAGGTAATTAGCCTTTATAGTGTAGTGTCTATGTGCATATTAATATTTTAGCCTATATTCTTGGATGTTTTCTGGTCTCTCTCATTTGCTCAAAGGTTAACGGGAAGAAATCCCCGACAGAGATAGGTTCGCCTTTGTACGTATCTATTGTTTGATATCTGTGTTATGTTGTTTTTTATTCTATGTACAACAAAGAGTTTACATACATAGATCATAAATCACATTCTGTAAAACCATGTAGGTAAACCATTTGTATCAATCACGAAATGTAACATTAACATTTTGTAACTTAGGTACGTTTTGTTATTATACTTAAGTAGGATGCAGATTTTTTTCATCTTAATTAAAACTCTTAGAGCAATATTTAGGCCAATCTATCGAAAAATAGAAAATGGTGTTATTAAAAAAAACAGTCACGTATGTGACGTGTCAATAATTACAGCTATGCCTTCTATGGCTCTATTTGAATAACGCTATACGAATAAACCCTTTCCAAACTATCCAAAAATCAAACAATTCCCAGAGAAACGGTAAAAGAAATGTGAAAATCATCCCCAAGCCTCGGCATAATGCGGCAAAATATGGCACAAATATCATGAATGCATTTTTTGTCCGCTTAGGCAAGTGTTGCACTGATTCGCAAATGACAGGCGCGCGACACTCCGGGGAATGGAGACCTTTTCCGCGTACGATGTCCTTTAAAAAGGACATTAGCATACATAATTACAGGGACTATTTTCATGTGTATGAATAGATGCAGCTGTGTCAGACAGTTCCGTAATTCGATCCGTTCGCACAATGTGCCCGTTATTGTGTGGGGTTTCAATATTTGTGCTTTTCAGAGCTTAGGCTGCTGAAGGGTTAAGTAGAGAAACTCTACATAAGAAATTCAATTTTGTAGTTAGTAGAAAGTAACTTACCTCCACTTTTTTCTTTATTTGTGGATAGCAGTATTTATTTATAAAATTACGTACTTAATCTACGAAGGGCGTACTAACTTCACTATAATTGAAATAAATAATAGATACTATTAGGTAGGTACCTAACCTAATTATATTTTAAGTAATGTTTTATATTGCCGCGACTTCGCTTGTCACGCGAGTCAGCATCTCTTGCTCGCACGGTAATGAAAAGAAAATAACAGGTAGATAGTATTTGTCGCACAACAACGAGTCGCGTGTCAAAGTTATGCTAAACATTCGGCATTGGTCACATTATGTGCAAGAAGTCAGCAGTCAAAGAAAAATACGGTTGTCCGTTTTATTAAAATTACGATCAAAATACGACAAATAAGATCTCAAGGTAAATTACTTCTAATTAAAAATACCTACATTGTATTATTACACTAAATCTAATAATAATAAAAATGATTCTGGTAAATTAAAACAAAAATTAATTAATTTGTATACAAAATAAATTCAAATTGTTTGATATTTTTTTAATCGAACGTTTTAAAGCTACTTATCAATTGAGATGAGTCAACATGATAAAAGTAGAACGTCGATCGTATTCAGTTATTACAAAAAAAAAACCCTGCAGAAATTATTCAACAAACTTCTTGTTTAAAGGAAATCATTTTTAACCGCTCTAAAATTTTATAAATAAGACAAAAATGAGTAAGCAATTTGATTAATAGGTATGTCCATTATTTTACAATGCCTACGTTTAAGTGTCATTCCCATCTTATTCCATAAATTCAACTCAATTTTAAATGCCATGAAATAACCAAAATGTTTCCTTAAAATATAAAATAAAATAATCGTTTTTCTATACACAAATTGGTCACGCATTACGTATCGGAAAACCATGCAATTTGCAAAATCTCGCTCCACCTTGAAGAAAGTTCTCCGAAAAGGATTTTGCGATGCTATCGCCATTGTCCATCACAGAGGACAATACCGGGTAACGGGCCCTCGTGACAAAGGGATGGCGATGCTCCTTATACACCCCAAGGTAGTCGATGCTCTAAAAACGGATTAAGTTATGATTTATTGGGGCTAGCCGTTTAAAATTGAAAGTGTTGTTTTATTGTAGTAATTTAAGTAAGGCTTAAAAAGGATTTGGATGTAGTTGTAAGAGTTAAAATACCACATTGGCAGATGTTTTATACCTATAATGTTATTTAGGTATTTATGCGTGAAATATTAAATTAGTCTCTGTTTTGAACATTACTTCAATACACAAATTTGTAGAAAAAATATTAGCTTTTCAAAATAGAAAAAGCCAAATTGATCTTTGTAAACTTAATTAGGTACAGTCGAGTTCATTTACATCTACACACTTACGAGAACAAAAATATCTGAACACGACCCTATTGTCAGAAGCATAAAATCGTGTTCAGATATTTATGTTCTCGTAAGTGTGTACCTAGATGTAAATGAACTCGACTGTAAGTACTACTAATTCGAAAAAATAAATAGAACAGGTAATTGTATGAATATATTATTAATTAAACATACTTGTCTATCCAATAAATATTATCTGCCCGGTATTTATTAACTTGCAAGTCTTGCAAATAATAAATGCTATATTCTGTGTACTATGAATACAGTAGCCGGCAAACAACTTGAGCGTGACCTTGACTGCGCAGTAGCCGATTTACGTACAAATTTACATGCGCAGATCCGCCATTTTGGTTCAAGTTGTTTGCCGGCTACTGTTTCAGTTGTAAGCTGCAGGGTAGGGTATAAAAATGAGTGTAAGGATATAATAAAAGTGAAATATTTTAGTGAATTAGTTTATTATTCCTAGACTAGATAACTCTGAAATCTTAAAACTACCCTATCATTTTACAGTCTTAGGCAAACATCAGTCATGGATATCACAAATCAGGAACCATCTTAAAAGATTATACATTAAAAAATTGCACAAAATAAATATCTATCCTAACAATATAGCTATCTATTTACAAAATTGCACTTGACACCTCCAAATCCATCAAAATTCCTCAGGCTCTGTAATTGCATCGTGTGCACATCCCAGAAGCAAGCATGGCTTTCAACTTCGCAGCTTCCTTCTCAAGATACGTGACTTTGAGGGCTAATCTCACTTCTCTCAACTTCCTCCTATCCCTGCTCTGCTTCGCAGCGAAGTTGTTCCTCTCGCGCTGCTGCCTGTAGGAGTCGTCGGCTTCTTTCGTGGAGCGAACTGAGCGACGCATCCGAGGGTTATTCCCCAGCAAAGTTCCTCCGTTCTTCTCCGCCATGGCTCTTAAAGCATCACGTTCAAAAGCTTGGTACTGCGGGTCGTCGGCGAGGAACTCCATGTCGACATGGTTGGAAAGTCTGGTGAGGCTCTGGCGATTGTGGTCAGACTCTGGTGAATCTGGCGGTGAGAGTATCGGCCGCTGCGGCTGATGCATCAGCTCTTCGTATCCGGAGCTGCTTCCTGGTGACATCTGCGGCACTGGATATCCGTCAGGTGAAGGCATGGGGTATCCGTATGCGTAGGTCGGATAGTACGGCACCGGGCTGGTGGTGACCGGCATGTAGTATGACGGGCTGCCGGACATACCGATGTATGTCGGGCTGGGTTGCGGCGGTTCATTCTTCACGGCAGCCTTGCTTAAATCCAAGGCTTCGTCAGCGTACGGGGTCCACAGAGACATGATGAACAATTTTGTAATCACGGTAAAATAATTGGCAATCGTAATGGAACAGTTGAAGTGCGAAGATACGTGTGTCTCGGTTGAATGTCGGAGCACAAGTGACGCTGGCAATGCCCAGGCGCTTCTTTAAGACAGGGGGTGTCCAGAGGGGTGGTGGGGGAGGGGGTGGAAGGGTTGTTACCGCCGCCGCCGCCACGGTAAACAGGGATTAAGGCGCGGGATAAACAAAGGGGATTAACGGGTCGTAAAGTTTATTGATCGAACATGATAAGACGTAATACATTTGAAAATACCACGTTTGACGTAATTAGGTGTTTTTTGTTTGTAGCCCTAAAATTAGGACGGTAAAATGAAATATCTCTATAGGTAATTTTAATTATTATAATTTTAGTAGGTCTTCCTTTAATTTAATTTACTTATCTAATTATTCAGGAACCTACTAATACACAGCGTACAGTATTTCAGGACAAAAAAAAAACGAAGTTAATGTCAACTAAGTATTTATTTTGGCCGGTAGGTAAGGCCACGGCGAGCCGTGATTGGTTGCGCCAAGCGCCGCCCATGCGCAGGATTGTGCAATCGTGCGCTTTTTCATGCTGTTTGTTTTGTAGTAAGTTCCGTTTCGGTTAGGTATGTGTACCTATGTAGTATGCACTCGTAGAATGACATGCTAAGGGATACAATGTTCTCTATGCACTTACTTACAAGCTTTATTTTTTTGGTAATACGTAGAGTCGTGCTTACTTTGGTGTACCTACCTAATGGGTATAAATACGTTAAATAATATTGTCGTATTCTTAATCGTAATGAAATAGACATATTAGGAGATAATTTTCCTGTTGAAAATGCCTTCTACATAAACAAAGATTTAAACTAACTTATAAATTAAGTATTTACATAACTAAAACAAATTAAAAAGTATGTAGAAAACTGTTCCTCGCTGAATCGCAATTTTTGTTTTAATCAATCTTTAACCTTTTGCATGTTTCGTACAGTTACAACTTTAAATGAGTAACTATGTAGGTACGGTCAAAAAGTAACGAACCATATAAGTAGTATTCTCATCGACGATTTTTTAATAAAGATAGAGTAGATAGTTATATAATTGTGCCCTAGGGTATCGATTTGATATTAGAGCAAGTGGCTAGTCTCCTATGTTTATCTGTGAATTATTCTTTACTAGTGACCCGGCCCGGCTTCGCCCGGGTGCTATGATGATAATATATTAGGTATGCATGTATTTATACATATAAACCTTCCCATTGAATCAATCTATTAAGAAAATCCGCATCCAAATCCATTGCGTAGTTTTAAAGATCTAAGCATACATAGGGACAGACAGACAGACAGCTGGAAGCGACTTTGTTTTATACTATTAGGTATGTAGTGATGTTGATTAATAGATGTGGAGATCAACAGGAAAATATAATATTTCGAAGCACCGCTATCGAATTGCAAAACAATTTGTTTGTTGTGTCTATCGTTCATTAGTTAAGTAATTTGTTTGTTTACGACATTAAGCCAACCGACAGATTATAGGTACGCACAGCGGATTCCTATGTTCATAATTATTGGCAGGCTCGGTAACATAACACTGTCAGCATACTTAAATACTTTGTTAATTAAGTACATTAAGCTTGCAACAATATCCTAGCTATGGAACAAGGACATAGGTACCTACCTAGAATGTAGGTATTAACTGATAAACGCACATCTTAAACGGTGACCAGATAAAATTTACCTATAAATAATATATGTTTAAAGTACCTAACTTTGGTACAATATATGCAAATATAAATATTTAGGTACGTGATGTTGAGTTGTATCAAAACATAAGTTTTATTTTAGACAGTGCTGCCACCTACTATGGCATCTGTATTTGGATTTGGAATGCATCTAACATTTCTGTGTTCTTGTCTATTCAAACTCTCTGCGAATAAAGATGGCGTACTGAACACATCGTCTTTAATTTTTCTCAAGTTTTAATAAGTTCTAGTTAGCTGCACTGCACCATAAAACTTAGCTACTATACCTAAATAAGAATCTAACATCTTTACTTCCTAATGTTTTAATAAAGAACCTCATTTTAAAGATTGCAGCTCAGCATAATGTCCTTAACAAAGAGTACACATGTGTATAGTGCTAGGGTTCCTATCGTATCGCATTATCATTAGGTATAAATTGTCAAAAATACATGTTTTGACTCGAAAACCTTTGTGAAACTTCAACCGCTCAACTAGTAGATACTTAAAAGAGCTTCTTAAGCAGGTGTTCCTGATATATCTGTAAGTATTAATATCTGATCCTCACGACAATATTTTGATTCCATCCATTAACAATACCTCTTATATCTGTCCATCTCCGCAAAAACATTGGCACGCGATTATGTAGGAAATAACTCTAAAGTGTCTGTCAGTTGTCAAAGGATTGTTATCTTTGGGCGCGTGGACGCACGTGGGCGTCAGATGACGGCAGCTGCGTGGAAGGATTGGTGATTTGCAACAGTATACCCTTACCATGACTCCCTTACTCCGAGCTCTCAGACGGTAAGCGTAATCGAGGCGGACAGTACCTGCGTTACAAGGACGTGTTAAAGCGTCACTTTAACAGCCTGCAAAATACCAGCAGATAAATGGGAGCACAAAGCCTCACAGCGACCTGAATGGCGATCTTGTATCAAGAAAAGTGTCAAAGATTTTGAAGAGGCCCGTTTGACTGATCTTGATATGAGGCGTCAAGTAAGAAAATCCCGTCCCAAACCCTGCTACAATTATACCTACAATAGCTCCGGTCAGCTTCACTGTGCTTCTTGTGATCGGGTATTTAAAAGTAAGTTTGGCTTTGCCAGCCACATTAGGGCTCACGCCCGTAATTAGCTTGGGTCGCCGTCGCCGGTCACGGCGTGGATAGCTATATATAAGGTGACCGTACTCGCTAGGGACAGCGTAAACAATTTGTATGGAGAATACAGCGCCCCTTGCGGCTACTTTGTAGTACTACGATTCTCCATACAAATCGTTTACGCAGTCGTTAGCGAGTACTGTCACTGTAAACTCATGGGAAGGGTAGTACGTCAGTGAAAACAATGGCTGTCTCCTCCTGGGAAGTCTGGAGGTAGTGATATGGAATCGCGTCTAAAAAGTTACTTCAAATACGGCGTCGTATCATGTTTTAATGCAATGTTGAGCGGATGAGTGCCAATGACATTAAGTACCTATTTTTATTACGTTGCTAAAACGGTACGAAATTATTACAATGTTACAATCGTGAACTACAATCAATGGGTTTAAATAAAACAATTAAAACGGAATACATCGCGTATATTAATTATTCTGACGTTTCGGTAGTTTTCCAGTTACCGTTGTCGAAAGTTGACTTAAATGTGTAGGTAACTGTTTTACTTACATATGTGACAGTCGTGGAAACCGAAAAAAATATTATACAGTCAATGGGTTTTACATGAACATATACCTAAACGTAAATACCTACCTACTTGCACAAATCGTATTGCAATGCTGATAAATTATGCATGTATTGTATTACCTATAATATAAACCTTCCTCTTGAATCACTCTAATAAAAAAACGCATCCAAATCAGTTGCGTAGTTTTAAAGATCTAAGCATACATAGGGACAGACAGACAGCAGGAAGCGACTTTGTTTTATACTAAGTAGTGATTATACCGGTATTTTATATTATGAAATTCGACCATTGGATGGAACTAGAGCGTCGCACCAATCGTCAAGGGAATCCAGGTAAAACTAAAACTAACAAGACGTGAAACGTTGCGATAATTTATCACGTTAATATTTTTTTAAGTTTTATTACGTAGATAACCACGTCATAACGGTGTGAATTACACATCACCGCAACAATCATCATCAATGCAGTAGCACGAGTATTTATGCTCTAACGAAACCATCTACCAAAATAACTCAATGAATAATTATAGATCTAATTCAGCGATGGCCGCCGCTCAGCCCTTGCACCACATACACAACAACAAGCGGCGCGTGGGGTGGACGCAACCCCAATGCTCAGTTGCGTGGCGTGCGTCAGTATAACGCGACTAGTTGGAAACGAGCGCTCACACTACAAATTACTCTAATAATTTAGATATTATAAACTGATACTCGTACTTACAATACAGTACATAGTCAGTAGCTATGGCTATGACTTATAATGAACGGTAAAAAACAAACTAGAACTCGCAAACTCGTGATAATTTTTCGAGATGATGTTATTAAAACTATCGTGAGACATCTTTAATAGTTATAATAAGTTTCTGTCAAAAATGACATTTTAGTGGCAAGCTTTTATAGCCGACTGTACTTTTCTTTGGATATCCATCAAATGCTCACTGAGACGATTCTAAAGAGCCCAAGCTCGGTAGGATTGCTTTTTCTATTATAGAGTTCCTATGGCCACCTTCCGGCTCCATCATCAGATCAGCCCCATGGTAACATATTATTGTATTGTCATCAAAGTTAAGTAAGTATGCAAAATTTCAGCTCAATCGGTTGATGATATCTGCTTCAAAATTGAGTTGCAAGATTTCACCCGAACGAACATACTTAGATACATACATACATAACATACTTACAATGCAAGTTAAATAAAAGCTTTTAAAAACGGTTTAAACTCACGTAAAAATTGTCAGGAACGGCCCGACATGTTTCGAACTAATTTGGAGCTCTTCATCAGGGGTAGCTATCCATCGCGTAGCAGCACGGATAGCTACCCCTGATGAAGAGGTCTAAATGAGTTCGAAACGTGTCGGGCCGTTCCTGACAATTTTTACGTGAGTTTAAACCGTTTTTATAATTATTTTTCGAGATGGTTTAATTTTTTTACATTTTCGATTCCCATACATCCGCCATTCAAAAAAAAAACGGCAAATAAATTGCTCACAAAATTTCACGAGGGGTTAAGAGATGCGGCCTGTAGGCGAAAATAGCCGGAAATCCGGAAAAACGGACATCTGAACAAATAATATTCTGCCATCCTGAAACGGAGACACTTCACTCGCTTGTTAAAAAATTACCTACACCAAACCATGTAGAGCGCTTTGTTTAATAGTCTGCTGCTATATTTGGGGCTGCCGGGTTCTGGCCGACCAACCCCCGCGTTGCGCCGAATAATTGAGTTGCCTTATGTAATCTACCCCTGCACACCGTGGTCCAATGCATGGGGAAAGAAATAAGAAGAAATTCTTCCTCCGATTTTCTTTTTACAAACATAATATAATATTTTTACCTACCTACTAATAATATTTTTTCCGCGACTGTGACACATTTAAATAACACAATTTAAACGGACTATATCGCGTATATTAATTATTTGGTTGACGTTTCGGTAGCTTTCCAGTTCCCGTTGTCAAAGATTGACTGAGAAAAACTAAATTTTTCCCCGTAAAAGCTCCCTCAAAAACTATCAGTCTTAAGTCCAGTCATAAGTTCAATGTTACATCTAGGTAATAGGTACAGTAATCTTAATTTTAAAATTGTTAATATGGTTATTATAAGCAACGTTGAAAAAATCTACGGCTTCTCATTCACTAACCGCAACAACAGTTTAAAAAATTGTCGGCACGCGCTTTGCTGCCCAATACTACCCACCGATAAGAAACCGCTACCCATTGTTTATTGCGCCATAAAACTGACTACCTTATCTACCTGCTTATAGTTCCATCTGTAAAACACCTCAACTTATCTATCGGTACAGCCCTGGAAAAAAAAAACTTTAATTACCTACCTGTTTAGGGCTCCCGTCTCAAAACGAATAGGTACTTGTTTTACCTGGATGGCCTAATTTAATCCTCTATTGTCTAACGCTAAATAATTTCAGCGTCGGCGAACATTTGTGTAAGAGATTTTAATACTTTTAGTTAATCCAGGGCAATAAAACGGTAATAAAATAATAAGCGTGGTGATTTTAGATATTTTATCTTGCCATGGATTATGTTTCTAAAAGGGACTTTTTATATATTAGAGGTAATCTTGTTTCGTATTTAAATAAATCCATTTCCACGTGTTCAATAGGAATATCTACACATGAAACTGAAGACATACCATATATTGATTTAAACCACGATAATAAAATGGGACCTAGTTCGAAATACTCGCGCGAAGTTGATGCCCACCCCTAAAGTCCCTTCGAGACCATGAACGTAACATCACGTCCGAAACGTCGAGCTAATTAAATAAACACTGACCGTGATTAAGTCCCGTTTTGTTATAGTAATGTGAAGACATTCCTATATAAAACACCTATATTTCTGTCGATTCTAGGACTCCATTGTAGACTCGGTGAAAAGTAAACGAGCTCTTATAAACCGCTAGATTCAAAGGAGAAAGGTCAAGTGGGGTATGTAAGAAACACACATTGGGGTAAGAGAAACACTCTAAATGTCGCAGCAGTTTACCTTTTTGTGGTGTTTATTAGGTAAATCTATACCTAAGCGTATATAAAATATTCCAAAGGATTCCACTTCCGTCATGTCTCATGTGTTTCCTTTGCCTCTCCTGACTTTATTTAACAATAATTATATACCTAATATATTTGTTAACATACATAAGGCTACCGTGAGTCTCAGATATTAAAATACATAAACGGATTCACTCACGTCGTAGGAGTGGAATATCGCTCGACACGTTTCGAATCGGTGGGTTACCTACGTGATTCATCATCAGGAGAGCCAATCAGTCGCGGTTGGCCGCCGCCAAAAAATTCTGATCAATTAGACTCTACTTTTAGTGAATTTCAATACCTATATGTATGGAGAGACTTAGACGGCTAAACAATGTGGACGCTGTACAACGTACAGTAAGCCGTTATAGTTTAGAAAACATGGAATAAGACAAAGCTTTTTAAAATGTTATTTTGTAGTTCACAGTGCCTTGGTTTATACTGTAATGCTGTGTAACTAATTTAAATAAATAAATAAATAATGTAATAAGCAATTAAGTATATATGTTTGCTTAGCTAAATAGATTTGTCCCTTTTCGCATTTTCCGCTTTAACCATAAACGGATCTCTTCATACATCATTTCCTTTCATATCCTACTATGATGGATAATGCGAACATCACTCTCATGAATCCAACTGCCTTAAGTAGTTTCTTGTAATGGATACTTATAGAAATAACCTGCCTAAAGCAACAATCGATTACATTTGCTTAACTAATTCGTCGCTTTTTTGGGACCGGAACGATATTTTCCGCTACAACCATAAGCGCATTTTCAACGCATCTCTTCATAGATCATTTCCTTTCATGTCCATTATAATATCCCGTAATGGTGTGACGACAAAGGGTTGAGACCACCGTGACGTCATTGGCGATTCAAAATGGCGGCCGGAAGTGTAGAGCACAATTGACAACATTGAACCGTCATCTCATGACAGTTGCGGGTTATTGACGCTTCGATGATTTTTGTGAGTGGACAGTGTGTGGACATTGAAAAAGTATGATGACATAATTTGTGCCATTTAAGTGATCCTGTCCATCTGTCCAACAGAAATGATTGTCTGGAATTGAAGTTTTTGTGAGCTACACAGGCATATCTGCAATTGCAAATAAATTATCGAGTTATAATAATAGTAGGTACTTATTTAATTATTTTTATTAAAGCAGTAACGTCTGCTAACGTAGCTAAACCAAATGTACTATGCCGCTTCATTGTAAACAATTAATTACCGTAAAACTACCCAACTATAGTCCAATCATCCAACTATGGTCCAAAACAAAACTCGTTTATTTTTATCAAAATCCATCTATCAGTGATTTTATACGTTTTTATTTAAGTTTGTTTAATTTTCACCTTAAAGTTGATTGTTAATTGTCATAATATTAACGAGTACCTTATTTTCTGATTAAATTGGACCATAGTTGTGTGGACTGGACTATAGTTGGGTAGTTTAACAGTATTTATTTATATATTTAAACTTTATTGCACAAAATACACAAGTAAAAGTACAAATGGCGGGCTAAATGCCATCAGGCATTCCCTACCAGTCAACCATAGGACTATAAACAGAAACAATGCAATAATTATGACACTAATAGAAAGATATAAGCACACGTAATAGATCACCAGCAAATTTAAATTTATAACTTGCTTCAATACACTAAAGTTAAAGTCTACAACATCGAAGTGTCTCTTTGCTGGAATCAGGGTAGGTTATGTTGTACCTTAAGAAAGAAAGAAAGAAAATTAATTTATTGCCGCAATTTACACAAACTTGGTATGTGCCTACTAAAACTAACAAAAAGTTATTAAAAAAAAAAATTAGTCCATGCATAGGCTAGCTTAAAACTAAAAGTGTGACAAACGGTTGGGGCGTCAGCATGATAGTGATCGTGTCGTCGGGCGACACTTCAGCGCTTTTTCAGCCCTTACAGAATTATCTCTATTAAATCGTAATAAGGATCGAGGAAAGATTAAAGTGTGAAAAATTCCTTAACGTATAGACGTTGTTTGTCCCTAAGTGTTTGTCACTAATTAGACTTTGTACTAGAAACTTAGCAATTTAATCAACTATAGCAACCTATCCAATTTAATGAGGGGTATTGTTTACACAAATGAAGTTGTTGACGCGCGCAGCTTGCAGATGATCTCATAAATAGCACAATAACAGACACTAACGACGTAGACATTCCGATTTGCATTGAAGTTCATCGCAAAACAGAATCATTAGATAAGTATTATGTTTTCTGACGGTGATTTTTATCACGTAAAGTATGTAATTTTTGAGGAAAAAACTGACATAAGGTACGTAATAGGTATTCGAAATACGGCATTTTTATAATGCTCCTAACCAAATTATCGGTTATGGCTGACAAAATTAAAAGCGTCGTAACAAAAACAGTAGATTTTTGTTCACGGACATCAAGTAGGTACGTCGGGAGACGCGAATTAGGACTTTCGGGATACGGCTGTGGACGGCGACTTTTAATCTCGAAAAACTGCAGTTCATTCTACAGCCGAATAGTTCTAATCTTTTTTATGTCAACGCCAATGCCTTCTAAAGTCACAGTAACAATTTCAGGGCGACCTCAAGACTAAATTCTCGAGTAGGGATGACGGGTGCTGTGGACGTTACGGCTATGGCCGTGCTGCCACAATTAGACAGTTTTGGATGTAACTGCATATGTAATCGATCAAACATATGGCACAATTTTTAAAACCAACTAAATATGGCAATCCTTCTGTATACGTAGAACTTTTTTGTATGAATTTTGTTTGTGCCGCAGAATGCAATATTTAAAATTTTCCTGTGTCCGTGAATGTCTTAAAAATATATCTGTTAAAAAAACCAATGTTGTAATAAATTTTCTGAGTTTTATAATGTATCATTTTCCCTCCTGAGACGATATACCTATTTCGCTACTCCAGTAATATAATTGAGTGCAAAAGAGGGATAATTAAAATATTAGGTATATGTTATTTCTTATACACCTATTTCTACTTAGGTAGTTTACTGAAGAAAAACCGTTAGGTCCGTAAGACAAAAATGCAACGAAAGGAATTTCTACGTATAGGATGATTTATGACGTCTGGGTTTTTCTGTCATTTTCATTTCTAATTGTGAGCTGAATTTTATCTTCAACCAAAACATCTCATAATCTCCACCCGCATCTAGAACTTAATCCCTCACAAACCTAACGCTAAAGTAACAAAAATAAAAATTAATCCTCGCAACGGGTCCCACGTTGCGGCGCCTAATACGGCGTGGTCATTTGCAGTCTCTTTGCATCAGCGGTCCCGTTAGCAGGTAGCCAACCCTTCCACTAGCCCCGCCCTTCCTGCGGCGGCCGCAAGGGACACCCCTCATTCGTGACCATCACTCCGAGATAGCCACATCTAATCTAAACTAACTTAATCAGTAGTCACTTGTTTTCGAACGTCGATCAGTCTGCGTCTGCAAGTAGACCGTCATTTGTTGCATCAACCAGCTCATGAGCGATTGTGATTTGTTTTCATCAACTAGTCAGCGTTTGCTCCCGATCAACGAGTATCATTTGTTCAAAATTTCTATTAAATATTAAAGCCAGTGATCATGTCGATGTCTCTGTGGACGCCGTACGCGGACGAGGCAGCGTTGGACCTGACGAAAGCGGTAGCTGTGAAGACGGAGCGAGCGTCGCCGGTACCGCCAGCCAGCCCTGTGTACCGGTACGCGACCAGCCCTGTACCGCAATACTACCAGTACCCAGTACTACCGCAACTATCGCCTACTTCTGGAAGCACCTGTTCATACGAGGAAGCATACCACAACCGAGGAACGCTGTCGCCTCCCGCTTCGCCTTCGGAGCCGAGGCTGAAAGACTCGCTGTCAGATGATCCAGAGTTCCAAGCGTTCGAGCGAGACGCACTCCGGGCCATGGCTGAGAAGAACGGAGGGTCTTTATTGGGAAACAATCCTCGGATGCGTCGGGTTGTTCGTTCCACCAACGGAAACGCCGCTGATGACTCGTACAAGAGTCAGAGACAGAGGAACAACTTCGCCGCGAAGCAGAGCAGGGATCGAAGGAAGTTAAGGGAGATCCATTTAGCCCTGAAGGCTACTTACTTGGGCAATGAGGTGGCGAGGCTAAAGGCTCAGCTGGCAGGGAAGTTCTGCGGGAGATGCCAGCGAGCCTGTGAATGCTGATGAAATTTTGTGACCAAATCTGTTCTGTGTACTCTATATCGAAAAAGTCGGGTGTTGTGTGTTCTAGGAGGTTCAATTCCTGGATTGTATGTATGAGCAATCGCTAGTTCGGTTTTGTTTATGGATAAAACCCGCGGATTTGGAGCTCTAGTATGTTCCTATATAAATTAGCTATAAAGAGTGCAATTTTAGTTTTAAAACCTACTTGTAAACTTGTAAATATGGCGAATTTTGTACTAAATAAATAATGGAATGATTAGATAGTGTAAATACGATTTTAGGTCTAGTTATTAAGATATTTTAATAATTTAATAAATATAAATTTATGTCACTGATCAATTTTGTTTTCATTTAATCTATTTAGCCCCTAGAGTAGGTAATGAATCCCATCAAAACAGAAATGTGAAAAAATGACAAGTTCATGAGCGGTATCACTAATAAAAGAATTGAGATCTTAACTGGAAACCAAGTTATTTTAAAGCTTCTTAGATCACAGCTCCTATTAAAATGATTTGCTATGTTATTTGCGACTCAATCGAGCGACTTCGCAAGTTTTTTTACAATTTATCTACTTGATTGATCAGAACAAAAGGTCACTTCGTTAATTCATTTCAATACTACCTAATACACTTGTCTGAATATTTGACTAGATTTTTAACAATGATATGCTCTTACGTTTTAAGGGTCGATTGCAAAAAAATTGTACATAGTTAAAAGCTTAGTTAAGTTACGAAAGTTAGTCATACAAAATGTATGGGTAACTTTCATCATCATCACACAAAGGAATCAATTAAGTTTTGTTTTAATTAAAGCACTTAATTACTCCTCGTAGATATGTAAAAAAAATTGCAATCGACCCGTAATCTGAATAAGATTTTAAGCTTGGTAGGTAAAGTAAAAACTTTCAATTCGCACTATTTAGGTGCAAACTTATCCCAGACAGTTATTTTATTTGATGGAGCCCTACTTGCGCGAGTCCGACTCGCACTCTTGGGCGGTTATTTTATTTTCTAAACATTTATTTTCTAAAGCCACAGAAAAATCTGCAACTTTTTCAACACACCCAGAAAACCTTTTTATTAGAGTAAAAATTGATACAGCAATCATTTATTTACGGAAAATTTCATCCCGCTAGGGATACTCATGAGTTTATATAAGTTCCTAAATGATCGCGTACTATTACTCCATATTAGGCTATGTTCATGGTTTTCTCAAAAAGTTTGAACAAAATGAAGACGTCAATTAAGGTTCAATATAATTTTCCTATTTCGTTACCAAAAGGTTTCAGTGTTTTTGCCTGTATCAATGTTACGGTTGTGTTTGATAATTATGGTTCTGTTATGCTTATACTTTTTTAATTATATATAATCTTAAATCGGAAATCACAAAGAAGATTGGTAACAAAATAGGAAAAATATATGGAACTTAAGTAGTAGTCTTAATTTTGTACAAACTTTTTAAGAAATGCTCAAATACATACAGCATTTTTCTTTTATTTTGCTAGTTATGTTAATGCATAATGCTATATGCTTCGAGACGGAGGGTCGGTAGGGTCAATATGTGCAGAAGGGTCTGCTACCCCCGACTCCACCCGCATGTGAGGGAGACCTCACCCTCGTTCGCCCTATCCGCATTTATTTATTTCCAAACATCGTATTTTAATAATAATTATAAGATTTTAACATTCTTTAGATCAGTATTTAACCTTATTTCTGTACCTACTTCAGTTTTGCAGGTATTAAATACTAGCAAGATAGATTTAGATTTATAAATCTCATACATAATTTCATACACAACCCGGTCAATACCGCTGTAAAGAATATCTAATAATACTCTTATAGTTTTCATTTTCGCCTTACTGACCCATTTGGATTGATCACCCTGTATATTGTATTCTAAATATGTAGCTGTACCTAACGGTACTTACATGCCCCGAACAAAGGTCAGGTACTAGGCCCCCGCTATGTATCCTCCCCGGTTGCGCAAGGGGCGGGGATTGCGCAAGCGCCGACCGCGGCGACCAATGAGACGGCGAGTTTTGTATGTGACCTTTGGCGGCAAAAAATGTTTACCTCTTGAGGTTATGTAGAGCGGTAGATAGCACTTTTTTGTTATTATGTGCATATTTGTGACTAATGAATTTTTAAAACAACATTGGTGATAGAAACTAACCGAAAATATTGTTTTGAGGTAAGGTTTTAAATTTGTAATGAAATTGTTTATAGTTTGGGCATTGTTTACTTTTTTTAATTGGAATTAAACTAGAAAAATGCGTAACTAATATTGATGCAGTTTTCATTTCACGAATGTTTGGCCCGATTATTATATAGATTATGATGCGGATTATACCTATTCCTAATTAGATTTATTTTTGGATTTTTATAGGGAAAAATCATGTTTTTTTTAAATATAAACTAATGGCAGGGAATAGCGGATTAACGGTCGTATGAACTTTTTCGAAATCCACGCAAACCATATCATGGATTCCAATTGCTTAGTCTACACAAAGCGCAGCGAGGGAGGCTGGTAATAATAGATAAAATTGCCTTATAAATTATTTATTGAACTACGATACTAAGTCTATGTACAAGTTAGGGCTAAACCTTGGCTTTGACGACGTGTGGCAGGTCGTACACGCCGCGCACACACTTCAGCTTCACTCCGGGACAGTCCTTCAGCCTGCCGGCAAATTGTGATTGATTAGGGACATTCCGTACTCACCAGAAGGCGCCTCTGATGAAAAAGACCCAGAAAAATATTATTGAATTATGTTTCATTATTTTATTAAGTGGAAATACCTCTCTCGCTTACTCGTTCACTGCAGTAAAAGAGCGCGATGAGAGGACGCTAAGCTATAAAGCCTTCCACATAAACAATGCAAAGATCAACACGCAAAGCTTAAAGAAAAAATTAAGAAGTCTCCTGGCGTTGGAGTGGTGGATTGGTTGAAACGTTGGACCGGTAATTCGGCAACGGCGTTGGGTGAGATTCCCGGTCACGTCCGCCAGGTAACGCATTTTAGTTTTTCTTTGTGCTTTGATCTTTGTATCAACAACGGTTCAATGTATAGGTACTTTATAAATACGTAACAAGTCTGAAACTATAAGACATACGAAGATCTGTTCTTAGGAACCATGTTATCGATTTTAATAAAAAGAAAAACTGCATTCATACATTTAAATAAAAACCTGTACTCAGCTCAGGAATCGAACCCGAATGTTTTGAAAAATAAATTAAAGAATATGAAAACAGTGTATTTTATTAATTTTAGACATCATGTTTCATAGTAAAATGAACTACTTAAGACCTATACAGCTGATATCTAAGTAGAAATAATGTTAGTTTAATTTTTCACTTCGTCCGGGTTCGATTCCCGAGCTGAGTACAGCTTTTTTTTATTTCATTTATGAATGCAGTTTTTATTTTCATCAAAATCGATGACATGGTTCCTAAGAACAGATCTTCGTATGTCTTACAGTTTCAGACTTTCCCATACAGACCGATCTAAATGGGCCACCCTGTATATGAACATGTAATATCAATTTTTTTTAATGTGAGTACACACCACATTTTTTTATATTAAACCATTCATACAAAGATCAAAACTCAAAGAAGAGGTTACGCATCTTTGTATCAATGGTTACTTTGTCAAAATAAACACTATGATTTGAGAAACTATAGCGACCAGTGCACAGCTCTAGCTTTCACTGACTGACTGACTGACTGCTGACTCACCTGCCCACCCTGACGAGCACGATGTTGTGCTCCTGCAGGTTATGTCCGATGCCGGGCACGTACGCCACCATCTCCTTGCTGTTGGAGAGTCGCACGAGCACGCACTTGCGGTTCGCAGAGTTGGGCTTCTTTGGTTTCTTTATTAGCGTCTTTAGGACGACGCCCTGGAATGTATTGTTACATTATTGAACAGCAGCGAAAAAGAAAAGTTCACTGTCACTCGGTGAAATATTTGACAGTATCGCTTTTATTTGATTGGTAAATGAGTTTCCAGAAATAATGACGTTGGTGATTTTTTTATGCTTGCGTTCTATACCGCTTCAGATATAGGTCTGTACAAGAAGAAGAAATTCACATTATAGGACTGGGCTGACTGTCTGTCACCATTCTTTAAGTTTTGTTCATGTCACTTTTTTAAGCCTTCGGTAAAGAGGATTCTCTATTTCTAAGATCATTTTCATAACTTGATGCAACAAAGTTGGTGCCATTATCACTCCCACCAAAACAGTCCCATACCTTAGCGAAGGGGTTTCCGTTAAGCGGGTTTCTGGATTTCCTGTCCTTGATGTGGGGTCCGGTGCGGTGCATCTGAGCCAGCGACGCCATGGCGCGCGAGAGCAGCGTCGGCGCGCGCGCATCAGGCAGTGGGCCGGGAAGAGCCGGTACTGAAATATTCCAAGCAATCTCTTTACTCAATAGACTTCCACAAAGAAGTAAACAGAACGAATTCAACTCATTATTGTTTAAGCGCTGAAATTATGCAGATGCTACGTAACAGTAGTATGGCGAAAAAACAATGGCGTGGTGAAAATCGAGGTCTTAGTTTTTAGGCGTCACGATCACGACTGGAGTAGCTAGTGGTAATGCAGCTGCCTACCCTGGGTTCAAATCCCAACAAGAGCTATAATGTTAGTGTGATAAATGCGAAATATTCGAATATTGGTTCCTGGGTCATGGATGTTTCTATGTATTTAAGTATATATTTATCCATGTAAGTAATTAAGTATGTATATCATCGTCTAGTATCCATATAACTAACTTACTCTAGATCGATTTGTGTTAGCGCGCCCTAATTAAATATGTTATTACTAGAGACCCGTTGCGGCGTCGAACCGCCGCTAGAATATGGAAATCCCGTAGTGTTACAGAAAATAACTACTTTATCGATAAGAAGTTTTTGGGGAACGAAGAATAAATACTGTCAAAATACACGTTAAAATGTTGTTTTAAAAACGTTAAAACATGCCAGGCTAGAGCCAGGCCTGATAGCCAAGTGCCAGCTTCATCGTGACAACTTTTTCAACTCTTTTGTAAAAATTACTTGTGCATTAATGGCATGTGATCTGCTGATCTGTTTCACAAATAAAATGCATTATATTCGATTTATGGAAAAATATAATTCATGACAATAGTCCCATAATGAATAATGGTAGAATTTTAATTTGTTGTTCATTCTTCACGACATAAATTTATGGATTTGATCGATTTCTATCAATTTCCAGAAATAGCACATGTATCGAAACGACTGATTTGGTCACTCACTACGCAGGTTTTAAAAAGGAAATGATGGAGTGCGTAACTGTTTATGTATTCATTTATAACCGTAAATACTTCAAAATATTGATAATAAAAAATGTTACATAAACTCAATTGTATGAAATAGAGAGTAAATTTTATAGATACACGATAAACACTATTATCAATGCTTGTTTTTTTTTATGAAATTCAATAGATCGTGCCAATTTTCTTAATATGGGTGCTGCCATGTCGTCATCATTTATTCAATAACAATTACACATTGTGTTTGAAATTCTTACGCTAGTTATACTTAATCAAACCCTACTTACTAATCTAAATAAATTACTGACCAACAATAACTCCACCATAAAAAAAATGTGTGAAAAAAATCCAATACCTATATAAAACAGCTAAACATGGTTGAAAAAAGGATATAAGCTATATTTTTTTCAATAAATTTAGAGCCTAATACCCGAATTCGAAATTCAAACTTTCGTGTCTTTCCTCTCATTGAAATAGTGTCTGACAGAAGAGTGAGGGAGATGCTATCCAAAGAGTATGTAAATGCTATCTATACTCTCAAGTCTGTAATATAAACCTAATTTTAAGGTTCCTTACCATAGTCGGTAAACACGGAAGCCTTATAAAATCAATTTGTTTTGTACACTGCAGAATTTGATTTTTTTTATTTTGAATGAGAATAAGAATGATCAGCCAGACGTCATTAATTCAAATATGATTTATTATTGAGCGCGTCGATTTTTTGAAATTTGCATCATACGTAGGTTATTTCTACCATCAAGTTTCGCATGTTAGGGTAACATGTTAATTATTCCACATTGCCAACTCGTTCACAATGTCAGCTCGTCTATATTCCCATCTGGGTCACAATGCCAACTTGTCCACACACCCAACACGTCCACATTGCCAACTCGTTCATACACCCAACTCATCTGCATTGCCGACTCGTCTATATTACCAATTCGTCTCCATTAGCAACTCGTCCATATTCCCAATTCGTCCACAATGCCAACTCGACCATATTGCTAACTCATCCATATTCCCAACTCGTCCACAATTCTAACGCGTCCATATCGCTTACTCGTCCACAATGCCAACTCGTCCACATTTCCAACTCGTCCATATTCCCAACTCGTCCACATTCCCAACTCGTACACAATGCCAAATCGTCCACATTGCCCACTCGTCCATACACCCAACTCATCTATATTGCCAACTCGTTAATATTACCAACTCGTTTTTATTGCCAACTCATCCATATTCCCAACTCGTCCACAATGCCAACTCATCCATATTGCTAACTCGTCCACATTTCCAAGTTGTCCATACACCCAACTCGTCTACAATACCAACTCGTCCTTATTATTAACTCGTCTTTATTGCCAATATCGTCCATATTATCAACTCATCCGTATTATCAACTCGTCTTCATTGCCAACTCGTTTATATTCCCAACTCATCCACAATGCCAACGCGTTATTACTTGCTCGTCCACAATGCCAACTCGTCCAGAAATACAACTCGTCCACATTTCCAACTCGTCCATATTCCCAACTCGTCCATAATGCCTAGTCGTCTACATTACCAACTCGTCCATACACCAAACTCATCTACATTGCCAACTCGTCTTCATTTCCAACTCATCAACGATGCCAACTCGTCCATATTGCTAAATCGCCCACAAATACAACTCGTCCACATTTCCAACTTGTCCATATGCCCAACTCGTCTACAATTCCAAGTCGTCCACATTGCCAACTCATCCACATTTCCAACTCGTCCATATTCCCAACTCGACGATACACCCAACTCGTCTAAAATACCAACTTGTCCTTATTATCAGCTCGTCTTTATTGCCAAATCTTCCATATCACCAACTCGTCCGTATTACCAAGTCGTCTTCATTGCCAACTCGTCCATATTCTCAACTCGTCCACATTGCCCACTCGTCCGTATTCCCAACTTGTTCATTTTGCCAACTCATCCACATTCCCAACTCGTCCATATTCCCAACACGTCTATATTGACAACTCGTCCAATTAACAACTCGCCCATATTAAGAACTCGTCCATATTCCCAACTCGTCTATATTACCAACTTGTCAATTTTACCAACTCATCCACATTCCGAACTCGTCCATATTCCCAACTCGTCCACATTTCCAACTCGTCCATTTTACCAACTCATCCATATTACCAATGTATGTAGATATTTCCAACTTAGCTACATTGTCAAGTCGTCCATATTCTCAACTCGACCACATTTCCCATCCCGTCGACATGCAAGCGGAAGGACTAAGTTTTTTCTTGTAAAATACCATTTAATTTACCATAACTTCCAAGGAAAATGGCATGACATTTTCCTTGGAATTATTTTTTAATGGACTTATATAATCATATTTATAATAATCTATCATAAATTTACTTGTTTGAATGACGTTTAAATTACTTTTACTAAATTTTTTCTGCTTTGATTTATTGGAGCGAAGCGAGCGAAGCTCCCATGGATCGACTCGAATGGACTTTGTAACAATGCGCAGATCTCCGCGAGTTCTCAACCGATTTTAGAAATTTTTGTTTTAAAATGCACAAATTAAATTTCGCTAGGTCGTGACGAAGAGAAAATTTCGAAAAAAAAAAAAAAAAAAACCGCTCCAATCTATGGTGCAAGCTTAGCCGGTGGCTGACTCTGCATCGACCTAGTTGTAAAACTCGCCTATAAAAATAATTTATTCTTGAATGACGGTCAGTTTTTCTAGTCTTTCGAGCACCAGTCCAACTCGCACTTAACCGGTTTTTTTCTCCACATTTTTAACAGGTATGTGAAAAAAGTTTCCATATCAACATTTTAAAAAGAAAAACAACCTGGCAATTTAGAGCATTGACATAATAGCCCCCAATAAAAAAGACATTAAAAGTTGTCAGAATATGGTTACTGTCATTCATTGTCAACAAACTGTAAAATTATTTTTGCATATTCGTACATGTTTTAAGTGTTGCGGATATTATGTTGCCGACTCAAAAATTATATTTCATCATGCTGAACAACTTACTACAGGTTGGTGAGCAAATCATGCTTTTTATTATTTGGTCATCTTATGTCAAAATAGGGATCACAGGTCACGTGGTCAAAGTCACGTGGTTAGCGCACAGTAGTTTTTTCAAATCCATTTTTCAGTACCTTTCCAGGAAAAAAATAAAATTCCAAGAGTTTTATGCACCTCTCCAGCATGAGACGAATCTAATGACATATCATTTATCAAAATCGGACCATAACTGTAGATCTGATGGGATGTACAAAAATCGGCCTCGCGTAATATATATATAGATAGATATATTTTCTCTAAGAGCAATTTCTAAGAGAAAGCTAAAATGCCCATCTTGCACTGTGAGAATTGTGTTCTATAGAGGTCTCGGCACCGCTGCTACCTATGGTAGTAGGTACATAAATAATTTCATTACTTTTAGTTTTCATAATTAATGATCCATGTTCGTTCCAAAGTAACGGACGTAAAAAATCGTAACAAAACGAGATTTTAGAAATTTTGCACCAGCCATTGTGTTTATGTTTTACGAGTAGGTATATATACGAAGTTAATGGAGTTAGAAACGCTACTCCACCAAGTAAATCGAACTCGACTACCAGCTCCCCTCGGCGCGCAATATTCATTTAATGCACTTAGCTATTTAATGCATCAGCGTTCGCTGTGCAGCGCTAGATCTACAGAAACACGAACTAGCGCGAGCAATCCATCACGAGACGTCAAACTAGAGATAGGGAAAACCGAAAAATACTTGAATCGCTGCGACTGGCGTTCCAGTTCCGAAAAAACACTGTGACGGCGTTTTTTTGTAATTTTTTATCTCAACAAATGATAGTGTCACATGCTGGTAGTAGTCCTGTTAAGTGTTCTCTCCTTACCCGTTCAAAAATACTGATTGTTTTAGACATTTTTGTCTATGATCAAACATGTTTTTTAACATAATTAATGTTACTACCTACTTAGGCCATAGCGATTTATTGGTACATTTGTATTTGAAACCTACAGTTTGAATTTTTCATTGATAATTTTTGTTTCAAAAACAGAAAACTGGTTTTTTCAACTTATTTTTGACTGCACGCAATATAAGCATGAAACAGCTATGTTACTATCTAGAACTCAGGGAAAAATATTTTCCAATTCAAAACGTTTTGATCAATATATTTGTCATAATATGAAAAAAAAAATTAAAAGGCATAAGGCCTCTTGAACTTTTGAGTTTCTTATAGATTGTTATTCCAGTTCGATCACAGTTCTATAGTGTGTTCTTCCTGAATTGTGGTAAGAACATGGTAATAATCATGAGACCAGAAAGGTGTTATGTTAAACTGCGCGATTTAAACGACCGGAGGTTCGTCCTCCTGCGGCGTGAGAAGTAGCAGTGATACTTTTTGAGGACAGACCACTGTGATTTTTCAAACGATGCTATTTACTATCTCCCACCCCTAGCCCGCGATTTGGGCCTCTCGTGATAAATCGTGGTTAATGGCAGTCTAGACAAGAGATTGAGTTAGATACTAAGTTTTGCAATTTTCCAACTTGTAGGTATTTTCTCATGATTATGACAGATTTTCTTATGATGCCTTTGCGCGATAGTTAAACGAAGTTATAAGCTAGAATGTTAGTAACAATCACTACTCAAGAATCTTTGTAATATCGAATTTGGTATTTGGGAACGAGCGTTAAGGATGAGATCCTCTGTCTTTTTATATGGTGTATGGAAAAATGGTTGGTTATGTTATGAGTGTAACAAATATTATGCATTTTTAGTGGTGGAGATATGGGGGTTGAAATGGTCGCGAGGTCTAAAGCTCCACTTTTATCAGTACCTTTTACTCAATACTTTATATTCAAGATCACCAAAATTATTAGATGACAAGAACCATAAATCTGCTACTACCGTTATTTCCAGATAAGCCCGGCAGGTGCCAACAGCACATTTCAAGCGAGGATTATCCCCAAATAAAGACACAGTATGAGGCTTTAGATGCTATCTCGAAAAGAACAACCCGAACACAATTTCAACCCTGTTTGTATCGCTACAGGGGTGATATAATGCGACTTTATCGATTGCTTCAATAAGCAAAAGGGCTATGAATACAGTTATTCGGTAATGTAGTGTCGGGGCGTCGCCGCAGCGCCCTCGTTGTGTCAATTGTGCGTCGATCGATTCGATGCGCCGGCGCAGCCTCCATGTAGCGGGACGTGATTGACGTGTTCATTGCGTGGCTGATGTGGTCTGGGGTATATACGAACTGTTAGGTGGCTTTGTGACAGATGTCAAAGCCCGTATAACACTGTGAAGGTTTTATAATTTATTTGTCGCATTATTGCTCATTTTCGGGCTTCCCGTAGCAGGAAACTTAAATAACATGATTTGCCTGTACAATTGTTTATTTGCAAGAATACGGCCAAGAATAAATAAAGCTGAGTAGAAATTGTATAATATAAACCTGTATCCGTTATTTTTGCTCTCGAAACAACCCCGTGCCCCCCCGTTGGTTTTCAAATAGTTTGTACGAAGAAAGGAAATTAAATATTAACTCGAAAATTTTACGAAGGTTCTGATAAATTACACAACAATTAATTGCTCAAGCGACAAAAACGCTACTGAACTCTAGAAAAGGCTCATGATGAATGGCTGAACAGAGACACCAAGTTAAACATAAAGCCGTAGACGAACATACATACCTACAGATGCTAAACTTATAGGTAATACTAATACTTTGTTGCGCGGTCGTTGTCCACGTCGTCATAAATAGAGATTGGCGACATCAGTATGGTTCACAATGTTGTCTAATTTTATTAAGAATAATACGATTTCTGAAGGTAAATCACTCATTTCAAAAATTAATATTAACTACGAGAGAAAATAATCGAAATACACCTACAAAACACCAAAAGTAAAAATACTTTACTAGATATTGATGGACAATGATAGAGTCAGTCTGAACGGCTGAAGATAGGAACATGAAATTTCAAACAGTATAGAAACCGTATAGAGGTGTACTTAGCAGGGATTATTTGCTAATAAATGTATAGAAGTCGTTTGAAATACTCCGTTTTGAAATTATATGGCTAAAATAGACAAGGCACATGCATTCGACTACAATACAAAGACGCACGTCAAAATTAACAAGAAACCATTTCAGAAATTAAAAATAAATATCCATACTGGACAAAATGTTCCCAGAAATCCAAACCACATGTTATGATCTATTATACAGTTCCAGAAGTTAAGTCTGTTTGCGCAGCGCTGGAACAACAAAACATGCTCCTTAGGGAACGGTTGTCGCGTTGTGTCACGTTTCGGCCTGTCCAGAACGTCGAGTGGAAGAAGGTCCAATGATGTATGGGAATGGTGGGTTCTTAGTGTGGTTCTCGTCTGGAGGCTGTGTTGTTGTGGGATAATCGTTGACCAACGCTTGCATCTGTTCGCGCAAGCAAATATTAACAATATTTTGTGGTGGAAGTGATAGGATACGAGCGGGTAGTGTTATATGATTTTTATCAAATTCAAATTCTAAGCATGGTTCAGGTAAGTGGCCCTGGCACATAGATAAACATGCATACTTTTAAGAAAAACACCATTGAGTAAATTAAGTAGGTATAAGGAAATTGACGAAGACCAAGTAACTTTTTCAACACATTCGAAAAATTCAGTGGTTTTTAATACAATGTGTGATATATGTACTAAGCAAGTCTACTGCAGAAACAAAGCTCTTAAATAAAGAGGCAAAATAAACTTGGTTGCTTGAAAGCAGATTATATTCGGTACGATTGGTATTCCCTTTTCCCTTCCCGCACGCAAAATAGGCGCATTGTGAGACGTCGAATTGCGGGAACCCAGCCCGCGATAACTCATAACCTAATCCCTTTATAATAACGGTTTACGCTACATCCCGTAGCGTAATCGCCATCGCTCACATCCCGCACCAAGCACCCCGTCCAGAGAGTACCTGCTCTTTTTGCGGATTATAATCCGCTAATAGTGGGCATTGTCCGCCGTCCCCGTCCCGGGCTGCCCGTGACTCCGTCAAAAACCACAATGGGCAAGAGTTGAGCCACTAGTCGTTCCAGGAACCGTAAATCATATTTACTCATATTTGTATCCTTCGTTTCAATTTTAAACTTAGTAACTATAGAGAAAAGTTCATTTTACAGCCGTGAGATGAAGGTTTGACATGCGCTTGCGACAGTTAAATCAGCGCACGCTTCCGCTTGTATCTTATACCTTAAGTGTTTTATATAAAGTTGGGTTTCCAATGATTTTTGTAAGTAGTTGCAATTGTAATTGTGTAACTTTATCAGTAAACTGATTTGCTGATAATTTTGACGCTTTATGTCGATTGTGATTACAATGCGCGGGATAACAGGAATTTGAGGTAATCCTAGAGCATGTTACGTAGTGATGTTTGTGCTTCATTCAAAACTTGTTTTCTTGGAAGCGAAGATTATATTTGGTTACGTTTATAATTGGAAGATGTGAAGGCGTGAAGTGTTATGGAACTGACCATGGAATAAAGGAAAAGTGTAGACTTATATTCAGGGATTGTATTGCATGGATTGAAAGAGTTGATATTACCGAGAAAATATCTCGATCTCGGAGACCGTATTTGAGAGATGACATTGGCCAGAGAAGTTTTTATGAACATCTTTATGATAGTGTATTTTTGGAATATCTGACATCGACAAAGTGTAAACAAAACTTAGATCGATGTAAGCAAGTTGAATAAAATTATTATGTTTATGTATGATATCGTGATTACGATCAAATTAGACCTAGGTAAGATATTACTTGGTGTTGGTGGCGATCCGTTTCCGAGACTAAGTATATAATATAAGTCCTGGGAGGAAACTCTCTTAAATTCTTGAGTCCAAGTTTAGCTCAATTTACTATTCCCCTAAAAATAGCTTGTCTCGATTTATATCCAGGGCCTATATCTTTTTTACACCCAACATAGCAATCCTACTAATATTATAAAATGTGAACCATTGTAGTGTTTTGTTTCCTGCGTTTGTTGCTTGAGAATAACGTGTACTCGCCTACAGGTCGCATTTCTCAAGGGATTCTTGTAAAATTTTGTGAGCATTCGTCGTTGTTCGTCGTTCGGCATTTATATTGATATTTTTCGTAAATCCAGTTATTACGTCTTTTTCTTCAAAATGGCGTGGACATAGAGGTTGAGAACGTAAAAAGCCATATTTCAGCCTTTTCAAAAAAATACGCGTTTGTTCTTACATAAACGCAGTCTGATATCTGAGTCTGGCCTAAGCATAGCACAGTTGCCTGCACAATAATAAATCTTGCATCCTTTTATCTCTTTCCCTAATCGATCTTAATAGTAGGATGTGACCACGCATGGTCGCCGCTCCGGAAGAAAGTCGGAAAGTCCCACTTTCTTCCCTTGGATGGGAAAGTTTGGTCCAGGGAGGTCTCACGCACACAATGGGCGACAACGTGTGACCGTTTAATGCCAAATGTATGGGTTTTGATCTTTTTGTGCTCGGGTTTGGGGGCGGGCGCACTCGACGGTGTTTATGTGGAGGTTATAAGTAGTTTGCACATGTGTAACGTAAGTGAATGATATCTTCACAACGAGGTTTGATGATGTTTGGGTAACTAAATAAATCGATTAGGTATATAATTCGAATAAAAATACAATTACTTTGCAATTTCAAGTTTGCGTGTTATATACCTACCTATGCTTTCAGTTACCTATCTGAGACACATTAATGTTTGTTTTCCACCTCTAACGTTTCGCCAAATTTTGATTTGACCAAAAGCCATATATTTCCAAAACTGTTAATCTTTCAGAATAATTATTAAACAAACCTGACCTAATGGGTTATTTAAAACGATGTTTTTAAAATCTTGAAAATATTTTGGGGTTCGAGAAAAACTACTTTCGGACAAATGAAAATTTGGCGAAACGTTACGACGGGAACTAAAGAGGTTTGACGCCGATAAACGCTCTTGTGAAATTTCGGCCTATTTGCAGAATAAAGTTCATTATTTTATTTTTGGGTAAGTGATAGATAATAAAATAATAAAGCGACGGGAAGGAGAGTTCTTTTACCGCGCATATAGATCCAACACCTCTGGAATTTAGTCCTCTAATTTTGTTCGTATGTCAATGTTAAATAAAACTACCGCAAGCTCTTAAGTTATTGTTACCTAGAATATGATTTAAATAAAACAATTTAATCGGATTATATCGCGTACATTAATGATTTTAACTCATATTTATAAAATGGGTAGTATGCACAGATTTTTCTTAGTAAACCTTTGACAACGGTAATAACTGGAAAGCTACCGAAACGCCAGGGAGGCTCAAATAATAAATATATGCGATATAATCCGTTTAAATTGTTTTATTTAGATGTTCACAGTCGCGGAAACCGAAGAAAAAATTATGATTAAGTACCTACCTATTACAATTTTTTCATAATACAAACTCACGAACGGACTAACGTTTCTAAGAAATCTCAACATGTTAATACCAAAGTTATTATTACATTTGGAAGCAATTTATTTTTGACATTTCAGTCATGTTATCGCCACATCTTTCGTTGTCCATTTGGAAAGGATTGTCACATTGTGCACAAAGCGCATTGACCACATTGTCCAACCGCGGCCATTCACTGGTTTTGTGTTGCGTGACTTGTGGTTTCTATTCTGCCACATTCTATAGTTTGTGTTAGTTGTGGATGCCCAGTTGCTGGTCCGTCGGGCGTCTACGGCGCGGTGTAGGTTGCACGCATTTGAGCGTTTTCGCACATTGTTGTTTTGCATTTGGGGAAAATTTAGGTTATTCACTCAGAATCCTGAGCCTTGACTGTCGTAGGAAAAAAAGTGTCTCGATTCTTCAGATTCCACTTACGCTACTTTTTAGGCACATTTTGTTTGGAAGTGATAGAAGAAAAATTTTATGAAAACATTAGGATACTTTCTTCTCCTACTAGAATCAATAGGGTTTTTTTATTTCTTGAAATTTTAGTAAAAATAGCTTAGTAAGTACATGGTTTTTCTGTGCATGAAAATAAACATAATTCCCCGATTTGTCCCACAAATTTTGTATGAAAACTTTAATTCAGTAGGTAAAGAAATTTTCATATCTATTTTGTGTCTCCGTGGAAGTTTAAAAAAGTTTGGGATAAATGAAGTTTTTCATAGAATGAAGAATAAACACTTTGTACTTATGTATTTACAAAGTTTCACTAATATAGGCTATCCATCTATGTATCCTTCTCCATACATTTTCAACCCCCATATCTCCGTTATTCAAAAAAAAAACGACAAACTGAATCGACAAAAATAATCTATTTAATTAACGAACCCCACATTTTTTTAAGAGAATCGGTTGAGAAATGCAACTTAAAGGCAAACATCCGGAAAACTGTACATCCAGACATATGAAAGCAATTTTAACTTCGCTGAAAAGAAAACGCTTCGCTCGCTCCGTCAATAAAGTTACGTGGAGCTTACCGGCGACTAACTGTACTGCAGTATAAACAGAATAAACATTTCGCATTCCACCAGATCAGATAACACAGACACCGCCACCCGGAGGTCCGCGGCTTTTGTTTCCGAAACCGTTATTCGCCAATTCCCAAAACTACATTAATGAAGGCTCACAAATATTGACAACGCAGGCGGATTACCGCTCTCGTTTCAGACCGCGACTACTTCCAAAATATGTAGACATTTTGGAGCTTATATTTGGGGAGTATGGTTCAATATGCCATAGGTATTTACTGTGCCAACTACAGTACAATCAAACCTTGTACTGTCAGAGTTTAGGTTGAAATTTGAATGCAATGTGTAAATTGTTTGACATGGGTCTAATCCTGTCCACGCGGAAGGGTTGTAATGACAGGCGTGTGACAATGCCCTTATATTGACCAGAAGAATAGTCACACGGAAATAACCCTAAATGTATTAGACATAGAATTAGCTTTGGGTTGATAAGGGTTGGGGAAGCCTGTGGCGGAAACCAAGGTATAGTGGATCTTAACAGTAGATGATAGGGTTAGGTTTACATAGTTGCTTGTGAGCAGCTGTCGGTTGCAGATGTGGCTGATGGGCAGTTAGAGCGATTGCAGTAAGTATGTATTGCATTTTAAATAACAAGCTTTTAATATCTGTAAATAATAATAAGTCATTGCTGAAACTTTCAAAACCAGCCAAAACTAGTAAAGGTCTATAAGATGGTTGACTGATATCCTTGATTTATAGCTATCTTGGTCAAAATCACAATGAACCTACTTACATTAAAATTATTGTTTTTTTAGGAGCTATGATTCCACAGGTCAGACATATTTTTTTTTATAATTTGTTTTGTTATAATTTGCTAATGAACCTCGACATTTATTATTTTAATTTTGTAATAATTATTTATTCGTATTTTTTTATCTAATGACTATAATTTTCTTTTTAGTTTTCTTGTTTTTTGATGTTTTAATTGATATTTTGTGTTAATGCCTATTTAGCTTATCTATCGCATGTAGGCTGCCTGTAATGATAGATTTCAGTTATTGAATATAGAAAAAAACAAATAAATAATACAAGTAGATACACAGATAAAGATATAATATACAATGTTAAACTATATATAAATAAATAATAAATAAATAAATATAATGTATAATAACATAATGATTATAGGTTCCGTTTGTTATATAAATGGTTGTCTATATAAAATGTAGGTATATTATAAACAGTGTTGTTTTTCATATTAAATCCGAAGAAACAAGATTTAATGAAATGCTGATATTGTTGAATTTAATGATATATGTGTATCTGTTCTGTAGTTGATGCATTATTTAGTTACAAAGATCAAACCACACAAGTGACTAGTTGATAAATGATCAATAGGCAATAAAAGCTTGTCACTAACATGAAATTTTTAGCAGAAACAGAATTACAATATGTATTGTATGTATTATGAGTATTTAAATTATATGTAATTATGTTGTTTAGATAGCAACGCCTACAATTTTTCTCCTTCACCCTAAGGTTGACTGGTAGAGAATGCCCCATGGCATTAAGTCCGCCTTTTGTATGTTAAGTGTTTCCTTTGTGCAATAAAGTTTAAGTAAATAAAATAAATATCTGTAGCAGACAGGATTATTGATACCCCACTAAGTAAATTATATAAATTGAGTCAATCCTAATTACTTATAATTAATATTACCTACTATACATGATGATTTTTTATCGGTGATCAGGTACCAACTTTTCTAACTCAGTAATTGATGGTGGTCACGTTGAAGTCGTAATTACATGAAAACAAACTTTTATTTTTCTACGATAATTTTTATTTTGAAACCAATTTTGTCTTAAATTCCTTGTCACCGAACTAATCTGTATCGGTGTGATTACAAACTCTTTAATAATTTAATGGGAATGACAATTTATGAGTAATAACTGGTCATTGTCAGTGTCAATACATAAACACAGTCATAGAAAATTTCGTAATATTTCCTGCCTAAGCGATTACACTTGATGTAGGTAGCATACTTCAATAATTTATGTAGGATGACCATGTATCTAGTGGTTATTAGTTTTAATTATGTTTTAACTTTTAATTAATTTAACAGTGAGGTAATTGCGCGGGGCCTCGCGTATTAAGTTTAATTTTAGCTAAATATTAATATTTTTCTACTCCTGATCACCGATTAAAAATCATCGTGTATAAAATGTTACTGTAACCAACAATCAACGGGTAGTTAGAGGTAGTCACAAAACTGCTTTCATACATACATAATTTGTATGGGGTCATGACATGACACAAATATGGTTAGTTACAAATTGCCACAGCAAAGGCGTTAATGTCAATTTTAGATTGTTTTGATAACAAACTGGGAAGTTCCGTACGTTTTTACGAAATATCTGAGTTTAATAGTTTTTTTATCTATTGACAATAACCAACCCCTTTAAGGTATCATTATATATTTGAATGAGAAAAAGAGCCAGTACATTCATACTAATACTGAGTTATTAAAATGGATAATGGTTAATCACTAGCTGTAGCAATCTTAATGCACTTTTTTTTAAAGTTTTTTTTTTAATGTTGAATTCACTTCTAGGTGTAGTAAAGTAGAGAAACAATCAATATTTACCTGTAATTCCTGAATATTGTGTCCTAATTCCGGTGGAAATGAGGGATAACCCTCTTCGTATAAGATTCATCTAAAACAATAAATTGTCATATTGAAACAATTTTATCACTAGTTCAGTAACTGGGAATAGCAAAGAGATTCTGTTATACTTACTTTTTAATACAGATATAACAGTAAAAAATCTAATTTGTAGAAAATTTATGAATATTATTGAAATTATAACCTCACTTATAACATCTGACAGTCATGACAGTGAGTGACAGTTGTTTGCGGGGTTGCCAGTGTGATGAAAAGCAGCTCCACAAAGTTTTTCAACATAATTTGCTATTCAGTAATAGATGGCGCTTTAATCAAAGACCCAGTTTCAGGTTGTTCCACTGGTCAATAGATGGCGTAGTAGAGGATTAATTCTTTTTTTAAATATTTCTGAGGAACAGTTTTAAGCCAATGGTATTGTATTTAAATGTATTTACAATGATTGTTTGTCAGTAAACAATACATAATATGAGGCAAAAGGAAATAATATATCTGAGTCAGTTTATTTTCGCTGAGCGGCCTTAAGCAAAATTCTCATACAGTTGGGATTAAATAAAACTTCCGTCGTAATCTCTTTCAAGTTTTATTAGAACGCTTTACACTTTAACATTTATATTGAAATTTTTACATAATCCCCAAAAAGGTCACAAACTTGAAAAATGTCAAGCTTGTCCTTATTGCAACATTTATTTTTATTTCAGAGAATGCTTATTTCACTACCTTAGCTTAGGTATGTTCCTTACTGTTTTGAAAACTAGTAGCTAATTAGTACATAGGTACTATAATTAGCCTCTAAATCACGATTGAGGACAAGTTCTTTGAATACCTACTTATATGATTTTTATTTTTATTAACGACTAAGCAAATGTTTCTTGATACTTTATAACACATTATTATAACAAAACGGATTAAGTCCCGTATAACAAAACGGGACTTAATCGCTTTCATAAATTGTTTATTTACCTCGACGTTTCGTAAGTGATGTTACGTTCACGATCTCGAAGTAATTAAGTATCGTTACAATCCTGCTTTAGAAATGACGTTCACGAGAAAGGATCTTAAGATTACGAAGCTCAATCCAGCAGTGGTTTGGTCCTGATTCTAGCAAAAGTTCGGCTATGGCGGACTTATTCACCTGACGGTCCATAACAGCCGCGATATGTTCCTTGACTCTTTCAGCTATAGTCCACTGCGTTTGTTCAATATTATAACTCCCGCCGCTGCAATTTATCTTACACGATTGGAAGGGAAATAGCTGTCACTTTACTGAATATTAAATGTTTCGCAATACATTGCTTCTTTGAATAAACTTTATTTTACAGATTTATGAAACATGTAATGTCTCATTTTGTTTTTAATGTGGGTACACCACAATTTTTTAAGGTGTAAAAACCTTTCAAATAAACAATGCAAAGATCGACACACAAAGCATAAGGAAAAATTCGTCAGGTCTACGTGGAGCGAGGGTAGCGAAGTGGCTAACGCGCTGGACCGGTAATCCAGAGGTGCCGGGTTCGATTCCCGGTCCCTTCCACCAGGTAGCTCCTTTTTCAATTTTTCTTTAAGCTTTGATCTTTGTATTCATAGTTTATTTTACAGGTTTACATTATAAATGAGTTATTTTTAAAAGTTGTTTAATAAATGTATGTATGTATGTATGTAAACACTTTATTGCACATAAAACAATATTGACAAAAACTCAAAACAATACATGTGTACAAGGGCGAACTTATCCCTGTAAGGGATTTCTTCCAGTTAACCTTTGAGCAAATGAGACAGAAAACTAGACATTGAAGTGATAGACAAACGAACAAACTAAAACGTAAATCGTAAACTAAAATGTAAATGTTGTTCAGTTTGAGGGGTAGAATCTATGTTTTAATTTATTGCTCCTATTTTACAGGACCCACATGGTATATATATATTGTCAAGAATTATCGTTCGCTTGCCAAAATAATTAAACAGACCTGTTGGTACCTACTCGAGTGTACCTACCTGTTTGATCAATGGATTTGGAGGTGAAACTTGAGCTCCGAAGTTGTGTGTCGAGCCGCCCGCCGCTCGGCTGCCGCTGACGGGTGAGATTTCCTGAGCCGGGATTTTCATTGAACATTTTAACTTTATTCTGACAAAATAAGGAACGCAAAGCCCACCTTTGTGTTGTTTTAAGGAATATACTTTTCGAAATCACCGAATCGGCTAATGGAATTATTTATGGCATTTTGTTTCTGAATTTGTTTAATATTTAATGCATTCACTTATTTTGAACATCTTTTCTCGGCTTGTAGAAAATGTAAAAAGGGAGGATTTATTAATTGGTGTCATTGGTGGACACTGAGTGCCCGATGCCTTTGAGACTCATCTCGCTTTTAACTTCTAAGCAAAGGAATAATTATATAGGTATACTTGCTTATAAAACTCACTGCAATTTTAATCTGAGATGCTTTTATAAAGTAACTGTGCTGCGAGGCCAGCATATCTTACTAGCTCCCAACATGGCTTTCTACCTAAGAGATCAGTAGCCACTAATCTAGTCGAGCTGGTGGATATCATCTCGAGAGAGTTGGACGCACGAAACCAGGTGGATGTGGTCTATCTCGACTTCCAAAAGGCTTTTGATCGAGTTGACAACGACATCTTGCTGGAAAAGCTGAGCATGATTGGTTTTGGTCCCCGGCTCTTACGGTTGTTTGCTAGCTACCTCGGGGATAGAAAACAGTTCGTGAGGTATGGCCCCTACCAGTCACAGCCGTATCAGACTCGTTCTGGGGTAAGTCAAGGTTCAAATTTAGGGCCATTCCTTTTTTTTTAATCTGAGATACTTTTATAAAGTAACTGTGCTGCGAGGCCAGCATATCTTACTAGCTCCCAACATGGCTTTCTACCTAAGAGATCAGTAGCCACTAATCTAGTCGAGCTGGTGGATATCATCTCGAGAGAGTTGGACGCACGAAACCAGGTGGATGTGGTCTATCTCGACTTCCAAAAGGCTTTTGATCGAGTTGACAACGACATCTTGCTGGAAAAGCTGAGCATGATTGGTTTTGGTCCCCGGCTCTTACGGTTGTTTGCTAGCTACCTCGGGGATAGAAAACAGTTCGTGAGGTATGGCCCCTACCAGTCACAGCCGTATCAGACTCGTTCTGGGGTAAGTCAAGGTTCAAATTTAGGGCCATTCCTTTTTTTGATACTCATAAATGACCTCCCTGAGGTGGTTAGCAGCGCCACAATACTGCTATTTGCTGATGACGTAAGGTTGGTCATGCCCGTTAAATCCATCCGGGACTGTCATGCCTTGCATATGGACATAGATGCGGTCAGCAAGTGGAGCATCACGAACAAACTCTTGTTTAACAAGGACAAGTGTGAGATAATGTCGTTCGCGCGCTCCGCGGCGCCCCTCAATTACGAATATATCATGGCAGGAGCGGCGATAGCACGGGTGAGCGAGGTGCGCGATCTAGGGGTTACCTTCGACACGTGTCTCACTTTTCGTCCTCATATACGCCTTATTACTAAGTCTGCGTATCAGAGATTAGGGTTCGTGTTACGTAACGCCGCACCACTGACCGCGACGGCGACGCGTACATTGTATATTTCTCTGGTGCGTAGCATTTTAGAAACGAATGCAGTGGTCTGGGCTCCACATGAGGCCAAATATTGTCTCATGCTGGAACAAGTCCAAAAAAGATTTCTTAGAGATCTGTACAAAAAACTGTATAAGTACTATCCCTACCTATATCCGACGCGGTACCTATTAGGATATTTAGGTTTCGAATCCTTAGAGATGCGTAGATCTATAAGCTTGCTCTTTTTTATATTGAGCATTTTAAGGAATAAGATCGACAGTGTAAGTCTTCTGGAGAAGGTACTTAAGCTAAAAGTGCCCGACGACTACCGCAACAGGCGGCGGGTAGTGCCACTTCTAGCAGTAGCTCCCTCACGTACAAACCTGTACCACCACTCGCCCATCCCCCGCGCGACCGCTCTGCTCAACTCGGTACTCGCAGCGTCACCGCAGTGCGATGTGTTTGTGACAGCGATAGCGCGACTGATGATCGAATGGAAGAGAGTGATAGAAAGACGTTAGCATGGATTTCTGTTTGTGTTAGTTTTAAATATTAGTGTTAGCCTAGATTAAGAATCGATGTAACGCAATGGAGAAATCTGTAATGTTACTCATTTAATGGTTCTAAATAAATAAAATAAATAAATATCTTGACGCGACTTCGCTTGTCGCACGACTTAGCGTCTCCTGTCTTGCTCGCAGAGTATTGTGAGGAAAGTGACAGGTAGTATTTGTCGCGCGACATAAAATAATCAATCGGGCGCTATATAATTAATTGGAGCGGAGCGAGCGAAGCGAGCGAAGCTCCCATGGATGGACTCGAATGGACTTTGTAACAATGCGCAGATCTCAGCGAGTTCTCAACCGATTTTAGTAATTTTTGTTTTAAAATGCACAAATTAAATTTCGCTAGGTCGAATAAAAAAAAAACTCCGCTCCAATCTATGGTGCAAGCTTAGCCGGTGGCTGACTCTGCATCGACCTAGTATTACTCGTCTAAATTAATTAACTTCATGTTTCACTCGTGTATTTCCCGTAGTCTTTAGGCATTTCCATTTGACGGAATCTGTTATCTTCTTTGATGTATTTTTGTTCATTCGTTGTTTCTTTGCTTGCAATGCCTTTAGTCCTCGTCGGTATAAGCAAGTTACACACGAACAGGCGCAGTAGGTATAAAAAACCGCATGGTGTGTTTCAAACGACCAGCCTTGGAGGTATTTTCCTTTAACTACTGTATTAGGTACTTACTGAACTAGCTCAGGTTAGTATCCACTTAAATAGAAATAAGTGAACGGGCTACATTGCTTGTAGAACCCATGTCCGTTGGGGAAGAAAGGTTCTTGACTGGCGAGTTGGCGACCACATACCTGACGCGAGAGCGCTTTTCTATGTGGATCAATGATGGTAAAGATTGCAAAATTGCGTTTGTAACGGCAACGCACAACTGCTCATTCAAATAAATAAATAGATAGTGACCTTCTTCTTCTCTTGACTTATGACTTGTATAAATAATTGACTGCAGCTTCACTATTTATTATTTCATTTTAGCCAAAGACTCCCGTTCCCGTAAATTAATATAAAAAGCGAGGCACTAACTCAATTAGCGCAAGATTTACAGACTAATTTGCAAGAGAACATAATTTACAATTTAACTGTCTTAATAATTCGAAGCATTTTCTAAATTATGAAACGGTAATGGACGGTCACGTGGGAATTAAAAACTCAGGTTTTGCTCGTTTTACCTATTTTTACTATCTTCAAATATATAGGGAATATATATAAAGTTTTATAAAAATAAATAAAAAAGGCCACCCCATGCTAGAGTTGTAACTTTTATTAAGAAAAGGCATTTGTCAATTGTAGTATTGGCGACTAGTCACTTTAAATAATCAGCAGTAACATAATGGTTTAGGTACTGCAACAAAATAGTATATTATGCATTACTTTTTATACGAGCAAAACACAGAAAAACATTTTTTCTCAACAATTTTTTTCTTTAATCGTCATTCCCCAAATCCCCACTATGATTTTTTATTTTTGATGTAACCTTTTTCGTTCAACTAAAACTAACCTATTAAAAAAAACATGATCGCGATGGTCATGGCGGGTGCCTCGTGATTGGTTAATTTTTTTGACAAGTAATTTCAACCAATCAGTGATCAATAGTGTGCTTTTTTTTGGCTTATTATTTTCGCGGCGACAGAAAAATTCAAGAGCAGCAAACTATTTGCAACTAAAATAATAACTTGTCAGCGATTAAATATTTTGGCAATCATTTATATTAAATGAGCTTTAAACTAAGGATATTTTAAAATTCAAATAATGGCAGCTACTTTAAGGTAGCAAAAATAATAAACAAGATTACTGAGCGCGCTACTGACCAGCACGCGGCGCAGGCGGGCGAACGTCACGAGACTCGCGCGTTTGTTGTTGTTTGCTGTTGCTGAAAGGTGATTGATTCACCTCAACCTACTTATTCTCAAACTTTAAATAAACTCACCGTTCAGAGCAGATCCGACTCGGCCGGGTTAGGTTAGGTTAGTTTTTTTTTATATCCCTAAAAAACGCTCCTTTTGTTGTAAACTTAATAAAACTATAGACCAAAATTATTATTTATACATGCAATTTTCAACTTTAATTAAAGCTCTTAAAGTGTCGCACAAAGTATTTTTTTTATGACCTTGATTTATTTTATATGCAATCTCCATTGAACAATTAGAGTAGGCCATTTTCAACTTTTTATCCGCTGTCATGTTTCCGCTTAATTAGTTAATTCAGTCGCCAAAACAATAACTCGATGCTAGTTTATATTGAAACAAAGCCGAAAATTGATTACTTAGCTGCTACTTTTTACTTTATTAGTCTCCGCAATTAGTCGCCAACTTATTATTTTTGCTACCCCCTTTAATTTTTTATAAATCCCTAAATCTGATTAATTTGTCGCCGCGTTAAATACATGCCTTTTTTTTATATCCCTAAAAAGCGCTCCTTTTATTTTTTTTATGACCTTGATTTATTTTATATGCCATCTCCATTGAACAATTAGAGTAGGCCATTTTCAACTTTTTATCCGCTGTCATGTTTCCGCTTAATTAGTTAATTCAGTAGCCAAAACTCGATGCTAGTTTATATCGAAACAAAGCCGAAAATTGATTACTTAGCTGCTACTTTTTACTTTATTAGTCTCCGCAATTAGTCGCCAACTTATTATTTTTGCTACCCCCTTTAATTTTTTATAAATCCCTAAATCAGATTAATTTGTCGCCGCGTTAAATAATAAATAAATAAAATAGTTTATTTCAGACCAATGATCCATAAGATGTTAGTAACAATTTTAACTTAATAACTATGTTAGTAGGTACAGAAACAATATGACATTTAAAAAAAGGCAAGTCAGTCCGCGACTGGTTGCGGCCTCATCCTATTTGGCCCTACCGATGGCCACTTCCACCCAATATTTAGTTAAGGGGCAGTCCAGCCTCTCCGACAATGCCCTGAGGAGGCTATTGCCGCTGCCTCGCACTCGCCTGAGTAGTGATCCAACACGCTTGCGTCTAATTGCAAAAAAATCGTCAGTTCGCGCTTCGGCAAACATGTTGGACGCACTACAGTGCTTAGGCAGCCGCAACAGCATCCTCAAAATATTGTTATATTGGACTCTTAGTGCGTTATAGGCCCTCTGTGTAAAACTTACCCACAGACTGCAGGTGTAGAACGTCTGACAGTAGGCTTTGAATAGCGTCAATTTGACTTGTTCATTACACCTTGCAAATCTGCGGGCAAGCATATTGCCACGCACCGCCATCGCCCTTCTCTCCCTTTCTAGGTCCATGTCATCCTTTAGATCCTCAGTAAGGATATGCCCAAGGTATTTAAACCTTTCAACTCGCTTCAGGGGCACTCCGCACAGCATGATCGTAGGTACTGTTGTAGGGTTGTATTTCCTGGCTTTGAAGAGGACGAACTCGCTCTTGCTCGTGTTGTACCTAAGGCCATGCTCCACAGCGTACCCCTCACAAATAGAAATGAGTTGTCGTAACGAGTCGCTCGACGGGCCCAGCAATACCATGTCGTCTGCATAGCTGATGTTGTTAAAACACGTTTTATCTATATGACATCCGACATGTGTATTGCTGAGCCCCTCAATCAACCCATTCACATAGAGGTTGAACAATACTGGAGATGTTAGTCCACCCTGCCGTACCACACATAAATACATGCCCTTTTTTTTAAACAAATATGCTGATGTTCTCTTTTTGAAATTATTAGAGTTGAGTAGAGAGATGTCTCATGGATATTAAAGTTCTAAGTAGCGGGTACCATAGAGTATAGAATTTTGGTACAGGATTAAAAAGTGCGTTATTGTGATTTTGTCTGTGAAATTATAATTGACATATTAAAGTACTCGAGTATAAAAACTAATATTGCTTATACAGCGATAAGATAACGTAATGTATAAAAGGATAGGTAATGATGGATTAAACAGATTTGGAGATAACCCTTACTACCAACGTAGACTATCAATTACCACTTCCTTGCCATCATTACCTATATTACATGGCGATCCAGACCAGAAAACCAAACAAAAAAAAGGAGCAAAATTAATACGACATTACACAATCAAGACACCTACCAAGGAAGAACAAATATTTTGTAGACCAGACATATTATTACGAAGAAACAAAAAGAAAACTGAAGATAATACGCGAAAATTTGAAGACAACAATATGAAGAAAGAAGTGTAAAGTTTTAACTTAGGTACCATACTAGGAAGAAGATTCAATTTTTGTTTAAGAAGAACAAATAAAAAAGAAAAAAATACATAAATTATACTTATTAAATTTCACGTCCTCCGTTAAATATAATTTTCGGTTTTCGTTACCTTGTTTATGTCATCATTTAAAATTTGGGCAAAACAAAAAAAAGGTGGTTATGGTGGTGGTCGCTATTTAGCGATAAGACCGCGTATTGTGTACCTCTGCTAATTATTTTACTGTATCTCATGTTTTGCATCAGAGTGAATGTAACCAGTAGTTCAGAGACCGGATAACAATTGCGAGCCCAGACAAACTTTCTGTTACTTTGACTAATTGCTAAATATGTAACTACACAACCGTCTTCACCCGACCCGCGGCAACATTTTGGCGCAACAATTTACAAATAACATTCTGCTCCACCCACGTTATAAATAGCTCCCAAGTTATAAATAGAATATAATTCGTCGTCACGTTACAATAATGTGTTGTTTCCGGGCCCGCGACTTCCTAATTGTTTGTCTGAAGGGGCGAGAACGCTGCGGGACGGGGACTAGGTCTCTGTAAACTTCAGTAGCGTGTTTGTGCAAAATGGGAGATTTGGATAAGTTAGGTGGTGAGAATCCTCTTTGTCTTAAGAATGAGTCCGCAATTTATTTATTTATTATTAAAATAATCGCACAGTATTATAGTTTGACTCTAAGGCACTGTGAAAATTATATATTCTAGTGTAAGTTTGATTTTAACGCAAAGACAACGGGGCGTGTATCATTTTATCGTGTCTTACCTCGATTTTCATGTAGCCGAAAACTATTCTACGAATTTTGTTTTTCTCCTAATCACGTAATTATCAATTCATTGCTTTTTATATAACTGAACAACTTTTTATCGTTAATGCTTTCGAATTTGTCTCAAATCGTAGCGTAACGATTCATGGAATTTACGAGTCATAGTAAACATGTTTCATATATTAGAGGTACCTACCATCTATTATTATTGCCACGAACAATGTTTCCTCGCAGTCTTAACGTTTCATCGAGCGATGCATTTGTTTTCAAAATTATGTGTAAAAAAAGTGTGTTTCTAGGCTTTCTAGCGCCTCACCGCGCTGACCGCTACCACGGCACGCTCGCTTCGCTCGTTCGGCTTGTGCACTGTAGGATCCCAATTCTACCTAACACTCCACGCTTCGCTCGTCGTCGTACCTAACCGATACCTGTAGTTCGTAGAGATGTGCCGTTCTGGAGAACGCGCGTTTCCCGATTTATATGGGGAGATAACGTTCTCGAGAACATTCCTATACATAATGAGGAAAGTTTCCGGAAATCCTCGGAAACGGCACATCACTTTAATACTCGTTTGTGAGCATGTTAAAATTGCAAGGGAAACGTAAACTATAGGCTCAGTTAATATTTCAAACGTAAAGTGGCAAAATCAAAAGTTGCAGAAACTATTAAATCACTTAGACCCGAAGCCTGATTCGGCCATTTCTCTAGTGTTGAGATTAAGCGCCGCCATTAGCAGCAGTATTTACACCACTCCGTCATCCTAACGGCGCGCCGATTTGTCTTCCAGATAAAATCTGTTTAATGGCGAAAACCAATTTGTCGGTGTTGAAGCACACTTTCAAGTAAAAAGTGGATTTTGAATACAGGTATTAATTGCCGAGAGGTTTGTCTGGTTATCTTTATATTACTGGTGACCTACTATCGATCTGCAATTGATGAATGAGTGATACTTATTCTAGCTGGGTGGCCGATGATTTCAAATTTAACAGAACATCGTCCGTGTATGTGAAAGTGTTAATTCACAACGTAGATTTCGTCCAAACTGACGACGCGGTTGGCGTAGTTTGTAGAGCACCTGCATACTAAGCCAGCGGTCCCGGGTTTGAATCCCGGCCAGGGCAAATATTTGTGGGATGAACTCGAATATTTCTGCTTGGGTCATGGCATGGTTGTTCTATAATAATAATAATAATAGTCATTTATTTCAGATAACAACGATCCATATTTTTTGTTAGTAATTAAATTAGGCTTAAATATTAAATGTTAATAGGCATTTTAGAGACAAATTACATATACACACACGCTGGACAAATAAAACTAATTAATTTTGATAAGGAATGTCAACATTATTAAAAATAATCAAAAATCAAAAATAATCAAAAATAAAATATAGATTATAAAACATCATTTAGAAATAAATTAATTAAATAACAATACTGAATATAAAATGGAATAAAATTAAATAGGCAAAACAATTAACAAAATTAAAATTAGAATACATTAAACACCCTCTAAGTCATTAATTTACACCTAAGGCATTTGTCCAACGTGGAGGCTCGCCCAGTGCCTCATTATGGGGCAATCTAACCTACTCGCCATCACACCTAGGATGCTGTTGGAGCTGTCCCTTACGCGACGCATTATGGAGGCGGTTCTTTTCCTCATAATGGCATGAAAACCGTCAATACGCGTTTCCGCGAACATGCCAGAGGCACTGCAGTATTTAGGAAAACCCAGCAGCATCCTAAGCGTGTTATTATACTGAACGCGTAAGGCGTTGATTGTCCTTTGAGTATAGTTTAACCACAGGCCGCACGAGTAGAAGGACTGGCAATATGCCCTAAACAAAGTTATTTTTACCTCTTTCGTACATCGTGCAAACCTGCGGGCCAACATATTCCCCCGGACAGCCAACGCCCTACGCTCCCTCTCAATGTCAAGGTCATCTGAAAGGCACTCCGTGACCCAGTGACCCAGGTACTTAAACTTGTCGGTTCTCTTGAGCGGAACACCGTACAGCGCAATTTCAGGTACCGTATCGACTTTATGCTCTCGTGGCTGGAACACAAGAACCTCACTTTTTGCCGTGTTATACCTGAGCCCATGGGCCGCGGCGTACTCTTCACACTTACCGAGCAATTTCCTGACTGCGCACACAGAAGGCCCCAGCAGCACCATGTCGTCGGCGTAGCTAATGTTGTTGACCATGTCTCCAGCAATGGCACAGCCAACCCTAGTACCGCTGAGGTCCCCTATGAGGGCATTCATATATAGGTTGAAGAGCCGAGGAGACGTTAAACCCCCTTGCCTAACCCCACACCTCAATCTGTATTCGTCAGAAAATGTGTCAGCCCATTTTACCACATTTAATTGGTTTTTGTACCAGTAATCAAAAACACCAATTATTTCCTCTGGCAAGGTCGTTTCCGTGCGTAATTTATGCCATAACAGTTCGTACGACACCAAATCAAAAGCCCTCGACAGGTCGAGGAAACATGCGTAAACAGGAGTTTTCCTATCCGTATAGTACCGGACAGTCTGCTTGAGACATAAAATCGCTGTGTCAGTCGACAGCCCAGCTCGAAAACCGAACTGTGCGTCGTGTAGCTTAATATGTTTATCAAGTTGTCTATCAAGCAGACTATCCAGTACCTTCGCCACTGTGGTTGCTAATGATATGGGTCTATAGTTGGCCTTGTCAGAGGAGTCCCCAGTTTTGTTTTTTATTACTGGCACAACGACCGTTTTCATACAATCACCCGGCAGATACGAGTGACGCACGCACATGGTGTAAAACATGGAAAGAACGCGAGGCAAGTGCGCACCGGCGTATTTAAGATGCTCAATACTAATTCCGTCGTGCCCCGGAGATTTCCCTCTCGTCATACCGCGTATGACGGAAGAAACCTCAACTGCGTCAAACTTAGTAAGCGGCACCGCCTCGCGCTCCTCCACCACCCCGGCCCGGCATGCGCTTGCGCAACTGTGCAGAGATTCAATCATAAAGCTATTTTTAAACATATTAGCTATGTCAGTGGGCTCACTGAGACCATTCACATTGAGAGGGGTACACGGCCTAGGATTAAGTTTATTGGTTTGCTTCCAAAAATTCCCGAAATCCTTCTTTGCATGATGCGTGGCTAAAATATCCATCCTTATCTGCTCCGCGTTATCCTGGCACCATTTCAGCCTTGACTTAAAGATGCGTTTCGTTTCCGTCATGCGTTCGAAAAACTGCCCACTTGACGGCTTGCCAACTGAAAGCCATTGCCGAAAATGTTGCCTAGCCTCCACGTGAGCCTGATGAACATGTTTATTCCAGCCAGTTACACACTTTCTTTTCTTATTATAAGCCCCGCACGAACTCTCCTCAGCCGCATACTTCAGTACATTAATAACGTCAAAATATAACTTGTCCAAAACCATTTTATGCTCAGAGTTGCTGCACAGACCGTCGCAACACTCGGATAGGTCCTGAGGGAAGTCTATATCTCTCAGTCTCTCGTTACATAACTCATGATATTTCTCAATTTGTGCCGCATCCCTGTGCCCCCACAGTACCTTGTTATGAGCTTTCGGTATCTGAGCACATAATGGCTTTAGCACGTCTATATTACAGCTTATTTCCAACGCTAAGTGATCCGACCAGTTGGAGCCATAGTGCACCTTAGTGTCAACGACCGATTGCATCGCTGCCTCAGTCACAAGACAGTGGTCGAGCCAGCGAGTACAACCGTGCGCATCACTTATAAATGTAAACGTATCTGATGTTATGCCTAACTTTATAATATCAGCACATAGCCATGACTGGTCGTCACAAAATTTTAACATTTCACGCCCAAAGAGGCTGTCAGGGTGAGCATTAAAATCGCCCAACATAAAAACTGATGTGATTGGAACACTCTCAATAATCGCATTTATCTCACTTAAACACTCCGTGAACTCAGTTAAATTGTCTGCGTGATTCACGGGCATGTAGACCGAGAATACCAAGAAAGAGCGCTCACCTATCTTTAGACTGATAGCCGCCAGCCGGCTACTAACACAATCAATAACCGTAACCGAATCGAATGCACTCCGTCTGAATAACAAAGCGGTACCACCATACGGTCTTCCAACAATTAAGCCTGCTGAGTCATCCATTGCAGACTTGCCAGTATATCCAAAGTTGTTATCAATAGTACCTAAAAACGGTAGGTCACGACTAAAGAGCCATGTTTCTTGAAGTGACAATATATCGGCACGCTTACACAAGGTCCTTATATAGTCTACAGAACGTGTAACCGATTTACAATTGAACGTAATCATATTGCATGTTGTGATACTGTTCATTATGTGTTGTATTTGTTATCACCTGGAGCTAATTGCCTTTTTCTAAAATGTATAAAGCGCCTAAAAGTTATATCTTTGGGCCACAACGCTTTATCCATGAAAACCTCCAAACTGTGCCTAGGTACATATACTTTATAAGCATCATACTCTTTCTCACTCTTCATTGAACACTTTACTAAAGTTACTTTTATATTCGTGTTCTCTTCTATGTAGTCCGCAATGTCCGCAGGTGAAGTTTCTTTATTAACATTGTTTACAAATAAAGGAATTTTTATATCCGCCGCTTTAAATTTACAATCCGGTTTTGTTGATGCAGTCCCTTTATTACCGACGAAACGTTTTTTATATTTGCTGTATTGCACCGTAGTCCACTTGCCGTCAGTTGCCTCACGTTTCCATTGGCCCGGCGCACTCGCGACCTCAGCAAATGACTTATTTCGCTCCGGCGAGTCAATATAGGGCGATGACTCATCTCTCCCAGCTGATTCCTTACAAGCGACAATCGAATTCGCAGTACGCCGTATCGCTTCATTGTGCAGCGCAGATGCAGTCTGTTGAGTTACAATCGGCTCGGCCGAAGTATCCACAGCAGGAGTTCGGCACTCTTCGGGGCGCGCAACTGATAATACGGAACTCGTGCGCACGCGCGAGTGAGACAGCGACGTTTGGTGACAAAGGTCACTTGCCCGGTCATTCACCCCATGCTGCACACCTCCATTATCTGCGAGGGATCTAAACGACAAGTGCGGTAGGCCCATCGGTCCGCTATCGTAATTTACATTTGCTTTATGCGCACCGCGTCGAGTGTTAATATTCGTTTGCTGCGAGAAGTTAAAATTGACTTCACCTTGGTGCTCAGATATTAGACTGTCATGTTTCGCACCCAAGATCTCCTCTTTTGTCAGCTGTAACAGTTCCCTGGTAGCATACGTCTCCTTGATGTTATCAAGCTCACATCGAAGTACCGTGATGTCCTTGAGCAGACGCGACACATCTAGATGATCCCAGGTTACATGTCTATGTATTTCTGTATATATTTATATATATAAGTATGTGTATCGTCTTCTAGTACCCATAACACAAGCCTTCTTGAGCTTCATTTGGGACTAGATCGATTTGTGTGAGGTTGTCCAATATTTATTTATTATTTCTTTATTTGAAAAAAGAATGTTCGGCGGAATAGACTTCGTCACGATCGGTGTGACAAAGTCCTTTAGTCTTTCATTTTTTTTTCTTTGTCTTATCAATTTTTTTCGCCGCCACCCTTATGGACAACTAACAAACTCACTTATTTATTATTTATTTATATAGTGCTCGCCTCTAGTCCAGTCAGTTTTATCTTGATCGTCAAAGATAAAAGCTGAATTTCCGGTGAAAACGTTGGAAGGAGTACCGTGAAACATGCCAACTTTGCCCGCTTTTTTCGTAAAAACCCGAATTTCTCTAATTTTTTCTATGACGGGATAAAGTTTTTGGTTGCCTAACGCATCCATCGTATTCATATGCATGCGTTTATTACGAGAAACAATTTTTAAATCTACATTTAAACATTTTTTTAATCAATTTTCACCTCGGGTAAAGTTATCTAAACTTTTGCAAACATTCCCCAAATCGATTATTTTCGTAACTATAGCCCCTACAACGTTAAGATAAGGATCAGTATAAAATCTGGGGTAATAATGGCGTTCTACTTAATATCTTGGTCTTAACTGTACAAACACGTGTGCAATATGGGTGGGCAATGTTACATAGGTATTTTGTTTTTCTCTATACAAGCCGAATCAAGCAGTTTGAAATTGTTAGGGTTGTCAGTTTTGGTTGAGTAAACCATCTTTACCAATACCATTATCAAAATGAAAAATGTATGCTTAATATTCGATACTAATAGTTTGGCGGTTATTTTTTTACTTCACGTTAGAATAATCTAAATAAAAATGTTTATAATTGAATATTCTATATTTTTTTGTTTTATGGACATGACATGCAGCTAATGCTAAAAGTACAACGGCTTAATATAAATATAATTTACCTTACCTTAAATACATAACCCTCCTTTATTTACACAGTCAGGTAAAATTACGACACGGTGACAACCCTAACCATTTTTTTAGTCTGGGCAATGTTGGCATTCATAGGTTAGCAAGTTACTGGATAACATTGCCCACCATCATAACTCCGGTTTTAATAAGTATATTTTTAGTTCAAACTACAATAAAAATGATCTACAGTTCTTATTTTATAACAAGCAATAAGATACATTCACCTGAGGCTTCCCCATTCTGTAATAAAAAAAATTTAACAAAAAAAATAACCGACTTCAGTAAAACTAAAAAGCCAACAATAACCCGTTCAAGTGATTACATTTGACTCACCCTTCGAAGTCGATCCCAAACCACTCAGTTCTTATATTTATATATTATAGTTTACGCGAGGTTTGGCACCGACTTCGAAGGGTGAGTCAAATGTAATCTGTACTTGAACGGGTTATTGTTGGCTTTTTAGTTTTACCGAAGTCGGTTATTTTTTTTGTTAAAATTTTTTTTTTTTTTTGCTTTTTAGTGATTCGTATGTGTGTTCATCATCAGTTTCCTTACACCAAATCCTATTTACTGAATGTAAAAACGCCGTAGGTACATGTCCCTATAACATTTGAAGAGTTCCCTCGATTTCTCCAAGATTCCATCATCAGATCCCGACTTAGTGCCAACGGGACCAACTCGGAGTTATACCCTTTCGATTAAAAAAAAAAAATTAAAATCGGTTCACGATTCTCGGAGATATTGAGTAACATACATAGAAAAAAATAAAAAAAATAGTTCGAATTGAGAACCTCCTCCTTTTTTGAAGTCGGTTAAAAATACACCAGAACTTCACCTAGAATTGGCCCGCCAAATCACGCACCTTATGCGACTAGTCCCAACACGTTACGGAATGAAGTTGCGCGCAAATGTGATTCCCAGTGATACCACAGATATAATCTATTTTCCACTAAAAATAGTAGTGTTGCCATAATCATCTTGAAATTGTCTACAGCAACGTTTCTTTTTTTAAGTAGCGTTTTGGGCAAAGTTCCCTGTGGAGGCAAAGTTGGCGTATTTCACGGTAGTAGTCGGGCAGCGCTAGTTTCTAGATATATTGTCATGTATTGGAGTAATATTGATAATAGCGAGCGATTTTTTATTATAATTAGTGACACGTTATTAAATAACAACGCGAAACATACACAGGCATTAATCTTATTAAAACTTTTGTGAGACATATAATTATTGTATTAAGCGGTTTACACAGTGACAAAGTTGCCGCACCCGTGTACGGGTAGCAGTCCCCGATGAAGAGCTCCATAGGAGTTCGAAATATGTTGGGCCGTTCCTGTCAATTTCACTTGAGAGTAAACCGCTTAATACAATATTTTATCATCAAAGGCTTTATGTAAAAAACATAATGACCTTATTCAAATAATTTATTTTCTTCTAATCCGTACCTATACATTTGTGTGTGAACACAGAGAGCCTTTGAACCACATTAAAACAGCTTTACCTAAGCTCTAAGCACTTTTAGAAAAAGCTACAATTTTAAAATGCTAAGCCTGGTTTTAACGTGCAAATTATTTCATGTAAAGCTATTGTGTTGTCTAAATATTAAAGCTTGGGTCACAGTGACACAAAACGTGTATATGTTGGTAAATACTTTACATTACTTTACTTTGAAAGTTCCAGATTGCAGGTGTTTGTGTACTATACCTAAATATACGATTTGGGGCTTTACTAATTACCGCCCGTGGTTTGCCTAAAATGTTACGTCTTGCCTTAGCCAGGAAGTACTTGCTCTACATATTCAACAAATTTCACTTGAAAGTCTAGAAAGAACAAGATTTTATTCCAAAATCTTTATAGCCGACTGCACTTTTTTGCAACAAAGTCAATAAAAATACTTATAAAAAATATTAAATCAGCCCAAACTCGATGAGGTTGCGTCGTTTAATTACAGTTTCCAGCACCTCCACGCACACGCGGACCCATAATCAAATAATTAAGTTCCTTGTCATAATATAGCATTCACTATTTTCATAATATATAATAATTACTAATACTAATTATACTAGTCATTCATAATAAATTAGAATTAATGCAAATGTACAGCTACACCGCAAACTTGGAAGTGCGTTTTATTGAATTAACAAGATGATTACACGATGTAATACGACTGGCGGTAATACAGATAGACTCCGAAGCGGCTGGAACTAAATTAAAAGTTTATACAAATAAAAATGAAGTAGGTACTTAATTCTGAATACATCAAAAGTTACATCCTATTTTAGGTAACGATACAGTGACGAAGTACAAATCATATTTAAAGTATCTAGACTAGACACCACACTACTTGGTATACTGCTTACTGTAATAGTTAAAGGTTTGTGTGAAAAAGAAGGTAAGTTACAGTTTTCTCCTTTAAGGTTTAAGGGCTTTAAAAAGTTTCATCACAGAATAGATAATAGTACAAGTACAGAAGGCACACTACTTTGATCTTTACAAAAGCCGCTTTTTTTAGCCGAAAAAATATGATTTATGGCCCTTCTCAAGTCGTCGTCCCCAGCGCAAGCCAAACGGAACGTTAAAGCTGCGTGCCAACGGTGAAAATGAATTGGCTCGCTTGCCGCGTCGCCGAGAGCGAGGGCTGTCAACGACTAAAAATAAAAATGTATTTCCCATTTATTTCTTGCATTCAATATAGAGAGCAATATATTTATATTCTTCATACATTATATATTTTTTTAATATCATATGTTATAATTTATATTATAATATAGAGGAGATGTACAAGATTATGTCTATAAAAACATTAAAATAGGAACTATAACTAAATAACATTAAAAAAGATCGGGACCCCGTGGTAGGGTACCCAAAACGCAGGCAGCATTCCCGCGCTGGATAGCAATGGCAAACATTTGCGCGAGAAAGCTGCCCGCGCGTGGATCGCCTGTCGCGTCCCGCAAGCGCTTGCTGACACATTTGACCAGGCGGCGTGCCCCCTGGCGCCATTATATTCATTATTTCATTATTTAACTATAAAATAATCAATCTCAGAATTTGGACGAAAAAACCACCAGGCCGCAAAACAGTTTTTAAACATTTTAATACGTATAATATAATAAAATAATGCAACGAATGCGTTACCATGCAATTAAATTCTTGAGCTTCATTTTGTTTTTGCTTAGTTGTCCGATATTTATTTATTTATATATATTCATCACTACACACCTAGCATAAAACAAAGTCGTTTCCTGCTGTCTGCCTGTCTGCCCCTATGTATGCTTAGATCTTTAAAAATACGCACGGACGCACCGTGCAAAGCCGGGGCGGGTCGCTAGTAACAAATAAAACATGTACGAAGGCGAACTTATCCCTATTAGGGATCTCTTCCAATACATTTCTTTTAACTCATTATTTATATATTTTATATACTTACCTATCAAACTATTACTCAATCGTTTATTCATTACTAGTAATTTTACAAACTTGATATTAAATATTATTATAAAAACCTCTATGATTGTTGATTTAGTAGTAGACATACTTATTTTACTAGAATTTAAATTGACAAATAGGTATCAGCAAATAATCTACAATTGACAATTAAAATTGTTCTGAGTAACCAGTGTTAAATATGGAAGTAGATACACCTGCAATATGTTTTTTATTATTATTCAGTTACTACTTATTATATATTATGTTCATTTTCTTACCTTTCAGCATCCTTCGGACGTGTTGGGAGAACTAAAAACGCGTGATTCCAATTTCGATCATTGTTCCTACAACCCGCTGCGATACAATATCTTTTCGCTGTCTTTTTACTCATTTAAACACTTTATATTATAATATAACACTGGTATCAACAGATGAATGCGGAACGTTCACTTGCGACGTACCTAAATCGTGAGCGAGACGCGCGCGAAAATCGTGTAGGTACGTGCGTTCCGAGACAGAGCGTGTCAGCCACTGAATAAGCCGCATGCATGCGGCCACCGGCATGTACTTGTAGCGGGAAACGTTAATCGCGGAGTGCGCCCCGCCTGGTTTCATCTTAAATTTGCATCCGGAAGAGCTTACTGTGACGAACGAAATTCAAAAATTGTACCGTGCCATCCCTCTCGATCTCGTGTTATATTTGAATGAGCGGGACGGTACGATACGAAGTTAGAATTTCAAACATCTGAGTAGCCTTCCTGTTTGTCATTAAATAGCTCGCAACGCTTTCAGTGAGCTGTGTTCTTAAACTAGGAGCTTCTTCAAAGAGATCGCCGTAAACCGCCCGGCGGCTTTTACCTAAAAACGGATTTGCCCATTGGACTTTTAATCAAAAATAAAATGCTGACTACGCGTATGACTTACAACCTTATAGCTAACTTATTCAACTTCATTTTCCATAGGCGTAGAATCCATGGCCCGCTCCATGTCCGCCGAAGTACAACCCCGTGCCATAACCTCCGTAAAATGTCCTGAATCGGTTAATGCCAGTATCCTCTCTGTCTTCTGCTCTTTTCTCCATTGCTCTTAGCTGGCTGTACATCTGCGCTTTATGTAAGGGTATAACTGATACATCGTGGTATATGTGCTGATGCTGAGGTAATAAATGCTGTGCTACAAGGTTGTGCTGCACAATATTCTGTTGATTGTGATAATGATTATGTTGCAAATGATTCTGATGTGACCCAGGATTGTGTGATACAAGATTGTGTTGGATGGCAAAGATTGGCACTAGTTGCGTTGGATGTGTGATGTTCGTCGAAGAGTGGGAGACAGTTTGCGAGTAAACGGGTATCTGACCGCTGCTGGTGACTATGTGCTGGACCCCGGTACGAACAGAGCTGTGGTGGACATTGGACGTGGCTGGGAGCACGTGTAGCTGCGTCGGCAGGAGGAGATGATGCGTCACAGGGAGAGGATACCCTATGTTTATCCCTTTCTTTTTTCTTACATCTCTCTTTATGGCAATGGGGATGATATCTTGATGTTCTTTTACAGCAATGGGAATGATTTCTTGATGCGTTGAGCTACTTGTGCTGATGATAGTGGGATCGGCGGAGCGTTTCTGAGGTAGGTTGAGGACGGGTTGGATAGCGAAAATAACTAGGATGAAGGTTGGCAGCATCTGAAAAAGAAAGAACATTATTTGAATGGTGATTCTTTTGTACTATTTATATCAAACGAAGGTAGACAATGTTATGAAATTATATTTAGACTATAGCTTTTGCTCGCGCGGCTTACATGTAGGTAGGTACCTACACTATCCTACGGAAACCATGTTTTTTTGGGATAAACGGTTAAATTAGGATGAATTAGGATGTAAACTATCTTTGTTCCATATGTAATTCGTCAAATTCGTCCGTCCAGCCGTGAAGAACATAAAAACACACACACATGGTTTAAGTAGGTATAACATTGGTGGGATAATACTGTTACGTGAGGATAAGGGTGGCACTGACGCAGATCTGGGTGGATCGTGTTTGTCCAATCACATTGTTCAAAACCTCTACTCCATCTGGAGTGGAAATAGCGTGGTTGAACTGATTGATCAAATCACGATGCGCCCCGCGTCAGTAAAAACGTACCCTAAAAGGTCAGATGAATTCAATTAAATTGTTAGTCAACGGTTATTTTATTTAGGATTACAAGACAGAGATGCAACTATTAGTTCCTTCTTTGTGGTTTTGACGCTGGTTGTCATAATATAATATTCCAATCATTCCGATGTATAGTATATAATGTTAGGTAAGCATTTATAGGGAATGTATCAACACGCCCCAAACTCCACCCTGTAAATCGTGGACACGATACGATACAGTAACACAATTACCGAACCTCGTCTTCGTAAGTCGGTTAAACCATACATCACGGCAAATAACGAGTATCCGAGATCTAGTAATTAACTCGGGCCGAACGAGTCGCAAATCACGTGAAACAAGTATCGTTAATCTTAATAAATTTATGAGCCAAGTGATTTGCTTATAAATTATAACATCGCGCCGCTCCGAGAGTTTCGCGTCTTTTGCGGTCGACAGGGGGAAACAAGCGTTTCAGCGTTTGAGTGATTACCCGTAACGTTTTTTTATGCTCGCGTACTGTAATCTATCAATTATAATTTCAGAGACAAAATCACAACAACGCACTTTTTAAACCTGTAGGTACCAAAAAAAAATTACTATATGGTACAGTCGCCATCATATATCATCATCATCATCTGATGATATATCTTTATCACAGGATATAAGGCGTTCATAAATATCTTAAGATGTACTGTAACGCCCAGTCAATAAGAGTCGTGTTCAGATATTTATGAACGCCCTACCCGCTACTGAACTTTAATATTCGTAAGACATCTTTCTACACAACTGAAATGAATTTCAAAAAGAGAATATCAGCATATTTATGATTTAAAACAAGCATGCTACTGTTCCCTGATTGGTTGAAATTACTTGTCAAATAAATTCACCAATCACGAGGCACCCGCCATGACCATCGCGATCATGTTTTTTTTAATAGGTCAGTTTGAGTTGAACGAAAAAGGTTACATGAAAAATAAAAAATCATAGTGCATGGGGAATGACGATTAAAGTAAAAAATGTTTTTCTGCGTTTTGTTCGTATAAAAAGTTACATTACTTGCAATAGTTACACAATTAGATCTTAAAATTTCGTACCTTGCTTAGACCACTCGGCAACCCTCGAGGCCTAAACGCGGTACTTCGCTTTAACAACCATCATTGTGTAACGATTGCATAAAATAGTATTTTAAACGGAGCTCATATTTAAAATACAATTTCTACGTGTTACAAAGTGTCGACGTGTACTCGTGAAATTAAATTGATATAAAATCTTTATCTCTGTCTAACAAAACTGTAACTTCGAGTCGACGAAATATGGCAGCCTATAATGGTTGCTTTTATCAGGACGATAAATAAGTGACAAAGCATCCGTCACGTTATGAGAAAATGCGAGTGTGAGTGACACTTGCTTTATCACTTATTTATCACGTGATGAATACAACTATCACAAGCCCCATGTTTCGTTAATGCAAAAAATTGAGGGTCACATATGACCGTTAATGCATAAATTATTCATCACATTACCTAATATTATAAGGTTTATGTGTATGTTTGTTTCTTCTTCACGCTCAAACGGTTAGACCAATTTTGATAAATTTTGGTATGAGGGTAGCTGACACCCTGGATTAACACATATACTCCTTTTTCACCCCGAGAAATTTAATGTTCCCGTGGGACGAGCGGGTAACACCGCGCGACGCAGCTAGTATCTGATAAAATCCTTGTACCATGGATGCAATCAATGAATAAATGAATTGCCGGGGACGCGAATTCGTGTCGTTAAAAAGTTTATCTTTCTATGTAAGTATATGTTCGGACAAAAACGGGGCGCGTTCATAGATACCTCCTAGAGGCGCGTACCTATGCGTCGGCCGGTGACGTTCCAACTATTAATAATTACTAGTTCTAATTCTAATTTTAAAATATGGCTTCCATCAAAGTTAATGATGATTTCGCCAATTTCGAGTTTGCTCGTAGAGCATGCCGTTGTTCGGTGAGGTTTTGCTTTTTGTAAAGTGATAGCGATTTACAAAAAAACCACGCGGACTGTCGGGCCTTGACCCAGGAAGGGCTATGAACGCTTCAAGTTGAATTCTTCATTAGCTATTCACTCATACGTTAGATCACTGCACAATACGCTTGTACGATACCGTACAAGCAAATAGACATAAAGAAGCATATGTATGTAGGTATGTGGGTAGATCGCTCATACTAAACGGCGTATGTGCCAAAAGTTAGTCGTAAGCTAACCGTCACTCGCTACACATTAAAATTAAGCAACCAGATTGTGGAAGTGGAAATATAGTCTAAAATAATTTATGTTTGGTGTTTCCTTCAAGACCTGCGCCGAACATTGGTCCTTCGAGTGAAAACAGTAGTGAAGACGGTGTTAATGCAGTGCATTGGCGCGGGTGTGAAGGATTCCTTCGCTGCAGATAAGTTATCGCCGCCCGCGGGCCTACGGCTCATCTTACACAAGCCTAAACATTGGCGAAAATACGCAGTGCGTGTGGGTCGTCCAGTTTGCTGTGACCCATTCCAACCAACTTCAAAAGTGGAAGCTGTTGCAGCCTCCATTGCAGTCACCGTGTGACAAAAATTTCGGTGTGCAGTGCGCCCGAAAAAATTTAAAGCCCTTTCGTCTATACGCATATGGGTGTTTTAGCGGCATATGCGCTAAATGTTTTGTGGTAGAAATCAACAATAATTTTATAATCTACGTGCAGTGCTCGTATTTCTACAACAGGCAATTCAGTTGTAGTTTCGTTAAATATAAAATAACAGGAAGGCTATTCTTTACGCCGGGGATCAACATCATAAGCTGTTCGTGGTTTCAATCAAGTATAGTGCTAAAAACTCTTAAAAGGCTGTTTTGTTACATTGTACTGAGTGATTTAGCAATTATTTCGATATATTTTACTACTGCAACGTGCAACCCAATAGTGTGCCGAGAAATAATTTGTGCAGGAAATTTCTTCCAATTACACTACGAATTTGTGCTGCGCATGTTTGCATGCGCCTATCACAGCCAAGGAAATCGGATCGGCCACTCACAGCAACGGAGCGTCCTTGTGCTGCACACGACTGCGCGCGCCTATCAAGTGTCTACGGGCGAGCTGAACGGGCCAATCAGAGCGCGCGGCAACGAGGCAGGAGGCTACGATTGGCGTTTAATCGTTGTGACGCATTACGCTGCGTGAGAGTCGAAGCAGATTATTGGATTTTTCATCGATTCGATTTTGCTGTGATTAGTTGCAAAAATAGTTTGTTTTGTAGGTTTAACACTATTTCATCGGAATTATTTGTTAATGTTAACTCACTGCAGTTGCAATTGTTTATTGTATTGTTTGTATTTAAGCGTAAATTGATATTTAGGCGCATAGAACAGTGTTCTAATCTTAATTTAAAGTGAAAATATCACGCTTAAAGGTTCGTGAAGTTTGTAAATCCCATTTTACCATTGTAAACTGTGTTTATCAACATGGGTGAAGATTTGAAGCGATTAATTGCAGCTAGGGGACAATGTAAAGGTTTTATGACAAGACTTAAGGCCTATATTAGAGAGTTGGAGCCAGGTGATTACGATTTATGTTTATTACGTGAGAAACGGGATCGTTTGGAAAAAGTTTTCGCGGAATACATGGAGTTAACTCTCGAAATTTCTCTTATAGATTCGGATGACAAAGAGAAAATTGATGTAACTGAGGCTTCATATTTCGAAATGTCTGCGTTCCTCAACTCTAAGCTTGTACCTATTGTCGAACCAACTGTTTCCGCGTCTGGGCAACCTGCGCCTCAAGCCCGAGAAATGTCGGCAAGTTTTCAGCGCTTGCCCAGGATTGAAATTAATAAGTTCGGCGGCGAGGTAGGTCAATACCACGACTTTATCACGTTATACAACAGTGTAATTAATAAAGATCCCAACCTGTCGCAGTGCGACAAATTTTATTATTTAAGGTCACTTTTAAATGGTGAAGCATTGAATATTATTAAACATTTGCCATTAAATGATGCAAATTACGAGGTAGCCCTCAAGCTCCTTTCTGAGCGTTATGATAATAAGCAACAAGTGATAAATTATCATATCACAGCTATTCTTGACTTGCCGTGCATTAATAGGATGTCAGCGCCCGCTATTCGGGACTTGCTGACCAACACAAAACAGCATTTGAGTGCGCTCAAAAATATGAATGTACCAGTGCAGCACTGGGATTTAATTGTTTTAACCGTGCTTCAGCGCAAGCTTGATCAATACACACTCAGGTCATTTCATTTAGAGAATCAAAGTTTGGGTTTACCGCAGTTAAATGATTTGTTCAAATTTTTAGAGGAGCGAGCAGCTGCTCTTGAAACACTCGGGCAAACTCAATCTGCTGGCCGGAGAAGCAGCTTAGTAGCTGCTGCTGCTGGTAGTACCAACAAAACTCCTTCAAAAATTACAAAATGTAAGTATTGTAATTCTCAATTGCACAAGCTGCACCAGTGCCCAAGTTTTAAGTTACTTGACTCAGCACAGCGCCGGGATTTTATTGATTTAAAGAAATTATGCTGTATTTGCATGAATGAACACCCCGGTAAAAAATGTCTTTTTGGCTTTAGATGTTCTGTTTGCAAGGAGAAACATAATTCTTTGTTACATGAAGACAATCCCGTTGTCAGCAAAAGTTCAGGCCAGGTTAGTTTACTGTCAAAAATGAGTGACAATGTACTTTTGCCAACAGTTAAAGTAAAATTAATTAATAAACAAGGCGATTCTGTTTATGTCAAGGCGATTTTAGATTCTGCAAGCCAAATTTCATTAGTGAGGTCTGATTTAGCAAAGGAAATTGATTGTACTTTGCAGCAGTGCGATACTTATATAAGCGGAGTGTGTGATGGTGGCACAAAAACAGCGCAGCAGGCCTCGTTTGTAGTACATTCAACGACAAATGATTTTAGCACGTCAGTGACGTGCCATGTAGTGAACAATATCACTAGCAAGATGCCACAATTTACAATTAATAGGAAGGAAATTAATTTGCCTTCGTATATCAATTTAGCTGACAAAGATTTTCATGTCAGCGACAAGATTAGCATCCTTTTAGGTTGTGACATATTCTTTCAGGTGTTGCTTCGGGATCAGCTTCCGGTGCATCCTGGCACCGGGCTGTATCTCCATGCTACACGCTTTGGACACATCATAGCAGGAAGGGTGACGGGTAACACCAGTCATGCCGCTTCTCATCTTACCTCAGCATTTTGCTGCAAGCCTGTCGGTAAAGATTTAAATCATATTAGCTTAGATCAATCAATTGCACAGTTCTGGCAGACGGAGAAGGTGCCTGAAATTTATACCGAAGCCAATTCTGAACATGAATTAGCGGAAAAAATATTTGAGGAATCAGTTGAGCTTACAAATAATAAATTTCAGGTGGCTTTACCCTTAAAACAGGATATCAAGGAATTAAATTTGGGCGATTCATTCACTTGTGCATTGAAAAGGTTTAGGAATTTAGAAGCTAGGTTGGCAAGGCACCCCGGTCTATTTGACAAGTACAAACGGTTTATTGATGAATATAAAGACCTGGGGCATGCGGTCAGCATTCCTATCTCACAATACGATTTAAATAGACAGGCAACTTTCTTCTTGCCACATCATCCTGTTTTTAATGAGAACAGTTCTACCACGCGTTTGCGTGTGGTCTTTGATGCAGGTATGCAAAGTTTGAGTAAGGTTTCTCTGAACGATGTTCAACTCAATGGGCCTGTTGTGCAAAACGACTTGTTCAATATCCTAATCAACTTTAGGTTATTTAGGTATATTTTAAATTGCGATATTCAAAAGATGTTTAGGCAGATTTTGTTGCAACCATCACACCGCCCATTACAAAACATACTTTGGAGAGATTCTCCCAATAAACAAATTGAGTGTTTGCAATTACAAACTGTGACGTATGGTCTCAAAAGCAGCTCGTATCTTGCTACTCGGTGTTTGCGCGAGTTGGTCAATAGGTATAAGGAGGATTTTCCCCTGGCTGCAGACGTGTTGCTTTACAACACCTATGTTGATGACGCAAATATAGCTTGTAATGACAAAGAACTTGTAATAAAAACTCGTAACGAGTTAATTAACTTGTTAAAGTTAGGCGGTTTTAGCCTACACAAATGGTATACCAATGATGACACGCTTTTATGTGACATCCCATCTAAATGTAAAATGGAGAGTCAAGAGGTTAATTTCTGCGAAAATAAAGATACAGATTTTGTGAGAACGCTAGGTCTTAAATGTAATTTAAGTAACGATACCTTGATAATAAGTTCTCCCGAGCAAGAAGTACTTGAAAATTATACGAAACGAAAGGCTCTCAGTTTTATAACTAAAATTTTTGATCCGCTTGGTTTAGCCGGGCCCATCGTGGTAAAAGCAAAGGTTTTAATGCAGCAAATATGGCTCGCGAATGTAGAGTGGGATACAATGTTGCCTGCCGCGCTCAATGAGCAATTTAAAGCCTTTGCAAACGGCCTAGTAAACATGCCAGATATTGTAATACCTCGAAATATAGATACACGGGAGGCGCAGTCGATTGACATTTATGGCTTTGCCGATGGGTCAAATCTCGCGTATGGATGCTGCCTGTATTTGCGAATTGTGAATGGTGAAGGCAAGGTTACCGTGAATTTGCTTTGTTCAAAGTCACGGGTGAACCCAGTTAAAAAACTGTCTACACCACGTGCAGAACTCAATAGCGCTTTGTTATTAGCAATGCTGGCACATAAGGTGTACGACATGATAAAGTTAAAATTCAACGCAAACGTGTATCTGTATCTCGACTCGCAAGTAGTACTTGCTTGGCTAAAAATTAATCCTGTAAAGCTTACTGTTTATGTAGCGAATAGAGTTAAGGCTATACATGACTTGACGGAAGGTTTCTCATGGCATTATATAAACACCACGCTGAATCCTTCAGATTGCCTCTCGCGCGGATTGGAGCCGCACTTATTACAGCAGAATGCGCTGTGGTTCCAAGGACCTACCGCCTTGCAGAGCCAAGACTTTAAACCTCAGGCTGATGAAAATATAATGCCAGAAGAAGTTCCTGAAATGAAAGCTGCTCTTGTTACAACTACTCCGAATGAGGGCATAGCATTGTTTAATAATTGCTCTAATATAACAAAAATGAAGCGTAGCATAGCATGGTGTTATAGATTTATAGATAATTGTAAAAAGGGTGTGGCAAAAAATAATAATGATAAAAAAGTGGGATACTTAACACCACTGGAATTAAAACATGCCTTAAATATAATTATTAAATACTATCAAAATGTACATTTTTGTGAAGAAATCAAAGCCTTAAGGGCAAACAAACATGTTAAATCTGATCTTACAAAGTTAAATCCCTTTTTGTGTTCAAAGAACCTGCTCCGTGTTGGCGGGAGGCTACAGCATGCCGATATTCCGTACTCGCAACGACACCCAATTATTTTGCCTAAAGGTGCTAAGATTACTCGTTATATTATTGAGAACGAGCACAGAATATTATTGCATGCTGGAGCCAAACTTGTCTTAAACAATTTAAGCCAAACATATTATATAGTAAACGGGATAAGAGAGGTAAACCATATACTATATAAATGTATAACGTGTTTTAAACTAAAGGCAAGGCAAGCTCAACAGTTAATGGGCTCGCTGCCTGCAGATAGGGTAACCCCTTGCCGTGCTTTCCACAGTGTAGGAATTGATTATGGTGGACCTTTCACTGTAAAAATGTATCGCGTCAGAAAGCCCATATTGTACAAGGCGTACATTGCATTGTTCGTATGCTTTGCTACTAAAGCAGTTCACATCGAGTTAGTGTCGGATTTGACTTCTGAGTCGTTCCTAAATGCCTTTAAAAGATTCATAGCGCGTAGGAATAAGCCAGCAGTCGTATACTGTGACAATGCAAGTACGTTCAAGGGTGGTCACAACCAATTGGTTGAATTGTATAAATTGCAGTCGGCTGCAGATCACCAAAAAACAGTCATAAACAATGCTGCCGAACTGGGAATAGATTTTAAATTCGTGCCAAGTTATAGCCCGGTTTTTGGTGGTCTGTGGGAGGCTGGCATTAAAAGTGTTAAGCATCATTTGAAGCGCGTTGTTGGCACAACTGTCTTGACGTATGAAGAGTTAAACACCGTTGTGATACAAATAGAAGGCATATTAAACTCACGTCCATTGACAGCTCTGCCTACAAACGACCCCACTGAGATGCCTTATTTAACCCCGGCACATTTTTTGACGGGTGACACATTGACTTCTTATCCAGAACATGATTATACTCATGTGCCAACTAATCGTTTAAAATTTTGGAAACAATGTACACAGATAATGCAAAGCTTTTGGAAGCAGTGGAGCAAGCAATACCTTGTCCAGTTACAGAGTCGGCCAAAATGGCGTACTGAAACTATTAATATAAAGGTTGGTGCATTAGTTTTGTTCAGGGATGACAATGTGGCTCCACTCAAGTGGCCGATAGCCAGGGTAGTAGATGTCTTTCCTGGGCCAGATGGAAAAGTTAGAGCACTTTCCATCAGAACTGCTAAAGGTTCTGTTATAAGAACTAGTATTCATAAGATATCCGTTCTCCCAATTGAGACTGATTAGGTTAACTACGTATGTAGATATAAGTTTATAGTTAACAATATTGCGATTTGCAGCTAAGAACATTGGCTTGTTATCAAATATTCTTAGTACATTATATTTGTAAGTTAAGTTACAACTTAGTAATTTTTGCCTTGCTGCGGAATATGTACGATACCGTACAAGCAAATAGACATAAAGAAGCATATGTATGTAGGTATGTGGGTAGATCGCTCATACTAAACGGCGTATGTGCCAAAAGTTAGTCGTAAGCTAACCGTCACTCGCTACACATTAAAATTAAGCAACCAGATTGTGGAAGTGGAAATATAGTCTAAAATAATTTATGTTTGGTGTTTCCTTCAAGACCTGCGCCGAACAACGCTATCAATACTACACATTGAATAACAAAAATGAATAAATAACGAACAACAAAACTTAAACGCATGCGGCCATCTTGAGTCACGGACCGGAAGTCTAATTACTACTTGATTTTGCGACTATTTGGAGTCTCGTCACAGCTTCAATTCACTAGCGGTGAGAGTGCGAACTGCCCAGCCCAATTGTCGGCCTTCATGAGGGATCAGCTCAAAGGTGTCGTATTCCGGCGCCTTCGAGACCGGTTAGTTGACATCAAGCAGTTGCACCACACGTATTTCGTGTTTGTGTTTTTTATAATTGTTTGTTTATCTGATACTTATGTATGTACGTTAGTTTTAGGGTATTATCTATGGGTGGCCAGTTGCTTAGTTGCCTATTTTTTTAAATTCTTTAAACTACAATTCTCATGCATCATCATCACTACATCACTTCACTATCACTACATAGTATAAAACAAAGTCGCTTTCTGTGTCCCTATGTCCCTTTGTATGCTTAAATCTTTAAAACTACGCAACGGATTTTGATGCGGTTTTTTTTAATGGATAGAGTGATTCAAGAGGAAGGTTTATATGTATAATACATGCATAATTTATCAGCATTGCACCCGTGCGAAGCCGGGGCGGGTCGCTAGTAAATAATAAAATAAATAATCTTCTGTAATATGTTATTCTGCCTTGAGATTTAATACTATAAGCCTCTAATCTGATCGCCCGCGTGATGACGTTAATTTGATCCGTGCAAATCCTCACGCACCATCAGTCTGCCGTCCCCCGGGTCCGCGCGACAGGCGCTCAGCCTGAAATATGACGCAGGTACGTCACGCTCACGTCACGCTCACGTCGCGCCGCTCGCATTTGCCGAGAATAATAGTGCCACTTTGATTCCAGCTTGTTTTGGCTGGACTGGAGTCGTATTTAATTTACATGAAGTCTTTTACATTGATTTTTTTAAGTACGCGATTTTCACAGATAGTAACCCAAGTAGGACTACTGCATAAGCACTTAATACAGCCTAATGATTGTATAAGCTCTTATTAGGCCTGTTTGCTACCTGGGACTTGTAATAAAGAACGAACATCAATTCGAGACCAAGAAATAAGACGGTGCTAAAATATTTGGGTTGTTGTTTACACATTAAAGATGCTCTTGACCTTGACCGCGAACTTGATTGATCATTGCGCAAGATCATAAATTATCAGCACGTCCTATAATTGTGCCCTTGATTACGTATGCGAATATTAAACGCGATTAGATTAAATCGAGCAAAGGTCAAGGTTAACTAGTATTTTTTTTTAGAGTAAGTAGCAGTATCATTATTTTGGTACGGTTTTATTTTTATTGTCAGAGGTGACAAATGAGCACTTAACCCAACCCAACCCACCGAAAGGGCAACATGAAAGGCAATTTTTTGATACAATAACGTAAAAATTTATTGTGTATTTTGCAAGAGAATTGTTTACCTACTGAAAATTAAATTATGGGAAATAAATAAATAAAACTCAAACTGGCAAGTCTAAAGCTGTTATTGACAAAAATACTAGTAACAGGAGGACGATACGTATCAGTTTGCTACGAATGCAACTTAGAGTCCGCAGCAAGCTCGATTCTTCATACAAACGTAGTTACGTCCTTATTTTAATATAACATGTCACATTATCATGAAATTCTCTAAATATAATGAGATAAGATATATCTAGGGCTAAAACTAGTTTATGACTCTTGAAATGTTAATAGAAAGAAAATAGAGCGAGTACAGGTTTTGCATTTTTAGACCCCAGAAAGTTGTTCAGTTTGGCGGCATACTACGACCAAAATATAGTTTAGATTGAAGTCAAAACCTATTTCCGGTGTCGATTAAACTATGCAGTTTGATAAGAAAAAATATTTATCAAAATTGATCTCGTAGTTTTAAAATGAGAGCGTAACTACGAAAACCTTAAAATAAATTACAAAAAATTGTTGCGAAACTGCAGCGAATTACTCTAGCGCGGGGAACGGTCCGGGGGGCGGCGGTAAGCACCGCCCCCCGCTAGCGCGCTCTCGCTTTACTGCTAGCGCCCTGTCTTCCTCTAGGTGAAACAACAACATTTTAAAGCGTAAGCGCGCGATCTCAACGCGGAGTTGAGCGGACCTTGCTGCGGACTCTTTTACTTATCGTACCTATTTCATATATTTGTATATTTAAACTTTATTAAAGTTACAAAAAAGTACAAATGGTGGATGACATGAGGCATTTAGATATTATATAAGCACTAATACCGTAGCCAACATTGTATTAAGCGGTTTACACTCACGTGAAATTGTCAGGAACGGCCCGACCGAACTCGAACTCGTACGGAGCTCTTCATCAGGGACTGCTACCCGTACTCCGGTGCGGCAACTTTGTCACTAAGTTTAGAAATCACCAGTGCAATTCAAAAATACCCCAGCTATGTACATGTTATAAAATGAAATGAAATAATTTATTCAGTAATTTATTCAGTAAGTAGGCCACAAGGGCACTTTTACAAGTCAGATTGTGAATCTACCGGCATTTCGCAAGAGGAGACCGCTGTTGAGAAGAAAAATACTTCGAAATTCACAAAGTCTTATAAAGTAGCTATATATCCCAGTTAAACTCATCTTTACCCGCTTACAAAGGCTTTCTCCGTACGATTTCTATTCCGGAATGCTGAAACGGGCTGATTCGCTGAATTCACTAAGAACCCGTAATCAGTAGGCTGCAGCGCACAAAGGCTTAATCCTATTCATTATTCGCCGTTCGCTGCCTACTGCCGCTGCTGAGTCCAATCCGGTGCTTTTCCGGGTGCGCCGAACTGCACCGGGTCGGGTCGTCTATACGTTTCATGCAAATCAGGTGCAACTGCAAACTTAGCGACTGTCCGATTATGGATACCGAAGATTTCAGAGCCCCTAAGGGCTTTTATTTCATTTTGATTATTTTTAGGGTTCCGTACCCAAAGGGTAAAAATGCGACCCTATTACTAAACCTCCGCTGTCCGTCCGTCTGTCTGCCTGTCTGTTTATCTGTCTGTCTATCTGTCTGTCCGTCTATCACCAGGCTGTATTTCATGAATCATGATAGCTAGACAGTTGAAATTTTCACAGATGATGTATTTCTGCTACCGCTATAACAACAAATACTAAAAACAGAATAAAATAGATATTTAAGTGGGGCTCCCATACAACAAACATGATCAGTTGCGTTAACTTTGCACCTCATTTGCATCCAGCGCCATATATACCAGGTGCAAACTTAAATTAACCCAGCCAGCTAGGATGGGATAAGTACATATTTGTAAGGAACCCTCGGTGCGTGAGTCAGACTCGCACTTGGCCGGTTTTTATAATTTTAAATTTAGTAATACAAAATATTGCCATTTCGCAACAGTTTATAGAGACTTCTTTCTTACCATAAGATGTTGACAACAAGATAATCATAAGACAAAGTTTAAGAATTGCAATCACAAAAAAGAATTAAACAATTCCACGCAGTAAAGGTAAGGTAGTCGAAAGCGCAATTCGAATGAGGTGTGATCTTAGCGACGACGGGAGTTAAATGTGAGTCCATTTCTTTCGATATTATTTTATAATAATCATATTTCATGCCTTTCTTTATAGACTGCCAGTAAAGTTTCAATATCCAAAAAGCTATTGGGCCTCCCAATTGATTAAATGTTCTTGCCCGTTTGCGCCTAGGTTGCAAGTGTTGGAACGAATGATCTAATTGAAAAATTGACAGTTAAATAAATAAAAAAAAAAAATATTAAGCGACAATCTTACACAAATCGACCTAGTCCCAAACTAAGCAAAGTTGTACTATGAGTACTAGACGACGATATACATGATATATATTTAGATAACATCCACAATCATTTGCCCTGTCCGGGATTCGAACCGCGTCGTCAGAAAAGTCAGTGTTATGTTTACGGTTCGAGAGTCGATTCCCAGCCGAACATTTAGTGACGACCACACAAATTCACGTATCTACGTCTAAATTTGCGTATACAAAGTGATAGTTATATTATGTACATTGGGTATCGCTTCATAGGTAGATATTCATTCCCGACTAACGTCAGTCTGGGCTGTGGCCTGGATTACCTCACAAAAGCTGACCTTTAGACCTTTGTTCCGAAGACACCTATCTAGGCAAGTCTGGGGTAGATTGGATCGCCTGACATTTCACAAGCCTCTTTCTTTGGGGATAATACTTAAGGAATAACTAGCATACAATAGGTTTTTGCCTTTGCCTTTGGAGGATAAATACAGTAAAAGGAGCCTAGTTTTTCCAAACTTTTATTCAGCTTCACCTGTCCCGGTATCAGTCTGTAACATCTTGCAAGTAAAATGTGACTCGGCGATTCATACCACATTGTAATGTTTTGGACTGGTCGGTTTTTAAGGGAATTTCCATAGGCGGGGAGCGGTAGAGGATGGAAGTCACTGTGTGAACAAGCACGTTTAAGACCAGTTATGATAAACGTATCTAAATTTACCTATAAGAAATACGTCCAAAAGGAAAGTTTGAATATACAATATATATTTGTTTACCTGTTTCCATTATAGTTGTGTTTTGGAAAAGGTATAAAATAATTATTAAAGCATGCTCTTCAAGCAAAGCTCTATAATTGGTTATGCAAAGTACTCGTGTAATGTCAAGTCGTGGTTTCCATAATTCATATCTTTGGCTTGGAGACCAGTTGCGCCGCGAATGGCCAGTGCCATAACAGGTGTACTACTTCGTACCTCACTAAAACTGGGTAAGTCTCAAAACGCAAATTTGAGTTTTATTAATAAACCTGTTTGGATTGTAGTATACAAACTTATATAGTGCCTATACATTAAAACTTATCTATTTATAATATGTGAAGACATTTTAAAAAGTTTTACTCTTTTTCACTTTCACGAAAGTGGAGCTAATTTCGACGTATAACGACCATTCATTTCATTAATTTTAAATTTCAGCATCTAGGATGGCCTATTTGGTTGACTTAACCACAGAATTAAGAAACTAACTCAACTTCATTTTCTGACTATATATAAAACAAATAGTCTATTCTTAACTGATTTCACTCAACAAAAGATTAACAATATTGTTTGTGCTGGAAAATAACAGCTTTCGAAGAATACGCATAATTATAATGCACTGGAAAGTCTGCGTTCTCTCCCTGTCCCTGTATTAATCTCTTTAGATTATCACAGTTATCGGTAAACTCTTTGTATTCAAGGTAATAGCATAATTTTGGAGGCACACTATATTTCACGGATATGATTTTCAGCTGTGTAGGTACCTAATATTTCTTTCGCCCGTCTTTTGAACTTTATGAAATGACATTATTTTTCTGAGGTAACGAATGGCCACGGTACCAGTGTGTTGCGGAACAGTGCTCTAGCGAAACCCTTGCATTAAAAATGCCAGTTTGCAAGTTGGCTGGTTTTAGCCAGGCGCCTGGCGGATTGGCGTTTGATTTAAGTCCGCTATTAATTAGAGGTGCGAAGTGTCTCGCCGTAATTTGTAACCGACCTGCTGGAATCACCCGCTAAAGGACGTATTTGAATTTGACCACAATCTGTTAGAGTTAGAGCAAGCAAGCAATAATTAACGAGTAGGGGCGGAAGCTCTGTAAGGTGGATCGATGATCTTGTGTAGAGGAACGGATGATGAATTAATGCGCCAATTTCCGACGCGTATATATGCGTCAGGGTGATTCCTTTATCGTTTAAATATCGGTTAGGTGACACCAAAAAATTGCTCCACACGTTGCATATTTAAGGTGATAGTCATACCTGTGCTAACTCGGGGCACGCTCTAGGGATTTGATATCGATAAAAAAGATGTCGATATATTATATTAATACATTTCTCATTGAAATTTCTCGATTACTATAAAACGGTGTGATATCATGTCTAATGAAGTGGATATTTTCATCTAGACGGCAATCTTTAATACCGACGAATATGGAAAAGTATTGATTGTATACTTACTATCCACTCAATTGCTTCGAATTTTGAGTTGGACTCTATTTATATAATAAAATAAGAGCGGTGACAGGTAGCCGTAGTTACCAAAAGCAATCTAGTGGCTATGAATAATATTTAAAATAAACAAATAAATACACGCTTTAATTTGTTTATTGTTTTAATGGGAAGAAATTAAGAGGTAAAATATATATTATGTTGATTAACATTTAGACGTTGACAGTAAAATCGATATATTTATTTGTCGATAAAATATTTTGCTACACTACTTTTGTATCGGTGCCCCGAGTTAGCACAGGTATGGCTGAGTGTACTTGTTTTATTGCATTAAGTAAATATGGTTAGTCTTAAGGTAGACCACAGTTGCCTGATAGTGCGGCACTATAGCCAAATCGTCTTTTGTACATGCAAAAAGCTGAATACGACTCCACACTAGGTACTCGCAAAGTTCACCGAAGTTGGCCGAAGTATGGGTTTCCACAGTGAAGTGCCTCTCCATACTATCATGTACGCCCAGCTTCGGTCAACTTGTCAACTTTGCAGTAGTGTGGACCTACTCGCAAAGTTGAAGTTGAGTTCAATTGTTTATACTATAAAGTATAAACAATTGAACGGCTGAGCCAACTCTTTGGCTTTCGTTAATTTGATATAAACGAGTGACAAGAGATAGTTGGTGTTGTGCGCCGCTGATTGGGTTCGAAGGCCAATGAGTGTGGGTCTAGTCTTAATACTTGCTGGAATGTGGATTGTGCAACAATTGGAACAAGAACGGTTTTATTTTTAAAGCTACTGTAAGTAAATATATTTCGAAGACAGTCTGGCAAAAATCCACGTATCTAATATACGTAATTACCCAAATTAACAACCCATGGAAAGGCTGTCTAGAACAGATTGCTCTTTTTAAATTGATCTGTGTTTTGTATCATTTTGATATGTTCTTAAAAGGATTTAAAAATGTATTACTAATCTGCCGTTTCACTTTTGGCAAATAAAACTGCTACTTTTCTATCCAAAGTGGCTTTAATAATTTTTGGTTACATGTTTTTGTGCATAATGTGCATAATCTATCTGCGTACTAAGTTTAATCAAAAGCCAAAACGGAAATCCAGAACTGTACGTACTGAAGTCGGTTCTTTTTTTTGTTAAAAATTTTTTTTTTTTGCTTTTTAGTGATTCGTATGTGTGTTCATCATCAGTTTCCTTACACCAAATCCTATTTACTGAATGTAAATTCTTGACTTTATCAATAAATTACCGAAAGCGCCGTACATGTCCCTATAACATTTGAAGAGTTCCCTCGATTTCTCCAAGATTCCATCATCAGATCCCGACTTAGTGCCAACGGGACCAACTCGGAGTTATACCCTTTCGATAAAAAAAAAATTAAAATCGGTTCACGGTTCTCGGAGATATCGAGTAACATACATAGGAAAAAATAAATAAAATAAAATTAGTTCGAATTGAGAACCTCCTCCTTTTTTGAAGTCGGTTAAAAAATAAAATTAAACATACGCGTGGACTACCGAGTGAGATCCAATTATTGAACACGCAACATTGAATACCGTGCCTGGTCACTAAAAAAGGTAGTTGCACACTGTATATTGTGAACTCTCTTTGCTGTCAATGAGTCTGCTGTCAATGTCACTGCGAGTTATTGTGCAAAAATTGTTAGAATATTTACAATTTTTGCGCAACTATAACATTATTCGCATTTGAGTTTCAACAAGTGATAACAAAATCATACGTTTTAGTTGTGACATAATGAAGTGATCTAGAATTTGAATGACTCAAGCATTAATTATAAATTACAGTACCTTTATAAAACCCGGAATCCTGTGTTCACATGCGATCCCGCCTTCGGGATTTTAATGGTCACTTGAAAATAGGTTCGTTACACACTGTATGTTGTGAACTCCCCGCTGTTGTCACTAAGTCTCGCGAGTTACTGAGCTGCGCGCGGCAGCGGCGCCGGCGCAGCCGCTGCGTTTGATCGCACTGTGGGAACCCGGTCGTGGCCACTAGCACAGCGGGCAGCGGGCTGCCACACATTAATCGCTCAATCGCTTGCGGGAGTGTACGGTCTTTCAAGCATAGGCGAAGTATATTTGCAATCGCATTATTATATTGAAACGCCGTACCACGACTCAAAAACAAACACCACGGGTGTGTAATGTAATGATGGATATAACAATGTTTTATATAATTTCACTAGATATAACAACAATAAGCGTAAAATTTCACTGGGTATAATTTCAATAAGTATAAAATACATTTGATGTAACGTTTATGTTCGTAAGATAACCTAGCAGAACACTCCTCTTCGCTTCGCTCGTCGTCGTACCTAACGCCGTCTCTAACACAGTTTAACTTTTTCATTGCTTATTGTAGTTTAACTGCTTGATAGATATTATTATCCATCAATATAATACTGCCTGTTTGTCTACGTCGACTAGGTGTAGTCCACGTGTAGTCCAATGGTCGGTTGGTAGAGAATGCCATACGGTATTACCTTGCTCACCATTGTCTTTTTTTGCACTGTTTTTTATCTTTACTACACATCAATAAATAAATAATAAAATTGCCATAGACCTCGCGTGCTGCGTGGCCCGACGGGGAAAGGACCGCGACCTCCGCCAACAAATTGCAGCTAATCTGCGATTTATTATCTATCAGCCTTTATCAGTTCGTTATTTATTCGCTGCCACCTGCTCGCCTCAATCCACCGGTCCATTTGCGGGATATCCACGTTTTTGGTGTCGATCGTTATTGATGTGAGACTTTCTATCGATAGATTAGACTTGATTATAAATTGTGCGAATTTCGTAGTTTCATAAATTAGTCAAAACTAGCTTGGAGTCACGGTTTCGTTGGTTTTGGTTTTGATGTACCGCGGTTATACAAATACATATTTCCAGGATGTAAACGTATAAGATAATACCAATTGCACTTTCGTTAACTGTCTATTAGAAACATTTCCCATGATCAACATAGTCTTCATAAGTACCTACGACAATAGTCTGTATTACGATGGAAAGAAAAGTAGTTTCATATCCAGTTAGCAGCTAAAATTACCAATACAAATCTTAGTTTATATCAGTTAAACCAGATAATCAAAGCTTACTAATTGTACAATAATAATGATTTACTGTCCAATCGTTTCTCGCCACGTATTCCCTATTTTAATTCCGCTTCGGAATAATAAACAAAACAAGATGTTTCTATCCAAGCGTGATATAAGGCTGGAGGAAAACTAATTCAAAATAACCTTACACGCACATCCTTACCATGCTTCCGTGTCTTCCTCATTCCGCATTAGGCCTTCCCTCGCGTTAAAAAGCGGACAACAGCAGCGGCCGATGGGGTCTAATGGACACCCTTAGCATTGCTGAGTATGCGATATGGTAATGCGGTCTCGAACATAGGCCTTGAGGCAGAAGGCCGGCATTTCTTTGTAACTTGCTCTGTGGTTGACAAATCAAGTTCGGTGGCCAAGTTATTGAAATTGATGGCCCAAGGGGTCTAACGGACACCTTCGATTTTGCTGACGAGGCTAAGACAGACGAGAGGCATTCTTTGTGAATTGGGAACCGCCAAGCGGTTCCTAAAGAAGGCAAGGTGCACGCAAGTAAGTTTTATTATGCCCTGATGAAACAAAATTCATGAATGTTCTACTTTCAACTGACTTCCCAAAAGAGGCGGTTCTCCAATCGGTTATATTTGTTTGTTACCTCAGAACTCCGTAATTTTTGTGCCAAATATATTATTAATTGGAATATTACGAAAGTATGGTCATCCAAATTGTCTACGCCGGAGATTCATGAAGAATTAGATTGAATTCGAAGGAACTCCTCAATAACAACTTGAATATGTTCCTGAGTCGTGGACGTTTTCTCTATGTATTCATCTAATATCGTCGTCTAGTGCCCATAAAACAAACCTACTAGAAAATACTGTGGGACTAGATCGATTTGTGTCAGATTGTCCGATATTTAATCACTTAAGTAATATAAGTATAGCGTTACCTACTGTAATTTGTTCTTCTAACACTTGACCTTCCGTTGGACAGAACCTTGCAACTATTTCCTCCAAGATTAGCCTTTCGGCGGCCGGTCCCTCCCAGATACAGATTAAGGTCACTCTATTGCCCTCTAACGATGGCTTAGTCTGCAGGGTGCCATGACTGTTTCTGTTAATGCTTATAAGTTCAGGGCATAATGATGGGCCTTGGGTCGACCTTAGATCGTTTAGGGACTATCATCTATAGGTACTACAAGTACATATTAAAAAAACAACATAAAGGATGAAGTTCTAATGCCCGGTGTAGGGTTCCGTAGTCGTTACGAAGAAGGTATAAACTATATATGTATGCGAAAAAATAATGCAATTTCTAATGTTTGCCTTTAAAGTAGGTAAGTAATTTTTAAGTCGTGAATGATAAAGTCTGCTATACGCTATATATTTTTTATACTAGCCTACATGAAGTGTCCCACTGCTGTGCAAAGGCCTCCCATTTCTTCAGCCAATTGTCTAGGTAAAGTGTCGGACCCTGACATGTATACGACTACAAAATACTAGGGCGACCTATCATTTAATATTAAAATTTATGTAAACATGTTAGAGCCACGTTCAGTATAAGATTGGCTCTACTTTAATGAAACTAGAATGTAAGGAAAAATTCAACAGTTCGCGCAAATGGCAACTTAAGACTTAGCTGTGATAGTGCTATGGTACCTTATACAATAATTTTCTCTCTCCCCGTGTGCAAATTCATCCGGAAATACGTCAGAGCAAGAATGTCGTCACTTGCATGCAAAAAGCGAACGCCTCATTAAAAGCAGGCACCATCAACATTCATTACGGATCATTTATTCAGAGAAGAACAAAAAGGACTTAAAAACAATAGAGATGAAAATGGTTAAGGTGCATGTCCACTGAGGAGACCATGATCTGCAGAGCCCGGTATAGGTACAGGTAGTGCATAGGCATTACTTTCAGTTACGTCCTCCGGCAAAGTTTAGGTAGATAAATATACCTAAACTTTGCGGGAGGGTTGAGAGTAGTTACAGTTGACGGCAAACTTCTTTAGCATAACTTTGACTACGCAATAGGTAGCCGATTTACGTGCATATGTACTGCACAAATGCATGGCCCATTGAATTCATTCATAAATGGGCATTCTGCAGCTCTTTGTACCTACATACGCAGTTCCGCCATTTTTGGTCAGAAAGTTTACAAGAAGACTGGACGTCTAATATTTTATTTTATTGAGTATGGAAATTCCCTGAGTAGTCCAAATACTTCTGAATAATTAATTATACGCATAATATAGCATATTAACGTCATTTGAAATAATATGTTTACTTAGATTCCTAAGGTCGACGAACCGGTTGTATGAAGTCCACTTTGTTGTCAACATATTAAATTTTTTCTGCATTATAAACAATTGGCACACATGGAAAAGTTTGACACCCCCTGAGAGACTTTTACGTGTATGAAGTATTAAAACTATCGGTAATTAAAAGCAAGCCATTTCAATTAAAAGTAAGTTATGTTTGTTGGTTCGTCAGTGAAAACACTTATCACTGCATTGTAGTACTCAACCCAGTGGAAACGAACCTTAACTCCACCAGAAATATATTCAGTCAGCGGCAGTAGGGATGGCATTGCATCAGTCATGCGCTTTCGGATGCCTGGTAACATGCAGCCGAAAAAGTGGCGGTTTCAGCGCATCAATCATTGACTCGCCACAGAACAAGAGAAACAGCGTTTACAGAGAAACACAACAATTCTTTACAGCACCAAAAACCCGGCCAAGTGCGAGTCGGACTCGCGGTCCGAGGGTTCCGTACATATTTGGGTCGGGTTAAGTTTGCACCTAGTATTTATTTATTTAAACTTTATTGCACAAAATACATAAGTAAAAGTACAAATGGCGGACTTAATGCCATGAGGCATTCTCTACCAGTCAACCACAAGGTCAAACAGAGACATTATAGGTAGGTAGGTAGTATGTATGGCGCCGGATACAAATGAGGCGCAAAGTTAACGTAACCGATCACTTTTGTTGTATGGGCTACCCCTTACATATTTATTTTATTCTATTTTTTTGTATTTGTTGTTATAGCGACAACAGAAATACATCGCCTGTGAAAATTACAATTGTCTAACTATCACGGTTCATGAGATACAGCCTGGTGACAGATGGACAGACATACGGACAGATAGCGGAGTCTTACTAGCAGGGTCCCGTTTTTTACCCTTTGGGTACGGAACCCTAAAAATACATTTAAAATTGGTCTGACCCTTGATTCACTCATCTAGCGAGTCTCTTGAGGTGTTTGTCCAGACTCTTCACTATAAAACCGGGACAACTATGGGGATAATGATCGTCGAATCAGCAGCCCACATGGTGGTGAGCCGGTCAACTCGGGGGCCAACTTCAGCTACTTGTTGAGCTGGTCGTTCTCGGCCCTCACGAGGTTCTCATCATGTGGGGTGGTGATGTCGACGAGCACTGCGTGGCGCTTGCATCGATCTACCAACACGATTCCAGGCCTATCGGCTACAATAGTCTTGTCTGTGATGATAGATGCCATTAGAGCGAGGCTAATTAGTTCTCAAGAACTGGCATCGGTGAGTACTTCTAGACCTAATTTAATTATTTATTTAGGAGAACCAACAGTTAATATACTGCAAATAGAAACTTACACAGAATCATAGAGCCAATTACAGGAACTCACAAATAGTTGTTGCATATGAAACATACACTTAAGTAACAAAACAGCGCACATCGATGTAACGACGCACTTGCAGCAAATATGAACTTCATTAATTTAACCTTAAACTTACAAACCTTAACTTATAGAGCCCTATTAGGCACAACCTAAATACCTAACACACAAAACAATACTGCACAAACATGTAATAAAAATCGCTAATAGGTAGTAGTGGTAAGCACCAGCTCAGACACGCACGGGAGGAGCAGTGCGGGGGCTACAACGCAACGTCATCGACACGGCGAGCGCGGCGGGCGACGCGGCGGCGACACTCGGCTTCACCTACCGCCGGACGGACGATTACCGAAATTAAATTATTCAGTGTTTGCCCGGGAACCTATTCATTGTATTAAGACTAGTAAACCTCAGCCTTTTATTCAACAGTTCACTATTATTTACATCTCCATAGTAACGAGTAGAGTTTTGAAAAATGTAAAATAATAATACACATCATCATTTCGGAAAAAGTACAATTTTCGATATTCTTGTTATGATTTATTTAAACACATCATGAAATTAAAGTATCCAATATGTAATCTCTGAGCAGTGCACTGGCAGCGTTACGTACGCTGTGCAACGTCCGGCTTTGCTCCGTGGTCAACATCCGGACGGTCGCAGAAATTCGATCGCACCGGACACACCTCCCGGAACGGGAATAGGTTACTACCCAGCTTAGCGGTCTGCTGGGATCAAAAGAGTTTATGAAGAATGCTTTAATCGTTTATGATTGACACAGGTACCTACGTTTTACTTAATAGGAGGACCCAATGCCTACAGGATATAAATGAGTAAGGTTCAGGAGCGTTTCGACTGCTCGTTCCCTTGTGTTACGAAATTCAGACGAATATAATCTTATTTGTTGAGTCCCTCACAATTCGCAAAAAGCGCTCAGTTATGACTATGAGCTACTTACTTAACGCCTTTTTTTTAATAATGTAATTATTCGTGAAAACATAATAACAACATAAGTCAAGGAGCGTTCAAAACTCTCCTGAGCTTTAACCGAATCTCTTAACATTTACCCTTAAATATATATAAATACCTTAAAAATATAGATATTAACTTCATTAGAGGATGCAATTTAGTATAATATTGTTGGACATATAGAATTTTGTGGTTTAGGTCGGTCATATTATAATGACGTCTGTTGCGATTTGTAATACCTAATATAAAGCAGAACCGTGAATACAAAAATATACTAAAAAAACATTTACTCTTCGCAATAATAATAAATAAACAATAAATATCTAACAACCTCACACAAATCAATCTAGTCCCACAGTAAGCTCTAGTAGGCTTGTGTTATGGGCACTAGACGACGATAAACATACATATATAGATAAATACATACTTAAATACAAATGCAATGACTAATGATTTCACTAAAGCCAAAAACTCAGGCACAATATTTCTTTAGCCGAAGATGTCCCCAGCAATTCATCCCAATTACGAATATTGCCCCAGCTAGCTGAAAGAATAAGAACTAGGTACTCTATTACCATCCCTGTATCATATTGTCGTTTTCCATTACTGCAGCCGGCTCGGTTTCCGACACAATAGCGATGAATATCACAACTAACGGAACAGCGCCTGTTTACCGGCGCGCTAATGGCACTTAGCCGGATTGTTTGTCTTGGCTCCAAAAACGTCTCGTGGCTGGAGGACTTGTAGCCGTGGCTCCTAATTGCACAATAAAGTTCTCAATTGTGAATAATTTGTTACGCTTTGAGGTATATCTATTAGCAAGTTCAAGTTTATTTTACAGAATATTTTTCCATAGCAGGAGACAAGTGCAGCGCCGGATGGTAAGTGATTACCATTACCAGCAGCAATAATACTATAAATTTATGAAACATGTAATGTCTCGTTATTAGGGTTCCGTACCTCAAAAGGAAAAAACGGAACCCTTATAGGATCACTTTGTTGTCCGTCTGTCCGTCCGTCCGTCCGTCTGTCAAGACCCTTTTTCTCAGGAACGCGTGGAGGTATGAAGCTGAAATTTATATCAATTACTCACGTACGTCTACTGTCCCTTGAAGCTGTGAAAAAATCAAACTTCTAAGCCAACGCAATCAAAAGATACAGCCGTTTATGCCGCAAATTTTCGACACTTGCAAGGGAATCAAAACCTACAGGGTGCTTCCCGTGAACTCAGAATCTTGAAATTTGGTACGAAGCAACGTCTTATAGCATAGATAAAGGAAAAATTACGAAAACCATACATTTTTAGTTACATCACATAATATTTTTTTTTTTAATAATTTTAAACTTACTACCCATTTCCTCATAAACGCGTAGAGGTATTAAATTGAAATTCATACCAAATACTCAGGTCTATAATACCTTTAAGCTGTAACAAAATCAAACTTCTATGTCAACGCAATCAAAAGAAACAGCAATTTAAGCTGCATATTTTGAAACTCGCAAGTACTCGCAAGGGAATCAAAACCTAAAGGGTACTTCCAGTCGACCTAGAATCTTGAAATTTGGCATGAAGCAACGTTTTATAGCACACATAAAGGAAAAATTCCGAAAACCTTAAATTTTTAGTTACATTACAAAATATATATTTTTTAATAAATATAAACTTATTACTTTTTTCCTCATGAACGCGTAGAGCTATCAAGTTGAAATTCATATCAAATACTTAGATCTAATTGCCTTTAACCCGTGAAAAAAAAAAATTCTAAGTCAACGCAAAAACGCAAAACGCAAAAGTACAACCATTGATACCGCATATTTTGAAACTCGCAACTACACGCAAGGGAATTAAAACCTAAAGACCACTTCCCGTTGACATAGAATCTCGAAATTTGGTAAGAAGCAATAGCTTACAGCACAGGTAACAGAAAAATTCAGAAAAGCTTAAAATTTTAAGTAGTTATACCACCAAAAAAATTGTGATTGTAAACATAATTGTAGTTACAGCAATGACCGCGAGTTATTATACTATGTATGGGGAGGGCAACATTTTTCAAACGGCAAAGACGACCTCACTCATCGTAAAAAACTTAGTAAATAAATAACTTTAATAAAAGAACTTTCGCAAGTCTGCTGCAAGGCTAGTATAAGTGTTTCAGTTATATTATAGATAAATGATATGTGTTAATATAAAATAAAGGATTACTTAAACGATAAAGAGATCTTTGTCTTAAATTTATGCTCCTCCATCTTTCCCCATTGTAATGTTATGAATTTCATTTTGCAATAAAAATACCATAGTTATGACTCGATTGTCGTAATGAACGAATTTTGTAAACCTTGCAGGTTTGTACGGAACCCTCGGTGCGCGAGTCCGACTCGCACTTGGCCGGTTTTTTTTTAATGTGGGTTCACCACAATTATTAATATATTATACCATTGATCCATTAAAACCAGAATACAGGGTAGTTCCAACAGTATTCTAAGTATATTAATTGACAGAGCCGACAGTCCTCTGCAGAGGTACTGGATATCGGCAAGAAACCCTCTAATTCTAATTCTAATTTTAAAATATGGCTTCCATCAGTTAATGATGATTTCGCCAATTTCAAGTTTGCTCGTAGAGCTTGCCGTTGTTCGGTGAGGTTTTGCTTTTTGTAAAGTGATAGCGATTTACAAAAAACCACGCGGACTATCGGGCCTTGACCCAGGAAGGGCTATGAACGCTTCAAGTTGAATTCTTCATTAGCTATTCACTCATACGTTAGATCACTGCACAATACGCTATCAATACTACACATTGAACAACAAAAATGAATAAATAATGAACAACGCAACTTAAACGCATGCGGCCATCTTGAGACACGAACCGGAAGACCTAAGAAACCCTCACTCGAGCAGGTTTATTATGTCAATTAGGTATTAGGTATTAGTCTAGTATAAGTGATTATAATTATTATATAGTTAACTAACCTAGTTTTAAGTTTACTAAATCATGGACTGTTGTCTTGAATAAAGAAATTTTGAATTTTGAATTGATACAAAGATCAAAGCACAAAGAAAAATTTAAATGTGTAACATGGCGGAAGAGACCTTGTTGGATGACCGATCCAACGCAGTAACCTTTCCACCACCCGACACCAAATAACCTTTCGAATTTTTCCTTATGCTTTGTGTGTCGCTCTTTGCATTGTTTATTTCAAATTTGAACAATAATACTAGTCAGAAGCCTGAGTGTGACCATTATATACCCACAGCATTTTTACATCAGCCTATGCCGTAAGTGGGATTTTCTGCCCACCACGGGACAAACCACGGGTGGTAATTCTTAGAGCCCCAGATCGTAGGTGTTTGTGGCCCGAACCGAAGGTGAGCTCACATGTACTAATTCACCGCCCTCTAGTTATGTAATGTTGTAATGTACTATTAAAGGCCTGTCTAATATGCATTTCCTTTACGTTCGGTTTATGTCAAAAGGAACTATGAATGAAATTAATTAAGTTATAATGGTTACTTGGCCTACACACCGGAGGCGAGCAGGAATGAATGGTATTTTGTTTGAAATATTAGCGTAAGGCGTGACGTAAATCCTTATAGGGGTGTTTAAAGTCGACTTAAATGACTATCCTCGAAAACTTCGCACAATTTTTTCGTGTAAGTATATGTAACTCTCATGAGTTTGTGTCGTTCCTGTGGTTACTAAGACTGATTACTAATCTCAGGCTTCGACGATTGATCGACCAATCGTAGGCTTATCGTCAGGGTCTCCCGGGAGTCTAGCGACGTCCTAGACATACCTAGTAAAGCGCGAAGGAAAGTTATTTAATGGGTATTTGCTTCATTCTGCTTAGATGTCTTGAAAAAAATCTATGTGTAAACATTACTTAAATATGAAATGCTAATAAAAAGAACTGGCTAAGTCACATTTACAAACAGTACATAAAGTAGGTACATCATAATAGGGCGGTGAATTAGTGAATGCCCCAGAACGAAGATATTTGGGGCTTTACTATTTACCACCCGTGGTTTATCTAAAGCTTTTTTTTTTTTTTTCCTTTGCATATAATATATTTACTCAACAGATTTATTATTTCTCAAAATCTACCCACACATAATTATCAATATTTACAAATACACTACAATAGGCAATTAAATTCAAATTAAAACTAAAGAACTAAAATAAAGTAAATTAAATTAAATTATGCTAAAATAAATCTACAAAACTGTGCCCCCGCGGCATAGTCCCAAAGACGCTGGCAGCATTTCCTCGCTGAATCGCAATGCTTCTAAAGCTTTACGTCTTGCCTTGGCCACTTCTAGCACAACTGTGACATGCAACTCTTTCTCACGCGAGATATATAACCAATCTCTTTCTTCGCTATACTGTGAGAGTGACGGGCGATGCTATGTCGCGCGACGAAGTATGTTAAAATTGATCCCACGTATTTAAAGACATTGAAATTTCAATGTCTTTAAAGGAGACGCTGTCCTGCAGTGATTAATGTAAAGCCATTGCAAGAACACATTGTCTAAAGGTCGCACCCTTCCGATTGTTCCATCCACCACGTAATGAAGGGACACATTGTGTCGTCGACCGCTTAGCATGACAATACCGGGATATTCCCATCACTGGGGAGTTTGTGTTATGTTTTAGCTTGGACATTGTTATATTTAGTTGGCTGTGTTTATTTGGGCCCGTCTAGAAATCAATCATAGTCCTGCCTAATTAACACAAATTATAACGGGTCTATCGCGATATTTCTTATTTACCTTCATTATTGTTTTATTTTCTGTCTCCGTAAATATGATCACGTTTCTTCTTACCGCTTTCAGCTTGGCTGGTTTCCCATCCGTCAACGACGCAATATTCGTATGCTCTGCACTCTCTTTTCAATGCTCAATGATCCACAAGCTCCTGAATATCTGAAAACCTTTTTCTGCTATGTTGAATCCACTCGTAACCGTAATTTTCGCTCTTCCGGCAATCTTGCCCTTTCTATTCCTCTTCACCGTACTGGTTTCATGTCTAATTCTTTCTCCTTGCAACCTTGCAAGTGGCTCGCCTTTGGAACGGTCTTCCTCTCACAATCAAACAGGCTCCGAGTAAGTTGGCATTAAAAAGGGCCGTGCGAAGTTTCTTTGCTGGCAGAACTGAAGTCTCATAGTATATCTGCTTGGTTTGTTTCATCGTCGTATATATTTATGTATGTATCTAAATATTTATACCTATATAGGTATATTATCTATATGTATGTACCTATTATGAGTATTTTAATTATATATAATTAAGTTGTTTGATGCACCGCCTACAATTTCTCTGCTTTGCCCTAAGGTTGACTGGTAGAGAATGCCTCATGGCATTAAGTCCGCCTTTTGTACGTTAAGTTTTTCTTTTGTGCAATAATGTTCAAATAATTAAATAAATAAATAATGTTACGTTTCGGCGGGGTTGCACACGCCGTGGTCACAGATGTACAGGTACTATGCTTCTCAACTTTTGTCGCCAGTGTCTCCCGTCACTCTCTCACAGTACTGCCCAGAAAGAGACAGGTAATAAGTCTCGTGCAAGAAGAGTCGCGTGTTACAGTCGTGCTAGAGTTACTGCAGGACTAGCATATCTTGCCGTGACTTCGTTTGTCGCGTGACTCTGCATCACCCGTATTGCTCGTACGGTATTGAAAGGAAAGAGACATCAACTGCCATATAACGTCGAACAATAATTTTCTATGTGTGTTATGTTACACAATATAATTAGGTAGTGAAAGGTTATATGGAAAAAAATATATATATTTGTGGTGATGTCACTATTGCCTTGTACTGCAAAACGGTAATGACAAGTTTATTGCGGTATAATAGCCCTATTGCCAGAAATGGTTTCTGAATTAACATAGGTTGTAAAAAAATATCAAGGACTCGACGGTTTCTAGTACCTACTTACGCCAAACGTTAAAAATTCCTTCAAGATCCTATATTTACTCCCCAATAGATTTTTAAAGGGTCGGCAACGCGCATCACAAAACAAACATGCAAGAATATTAAACTGGAATCGCTAAATAAAATGAATTTAAGCAAAATGTAAGTGAGCCCGCACTCAAACAATACCTCAGAATCCTCAGATTATGTAAGTTTCGGCGACAATGCGTGCCATGTGTTATAGACCCAAAGCTCTTTAGGCCGAGAGCCTGGTTATTAATCCCTTCCTTTTCCAACACTATTAACGGCCAGGTTTATGTTTTGTTCAAAATGTTAAGAGGCCTTATTCCTTTTAAATTTTTTTTTTTCATATTATGACAAATATATTGATAATTTCAACCAACTTTTTTAAGTCAATAATACTTTCCCCGAGTTCTAGGTAGTAACATAGCTAGTTCATGCTTTCATTGCGTGCAGTCGAAAATAAGTTGAAAAAACTAATTTTCCGCGTGAATTTTGACAATTTTGAGTAGTTTTTGAAACGAAAATTATGAATGAAAAATTCAAACCGTAGCTTTCAAATATATACCAATAAATCGCAATAGCCCTGTTCTAGGTAGTAACATCAGTAATATGTTAAGAAATATGTTTGATCATGGAGAAAAATGTCTAAAACAATCAGCATTTTAAAAGGAATAAGGCCTCTTAATTGAGATTTGTTATTCTGGTTATTGTTTTCTGGAAATAGACAAAGCTTCATGAACACAATGTGCGATTTAAGAAGTAATTCGTGGCAATGGTATGTTCTAGTTCTCATCTGTATGTAAAATAAATATTTTATACTCGCAGACTTTAATCTGTCAATTATAATTTCACAGACAAAATCACAATAACGCACTTTTTAATCCTGTAACTAAATTCTATACTCTATGGTACCCGCTACAGAACTTTAATATTCATAAGACATCTCTCTACACGACTCTAATAATTTCAAAAAGAGAACATAAGCTTATTTGATGCTCACTGATTGGTTGAAATTACTTGTCAAAAAAATTCACCAAACGAGGCACCCGCCATGGCCATCGCGATCATGTTTTTTTTTAATAGGTCAGTTTTAGTTGAACGAAAAAGGTTACATCAAAAAAAAAAGTCATATTGGAGAATGACGATTAAAGTAAAAAAAAAATCTGTGTTTTGCTCGTATAAAAAGTTTTGTATGCAATATAGTTACACAATTAGGTCTTAAAGTCTCGTACCTTACATAAGCCACTCGGCAAGCCTCGTGACCTAAACGCGGTACTCGACTTTAAGAACCTCCATTGTGCAACGATTGCATAAAATACTATTCTACTACTAGGTACATAAATGAGCGTTCAATGGTTTATCAGAAAATCAGGTTTTTATGCTCATCTTACTTACCATATGAAAATATGTAGGTATATACTGTACTATGTACCTACACTTAAAAAAAACGCTTATATATCGCTTTAGATTAGATATTACATAATTATAATATCGAAAATGATCGAATCCATCGAATGATTGAATGATCGAAAATCATAATTTTATGTCAGGCCATCGATTAATGACTGTAAACTTTTCTAATTTTTCTATAAAACAGTTAAGTAGTTGAGTTTTAAACTCCTAACATTTTATTTATGTCTAAAGTTTAGTGCCGCATCTTTTGCTATAAAAAATTTACAGGCGTTTTTGGTTATAATAAAGAATACCACAAAGAACGTTCCGTAGTAAAAAGATAACATAAAACATACCCCTATATTATATCATAAAGTAAATATATCATAAAGTAGTTTTTTGGATTTCCCACGGGAATCGCGTTTTATCGGTAAAATATAGCCCGTGTGACTATCCGTAGAATTACATTCGTACATTCATTATTTATACAGAGCAGTGTCGTAATTTACTGATAAGGATATGCGATACCCGCGAAACTTTACCTCATATATCATTATATAGATTTCTCAGAATTCACTGTGTTTAGAGGAAACAGAAACTTTCTTAAATTATTATGGACGTTTCGAGTTTGTGTTCTTTCAAACTTTTTAATGGCCTCCACTCCATCGTTGGATATTTAAGAGCTATTGTTGGTGCAGTTGTTTCAGTCACTTTAGTTTCTTTCAAAATGTGGATACGGCGCGTCATTTTTTCTTGATTTTGATTTGCTTTAAGATTTTCTTGGTTTTAGCAGGCTTATAAACAATCTTAACATGTTGACTTAATTATTACCTTCGGTACTTTCGTTTTCCGAATATCTAAGACACTCTTTTTCACATATTTAAGAGCTACGCTCGTGTTGATGGAGCGATTCCCAAGTCACTTTTCAACCCTTTTTTTGTTTGAAATAGATTCAGCGCTTTTTTTATATTAGCTCGTTCAATTGTTATCGGAAACAGTTTCTTCACATTGAAGTCGTTATTTTTTTTTGAGTAAGTGACTATTAACTTCTGTTGACAAAACCTTTACCACCACGTCTCTGAATAAATTGTTTCACGATGAACAAAACGCGGCGCTCATATCGCTCTGAATCGACCCATTACAGAAAAACAATACCAAGTATTCTATACTTTTCCCATATAGATCACACCATAAATAACCCAACTCCAAATTTATTCGGCGAATGAAACGTGAGCCCGTAACTTGGAGGTGCTCTGTATCGGCACAGTAAATGTAGCTGAAGCAGTGTCATAACTCTCATCAGGTGGGGATTTCGGGATGCTGTCACTAAAATCGGCTCTACGTCTTTTCTGAACCGGGATAGATACTTGATGTAACATCTACCTGTTTTACTGTTAGCAGTTTTGTAATTTTTATGACATCTAAATCTCTCCCTAAATCGCGCCTTAAAAATCCCGGGGCAGGTATTTATTTTTGAAACCGTTTACTTGTTTTATTTTGCAGGAAAGTATGATGCGATAATGAGACAGTACGGGAAAATTATTTAAGCGAAACGAAAGGATAAATGCCATCGCCTGTCATTTCTGTATCGAAAAAGACGCCCTCCGGGCGTTGCTCTAAGGCTTTACTGCCTTCACGTTATACGGTATATCAAGACGCAATGGTAATAAAGCGCTGAAGCGCCTACGCGTGAAGCCCGTAAGCACTCGGCCTAATGAGCCCTGTTTACGACTAGTGGGGCTTCGCAGCACCTTTAGTGCGGCATTACAGCACAGTTACGCCGCAGTCGCGTTTAATTTCACTTAACGGGTAATATATTAGCTGTGGTTATTTTCGGGTGGTCTATTATTGATAGGATGGCTTTTTTAAGTGTTTGGGTAAATTAAAAGGCGTTTTTGAGGAGTTTTAAATAGGTCAGTTTTTATAGGAGTTTTTTGCAATCCATAATTAATGGGCTAAAAGCCCATAAAGCTTAAACATTGAGTTTATTATACATTAAATTCCAGGCTTACCTAATGCTCAGAATGAAATATAAAATATTTTTCTCAAACATGCAATGAAATATCGTCATAACGTGCGTTAAAACAGGCTTCGAAGTGTCAAGTTTCGGGCGGAACAATTCGAGAGAACTGTTAAGGAATTTCATACAAAATTGAAGGCCTAGGCCGGGAAGTAATTTTTTATTTTATTTTCATGTAAACATGGCGTCGTGTTCATAAACAGGCTAAACAGCTGAAATATATTTTTTATGTTTTCTCCTAGTGGCAGAATGGGTATCAGGCCAACAATATCCGCGTTAAGGCCTATTACACACGAACTGATATTAAGAATACAAATCTGTATTATGATTCAATGTGTTGATGAATAAATTTAAAATACTGTCTATGTGTAAGTCACCAGAGACCATAGACAATATTAAAAATCCTCTGCCTTTATTTTATTTATTATATAAATTAAGATTCTTATTATCACGTTGTGTATAATGGCTCTAATATTCGAACACTACACACGTGGACGACTTCCGAAAGAAAAAAAATATGGAGGCATTGGAGGGAAAATAAAAATACTTTTTAAAACATGATGGCGTCTGTGTTCATGAACTGGCTAAACAGCTGAATAATGTTTTTTTGAGTGGTGTATTTTTTTATTGCATTGCATATGTTTGAGAAAAGCACTATAGCCTTAGTATAATTTACAAAATATTAGTTACTGTTGAGTTTCTTTCGGCTTTCTTCTCAACAGCGGTCTCCTCTTGCGAAATGCCGGTAGACTCACAATATGACTTGTAAAAGTGCCCTTGTGGCCTACTTACTGAATAAATTATTTAATTTCATTTCATTTCAGCCGTGAAATGGGCTTGCCGGCTTCGTATCACTATCCGGCCTCCCTTACGGTCGCCCGTCTATACCTACTCAGCCAGCAAGCCCTTATTTCCCGGCGTCTGCAGTAATGTACTATAACATTAACACGTGTTTATCGTTATTTAACATAGCATATGATTTGGAATCTGTTAGCGGGGTTGCAAGTTACGACTGGCGGGTAGTTTTGTACACAAGTTTAGCTTCTTAATGGCACAAAGGTAATTTATTAAGTTACGTTATTAAACCAAAATAACCAAATACTGGCAAAACAAACATCCAGTCAAAATGAGAATCAATTACGCCTCGTTTTGAAGTCGGTTATAAATAAGAGCTCTTAAGTAGCGAAGTGCAGTGTAAATACTTAATCCGTTCGTCTCCCGGAAGGGATTCCTCAATGTTCATTATCCTGAAACAACACGGAGGCGCTGGCGCTATGCCTCTCATTAATACAGAACAGCCCGCAATAAGTTGGCTGCCGTTTGTAAAACACTCGCGAATAAGGACACGTTCACATTAGCACGCGATAACGCGTTGATCAGTACAACATTCTAAAGATACGTTTCCATTGATAATTCACTCTGCTCCACTTGCGAACGCCCAAAAATTCCGAAGTTTAATTCATCCGAAACCATCATTATTCCGTTAGTATTTATAAAGCGGTATCACGCTCTTGAAATTTATGATGTGGAAGGTATGTTACGCGATATGATTAGGTTATGTTAGGGTTAGGTAAACGATATTCAATTATCCAAAAAAAAAAACGAAATGTCTCATCAGAACATGATTATCGGTATTCGATTCGGAATAGAGACGCATCCGGACAAAGGAAACTTCGGGGTTGTGTGTCCCTCATCATCATGTCAGCTGAAAGACGTCCACTGCTGAACTAAGGCTACACCTATCGTGCGTCATCCTCATCCAATCCAACGTCTTCCGACGGTATTGGTTCATTTTACTAAATTTAACCAAATATAATGCAGCCTATCAACTCTGTGTAGCAGCCATAAGTGTTGCTTTAACTCCGTGATGTGCCGCAATAAAATCTCACCTCATCATAAATGTACGAGAAACCTACTAGTTCTATTACTACTCTATGAACAACAAGAATACAACCTTAACGAGGCTTCTGACAGCACATTTCAGATTGTGAGTTTGAGAAAAGCTGTTTGATACTTAAGGCAACGGGTAAAGCGAAACTAGTGAGTTGTAGTTTTTCTTAAACCCTAAACAGATAAATCCATATCCATACTAATATTATAAATGCGAAAGTGTGTCTGTCTGTCTGTCTGTCTGTCTTTCTGTCTGTCTGTTACCTCTTCAATAATTGCATGAGCTAAGGAACTTGGAAAACACCTTTATTATTCACTAGCTGTGCCCGCGGTGTTACCCGCTCATCCCACGGGAACACTAAATTTATTCGGGATGAAAAGTATCCTATGTCCTTTCCCGGGTCTCAAGCTATCTCCATACCAAATTTCATCTAAGTCGGTTCGGCGGTTTAAGCGTGAAGAGGTAACAGACAGACAGACACACTTTCGCATTTATAATATTAGTATGGAAGTATGGATATGGATGGATTTAATCACTGTATAAAAAAATTGTACTGTGGAGTTTATTACTCCAAAAAAATTGTTAACGTCACAAGCGGCCTCATTAGTTTCGGGTCTATTTTCGGGAACAAATACCCACAGAACGAAAAATGTTATATACTTAGTGATTTATAATACATAAAGGTGCTAGTTCATAGGGTCTTGGAATCACTGAAAATGGTCCGAGAAAAAGATTGAAAGCGTTGCTAGTTTCGCATTACCCGCCGCCAAAAGAATGTGTTTAGGAAAATGCAATGCTGTATCAGCCGGGTAGGGTTTGGTTTGAGCTGCGCTGCGGGGACTGAATCCCGGATGTCTTTATTAGTGCTACAATACAGGGAACACTTTACAATAATACTAGAGTTTGGGATACACGTACGAGGTAATGTTACATCTTTAGAGTATATTGCTGTTTTCAAGGTAAGTGTTTGAGCGTTTCTTGAAGTATTTTAAAGGTTTTTACTTTACTGTTCGAAGTTTCTAAGAATATTTTAACAGCGGTTATTGTTGTTATAGATATCCAATACGCAACATAATCAATACACCTACATGACAGGTTCAAGGTGTTGAAATTAGTAGTTCATCGATCAAACGGTTTTTTTTATATCTTTTAGCTGGATTATATCTTATGACATAAAAAACACAGTAACGTAACGGCAGTTCAAATGGATTGTATCATCTTGTTTTATCGCCAAAATGATTTAATGAAGTGCCACTTTCATTGAATCTAGAATATATACCGATCCGATTGAATCCAAGTTTCGGCGTTCACCGTAATTTCCCCTCTACATATTTCCGCTACCATTTCATGATAACTTTTTAGTCTTGTTTTGAAAACCCATGACGACTCTGCTTGCTTCCTGTTGGCTGTAATTTGCATGAGAGGGCTCCTTATCGCGGGCACACCCGGAAAATTGTTTCCATTTCTATTTACGGAGTGGACAGGACACAATTCAGGATTGTGCGAGATGGGTTTCCAGGGAAAATATTATTGTTCCTGCCCGCGGGAGGCAAATGAACTTACCCAGTGAATTTTGCAAATTGTTTGTTGCATAAGAACGGTACCGATTTTTCTTGGCTTGTTGCACGTAATGATTGACATTCAAAACGCTTATTATACATGTATTAACAAGCACTTAGTTTGGGGCTAGATCGATGTGTGGTATAAGATGATTTCTAATATTTTGTTATTTATTGGACAACTGCTCTTTCTGAACCTAATTCCAACTATATTCAAATAACACCGTTATATTATTGTCGTTTTTGTTAAGCATTCACGCGGAGTTGGATAAAGGCTCTGGCATATGTGTATTGTGTTTCGATGTAGTGATTACAGTAGTTAATTATATGTACCGCAATATGTACTGTACGTAATGCTTGAGCTTGATATAATATTTGACTAACTGCCGCAGTCTAGCTGCCTAGTGCTCGAGCAGCCTTAGATTTAAGAGTATAAATTAAACTTAAACGCTATAAAACATTTTAATGCGTTTATTAAAAAATAGTTTATATAAAAGAATATGGCATCACAGAGAAAAAATACTTTGAGCACCTCAATTTTCTTACGAATACACTAACATACAAGAAACACTATTTACTAACTAAATACATCAATTTTCCTACACCTTACTGGTACTGCCCGAAGATAGAATGGGCAAACTTCCCGAAGTACTGGACTGGGGGGAAGTGGGGGGCAGCCGCCTGGTATCCAGGAATTTCTTGACCCTGATACACCTGCGGCTGGTAAGGTTGTATTGGGAGTGGGGCTTGTCTGAAGTAGGAGACCTGTCTCTGGCTGGGTTTGATCGGGATCGCGATGAGGTTTTGCGGTTCAGGTTTGGAGATGATCTGCCGCTGTGGCGCAGGCTGGTATTGAGGAACTTGGTACTGTTGAGGTTGATATTGAATCGCCGGAGGTTGGTATTGGATTTGTTGATACTGAGGCTGGTATTGCTGTTGGGCTGGTTGCTGATAATGCTGTGCTTGTTGTTGGTACTGTGGCTGTTGTTGTTGTTGTTGTTGTTGCTGCTGCTGTTGTTGTTGTTGTTGTTGCTGCTGCTGTTGTCGTTGTTGTTGTTGTTGTTGTTGATGGTACTGTTGGTGTGGCTGTTGTTGTTGTTGCTGGTACTGCGGCTGCGAGAATGAGGCTGCTGGTGCTCCCACTGAGAAACTTGCGTAACTGACGGCTCCTTGAGGTAGTGCGTTGTAGTTCTGGAAAAAATAAGGCTGACCATTTATATTTTTTCAAGGCTAAATGAGCCAATTTATTATATTACATGAAACAAAATTGGTTGATATCTGTCTTTATTAAAAAAAAAAGCTTAATGCTTTGGACTACAGACGCTAACCCAATTAATTCACCAAGGTACCTTATTGAAATATACAATGTTATGTTTAATTGTGATATATTTTTTCAATATAAGGTGGCACTCGGTATCGGTGGGTAAAAAGAGAAATAGAGAGGGGATTCACTCTTATAAAATTACCTGTTGCGGCTGTGGTTTCGCCTTTTCCTCGAGCACCTTTACTGCTTCAGGTTGTCCAGTTTTCAGCTCCCTCTGCGCTGGTCTTTGGTGAGCCTGCTCCTCCCTCTGTTCTTGTTCAGCATACGTGATCCCAGGCTTGGCTTGTACCAGCTGGATCAAGGGCTGTTGGTATGCCGGTTGACTTTGGAACAATTGCGGGGCCTGGTTGTACTGAATTGGCTGTTGTTGGATGCCTTGTGGTTGATAAATGGAAAACTGCTGAATGGGTTGAGGTTGCTGCTGAGAATAAACTATCGGGTGAGGCTGCACGAGCAACTGCTGAGGGTATGGTTGGTAGTTGACTGTCAGGCGAGCGATAGCTTGCTTCGGGTTGGGCAGTTTCTGGTTGTACTCCTGAGGAGTGTACTGGATCGCATTCTGTTGCGGTTGATAGGTGATCTTGTGTTCAGAATACGCCAGTTGTGACGGGATCGGGGCAGATATTTCGTAGGTAGTCGGTGATGACAGCTGTAAATGAAATGGAAATTTAGGAAATATTAATATTATAAATTGAGAAGTCTTTAAAAAATGGCACCAAAAATATTAGTCATGAACTCATGAACGAGTTTCATGGAACTCAATCCCCGACAAGGTGACATAATTTACAGTTCCTACGGAACATCCACTAAGACGTACCGGGCCAAAATCCAATTAGGTACCGACTCATAAACACACGTAGGGGTGTTTAAGTGCTCTGTCGTAAAATACTAAGCCTAGTTTATATGCATTGTTGTAAGTAGTTTCAGAGTCATTGTAACGATTTTAAGGTTCTCCAACATTGTGTATGTTTACCCTCGGTTTATAAATTATGAGCGGTGCTTGCCATACACGCCGCGGCCATTTCTAATTCATATCACGGGAATTTATCACTCCAACGGGATCTATTAATGTAAATAACGCAGCCTCTAATCCCCTCGATCTGCATCTTTAATGGACTGAGGCTTCCCGCTGAAATGTGGTAATAAGTCTGAATTACGATTTGGTAATAATCGGGTTGACGTTGTAACAATGGTAAGTATGAATGGTGGGCTTATTATGTTACTGCAGGGGGTCTTTATCATGGTAATTACGGATGTCTTAGATATTGTTTCGGATTAAGGATATTTTGGAGTCTTCCACTTTCATTTAAATTATTACGTGGCCTTGTAATGATTTTCGGTATGTTGATAGTTTGTTGTGTTTATGAAATAACGACAGAAAAATTAATGTCCCTTATTTTGTGGTGACTAATGGTCACTCTCCTCTGTCGCTGCTTTTTCACTATAATGTATACATAATGACTATGTTTTCTCACCCGGGGCTGGTAAACCGGCAGGGGCGAGAAGAGGTGGCTGGCGATGGCGGCGGGGAATGGAGGTCCATGACCAGTCAACACGTCCGATATCTTGGCCACTTGCGTCTCCGGTCGAGAGTAGATCTGAGGGCGAAAAAAAACAGTCAGATTTTTAAAGTTATGAAACACCGCAATATTTATAGTAAACCATTGATACAAATATCAAAGCTTAAAGATTTTTTTTCATGCGTAGCCTGGTAGAGGAGACCCGGTATCGAACCCGGTACCTCTGGATTACCAGTACTTATAGATTTCACAGTCAGTGAAATATATTAAGTATCTACTTAACGATAGTTTCAAGAATGCATCGAAATATATGAAAATATTTGGACTTTTTAGGGTTTATCACAACGGTCGGCAATAGGCGGACCGCGGTCCGTTTGCGGACCGCGAAAGGTTGAATCTCGGACCGCCAAATATGTAATAATGTATTGTATGTCAAGTATAAATAAATACGATATATTGGTTAACCAATCTAACTTAGTACCTACCTATTCTAATATAATTCAAGCATTATCCGAACCCTACCTAAAAGTACTTGCCGACCCGTGGTTTAACAGTTAGCATGCTAAAACTTTCTAACACGCTTAATTTTAGAAGAAAAAAGTTATTATCTTCGTGCTCTGAGTCCGTTCAGCAAATGTAAGTATTTCCTTAATGGACTGATTAAACAATTAATGATGTCAATAATGTAATTTATCTTTCTAATAAGTATTTATGCAATGAATTGGTACGAATTACAATTACTATTAGTAGGTATAAGGTACCAGATGTCGATGTGTGAGTTCCCGGTGCCAAATGCCATGCATGAAATCGGCAGAGGAATACATAAAACCGGCCAAGTTCGAGTCTGACTCATGCACCGAGGGTTCCGTACAAACACTTATCCCAAATTATCTGGCCGGTTTAAGTTGAGTTTGCACCTGGTATATGTTGCACTGCATGCAAATAAAGTGCAACATATACCAGGTTATATATAATAATAAAGTGTTTGTTGCATGCGAGCCCCACTTAAATATTTATTTAGTTCTGTTTTTAGTATCTGTTATTACAGTGGCAACAGAAATACATCATCTGTGAAAATTTCAACAGTCTATCTATCACAGTTCATGAGACACAGCCTGACCTGCGGAGTCTTAGTAATAGGGTCCCGTTTATTGCCCTTTGGGTACGGATCCCCAAACGTGGTTAAAATCATCAACCACGACTACTTTGCAAAGAGTAAGCGGATGAAGGATTTCATAAGTTATTCAAAAGTATTGGAAGTGAATGGTCGGAGTCGAGTGCGGGTCTGCAAACCCCTTTTTGTGAACTCCATGCTCGATAGGCACTCGCGCTCGCTAGTTTGGACAGCCAGTGACACGGGTTCCGTCCCGCGATAGTGATGTTGAACTTTCACGAGGAGAACTCTGGTAAAATGTACTTAGATAAATCAATAATACTTAAGTAGCCTTTTTATGTGTACATGGGTATTTATTGAAAAAATGCAACCCTATAGGTAACAAGTAATGAGATAGCGTTGCAATGCAACTACATATTAGCAACCATGTCGGTTGCTAATAGTGATCAAAGCCTCTTTTTTCAACATCATGTAAGCGGCCCGTCTGTCTTTGGCGAAGAGTTCCGCATTTATTTTGTAATAGTGGCGGCCATATACTCTTTATATTTAGCGCAATTGTCGAGATTTCCTTGACATAATTGAGGATTGTGAACGGATTGAGGACGCCGGATGTGTGCGATGGTTTGAAATAACTTTACGGTATTGCGAAAAATTACAATTACCTATGACAAGATGATATTTCAACACCGACTACAGCTACCGGCAAACTTTTTGAGCATAACATTGACTGCGCAGTAGCTGATTTACGTACAAATGTGCATGCGCAAATCTGCCATTTTTGTTCTAAAAGTTTGCCGGCAACTATAGCTGTGCCAATGTACATTGTCCCATGTATCGCATCATGACGTGATATTGTAAATTTTTTGAACTAAAGTCAACATTTTCCGACGACCTAAGCTTTTTTCATATACAAGGTATACTATACACCCTTGAACCTTAATAACAGTTTAGATTACAGTGTTTAGGATAACATATAGTCACACAAGTTCCACTGTCAAACAAGCTTAGTATCCTCTCTTAATCGCTCGAACGTGCTCTTTCAAACGAATGACACGCAACGATCTGTATTGCCGATCCACATGCAAACGTCATACATATCGCGCTATGGCTCGGAGAGCAAGGATTCTGCTACGTAAACAAACTGGCAATCCCCTGCGCTCCGTAGATAACGTCGCTTCTTTATGGAATTATACAGGGTGGCACATTTAAATAGATCGGTCAGTATGGGCAAGATCTGTTCTCAGGACTATCGAATCGAGTGACAAAAACACTACATTCATTGATTAAAAAAACTTGTTCTCAGTTTGGAAATCGAACATGAAGAATCTTGAAACGCGGATTATTGGCAAGAAGATCTGTTCTCAGGAACTATCGAAATGAGTGACAAAAACACTACATTCATTGATTAAAAAAAACTTGTTCTCAGTTTGGAAATCGAACCTGGAGAGTGATGGAACGCGGATGATTGGCAAGAACATGATTTCATTATTTTTATTTGGATATCGATACTATGTACATAGGTCCTTAGCAACATGATATCAAATGAAATGAACAAAATAAATTGTAATTCACGTAATAATAATAGGGAACATACAGGAAGTTTAAACTGGAGATGACTTCGTTATAATTTTCAGCAAAACTAAGTATCGCATTTTCACACAAAAACTTAAACATAAATGTATAACAAATATATGATTTAGAAATTAAATTGCAATATATACATGTTTTTACATAGGTACACTTACTATTATATGCACGCATTTGTGACTTCGCAACCGTACGACATTTTCTATGCATCGCTTCGAATGTTTAATCCACACGTTTCACTTTTACTCCCATTTCTGAAGTTCTTGCGTCCTAATCACATTGGACATATGTTTATCGTATGAAAATCTCATTTGCTCATCTACGATGAGATTTTTTTGCATGTTCCCAATTTTTTTTCGGATATTTCCAAACCGATTGCAATTTTTTGTGTCACTAGAATCTATGTCATGGTTCTAAGATCAGATCTTTGTAAACTATGACTTGCCAATACTGACCGATCTTAATGAACCATCCTGTATATCCATTCTGTGCCTGGTGCAGTCTGCTATAAAGGATATTTTATGAGTTTCAGGTTGCCGACTTAACTAAGCGTAAAGTTGGAGTAATACGGAGAAATGACTATGTCGTTATATACACCTGAAGCGACAGTTTCATTCGTTTTATTATCCGAGATACATCGTTAATGACGGTCATCTTAATGTTAATTAACATGTTAATATCGTGACCTTAACCTTTTTGGTGCCAAAGGTCAGTACATAATTAGAATTATAACTCTAGTTCAACTGTTAATGAAAGCTTACTTGTGTATGAAGTGTTGAATACTTATTTGAGTTTTCAGCATCATGATTATTATAACATACGTATGTGTTTTGAGATAAACAGCTAAAAATATCAAACTCATATGAAAAGTTTCATAAATAAAATATGATTGATTAAAAAATGTGTTGTATTTATTAACATAGAACTAAATTTATAACATTTTCTTGTTTAATAGTAAACTTACTAGTGTAGGTCTTAGTAGACAAACAACTAAAACCTTGTAAACACATAAATTCTTGTGAAAACATTAAATTTAACTACCAGAGTCCTGTATGTAACAAGAAATACCAGCTCATGGAACCAGGACAATAAAATTCGCGTCTCTGCGAAATATACGCAAAATAATTTTCAAGTTTTTTTCTTTCCATCACAATAAATTTCTCTGCCGAATGCTTCCAAAAATGCCTCCGTGTGCCATCGCAAAAGGGCTATGAATCATAAATTAAGGGCCCAATTCGGGTCAGCACTGAGCAGTTTCAGCAAAATTTAGGGGCGGGCGCAGCCCGACAGGCAATGTCGATGCGCTATTAGCACGGTACGGGGTATTTATACGCAGTATCTTCATTTCACAAAATTCGAAATTTAGACTTTATTTGTTTTTCTACTCCAGCGTTTGCGTTTATCGCGTGATAAATGTATGATAAAGCATCTGTCACTCACACTCGCATATTTGTCAAAAAGCGACAGATGCTTTGTCGTTTATTTATCGCGTGATAGGAACGCTGTTTATTTACCGACTAGTCGGCAACTGAAATTCAAGTCTATAATAAACATTATTCGATTGACATGCCGTATTAATAAGTATATCGTCACATCAAGTCAAGAGGACGAAATGTGATCATACTTAAACTAAACGAGTCAGACATTCGATAGTAGTCATTGAACTACGCAGTTTTTCGATTTTTTTGCAGTTTGCATGTAAACTGACCACGACTAATTTATCATTATCTATTTGCTAGCCAAACTTATCAGATCATTACCAGCAGGTAGGGACACCCTCACTTACAGGCGGTACGGACACGTGTGGTGTTGGTAGTAACGGTACAAAAGTACCAAGTATGGACTTTGTCACCAAATATCTTTAAAAATACATCGGTTCTTATAGTTAAATCACTGATAATATACAAACCCACAATATTATTTTAATGTAATCACATCAGATAAGCTATGAAGTGTAGAGTGGGATGCGTGTGCGTTAATCTCGAGCGGTTACACTGAGTCAAGATACTGCATTTCCACTACCGTGGCGCTATTAAGGAAGATTATTTCTTAAGAAAATGTTTATATACCAGTTTATGGGCCGAAGGGATTAAAAGAAATAAAGACGGGAACAAGATTAACTACATTGTCGTGTTTTTTTCTGGGATTTAAAATTTATGCCGCTGTTGGATGGCGTAATATTTTCCGTTTTATGGAGCAAGGAAACGCTGATGACTGCCTCGCTTTGCGATTGTTCATTATACTGGAACTAATTTTATTTTAAATTGGATTATATTTTACGTGATCATATAATAAATGAAATGTCAAACAAATGCTCTGCTTTGTTCTATTGCAATATTGTTACAGGCGATCAATGTAGCACCAAACTAAGCAATGCTTGTACTAAACGATGAAACACACTTGTAAATTTAAGATAAAATAAATTAAATAATAAAAAGGTACCACATGAATCGACTTAGTCCCACATTAAGCTCTAGGAGGCTTGTGTTATGGGCACTAGACCAAGATAAACATACTTATATACTTACCTAAATATATAATTAAATACATAAAAAACATCCATGACCCAGGAACAAATATTCGAGCTACACATAAATATTAAAAGAAGCAGTTGCTTTACCACCGCGCCAGCCGCGTCGTCAAATAGAAGAATATATTACTTAAGAAGAATACACTCTTATCAACTTCTAAAAAGGAAACATTAGCGCGCGTCGCACTAATCTTTGCAGAAGTCGCGATTATATTCGGGTACCACCACTACCGCTACCACCTGGTTATAAACATAGCTGAGCGTTTTAAAAAAAAACCGGAATCCCTGGTTCTTCCAGAACTTGACGTGTTTGGGTTCATACTCAGAATCGATAGCATTTTCAAGGCGAAGAATAAAAAATGTGTCCTAAATTTGTCCGTTATTCAACGTCACGTTTGAATATGAACAATTTTATTTGCACTAGCGTTACGTAGTGGAAACTAAAATTCCCATACAAATTTTCAAATGTCATGTTCTGGAAGAAACAAGGATTCGAGATTTTATTTGAATAACGCTCCGCGTCAATATACGAGCACAGCCAACTATCCTGACAATACTTAAAACAATCTCACTACCCTCCTTCCTCGAGGCGGTGCTAAGCGTCCGAGATAAGGCGATTAGCGTCCGAGCCAGAATTATTCCCAACTACCTCCTTGGTCCGGTTATGGCGCCCTTGTCCTACTTAGAAAAGGTTCTACTTCACTGGAAATTTATTGGTATTTACGCCTTTCTCTACGTAACGGCAGTATGAGGGTACATGGGTATTATTTTAGGAATTTCCTGGACGCTTACGCAGGATTGGGATGATTTGGCGTTATGGTACTACGACATTATCACCAAGTTGCTCGTATATTTACAACGCGAAACCCAGTTTATTTATTCTTAATGATTTTACTATAGTATATTTCACCGAATAAATATTGGTGTTTTTCTTTTAATCGCTATATAGACGCACTTAGGTTAAGACGTTGGACCGGTAATTCAAAGATACCGGCGTGGACGTATATGAGCGCATTTTTTAAAAAAAATTCTTTGCGTGTTGATCTATATAGAAATAAAAAAAGTGTTAATTTACCCACATTAAAAAAATATATATCGAAGAAAATAATTGTGTTTCGAAATTTATAATAATATTGGTGTTTCTTTGACAGGTTAGTCTTAAGCATAGAAAGTTTCACAGGGCAGACAATTTCTTGTCGTATATTTGTAGCATGCCCGTTAGTAAGGCGTGGTAAGGCGAAGTATTTCAAGCTCCTAGCCTATCTCAACAGCTAGATTAAAAAAATCTAGTATGTGACTTTAGATTACAGTTTTTGGCATGGCAAAATTAACACCTTTCAGCGATGTGTACAATATAGACATTGCATTTTATGATTCTATTATTATTGTTATATTACTTATGATGGTGTATTTGACTTAATTGAATGATTTATTATCTAATTTAATGTTCCTATTGACGATCATAATTAAGCAATATCAAATAAAAATAGTATTATTATATTATGAATTCAATAAGTAGTATTGTTTTAATTGTAAATGATTGGAGCGGAGCGAGCGAAGCGAGCGAAGCTCCCATGGATCGACTCGAATAGACTTTGTAACAATGCGCAGATCTCAGCGAGTTCTCAACCGATTTTAGAAATTTTTGTTTTAAAATGCAAAAATTAAATTTCGCTAGGTCGTGACGAAGAGAAAATTTCGAAAAAAAAAAAAAAAACTCCGCTCCAATCTATGGTGCAAGCTTAGCCGGTGGCTGACTCTGCATCGACCTAGTTATTTTGGTACTTAGCGTATAATTTGAACTCTCAAAGCCTGAGACACAGGATTCTCCTAGTTCAGGCACCAGTATTATGAATGCTCTGTATAGATGTAAGACTTTTTATGCTAATGGTTATTACTATGATTTTATGAATAAAGATTATTATTATTAAAGATTATTATAATATTAATGATTCATGTAAATTCACTTAGGATAATTTATAATCTAATTTGTTATTATGAAATAAATAAATCTTAATCTAAATCTATCACCGAATGAGGTATATTTGGCTTTTTAAGCCAAGTTTGAATAATAACAATGATATTAGAGATAAGAGATTCACTCTTGCAGTGAGAAGATCCTGATTATTATTTTTTTTTACAATATTCGCATGCCTTGAAATGCAGTTACTTAAAGCGGTGACATTGTCCTGTACCATGAATTTTAACTTTTTAAGTTAATCGATTTCGAAGTCTACGCAATGTATAATTTTGTTTAGGCCCTAAACTAATGATGCTAAATTTGCTGCCTATGCCAGATTCCATTGCCCCTGCAACGCGCTCTGATGCCAGTGCCACACCACAGCTAACGAGTAAAGTAACTTTTAAGTTAAGACAGTACACTAAAGCGCATGTTTACTGTACTGCTTTATTCATATATTCTAGAAAATGTTGAGTCTGGAAATGGTGCCCATTTAGGGGGTCGGTGATGTAATGGTATTTAAATAAGGAAACATTTGAAAAATTGACTGGTTTGATTGAGCGCGTGGTGTTAGGTTGGTTCACACGGATGCCATTTTTTATCGGATAATGTCGAGTAATTATTTATAAATGTAGGTAATTAATTACACATGTCCTATGTTATGATTACGACTTTCCTGGAAATGAAAGCAATATTAATAAGTCAATAATTGGTCTCGGGAAAGTAACTAACAGATTTGACATACAAGAAAGTTTATTTATAAAGTGCATAAACAATAACATAAAAACCTTAAACTAGTATTAGTACTAGTTTAAGGTTTTTATGTTATTGTTTATGCACTTTATAAATAATTAATGCAAATATTGATACGATAAATTATTTATGATTATGAGTTTTATACTATTAGTTTAGAACTTGGTAAATCTCGTTAAAATGTCAAAAATCATCATTAAATGTTATTGTTTTTAATGATTATTATCATAACCGAAGAGATTACCATAACTTTGATATAACTATAGACCTAGGCTTCATAAAAAATATGAGTGATTTGCTGAGTAGACAATAAGGAAAAAATGAGAGTAAAATCAACCACGTTATTAAGGTATCAAAACAGAATTCTGCACAAGTATTTTGGAATCTCTGAGCTATACGAAATATTAGTGTCTCTCGGTACAGCAATATGACTAACCGTACCAAATGAAGGCTTACAAATTAGAGATGAAATTTCCACCATTTGTAAGGAACTAGGTTCGCGATAATGAATGCGCCGAAAAAGGTGCGTAACCGCAGATTGCTGATTCAAGTCGGCATAATTCGCAATTCAGGGAAATCACCTGAGGGCTTATTCAGTAAATTAGTGCCCGGTCCTGTTGAGCTGGGCCTTTATTCGTCGACGCATTGCTATATCCCTAATTAAGTACCTAATATTTTAGCATGGTCAAGGACAAAGTATATCATCGAACACCCTTAATTTATTTCATTATAAACAATGGTATAAAAACATTAAACTAGGAACTATGTACAACTATATAATTCGTTCTTTGTATATTGAAGATACGACTCACTCGATTTGTAAGTCAATTGATATATTTAGGTACTTGTTTATTAAGCATCAGGAAATACTCGTACTCATTTATATGAATACAATGTCAACATTTTACAAGTCAATACATTATAGGTACAATTAATTTCTATTACTATTAAATTATTATATAAAAAAAATTGGAATAGTTACATTACATTATTAGTATATTTGTATTACATATTTCATTTTTAAATTTGTAGAATTCGTCAATGTTGTAAAAAGTATTGGTTGTTAGCCATTTTTTAATTCATTGAGGAAAGTTATAGGTATTAGTATTTTATTGTCGATTTCTGGCCCCACTATAGATAATAAATAAATTGTATTATCAGATTTTTATTGAATTCAAATAGAGTTGCGTATACCCGTAATAGCGAAAGCTCGGATATATGTCATTGAAAACGTCGAATCTACCTCTGATTGCAATCGTGATAAATCACGAAGACCACTCAATTTGCGCAACATGCTTGAGCAAAATTCAAGGACACAAGTTGTTCACAAAATTTCATTCCCCTTGCTGAAATAGAGGTTATCTCGGCAGTTTATTTCCTTATATTATGCATGTATGGGGCTGCATGATGAATTGTACGAAAATGTTTTCCTCGAAAGAAATTTCCGCAGATTCCCGCCATTTATTTTCACCGTGCGAATATTTTACTAAAACGCTTAACTTATTCAAGATATTGGGGTTTATTTATGTCAGGTATTTGTTTCGTGTGCAATAATAATACAAAGAAAAATAGCTTCCAGTTTGCGTCTGCATCTTAATTTGTTTTGCGTGTGTGACTATTTACAGACATGGTTGCAAAAGCCATGTGAAAGGCCATTGCAATGATATTAACATTCCGTATACCGGGTGTGGCATGTAACAGAAACAACAAAATAAAATATAGACTTTACTTTTTAAAGTAAATAATATTTTGTTTAGCAACTTTTAAAATAGCTTGTATTATTTAATAACTTGTTAAATACGTTTGATTCAGAGAAGCAGGATGTAGTGAAATATTTTAGTAGCGTTACAATCAGTGTGATGTCAATATTGGAGGCCTTACACTAAAAAAGCTATTTAATTTATTTGAAATAAACAATACCTAGAAACTAACCTTTTTTCAAGTTGGTGGAACAAAACTGTTGTTCAGTTTGAAGAGTAAAATATATGTTTTAATGTATTGCTCCTGTTACAGATTACAACCGGTGTATTATCACAAATTATACTCAAAGTTCGATGAGCTATTAATACTTCTATGGTCTACGCCATACAAGTTCATGAAGTCATACATTTTACTATGGTACGTGTTTTTTTCTGTCCTATAATTAGACATAAATAAAAACAGACAACTCAGCTAGCCTGGCCCAACCCATCGAGTGTAATGTATAGCCCGCACCATGCCATGACTTCAGGCACGCAAATTGCTCGGATGACCGTTTCAGAAGTCGTAAAATAACATTTTATGACGGCCGAATCAAATCCGAATCCTTAAAATTGAATGTCGGGGCGACGGCATTAATTTATGCGGAGGCGATAAAGAGGGCCCTTGTAAGTCCACAATAAGGGCCGAGTTGTCCTCGCTGGAAACTGTAGGGCCGCCACTAACGGTTACTCATTCGCGTGGCAATAAATGTGCTACTTATTTTACTGAGTACAGTTACAGTTTTTACCCTATTAAATCTTGTAAGATATTTTTTTATGGAAAAATTGTATTTTTAATCAGTTTCAAAAAGGAAGAGGTTATTAGTTCATCAGGGGGTTTTTATGTAGGTATATTCTCCGATTACCTTGACGATGGCTGGCCCGATTTTGAAAAATCTTCAGTTTTAATTTGTAATGTCTATCGTAATATAGGTACCTATTTTTTTAGTAACCCGTGCAGTCATTGCTACTGCTAATGATACTCTAGCTTTCAGAACCTAACCATTGGTGACTTGGAAATCAGCGGGGTGACTTGAAACTGAATAAAGCGAGGAAGGAATATATAAGTACTGAAGCTTGGCAACCGCAAAAAATATATTCATCTTCAAAATGTCTCAACGTGTCTCCACTCTCACTCCTCAAAGGTAGCGGCCGAATGATACTGTCTTATAAAAGAACGTAACTTCTTTAAGCATCATACATACTTAATACATTTCTGCTCTGAGCACAGTTCTTCTGGCCGTAATGTCGAGTGGAACGCGCGCGACGTCCGCGCGAGGCGTGATTTTTATCGCGCGACATTTTACTGCTTGAAGATTGGGTCCCGTTTGCCTGTGGCTTTAGAGGTGACAGAAATCCGGCTTATGTGGTTACAAATTTATTTATAGATGCCTACTTTGGGTTATTTATTTTCTAGTTATTTAAGACCTTCATTTGGAAATGTGTTGACGAGAATTTTGAAAAAATATATTTGCATAATGTATAATGCAATTTTTTATTATTATTAGATTAACGCGACAGAATCGATGTGAAACTTGTGACTTAATGTAACACTTTGAGGGCTACATAGTTTTAAAAGGTAAATTGCATACACATATGTACCGAACAAATCCTTCCAAATCCTGCCGAAGGAATTCCTCGCTAAATTGCGGTAACGATTGCACTAACTGGTGAAATAAAAGCTTGAAAAAGCGATCATTCTGAACATGCTAGAGCTAGGAGCCGAGAAAACCGGGACCATTTGTGGTCATAGCCACAGTAAACCTACAGTAGCATAAACTCAACTAAGCCTTTTAGTTTAAATTACATTTCATTACATAACTAATAAGTACATTTCATTTCGAAGTTCTCAAACTAATTGATTATAATCCTGTCCCAACAATATTGACTGCGTATGAACAGTCACAGTTAGCATTCACGTAGGAACCACTGTTCCAGCGGCCGTCTGTTCTACGAGCGACGTTGCACAACTGCACAAACGTCAGTCTCTCTCTTCGCCCAGCGGTATCCCATCATTTGGGGTCGGCTCTCCTAGTCATTCTTCGCCAGGACGCTCTGTCCTGGGTCGTCTCAGATGTAACATTTGCATCCTTCATACCTTTTTTTATGGTGGCTATCCATGTGAGGCGGGGTCTTCCTCGCTTTTTTGGTGCCGGAAACATCTCTAGTACTCGTCGGCTCATGTGCTCCGGTGGGCGACGAATTACATGCCCGTACCATCTGAGTCGGCCTTCCACTAGCTTCTCTTGAATTGGTTTAACCCGGAAGCTTCCACGAACGTATTTCGTTAGGTATTTCGGATGCGATCTAGCAGCGTGACGCCTCCCACCCAGCGCAACATCCTCATTTCAGCGGCATGTAGTCTATCCTCTTGTTGTTTTTTGAGGGGCCAGCACTCGGCGCCGTATGTAAGAGCTGGTCGTACAGCGGTTTTATAGACTTTGCCTTTAATGTGTACGGGCATTCTCTTGTCACACAATACTCCTGTTAGGTCTTTCCATTTCACCCATCCTGTGTTAATTCGCTGGGTTATGTTGGTGTCGATTGTTGCATCTGTGGAGATGACTGAGCCTAGGTATTTAAAGCAGTCAACCCTATTTAGGGATGTGCCTTCGAGATTGATGGTGTTACTGTTAGTTGTGCCGCTGAAATTACAGTGTACATATTCAGTCTTTTGTTTGCTGATTCGCAGGCCGGCTTCCTCCAGCGCGGTTCTCCACTGCTCCAATATTTGCTGTAGATCTTCCGCATTTTCGCTGATGAGCGCTATGTCGTCAGCGTAGAGCAGATCCCAGGGAGGTGGCCGTTGCAGTTTCGCGGTTAGATGGTTCATTACTAGGTTAAATAGCAGAGGACTCAGCGCTGAACCCTGGTGCACACCAACCCTAACTTCGAATTCATCACTGACACCGGCAAACGACAGTCATGTATTGGAAAAAATAATAAAACAAAGCTCATCAACTATTATACATAGAAAATTCCCGCCAGTCTCAGACATAATATGGTTCTTTTGGATTATTAATATTATTGGGTTTTTGGCCGGCGCCGCAAGCGATCGGCGCCCCTTATGATAAACCACGAACTGAAACATGGCCAACAATATTCGACTTGTATGACTTGAGTAAACGCGTTTCATGTATATTCTAGTTGTTAGGAAGCGCGGCTATTCGCAATATATTTTGTTGTGTATATGTATTCAATGTTTACTCATGAGCCTGAGCGCGTCGTTGTCATAGCGACGGAGCGCGGGTTGCGGGGGGAGGTGCGCGCGAGCCGCCTCGCTAAGGGAACTTGCCGCGACCCGCAGTGTTGCTGTATGTTTGCTTCGTGTCGCGCGACACCAGCGCGGTCAAGTATTAGTTGTTTTTCGTGTATTTTTCGTTTCGTGTTTGTATGTGTCGTGTATTCGTTTTAAATAGTATATTTTAATTTTTCGCACTCATTGACTTTAATTTAAGAACCCCGCACCTAACTACAAAAAGCTGGTCCTTCGAGCCGGATGTGTTAAGTGTTGAACTATGAGTGTAGAAAGTCGGAAACCGAATACACGCAGTCGAGCGAAGATGACGAAACCGGCAGGGACAGGTGCAGATGCAGCTCAACAGCTCGCGCGTGACTCCGCGACGGGTGGTCGTAACGACCACGGGGATATAACGGAATTACCGCCGTCGGAGACATGGACGCCGGCATCAGAGCGCACCTTAAGGCCACGAAGCAGCGCCAGCCACTCGTCAAGACTTAGCCAGGCCACCCGCGAAGCGCAAAGAATGCGCGCGGAATACGATGCGGAGGTCGAAGTGGCTAAACACAGAGAAAGTTTAATTAAAAAGAAGCTAGCACTTGATATGGCGGAGCTAGCAGTACAGGAAGAAGAGCAGGAGGGATCGTTGGCCAGCGCCGCGAGCAGAGTATCGGCGCGAGTGGCGCGCTGGCTCGAGGACGAGCCCGCGGCTCCGCCACCGCCACGAGCGGCATCGCCGCCGCCGACGGGTGACGTCATGAATGAGTCGGCGCGCCCGCTCAACAACGCGCCGCCGCCGGACCCGTGGCGCGCGCGCGCCGTCACGCCACGTACGCTGTCGCCGCCGCCGCCGCCGAAGAAACAAACGGATATCGATCGCCTGGCGGAGGCCATCGGCAAGCTGGGGCAGACAAAGAGAGTGCCGCGACAGGTGCACGAGATTCCCAGTTACGATGGTAACGCAGCGGATTGGCTCACTTTCAAGAAGGCGTACCGATGCACCAACGAGATGCACGATTTCGAACCATATGAAAACATGGCGCGCCTCCGAGTCGCGCTCGTCGGTGAAGCGAAAGTCGCGGTCAGCGACTTATTGAGAACCTCCTCCGATCCTGAGGAGGTCCTTAAGGCGCTCGAAGATGAATTTGGGCACCCGAGTCGCGTCTTAGAGTGTGCCATCAAGAGAGTTCGCGATCTACCGAAAGTTAGCGAAAACGGCAATGAAATTCGCAAATTTACGAATGCTGTGCGGAATTGTGTGTCTGTGTTAAAGACTATTCGTGCCGATGGATATTTAAACAATCCGCAACTGATAAGTGAACTTTTAGGTAAATTAACGCCTTATCAACGCGCTCAGTACGGGGAATTTGTGATGCGTTTAGACAATAATAGTGGTGTTGATTTACGAGTGTCGCCAAACCTAAACATTCTAGTGGACTTTCTGAGTCAACTAACTCGAGCGTCTTCATATTACACGCCTGTAAATATAAGCAGTGTCGGCGGAACGTTTGAAGCGCGAGCGCCGCCGCCCGCCGGTCGGCGCGATAAGGGTGTGGCCGTGCGCACGAGCGGAGCGAGTCACCGTGTACATACGCAAGTGGAAGCGATTACCGCAGTTGCTAAAACTGAACAATTATTATGTGTTAAGTGTACACGGGCTCACAAATTGACTGACTGCGGTGAATTTAAATGTCTTACCCCGAATGAACGTTGGGAGTTTGTTAAGGAAAAAAGACTGTGTTTTAAGTGTATCGTAAAAACTCATTCGAGTAGGTTTTGTCGCGCAAAACGATGCGGTAAGTGCAAGTGGTCACATCACGACTTGCTACATAAGGACGCGCAGAGCGCTACGCCGCCCGCGGTGGGACCACCGCCTTTGCCGTCGCCGATGTCGGTGTCGGAGTTGGGGCCCGCGGCGCCCGCGCCGCCCGAGCCGCCTGTGAAATACGAAACTTTGACGAACGTCGGTGAGTGTCAAGCGCGTGCGTTGTTAAAAGTGGTACCGGTGACAATAGTAACAAGTAATGGTGCCGAACATTCAACATACGCTTTGCTAGACGATGGCGCTTCTGTATCGATCATAGACGATAAACTCGCGAGTGATGTTGACGGACCCGTACTGCCTTTGAAGTTGATGACCGCGCGCGGACATTGTGTGACTGACAATAATTCGCGAAGTGTTAAAGTCGTAGTGCGCGGTCCGAACGGAGTTAGTCACGACATTTCGGTGCGTACTCTACGCAATGTTAACTTACCGTCGCAGACGTTACCGGCGCGAGTGCTTGAAGAAAACGTGCACCTCCGGGACCTCGGTTGCAGTGAAATGAGGGAGGCGAAACCCATGCTGTTGTTGGGCCAAGACAATTGGAAGCTCATCGTCGGCCGGGAGATTCGACAAGGTAAATCTGGTCGCCCAGTCGCTTCTCTTACAAAATTGGGGTTTGTTGTTCATGGTCCATTAGGAGGGGGGGTTAGTGGTAGTCAATACGACTCTGCCAACTGCATGCTCACGCCGCTTGACGATTTGCACGCTATAGTGAAAGCTCAGTTTGAATTAGAGGCAATAGGTATTTCTGAGGTACTACGTAAAAATTGTAAATCGGAGCGCGCTTTAGACATATTAGATAATACGTGTCGCCGCGTGCCTGACAACCCTAAGCAGTGGGAAGTGGGCTTGCTGTGGGCTCGTGATTGTATAGAGATGCCCGACAATTACGAATACGCGCGTAAACGCTTAGCTGGTATAGAACGTAAAATGGATCGTGATTCTAATTTTGCTGACGACTATACAAAGCAGGTGGATCGATTGTTAGCCGCGGGTTACGCGCGTAAACTTGATGATGGTATTAAGGCAAGTCCTGTGTGGTACCTACCACATTTTGGTGTCACGAACCCAAACAAGCCCGGCAAATTGAGACTTGTGTTTGATGCCGCTGCTACTTACCAAGGCGCGTCATTAAATGCTCATCTGCTTAGCGGGCCCGATTTGATGAATTCTTTGTTAGGTGTATTAATAAAATTCAGGTCGGGTAAAATAGCCTTCACTGCCGACATTGCCGATATGTTTATGCGTGTCAAAATTCGTGAAGCTGATCAAGGGGCACAGCTGTTTTTATGGCGTGGTCAGGATCGGGTCAATGAACCCGCGATTTATGTCATGGATGTCATGATTTTTGGTGCCGCCTCGAGCCCCACATCAGCCATTTATGTTTTAAATAAAAATGCAGAGGAGTTCATGAACACGCACCCCGCGGCAGTGGAAGCTATTAAAAATAAACATTATGTTGATGACTATTTAGATAGTGTCGATTCCATAGAAACGGCACAACAGCTGATCGCTGATGTCACCCACATTCACCGATCAGGTGGTTTTGATATCATGGGGTGGGTGACAAATTCAGCAGAATTAAGTGAAAAACTGCCATCTGTTGTGCCGGGTTGTGTTAAACTGGACAAGTTGGAGAACGAGCGCACATTAGGTATGCCGTCAAGCGATTGTATGAAATTTGATCTGTCGTTCAAGCGTTTGCCGATTAAATTAGTTAAAGGTCAGGTCAAGCCTACTAAGCGCGAGTTCCTCAAGTTTATTATGAGTATTTTTGATCCATATGGTCTAGTATGGACTGATTCTAAGACGGTCCTTATGTGGATAAATTCTGAAGCACGGTACTACCAAAAATATGTTTCTCATAGGTTGGCAGAAATTGATAGCTTAAGCAAGAGAAGTGACTGGCACTGGGTACCTTCCGAGTCCAACCCTGCTGATGAGGCGACCAGGATGGACTGGCCTAATGACAAGGGCATGTGGCTTTCGGGTCCCCCCTTTCTCTGTGATCCACAGGTACCCTGGCCGAGCTGGAGCCGTGAGGAGCCCGCCGTCGATGACCCGGAGCGCTTGAAGAGGGCGCTCGTGACAGCCCTGTTATCGACGTGGCGCGCTACTCCAAATGGACGCGAGCTGTGCGTGTCACTGCGTACGTGCTTGCCTTTATAAGCACGTGCAGATCTCAGCAGATGACGGCGGAGCTTACAGCGGAGAAGTTACAAGAGGCCGAGAACTTTCTATTGAAGCAGTCGCAAGCTCACTCGTTTCCTGATGAGCTGAAGGCCCTGCGGGCTGGACGCCCGCTGCCCAGGTCAAGTCGCCTCATAAAGCTTGACCCCATGTTGTACGAAGACGGGCTGCTGCGCGTCAGGGGACGCCTTAGCGCTTCGACTGAACTGTCATTCGACGAAAAGCATCCAGTGATCCTCTCTGGTACCTGCAGCACTACACGACTGCTCGTGCGCCACTATCACGAACGTGCGCTGCACGCCAACCACGAGACAGTCGTCAACAACGTGCGAGAGCGATTCTGGGTGACCTGCATCCGGCCTACTGTGAAGGCAGTCGTTGCGCGCTGCCAGTACTGTCGTGTGCAGCGCGCGCGGCCCAATCCACCGAAGATGGGTGACTTACCACCCGTCAGGCTTGCCACAACTCGGCGAGCATTCGTCAACTGCGGGGTGGATTATTTCGGCCCCATGGAGATCACTATTGGATGGCGCTGGGAGAAACGGTGGGGCGTGTTGTTCACATGCCTCGCCACACGCGCCGTTCATCTCGAGTTGGCTGCTTCTCTCAGCAGCGACTCTGCCATACTTGCCTTGCGCCGCTTGATAGCGCGCCGCGGGCAACCAGCAACCATCCTGAGCGACTGCGGCACCAACTTCGTCGGCGCGAACAAAGAACTGCGCGCCGCCTTACGTGGACTGAACACTGAGGGTATACAAGGTAGTGCTCTGGCTAAGGGCATTGAGTGGAGATTTAACCCTCCGGCAGCTCCACACATGGGCGGTGCCTGGGAGCGGCTCGTTCGCTCCGTGAAGAACGCCCTTCATGCGACGCTGAAGGAGCGCGCGCCGTCAGAGGAAGTGCTGCACACCGTCCTGTTAGAAGCGGAGCTGGTCGTCAACAGCCGCCCGCTCGCATACGTCGCAGCTGATCCCGACGAGCCAGTCGTGCTCCCACCAAACCATTTGCTGCTTGGGACGGCGGCGGGAGACGCGCGCGTGACGGCTTACGACCCCACTGATTTGGATGCCCGCCGCCAATGGAAGAAGGCAAATGGGCTGGCGGACATGTTTTGGCGGCGCTGGTCCAGACAGTACTTGCCCACTCTCCAGCGACGGCAGAAGTGGGCAACAGCCACGGGCTCCATCAAAGTGAACGACGTAGTAGTGATATGCGATGGCAAGCAGCCTCGTAACATGTGGCCCCGTGGCATTGTGAAAAAAGTGTTTCCGGGTAGTGACGGCCATGTGCGCGTAGTAGACGTTAAAACTGCTACTGGGACGCTGCGTCGTCCCGTTGCACGGATAGCCGTGCTACCTACCGACGGTACATTTGTCGATTGAAGCCTCCAACTGGGGGGTGGTAATGTTAGGAAGCGCGGCTATTCGCAATATATTTTGTTGTGTATATGTATTCAATGTTTACTCATGAGCCTGAGCGCGTCGTTGTCATAGCGACGGAGCGCGGATTGCGGGGGGAGGTGCGCGCGAGCCGCCTCGCTAAGGGAACTTGCCGCGACCCGCAGTGTTGCTGTATGTTTGCTTCGTGTCGCGCGACACCAGCGCGGTCAAGTATTAGTTGTTTTTCGTGTATTTTTCGTTTCGTGTTTGTATGTGTCGTGTATTCGTTTTAAATAGTATATTTTAATTTTTCGCACTCATTGACTTTAATTTAACAACCCCGCACCTAACTACACTAGTAGAATATAAGGCTCGGAAACAAGCGCGCGATTTTGATCAATTAAGAGCAAATCCAAATGCAAACCAACTATCGCAAAAAGGGTAATACTTCCGCTGCCAATAATATCGCGCGCGGTTTTATATCGAGAAGTTTAAACGACATCCATTGAATGAAAGCTTTCTCTATATCGTGTCAATGTGCCATTTAGATGTCTAAGCGCGATACGAGATGTGTGGGATAGAGGCCTCATTACCTGTGCCCCGTCTGCACCAGGCGGCTGCACATGAATATTGAGCAGTCTAGAATTGACATTTCATTTTTGTACCCAGGATTTTTATCAATCTTGTCCAATAAAGGTTAAAAAATGAAATATTACCACATTTTTAAATTTTCTGAAATGTTCCAATTTGTGATTGTTTTTTTTTTAAAGTTCCTCATTCTAAAAGAGCGTAGGCGAATTAGTAATTGGTCACAGCGCAGATAATCACGCAGTCTGTCTTACTAAGGCGGATTTAGTATGAGAATTGTACCACTGTTCGTTTGTGTGTCATGACATGACTGTGAAATTTAGCGACGAGGTGGTTTTTGACGACACTGCTTTCAATTTTTTTTGTATTTTTAAAACTAGTCTGTATATCAATAAACATAGTGGATTTGGGTTCCAGGATAATAAATTAATGAAATTAGTTTAAAATGAACACTACTTGAAAATTTGAAATATCGTCATTTATTCCTCCAAAAACTTCGGTTGCAACTCAGGCTTATAAAAACTAGCAATAATAATAAACATTCTCGTCTACAATTCTACTTTACTCGTATATCCAATAAAGGTCGGGCGCCACCGGCGAGGCGAGGAGATATTTTAATAAAAGCTAAGACCGTTTATTTGTAACGAGCTTCCGTTTAATATTAATGTCTCGGGGGAAAAGCGGCAATATTTCCTCTAGCGCTCGAGTTTAGCTGCCATTTAAGTACTAGTTTATGACATTAGGGAAATTTGATTAATAGATAAAACGGCCGGGTTCCGCGCCCGGCTAAAACGTGTATCTTGAATGCTTCAGGGTTAACAAGCAGGCGACGACATGCTTAGGAAAATACAATGTAATTAACTGTCTTCTCACTGATCTTTGTGTTGCACTGCTTTTTTGATCTAATTAGGAAAAAATAGGTGTCCCAAAATATTCATATATTTTTTGTAAGTATTTTCATTCCATTACCACTATTGTGTGTTATGTAGAAATATTAACGGAATGGAAGGAAGAAAATATTGGGACATTTTTTTCTTCAAATTAAATCGAAAGAGCTCGTGATTCTGAGTAGAAAATACCTAAAATGAGCCTAGGAAAATTAGGCCGTCATTTGTCTTGCCGAGTGTAAATTATTTAGGTAAGACGTAGTAACGAGCGGCCATGCCAGTCATGGCCTTTGTTATTGGATAAATATGACTTTACTTCGTATGTTTGTAAGAGTTTGTGGAAGACATAGGTACTCGTAATTACCTACGTCATGCTCAGGAGAAAACCATGAGCATCTTTATCGGCGGAACGCAATTGGCGAATTGTCAATATTCAAGGTTATCGCCAATTTGGAGATCTTTCCGATCATACAATGGAATTAGGGCTCAGATTGTGCCTATACGGTTTGGACCGAAGTCTAGATACTAAAGTAGTTTTTAGTCGTAAAAATTCCTCATATAGGCATTTGGAGTTTTCTAGATTTATAAGTGTGACTGCAAGAAAGTGAACTGTAAGTACACATGTCATACTTCATCAATCATTGTAGGTCAATAGGAACTTTCGCACGACGACCGGTCTTGCCCGCGTCCGCGGTTACCTCACTCACGTCGGGGTTTGTCAGACCGGTCTACAAAAACATGGCAGTTTACTTACGTGTTACATTAGGGTTTTTGCGTTGCATCATTGCAGGATGGCATAAAAGGTTGACATACCACTACTGGCCACTAGATTGCTTTTGGTAACTACGGCTGCCTGTCACCGCTCTTATTTTATTATATAAATAGAGTCCAACTCAAAATTCGAAGCAATTGAGTGGCTAGGTATAAAGTAAAATAAATATGTCTCACAAGCCTATGTGATATGCACAGTTGATTCGCTTCTGCCGGCAAAATCTTTTTTCACCTCACTCGCTCGGAAAACCTCCGTTTATAAGGCGAAATCTGCGTGCAAAAGTCTATTTTATCCGCTAGCGTGCAAAAGTCATTTGAATTTCGAACACGACGATTTTGATTCTCTGTGGTGCATGTAACTTTTTTATATTTAAGACTCCTTCAACGCGTGACTGATTTCATCAGTCGATAAATCTTCGAATAACCAATCAACGCACGCTAATAAAGGGCGATCTGGTCTGGCCGGCTAAAATCATATGTACGTTTGAATATTTATTAAAAAAAAAATATACCTACAATATCACGTCCAGAAACCTGGTTTGTGGTTACAGATTTTTAAGTTATTATTTTTTCTACACTTTATTTTGTGTTGAATATGTTTATATATATTAATAGTAAGTATTTCAGTTTCATTTATATATTTTGACTAGTAAATATATTATATACATCACAAATTTTAATATTTATTTGTTATAAAAGTTGGAACATAAGAGTGTAATTTCTGAACGCACCCGAGAAAAAAAAATTAAATAGTTGGAAGTTTTCACAATTCACGTAAACAATGTAAATTGGATAATATTGTCCAGATTGGCGGTTGAGTGTCGATCGCGGACGGTCGATTAAGATAATTAATATTGTTTTATATACGTTATTCTTGGTTTATGTCCAGATAATTGTTGCTACTCCGATATTGTGTGGTGGTGGTGGTGGTATCGGTAAGTGTTTGTTCTTTGTGCGTGTGTATATTTAGTGAAATCTTTATGGGGTTTGTTTCTATTTGGAGGGTACTCTGCCAGCATCCTCATGAATGAGGATGCTGGCCTGGACGATCCCGGGGAGGGGAATTTCTTTTCTGGGTTTAAAAATGTTAGCTTAGCTCAATTTGAACATTTCGAAAAATCTCAGACAGATACATCTACCCCCATAATGACAAAAAATAAAAATTCGAGGCAAAGGGCCCGCGAAAGAAAGCAAAAAGTTAGGCATAGCACTTCGCGATCCCGTTCTAGGACCCCGCCTCCGACGGGGCATTCGGAAGACTCGGATGTGGAAGGAGGATTGCAATCGGCACACGATTCCCAACTGCCGTTAGGACAAAAATCTTTGCAGCAATCATTATCGCCACCGTCTCCTCCGGTACATCTTATTACGTCACCCCCAAATGAGCAAATGGTCTCACAGACTCCATCTTCCCCTTTTACTCCTATCGGACGGGAGCGGTACAGTCAAAATGATCAGGGACCATTTGTCGTACACGTGCAGAGAGTAGAGACGGCTCCGGATGCTGGCACAATTCTACACCCGGTGACTTTGGGGCTCTTTTTACAAAAAAGGAAAAGAGAGTTCCCAAACATTATCGATGGCACTGTCAAAAGGATAGGGCGTAACCGAGTGTCCATCAATTTTCATTCAGGTGAGGATGCTAATTCATTTATAGATTCGCCTACATTGGTACACCACAAGTATAGGGCATTCTTACCCTCTTTTAATATAACTCGGATGGGACTGGTTCGGAGGGTGCCAACGGAATGGACCCCAGAGGAAGTGCTGGAAAATATCCAAGTTCCGACGGGTTCTGGTGGTGCCCGCCCCTTAAAAATAAGACGGCTTAATTATAAAAAATCAAAACCTGATGGCTCTTATTCCTGGATGCCTTCCGAGACGATAGTTGTGACATTTGACGGTCAAACCCTACCACAACGGATATTTCTCTGTTTTAACTCCCTGCTCGTGGAGCAGTATCAGCCCACTATCCAATGCTTCAGGTGTTGTCGATTCGGACACACCAAAGAAAAATGTCGGTCACTTCCTCGATGTTTTCGATGCGGCGAGTCTCACACAGGGGACTCCTGTGATGTTGACGCACAAGAGTCATACTGCTGTAACTGCCCTCGGGGATTGGGAGCGGGTCATTTTGCCACAAGCAAATCTTGCCCAGAGTATAATCGGCAATTAGCAATTAAAAAAACAATGACCAGCCAAAACATCTCGTACACAGAGGCATCAAACGCACACGGCAAAATTTTCCAAAAATCTTATGCAAATGTCACAGCTATCTCCCCTCAGACTCCACCTCAGGTCAATACGTCCTATACAAAAACCGTTTTTCGTAATCCCCGATCCCCACCTTCATTGGCAAAAGGATACGACCGAAAGGCTCATGAAGCAATAATTAGGAACCCTAACATTGCATCTAGTCCAGTTACTCAACAACCGCCCCAAAAATCAAACGAGGACCTGATTAGCGAGCTGTTGAAGATACTCGTTTCTCTTATAAAAGTTTTCTCACCCTCCAGCCCTCTGGCTGATTCTTCTCTGTTGTCCCACGTTGCCCCTATGATTTCTTCTTTCCTATATCAATCTAAACATGGTCTTAACAGTACTACAGTGGAATTGCCGTAGTATTACAAATAAGAAACAAGAGCTCATTTATCTGACTAATAGATTCAATCTCTCCGTTCTAGCCATATCAGAAATATGGCTAAAACCCGATTCTAATTTTGTTTTACCTACTTTTGTTTCCCTTTTGAACTGTCGGGCAGATGGACGCGCTGGATGTGCCTTGTTCATTAGGGACCATAACTATTACATTTTCTTCTGTGCAGATCCCTTCTCATAGCGATACTTTTCATACTACCTGTGCACGTCTAGAAGGTATTACTTTTTTTTTTTTTTTTTATTATTATTTATATATTTTATTCAAATGTCAAGAACATGTCAGGTAAGGTACATCGTCCCACAAAACTGTTTTCACAGTTTGACTGTGGGATCCTTTCTATACAATAGTAATACTCAAGTGTTAAAATCTAAATCTTAATTAATGATAATATAGGTAGGTAAGTGGCAAATATCTATACAATTTTAGCTCAAACTTTTGACTTAATTAAGTTAAATACTGTCTAGGTAGTATTTTAGTACAGCTTTTTTAAATTTATTTTTATTTGACTCTGTCCTAATAGCCGCAGGTAAGGCGTTAAGTAAATATGGTAAGCGCTTTTCGATGAGCCTGTCCCCGTAGTAATTGCTTACTCTGGGTACAGCATACTTACCTGCAGCTACGGACTTGGTGCCATGGTTATGGCTCATTTTAGATAGGTTACTCTCTTGATTACTGTGTTGATTGACTGATAATAAGTATTTGTGTTTTAGGCTTGCCGGAAGAATTTTACATACTTTAAATAACTTGTAATAATCATTTTTATATTTATTTTTAGTTTTATTGTTTACTAATAGCTTGAGGAATCTAATTTGTAATCTTTCTATTTTTTCCAAATTCGTTTTAAAAGTGAGGCCATAGCTATCCAGAGAGTAACCTATAATGGATTCTACTAGTGACACATAAATACATTTTAGGGTGCTTGTTGGGACTCTATAGCTTAGATGATAAAACCTACCAAGTAGGACTCTTAATTTACTACAAATATAGTCTATATGAGATGACCATGAGAAGTTTTCATCTATTTTCATGCCAAGGTAAGTGATGCATTTTACACGCTCAATTGGCTTACATTGGCATGGAACTAGATTATTATGGAAACAGGAGAAGTCATGTGTAACTATTGTAGGCTCTGGCGAACAGGAAGGGTTTAAATAAGGTGAATGTAAAATGATTAGTTTTGTTTTATCTGCGTTTAACACTATACCATTATCGTGCGACCACTTGACTACGGCGTCGACGTCCTGCTGTACCGAGCGGCAGGTGCCGGCGAGGTCGGCCGCGGCGCCGGCGCGCAGCACGCACAGGTCGTCGGCGAACATGTGCGGGGAGCAGTGCCGCAGCACGCCGCACAGGCTGTTCACGTGCAGCAAGTAGCACACCGGGCCGCATCCCGAGCCCTGCGGCACCCCGCACCGCACCGCCCGCTCGGCACCCAGCGTCGACGCCACCTTCACGCGGTAAGAGCGCGCGGTGAGATAGTCACTGAACCACTGGCTCAGTGGCTGGCCCACCCCGCACTCCCGCATGGCCTCGATTAGTGTATTGGTCTCTAGGGTGTCAAATGCTTTCCGAAAGTCGAAAAATACAGCTACAACTACTTTTTTGTTTGCTAAATAACCATTTATTTCATTAGTAAAATTTGATAGTGTATATTCCGAGTCCCTCACTAGAGATTATCAAGGAATTGGAATTAGTGATTAAAGCTCTCCCTCAACCAGTTATTATATTGGGCGACTTTAATATTCACCACACTTTGTGGGGATGCGATGGGAATGACACTCTAGGTGAAAAGTTTATAGAGATTCTTGACTGTAGAAACTTATGCTTACTAAATACTGGGAAACCAACTTTGCGCGGCCTGCCTAATCAAAATACTAGCGCTGTTGATCTGTCTTTATCTTCCCCTGTACTGGCTTCTTTTATTTCCTGGGAAATTTTAAATAGCACCTACGGCAGTGATCATTTTCCCATCCTCGTAAGCCTCCCATTTTTATCTGCAAAAAGGCCAGACATTATTAAACCCTTGCTGAGCTATAATATAAATGGAGCTGATTGGGATAGCTACAAAACGTGCCTTGAGAGTGAAGTTAACAGTCTTCCTCCCATTACTTCAGACTCTATTCAATTTTGTTCCGATGCATTAGTCTCAGCCGTAAAATCGTCAGCTGATAAAGTTTTCCCCCTTAAAAACACAACAGTTGGTAAGTTAGCTTCACCACCATGGTGGGATAAAGAGTGTACACAAAGTGTTAAAGAAAGGAAAAATGCAGAAAAAATTTACGCTGCCAATATGTCTGCAGAAAATTTTCAAAATTTACTAAACGTATTGGCTGAAACTAAATCTTTACTCAATAAAAAAAAATCTGATGGTTGGAAAACATTTTGTTCATCCTTAAGCCCTTCCACCCCGGATACAGTAGTATGGAATAATATTCGGAAATTTAGGAGAGCATATAACCCTCGAAGCTGTTCCTATCCTAGTTCACTCGGTTGGGCCGAATCTTTTCTATCCAATATTGCTCCCCCTCATGTCCCGGCCGTATCCGATTCACCCATTGGTCTACTTAACAATTCCTCATCTGATCCTTTAGATCAAGTGTTCACAATGCTAGAACTTAAAAATGTGTTGGGATCATTGAAAGACTCAGCCCCAGGGCATGACGGGATTACATATTCATTTATAGCTAAAGCTGGTGAAAAGTTTTTGAAATATTTTCTTGAACTAATTAATTGCATTTTCATTAAAGGCCATCCGCCTGTTTCCTGGAAGTCACAACTAGTAATGCCCATATTAAAGCCAACTAAAGACCCTAATGATGCTCGATCGTATCGACCCATTGCTCTCTCCTCGGTATTAACAAAAGTGTTAAAGAAAGGAAAAATGCAGAAAAAATTTACGCTGCCAATATGTCTGCAGAAAATTTTCAAAATTTACTAAACGTATTGGCTGAAACTAAATCTTTACTCAATAAAAAAAAATCTGATGGTTGGAAAACATTTTGTTCATCCTTAAGCCCTTCCACCCCGGATACAGTAGTATGGAATAATATTCGGAAATTTAGGAGAGCATATAACCCTCGAAGCTGTTCCTATCCTAGTTCACTCGGTTGGGCCGAATCTTTTCTATCCAATATTGCTCCCCCTCATGTCCCGGCCGTATCCGATTCACCCATTGGTCTACTTAACAATTCCTCATCTGATCCTTTAGATCAAGTGTTCACAATGCTAGAACTTAAAAATGTGTTGGGATCATTGAAAGACTCAGCCCCAGGGCATGACGGGATTACATATTCATTTATAGCTAAAGCTGGTGAAAAGTTTTTGAAATATTTTCTTGAACTAATTAATTGCATTTTCATTAAAGGCCATCCGCCTGTTTCCTGGAAGTCACAACTAGTAATGCCCATATTAAAGCCAACTAAAGACCCTAATGATGCTCGATCGTATCGACCCATTACTCTCTCCTCGGTATTAACAAAGATTCTAGAACATCTTGTAAAAAATAGACTAGAGTGGTTTTTAGAGAGTAAAGACTTATTGGCAAAATCCCAATATGGGTTTAGAAAGGGAAAAAGTACAATGGATAGTTTGAGTATTTTCACTTCTGATATTCGTCTCGCCTTTGCAAACGGTTCATCAGTGGTTGCTGTCTTCTTGGATGTGGAAGCAGCCTACGACAATGTACAGCTCCCCATTCTCAGGGACAAACTCCACAAGCTGAGAATCCCGGTGAAGCTGGCCTGCCTTGTGGGAAATCTCCTTTCAGAGCGATGGATTACTTTTCGGGGGAGGGATCCCCTAATTAACCCCTCAAGAATGGTGTGGAAAGGCCTTCCTCAGGGGTCGGTCCTAAGCCCTTTACTGTACAACATCTACACTCATGATTTGGAGGCCTCAGTCCAAGGGTGCCACATTTTACAATATGCCGATGACATACTAATTTATTCATTAAACAGTAATATTGAATATGCCACTGAAACTATCTCAAAGTCCCTAATTTCTTTAAACTCCTGGCTAAATAATAATGGTCTATCGCTTTCTCCTTCAAAAAGTTGTGCAGTGGTTTTCTCTCGTAAGAGAAATATACCCATCATTAGAGTCACCATTGGTGATTCGGAAATACCGGTGCGAACGTCGTATAAATTTCTTGGACTTATCTTGGACCCTAAACTAGACGGTGCCCTTCATTTTGATTATTTATTAAAAAAATGCGAAAGGGGTCTAAACACCCTTAGATGCTTATCTGGCGTATGGTGGGGGGCTCACCCCACCTCCCTACGACTAGTGTACAATGCCATCATTAGAAGTATACTGGATTATGGCTCGTTTCTTCTTGAACCAGGAAACAAATTAGGACTTAGAAAATTGGATCTCATTCAATTTAAAGCATTAAGAATCATTTCCGGCGCAATGAAGTCTAGTCCTACCAACGCTTTGCAGGTAGAATGCGGAGACCCCCCTCTTCATCTTCGTCGTCAGTTTTTAGCTGACAGCTATCTTTTTCGCTCTCTTCAAATTTCCCATCATCCTATAATACATCGTTTATTTGATCTAAAAGAAGTATCCTGTGGAAATAATAAGGGACCACCTTGCCTTGTTAAAAGTCTCCTTAAATTTCAATCTCTTAAAGACCCAGTTTTCCATTCTTCCAAAATTCCTCTTTTTCAGTTTAATTACGAAACTATCATTCTGCGCCCTCGCGTTATTCTGAACTTCGATATTACCCATGATGATCCTCATGCTGATGAGTACCTTCGCCAAATTCTTTCCCGAGGATGGCATGACTGGAATACCATATATTGTGATGCGTCAAAGTTATCTCCAACCGGTTGTGTGGGTGTGGGAGTTTTTCACTTGCAATATGATATTGTCCAAAAAGTGAAATGCCCTCCTGAAACCTCGGTATACTCGTACACTGGGGAATGCATGGGAGTTCTGGAGAGCGTAAAATACGTCTTACTGTTTAAACTGAAAAAGACTATAATTTTTTCTGATTCGCGTAGCTGCTTGCAAGCTTTGATATCAAACCCTTTCTCAGTCAAACTCCATAATCCTATCATTTATCAAATTAAGGAGCACTTGTTGATTTGCGAAAAAGAAGGATATGAGGTTGCATTGGTGTGGGTTCCAGGCCACGCTGGAGTTTTCGGCAACGAAAAAGCAGATCAAGTCGCCAAGGAGGCAGTTGTGTGTGGTGACAAGGTCCCTTTCCGTAATTACTGTCACGATTTAGTTCCTTTAGCTCGTAATTATTTAATTCAGGCGTGGTCCGCCTCTTGGAGGTCTTCTAGCAAAAAGAGAGGAAGGATTTATTCGTTAATCCAACCTTCAATACCGCGAAAGCCCTGGTTCACAAAGGTGTTCCTACAAAAGGAGTTCTGCACGACCATAATACGAATGAGACTAGGACATTGTTGCTCCCCTTGTCATTTAGCCAAAATTCACATCCGAGACTCCTCTCTGTGTGAGTGCGGGCTAGACGATGGGGACCTCAACCATATCTTTCTTTCTTGCCCTTTACTCGATCATTCTTATTTATATAGTCAGCTTATAAGTAGAAAAGTCCCATTCCCGACTCGTGTCTTAGATTTAATACAAAATTTTGACAAAGACATTCTCTTAGCCTTGGGAAAATTTTGTGAGATTAATAAGTTAAAATTATAATATATTCAATGATTGATGTATGTTCTAATTTCTAATTAATACTAATCCCGTAGTTGTGTTTTCGTTAATCTAATCTTACTAATTATACTAAGTTTTTCTTTTCAGGAGTAGCAACTTGTTTTTTTTTCTTGGTAAGTTAGTCGCGTTCGTGTACGTTTGTTTTTCCTCACTAAATCGACATGACACTGGCTTAATCTATCGACATAGCCAATAAAAAAAAAATAAAAAAAAAATTAAATTGGTTCTGTGGAGAATACATACTGTTGTCTTACTTTATAGAAATGTGGAAAACAAGAAAGTTGAGCCCAATTTGGAGTATTTATTTAATGCTAAATAATGCAAAGGATTTGTTATAAATATTTGGAGACGATAAGTAATTTACCGAAACTATTGGCGTTTTTAAGGAAGATAAAGCCGAAATAATCTTGTGCGGATCCCATCGTCCAATAACTTCCAAAGCAAGTGTTATGGAAAATACTTCCGAGTGGCCAACTAATCCTTCCCAGAATGCCATTCTCCCACATTCACAACGAATGTGTCAAGTAGTTTCAAATACAAATATAATATAACAGTGCTTAAGAAAAACTCAACGATAAAATATACACGACGATAATACAAATTACGGCCATATTTTTAATATGTGTGTGCTTCTCTCGTATTTAGTTGGTTTGGATTTGAGTGTGTTAATGTCTTAAATTTGATGTGTTAAATAGAAGGCAAAATTAAATTTGATTATTTTTATGTTTTAATTGTTTTTCTTGAACTTCCATTTTCCTCGCTGTAGTGAGGTGAAAAGTTGTGTGTTCCGCATGGCTGAAAAATTATTTAGCGTCTCGTGTCTTGAAAGCTTCGCTACGCTCAGCTTTCAATTTCAACACTCGCGCCAAATAACAACTTTGCAGCCTTGCATAACAAATAACTATTTATGAGTTCCTATGGCTGCAAATCTTATACAGTTATTTTCTACCGTGAGTTTGTCACATTTTTCGCTAAATGCCTTTTGCTTAGAGCATTCTTTGTCTAAAAGTATACCTCGATTAAATATTGCTGTGGCGTACAGAATTGATGTCACTCAGAGATGAGAAAAGTTTATCTAATTTTGTACTACTCCCTATAATATATAAATGTGTATAGTCCCTTTCTCAGAGATCACAGTGATATTTTGTGCGATCGATCAATATTACTTTTTTATTGTGACCTCAAAAACGCTTTAAGGGTTAATTGACCTTATGTATCTGTCACACCTTTACTTACTCTACTTAACTACCTATTTAAAGTACTACTAACACACGAGAAGAATCTGTTAATTCTGCATGTATCAATCTATAATACATATTCAAATTCAAAATTCAAATTCAAATTATATTTATTTGCAAGAATACGGTTACAAGATCTTAAGGCTACAATAAATGTACATGCGAATTCAACCTGCATGCAGGTGTGCAAATTATTTAACATTATATTAAAATGTAATTTAAAACAAAAACATCAGGATCTTCCAAATCTAGAATATAAATAATACATATACAGTTCAATTATTTCAAATATTCCTTAATGCTATAAAAACAATTATCTTGAAGCCATTTAGACAATTTACGTCGAAACACAATTTTATTTTCTATTTTAATGTCATCTGGCAAATGATTATATAGAAGAATACACATATTGTAGCAATTCTTCTTGTACATGGACGTGTGACAAGGAGGCTGATATATTAGGTTTCGGTACTGAGCTCTTTGATGTCTTTTACTGGTCTCTGAACGATGACTAAAATACTGTGGATTATCCTTAACTAGTAGACAAGCGGCTTTTATGTATAGACACGGAAGTGGGAGTATATTGAATTTTTTAAATAAAGGTTTACAGCTCTCCAGGAACCAAGCATTATCCAAAGCACGAACACACCTTTTTTGGAGTCTGAAGGCTCTCTCAATATCTACGGATAATAACGTAACACATCTGCTCTAAGTTATAGTCTGTCTACCCTGTCTTAGCTCATACATGAGAAAAGATGTTCCACTCTACGGGGTTGTTTTTGATGTCCCTGCACGCCTGTATAACTGGTAAACACATCAACCGCTTTTGTGTGAAATTGTATCTTGTTTTTGTTTGTTTGTGCGTACAAAGCGGATAACGACGACTTATTTGTAAGAATCTTGGTTTTTGATGCGGAGGTGGAATAACAAGAAATGTTAATGAAGTTACAGATAAGAATGGGTCACAAATTTTTACATAATAATGGGAAATTTGTGTTTTTCCTTTAATTTTTACTTTGATGTGAATGCACTTGAGTGAAACACTTCCTCACGTTGAAGTAACGAAGTGCTTAGTCAGGACGTTCCATGACTTGAAATTACGTCCTGAAATTTAAAGGAGCCATCACACTGTTGCTGAAAATACGTTAACATACGTAACAATTAATAGTTGAAGCCCAGCAAAAACAGCATTACAAATTCCTAGTAAATAAGCCTATCCGCCTTTGCAATAGTTAGGAGCAATAACTTGTCACCTACGCTCTTTTAGAATGACGAAATTTTGAAATAGTTTATCAGAAATTGGGATATTTATGAAAATGTAAAATGGTAACAAAAAGGTCAGATAAGTCTGGTTAAGAATTGAAATGCTGTCAATTATTTTCGGCCCTAAAGCGGACTACGTCGAAGGTAGTTCTACGTATGTAAATGTGTGTAGTTGTATCTCGAATTGAACCAGTTGACAGCTCATATGTGGCGCTGGCACTGGCCGGATCGGGGCGCGGCGCGTGAAAGTGGTCCACGCGAGCGGCTGTCGCGCGCTCCCACCGAGACGGGATTAGACTATTAAGAATACCTTCTTACTGCTGATATTACGCTTCCTTATGTATTCATACGAAGCTGTCGCCTAGGCCTTCATTCGACTTTACTTGTGGCACATGTACGAGATTTATTTATACTTTGACGAGAAAACAGACCAGACAAGGGACTGAATTCAAAGTTCCTAATTATATTACGGCGACGACTACTGGGCGCAGTGGTATTTTAGCTGCCTCCTGGATGTGATTCCCGGCTCGGGCAAATATTTGTGGAATGGACTCGAATATTTATATATTACATACGTATATTAAGTGTGTATATCGTCATCTAGTCATACTTAACACAAGCCTTCTTGAGCTTTCTTTGGGGACAAGGTCTCTATATCTGTCCCAAACCTCACCACTGCGATAGAAATAAGAACTTATCAACTCGAACAGCAAAAATGGCTCAGCAAATTAGAGCATAGGCCGTTATTAAATACTTTAAATAGGTATGCCGATATATGCTCAAATGGAATATGTTAATGTTAAAATATAGACCCTAGGCAATAAATATCTGACAACCCAGATATAATCTACATCATAAATATTGTGTCATATTATAGTAATTAAAAGCCCAAGTCATACATTGAGTTAAAAACATAATTTGAACGCGCGCAAGTCGTTTTGCTGAATACCATATTTAAGTTAATTCCCAGTAATAAACGTAGCTGTTTTAATGCAATTTAACGACATTATAAACAAGTTTATTAATGCGGAGGGAATCGGGATTCGGTACAGTCGGTGGCCATTAAACATGAGATTAAGTTTAAAATGGGCATTACGATCTGAGTAGCGGGAATACTGCTCATTTAGTATATTTGCTTCGACATGACATAAAATCGCTTTATGGTATTGTTTTAAAGGGTAGATTATACCGCCGCACAGACGGTAAAGGTAAGTTGACTTGAATGCGAGTAGCTCGTTCGCTCGCACATAGTGAGAATAATCATGTAGGTGTAGCGATCTAGCTAGCTAATGTTACGTGTAATTGTATTATAAGTACAAATGGATAAATATAATAGGGTTTTATTGGCTCAATGAGATATTATCCCTACTATGACAATGTTGATGCAAGAACGGGGCAACTGATATTTGGCTAGATTATGCATAATTAAATTTTATTGTACTTATAGTTCCACATGATCACGACAGATTAGAGCTGGGATTACATATACTTTACAACTATAACAAATATTTTTTTGAAAAATTATATACCTGTAATCGCTTCGAGGGAAAAGTCATGGCGGTAGACTTATGATTTCGTACAAAACAGTTAGATTTGTGTTTAATTAGAATAAAGCAAGTGCAAGCAACTTACTCCGACCGTCGATTAATGTCTAGCTTTAATCCTGCCCAGCATGTCACGAGCGCACAATACATTCCCGCTAAAAACAAAGCCTTATAAAACAATGCAAAACCCGACAACAGGTGAATTACGAAGGCTACGGCCGGAGGAGTTAAAAAAAACCGAAATTATTTTAAACTAATTTAATTTAAATCAAAAATTACAATATAATGTTATAACTAAATGGAAGTGTCAATCGGTCGATGTAAGAACCAAGAGTGCCGGTTTCACACGGTGGTGCGATGCATGCCAAGCGCGTCACGTTGCAGCTGCGCGGTTCCCGTTATGCTGCGTCGGCGCCTTGCGAAATCCATGTCCTCATGTGTGGCCCGGTTCGGGTGCTTACTACGGGCTTTACATGGAAACGACGTATGTAACACCTCCCCTCTGAGATCGGCAATTATTTGGTGAGGGTTCTCGCAAATGTTGCCGGAATGTTAGCAGGGTCAATCTTTACATCTCGTTTCGATAGTGTTACGGGCTCTATTATGGCATAGCTTTCTTCTAGGGTTCCCTCTTTCAACTTCGGAGACTGGATACGACGAGAGCGTAATCGGCGGTGGATAGCTGCAGAAGTTATTGCCGCTATACTCAGTATTATAATTATGTAGATAGGTATTGTAGTATGATATATAGATTCGTTAGGTATTGAGTTGAGGTTTTCAGGATTCTGCATCGAGATTTTCATGTTAACTGCATGTAGACTTTTCAAGTCGGTGGTGTGAAGAACTAGCTGGGGTATAGATTTGTCCTGCAACGTGCTGTCCTCGACTGGTAGGTTAGTCATTTTCAGGACGTGGCCCTTGATGCAATCGTTCATATTAGCGATGGTGAAGTCTGGAGTCTTAATCTTACAGTTCAGTGGTAAGGCCGTAAGATAACTTCCTTGAAGGGTTTCGTACTTTTCCTCTCCGCAGCTTATCTGTACTTTTGTTGGTTCAGGAAAGTTCAAGGTGTAGTGGCGATCATCTAGTTGCTCGAGGGCTGGCTTCGATAGGATGATGGTGGTAGGTTGGCAGGATGGCAGGAGCTTCTGTTCCAAGATAAGGTGCTGGATGCAGTCCGGTTGGTGGCTTATATAGTGTTGAGAAGTTTTCTCGCAGACGTACCAAGATTTGGTCTTCGGGCATTCAGCCTCCATGTACATAGATACTGATCCCTGAAGTGCTAGGAAAGGTAGTGTAGGTATTAGGATCTTATGGTTTTTATTGGGTATAACGGAAAGTCGGTAGAGGGTAGTGTCTTCCGGCATAAAGATAGGAATCTTTATAACTATAACTACTAGCTTATCTTTATAATATGAGCCTAACTTAATTATGTTGAAATAATCGCGAGAGTCCATATCTAAAACTTCATCTTTAGGATAAAGGCTTCGTAACCTACTTAACATATTTCCTAGGGAACTTATACTAAACGTAGAATGAAACGGGCTTTTAGCATGGATAAAGGCTAAAAGCTTTTCTAGTGCATTTAATTCATCAAATAAACTCTCTATATTATCTCCTAATATTAAAAGGTATTGTGCAAAATGTGCGTACTTATTTAATTCCTCATCTCGGGATGCTTCATTAGAGAGAATTAAATTAAGAACTTTAGACATATTATTCTGGTTTTCAACAATGTTATTAAGGATCTTTGAGTGTTGAGACATCCATTCTTTAGATAGGCTGATATGGTTATTAATTTCTGACTGTAACTTGTTTTCATTATCTTGCATGATTCTTACGGCGTTATCGTATTTTAAGGCGTCAGTGTAATCCAGATTGCCGGATATACTTTTGATGATAGACCCTAGTCCATCAATCAAGCCTCTTTTAACGCGTCCTGGCTCGAACGACTGTAATAAAGCGGTATTTCTACTTAATTTTTGCAGCAAGAATCTAAGGTGAGGTTCGTATAGGGAACGGGTATCATTATTAAGTTTAGTCCTTATTTCATGTAACTGTGAAGAAACAAGATTAAGTTTTGAGTGAATGTCATCGAGGTCTATAAATTGTAAGAAGGAGTGGTAATGGGAGACAATCTTCGTAGGTCCCAATTTAAAAGGAAGAATCCCGGGTCCATTATCCAGGGAGTCAAGTGTTGGTTCTTGCGCCGTCACAAGATGAAGGATCAGTGGTATTCTGTAACAAGTTGGAAGAATTAGGGGAGCGTTTCAGACGGGATTTTGCTACAGGGCCTCTCTTCTTTTTCGTGTATATGTGGACAGGGAGATCGGCTAACACTGTGTCCTGAGTAAAACGGGGTGCCAATTTTTGTCGAGAGGTTAAAGGATTCCTGATAAATACTTGCTGATCAGGAACGTACTCCTTTTCTGGTTCCCTATCTTTATTCCTATTTTCGGTAAGTTCTGTTCTATGATGTAAAGCGGACTCGTTTATCATTTCGAACACTAAGGACATTTTTCCTTTGTGATCCTGTAGATATTGTTGAAGTAGATGTTCTGATATATTAATATCGAGAGGGTCGCGGGGATCAAAGTGGCCTGTAATTAATTCTATAGGGCGACATTTGGTAAAGCTATGTATAGAACTGTTGTATCCTAAAATTGCATACGGCATTAGGTTAATTGCGGGTTCGTTTTTTCTTTCTAGTTTCAAAATTCTTAAATGCTCTAATATGGTAGAGTGGAACCGTTCTACGATGCCGTTGTCGTTTGGGGAGTGCGCAAGAACTTTATGGTGATCTATTCGGTGGAATTTAGTAAATTCTGAAAAGATTTGATTTGTAAATTCGGGACCCTGGTCTGTCACAAGTCTTAGTGGGACTCCGTGGTGTGTAAAATATATCATGAGGGCTTGGACTACGCTTGTAGCCGTGGCGTCCCTCAAAAGGTATGCTTGGCCGTATTTCGAGAAGGCATCTACTACTGTTAGGTATTTTTCGGCCTGTACAGTAAAGAGGTCAGCGTGGACAACTTCTAAGGGTTTTGAAGGAGGTGGCACGATATGAAACTTTTGTTTTATCGGGTTGCGATCGTACTTAGCTTGTCCGCATATGTTACAGTCATTTATAAATTTACTAATGTGCTCCTTCATTTTTGGCCAATAAAATTTACGAGACAAAGCTAAATAACATTCGGTTATACCGCGATGGTTGGTTTTTCCATCGTGATATTTCTGAATTATTTCTTGTTGACGTAGATAGTTTTTAACATTTTCAGCTTCTGTTCTGGTGAGAGAGAGATTCATAGCTGAATTTTTAAATTTACTTTGAATAATGGGGATTATTTGGTACATGGCCAGAGGCGGAAAAATCATAATTCCGGTTCTAACTTTGGGGTTGACGTATTCTTTCAACGCATTTACCAGGTCTTCTTCTAGGTTAGCTTCAGAGAGTTGAATGGAAGTTCGAGTGTGGGTTTCAAAAGGTTTGGACACGACTGGGCGGCGTTTGATGTCACCGACGATGGTGAATATTATCTGACGGCTAAATTTATTAAGGGGTTCATCAGTTATTGGAACTTCGAGGATGGGGTTCTCGTCACTTGTATGCACAGTTATCGTGGTCGAACCTGAGCAGGATGGGGCTTTTTCCGACACGTTGGCAATCATAGAGCTCACCTCTTCGTTATGAATCTCTACACGGGACAACGCGTCTGCGTTAAGATTCCGCTTTCCCTGCTTATATGTTACATCAAAATTATATTCACTTAGTTTTAATTTCCAACGTGTTACACGAGAGTTGGGCTCTTTCAGATTCATTACCCATTGCAAGGGTTTATGGTCGGTAATTATTTTGAATTTTCGTCCGAAAAGGTACGGACGAAAGTATTTGGTTGCCCATACAATGGCAAGAAGCTCTTTATCGATTGTACTATAGTTAATTTCGCTGGAGTTTAGGGTCCTAGAAGCGAATGCGATCGGCTTATCTGAGCCGATAGGTCCCTGGGACAGTACTGCCCCTAGCGCGAGGTTAGAAGCATCAGTGGTGAGAACAAATTCTTTAGAAAAATCAGGGTATTGAAGCAAGGGATCGTTTGTAAGAAGGGTCTTACATTTTTCAAAGCATCTTACATATTCAGGATCATTTACATTAATTTTGGAACCTTTTTTAAGGCAATGGGTCATTGGTTTGGTGATTCGAGCGAAATCGGGGATGAACTTCCGATAGTAGCCTAGAAGGCCAAGAAACCGTTTTATCTCCGTTGGGGTTTTGGGAATAGGAAATTTCTGAATAGCGGTAATTTTGTCGGGGTTAGGTTTTATTCCATCTTTTGAGATTATATGCCCTAAATAAGCAGTTTCGAGCTTTAGGAATTCTGATTTGTCCATCTGGACTTTGAAATTGGAATCGCGAAGCCTCTGAAAGACTTGTCTTAGGTTGTCCATATGCTCCTGAAGGGAGGTACTAAAAACAATTATGTCGTCTAGGTAAACTAGGCATATTTTATTTTGCAGGTCTCTGAGCAGGTTGTCCATGACTCTTTGGAATGTAGATGGACTGTTTTTCAATCCCATCGGCATTCGCAAAAACTCGTAGTGACCATGCTCTACATTAAACCCTGTCTTCGGTATGTCGGCTGGATCCATCTCGACTTGATAGAATCCGCTGGCAAGGTCTAAGGTCGTAAAGTAATGACAATTACCTAATTTGTCAAGGACGTCACTGATATTTGGTATAGGATACTTGTCGTCTATCGTTTTTTCGTTAAGCTTCCTAAAGTCAACGACAAGCCGCCATTTGGTTTTGCCAGATGCGTCCGCTTTCTTAGGGACTACCCAAATGGGGGAACTCCAGGCCGATTCCGAAGGCCGGATTATATTTTGCTTTAACATCTTAGATATCTGATCGCGTACTTCCTCTCTATGAATATAGGGGTATCTGTAGCTTTTTGTAAAAACGGGCATCTCATCGGTAGTGTTAATTTTATGTTTAATTCTATTGGTGAATGAAAGGGGTTCGCCTTCTATGTAGAATACGTCGGCGTATTCAGAACAAAGATTTTCTAAATTAGTGCGTTCCTCAATATTCAGGTGATCTGTCCGCAGCTTGGACAGAACCGCGTGAACTCGGGATAAGGGAACTGATGTTTCAGTGGGGCTGAATTCGATATTAAATACTTCAGTGGTTACCGGTCGGTCCATAGAGAACACGATGTCGTTTTTTGTAGGGTTGAATACCTCTAAAATACCTCGATTATGATGGACATGTGTAATACATTCTCCAATTAAGCAATTCGATATAAACTGTTCTGGGATGAAGGCGTCACCAGATTGGGAATTTACAGGAATACGGAGTAATTTAGATGAATTCGCGGGAATAATAGTTTCATAGAAGTTACAGTTACGGGAGTCATGCATTCCAATCGGGTTGCTGGCGTTTTTAGTGTTTAAAATTTTGTTTTTTAAATCTATATTTGCTTCCCATTTATCTAATAAATCTAGGCCGATTAACCCATCGAAAAAATCATGAAATTTATAAATGAATAAGGTGACATCGTTTTGATCCCTAAATTCTTTGAAACAAGGTAAAGTGATAGAATAATCATTACGGGTTGTTGCGTGGACATTGGTAATTTCAAAAGGCTCGTAATTCCAGGGCAAGTTAGGGTAATATTGTTTTACCGTTTCGGGGCTAATAAAAGACTGGTTTGCACCGGTGTCAATTAGTAACTTTAAAGGGGGATCGGCAATTTGTATGTAGGGTAGATGACGTTGCGTTTGTAGATTTATTTCTATTTTAGTTTGTCTGAGGACTCTACCTTCTGAAAATTTTCGCGGTCATCAGGGGATTCGCCAGACTCTGAGTTAGCATAATCCACGTATTCCGTTTCCGGAAGCTGCATCTGCGGCTCACTATAATAAGGTGTCTCGGCGAATTGCGGGTAATTATCATGACTGTAAGGATAGTTTTCGTAGTAATACTGCTCCTCGTAAGAAGCGTTAGGGTAGCTATCGCATTGATAGTAGTCCTGGCACTGATTGAAATTCATTTCGCGTGGTTTGAAATAATTTGTGGAGGACGGATTTCCTTGAAATACAGGTCGCTGTTTAGTTACAAAGTGGCTCACACCACTCATGGGCTGTGGGCCCTGATTTCTATTGGGTAGTTTAAATACATTAGATTGGGGGTTATAATTTGTAGGTCGAGCGGCAAACATTTGCTGGGTGCGAGACGGGCCTTGGAATGGCCTCTGAGGCTGATTAAAACTTGATTTCCAGGGCACTGGGGCCGGCTGAGGTTTTTGCAGGAATTGTTGCTGGAAAGGTTGTGGCCGGGATGGTCCTGGCATATTGAATGGTTTAGCTGATGGTGTCATAAAGGGTTGGAAAGTTGGTACGTGAACAAATTTAGGTGGCTGGTTTTGCTGAAGGACGTTTTTCTTTTCTGGGAAGTGTTCATTACGTTGTTGTAGGTACAGTGTGTTCATTTCCTCATGAACAAATTCTAAGGCTTTCTCTATTGTAGCGGGCCTCATGCACCTAATCCGAGAGCCTAATGGGTCCTTGAGACCACGTATGAACGCCTGAAGCGTTAACTTTTGGTACAACTCGCGTTTCGAGTCCTTGGTAGTCTCCACCGTCTCATGCAAGCTAATGTATGTAATTATAGTACTAAATAAATTCTGACACTTTTCATAAAATTCTTGCGGGGTTGAAGACCCCTGAGTTAGCAGCGCTAGGTCGTTATAAAGGGAGATCTCATCTCTCTGATCCGCGAAGTTATTAATTAAAGCATTCCGAATACCTGCCCAAGTTTCCGGAATTCCGTTGGAGTTTATCAAACGGGCGGCTGGCCCTGAGATTTTATTGAGGATCCCGTTTATGAGGATTAGATTATTGAATTCGTGTTCTGGTCCGGGTTTAATATATTGGTCTACCAGGTGATCACATAACTTTACGAAACGTGTCAGCACGTTCGGGTTCCCATCAAATTCGGGAAGCATCCGCAGAGCTTTGCTCACATCATCTAGGTTTTGCATGGTTACACAAGTATTAGCGGTCTCGTCAATATCTAAATCGTTTTCTAATTGCAAGTTATTTTCTAATTCTAAACTATTTTCTAAATCGTTAGGCGACTCACTAAGCTCTCTATTCGCGTCTTGTGCGTTATGCCTAGAATTATCCTCTAACCTAGGGGGTGACAAGAATTCTCGTGGATGAAAAATCTTGGAAGTTATAGGAAACACTTAAAGGAAAAGGAAAGCAACTTCAGAACAGTTCTAAAGTACTCACATAAAATACATGGTCCTTTCTGCGTATCGATGGCTGGATACTCTCGTCCCGGCAGTAGCTCTTCAGGTTCAGGATACTCAGCAACGGTGCCGAAAAGTCACCCGGGCGACTCGCGAGCGCGATCTTCGATTTCCGGAAGTTACGATGCCCACGAACGTCCGTGAGTATCCTACCGACTGCGCCAATTACGAAGGCTACGGCCGGAGGAGTTAAAAAAAACCGAAATTATTTTAAACTAATTTAATTTAAATCAAAAATTACAATATAATGTTATAACTAAATGGAAGTGTCAATCGGTCGATGTAAGAACCAAGAGTGCCGGTTTCACACGGTGGTGCGATGCATGCCAAGCGCGTCACGTTGCAGCTGCGCGGTTCCCGTTATGCTGCGTCGGCGCCTTGCGAAATCCATGTCCTCATGTGTGGCCCGGTTCGGGTGCTTACTACGGGCTTTACATGGAAACGACGTATGTAACAGGTGATGTAAAAAATAATTTAAAAGATAAACATTGTGCATTTGTAAAGAATACAAATTGTGCTCGTTACGTCGCTGGCGGCGACGAATGCAATTTGTCCTGGCGTCATTGGCGTTAACGTGACTACTTTGGCGCAACGGTACCTAGCGCGGTTCTGTTTCAACTAAGGGTTCTGTAGTTATGAGTTTTTATAATAAGTTATATCCATTTGCTTTTGGTGTCGGCAACGAATGCGATTTGTCTTGGCTTCATTGGGGTTACCGCGACTACTTTGGCACTACGGTGCTATAGTGCGGCTGTGTTTCAACTGAGGGTTCTGTAATAGGCTAGTTGACTCATGTCAAATTGTAATAATAATGTTTATTCCGTATAGTATTTAGCAAAGGAAACCTAAATATATATTTTTCAATTCATAAAAACTGAAAGGTGGCTGAAAAAAATGAATTTGAAAATATGGTTTTTAATCTGTATTTTGAAATGCTTAAAACGCTGTCCGCCATTTTCGCTTATGATAGTGACGTCATCGGTCCTGTGGTCCAAGAAAACTGAAAGTCTACTTTGACGACTTCGAATAGTGCCGTCCCTCTCGATCTCCTGTCAAAGTATATTGGAGTGTGCGGAATGGCACTATACAACGGTCGAATTTCGAATAATTACAGGTAATTCTACGTCACGCCACAAATTAGCAAAAGGAAAAAAAGCGGACGGCGTTTTTGACTGTTCATGAAATTTCAAATTTTCAATTGATGCATTGCTTTCTAGCTTTCACAAAAATACAAGACATTTTTTTTAGAGCTAGTAAGATAATTAACCATTTCAAATATATTTCAAAACTGGGTCTACTAGCCTATTATGAGTTATATCCATTCACTCTTTAGCATCGGCGACGAATGCCATTTGTCCTGGTTTCATTGGCGTTAACGCGACTACTTTAGCACAATGTACCTAGCGCGGCTCTGCAGCAACTGAGGGTTCTTCTGTACTTATTAGTTACAAGTTATTATAATACGTTACACCCATTCACTCTTGGTATCAGTAACGAATGCATTTTTTTCTGGCTTCATTGGCGTTAACGCGACTACTTTGGCACTACATACAGCGCGGCTCTGTTTCAACTGTGGGTTCTGTAGTTATAAGTAATACATGTGTTATATCGATTCACTCTTGGCGTCAGTGATGAATGTCATTTGTTTTGGCAAAAAGTACTGGTATAGATAGGGTAATATTTTTACACAAAAATGCCACCTATTCAAAGCCTTTAAGATATTTCAAAATTCACAATTGTAAAAGCATCTTCATTTTCATAAAAATAATGTTAACAAATAGGTAAGTATTTAATTAAAATGTCAGGCGTTAACGCGACTAATTTGGCACAACGGTGTCTAGCGCGGCTTTATTTAAACTGAGGGTTCTGTAGTTAATAAAAAAAAACTGTCTTTATTGGCGTTACTTTGACTACTTTGGCACTACGGTGTCAAGCGTTGCGCAAAGAAATATTCGTCAATAGATGGCGCTGTGCGTCTGGCTTATACAAATTCTGCATCGTGCTGTAAGCAATAATGACCTATCTCCGTAGCTGATACACACGATACAATATAAAAAATATATAACATAATAGATAACCGATACACAACACAAACGTTCGAACACAACTCTGAAGATGCAAGTTGGCGATTAATTGAATTCATCGTTATTGTTTAATTTCAAATATATAAATAAATCCAGCCTCTAAAGTACATGTACTTTGTATGTGTATGTATACACCTTCTAAATTTTGAATCTCAAAGTGATTGAAATGTCTTTGCAGATATTTGTATTGCATTATTTGCATTGTCATCGAACTGATTGTGTTAAAATTAGTCGTGGCTTAGTGGCAAAGTGGTCGCCTTACGAAAATGAATTTCGTGTTCAAACCTTCACTCACAATATTATTATCTGTCATGCTTGGTATTGTTAAGGAATCCAATTAACTGAGCAATAAATGAACTTATTAAGCTCACAGTATTGAAGCTATAATTGTTTACGAGTTCATTGTTTCTAGCAGCCTATTGTAAGTATCTTGGAGCCATGTACAAAAAGACTGCCAATGTCTTTACAAAGTCGCCTTGTCCCGACCATTGGTAGATGGCGCCACCTTAGTTGGGTTCTTTGTAATATTTTCAAAGAGCAGTTGCACCTACACACCAATACCATTTAAATAAAGCCACAAGATATAATTAACAAATGGAGCTAGTGTGCTCAGGGAGATTTACACTCTATATAAAATGAATGAGACAAAAACTACACTATGATGGTTTACTGATCAACAAGATAAAGTGTTAGCGCAAATTTTAACACGTTAGTTTATTTTTAAGTAGTTTATAATGTTTCTTACTAACCATGACATACAATTTTTTTATTTAATTTAAATGTAATGGTGTAAGTGTAATTTTATTGGAATTGTTATTGTTATTGTAAAATGAATCCAAGTTATTCGAAATAAATGTCTTTATTATTACTAATATAGAGGTATTGACAGTCTCTGTCAATTACTTTTCAATGGTATGTATTGAAGCCTACATTTAGACAACAATAGGTGGACTAAGGTTTAGTCCTTATGTTGTCCTACAATAAAATAGGTACCAACGGGCCTACCATGGCTGCATCCACACTCGCATTCGCATTCACACTTGCCAGAAAGTAACGATAAGTATAGTTCGAAGCCCATTTCTTAACCGAATCCCATTAGCTTTGTACCCGATGAACAATACTCATTATCTGTATTGTTAGCTGTGGCCAAAACTGCCACTTCAAAATGTAAGGCGTTATAAGTGCAAATTACTTTTACACTAAATTAGTCTTTAAGTCAAATGAAATAAGGTTTACTCTTAAACAAAGAGAACAGAGATGTTGGTCACTTCATTGTCATTATAAGCATCGATAGGAACTTCACTGCTCTTTCACTTACGAGCAAAAGGATTATTTCTAATGTATGTAATATGTATGTAAACACTTTATTGTACACAACAACTGGTTATAAATACATTGATAACAAATGAAATTTGTACAAAGGCGAACTTATCCCTATTAGGGATCTCTTCCAGTTAACCTTTGAGCAATTGAAGGAATGGGTATTTGAAGAAAATAGGCAAACTACACACAAGTTTACAGTTTATGTATGTATCGCGCAATAAATTAAACTATAGGCCCAAGGTTTGTATTTTTTATATCCAAAGGAGTTCTGTTCTAATATATTTCATCTTGAAAACCTAGCTCTGTTCCGAAGTCGAGAAAAATAGGTTTAAGCCTTAGATATTTATAAAGACTGTCTTTCTCCTTTTATTTCTAAGACATTATGTAAAGGCGGACACTTCTAACTTACAAGTAGCACAGCAACGGAGGTAATAATTTGAGTAACTACCTACATATTTAGCTAACATTGTTTTACATTGCCTTTATTACTACCTAGTAATGTAAAGCTATAAAAGTAAATCACTATAACTTAGGATTAACGCTTATTAGTGAATATTTCATCTAAGTAGGTTATTATTCTATACTTTCTTAGATGTTTCACTACAACCAATAGAAATCAAACCTAGTTCGTTTCTTTTCCTTACTTTATTTTTCTTTGTCCGATTCAATGTTTCCCTAAAACTTTTGTACAGAATAAATATTTACTTACTTACTGCGCTGACTCAACGACCCAAAGTGGATCTTGGCCTCCGACACCAGAGAACGCCATCCTCCTCTATCCTGAGCTACCTCCCGCCATTCCGGTAGATGAAGTTCAATCAAGTCTTTAATGACTTGGTCACTCCACCGATATCGGGTCGTCCGACTGGACGTTTCCCGCGTGGCTGTCCGGTATAAGCTCTAAATATTTAGCGGTATAAATATTTGATTATAATTAAAAAGCAATTCAACGGAACCTTGCCATCTCGCAACACGAGATTAAACAAATTACTCTCATTTGCGCGCGACGCAGCTCGTGACAGCCCTGACGAGCCCACTGAGTCGAAACAACGCAGGTGACAACGCCAATTTGACGGTACCTTCAACCGAAAAATGATGGCGGAAAATTTGAGTGCAAACAAGTTGGGGACATAAATGAAAAATCGTTATGGTGTCAACCCTGCGTCGTTTGGGGTGCGAATGGCCAGTTACGGGGCCGGAATTATGACCGCGACAGCCCCGGAATGATGTTCATAAAATAAAGGATGTACCTATTTGAAAAGTTTTCTTAATACAATGCAATACAAGTACTCTTTTTATGCACACTTCAAAAAACATACAGGAGAAATACAACGCAAGAAATTACAGTTAGAGGTAAACAACAGGTGGTCTTATCGCTAAAGAGCGATCTCTTCCAGACAACGTAGATTAATCATGTACCTACATGCAAAACAGGAGTCTTTATTTCTGGATGATAATTTAGAAACGTATTTGGTTTAGACAAATTAAGTGGGTATTTTTGTAGGTACGCAACTTTATAATAATCCCATTCCTCATCTATGTTTTAAGACAATTTGGATTGTTACAATTGCATCTTATCATCTACAGTTGCCGTGCAGATCCTATACTGGGTGCAGAGTTCGTTTGTCCAAACTAAACCCGTTACTTTTCAGTTTTAGCATCGTGTCGCTATCGTGTCGTCGCGCCTGGCGGTTGCGTCACGCGGGTCACGCTACACTCCGACTGAAGGACACACCCTCACATACATGAGGAACAAGTCACAAGCGTGACGCTATATTGTAAAATTTTCTTGCAACCAATCGTATGCAACCACAGACTTCTATTCTGTGACATAGAAGAGCCACCGAACGTAGGTATCCATACGGGGTTGGGGGGGGCCGTCGGTACCTTGGAGCCTCCAACTCGCTCTCAGGCAGCAGGCGTCATCCGATTTTCGCTACTTCCGAAATCTCCCGACTGAGCCCGATTAGAGCCAAGTTGAGTCACAGTACTCCGCGCCACGCCACGCTCACGGCGTTTGTCGTGATCGTGATTTGAGTAAACAGACTGCGCTAGGAACGTATGTGATTTTGTAACGTTGTTACTTTGTGAAAAGTCACTGTCACAACTTTTGACGGCGACTCACTGTGACTTTGTCATTGTGACGTTATTTATCCCCCATGTCCCCAACCGATGGGATGTTACATCCCCTCAAAACCGCGTTGAGCCCAGCACCACGTTTCCTTAATTAATTAATACGATCTACGCTAAATAATTAAAGTATTCTGTATTAGTATCATTACCTCACAAAACAAAAAACATTTCAATTCGAGAAACGCGGGTGTGTATTAGCAATAACAAAAAACAATTACCCTGTAATGTTTCCCCGCTCGGAGTACCTACATGAGTCGCGCCCATTTCATTACTCACAGAACGAACGAGTTTATCGAATTTAAATAATTCATTGCTTGTATGTTTTCCGTTTGTTTCACAACCCGCCATTGTACGACAACTATGCTCCGACAATGCCACGAACTTTGCAGGTACAATGTACATTTGTTTGGAAAGGTATGTTTGAACTGCGTATGTTCGTTTAAATTTCAATTGTCTGGTCTACACTACTTGTACTTTAACGATGGTTTAGTAGCATACATTGTGGAGTTGAGAATGCAGAGTACCGTGTACACTTGTATAACACTGTATATCAAAAGCAATTAAATACAGTTAGTAATGAATGTCAGAATAAAGAATCACCCACAAACACGCTGGATAAAAATAGAAGTCACGATATAAAAAATAACCTCCATTGAGACATTTTTAATTTCCTGTTAATTGAACAAATGGTTTCACCATGCTCTTGTACTGTTTGTATGGCTTTATTCAAACTGAGAGTGCTATTATGGGCACAAATAAATAAGTGTAATTATGCTATTCAAAAGTTACTTATATAGATCAAAAGAAAAGATTATATCCTTCGAGATGAAATTATTTGTACGCTACAGAAAAAAGAATCCCCGGCAAAAGTTAATCAATCTATTTTATTAATATTACAGTTATGATGCTTGTTTAAGATTGCAGCAGCGCAGGATAACTAGTCAGGTGGATTAGCAGACAGTTTTTAATGATAATGATAGTTATATATACATATAAAAGTATGTTTTGAAGTTGCTCAATAAATAATCATTATAAATTGTTTCCGCAAGATATCCTTCTAACCAGAAATTAATGTACTTAATCAATCTAAATTACAATCCCTTCCGATTAAATTACAAGTTATTAATGTCATTCGACATTTATTAATCCGATTAGAAATGAGAAAAGTTAGATCGTCTTGAACGTATTTATATTTAATTAAACTTTCGCCGCCATGTCGTCTTGGGACGGGCACGATGGCGGATATTCGGTTCCCACGATGAAACAGTCAGAATTGGGAACATTGAGTTTCCCAGAGGTGTGTGTATTTTCTAGAGTGTGAGTATCCGAATATCATAACTTACACGAGTACAGTAAACGGCGATAAAGAATGCACATCGGCAATCATCGCATTTCCGAATACAACCGAATGCTAATTTCCATGTACATCAATTATTAGATTAATCGTTCATCAGAATTTGAATTTAGAACTAAGTACTTTATTGTTGTTTTGTTTTGATTTCACGTGGAATATATAGAGCTGTAAAACTCGATGTAATTATATATAGTTATTGCTATAATGTTCTTGTTGGGGAAAAAACCCTAAAAGGGGTTGACTGAGCATTAGCAACTGATGTTATACTACTAGGATACTTAAATGTGGGTTTAAAGATCGACAAAAAGTGTAATTACTTACATTAACATTCTCATGTTTTTTAAATTGGTCGGCTTCTGTTACTAAATATTTATAAACATAATTTCGCGTGACTGGCAAAGTAACGGCTTACCTTTTTTCCCTATAGATGCCATAGTACAAATTTAATATTGTGTAAGTTTCATCAACTCTATATATATATTGACTTGGATATGCGACTGCACTCTCTCGCATTTGAACCACGACTGACAAAACAAACGTCATGGTGTGTGCGACACAGATAACGCTATACGAAGTCGAAATTAGCCGATTGCCTCTTTCCAAAGATCGATGTGCAAACTTTATCGCCGTTTACTGTACTATTTATTTCAAAAAAAGAAATAAGATACCTTATCCTCATCAATAAAATTATTTATATTAAAGAAATAAGATACCTTATCCTCATCAACAGAGTCATAATTTTAGCGTTTCCGCCGTCTCACTTTTGTGGACACATATTCGTCGATGTCGAAGTTGTTGTAGATTGTTGTAGTATTGTTTTGAACTATTTCGTAGAGATCCCGTGAAAGTAGTTTGAAATGGCTTTACAATTTACAGGCAGTTTGACAAAAAGATGTCCACAACAGTACATTGAAATAATGTAGTTGCTGTCTGTAATATTTTTTATTTTATATATATTTATAATAGGTATATAAAGACTGTTTTGAAATAAAGGTTGGCCGACCCGGTCGGATTTTTGTTCTATTGGGTTAAAGATGAAGAAGGGGATATGGTTAAAGTTTATAGGCAAGTAGATAATGTCAGCTGAAATGATTTATACACAAAAAGGTTTTCTATGTCAGAGGACAACATATTGCATATAATGTTAAATCTGTAGACTTCTTAATATCGATGCTGCCGTGAATATTAGTTTATGCAAGTGTTACATAATCAAGGTCCTAAAAGATGAGTTTGGTTTTTCATAATAGGATCACACCAAGTGTTTTAATGCCTAATTATTATGTACACTAGCATACACTACTTTAATAAACATATATCTTCCATATGCGTACTTGTTTTCTGTTAGTATCTAATTATGTGCTCCCTTCGCCTTCTGCTGCACCTACTCTGTAATTAAGTTAAAATTTTCATAAATTTCACTAACCAAAGGTTGTCTGGAAGAGATCGCTTTTTAGCGATAAGACCGACTGTGGTCTACCGTTTTTTATAAATTGTATTTGTCTTGTTTCCTTTTGTAAACTTTTATTGGTGTGCAATAACGTATTGTTGTATTGTATATTCATCATAATATCATACCTAGATTATCTTTCATGTAGATATTATGTAGTATTCAGTACTACCAGTAACTTCTGCGGAGGAATGAATGAGACAGCGGCGGCGCGCACGACGTCATATATATCGTAATGAAATAAATAGAAATAATAAAAATTTGAATTAATGGAATAATACGGGTATAGATAAAACACTAACAGAAATGGCGGTGCAGTAAAGGCACGCTTCAAAATGCCCGCTCACATTCCTTATAAAAAGAATATATATTATAAAATACAACAGTAAAATAGTAGGTATCAATAAAAATTAAACTAAGAAATGTCCTCTTGATCTAAAAATAAGTCTCAATAATACTTTAAAACTTTTAAATCCGCAATAAAGCGTTTAGTGAAAAGTAAAACAAAGAGTGCTTTATGATTGCTCTGAGCGTTTGCATAGGGAACGAGCCCGAGACGCGAACTTGAATTTATTATATCTAAGATTCTGTTAAAGGGTGATTTAAAAAGTTTTTTCACTTTTCACGGGAAAAATGTTTCATAAGAGTTCGTTTAACTCACGTTCTTATGGTCTGTGGTTAAACTTATAGGTACATTTTTATAGGTATTAAATATCTATGATTATTTTGGTGAAATTACTTGCCATTGAAGATGATTCAAGTGGGTATGAGGTCTGTATAACTATGATAACTATCGATATAAGTAGTTATCGGTTCAGATAAATATTATATACTTAAAATATAAATGATATAAATTTGGTAAGCTTAATGTATTTAATCTTTATTGCACAAATGAGAACATAAGGCGGACTTAACGCCATTTAACATCCCTTTGGGCAAAGCAAATAAATTGTGGGGGTGGCGGTATTAATATAGGTAATATATCTAAGTACGTAATCTCTATTTGATGTTAAAATCGAAATCGTTTCTGGAAATAAAGGATATTTTACAAAAAATAAAAACAAAAAATGCGACTGGACTCGGTTGGACGTTGAGTTTTTGGTACACGGTGTACTTTTAACCGTCTACGTTAATGAAAAAAGAGGGTTATGCTTTTGCACTCCCCGCTGGAATAAATTTGCGGCGCCTCATGGTTTATTACAGAATTAATTTACACGTCCACCAAAATTATGAACGTTTTTATCTCTCGCCAGAGCGATTCGTAAAATAAAATACATTGCAGTGGATTAAATCCGGGCAGCTAACCAAACAATTAATTTTAATAAAATTCAGAATCGTTTATTTACTAGCTGCGGATTAAACCTGCGCAGTAACCCGCGCCACAGTACACATGCAGGGTGCAACGACCGAACGTCACAAGTAATTTAATTGTTAGAAATAACCAATTATGCGTAAAGTAAAATTTCTGTCATTTTTCAAAACAATAACATCGAAAAATTTAATTTTTTAATATGTATATTTTTATCAAATGTATCATTGTGTAGTAGATAAAAATGCAAACATTTTCAAAAATCAACAAATGTAGAATTTATTATTTCCAAAAAATGTAACTTCACATGAGTGTAGTTTTTTCAATTACGGATACCGAGTAGAACTATTAAAAGAGGGTTTCAGCAAACTGTAGCCGCACTGAAGTGTAGATTCTTTATAGAGTCGAATTGAGGTACTGCTTCAGGTAATATATTGCCTGTGCCCGCGGCTCGTGAGTTCTATCTGAAGTTTTATTTTGCACAATTTGTAATAAAGAACTACGCGGTGACGTGAGGAATTCGTTTGTTGTTTTCACTTCAATGGACTTTAGTATTGTTTGGTATTGTGATGCGTACCGTGGCTTTCAGGTGCTAAATTCGAGGTTTCAAGTTACCGTTTGAACCGGCCGTATGTACCTACGTGATATCTGGCTATTTTCAAATTCAAATTTGCGTTATTGGCACAACAAAAGAACGCAATATCAACAAAATAAGTACACAGAAGAAAGGAAAATTGGTACCTATACTGTAAAGAGATTGGATTGAATTATACTGTATTGGTCTGCATTAGGGGTGCTAGTTGTCATTAAAACGTACATAATAATGGTCATGCTAAGTAAATTTTCACTTAATAAGTAATCTTAAAATTAGAGAGTAATATGTAGCTTAATTTTCAATTCTCCTTTGTCGGTTTCTCTCTTGGCAGAGTGGTCGTGGTCATCATTTCAGATTTTCAATTATTAACATAGAAAAATAAAGGTGAAATTAATCTCATCTTATGTTAGAATTTTAGCGAAATTGGAATGTATACTCGCATTTTATGTCAAAAATAGGCTCATTTATTGAACATCTCGCGTTATTATTATTAGCGTACAAAAATAAAGTCCATATTAAATAGCTGGAGCACAAAGGCTGGAAACATTCCAGGGTCTGTTCCCTAATACTTCGGGATAATCGCCCGCGGTATTAAAAGGTTGCCCTCGCCTGTTTTAGGCTACGAGGTCCATTAATTGAATCTAAAAACATGCGTATAGGGAATATGAGATTAATAAAAAAAAACGGTATGTCACACATATTTTATTGAACAGTTTTACTTTTTTTTATAGTGTTATCCTATTTCATATTGGGCTTATTGCGTCTATAAGTATTGAATATAGGCTGGCCTTCGATCTAGGTTAGACTTTTGGGAAATTTTGTATTAATTTTGACCCAGATAAAAAAAAAAAACACAAAATAAAAAGTATATAACCTTAAGACGAAGAAGTTATTATAATAACTTACAAGGAGACGCCGTCCAACAAACAACAACAACAACAACAAATCCACTTTATTGCACACCTCAAATACACAGGGATACAAAACATAAGAGATATACAGTAAAAAAATTGACAGAGGTAAACAACAGGCGGTCTTATCGCTAAATAGCGATCTCTTCCAGACAACCTTTAGGCAGCGGACCATCCATTTATAATATTGTACTTACTATTTTGTTACAGTAGTAAATATATATTTTTAAGACACTTGCGATCTAAATAAACATAACTTAAACTATTGGGACCTAAATTATATGTAAATATATCCCCTAGGTCACTACCATTGGGTATGGGTAGGGTAGTGCCCGTAAGGGCCTTATCACACTTGCGATTTGCGAGCGTATTTTCTATACAAATAAGCGACGCGGCGAACACGCTGCGCGATCGCCTTCATACAAAATACGCTCGCAAATTGCCAGTGTGATAAGGCTCTAAGGCTGGCCGCGTTACCTCGCTGGATGGCAATGTCAATGTTGGGCGAGAAACGAGCCAGCGAGCCTTACGATCACCCAAAAGAAAAGAAAAACTAAGCAGCTGGAGTAAGTAGCTTAACATCGCCAGCCGAGTGCCAACACGAAACGAGAAGGCACACTTATCACCAACAATTCCACTTTTGATTTCTCCAACACATCTTCCTGTGCGCAAATAGCCAATTTGGGTCAGTAATGAGCCATTTATCCCACGGAATGCAAACCTTTTTTATTACCCGAGGATATTAAACCTTCTTTGTTACGTTTCAATGACGCTTTAAATAAATTTGCTGTAATTTAGGGGACTGTTTTTGCGAGTTGAAAAGGTTTGTCGCGCCTGTCGCTTATGTCACAAATGTTAAAAGAAAGTGACATTTAAGTACCTACCTTTATTTCGCTGCCGGCGGACTCGTGTAAGGAATGTCAGCGTAAATTAAAATTAAAGGCCAGGAAAGTTACGTATATTGAATACCCATTTTATGATACCGCACCTCTTAAAGTTGTTGACAGATTGTTGGATTATATAATCAGGAAACTACACGGTTTCGTTACAACAGCTAACCGATTATAATGGATACTTCATTTTATAATTGAAGTTTAAAGCCTCTTCTAAAACCCGCTTGTTAGAAAGCTAAACAGAGGTAGTAAAGTACACACGTATATCCGATGAAATGTTTATATAGCTTTGAGCGGAATTTGAACCCACGTCCCCACGGCTGTTCGGGCCAGACGGGTTGCATTACCAATTATGCTATCAAAACAGTTACTTCATTTCTACATTCTACATGCCTTAGGGCGGCATCGTAGCGCCGTCTACCGTAAAGATTATGTTTATATGTTTGGCACCATCGTCTACACAAACATTTAGTTTACGCTAATTGTTTATCAGATTAGTAAATTAGCGTAGTATGTATGTTAGTTTAGTTAAAATATAAGCAGTACGTAAACAATGTCCCTCATATCCGCCTTGGTCCAGTTCGCACGGGTAAATTTTACAAATTTTATGCACTAGGCTTTACTGGCGATACTGGAAAACTGGTTTCGCCGTGGGAAACGTTATAAGAAATTATAATTAAACTTTGTTAACAGATGCCGATTGCAAAAATACGGACAAAAAGGATGAATCAATATGCAATGGAATAATGTAGACGATAAAACGTTTATAATCGCGATATTTCGATGTAAAAAGAATACAGATCTGTTAAAGATTTAAGTGGGCGTGGGTGGCAACTCAAAGCGCCTCAGACTTTAAGTAAATAGCCGCATTTAGTGCGCCAAATCTTCAGCGTCTTTGTCAAAAAAATCTGTGAATCTCCCTCCGACAAGAAGCCGAAACACGTGTCACTTATATAGGTCAGGAGCAATAACCACAGAGTTAAGGGGATATATCACTGCTCTTTTGACAACTGAATGAAAAGGATATGTTCTGTGTCGGCCCGTTTCGATTTCTGCGCTTATAGTATATTATACATAATATAATTCTCTAAACGCCGAGTACACAAATTCATTTAAATTTCATTATAATTGGACGCGGTTGGCTCACTTTGTAAGCGCTTGCCTACTGAGCCGGTGGTCCCGGGTTCGAATCCCGGCCAGGGCAAATACTTGTGTGATGAACTCGAATATTTGTGCTTGGGTCAAGGTTGTTTTATGTATTTAAGTATATATTTATCTATGTAAGTATTTATGGGTGGTTCTACTCACAAGGGAATTTTCCGCGGCTCACCTTATTTTGTAAGTTTTTGTAGGCAAATAATATTGATTTACTATCTAAACTGTACAACTAAATGGTTTCTATTATGACACTGAAAATTAGCTAAGCCCTAAATATATATCTCTCAAAAGTTGTACTTTAAAGTGCCAAATTCTCAGTCTCCAGGCATGTCTCTCGGACGAAATGAAAGCTTAATGGCTGCATCATAACTGCATTTTGAGTATGTACGTAATATTTTCGCTAAAATAGAAATCTATAATATATATTGTAGTTTCAATGTGTTTGTCTAATTTTACCTTAAATGCGAAACTTATTAAAAAAAAGTGCATTATATTTTGTCCCTCGTTTTTTACCTCAGTCTCCTGCTACATCAAAACACGTTAAAATCAGTTTGAGTCACGTCTAGCGCGATGCTGTTCGGTCTGAGTGAAAGATCGAAGTGAAGTTAGCATACAAATGATCGCGTTTGTCTCGGTTCGCGGTTGGCTTAGTCGCTACGGCGAGTTGTGCAAGTGAAGTTGTGCTACGGCCAGTCAGCTTAACAGTATCCTGGCCCGTATTTATTTAAAATCCATTGTTTTCTTTACACTTTTTTTGCATTCATAGGTCGTAAATTCGTTGCATTAGAGTACAGAACTGCATGATTTCAATATTAAATGTTGCATTGACGTAGTTATTGACTAAAAACTTACAATAATCTCAGTATCCTGTCCTCAGTCTCCTGGGCCCATATATTGTTTAAATGGTCATAAATTTGGTATATTTTATTTTTTGACTGGCCCGTTTGAGATCAGTAAAAGAACGACCTCCGCTAGGCGTTAAGCTACTTTTCTGACCTTAGATGCTAAAAAAATGGTGTGCCGCAAATCACTTCATTTTCGTCCTTCCTGAGTAGAACCACCCTTATATCGTCGTCTCGTACCCATAACACAAGCCTTCTTGAGCTTAATTGGGGACTAGATCGATTTGTGTGAGGTTGTCTGATATTTATTTATCATTATAATAATTATAATTTTATACAATTGTAACCATTATGGAATCTGAATTCTGGAATAAATCATTTTCATTTCATTTCATTTCATTATTTATTATTATTATTAATTGGTTAAGTTTTGAAGTAGGAAACAGTAGAGAACAATGAGCAAAAAAGTCGTATAAGGAATCATTTACTCAGCTTAAGATCGAGTAACAGCTGAATTAATGTTTCCAAATCACTCAATAGTGGTATAGTAGTGATTAATACGACTGTTCAGTAATTTTCACTAAATAGTGCTATAAAGAGGTCGAATAAACGTTTTTAGCACCATACTATAGCACCTTTACACAATATCTTGAAAAAAGCGGAATAAACGTTATCAAATTACTTTATCTCAGTATTGTGTGCTATAAAAGTAGTATAACAGTCATGAAATAGCTAATTCGCAACGATGGTCGCTTTTATACCACCATTATTCGACATTCTGTTTTGTGTCCATAAATGTGCTGTAAAAGTAATCTATTTACTAAAAAGCGTCGTGTTGCTTTAACTGCACGCTTATGTCACTAGTCCTATAAACTTGTTTGGATTGCCTTTATTGCACTTTAAGTGTATTTCAGTAATTCTTATACCCTTTACATATAAAATACAATTTCAATGGTGGCATCAAGTGCTATAAAGATAATTCAATCACCTTTATTCGAGTTAAAGTCGTAATAGTTCGAAGTAAAGGTGAAAGACAATAAAATATTTTCTCACTTTTTATTTTTGATTAATATTTATTACCTATACAAAATTGAAAAAAACGTGAGCGCTTAAATATATACGAACTATCATCTCAGTTTTTATCAGTAAAGTTATTTGCGCATGCCGTTCGCTACGATTACCACCAGCGTAGACACTTTTTTATAACGTTAGGGCAGTGTGTTATAATTATTATGAAGTAATATTAAAATAATATATTTACCTTGTCGATGTTTACTGTCACATATATTTGTCAGGCAGCTAATATGTAAACACGTTTGAGCAACACATACGGATAGCGAATTAAAGCAAATAATTCACTCTTTCTCGGCTTAAAGGTGGAGTAAAAGCAATTCAGATTCTTTTATACGACTAAATTGCTGAATAGAAGCAATCTGGTAACTTTTATATATACAGATTAGTCGAATAAGTGCAAACATTTTACCTTAACAGCACTAATGGTAACTTTTTAGCTTTTAGTCAGCTTTTATACAACTGTTTTTAGTTTTTTAACTGCAATTACAGAACTTTTACAGCACTTTAGGCTGAACAATGTGCGCCCAAATCGCGTTGAGTAAACGTTTATAGACCCCTTACTCGATTATTTTGACCACCTTTATAGCACTAATTAGCAAAAACAGAAACGTGCTCTCGACTTTTATAGCACATATTTTTGCTAGTTGGAAGGAAACCTTCATTTGTATGCGACGCCATAGTTACCAGTTGTAAACTTAACGTACACGGATGGTAAGGAAAGATGGGCAGTAGTATTTCCTCTTAAGGCTGACAGCAGCGCATTTATCACCGCAAGAGGCGTGGTCAGAATACTCGCGGACCCAGACCGGCACTTCATGTGAGATAGTTCACGAAATAACAAATGGAGTGCCAAAAAATCAGGACAAAGTAACTTTTTCACACAATATTTCTAAAGGGATCATATAATTTCTTTATTTATCTATTTGGACATTTGTAAAAAAAAAAGTTGCAGCGGCGGAAATAAAACCAAATGCCATTCCTTATAAGTCAAATACGCATGCGGTAATTAGACCAATGATGAAAAATAGACAACAGGTACTTAACAGTTATTCAATATGTTGTTTAACAAAACCCCTTATACCATAATAATTTTAAATGTTTGCTGCCTCTCCTCAAGCTCAACAGGGAAAACTACGTGAGCGACAATATTTGGCTAATCACATAGGTAATGCCATGTTTGGTGGAAAGACATAATTATTATCATAATATTGCGCTTCAAGTTTCATGTTTGGTGATTTCAAATATGCGAACCGTTTCCCGATTAGTATGGGGAAAGAACGATCCCAAGAACATTTTCCATACAATTTGGGAAACGTTCTTGAGAACGGCACATCTCTAATGGGCACAGCTGAATACCTCTGTAACGAAAGTTTGACATCATCCTCCTAGCCTTTGTCCCATTTTTTGAGAATGCATTCTCAATCGGGGTCGGCTACCTAAACGAAAGTTTGAAGTTAAGTCAAATCATTAGCGTGCCTTGTCCGGATTCGATACAAGTCCGGTTTGCAAACTATTCGGCAAAAAACGCGGATAAAAACCGCCCACCCCCCGGCGGAATTATCACAGAACTTTTATATTAAATTTCTTGCGAAAAGTTGTTTTGTAAGGGCAAATACAGACGGGAGACCGAGTGGCCGACGTTAAACCAATATTGAAATTATCTTTGAATCGGAAATCTCTTATTCAATCTAAACCAGTGTTAATATTGATTTCTCGAGGGCCCTATATTACTGGGTTATTTTTGCGGTCTACGGATTTTTTTATGAAAAATTAATTAAATGTAAAACATGGCTGAGCTGACATTTAATGTAAACATTGGCTGAGCTTCTTACATATAACAAATGTTATATGTAAGAAGCTCAGCCAATTTTCATATGCCTTATACAATCTCAGAAAAGTTGCTAACAAATCCACAGTTCTTACAGCATATCATGCCTATGTAACGTCTACTTTGAGATATGGTGTTATGTTTTGGGGGAACTCTGTCGAAAAAGAAATGGCATTCAGGGGGCAAAAAAAGTGTGTAAGGGCCGTATGTGGTATAAGACCCCCCGAATCGTGTAAACCCTTATTTATAAAGCTAAAAATATTGACCCTACCATGTTTATACATTTATGAAGTCGCATTGTATGTAAGAGTTAACTTTAATCAATTCCCTAGTTTTAATAGTGTTCGTCAAAGAGGCAAAATAAATACTCGACCCTCTAAAACCGCATTGTTAGCGAAAAGTGTATTTGGTATGGCACCCAAAATTTACAATAGTTTGCCTGCAAACGTATTGGATAATGATGATTTAAGGCAATTTAAAAAGACATTGTACGATTTCCTGGTTCAGAAAGCGTATTATTCAATTCAAGAATATTTTGATGACAAAAATAGTTTTTAGTGAAGTAATAAATAATGACTTACCTGAATAATAATAATTGTTGAAATGATGTCTTCTGATAACTTATGCATGCCCTACTTTAATTTATTTTATTTTATCTAATTCAAGGGATATAATATAAACCTATTTGTAATTTGTATGCCCTATGGCGAAGCATAGTGATACTATTATTTATTAATGTAACACCTTTGTACCTATGTCTTACAAATAAATAAATGATTGATTGAAAAAAAAAAAAAAAAAACATAATCGTAAATCAAAAATAATAAAATAAAACACCGCCTGAACAATTTTTTCGCTTCATAGTAAATATTCGGTTTAAGCTGAGACGTTACTGCTTTAGTAAGTCTAGCCTACCTGCAAATCAATACCTCCAGAAGTATATTCCCCGCAAGAGCTTAATTCTATGTAAAACTTCTTTTTGTTACTTCACGCAACGTAAATCTTTAATTTTTTTGATTGAATCTGATCTGCCTATTGTGAATAAGATAATCTAAATATTCTATATACATCATCATCTTTTCAGCGCAACTTCTAGAGCGTTATGAAATGACTTACTTGCATGATTATTCTATCTCTTTATAAACTTTTGACAAGTTAGACCAACTTATAAAATCTTCATAATGTTAGTCGTCGCGCGTCGGCTTGTTCTAATAGCCGTCAGTGCGTGATGTATTGCGTCGGGCCGCCTCCCTGTCTCCAACTGTATGACATTCCAAGAGCTAATATGTTTCTTTGAATATTTTATTTAAGGAGACAGGGTAACTGTTGTGAAATGTTTTTTTTTGTTTTACTGTACAGTCAGCATCAAAAATAGCTGACAGTTGTATTATGTTATTTGACATAAGCTGGTAAGGAACTCTTTGCCGACTCATGTGTTTCCTCCTCCTTATAACATGGGACCCTTCAAACAGAGCGTGAAAAAGCATCTCTCGGGCCACCATGGCAGTGTCAACTGACATGGCACCGTTGGTTTATTGTCAGTTGCCATTGCGTTTTGGGCTCTCTTTTTGCTCACCATCAGGCGAAGTAGAGCCAGTATGTTGTGCCGTTATAAAGAAAAAAAAAGTCAGCTACATTTAATGCTTACTGTACGGAAGTGATACTGTCCAAGAAAAAAAATGTTGTTCAATCTCCATAGGCACATTCGTTGCATTGAGTATTATCAATGATATTACCAAAAAATAATTGTTTCACTATATAAAATACATGGGTACTTTTTGATTTTGAGCTTAAGAGGCCTTATTCCTTTACTGATGATTGTTTTAGATTTTTTCTCTGTGATCAAACATGTTTCTTAACATATTATCGATGTTACTACCTAAAACAGGGCTATTGGGATTTATTGGTATATATTTAGAACCTAATACAGTTTGAATTTTTCATTGATAATTTTTGTTTCAAAAACTACTCGAAATTGACAAAATTCAAGCGGAAAATTAGTTTTTCAACTTATGTTCGACTGCACGCAATGAAAGCATGAAATAGCTGTGTTACTACCTAGAACTCGGGGAAAGTATTATTCACTTCAAAAAGTTGGTTGAATTTTGAATATATTTGTCATAATATGAAACAAATTTTTAAAAGGAATAAGGTCTCTTAAAATTTATTTAATCGACCAGTGAGTGTTTTTACTGTTCTATCTATGCTCTGAGACAAGTAATTTTACTTGTTTGCAATATTTATGTTACAAATTTTGCAATCAAGATTCACGAGGATACTTTATGATTACTTGACTTTAAAGATAGACCGATTAAAATTCTTCAATTTTCATTAGAAAATATTGCGATAGCTGCATAATGTAGGTATAATGATGACGTCATCCTGATTGTTTTTTTTTAATTAGCCTGTAGAGTGTCCCACTGCTGGGCAAAGGCCTCTCTATTTGAAATAATGAAATAATAATGAAATAATGAACTTTATTCTGCAAGTAGGCCACAAGGGCACTTTTACATGTCTGTGTCTACCGGCATTTCACAAGAGGAGACCACTGTTGAGAAGAAACGCCGAAAGAAACTCAACAGTCAGTATTTTTTTCATAAAGGATAAATACTTAACTATTACAGTAATATGAACTTAACTATACGTAGTTCTCGAAGAAAATATATTAAAAGTGTATTCTAAGATATAAATGAGGACTAGTGTAAGAATAAAATATAGAAACTACAAGAAAGTATGACGGTTTAACACAATTTATGTACGTTTGATATGCTTTCTTATTGGAACTGTGTCCCTTAAACTAGTCAGGTACAATCTAAGGAGTCAGTTACTCGGTTCCTGGTTCAGGCCATGCATTTTTGTCTGTCAGATAGTCCTCTACTGTATAATATGCTTTTGACATTAGAGATTATTTTAAATAATTTTTGAGAGATGGAAAGGCTAATTTTAAAGGCTAACTTGTTATAAAAATGAATACATCGGCCTAAAAATGATTTATATACTTTACGAACACGAAACTTTCTAATAGCAATTTTATTTTTATTTCTAGTGTTAAAATTGTGGACATCGGAATTTTTTGTAAATGAATCTCTGTTCTTAATAACATACATAATACTCTCATAAATATATTGGGACGCTACAGTTAAGATGTTTATATCTTTGAAAATGTCTCTTAAGGAGTCACGAGAATTCAGGTTATATATAGAACGAATCGTTCTTTTTTTTTTTTGATCTTCACAACAACTCTCTGTTAGACGTTGCTTCCGACCAGTCGACCAGGAATGCGTCTAGATCGATTTAGAGTTACAGCGATTTTCCATAAATTGGATATTCAGTAGGTGATAACGGCAGTGAAGAGACCGTTCTACCCAATGATGCATGTTATTTAGGTACCCAATACTCACACAGTGGCAATGTTAATGACTAACTTATTTAAATGACTTACCTGGGCCGGTGTCTTATCAGACTGCGAGTCTTTGGAGTCCGCGTATTCGATGCCCGGGGTTGCAGATGGCGTCACTGCTGACAAAATTATATTCTATACTTTATAATTACAACTTGGTGACGCGGATCAGGCACACAAACCATTATCATATAGATAGAGATTTATATTTCTTCCCACGCCATTGGAGAAGAAGCACAAAGTTTATTTGGTTATTTTCTTTGATTATTATATTATTACCTGTGGGCAAAATGGCGGGGGCCCTCTTCTCCACCGTTCCTTCCAGAGCCCTCCTCTCCGTCCTGCCGTCTTCCTTCTGTTTACTCCTGGCTACCTCCGCCTGGCATGCTGCTGCCAGCAATAGTGCTGCTACCTGCAACAACGGGTTCATTGAAGAAGTGTTTGGTTATAGACGTCAGAAAGTCTGGTCCTCAGCTTAAAGCCCGACCACCTCAGTTATGTTTGTGGTGTGCACACGTGCCCGTTGTGCGCGCGGGTCTTTAAAAATAAGATAGGCTACGTCAGCCAGATGAGAGCACACGAACGCCAGCAACAGAGGTAAAGCAGTCGCCGTGAGCTAATAGACTGGAGGGTATATAATATTCAAAGATTTGGGATTTTATTTTCTTCTCAGTACTACCTATATATTTTTTATTTACTATATAATGTAGGCATTGACTACCGTTTTGCTCGTTGCAGTTTTTTTGTCATTGGTCATTGAACCGAAAACGATGTAAAGATTTGCGTACGCGCAATTGTAAAGGTTTACTGGCCTTCATTTTCTAATTAATACATTGTTTGTCTGAAATCTAGCTAAAATTTAAAAGCTTTTATAAAATGTAAACCAAACTTCTTCTACTGAGTTTTACTCCGAGATTAAAATAGCTTTTTTTAGCTTCGAAGAAAAGTGCATGTTGGGGAATGAAATAGATGGGAAATAAGTTACGTGAAAAGGAAGTACACCTTATTCCTAATATAAGAAATCTCAATCCTCATAATATTGCTTTACTGACCATTGCATTTTCCTTTTGCTTTCATCTATGACGTGTTTGCCCATATTTTCCAAATTAATGGTCCGTCTATTCCACTACTGTTTAACACCTTTCACTAATCCTAAGTGTACCAAAATGCCTCTTGTAACCTGCCGTGGACGCTCGGAACTAATGACAAGTGCTCGGCTCATGTGTGTTCTACATTAGCGCTAATGACGGTGTTCGAGCGTCAAGCACTAAGCGGGTAAACTGTACAGTCTGCTACGGGGAATTTACGAAAATTGAAAAAGTTAGCAGAATGGTTTCATTTTTAACGGACTCACAAAAGTATTCGGAAGTTAATGTTTCTATCTATGTTTAAAGTTCCCTACCTAGTATAGTACCTTATGGTAAGCCGTACTATGGAACCTTTTCCTGTTCAGTGTCACAACCAAAGGGATAGACTTTTTGCCTGCGTCTTTGCGCACGCTGCACTGAAACGATCCGATCATGTGCATAGCACTTTTAATTGATCTTTGAGTCTCTTTGTTAGCCCACAATATAATCTGTCGCTTGATTTAGTCTAAGTCACGGAAGCCTGAAACCACCATTTTAATTTAGTGGTTATCTTCACACGTGATTTACTTACTATATTTATTTCATTACTAGCTTTTGGCCGCGACTACGTACGCGTGGAACTTGATAAAAGGGATTATTAAAAACGCCTAAGCAAATGTAAGAGCAATTGTGCTTTTGGTCTAATAATTACATTTCCTACAGGGTTACCGCACCCCAACAGAAATGTTCACTCACTTTTCAATCTTTTTCGGTATAATTTCCAGGAAGAAAACTATCCTATGTCCTTCCTCGGATCTTAAGCTATCTCTATGCCAAATTTCATCAAAATCGATTCAGCGGTTTAAGCGTGAAGAGGTAACAGACGGACAGACACACTTTCGCATTTATAATATTATTAGTATAATAATTAGTATATTAGTATTAGTATATTTTAGTATATTAGTATTAGTATATTGGTATTATTAGTATTAGTATGGATAAACAATGAACTATGTACAACTACATATATAACATTAAAAAAGGTCGGGTCTCCGTGGTAGGGTGCCCAAAACGCAGGCAGCATTCCCGCGCTGGATAGCAATGGCTAACCTTTGCGCGAGAAAGCTGCCTGATTGTACATTGGATTTTTTTTCCACAGATTTATCTTGAACGTTCAAGGTGAGTACTTTATAAAGCGTTCTATGTAAGTAGTTCTTTCAATAGGTAGGTATTTTCCTTTGTTAGGGTTGATGAAACCTGTCTCTAACTTTTATACTGAAGCTACACAAGATTTAGGTGAAGCGATCAAAAGGCAAAGCGACAAGAAATAGGTCAGTCTGTGGGGAACTGTAAAAAGCCTTTGCTCTACAAAAGGTGGCGTAGAAAATGTTTTGACACAATATTGTTTAGGTATGGCAGGTTAATAAAAATCCAAGTTCTCGACCTTGAAGGACCCAGGCGTTAGCCGCCATCTTGAATTAAAGGTGCCAAAATTAGGTATATTTTAATTAACTTCTCAATTGTTTACTAAATCACAAAAGTGTCTATGAAGGGTTCAAAGAAGACAAAATTGCCTACATTTTTTGCATACATGATTATTCTGTAAGTCTTATAGGTAAAAAGTTACAAGCGACAGATGCAATAATATTTACAAAAAATAATTTAATCACGCTAAAGTTTTTGTATCAATTATTATGGCGCGTTAAATTCTACGGTCAAACCGCCATCTCAAGGACAGGATGGTGGACAATGGCAGAGATAGGGCGAGGTTGCTGGCAGTGTCCCGGCAAGAATCTGGACACTGGTTGCACGCCTACCCTTGTCCAAACGCAGGGACATATATTGACCCCAACACCCTACGCATAGCGGCAGGTCTCCGACTTGGTGCAGACGTGTGCGAGGAACATGCCTGCACCGCCTGAGGAGCCAGCGTGATCGCCTCGGTCACCACGGTCTCGCCTGCTCATCGGGCGCCGGCCGCCACTCTCACCATGCCACTCTCAACGACATCCTAAGATGGGCACTCGTCAGCGTCAACGTCCCAGCTGCCCTCGAGCCACGGATCGTACGGGATGACGGCAAGCGCCCTGACGGGATGTCTTTAATACCGTGGAGGACCGCGACGTGCGCAGACACACTAGCGGCATCCTACCTCCCGGCCACGAGTAGGCGGGCGGGCGCTGCGGAGGCCGCGCGGGAGCGTATCAAAATAAATAAATACAGCTGTCTCGGCGCCCAATACGACTTCATCGCTTTTGGTGTCGAGACACTTGGTCCGTGGGGCCAGGGTGCGCGCGGATTCCACAGGGAGCTCAGCAAGCGCCTGAGGGAGGCAACAGGGGACCCACGCGCTTGCAGTTTTCTCGCGCAAAGGCTTTCCATAGCCATACAGCGTGGGAATGCTGCCTGCGTCATGGGCACCCTACCTAGAGGTCTTACTTAGTCGTATCTGTCGCTTGTAACTTTTTACCTATAAGACTTACAGAATAATCATGTATACAAAAAATGTAGTAAATTTTGTCTTCTTTGAATCCTTTATAGACACTTTTGTGATTTAGTAAACAATTGAGAAGTTATTTAAAATATACCTAATTTTGGCACCTTTAATTCAAGATGGCGGCTAACGCCTGGGTCCTTCAAGGTCGAGAACTTGGATTTTTATTAACCTGTCATACCTAAACAATATTGTTTCAAAACATTTTCTACGCCACCTTTTGTAGAGCATAAATACCTACTGACTGGACTAAAAGCTTTCATGAAAAAAATAGCTATTCAGGTTTAGAACTGCGGATAACCTTCGGAATATGAAGTGCTACGTGGTTATAAAAATTACTTTAATATACGTGCTGTCCAGGAGAGTGTGGTATTTACCGTTACTCATAATTTTAAATATTTTGTTTTAAGGTACCTATTTAAAGCTTTTCTTTGACAAGAAAAATATCATTTTTGAAATATCGCTTAGATTATTATTACTGTTTATCCATATTATTACTATATAGTTTATGAAAAAGTCTGCTATTTGCAGGTGGATAAATACGGTTAAATCTGTCTTTGCGATACGCCATGAGTGCGAATTAATTTGCAGAGGCAACTTGTAGTGGCCGAAAGTTTGTTCACGGGAACTACGTCTAGGCTATTCGTTTGCAACGCAACGCGCGCTCGCTTTTTCAACTTGTCATAATTTTAAAAGCTACATTCTGCAACCCCTCGGAAAACTTCAGCCGAGTTATTGGCCGAGTGAGCGAAGCGACTCCGTTTCAGCTTGGCCAAAACTGTATCCAGTTGTTTTCGTCTACAGGTCGCATTTCCAACCCATTCTCGTTAAATTTTGTGAGCAGGTAAATTACACAAGTTTTTTGACAATTCAGTTTTTCGGTTCAGTTCGGCGGTGATTTGGGGGTTGAAAACTGTTAGAAACAGAGGTTCACACAGGCACTAAAAGTAGTTCCATATTCGGAGAGAACTATTTTGTATATAAACAATCCTATAGTCAACAATTTAGCATTCAATCTTAACTTATATATTTCACAGTAGGTGCAGTTATCTTGCATAGATAGATTCTAAAGTTTGATACTTTGTATGCACATTATAGGGTTGTTTACACTAAGTTCTCATCACTGATGAACACATGCAACTCTATCACACACATTCCACTAACCATTAACTTCATGTTCACTTCACTGCACTGGAGTGTACTGGTACACTGGCGGATCGCGTGTGTGGGCGCGGCGCTGCGTACGCGCTTATATGTGCGTGCGCACAGATCAAGATTGGGCACTTTGGTAGTGCTGCCGTGAATTGGCAATTGAAAATAATAAATCTTGAAATAACTATTACGATGTGTTTCATCGCAGTCAGTAGCAGAAAGGGTAGCACAAAGACGTTTATTGCAGGACCAAATGTGACAAAAATGAAAATGAAATGGAGAGGTTTCTGATGTATGATGTGATGGAAGAAAAATGTTACCGGCTGGTCATCCCAGCCCGTCTAGCACAACTGCGCTTCGCGACTCTTGTCACACGACATAGCATCACCCGTCACTCTCTCACAGTACAGCGAAAAAAGGGATAGATAATAAATCTCGCGCGAGAAAGAGTCGCAGTTGTGCTAGAAATGCAGGTATCGCCCGCGGAGGCGCGGTTGAAGCGGATCTGCGTTAGCTTCAAGCCGGAAACTGGCAAGAAACTGCGCAGATATATACATAAAATGGAATTCAGAACTGTGTAAAATTAAATATTAGTGGAAAATTAAGTTTTAGTGCTGAACATCAAATGAATTCATACGATACCTAATCATATTAAATTAACTTATAGCGTATGTCAAGTTACGCTGGGCAAGCACCGAAAGTTTAGCGCAAATCTTTCCCTGGGTTTTCCAACTAAACGCGTAGGTTATTTTAAGAAACTTGAAGGTGCCCGTATTTGTCCGCGTAGTCGGATACAAAGTAATCTGTAACCAATCTTTTGATAACCAGTTATTCCTGTTCCATAAAAACCTAGCCGTTTCAGCTTTGTTAATGAGCCGATAAAGATTTTTTTTACCAACAGATGGCCCACCAATCCTGCATGTCACTGTTATGATACCTCCTGAAAAAATGATTTTCAATTCAAATTTAGAATTTTATAATAATTTGAAAATGGAGGAGCCAGTTCAAAACAGCGCGACCGTCAGGTCAGGTTGCCCCACGTCCGGCCGCCCGGCTGTCTGTCGCGAACTTTTACATGTCATGTGAGCTGTCATAATTAACAGCTCAGTAGGTAGGAAATGCATTAGCCATACTCGTAAATCAATGTAGTTTTTAAGTACCTACGAGACGTTCTTGACGTTAATTACACTGCGTTTAGATTGAGTACCTAATAGTTATGCAGTTTGATGTCTTCTGTGTAAGTACCTGTACTAAGTTGGTCAATAAAAAAAAAAAAACAGTTAATGGTAAAAACCAAGTTACTAATTCAGAAATATACGGCATCGACCCACGTGTTTCAGAGGTGAGGCCGTTGGAAAATCTTTAATGCGCCGTGAATGGACTAGTCCATAATGTCACCTAAGGCAATTACGACTATAGAGGCATTTGCGTCTTTTGATGATATCCTAGAAGTGAAATATTTTTAAGAACATCCACACCCGTACTGCGTAAATTCTGGCACTATAGAATAAATACACCTAGAACGACAGTCTTCATATGACATATTTGCGAAATATGTAACCGCTTTTGGTTTAATGTGCTGCGTGTCTACAAACCAATCATAGAAACGACGCCGACAATAGACAATAGACGAAATTCAGCCTGTGCCTAAAATTTATAGAAATTGAGCGGTGGTAGGTTATCGACGAATTGAGCCGACTATTGAACTAGATGGCATGGCTTGATAGAAAAAGCTCGAACTGCGACTAATTTGTGTACAGTTTATTTTATTGACATCGTCCCGAAACGTAACACTCACAACTCACAATATAAAATGTAGTATAACAGAGGAAATGGTAAATAAACAATATTGCGCCAGCTGTGCTCACCAATCCTGACCGCGAAAGAAAGTCGCAGCCAACTAACATTGATCCTGCCCAGTAGGACCCGAGTTCCATACGCAAATAATACGGTCCGCGTGTGTTTGTACATACGGTCCTTCAGTCATAAATGATTGGAGACCGCTGTTTAGACCTGCGGGGATATTTACTTAAGTATATTCTAGTACGTATACGTTCATTACCGGTATGCCCAGAATCTCCAGCTGTATATTAAAATGAAGAAACGTAAGATTCCAGCGTCGTTATAAAATGTTTCACATGATGACCGGTTGAGGCCGTCCGTGGTCTGAATCGGTCGAGTTGTTTACGTGTTTGCGACATTTCCTTGCCGTGATGAGTAATACTAGGATTGCAGTACCTACATAGAACTCATAGACCTTCTCTTGTTAAATGTAATATCTAGGCATATGACAGTGTCGAGTTAAATTCCTAGTCTAGACAGGGCCACCTACCCTAAAAAAAATCTAGATTTTATTCTATCACTTTGTCAGCGTGACTATCTAGTGAAACTACAAGGGTTCCTTGTTAACCTACGAAACCCTAAAAAAGAAATTGGCTACACTGCAGCCGCTTGTGAGTATCTTACATTTCAAGTTGCCATAGAATAACACAACATCTTATTTAAAACATGGAAATGCTACCTTTAATTGTATTACATTATAATGCAACCATTACCGTGCAAAAAAACAATTTTTATCACTAACCCACTACCTGATCATCAAAAACGAAATTCATTCCAGGGGGCCTATGACAGTTGCGTTTAACACTTGATAAATAAGAGACAAAGCGTATTGTCACTCACACAAGCATTTTGTCCAAACGTGACGGATGCTTTTTCACTTATTTATGGCGTGATAAAAGCAAACATCATAGGCCCGCAGGTTCTACCATAATCTACAGTTGTAACGTTAGATTCTTTATACACGAAACAGGCTTGACCTAGTGTGAGGACCACTGATAAAATCTACGCAAAATACTCTCACTATAAACTCTGTCATATACTTGTGTAAGCATGTAATACTTTTTGGTAAATAAATGAATTTTGTATTTGTATTTGTTTGTATTTATCTTAAGGGCACGTGTAAGTTGATTGACTTACAGCAACAGGGATGAATTCCCGACGCAACCCTAACAACATCAGTCACCTGTCTGTCCGAGTCTCAACCAATTTTGCTGAAGTCGGTACACGTGGGGGCCTTACAGGGAGAAAATCGCATAAATCATACTTATTAAATAATGTGGACTTTTTGATGATGTTCAGATTCATACGTAAGTTAATATATAAGAAAATAAAAATAATGTAGGTGTACTTAAAGATTTTGTTGCGATTTGGCAAAGGGGTGCGGTTCAATTTGCATAAAAACTTTTAGCATATTTTCATTTAACTACTTTCAAAATGCATAATAAACACATTGCATAAAAACAAAATTCATAATTTTGTCAAGCATAATGTTTAAACATCATAACCATTAATAATCATAATAACATTCGTTATAATGTTCATAAGTCATAATGTCACTTGGTATAACATTCATTCAGAATAATTATGAAAACTCATAAAAACACTTAAAATAATTATCAAGTTGCATAAATATCATACCTATCAAATAAGTCCTGAATAAAAAGTTGTTGTGAGCACTGAAATTGGTAGGTTATGGTTTTTTTTACCCTAAAAACGAAACTGCTGCAAGAGATAGGTAGGTTAGGGTTTTTTTTATGACCCTTAAAACGAAACTGCTCCCGGAGATAGGTAGGTTAGGGTTTGTGCCCTGAAAACGAAACTGCTTCGAGAAATAGGTAGGTTAGGGTTATTTTTTTTTATGACCCTAAAAATGAAACAGCTCCAAGAGATAGGTAGGTTAGGGTTATTTTTTTTATAGCCCTAAAAACGAAACTGCTCCCAGAGATAGGTAGGTTAGGGGTTTTTTTATGACCCTTAAAAGGTAACTGCTCCTAATTTGGCTCGGCAATGGGGAAGAATGAATAAGAAAAAAATATTATATTTTTTGGATGTATTTATTTAGGCAACATTTTTTATGTTTTAAGTTATTATGAAAATAGTATGATATGACAATGGTATAGTATACAAAGTGACTATTATGCTTGTCCAGGAATGGGACTTTGTTTTAAATGAAAGTGACTTGCTCTTCAATGCAAATATGTATAATGTAAAATTATATAGAATTACAATATTTGGACTACTAAGTACGTCCGTTCACATGAAGTAATGTAGGCAAGTGACAGCGGTGGGGCGCGGGCGTTGACCGATCAGCTGGGCTTGCCCCCCAGCCCCGCTCCTTCCCCGCGGTCGTCTGCGCGCATATGTGAAGCGTAGACATCCTCCGGCACGTTGAAAGCCATAGCTTTCAAGAAGTAGTTGAGGGCCTGGATGCGGCTCCCTCGTCTTCGTCATCAGCATAGGACTCGGCTGTTGGCAACAGGCACATTTTATTTACGGCCCGTCGAATGATGCCCTTTGACGTGGTAACATCAGCGACTCTGGTCACTCCATCCGTTCCTGGGTATAAACGGCACACGCGTCCTAGCCGCCATTGTAGGGGCGGCAGATTGTCTTCTTTCAAGATGACGACTTCTCCGCAGGTAAGCTCCCTTTGTGAAGTTCGCCACTTGGTGCGCTGCTGCAACTCGGATACATATTCTTTGCTCCACCTCTCCCAGAAGTGCTGACGTAACTTCTCAACAAGCTCGTATCTGTTGGGTTTGGTAGTTGTCACGGGCAGCGTCGGGATGGACATCAATGGTTTCCCGATCAAGAAATGGCCTGGGGTCAGAGGACAGGGATCAGTGCAATTGGACGAGAGAGGAGTCAGTGGACGGGAGTTTAGGATTGCTTCTATCTGTATAAACAACGTCGCTAGCTCCTCAAACGTCAACGCAGCGTTACCGGCGATACGCTTTAAATGGTGTTTTGCTGATTTTATTCCAGCTTCAAAAATACCTCCGAAATTCGGACTATAAGCTGGACTGAATACAAATTTGATTCCTTCGCTACTGGCTAGATCATAGACAGACTGACGACTGGATCTTAGTACTCTACCCAATTCATTGCTAGCACCTACAAAGTTACGCCCGTTATCACAGTAGATTTCATGAGGTTTACCTCTGCGTGCTATAAATCGTCGCAAGCATAAAATAAAGGCTTGAGTACTCAAGTCACTCACTAGCTCTAAATGCACTGCTTTAGTGCTTAGGCAAACAAATAAGCATAAATAGCATTTACTTATACGATTACCGCGACCTTTACGACTGCATATCATAAAGGGTCCCGCAAAGTCAACCCCACACGAGTCGAAAGCAAAAGTAGCACTTGTGCGAGCTTCTGGTAGATGCCCCATTATTGGCTGCATAGTATCAGCACGAAGCCGAACACATATAACGCATCGCTTGACTATTCGACGTGCTAAACATCTACCGCCAATGGGCCAGTATTTATCTCTAATAGAAGCTAACAGTAACTGCTGACCGGCGTGGAATAATCGTATATGTTCATGAGACATTATCAATTTTGTTAATGGATGTTTAGAATCTAACAACATGGGGTGTTTCTTATCGAAATCATATTTTGAGTTATTTAAACGACCTCCTACTCGCACCACATTATCTGAATCTCTAAACGGTGTTAATTGTAATAATTTACTTTTCTTTGGCAATTGTTTACCTTCTTCTAACAATTTTACTTCTAAAGGAAATGATTCCATCTGACTAAACTTGACCAGCAGTAATAATGCGTTATTCATCTCAACCACATCTAAAGGACCGGTAAGTTTTATTTTACTTTTATCACAGTTATTTAGGAAACGTAATACATACGCAAATATTCTATTTAATCTCGCAAAACTTGAGTATCTTTTAAAATCGACGATAACATCATTCGAGGCAGAGATTAAAGAATGTACCTTAACTTCTGGTAATTGTTTAGCTACATATGAATGCTGAGGCCACTCGGACTGCTCCTTCTTCAAGAATGAAGGGCCTTCCCACCACAGGCTAGAAGACAGGAGATCCTGGGGATCAACGCCCCTAGATGCCAAATCAGCAGGGTTAATATTAGTTGGTACATGTCTAAATTGAAAATCACTGGTTATCTCATTTATCTCATTAACTCTGTTACACACAAACATTTTAAGGTTTCTCACATCTGTTTTTAACCAACCCAAAACAACTGTCGAATCGGTCCAAATAATTTTAGAATCTAGTTTAAACCGTAAGGACTCGATTACTTTTTTACATAGACGTGCTCCTAACAAAGCTCCTAATAATTCAGCCCTCGGAATAGTGGTAGGTTTTAAAGGCATAACCCTAGCCTTGGCACATAAAAGCCTTACTGTAACCACCTCATCTTTGCTTATGGACCTTAAATACACGCACGCCGCATAAGCATGCTGTGAGGCGTCAACAAAACAGTGCAATTCTGTTAAAACTGGAGATTCACAACGAGCATTTCTTCCAATTTTAATATCCGAGAGGTAGTGCAGGCTATTAATGAATTTGAGCCAAACGCATGCAAGATTTTGTGGGATTTGTTCCTCCCAATTGATTTTTGCAATCCACAGCTGCTGTAGGAACATTTTTGCCTTGATGAGGCACGCACAAATTAAGCCCAATGGATCGTAAATTTTGCAAATAGTGGCGATCACCTCCCTTTTGGTAAGTAGCTGAGAAGGTTCAATATTTTTCGGGAAGTGTATGATGTCAGATTTAGGACAATAAGTCAAACCTAATACACTAGACTCTTTAGTTAAATCCACTGAATTTGAGATTGTGTCATCATTTGAGAAAGCTTGTGCACAGTTGGTTCTAATCTTCCTTAAGGGAAAGCATGCAGAGTCTAAAATACTCTTTACATTTTTATATATATACTGCAGTTGCCATACGCTATCTGCTCCCGTATTTAAGTCGTCTATATAAAAATCCCATTTTATTATATTCGAAATAGTTTCGTCGCGACATTCATCTGCGAGCTGCTTTAAGCACCTAGTGCTCACAAAAGGCGCATAGGCCATTCCATATGTTATTGTATTTAACTGCAAAATCTTTAAGTTTCGATCACTGGGCTCCGTACTCGCAGATGAATCTCGCCATAGGATTAATTGGAGGTGACGTTGAGATGGATGCACGGCCGCTTGTCGGTACATTTTCTCAATGTCACCCAAAAGGACGAATCGATGAGCGCGAAAACGCAACATAATAGAGAACAGATCACTCTGAACGACAGGGCCTACAGCCTGTATGTCATTTAGAGACTTCCCGCTTGAAGTCTTTGCCGAAGCATCAAATACAACCCTTAATTTTGTTGTCTCACTCTTGTCTCGAATGACGCAATGATGCGGCAGGAAATTACCAAAATCTGGGCGATCTATTTCGCTCAGGTGACCTAAATCCCTATATTCATCGATAAATTTTGAATAAGATTCTTTTAATTCGGGATTCTTGTTTAACTTATTTTCTAAATTTAAAAATCTCTTCTTCGCTAAATAAAATGAATCACCGAGGTTTGTTTCAGGTTCTTTTAGAGGCATCTGAACACAAAACCTACCATCAGGTAACCGACTGGTAGTTTCAATAAAATAATCCTCACAAAACTGCTCCTCCATACTATAAGTTTTCGTTTCCGAAGGCAGTTCTTCAATTTCCCAAAATTTCCTAAGAGAATCTTCCAAATTTGAGAATTGATTGAAATAACAATAGACCTTCGATTTAGGCTGACTAATAACTACTGGGCCAGCGATTAACCATCCAAGCTGAGATTCTTGCAAAGTAGGCATATTGACTCCTAACTTTATTTGGTTTGTGCCAATAATATTCCAAAATACGTCAGCCCCCAAAAGAATATCAATAGAGGAGGGCTGAAAAAATGTGGGATCCGCTAGCTCAAGCCCACTAGGAATACCTAACTGGGCAACGTCTATCTCGACACTCGGTAAAGTACCTGTAATAGTTGGTACTAATAAACAAGATATTTTAGCCTTAAATGCCGTTGTACACGATTTTATCGCAACATCACAACTCCCTGAAATGTTAGTTTTAATATTATTTAAACCACAAACATTTAAAGTTTCACTCGACTTCTTATCCAACCCTAATTTATTTTGCATGCATTCCGTTAAGAAACTCGATTGAGATCCAGTGTCCAGCAATGCGCGGGCGATAATACTCTGATTGTTAGATTCATTAATGATTTCTACTTGGGCCGTGCACAACAGCGTGTGAGTCATCGACAGCGCTGATAACGCAACAGGAGCGGGCGCGCCAGAGGTATCCGAGGTACTTGCCGCGCTGCACCCGGGCTCGGAATCCACGCGCACATCATATTTATGCAACAGCGTGTTGTGTTTACCTTTGCATACTTGACAAGAACCTTTCAAACGACATTGGTAAGTACTATGACCAGTACGTAAACATTTAGTACAAAGTTTCAACCTAGTCGCTTCTTTCATCCTATCGTCAAACTTCATGTTCTTAAATTTTGTACACTCGTGCACCAAATGGCTTTGATTACAAATAGAACATGAATGATTACGCACATTATGATCGGAAGCAGCAAAGAAAGACCGCACGGGCTTATTGTTATTATAAAATTGTGGCTTAACATGCTCTTGTTTATCAGACCTATTATAATGCGCGGTTTCTAATATATCTGCTCGGCTTCGTAGAAAAGAATGAAATTCCTCTAAAGTAGGTAATTCCTTCAAACTGTTTTTGTACTCTTCCCACTTTCGCCCCGTGATGGGATCCAGCTTGGCTGAGACAATGTAAATCAACAACACGTCCCAGTGCTTAGTAGGAAGACCTAGTGTGTGCAAAGATCTCAAGTTTTTAGAAATGTGATCCATTAAAAAACGCAACGCCTTAAACGATTCTTTTGTCATGTGATCGATACTTAATAACGCCTTAAGATGGTTATTTATTAAAATGTTTTTGTTGTTGTATCGATCACATAAACATTGCCATGCATTTTTTATAATTATCAGAGGTAAACTCAATCGATCTAATTACGATAGCGGCGCCACCCTCTAAACTAGATCTCAGGTAATGAAACTTATTAATAAGTGGTATAGATTCGTTATCATTCACGAGAGATTCGAAAGTGTCCCTATACTCTAACCACTTCAAGTAATTCCCATCAAACTTAGGTAAATCTATAGTAGGCAGCTTGATAGAATTCATGGAATGCGCACATTGCCCTGATACACTTTGATTAGAAATAGATTTTTTATCCAAGTTGGCATTTTCCATCAATTCTTGAGCCGTCGAAAGAAGAGAAAAGAACTGAGTTTCAATACTATCTCTCTCCGTTAACTGTTCCTCTTCGTTCGATGCAAGTACTTCTATATCAGACTGCAAGGAACTAAAATCTGTCAATAACTCCTGAAATTTGTCCACTCGCATAGATAACTCCCTAATCTGAACGCTTGTTACTTTCTCTGCGCCTACCTGACTTAAGACTCCCATATAGTCCTTAAATTTAGTTAATCTGCCCTTTATAGTACTACGTCTTTTAAGTAGATCTTTTAAATCCATGGCGCGATAAATAACAAAGCGCAATCAGAATGTAAACAAAGTAACTAGGCAATGAATTGAGTATACGTACGTAAGAATAGTTAAATATGTTGCACGATACCTTTGTTACCGCGAGATGTGATGACCTGATCCAGCAAGTACATACGTAAGCTGCGCCCGCCAACCTGGGCGCACCGGCAGCGTCGGAATCAAATTCGACTCAAGTCCCCCAGCGCGCAAACAATTATAATTAGCCTGAAATCACCGGCAAATGATGATTAAAACGGATTCCAAAATATACTTTTTTATATATTTTTTATGTAGGTAGATATGAAACTAACGGAATTCCAATTTCTAGATTCTAGAACAATTTCTATTTAACACCAATGTACAAACTGGAAAATAGTCCGAATGTTTCTTAAAGACACTGCTTATACGTTTATAATAAATATACGAAACAAGTTGAAACGATATTACGGTTCTTATGATATGTATTCGTAATATTAATACTCTGATTATATTTAACGAAGTATGGTGAAATTGAGCAATTATTGTAGGCTTACTAAATGCATTTATGCAGCACTGGCAGAAGAATAAAGCGCACAGGTGCTTATAAAAAATTTCTATTAAATGTAATTTACGCATGCGAAAGCTAAGCAGTGCAGCGTTTAAAGAAAAAAAAACACACTGATATCGCAATAGCCGAAGTTAAGTTAACCTTATTAATACTCGTTAACTAGCAGTATTACGTACCTTAACGTTTTCGGAGCGGCAAAGTGTTTATACAGATAGAAGGGGAAAGCGAAAATTAGTAAAAAGGATACGGCCACTTCCCTCGGGAACAGCTTCTTGACTTTCAGCACTTCACAGCCAGCTTCACATCAACCAGAGGGCGAAGAATAGCGTTCGTCGAAATCCAAGTTACTCGCTTTCCGTTGTAGATTCAAAATTTGAATTCGAGTAGCGGTTATCCGATGGTACTCGATGTCCAAGATTGCAAATTTCTTTATTTTCACGGTCGCCAAATGTCCAGGAATGGGACTTTGTTTTAAATGAAAGTGACTTGCTCTTCAATGCAAATATGTATAATGTAAAATTATATAGAATTACAATATTTGGACTACTAAGTACGTCCGTTCACATGAAGTAATGTAGGCAAGTGACAGCGGTGGGGCGCGGGCGTTGACCGATCAGCTGGGCTTGCCCCCCAGCCCCGCTCCTTCCCCGCGGTCGTCTGCGCGCATATGTGAAGCGTAGACAATGCTATTAGTCTATTATGCAATTAAACTTTTATAATTTTCGAAATTATGCAATTCGTTTGTATGCATTTTGTTTCTATGCTATATGATCACTTATGCAGGTTGAAATTATGCAATTCGTTTTATGCAAAATGAAAATTCGCAAATTGTTGTTATGCAAAACATTACACACCCTTGGCAAAGACATAATATATTACAACAGGTCCTAGATTCAATTATATAAATTCTATCACGGGTGCAGCCACGGTAAAAACCAAGCTATCGGCCGTAGTTAAATGCATGTTTTCCTCGCATAGGTAGACGTTGAAATATAAAACAAAAGATATCTCCTTCGCCCTTCCAAACCTATAGATAAGTTACTCAAGATTAGTGATAATTCGTCATGTTCCGGCACCATGTTCTCAATTAGACAAGCTGCATTTGTCTTGATACAGAAACCTACAGTGCACCCTAACCTGGGCACAGCTGTGACATGTAGACGTGTTAATCTGTCTAGAAGGGCTACTCCAATGCTTAAAGTTCGACCGTCATATATGCTGTCCCTCTCACCCAAATATACTTTGCCAGGAGATCGAGAAGGAGGGCACAATACGACTATCGAGTTTCGAACATCGGAGTAGTTTAGTAATAATAGGCAGTTAAGCATGCCTCTTGCACTGGAAATAGTTTGCACATACGAGTAACATACTGGCCCGGGCCACGTGTGCTGTTGCATACGTGTTAGGCGCAGTTGCAAGCTGCAACTTATGCAATCGGGGATTAACGTTGTTTAAATATTTGTAAGAATTAATGAAAAAATAACTTAAATCCGTCCATATACCTAAGATGTAGTAGTCCTAAGATGGTAAAAAAACGTGGAATCCTTTTGACGATCGGGTGATTTATTTGCTTATATTCGTTACTGATATTTTCAAATTCAAATTCAAATTTAAAATAATATTCTGCATGTAGGCTACATGCTCTTTTACATGTCAGATTCTAAGTTGTATATAAAAAGGCAGTTACAATTTACAATAATAAAATCATAGTGGTAACCCATGTAGCACACAACCTGTATAAGTGCTTATATATCCCTTACACAGCTGTAATAAGCTGAATAACGGTCATATAAGCTTTTAGGCAGCGTGTGTGCTATGTGGGAGTAATAGGTATTATTAATGCAACAGAGAAATCACTGTCTCCGGTTCGATTAAATTACAATAAACTTAACCTATTCTTCCAGAGATGTACCTACAGGGTCTCAGCGCGAAGATTAAAATAAAATAAAAATAAGCTTATTACTAAGTTTATTGCACAAAGTCTTCATTGTAAAACCTGGCAAATTCACTTTACCAGCGAAAACCGCAATTATTTTTTGGTAACTCTCAAGTACACTGGAACAGAATTTGTATTTACGAATTGACTGGCAATTGACCTCAGCATCACCTGATGTAAGTAACCACGGAGTTGCTGGTTCAGCGGCAGCTTATTCACTCTTCAAACCATGAGAGTTGTGTTCAAAAAAAATTACAGATAGTGAGTAAACAATGGGCGGTCTTATATTTCGGCAGGATATTTATCTAGAGAGGTTTTGGTTTTAAAGCAACGTAATCTAGAAAAAAAGCTTAAGGCTAAATAAGACGGTTTTAAGACTTTTAAGATGCCAATAAGAAAGCTGGTAATGACTTTTTCTTCTCCCTGGAAGTGTCCTCCAGCTAAATTATATATTCGTATCGTTTTGCCCAAGTCAAAGGTTGTGTAACGTGCGATTTGTCTGCGGTTATTTAGCTTTAATATGCATTACACAGCTCAACCACAGACCTCGCAGACGGACCTCAGTCCGCTTCGTTAATGCTGTGGTTTTGCGCTTCATGCTTGCCAATGAAATAACCTAGGCATTGGGATTAATTTTAGCAAATACGAGTATTCATTTAAACGTCAAGAAACTTCCGATACTCCCAGAAAAAAGGTAATTACTTGAAGCCATTAAAAGAAAAAAATCTAAACCGATTTTCTTCAGTAATTAATTGAATCAGGCGTTACTTTGCGGAAATCCATATTAATGAAAATAATAATATTGCTTTGCTATTCCGCGATAGAATATCGTGCCAGTTAAATTTGTGCTAACCCGTTATACTTATTTGCGTATTTTTTCATGCATATATGCATTTAATGGTCCCACCCTCCCACCACGATAAGAAAAATAAATACGCAAATAAATATAACAAACCACCACCAAAATAACAGAACTTACTCGACACGTGTTTCGCCCCTCTACGAGGCATCATCAGGAGATGTTGACGGTCTGGAGTCCGACAACCGAATCAAATGTTCGGTTGTCGGACTCTTAATATTATTATTTTCATCGATTTTCTTCATCCATACCTAGGTAAGATTACTTTCACATTCAGCTATGTAGTTAATTTAATTTTTGGAATATTTTCCTATTTAGGAATCTCTTTACTTACAGATATTTTGCAATTTTTAATTTGTAGTCCATGTTTAAATAGATCTTCGAAATAAAAATCCTAAAGCATAAAAAATCGACTTCAATAACGAGTAACCGAAATCTCTAACCAGTTAATTTGTTTGAATAAAAGTTAACGGATACAAGCCCTGATTCCAACGTTTCACGACGTTGTGACGTGAAACATTGCGACGCGTTGCGTCGTCGCGAGGCGCAAATGCAAAAATCACGCAGCGTAAAAATTAACGTCACGGCGGTGCGACGTGGGAATAAAATATAGATATTAAACCAAATGTATCTCCCTATAACGAGACTAAAATAAAATACATAAGTAGTATAATAACATTAATAACATAAGAAAGTGTGGCAAGTTTAGTAGTGGTATAATCTAGTACTCTAGAGCCTAATATTCGAGTTGTACGACCTAGTGTTGTAGCTCGTCTCGGTTTTATTAACGTCATAAAAACAGTTTTACGTCACACTTTCAAAAGGTTTCTTTAAGGCTGCCTGTTCACGGGAGCGGAGCTGTGTGAATTGGACCAATCACGTTTCTCAGATGGAAATGCACTTCTTTTCTGGACAAGTTAAGTATGCGTCTGTTATCTACGCCGTCACATACAAAGGAGACGCAAATTTAATTCGAATGGATTGGCGAAGTTGCGATGTTCTAGGGATATTGCCACTTGTCGAGTCACGTCAGAAGTGACGGATGGCGACGAAATGGAGAGATCTCCCCAAGATTGACGGAATTACCTCCATTCCACTTCAGTGGACAGACAGTCTGAGAATCGTTTACACTAAAGCTAATATGTATTCCATTCTGCCGCGACTTGGCCTGCATAGATTAACAATTGTTTCATACAATCTTTTTCCCGGATTCCTTCATTTACGAGTTAATTATTAGGGTTCTGTACCCAAAGGGTTAAAAACCCTATTACTAATATTCCGCTGCCCATCTCTCTGCCTGTCTGTCACCAGGCTGTATCTCATGAACCGTGATAGACAGTTGAAATTTTCACAGATGATATATTTCTGCTGCCGCTATAACAACAAATACTAAAAAAAAAAAAAAATTAAGGGGGCTCCCATACAACAAACGTGATCGGTTGCGTTAACTTTGCACCCCATTTGTATCCGGCGCCATACATACTAAGATACCAACTTAACTTTACCCGGCCAGTTAAGCTCGGATAAGTACGGAACCCTCGGTGCGCTAGCTAGACTCGCACTTGGGCAGTTTTTAAGATAATAAATTTTATTTTGCAATCACTTGTACCATATTACTCTCGGTGATTCAGTCTTCCCTTGGACATAAATTGAGTCATTTTTCCTTTTACTTATCAAATGTAAATTACTCATGGTCTTGGTTCCCTTCCTCCGTCAGTCCTTTGATCTTTTTATTACTGATTTCGGTGTAATCGCCTGTTAACAAGTGTCAAATCACCTCCCCTCTTCGGCTCTCGATTTTCTTTTCATACATTAATTAGCACACGGCGGACATGATATGAAATACGAGTTACTACACGAGCATAACAATGTTAATAAAAAGATTATTTGCAAAAGACACGAAAGGAAAATTTACAAGTTCTGGGGCCCAATTCGAGAATGCCGTTTGAGTGAACGCCAAACGTCACATCTCTATTAGATAACTGTTATATCGCCGTTGACTTTCATTAAAATGCGATGAGCTTTAAATTGACATGTCTCATCTCAATTTTGGAAATACGAAGGCGATAATGATTGTCAAAAATGTTATTCATGCATATGAATTTCTGTTTTGAATGAAACGTAACGGACTAATTTCACGCACTACGCGGTCAATTTAAACTATGCGCCCGTTATTTATGCCGTCACATACAAAGGAAACGAAAATTTAGCGCGTCCGAATTGACGAAGTTGCGATATTCTAGGGATATCGCCACTTGTCAAGTAGGCACACGTCAAAAGTGACGGATGGCGATGAAAAGGAGAGATCTCCATTATATCTCTAAAATTGGTCGAATACCCCCCCTGATCCGCAACGCAGGCTTCGTCAGGAATGGAACGAATGACAATGTTGAGTTTGTAATAGTTGCGCTGTGCGTAAGTATGTGCGCGCCATAACTATGTTTGTTTTCCAATGGAAATGGATATAGGAGTAGCCACTCAATTGCTTTTGGTGACTACGGCTACCTGTTGCTCTTATTTTATTATATAAATAGAGTCCAACTCAAAATTCGAAGCAATTGAGTGGGTATTAGGATAGCTGATGAGGGTAATCAAAGGACACTTTGTATCTAACAAACTATACTCAACACAATACGGCTGTATAATATACAGCTATATTATAGCTATATTGTCTTCTAGTTGGGTAACGAATACGAATATTCTTATAAAGGTTGGAGATTTAAGTCCAAGGAAAACAAATGTGTACACCGGGCAGGGAGCCACGCGAGTCGGTTTCTTTACAACAAACTAACTTTGGCAACTCGGGGCATTATTTCAAGTTGCTTCCTTATTTATTTTTATGTAAGAACTTGGTGCAGTAGTTCCAAGTTGCGTTGCACTCTGCCAGCGATATAACTCTACATTATTATAGTTTACGTTCTAACTAAAGAGGTTTTATAGATACACTTATTTTTATACTACGTTCCGCCTCGTGAGTTTGTTTCCGTATTTTTCACACAAACATTAAATCAAATCCTTGTCGACCGCTGAGGGATCATGAGTTTAGATTTTAAGTTTTTAATGCTCAGTTAATGGGGCTGTATTGAACATAGGTTATATGGATTCCATGAGTTATGAGTCCTTGGCGACAACATTTTAAGCGATCCATTGCGATGTAAGCGGGATTTGAGCCTGCATCCCTGCTTTTTCATAGTGCTCCACCAAATGAGATATCGTCTTTTAGTCCGTTTTCAATTGGGAAACAGTATGACATTTTGGAGTACAGAGTACAGGTGCCATTTGGTTACGGGTATTATACACGTCCACTTGAGCCCAAAACGCCCGGTAGCCAGTTGGAGCTCCACGACAGGTGGGGGAGAGAGGGGGTCAAAGTACAGAGCTCCCGGCGCTCATCGCGTACAACATACCAGATGGCATTGCGGTACTTAAATGTTTATACCCCACCACACAAGCATTCCCAATAGAAAACGGACTATTTAGCGATAAGACCGCCTGTTGTCTGTGTTGTAATGTTAAGTTGTTTTTGTGTTTGTATTTCTTTCGTGTTGAGGTGTGCAATAAAGCACTACATTATTTACATTTGTTATTTGAATGTATCTCATGTTGTGTTGTATATTCTTTGATGAGGTGTGCAATAAAGAGTATATTTGTATTTTGTATTATTGAATAGCGATCTTTGTATCATTTTGTTTCGAATGCTTAACGTATTGTACATAATCTGGCCTCCGATTATGTCAGTAACAGACCTGTTTTATCTATATGTAGTATGTATCGATTAACGAACAAATATGAATGTGCTCTTAACTGTTTATCGATCACTAAACGCTTTTACAAAGATATCTATATCTTTTATTGAGTAGTATAGCAAGTGCGCAGAGCTATGTATAAACTGTGTATTTAGCAGTAGTTAAAATTCAAACGACTCAATATCATTACTCATCAGTTCGCATCAGATACGTCATTATTCTATTGAGCTACTATTTGGTAGATGATCCAATTTCGGATTTCAAATATGTCTGCACATATAAGTTTACAAACTTGCTATTGAGCCAGTAATTGCGATGTGAAAGTCAATCAGCTTGATTGGATTCCTCGCCCACGCCGCTCCATACTGGTGTAGTTGGTAGGCATGTAATCCGTATGTTATGTTACATAGATTAGGTATGTAAAACAGGTCTTTAATAGCTGTGATCTTATTCTTTGCAAATGGGTGCCACTAAATACTTTACCTGCGTTACCGGAAATGAATTATGTTTTGCCACATATTAAACGCTAGGGGAGATCGAGGGGTTTTGAAAAAGAGGTGAGTTGAATCGACGTCAATTTCATGGATCTACATCCGTTAGCGAAGCAAGTACGCACACTGAGTGGCCCGTGCGCGGTGGGGCACGTCTAAACAGCGTTGTTGCCGGCTCACAGATTTACTGGTTGTTTCAAATCACCTCTGTGTCAAAACCCCTCAGTCTCCCTTACAGAAAGTTCTCTCCATGTCTTCTCAGAAGCGACCTAGGAACTATACATATTTTATTGTTTGTTTGTGTAAAATGTGACACATTTCCTTGTTGTGTGCGACGCGACCGCCCGATGCTATCGTACATGTGCATCGCTACTACCTCCTGACGACCAGCATTCATAATTTGTCAGTTTAATTTTAACCTTATGACAAATAGTTGACAGTTAACTATTAATTGAAGTTTATGTACTATGTGTAGGACACTGGAACTCAGGAGGTTAAAGCAAAAGTAGAGCCAAGCACATTGGTGCGCGCGGGGCGTTAGCTGTCGTAGCAGAGCGTAGAGACTCCGTCTTGACTTTGTATTAATCTATAACCCAATTTATCTGTATGACTACGTTGTGATTCATCGACGGATACATATATATCTAAATATCGATACAGCATATTACGTTTTGTAATTTAACGTAATGGAAGCCTGTTTTGTTAAACTTATAATTACGGTTCAAAACTCACCACTAATTTCCGCTTGTACCTAAAAAGTTTTCCACGATAATTAATAAAACCAACGAACTAAATTAGTAAACCAGCCAAATTTTACGATGTTCAATTACTTAATAACGTAATATTATGACCATTACTTCACAGCAATAAAACAAGACAAGTAATAACCTATCATATGAGTCGACTTCCCACGATATACATTTCATTTCTTTGAAAGCTCCGTTTACAGTTACAAATCTTATTTGACATACGATAATGTTTTCTTCGGCATTCGTTTTGCAATGGCCATTCGTTTGATAATATCAATAATTTTTACAAAGTGGTTTTAATTGGTAATAATTATTATTCGATATGTACTTGTACATCATTCATCAGTAAGTCGAGTAGTTGACAAAGGGTAGGTTACGTTAAATTGTCAGCGTGAAATAATCGGAGCAGAGTTTAAAATGGATCAATCTCATTTCTCAGATTTAAATACAGTACTTAATGGAAAGTGCTTAATTCTTGTGTATTTATAACATCAAGGGATATTACAAATACTCTTTTTAAGGGATGGGTATTCGTCTGTCTTGTTACTTACCCAATATCACGTAAACGTAATATGTTTGAGAAAACATATTTAGATGAAATATGGCACAAACATAGATTCGGTCATAGATTCAACATACCTACAATTTTTTTCTAGCAGTCAGCAGATGGACGAGGCGTGTCACAAACTGTGATCATAATCTTATCTAAGTACGACATACCTACGTTTCGTAACCGCTCTGAACCGACACCTCGGCACATACCAGCGCAAATCCTCGCAAAATAAAACCAACTTTCTCGATTATGTTGCTATAAGTAATATGAACTGTAACATTTGAAAGGTAAAACGATATATGCGACAGTTTTAACTGATTGAGTAATATTGCCGCAGGTTAAATGGTTCAGAGTTCATTATCACTGATATCGTATCGTTATACTGATGACCTAGGTCAGAGTAAAAGGGACGTACCTACCTACCCGTTTTGAAAGATTGCTCCATCCTGTCATATCCTAGGATTTTGATATAAAGATCGATCTTAATGTTTCTGAATTTCTCGATTGTTTATCGAGGACATGTTTCTTATTTCTGTTCCTTAGTAAATTTTTGAGGAACTTTCTATAAAATTTCCAATTGATTGAAATGTTTTACAATTTCAGAAAGTTATCATAGGTATCGCCTTTACAAGTGACAGGATACACTTATGCAAAATTGGTTGTATTATTAGGAACATATGGCATTTCGTCATCTACCGATATAATATGTTACAATAGAACCAGTTATAAGGTGAACGCCCGGTATTTAACGTAACACAGTTGTATGGCACAAGTGATCTAGAATGGGCCGGTCGGGACGCTGCGCCCGCGCAGAGGATGTGGGTTCTTTCCAAACGTGACCAGTTTGGTTGTTTTATTGCGTGTAATAAGGAGCTTACGTTTGGACAAGATGAACGATGTCAGAAGGCGTGTTAGAAATTGTTGGTAAATATTTAAGGCCATTATAGGAAGACTTTTTTTAATGTTTAACGTAAGTTCTTCAGGTCGCTCATGGTTTATTACATTACAAGTTATTTTCCCATTGTAAAGTTTCATCGCTCAGTACTCTAACTTAGAAATTACTGTGATTTCATCATAAAGTCTCAGTAGTGTTTTTGTTTAAATAACTTCTTTTGAAGTAAGTAACTGATCACTTCAAACAATTTGTCAGATAAGCTGTATTTTTATGTGTGTCTACTTATGAAATATAATACTTATGGTAACCTAACCTTTATCTCTCGAACATTACGCAACATTATGCTATCACTTTGCTGCTGCTACATCATTAGCACCAGGACCAATAATCTGATCCCATCCGTCAAAGGTAAAACAGTAGCTGTCTTGCTCTTACATAACGGTTCGCAGTCCACTAACGAAGTGAAGCTATATACTGTCGTCAAAATAAACGTCATAATGTCATCCTCGCATAAGTATCCATACCAAAACCAACTATTTACTTAGGATCGCGGAAAGTCGGTGAATAAGGGTGACCGGTCGTTGTGGAGAGCCTTGGAGAGGACTTTGTCCAGCAGTGGACGTCTTTAAGCTGTAATGAAGTCTCTGAGCTTTCAACCGCCTAGCTGAAGTGTGTGGCCAGCGGGCCACACAAGGTTTTCTCCTTGGTACCTATTAATTACTGTATTTCCCAGAATATGATATGTGTAAATAAATGGAAGGCTGCAATAGCTTCGTACTATAGCTCACAGTGTACCCCAGCCGCCGGCCACACAAGGTTGTCACTTTAATCAGATAGCCTTTATTAATTGCTTGTACTGTAATTATAATTAACCCACCATCAGATAGTCGGTGCGAATTTCTTTTGTTTGCGACCGGTAACGGCCGCGACGAGATTAAGTTATGAAATTAAGGTACTCACTTGCATTAATTACGTTGTTTGTATACCTTATTTATGTCACTAGGGCGGTTGTGAAGCTAATGAGTAATGACGTTCTGTTTGCAGATTTTGAAGTTTAAATCCTGTTTATTATCACATTTTTTTTTCAAGATTATTTACATTTTATAAGATAAATAAATACGGGAGGACGACTGATCTTTAAAGAGGATCTTTGCGCTTGTCCACACCAGAGAGCTACCAGAGATCCACTTGGCGTGTTGTGAAGCCACCAACATCGGAACTGACATCGGAAATGATGAACACGACCACTCTGTCAAGAGTGGAACCGACGAAGAAGAAGACGCATAGTAGTCACAGTAAAATCCAGCATGGATATTGAAAATTGACTTAATAATATTATCCAAATACTAAAAAGGGGTTGCAAACCCTATTTGCGTCGACATACCCACCACCGCACCGATCGAATCGCTTAATGTTTGCGCTTTACAAGATCCATATCTTCATAACTGTTTTCAATTATGCCTTCCCCATATCTTCCCAATGAAATGCCTCCATTTTTGACGACATCTGAAGCGGACTCGCATTACACGCTATTACAGGCAAATGGGGAATTAAATTTCCACATTTTCTTCATAAGACCGCATCTCACTTAGCAATATCACTGTAAAATCTTCCTTTTCGTTGCTGTTTAAGGGTTACATTTGAATACAGTAGGGGAGGAGATGGGAGGAAGCATGTTCGTTACCTGGGAGTTGAAAGGAATTATGGCATTTGTGAAAAACGAGCATATGGCAAGAATCAGATACTATATATACCTATTTAATGTATACCTCGGCTTTCCGGCTTCGCGGGACAGAAGGGTGAACAATCAATTGTTCTATCAAATATGCCAATATAATATTCCACTAGTTAAAGCATCAAAATTTTCAACCAGTTGTTTCATATCTTATATCCTTAGCGTGGTGGTTTATCCAAATCCCGGTGAAAGCATTAAATATTTTAAAATTTTCCCTAATGAACTTTATTCTGTAAGAAGGCTGCAAAGGGCACTTACAGTACATCTCTGAATCTACCGGCATTTCACAAGAAGATACCTCTGTTGAGAAGAAACGCCGAAAGAAACTCAAAAGTCAGTAATTTTTTCATGAAGGATACTCAAGTATTTTACAGTAATTATGAACTTTATCTAATCGTACTGATCTTAAAAAAAATGTTTTATTTATAAAATAATAATGTTATTGTGTCCCATAAATATTAGTAATTGTGGAAAACTCCTCATGAATCCTTTGTCCTGCAGTGGACTTTGTTCTTTGTCTGAGAAAAATAACTCATTCTATTTGGATTACTAAATGGTTACTCGATCACATCAGCCAACCTTAATCATGAGCCTAAGTTTCTAGTTAAATTACTTCAAGATCGTGATTACAGGCACAAGTAACCTTTGAGAGCGACTGCTGCTTCATGAGTTATCTGTGCTCCTCGAAATGTCTCGTATATCGTATATCAGCACGTGACAAGTTCCCATAAACCCTCGCAGTTAAAACTATAACGGTCGCCCTGATAATAAGGGACAAGACTTATGACGAACCAGCGGCTTAGTGTCCTCTTCGATATAGGACGATTTGGTTGCTCCGTAATTAAGCCTTTGTAATAAATAAAGGCCCGTCCGGTCGAGTCTGACTCGCGCAGGGTTCCGTATAATTATGAAAGCAATTGATATTTCTCTGATGAAAATTTTTATTGGTTTCAGGCACTTTATCTTTGGCGTTGTAAAACTGTTGTCTCCATAAAAAGACCTTAGTTAGACATACAATATTTAGTGTCATTTTAATTTACTTGAGCTATATAATGTTGCTTCTTGCCAAATTTCAAAGAACAACGGGTCAAAATCAGATATCTTTTGATTGCTTTCATATACTCACGTTTTCCCGAGAAAAATGGCTTCAAGATACCTATATTATGTATACTTAATGGTAATTATGGTCAAAAATCGATAATCTCTGAGGTGGAAATGACACGTGAAGGGAAAAGAAAAAACATTCTAGAGTTTTTATTTAGATGCGACTTATTTTTACGAAAGTAGGTATATTTCAAATACATATGATAAAAATTGCCGTTGAACTTGAGAACAGCGAAATTCGGTGGTCTAATAGGTAAGACGCACGTGTTGTGTTGTGTGTGCCCGGAACGTCGTTGAAAACGCAGGTTCAAAACCCGCCAGAACCATTCCTTTTTTCAATTTTTCGCCTTAAGAGGCCTTATTCCTTTTAAAATGCTGATTGTTTTAGACAATTTTCTCTATGATCAAACATGTTCCTTAACATATTATTTACGTTACTACCTAGAACAGGGCTATTGGGTTTTATTAGTATATACTAGAAACCTAAAGTTTGAATTTTTCATTGACAATTTTTGTTTCAAAAACTACACGAAATTGATAAAATACACGCGGAAAATTAGATTTTTCTAATTATTTTCGACTGCACGCAATAAAAGCATTAAATAGCTACGGTACTACCTAGAACTCGGTGAAAAGTGTTATTCACTTCAAAAAGTTAGTTGAAATTATCAATATATTTCTCATAATATGAAAAAAATAAATTTTAAAAGGAATAAGGCCTCTTAATGAACAAACATTTGGTTTACGCTACCTAGCGCTACTTGTTGCATATTCAATTCAGTGGACTTCGGATTACTCTTATAAACTTTTATTAATATTGTGAAATTATATGCCATTGAATAAGTGGTTCCATTGAATTCTTATCACAATCCAATCGAAAAATGGAAAGTAGCTTTGAATGTTCTAAACTCATGACAGATAAGTTTTGCAATACAAGTCGTTAGCAATTTAATGGCCACTTGGCTTTTATCAGTTGCTGTTCAGAACAATAACTCAACAACGCTGAGGCATATTATCTGTTTTGACAATGCATAGAGAAGTGGATACAGAGAATTCACTGACAATTATATTATAATTATTCTCTAGCACAACTATGGCGCACGGTGATCTATTTTCTCTCTTATATTTTAATATCCTGCGGGAAAGATGTGGTATACTTTGTCGCGCGACAAACGAAGTCGAAATCCTGCCGGAGCCTAAAAGGATTGACATTGACTACCTATGTTTATAGCCATTTGAGCGATCACTCAGGCTACATCTCTAACATATCGCTGTAGTTTTTGTTATCTAAGCTGAAATGAAATGAAATAATTTATTCAGTAAGTAGGCCACAAGGGCACTTAATTTTACAAGTCAGATTGTGAATCTACCGCCATAAAGTGTAACGCAGCTTAGCAGCAACATTGACGGCTTATAACTTATTTTTGTTATCTTGTTGAAGTGATTTGTGAGCTCACAAATGGAGCGAAAGTTGCAAATATTCAACTATACTATTGTTCTATTCTAACTAAAACGCAACAGCTTTATTTAAATAGTCTGTGGCCACATATGCGTGTGCGCACGTGGCATGTGACGGCGGCGCCCGCGCATACATTACAGGTCACTACACAAGGAGGCCTTTAATAACCATAGAGGCTTAGAATAAATACGCCCTTCATAGAACGAGACCCTTCATACAACAAATTTGCGAAAGATGAAGCCACTTTTGGTTTTGTGTGCGTGTCTACACGTCTCAATAATGTTGCTAGCGGAAAGATATTTTCCCCAAATCGGGGGAAATATTTCGGACTCGCAATAATTTAACAGTGCCGTACTAAAATGTTATTAGTAATTATATACTCGTATGGAGTATATTTACTTAAATAATTATATTAAACGCAACTGTATTATTTTTCATTCAGTGATGAAGGGCTTTCTATTATTAGGTGTTCCATGTTTTTGCCGTTTTTTTCCAAAGAATTTTAAAAATCCTCTGACACCGAATGTCAGCCATTTTTAATCGTTCTGAAATTTCAAATAAGTCTTCATCTCCCATTTGTTTGCTAATACCACTCTACTGATCGAGCACCCTCCGCCTATCTCCGACGGCCCGGAAAAATTGAAGGACCCTGAAAAATTTCCCCATACTTGCAATTATTTTCGGAAAGATTTTATTTTGTATTCGGTTTTTAAAAAATCCTAACCCTCCTACCTTAAAAAAAACCTTGAGCAAATGCTCAACAGTCATATTAAATTAAAACTGCAGAAACGTTTTGCTTGTGACGGATGCGCATACGGACGAAACTTAGCCCGTGGCTAACCGAAACTGGCTTCACCTTCAAGCGCTAACCGGGTCTCTAGGCGTATTTATTCTAATAGAAGAGGCTTTTTCATCATCATGCTGCTTCTAAAGAGACACTCCAAGCCACAGGTCATTACAGTTCACAAGCCATTAAGGCCTTAGAATCTAAGGCTTAGATAATTACACAAATCTCACAATCCAGATACAGTGCCGAGCCGTCCCATTGCTTGCCGCGGGAAAACGCTTTATTCAGCGGCGATTGCTTTTAAACAGGATAACGATTTAAAAAAGAAGATTTTTATGTTGGTAGCTGAGAACATCGTCATTTAGTTAAAAGCCGATTTCGAAAATGGATTAAAATTACTTTCTTACTTTAAAAGCCACCCTAATTCCTGTCAGATTTAGGCGTAATCGTGCAACCCATGAATAATCTACGGGAATGTATTATAGTAGGTATTCGTAATTTGGATTTAGCCTTTGTCAATAGGTTACTTGCTATTATTTCACATATAACATTTATCTGCCTTAATGTCAAAATAATGGCATCCTATCAGCACACTGAATCTCAAAACATTAATCAATTACAATGCAACTCGCATTTAACAGTAAAAACAGTTAAACCTAATTCCAGCAAGCACTGTAACACCATGTTAATTAATACGCATATATTCTCGAAATATCTAAAAGGAAAACCCTAAGCCCTTTTAAAAGTGCTTTCGAAGCCGGTGGCGATGGACCAGATTAAATATCAAAGAGAGAGGATTGGATCCGACGAACTTTGACTACACCGTTGGACAAAAATAATGAAGGAAGAAAGGCGTATGAATTTTAAATGGCACATATCAGAATTCAGCTACTGGGATATGCTAACGTCTTAGTCTATCAATAGAATATGTAAATTGGGAGCTTCCAATTTTCTAAAAGAATATTCTAGTTTTTTAATAAAGACGGAAAAAATAAATAGGGTAAGAGTTTGTTAAATGACAATGTGATATTAGCGATTTCAGAAAACATGCACAACTTGGGCCCGATTCGATCTATCCGGTATCTCACGAAAATAACATACTATATAGACGTGACGTGACAGATCAATAAATTTTAAATTTTTTCTGCTTTAAATATAGACACAGATACAAAGATAAGATGTACTTTACAAGTTTTATACGCTTATATTCTCGAAATATCTCAAAGTAAAATCCAAAGCCCTTTTAACAATGCTCTCCAAACCCATGGCAACGGACGAGATAAAATATCAAAGAGAAGACTTGATCCGACGACCTTTGACTGCACCGATACACAAAAAGAATAAAACGGAAGGTGTATGAATGTTTAATGCGTCAAATCAGAGTCCAGCTATTGGCATAAGTAGTTGGAAGGCTTGTTGGATATGCTAACAGAGCGTCTTCGTTTATTTTGCAAATGTAGAGTACATTCCACCGGACACTACAACCGGATTTGAAAATCGTGAATTTCAGAACTTTAAATATCACTAGCTTAAAGTGTTTTGCATAAAAGGATGTGGAAAAGGACAACTAGGTACTCGCAAGAGTTTATTTATTATTGTTGTATATGATTTCAGAATGTAAGACATATTATACGTATTCAATATGTCTTGGTCACTCGTAATGAATATAATACTGCCTGATATAAACTATCCAAGCACACAGGATGTATAAGCGCTTGTAAAGCCCTTAAACAGCTGTAATAAGCCGAATAAGGGCTGTATAATAAGCTTCTATACAGCATGTGTGGAGCGTGGGTACCTACCTAATGACTAGTGGCACTGTGAGCTGTAGACCTCAAGATTTAAACTTGAATAGAAAAAAAAAACGACAAACTGCGACACTAAAAAAATAGAATAAAACTATATAACCTGCTTACAAAATTTTACGAGAATAGTGAAAAAATTTATGCTTTGTGCGTTTTGAACCCGCGTCTGCACGGTTTTCCGGACTAGACGGGTGCACTGCCAAATGTTCTATTAAAGCCATCAGCTAAAGCATCGAATTTTTCAACCAGTTGTTTAATTTCTTATAATAATATAACTTAGGGTGGCATCGATCGAACTTTGTATATATTTAAAGCCTGACCAGAAATATATGAGAATGCGCTATATTGCGGAATTTCACTGGAACTAATTTCTTACACTGGCAATGATTTTACGATGGTTTGTCAACAATGTTAATGTCATTCGTGGTGGTTACTTTAAAAGACAAATATTTAAAATTATCCAAAGAAAATTACGAAAACCATTCACAGTCGTGAACGGACGATTATCAATAAAGTGTACACGTGTTTACTACACGAAAAACAGTCAGAAAAAGAGTGCATTCCATTAAATGATATTACGAAGTTAACATAGTGGAACTGACAGATATTTAAACTAATGTCATTATAATGGGTTGCGATTGGTTGCAAAATTGTTGCCGTATATAAATCTTATAAATAGCGCCCTCTTGACAATCCTCATTTATTTCTGGTCAGGCTTTACCTAAATACGTTGGAAGTTTAAGATTAGCGTTCCTTTCAAGATATTTTTTATTCTAAATAGCTCTCTCTTCTCATCACAATAATTAACTCATTTCAGTTCACTGCTAAACATAGCCCTCTCCACGTCACCCGATCGAATTATTCTTCTTTTCTGGTCTGTGAGATAAAGTTCACAGTTCCCATAGAATAGTTAGTACCTATGACAAATAGTCCATCATACATCAGCCTGCCGCCTCATTTACACGAGCGCGCCGCGGCTTCCCAATGGCTATAAACCCGGGAAACGCAGCCTGGCGGAAATCAATGGGTTTAAGATGATATAGGGGTTATTTTGAGAGCTATGAAACATTTTTCTAAATGGCTAAAATAAGTATTTCAATCGATATTATTTTTTTATTGGTATCAAATTTCTACGGTATATGGGACTAACTACGACTACTTAGACTGCTCTAAAAGTCAGACTTTACCGTCAAAGTTCAACATTCCCATGGAGCGCTAATAACGCTCCATACAAATGGCCAACTAATAATCATGACGTCGTTATAATGGTATGGTTACCTACATTTACAAATACAAATACAAATACTCTTTATTGCACACCTCCAACATAAAGGAATATACAACACAACATGAGATACATTAAAATAACAGGCAGATACATTTGTATGGACACAATAAGTAATTTGCCATTTTTACCGTGAAAAACCGGCCAAGAGCATGTCGGACCACGCTCAGTGTAGGGTTCCATAGTTGCCCATCCTTAACAATAGACGAAAATTACGAGAAAGATTTCAAGCTCAATAAAAAGGTCGTAAACGCCAAAGTACCAGTAATTACTTATTACCTCCAGGAAGTTATCGATTATACGCGCCAGATTGAGCGAAATGTTTTAATATGGTATGGTACTTAACCAATATGTATAACGTTTGAAGTGTAGGGACACCGCGCGACTGTTACGTAATTTTTAAGAAAATTATGAATTTTTGCGATAACTCAAAAACGGCTCGACCGATTTTATTCAATATAGTTTTCATTGAAAGTACTTATAAGGCCTCATTTTCAGGAATTTTCCCATAATTTTTTTACCAGTGGTTGAAAAGTTAGAGGGGGGGGGACAATATTTTTTGGCTTTCCCGAGCGAATATTTACAAAACTGCTGACTTTATCAAAAAATGATGTTTGAAGACCCCTATTATTTTTAAAAGACCTATTCAACGACACCCCACACGTTAGTGTTGAAACGAAAAAAAAAATTCACCTCCACTTTAGGTGTACCCCCACTTTAGCGGAGGTACCCGAAAGAAAGTTTTTTTTTTAGTTTTTTTTTACCGTTTTGTCGGCATACACATACTCATACCAAATTTCAGCTTTCTAGCATTTATGATCACGGAGCTAAGCCGCGGACGGTTAGGCGGTGGTCTTGGTCACTCTGAGACGCGGCTTCCAGCGCAAACAGATCAGTTTTTAGCACGCACTCAACGCGAATGGACGTAAAGTGAAAATATGGACGAACAGACAATTTTAAGAGTTCTTCTTGAAGAGGAGGAGAGTCATAATTGTTTTTAGAAGAAGAAAAAGGCGTCAAGACATATTCGTGAAGAGAGAGGTCGAGGGTTCTTTTAATGCGTTAATAAAAACATTTATATACTAATGATTTTTAATTATTTTTATAGGTATTCAAAGTTTGTCTCAAAACTTATTTATGAACACACGAGGTATTTCTTTAGCCCGCTGTACTTACCAAAGTGAGCATATTTATTTATCACATTGTACCTACGCAAGCCGCATAGCCACGGCAACCGATTTTTATGAATAATAGGTAACTATCTCGATTAAAATAGCATACGTTTTCAAATCGGTCCAAAGAGCTGCGATTTCACAATTAGACAGACTAACAGACGGACAGACGGACAGACGGGCAGATAGACAGACAGACAGACAGACAGACAGACAGACAGACAGACAGACAGACAGACAGACAGACAGACAGACACACAGACAGAACACCCCTCGGTACCTAGGCAACGTATAAAACGGATTCTCACCTGGTAGACCAATAACCAAGCTAATTTCTTCCCAACGTTTGTGTTTCAACACATTGTTTTTCTAATCTTTATCGCTGGCATCAAATAATATTCTGTTAAATTTGACTGCTTCAATCAGTAATTCATCTTGTTCTTTTGTAAATTTCACCATCTTCGATTTTTGAATCGCAAAAACTCGACGTCCGTTCCGCCTGAATGCTCCGAAATGACTGCGTAGGCGGCGTTTGACCTACGGACGCGTCTGGCGTCTGAGAGAGACCACTATAGTGTATTTCCATAGTAAGCATTCGTACGTCGCGTACAGCGTCACGCCGGACGCGACCTACGGCGTTTGTTGCAGACCACCGCCTTAGACGGACAGACGGCATGGCGAAACTATAAGGGTTCCTAGTTGACTACGGAACCCTAAAAATCGTCGAAAAACCAGGACACTTAGCTCAATGCAATCCCGGCCGAAGCCCAATCAGCAACCGTAATTTAACGCCTGTTTAATAATCTGTTCGCCCTCGCACCCCGTTAATCGCAGTCGTTACCGGCGCCACCGCAGGTTAGATAACCATTTAAGACTCGGCCGTAAGTCTGCCTTACGCCGCGACAGAGGGATTAGTTTTATATCCATAAATTACTGGAGCTATTCGGAAAGAATATTGTGAACTCACCGTTCTTTATGGAAAAAGTTCAATTTATAAAACGAACTTATTTGAAATGTATAATTTATAGGCACTCCAAATAAAAGGCTTGTGATCATTCCTGAAACCGACCCAACATACTAATATTTACAAATATTTATTTATTTATATACCCTAACCGGACTGCGTAAAAACATGTTTATTCCTGTTCCGGACAAAATTATTTGCTCAAAAGCGTGTCCATAATAACCTTTTGAGGAACCCCTAGGCGGTCTAAAGGTTAAAATACGAGTACGGAGTGTTTAAGGGCGTTGTTGCTGCACAAATGTGAAACGCGCATTTTTCAAGTTTTCGATATTAGTTTATAGGAAAATGTTTTTAGTTTAATTTTACGTTTTTATTTTTAGTCACTAGTATAATATAATATGTTTATCGTATTGTTTATACGTACGTGTATTATTAATCCTTAATAGGGATGACTAGTTTCCAAGCCTGTTTAGATCAATAAATAAACTGTACATTAGGCTTTAGGCTTAATACATATTTGGACTAGGTATATCTAACCAATCTCTGTGTTTGAAGTTCGGAGATACTCCATACCAGTTTGTCGTGTAATGACTAGGGAAAAAAAACTTCGTGCGCGGGTCCCACTCGCACTTGGCCGGTATTTTTTTATTTTATATGATTCTTTACTTAAAAATCATTTCGAAAATATAGTAAATCGCCGATTTCGTGTTTCTACGGCAACAACCCGCTTAATTCAAATTTCAAGGCAGTGCCCCGGGCGGCTGCCCTATATCAAAACCTAGTAAGGGACAAATTTTTGGATTTTTGTTTTTTAACTTATTTGTACTAACCTAGTAAGTCCTCAGCTGGTGACAGAGACACCAGCTCAAAAATCGTTATAATAACCAGAGTTTTCAATGCGTCGAAACCTAGTAAGTAACATGTCTAGTAACTGTTTACCATTGTCAAACCCAGTAAGTCACATATCCCATATCAAAACATAGTAAGGGCGTGAGACATACTAGGTTTTGGGCTGGTCAAAGAGGGCCTTACTAGGTTTCTGATCTGGGAATCAATGCGCCGGCAGGGGTGCGCGGGGCACCTAGTATCACTGTGTTCGGTCAGTCCACGGCAAGGCGCCGGCGCAGCCACATCGCCTGCTGTTAAAATTAACTGTCGTCTGGATGGTTTTGAAGTATTGCGTGCAATATGAAGCGCCATTTACAATTTCATAGATCGAAGCAGTTGTTAGAGGCAGCTTTTAATAAAAATAAGAGTCAAATCTCCGAATAAATGAATGCCGGGTAAATGAATTTAAATACCAACTTTAATTTCCAACACTTTTATTTATTATTTTTTGTTACGTAGGAACCCCTACATCATCCCTTTAATACATTTATAAAACTTCGCTACTACACAAACATATGCGACGAGTGTCTGTGTCTTCGCTATTAACGTATAATACCTACTTAAGTACAACTAGATCATTGTTGTGTTTACAGAGTTAATGTTCAAAATAGTGAGTTACCAACGTTTTTTGCACACATTCAAGAAGACACAGAAAGATTTCCAACTGGGTGAGTTGTTTAATAAAATAAATGGGCTTGTAAAGAACTTATATTTTTGTCTTTTCTTATTAAATACCTACATGGTAACAAACACGTGTATATAAAATAAAGGTTTCAGTGTTTTAACTGGTTAAAAATACGAGTAACAGGCATGATAATTTATAATAACTATATGTACCCACTCATGTAATAAATTATTTTACTTGCATATATAACATTGAAAATGTTCATACGTACATTCGGATAAGATCAATCGGAATTACAGCTGGGGAGTTTAATGGTTGATTTGTTGTGTATTCCAACACTAGTATACTAGGTTTACATTTGAATAAAACATTTTAAACGGATTATATCGCGTATATTAATTATTACAGCCTACCTGACGTTTCGGTACCTTTACAGATACCGTTGTCAAAGGTTGACTGAGAATAACACAACTTTTCTCTGTCAAAGTTACATTTGTGCAAACTACCCATTTTATAAATATTAATTTAAAATAAAGGTATTCCATACCTACATGCCAGATGGGCCTAATGTGCAAAGACAGTTAGGTACCTACACATGTGCCAGAAGGGCATTTACTATTTTATTTAAAAGGTTTTGTTTTAAATATCTTGGATGTCGACGAGAGGCTCCCTTACTAGGTATTGAAGCTGGTTGAATGTAAGAAACTAACACGGGTAAATACATTTTCAAAGTTAGTAAGGGGTATAAAACGTGCATATATAGTATATATTATTAAATGAAGTTATTGATACATACACTTGTTAGTACTCTACTTATTCATGTACTTTTTTTTATTATTAATTAAGAGTTCTTTTGAGGCTGCCACGTTTTATGTTTTTAGGCTCTCCTGTAAAATTTGGTCTGGAGCCCTTACTAGGTTTTGATATAGGGCAGCCGCGGGGTGGAATTGCGCGGGTGTATTTATTTCACTTGGAAAGTGATAATTATTTGCCGCGAGTGTGTTGCTTGAACTGGGCGCTTGTTTTAATTAATTACGTTTAGGATTGTGTAGAAATAACGTGGGATTAAAGGTCCAGTTTTAGATATTTTTAAGCTTGTTAATTAAATTACTAGCAGAATCTTCGTTTGTGTGGCGTTTTTATAGCTTTCATCCATCGTTACTTTGCTATTCAGTGGGATTTAAATATTATATGATATCTTTGTGTCTTGCTTTATGATGTAATTCTCTTTTAATTCTTTGATACGGACCCTTATACATAAATGTCTGTTCATTGTACTTATAAAGCGAAACCATAATAGAAACCGGCCAAGAGCATGTCGGGCTACGCTCAGTGTAGGGTTCCGTAGTTGCTCATCCTTCACAATAGACGAGGTTTAAGTTATGACTAAAATTTCAAGCTCTACAAAAAGGTCGTAAACGCCAATGTAACTGTAATTACTTATTACCTTCTGGAAGTCAACTTACGTCCTTTTAAAGAAAATTATGAAATTTTGCGATAACTCAAAAACGGCTCAACCGATTTTGTTCAATATAGTTTTCGTTGAAAGTACTTATAAGGCCTCATTTTCATTAATTTTTCCATAATTTTTTGACCCGTGGTTTGCCGTGAAAAGTTTGACGGGGGGGACACTATTTTTTTTATTTTCGGAGCGAATATTTACAAAACTGCTGACTTCATGAAAAAATAATGTTTGGAGACCCCTATTATTTTTAAAAGACCTGTTCAACGACACCCCGTACACTAGATTTGGAACGTAAAAAAAAATTCACCCCCACTTTAGGTGTTAATACGGAGGGAATTAATACCAGTTAGTAGTTTACAGGAATATATTATAGAAGGAAAAACAGAAATAACATGTATAAGGATCAGAACGACAGATGACAAGGAAAATATGATATTTGTGGCTATATATGTGGACGATTTGTTGATATTCACAAATAATCAGAAATCTAAAACTTTCATAAAAGAACAGTTGAATAAATGTTTTAAGATGAAAGATCTTGGCGATGTGTGTTACTGTCTTGGCATACATGTCGAAAGAGATAGAGAAAAAGGCATAATATACTTGGACCAAGAAAAGTACATAAAAGAGGTACTGCAGAAGTATGGCATGTCGGATTGCAAAGCTGTGAAGACTCCGATTGAAATGGGCACAAAGATAGTAGAAAGTACTGAGGAAACAAAGAAAGTGTTATGTGACATCCCATATCAAGAGATCATTGGCTGTTTACTGTATGTCTCGCAAGTGACACGGCCAGACATAAGCTTTGTGATCAACTTGTTAAGCAAGTATAATAACAAGCCAGAAATGCAACATTGGATCGCTTTGAAGCGTGTGATGCGATACCTGAAGGGTACACATGATTACAGGCTTTGTTACAAGAACAGTCCTGGTGAAACCATGACGCATGGTTACTGCGACGCCGATTGGGCGAGTTCTGAAACTGACAGACGCTCGTGCACCGGTTACACTTTTTTGTTTCAGGGAGGAGCAATCAGTTGGAATTCAAGACGCCAACCAACTGTCGCACTGTCTACAACGGAGGCAGAATACATGTCGCTTTCGTCGTGTGTTCAAGAAGCTTTGTGGTTGAAGCAACTCCAAGAGGGTTTTTGGCCACATCTGAAGAATGAAGCTATGATGATATACAGTGACAACCAGAGTAGTATAAAACTCGCAGGTACTGATGGCTATCATTCGAGGACGAAACACATTGATGTGAGACACCACTTCGTACGGGACAAAGTACATGCAGGCGCTATCGAAGTGTGCTACGTGCAGACAGACTTGATGGTAGCAGACGCGCTTACGAAGGCTACGTCGCACCCGAAGCTAGTTTTCTGTGCGAAGATGATGGGGTTATGTTTAAGGGAGGATGTTGGGAAGTAAACATACTCTTTGCTAGGCAGCTAACCTAGTGTCTCGTATAAAAAATAACTGTTTGTGTCATCTGTCGTTCTGATCCTTATACATGTATTTCTGTTCTTCCTTCTATAATATATTCCTGTAAACTACTAACTGGTATTAATTCCCTCAGAGAGGTACCCGAAAAAAACATTTTTTTTAGATTTTATTTTACCGTTTTGTCGGCGTAATACATACACATACTCATACCAAATTTCAGCTTTCTAGTACTAATGATCACGGAGCTAAGCCGCGGACGGACAGACAGATAGACAGACGGACAGACGGACATGGCGAAACTATAAGGGTTCCTAGTTGACTACGGAACCCTAATAATTGGACTGGCGTGATCTTTTTTCACTGAAACGTAAGAGTACACGAACCGAATACATACCACTTTAAAATTCTAAAAATGCTTGATTTCATTAAGATAGGCTTATCTGTTGTTGAAAAAAGCCGCGGGTAAAACTTATTTTAAATCCAGCCTAAAATACACCAATCATGGCGATTGACTGATTTTCGATAACCTTGTGATCACGATCCTCAGGAATGAGGGACCGACTTAAGAAGAAGATGTCGATTGACTCTTTGATTTATCAACACCTTCGTCAAAGAGTTTAGGATTTAGAAAGATTTAAAGTTTAAGATTAGTACCTACTAGTAGGCTAAGACCAGGTTTTTAAATGAACCCCAGGAAGTGAAACTGTATCAACAACCAGTAAATCAATATGAATATTAATTCAGTTCGTTTTGGCGATACATTTCCCAAAGGAAGTTCCCGGGTTAAGTATTATGTGTCGCCTTCCGGAGCCCCGACCTGAACTTGTGAACCTGCTACCTCGATCCCTGCCGTTAATGTTGGCAATTCGCATCTGAATTTCCTCGGGGACTCGACAGCAAAAGTGAAATGCGAGTTAAGATATTAGAGTCGGTTTTATAACATCTTTGTATCAATGGTTTAATAAAAAAAACGAGACATTACAATATGTTTCATAAACTATGCTATATCTATATATATATATATATATGCTATAGCTTTACCTATGTCATGAAATGAAGAAAAAATAAATAAAGGGACTTTCTTCACTATTAAATAAATAAATAATAAAATAAATAAATAAATATCGGACAACCTCACACAAATCGATCTAGTCCCAAATTAAGCTCAATAAGGCTTGTGTTATGGGTACTAGACGACGATATACGTACTTATATAGATAAATATAAACTTAAATACATAGAACAACCATGACCCAAGCACAAATATTCGAGTTCATCCCACAAATATTTGCCCTGGCCGGGACTCAAACCCGGGACCGCCGGCTCAGTAAGCAGGTGTCTACAAACCGAGCCAAACGCGTCGCCAAATTGACTATTGGGAATATAATCTAAGTTTTACAAAGGTAATTGATATTATATTTTTTCCCATATTTCTGACTCGCGCACCGAGGATTCCGTACAAACTTTCACTCATCCCAACTTAATTGGCCAGGTTGAGTTAAGTTTGCACCTGAAATGTATGGCGCCGCATACAAACGAGGTGCAAACTTAACGCAACCGAGTTCTCCAAATATGATGTTTGAAAAGGACTATATTTTTAGGGTTCCGTACCCAAAGGGTAAAAACGGGACCCTATTACTGAGACTTCACCGTCCGTCCGTCCGTCCGTCCGTCTGTCACCAGGCTGTATCTCAACAACGGTGATAGCTAGACAGTTGAAATTTTCACAGATGATGTATTTCTATTGCCGCTATAACAACAAATACTAAAAATAAAATAATATAAATATTTAAGGGGGGCTCCCATACAACAAACTTGTTATAGATTATATATATGTATAGGTACGGAACCCTTCATGCGCGAGTCGGGCTCGCACTTGCCCAATTTTTTATGATTTTATTACAAATGTATAGTTTTCAGATTTTTATAAGTATTTGTAGTATGTGAGGATATTACTTGCCAAATTTCATAGTTCTAGGTCATCGGCAAGTACCCTATCATTTTCATGCCCTTGAGAGTGTCGAAATGTACCTACGTTTTTTGCGACATAAACGGCCGTATCTTTTTTTCACGGTAACGTAGATGTTTGATTTCTCGAGTTCTCGAGATGACAGCAGACAGACGGACGGACAACAAAGTGATCCCATATAAGGATTATCCTATCTTTCCGTTTTTCCGATTGAGGTACGGAACCAAAAATATATAAAGTACGTTGGAAAGTGATAATTATTACCCAACATAGATATTACTTCACCTGTAGCCATATGTACAGAGGGTTTTTAGCGCTCAGTAGGAATGTTAAACTTTAACGGTCGTATAAAATGCCTAATTCCAATGGCTTCTCTAAGTGAGCAGTGGGGTTTTGATGACGCTAGTAAAAGACATTTCTAGGTTAGATAATTTTATATTAGTGCCTGTTGTTATATTTAGCTGGTATTTACCCCGCCGCAGTGGACATGGCGGAGATGACGACTGCCCCGGCGGAGTTATAACAATCGAACACACCTTGCCAAGTAGATATACAACTAGGCAGTTCCGCACCTTTAGCAGCCGGAGTGAACACTAAAAAACCATTCAGCATCACAGGTGCCGACTTCAGAATAAAGTATTTTCCGCAAAGTCCAACTTCAACAATTAAATAATGCCGAGTGTTTTCCCGAGCCGGCAAACTCGGTGAGCTCGAATCTTGCAATTATACACATTTTTCCGACGAAACGGATTTACAACTGGAAAGTGCTGGTCCAGGTCCGAGTTTAAATGGAAGGCTCTAAATATTATTAAGTAGTTATAAAAGAATTCTGCTGGACTGCAGTCGAGTCGAGCTTCATTTGCAAAGTAGTCATGTTGCGCTTCCTTAGTTTATTCTGATGACTTGGACTTATTTTTGTCCTCAAAGGCTCACTTTTTAGGCTTGTTCAGACTCACTTTCCTGGACATATTTTAAATAATATTAGGGGTCATACTACTCAAGTTAGAAGAAGTTTCTGAATAAAAATATTTACTCAACCCACCACTGACCCGTCCGGGTCACACGTCCGGCATTATTCCCGGCGCCGGCGACGGCAACACGAACTTACGTCGGCATTCGGTTTGCGGACATATCGGAATGTCCGCTGGAGCGGGAGCCGGCTACAAGGAACGAGAAATTTTCCTAAATATATTTTAAGCGAACTGCGTCCCACTTTTTTATGTCATAGGGGCAAACGGGCAAACTGATCGCCTGATTAAAAGCGATTACCGTCCCCCATAGACACCTGCAATACCAGAGGAGTCACAGATGCGTTACCGGGCGCGCAGGGGGGAGTACGCTCTTTTCTTGAAGGTTTGAAGGTCGTATCGGTCCGGAAATACCGCAGGCAACTACACATTCATCAATGCAGTCGTGCGAGGCAGGAAATTTCTAAAAAAACTCACAGTTGTGGAGTGCCAACTATCAAAGTGGTGAGAACAATTGATCGTTCAACATTATTGATGTAGGCAGCGCCGGGCGGACTAATGGGCGACATGGACCAATGTCGGTATTCAGTTTACGGACATCTGGAAATGTCCAATGGGGCTGGTAGCGTGCCTTGTCATGTTGCCAAACTGCGAATTAAAAGCTTGAATTTGCAATGACCAACGTAACACAAGCAACAAAAATGTTTTTCTCTAGGACTCCCGGCCCAAACGATGATATTAGAAGCAGATGACAAACTGCAGCGGTCGAGCGGCCCCGCACTTTCCATAAGACAACATATTCCCTCAAGATATTGCATATTCCCTCAGCTGTGGAACGGTTCAATGGCCCTTTTGCCTCTCCTTGTACTTACCTGAACTTAAGGTACGGACCTTTGCTTAAAAATCACAAGGTTATATATTACAATATTAGCAATGCCTTTACTCACGTTTTCGGGTTCAAGATATTTTTATTATTCTATAAATAAATTTATATTTTACTTATTCGACTAAACAAAATACACTATCATATCATGTTGTTGTCGCATTTATGGCATTTTAATTTATTAGAAAATAAACTGGAAAGAACTTCAGCGAGATAAAGAAAAGCGAAGGCAAAACTTCTGTATACTATTTTCACTTTTGACAAATATTTCAGACTGAAATCGAACTTCAATGTTTTAATAAAATATTTTCATTGATCCTGTTTTTAATGTGGAAATATCTCATTTTTATAATAAAAAAACATACGACGCACAGAGCGCTTTAGGAGTGTAGAATTATGGAATCAAAGATTTGGTGTGATTAACGTATTAAAAATGTGATAACTCCGTTGGGAGAGCACTACGCTGTATATGTAGGGTCGTAGGTTTGAGTCCATTACATTGCAGTGGATCACATTATATTATTCTGTCATAATTTTACCTTTGTATTTATGAAATATCTATGTTAAGATACAGACCACGTTGCGTTTGCGTCCAAGCAAGTATCTAAATAATGCTGTATATAAGAATGTTTCTTCTTTAACTCCTTCCAACAATGTTACTATTTTAGTTAATAATTATGTATTTCCGCAAGGTAACGCCTTATTCATTTCATCAATTTAAGCTAAAAATAGAAAATAGCTCTCCGTTCAATTTTTTTCATAATAAATTACTTTTGTTTCTTTCTTGAATAACAAACTTCTAAATAAAAAATAAGAAGCTTCTCCGATTGTTTTTTCGTTGGAGATAAGATCCAAAAAGGTATTATGAGATCCTAATTGCTTTATCAAGCTGTCCCTTTTTCTTAAACGAAACATGTTCACCGGAAGTCAACGCGTGAATCAAACTTTTAATTAAACCGTCATTCCGAGGGTTGAAAAGGGTTGATATAGTGCTTCATTTGCCCGTAACTTAATAAGACAACCGAATTGGGCCGCGTTCACGGGTTCCGCTACATTAGGGGGTTAAGGGATGATTTAGTTCGTTTCTGAAAAATGTTTGGGTTTAGTGGTGTGTTTGTTCAGGCTTGTGATTTACATGAAAATAATAATTTAAGCGAAAATTAATACTTATTTCTTTGCGGAATGGGCGTGCGGATATTTTTTACTGACCGTCAAAGTTCAAAATTCCTACAGAGGACTAAAAACGCTCCATACAGAAGGCCTAACTACGTATGTATGACGTAGGTAAATCTGTGGATTGGCTACCAGTATTTGTATGGAGAAAATAAGTAATTTGCCACTTTCACCGTGAAAAAGTGCGTTTAAGTTCATGGTTGTCGTACAATTATTGTTTTATTAAATTATGAGGATTCTAAAACAATTAAAAAAAATCTTTTGGGTTAAAAAAAGAAATCATAAAATTTTCGTAACTTTGAAGTCACATTCTATTTTGTTTTTATTTTTTTCTTTGTATCATGACATATTGAGCTAATTTTATTCATATAACTAGACTATGTTGTATAATTCAACATCCGTCGCATCCCCTATTACACATAAACATAAACTTACTGGATTGGACTCGAATCTTTTGCGCGTTCTTTTTGCGTTTAGGCATCTTGATAATGCATCGACTTCGACTACATGTACGTAAATGAGTACAACTTATTGACAAAATTGCCCGAAATACTTTGTCACTGAATATCATAGGTTGATTTATTATTCAGTGATTTCAAATTGCTAAAGGCCTAATAACATTTCAAGTATGAAGTTTTCATGCAGGTAATTTTGTTCCAGTACGCACCTCTTCGATGTTATTATGATAATTAATGAGCACAATTTCGACGGCTATTTAAAACGGCCAATATCATCTGCTGAAATATGTAAAATGAAATTGTTTACGTGGAACCCTGCATTATGGGCTTACCATCGTTTTAATTAAACCGTTTTACCGACACGGTTTATGTGGAGTATTAACCGTTAATACACACAAATAATTACCTTTGTGAATATTTTAACAGTTTATGAATAGGTGAATGAAACCATCATTGTTGTAGGATCTAGGATCAGTAATTCTTGTTGGTAATGTTGAACGAGCCCTTAATAACGGCTTTTGACACCTTTAGGGTTGTTTCACACGTACCACAACCACACCACGTCGCAGCGTTAAAATGTGGTGTGGTTGTGGTTACGTGCGAATTGTACTATTTATTAAACATACAAAATATGCGCCCGACCACGTGGTGTGGTTGTGGTGTGGTTGTGGTTACGTGTGAATTGTACTATTTATTAAACATACAAAATATGCGCCCGACCACGTGGTGTGGTTGTGGTGTGGTTGTGGTTGTCGTGTGGTTGTGGTACGTGTGAATTCGCCCTTAATTTATGTTTATTTATTTATTAACAACAGGTTACATAACCAAACAATGTTTATTTCGACGGCGAAACGGCGTGGCCCCGTTGTTTCGACATCTCGGGTGTTGGATTTGGTAGGTTGCCCCGGAACCGACGAAACACGACACCTTTCGGCCAGAAATCAGCACACGCGATCGATGGTCTCCTAGGGCTGGTGTTTATTTTCTTTCTTTCGGTATTGATTCTTAGAGCTGTAGCAATGCCATGCATGCCATTTAGCTCATAATTAACTTTATATTTAAGTTGCAATCAATAACAGTTTTGAAACAGCGGACGGATACATTTGATTGGGAAAGATAATTGTAATTCCGACAATAAACACGCGAATTACTTTAAACTCTGCACTTATGCTTTCTTCCGTAACATATTCTAGAATTTAAGGCTTAGCTTAGCCTTACAGCCTTATGCCTATGGACGGACAGATGAGGAATAGATTTTAAAAATGGCGTAGGTATATCTTTGTAACTTGACATCTAACTCTATCGCAAATTATAATGAGAAAGTTATTTTCCTAGGCAGCTTGAGAAGAAGTGGTTTATCAGAACAGATGTGGACGAGCTCTGGACAGCTGGGCTCGGCCTGATGCGGGCCGCCTGTAAGCTGCCATCCGATCTCGATGACTAGATGGGCAGCCATCTTGGAATATTTTTCTTAAAATAGTTGTATTTTATTCAAATGTCGCCTTCGAAAACATAAAGCTTTTGGCATTGGTACCGATGAATGTCGAGAAAATCCCCTCACGATACATATTTTGGAAGAACTGTTGGCGAATATTTTGATTTATATTGTTGATTTATTGAGTGCATTTATGTGAAGTTCAATATTGCTTATACAATAGTTTTTGTGTGCAATAAGTACAGTTTTTGTACAATCTGTAAATTATTGTATTAAGCGGTTTACACTCACGTGAAATTGTCAGGAACGGCCCGACATGTTTCGAACTCGTATGGAGCCCTTCATCAGGGACGGCTGCCCGTACACCGCCGCGGCAAACTCGTCACCGGCGGCGGTGTACGGGCAGCCGTCCCTGATGAAGGGCTCCATACGAGTTCGAAACATGTCGGGCCGTTCCTGACAATTTCACGTGAGTGTAAACCGCTTAATACAATAATTAAATATGTCTCACGAAAGTTTTAATAAAATTAATCTGTAAATTGAATGATTAATTGTTTATCATTATCATGAACGTAAGACAGGGGGACGTTGTGTCCCCGAAACTGTTTACGGCCGTTATGGAAGACGCCTTCAAGCTCCTGGAATAGCAAGGACTTGGCATCAACATCAATGGCGAATACATCACTCACCTTCGGTTTGCCGACGACATCGTAGTCATGGCAAAGTCGATGGAGGAACTCAGCATGATGCTCGATGACCTCAATCGAGTTTCTCAACGGGTGGGCTTAAAAATGAACATGGACAAGACAAAACTCATGTCAAATGCCAAGGTTGTGCCCATCCCAGTCTCTGTTGAAAACTCGGTACTCGAAGTTGTTGACTCATACAACTACCTAGGACAAGTGGTCCAATTAGGTAGGTCCAACTTCGAGAAAGAGGTCAACCGCCGATTCCAACTCGGCTGGGCAGCGTTCGGGAAACTACGCAATGTCTTTTCGTCCGACATACCTCAGTGCCTCAAGACGAAAGTCTTCAACCAATGTGTTTTACCAGTGATGACTTACGGCACCGAAACGTGGTCTTTCACTATCGGCCTCATCTCAAAGCTCAAAGTCGCTCAACGAGCAATGGAGAGGGCTATGCTCGGGGTGTCTCTACGTGATCGAATCAGAAATGAGGAAATCCGTAGACGAACTAAAGTGACCGATATAGCTCACCGGATTAGCAAGTTGAAGTGGCAATGGGCAGGCCACATAGCACGCAGAGCAGATGGCCGATGGGGCCGAAAAGTGCTCGAGTGGAGACCTCGGACCAGCAAGCGCAGCGTAGGACGTCCACCTACAAGATGGACAGATGACCTTATAAAGGTCGCCGGAATGCGCTGGATGCAGGTCGCTTCCAACCGGTATATATGGAAGTCCAAAGGGGAGGCCTATGTTCAGCAGTGGACGTCCTATGGCTGAGATGATGATGATGATGATGATGATCATGAACGAGACTGGTATTAGAAAACATTATTGTGTTTTGTTTTGTATTGCTAAATAAGTTAACCACGGGGAATCCCCCTTATGTGCCAAGGATATAAATTACTTCAGCGAAGAATTTTTGTTAACTTGGTAAAGAATTAATTTAGGCAGACCTTAACGGGGGTTAATTTTTAACTTAATCGCTGTTTGCCGTTTGCTAAAAAGGGTTGTTGATCTTTCCAAGCTTTAAGTATTTTTTAATGTTCAGACTGAATTATGATTTCGTAGATTCCAGTTCAAAAGATGAGATAATTTTCTTTGCCCTTGTCCAAACATTATTTTACTGAGTTATAAATGATTAACAAGACCCGGCTGAAGTTAATAGCAAATGAATAAAGTGTGTTTTTGCAAATTACTTTTAATCGACGGTTTATGTTTTCTTTAAAAGCTTATTAAAGGACTATAATAATTTATCTTGTATAAGTAGTAGACTTCTATTTTATGTTGTATTAACACATTCATTGCCGACGCTTCAAATTCCTATTCAGCGATGACGCGAATTCGCGTCTTCGGCAATGAATGGGTTTAAATCCTTATTGTACAAATGAAAAACAAAACGAACCAAAGGCGGACTTAACTGCATTGGGCATTCTCTACCAGTCAACTATTAGGCAAAGCAGATAAGTTGTAACTTACAACTATCCACTTGTGAATTAATAATTTCGTTATTTATTTCAGAGCTTTAAACAGTGTGCAAAGGCGTCTCTCAGAAACGTGTATGTACGTGATGTATATTATGCTATAGATATTGAAGCTTTATAACAACTAATATACAATGTATAGCAATAAAATAATACATTTTCGATTCAATGCCAACTACTTGTAGTATTATTTATTGGGATATATTTAAATGCACATCTGTATAATTTTTCAGTACACTAGGTAACTCCACTAATTAACTGAATGCATACTAGAAAAACTAACGCTGTGCATAAAAAACAATTGATTAACTGAACATGTCCTACAAAAAAAAATTCACAGATCTCGTGCCTTTCACGACCTTCTGGTACATTGGAAATGCACTTTAGATAGGGCAAACTATAATGGAAACAACTCTTTGCGCAAGAGAAACACAAGGGTTAGTAGCAGGTACCGGCGAGTACCGTTATTTTTTATAAACGGACTACGCCCTTTAACAAAGCTCAGCCTTTTTTTCGCCTTTTGCACACACGCTTTCGTCCGCCAGATGTGGAATCATCAGCATTACCCAAGCCACGCTATTCCTACGTTCGAGAAGACGAAGTATAGAAATAATAATCATAATTTTTTTGAAGGAACTTTCTACTTCATGTGTCAAACAATTTATCTTGTAACAAATGAAAAAAACAGTCTATAGGTAAAGTTCTCGTTCTCTACGTATAAAAAATAAAATTAAAAATTTAAAAAACCCCCGACCTAACCTGTAAAAAGGAAGAAATAAAATCTACGAAATGTGCCTTTACAATGAACAGTAGAAAAAGAATCCAAGCGTCGTTGCGTTCGGGGGACCGCTAAGTACCTAACCTAAGTGAAATGAAATATATTTTTTAACGCAAAATTGTAAGTATGCATTTATTTGGGGCTTCCCACTTTACGATTTTAAGTAAGTACATACATTGCATTTCATTTACTTAGCGGTCCCCCGACGCAACGAAGCTTGGATTCTTTTTCTACTGTTCATTGTAAAGGCACATTTCGTAGATTTTATTTCTTCCTTTTTACAGGTTAGGTCGGGGGTTTTTTAAATTTTTAATTTTATTTTTATTTCATATTTTTTAAACAAACAGAAGTTTTTTTCCGGAATTTTCTACATTTAACGCTTTTTTTGGTTTTACACCGTTTAAGTTCCATAGTTTCCAGTCTTTCCTCGAGCTTGATCCTTGACTATGTGTACGACAACAGGATCCCAAGCCTGTGGTAACGAAAGCCGTCTTCTCTAAGATTGAAATTAGCCTTTAGCAACATTCTGGGAAAAAGTCAAATTAGTTAATGCTTATAATGACAAAATGGCTAAGTTATTTATTAGCCAAGACAATCAAAATATATACTTTAAATGCACTGGATGAGTTGAAAGAACCTGCTACTTATGGCCTAAAACAGAACCAGGTTTCCATTCTACAGGATCCTAATAGTACGGGTGGCTTCCTTAGCTCCATAAAAATTGTAGTAGATGCTAGGTAACTTGACTTAGTTTTGAAAGACCTAATCATCGATAACCCACACCATGGGATAAACCGTTAAAAAAAATTACATCCCCACTTTTTTACGTGTAGGGGTCAGCTACACAAAAAAATAGTTTTTAAAAATTTATTCTACCACTATGTCTCTCTGCTAAGCCGTAGACAGATGGACGGACGGACATGGTGAAACTGTAAGGGTTCCTTGTTGACTACAGAATCCTAAAAAGCTGTTATTCACGCGAGTACTTTTGCTAAAGCTTACGTGTCCTTTAGTCGCGTTAAAATCTTGCAAGGTGTTGCTATTTGTGACCTCAATCAAAGGAACCTGTTCATAGTCCTAATGACAATTCAGCTTTAGTAGAATTGCAAAACTTAGAAACAGTGACCCAGTATTGTGACACAAATTAAAAAAGTTTTTCTGAGTCTCGGTTTAATATCGACTGTACTTTCTTACACAAACGTTAATTGCTCATCAAGAACAATCAGACGAGCCCAAACACCATGGCTTGTGCTGTTAAGGAATTCCTACGGCCATCTTCAGCTGCATGGTACCAAATTATTGTACTGTCAAAATTTTATTAAGTTGTTGATTACGCTAATATTTTATTTTATTATTTATTTATTTATTTATTTATTTATTTATTTATTTATTTATTTATTTATTTATTTATTTATTTATTTATTTATTTATTTATTTATTTATTTATTTATTTATTTATTTATTTATTTATTTATTTATTTATTTATTTATTTATTTATTTATTTATTTATTTATTTATTTATTTATTTATTTATTTATTTATTTATTAGGAACTACAATTTCCTTAAATCTAGATACATTGTCCCACAAAACCAGTAGCTGGTTTGTCTGTGGGATCTTAGCTGGTTTGACTGTGGGATCTTCAAAACTTAAGTTTTAACCAACATTTGAAATTCTTGGCTTAGATCCTTTCACAACTAGATGGCAGGGCCGTATTTACCCCTAGGCCCACAAGGCCCGGGGCTAGGGGCCCAGCTAGTCTAGGAACCCAGTCCAAGACGCAGAACTTGTACCATAATAATGTTCTCCTTATAGGGGAGGGGGCCCCAAATGCCAAGTGCCTAGGGGCCCTGGCCCGCTTAGTCCAGCCCTGCTAGATGATTATCATGAGATCTTCACTTAGTGAGTGATAAGGAAAATGCTAATAAAACAACATTTATCCAGCGTTTGGAATTACTCGCTTCAATATTGACTGAGATCTATTAACAACTACCTGGTCATCATGAGACCGTAATTTAGTAAGTGATATAGAAAATGCTAATAATACTTAACATTTAACCAAAACTTGAAATCCTTGGCTTCAACATTGGCTGAGATCCATTAACAACTACCTGGTCATCATGAGACCTTAATTTAGTAAGTGATATAGAAAATGCTAATAATACTTAACATTTAACCAAAATTTGGAATCCTTAGCTTCAATATTGGCTGAGATCCATTAACAACTAGCTGATCATCATGAGACCTTAATTTAGTAAGTGATATAGAAAACGCTAAGAATACTTAACATTTAACCAACATTTGAAATCCTTGGATTCAACATTGGCTGAGATCCATTAACAACTATCTGGTCATCATGAGACCTTCATTTAGTAAGTGATATAGAAAATGCTAATAATACTTAACATTTAACCAAAATTTGGAATCCTTGGCTTCAATATTGGCTGAGATCCATTAACAACTACCTGGTCATCATGAGATCCTTATTTAGTGAGTGATATAGAAAATGCTAATAATACTTAACATTTAACCAAAATTTGGAATCCTTGGCTTCAATATTGGCTGAGATCTTGTCACTTGTTCCAATCAAAGCTGAATATCTTGGAAACTACTGGTCCTACTTCCACCAAACATAGCTAAGAACCATCTCGACGGAAAAGTCTTTCGATTAAAAAAAACCGCACTTAAATTGGTCCATCCGCTTGGGCGCTACGATGCCACAGACAGACACACAGATACACAGATACACAGATACACAGATACACAGATACACAGATACACAGATACACAGATACACAGATACACATGTTAAACTTATAACACCCCTCTTTTTTTCGTCGGGGGTTAAAAATAAGATAAAGGATAGTGGAGTCATGAAGCAATAGTAATTATATTGTTAAAATAAGTTGAGACCATGAAAAAAATAGGACTTCATTGTTTATAGCCACTCAATTGCTTTTGGTAACTACGGCTACCTGTCAACGCTTTTATTTTATTATATAAATAGAGTTCAACTCAAAATTCGAAGAAAGTGAGTAGATGGTGCCGCTTACGAGCAATAATACAAAAAATTGACTATGAAAAGGGTGGTACAGAGCCTGTCGCACGTGTCACTGTAATAATAAAATAAGTTGAAAATTAATATTTGTGTCATCACGCCATCGCCACGTAGTAGGCAGAGTAAATTTTGTTTTCTCAAACATGCAATGAAATATTGTCTTTACGTTCCTTATAATAGGCTCGGAAGTATCGCTTTTTGGGCGCAACAACTCGAGGGGACTGCAAAGGGATTTCATACTGCTTTTCAGGCCTAGGCCTGCAAAGTAACTTTTTTTTGGTTTCAACAACAAGGTCATTCACACAGCTGGCTGGTTTGACAAAAAGCAGGTTTTGTTTTTAAAGGTTGCAGTTGGTTGTTAGACAAAAATGTCCTATTTGTCAATTAATAAAATGTTGTTCTTTGAAGTATATTTTTTTATTTCATTGTGTGTTTGAGAAAAGCACTATACATGCCTCGTCGTGAAAACGGATTCCCGGCCTCGTATCACTATCCGGCCTCGCTCGCACGCTCGCTCGGCCGTATATACCTACTCATTTTCCCGGCCTCTGATGTAATGTACTATTTGTTTAATTTATACGATTCATTTTCAAAGTACTAGAAGGGCACGAGATTGTATGAAACATAGGTAGTAGATTGTATAGCAAAGAGAACCAAAGAAATAAAAAAAAAATACATAAAAGTATTTTATTGTATACATTATATATTTTTTTTTCTTACTTTATTACAAACATCTAAAAACATCAAGGTTTACAACTTAACTAAAAAAATATTAAACTTACTAGTACACGAAACTCACTAGTAACGCGCGCGCCGCACGCCGCGAAAACTCCGCCACATAAAGGTAAAGCTTTCTCCAACTCCATTACAGATAGTAAAGTTCCGTTTTTTGCAAACTGTAGCCCAACTCAATACCCCGAGTGCTTTTTTTAATTTTTTCGATATCGCTTTTCGTTTTTGAGATATCGTCGATTTAAGTTGAGAAGTCGCAAAATAATTACGTAATTTTTCGACATTTTTGCACTTTTTCGAAAAAAATTTTGAATTTTTCAACTTTTTTTTACACCATCTTGTAGATCTCGCCAAGACACGTCTTTTGATACCCCATTGACCCGCGTAGCCCCAAAATTGACGACGCCAGAGCGATGTCGCACTTTCGCTGAAAACGGTCCCCTACCAACGCGATCGAAAAAACATTTCCAATGTTAAAAATTAAACATCATACAAAACGAGATGACCTGTTTAACCGAATTCACACAAAAAATATGGTTCGTACATCGGATATATTTGAAAGTTTCACCAAAAATACTGACTTGCACACTAATTATCCCCGCACTGCACACTAAGATCCGACTCGGCCGGGTTAGGTTAGGTTAGTTTTTTTTTTTTATATCCAGTAAAACAGTTTTGCAAATACCTTTAAATAGTATATTGAATTCGCATTATTTAGTGTGCATAATTAGTGTGCAAGTCAGTATTTTTGGTGAAACTTTCAAATATTTTGATCGAAAAAAGGGAATATACAGATATCGATTTAAACATGCCTTATTTATTCATATTTACAATTATGGGTTAATATAAACCACAAAAAAGGCAAAATTAAATAACTATTAAATAACTTAAACTAATAATTGTGGTATTGAGTGGATTGTGAGTAAGTAGTTGACGGTATTTCCGATATTCTGGATTCATTTTATTTTCTAGGAAAATAGTAGCTCAGGACGATATAGTAGATTATTTTTTATTAAATCAGTAACGCTTAGCGTTAGCCAAATATTTATATTGATGAAAAATATTTAAAAAAATGATGTTTCGAAAGGGATTCGACCACACGTCCCCACGGTTTTCCGGGACAAGCAAGCGATTTTTTTAAGATTTCGCTCCTTTAAAAAGATAAGATTAGATAGGCAGTAATTTATTTACAAAAACAATTAAAACAGTCAGTATAGAAATCCTTGAGTTCTGAGCTAGGTGAAAACGTGTGTTACAGAAGTCAGAGTCCTCTTCCATACATATTATTTAGCTACATTTTGTCTTTTGAATATGGGCACGTGATGCGTAGAGATAATAGCCAAGTGTGTGTGGTTGTCGTATATATTTTTGGAATATAAATATAAATTTTAAGGTAGAATAGATTCAGTGTATTTGTAATTAAGTGAGTTCTATACCTACTAACTCGATGGTACCTAGTGTGTAGTGGACATAAGCCATTAGATCGGTCGTATTTAGCCGCAGTGATCCCCAGACTACAACTCAAAGCATTGCAATCATCAGTTGTCATCGTCCGGGGAACGCTTTCGACCATCACTCCAAATTTAGCACTCCAAAAGCAGTTTATATGCCCACCGTAACTACTACGGGTCTATTCGAGACTCGCGCTTTGAAAGCTCGGGTTGTTTGAGTCAAAGCTGAATCAATCTAATCTGAAACTTAGATTACTTTCAGCTGTTTGCCTGCGTATTGGCGGCAATCGCAAATATTAGTATCACATATATTTCCGTCAATGTCAACTACATCTAAATGTAAAACTTTTCAATGGAAAATTCAGGCGTTATTTTGGGGATTATCATTTCAAATAACTGTAGGTATTATAGTTCCTTTGCTATGCCGTGTTTTGACTAATTATGATAATAAGTTGTGCTTATTTACTTACGTATATCATTTCAGTATGCCTCCGAATAAATAATGTAACACAAGCCGAAGATAAGAGCGATAACAGTAAAACGTTTTAAATGTAATACAATGCTGTGAAACTTGTAGTGGTTTAGTAAGGAACATTGACTAAGATGCCACTGTTGAATCTTGTCATAATAACGTAACTTATCATTCGATTGAGAGGGTTGCTGACATCCACCCACCGGCAGACGCAGCATCGGTAGAAATTAAACAAGGTGAGCTGAAGATCTGATAAATATCGAAAAAACCTGCTGAATACAGGCGGCGTAGGTTCAGTGAAGGTGGCATTCTTTGGGGTAGGCTAACGTCCCACAGTATACGTTTTTTGTTATTTGTCATAAACGGTTTTTTTTTAGTCATTGCAAATGGGATTTATACTAATACGCGAAATAATTGCCTTTACTCAAGTCGTACATAGATGTTACTATGTGATTTTTATAGACCTTTTCACATCAAACAAAAACATCAGAGAGTTTTCTTCCCTAAAACATTTTCTTTGCAAACAGAATTAGTATAAACAAAATACCTTACTGTCGAATTCCTAGCACGGTATAGTCAAAAGAATGGTCGTTAAAACAATAACTTTAGTTTTAGTAAAGTATAAGGTATACTGTTTCTAGCTATACAGTTGAGATTTTCACAGATGATGTATTTTTGTTGCCGCTATAACAACAAATACTAAAAACAGAATAAAAAAAATATTCAAGTTGGGCTCCCGTACAACAAACGCCATTTTTGTATTTGTTGTTTTTAGTGGCAATCGTGTGTGAAATACATCATGTGTGAAAATTTCAACAGTCTAGCCTATCACGATTCATGAGTGACAGTATTGAGCTAAAACGGCAAACAAATTACGTTTGTTGTATGGGAGCCTCACCTAAATATTTACTTAGTTCTGTTTTTAGTATTTTTTGTTATAGCGGCAATAGAAATACATCATCTGTAAAAATTTCAACTGTCTAGCTATCACGGTTCATGAGATAAAGCCAGGTGACAGACTGAAAGAAGGACGGCGGAGGCTATGCAATGGGGTCCTGTTTTTACCCTTTGGGTACGGAACCCTAAAAATGGTACAGATGATTCCGTTGTTAACCTCCAGAAAATCGCGTGAAACCACAGAATAGATAATAGTAGGTACAAGTGAAACTAAAACTAAACCCGTCAGGACTTAAGATTGGTTGAATAAAGAAGAGTATTGTTTTCAGACTAATTTAATGGACAACACGTTTGTCCATTAAATTAGTCTGAAAACAACAGCACCGCTCCTTCAAACCATAATGAAGTAACTTCAAAAACAACCCATTCCATGTTTAACCGTATTACATTTGTTTTAAGTCCTTAATGGCACGAGGCTGCTTCGTGACATGATGTTCTTTTGTCGCCACGTGGCGAAACTACGTATAATAGAAAAATTATGCGATCTTCTTGAAAGGCTAATGAAAGTGTGTGGGCGACGCGGAATGGAGTTTAATCAGGAAGGATAAGATGCATATTGCGGTGATTGGCCGAGGCTGCGGAGCGGATGCCGGCTTGTGCGGTGCGCGAGGAAAGTTACATTCTTTGCGAATGTCATTTTTACCGCACCCATTTTTTTTATTATATTTTCTATCCTCACGTGTACGTATGCCTTTTGGGGAAATTATGAAAGTTTGTCACGGGGTGTTCCTTATTATAACTACCCTCTTACCCTTCTTATATGATAAAATAAAACCCAGTCATTGATACAAAATTTGTAAAGTGAAATATATTTAACATGGACTATACATACTTATAAAAATTGGGCAATTGCGAGTCCGACTCGCGCATGAAGAGTTCCGTACCATAATCTAGTTATAACAAGTTTGTGGTATGGGAGCCTCCCTTAAATATGAATTTTATTTTATTTTTAGTGTTTTGTTGTTATAGCGGCAATAGAAATACATCATCTGTGAAAATTTCAACTGTCTAGACACTATCACCGTTCTTGAGATACAGCCTGGTGACAGACGGACGGACGGACGGACAGCGAAGTCTCAGTAATAGGGTCCCGTTGGGTACGGAACCCTAAAAAGGTACTTACTTATACTAATTAAGTATTTACTTAGGTAGTAAGTATAATTAAAAAATAATTATTGTATTAAGCGGTTTACACTCACGCACATGTCGCAGCTGTCCCTGATGAAGAGCTCCATACGAGTTCGAAACATCTCGGGCCGTTCCTGACAATTTCACGTGAGTGTATACCGCTTAATACAATAATTAAATATGTCTCACGAAAGTTTTAATGAGATTAATTAAAATTTAATTTCTTTTTTGTTTTGGGCGTGTTAAACTCGATGTATATAAATACCGAACTTAACATTTTTATCACAAATCCGACCTCATTCGTAAACTCCCCAGAACACGCAAAATCATCCAAAGCCCGCATAACATTACAAGAAACGTTATTTATGACCCGCTTGTTACATGAAGGTGTGAAGGAAGACGCGTCAAACTGAAAGACTTACGGCGCGTCCGATGTTTCTTGCGGCCTTTGTTGCGTTATTTATGGCCGGAGTTTGACTGCAGTTCCGTTTGAATTTTAGCGGAGAAACTGCACTTCTGAATGACTTTCTTTTAAAATGATTTCGATTGGCATTTACAGGTTTCTCAAGAAAATACCGACAGCATCCAGAATTTTCTACGGTGTAGTGCAGCCCTCCATAAAATCTTAGATTCCAGGCTTCTCAGCAAGAACATATAAATACGGATCTATAAAAATTTCATAACTCATAAGACCGATCCTCTCCATATGGTTGTGAAGCTTGAACACTGACCCTTAAAGAGGAATCAGCTCCTGCTGGTGGAACGCAAAGTGCTTCGGAAGATCCTGGGACCTACCAAGAGGAATGCTGGCACGTGGCGGATCCGTACCAATGCCGAGCTGGTGGCCTATAGCTGAACATTATCGGAGAGACTAAGTCCCATAGACCGAAAACTGGCGAGAAACTGCGCGGGATTTGGACAATTAGTGGCGTGCTCTGGGTCACTGAGTCAAAATAGTTAGTTATACAGACGAAGGGTTGCGACTTAACATATCTATATAAAAATAAAACAGACGTCAAAGAAAATCAAAGGAGGAAAATGATAAATTGCAAATGTTTTTTGTTTGACGCCAATCCGATGTAGCAGCGTTGCCGTAGCGTTGTAGTTGTGGCAAGGTTGTTTTTATATAAATCCCCTTTAATGTCAAGCTTCAATGAAAGTGAGCGCTTGGGCCTTGTGCTCGCGCCGACGGGCAACAGTGGACATCATAAACGTAATAAGTGTGCACGCGACTGCTAAATTAGCTTTGCGCTGAGTCGGTGAACTGACGCACTTACTGGGAGTTCAGAGCTTCATTAAACCTGCTATGAACGCCCAGCTACCGAAGTCTTGGTATCCTTCAGATGTTATGGAGAAGATGGCGTTACTAGGGATACCTTCCTTTTACAGACAAACTTTTCATCGTAGGCTTTGGTAGCTGCGCTGCACTTTTAGAATAAATTATTAGTTCCCGAGTGGATCCTCCATCCTGGTCCCAGTGTTTTGTGCAATACAAATTATCATTGCCATAAACACAAATATTTTATTCAACCGGCGGTGATATTTGGGACAAATAATTATCATTAGAAACGTAGAATTAAACACCTTACCACGAATGACTCCAACTTTTACCGTGAGTTAAGGTGACCGTACTCGCTAGCGACTGCGTAAATGATTTGGCTAGCGGTTCCTTTGTATAACTACAATGATTCATATAAATCGTTCACGCAGTCGCGAGTACAGTCACTGTAAACTCATGGCAAGGGCACTGGCTTCCCATAGCTAAGTCCTTATTAAAACATCGCCGAGGTTCAATCACCATGACGTTAGTTTAGGTCTCGATTGTAATCAACAAGTGGCATTTCCCCGTCTCCCTCAAACCATATTCAGCTCTATCGCTTTGAAATCAAGTATAAAATGTATTTTAGTCTCGTCCACACTGCGTGGACCGCGAGTGTTTGCCGTCATAAGTGGTTCATGCGTCGATAACCTAAAGGTTCAGTAATAATGACTATCACAATCAGGGCATTAATTCAACGAGGCATTGTGATATCACCAGTTTAGTATATCTTGATGAAAAAAGTCATTATTTCTCATACTTGATTAAAGAATAGTACTTTACTGCTGACGCTGAGACATACGGATAGTGATACGAAATTAGCAAGCCCTTTTCACCTACATAAGAATGGGCTTATAACTGCTTAAATTACAAAGCTTGTGCTGAATAACCACGGAATGTGTTATATCGAGACTAACTTCACAAACACCAAACATGCCTTGTGCTGGTTTTCTTTGTACTTACGAAACACTTGTTTTTGTGTTCCATTGTTGACACAGGTGACAGTCAGATGACAGAGTGACAAGTACTTTAATTTGACTTGACACAGTGACAAGTGCGTCATTAATTGTATTAATTAAACTGTTAGGTTAAGTACACACACGCAGCTATTTGCTAATATTTGACAAGACCTCTATGGATATATATAATATACTTATACAATTGAGGGTCGGAATTCTACCTTTACAATCTGAAAGGGTTTATGGTTAGTCCTTGGCTTCGTTTAGGGTCAAATATAGTTGATATGCAAAGATGTGAAGTTGATATGAAGAGGACTAAGACTGTGATAAGATAAGGCACAGACATAACAGCTGAAATATTTTCAAAAAACTAGCGAATTGTGTCCGTTTCAGCTTGGCCCTAATTTTCCTCTGTCAGGATGTTTGGTTGCCCAGTTGCTTTCCGGCTCTTCTCGCCTAGAGGTATTTCTAAAAAACCAAGCAATTTTTAAAATCACAGAGTCGCTAGTAAATACTATCGACACACAAAGCATAAGGAGAAATTCGAAAGGTTATCTGGCGTTAAGGTGCTTGAGCGGATAAAGATAAAGATAAAGATTAATTTATTGCCAAAACCGTGTTCATTAGATCATATTATGTCATAAAAAAGGCCCAACAGCTTACCCATTTTGGGCGTACAATGTAGCAACAATATACTAAAACAATCTTAACTATGTCAGTCTATACCTCTAAAATATTCATTTAAATTGTAGAAACTTTTCAGTAACAGCCATTTCTTAAGCTTTGTTTTCAATCTAATTCCATGTTGAGATTTGATACATTCAGGTAAATTGTTAAAAAATTTAATTCCAGATACATACGCGCTCTTACTGAGCATAAAGCTGGAAGGTCTAACCATACATAATACGTCATATTTATATTGTGATCAGATGTTATCTTTAGTCACTTTTTTTTATAAAAATGTAATTTCGGTCCTTAACAAATAAACAGATTTGTAATATATAGATACATGCCAGCGTTAGCGTCTCTTAAGGATTGCATGTTCCTAAGGTTCGCAGACATTTTTTTTACGAAGAAATGTGGACTCTACTTTGAGTGAACTTCCCCAAAATATTATGCCATTCGTAAGGACGGGGTAAACATAGTCATGTACCGTTCTCGACAACGTTTCTTGATTTGTATGGGGAAATAATGTTCTCGAGAACATTACCCATACCACAGCCCATACAAATCAGGAAACGTTGTCGAGAACGGTACATCTCTAGGTAAACATTTCCATAGTATGCATTCATCGCCACATCGATTGAAGCTACGTTAGTTAAAGCCTGACCAGAAATATATGAGGATTGTCAAGAGAGCGCTATTTATAAGATTTATATGGCAACCAATCGCATGATATAAGTTTTAAATACCTGGCAGTTCCACTATGTTAACCTCGTAATGTCATATTTAATGGAATGCGCTCTTTTCCTGACTGTTTTTCGTGTAATAAACACATGTACACTTTATTTATAGGTAATCTTACGTTGACGACTGTGAATGGTTTTCGGCATTTTCTTTGTATAATTTTAAATATTTGTCTTTTAAAGAAATCACCACGTATGACATTGACATTGTTGACAAACCATCATATCATAAGATCATTGCCTGTGTAAGAAATTAGTTTCAGTGAATTTCCGCAATATGGCGCATCCTCATATATTTCTGTTCAGGCTTTAATATGGAAAGAGCATAGCATGATTTGGCTAGTTTCTTGTTTATTTCGTCGATGTGGGACTTCCAGTTTAGATGGCTATCGATAGTGACTCCAAGGAAATTTGTATTATTCACCTGTTCAATTACTTTAGGTACTAACTAGTAGAGGTTAACACGTTGGACCGGTAATCCAGACTTACCGGTTTCTAATCCAGGTCTCTTCCACCAGGCTACGCATTTTATTTTGTTTCTTTGTTCTTTGATCTTTGTATCAATGGTACAATGTAAAAAAATGTGGTGTGCCCACATTAACAATAATGAGACATTACATGTTTCATATATTTAAATAAATAAATAATTTTTACACAAATCGACCTAGTGCCAAACTAAGCAAAGCTAATACCTACTATGGGTACTAGACGAAGATTTAAAATATATAAATGCATATATAGACACAGGAAAAAATATTCGGTTCATCACACAAAAAGTTTGCCCTGGGCGGGATACAAACTCAGGACCATCGGCTCAGTAGGCAGGCGCATTACAAACTGCGCCAACCGCGTCGTATAGCTGCTACTTTACACCGATCGATGCTACCGACCCGCGAACCTTCAAAAAAAGAGCATTTCTCGTCTGAAAGGCCGGTAATGCACCTGCAACCCCTCGTGTAATGCAGGTCCACGGGTGACGGTAATCTGTTTATTTTTTCTTATAAATAAGTATATATTAGACAACCCATTGTTTAATTCATGGGTTATTACAAGTAAGTTCAAGCACATTATCACTTGTAATGTAATACTTAAAAGAAAATATCCTTGTTTATTTCACATTAACTTGTTTCGTATGAAGACATCTTTATTGGAATAAATTTTGTACCTAATTTTCAGGCAACCTTGGGACGTTACCGTATAAGAGAAACAAAACTGATAGAACAGAACGCAAATAACGAGTCACCTCGTGCGATTTGGCGGTGAGGAGAACGTTCTGGACAGATTCTGAACGATAATAGATCTGTGGTTTCCGTGAAAAATAATTGAAAAAATTGTTATTATTGCATGTATATATACATGTTTCGATACACAAAAAACTACCAAGTGGAAACACGAATTGGTTAAGACTACTTCGTCCACGTAAGTAAAAATTATCCTGTAACCATCTTTGGAAACCCAGTTATCTGTGTACCAAAATTTATTCAATTCCGTCCAGCCGTTTGGCTCATAGATGGCGCTGTATGGCTGGCGACGCGCGCCCAGACAAAGATTGCATCGCTCTGTTAAGAAAGCTCTATAGAAAAGAGTTTTTTTAATACAATTTGAGAATTTTATATATTATATAATAAAATAATGTTTAAATACTTCTTAAAACAATATGTAGAGAGTCTCGTGAGTAGTCATATCAATTCATGATCATAATCGTGACATAGTTTCGCTGACGTCATAACATTTGTGCCGGCATGATAGTTAGTATGAAAAGAGGATTCCGTACTATAATTTATATATGCCATTAAATATATAGATTTGTATGGGTAGCCAACTAACATACCTACCCATATAACGTACAAATTACGGCCTTAGGTAATGAGGCGTATAGAATATACAAAATAATTTAAGAAATATAGCCCTCTTCAAAAATGGTTTCAATTTTATAACATTGAGTAAGCTACTTTAGCATATTATTATGATTATTTTACGGGAAATAGATTTATTATTTCCTTTGTATACAGACCCCTAAATTTTGATAAGAAGTGACGATTAGTCGTTAAATTAGCAATGTTACGCGATATTAGTCTCACGACGCAGTCCATGCGCCTAGTGCACCCGTGTCACCCCAAATTACTCCTGTGGCGCGGAGATATTCCCATTAGCGAGTTGTACAAAGTCCGACTACTGGTAGTGAGGGCTAATAACCAGCCCTAATACAGTTCAAGTCATGTCTTAAAAAAAAGATATTAGTCTAACGCGGTTAATTTCTTTTTTCACGCAGGATTCCAATATGCCGATACAAAAGAAACTACGTATTCTTAATCCTGGTTCCGTGACGCTGACGACGCTACGGGATATATATCATGGCGGAGTTGAGCTTCGTCTCAATCCAAGTGCAATTAAAGCTATACAGCGGGCATCGGAAACCGTTGCAGCCGTCGTCGCCAGCGGGAAGGTCGTCTACAGCATCAATACCGGCTGCGGCAAGCTGGCACAAACCACCATCGCCCCAGAACACCTCGCCCGGATGCAGCGCAACCTCGTGCTCTCTCACGCCGTTGGCGTAGGAGAACCACTGCAAGACGATGTGGTACGTCTTGTGATGGCCAATAAGATCATCAGCCTGTCTCGTGGCCATTCAGGTGTACGTTTGAAACTTATAGAAAATCTTCTAGCTCTGTTCAACGCCAACGTTATGCCCCTTATACCAGATAAAGGTTCCGTTGGCGCTTCAGGCGACCTCGCTCCACTGTCACATCTTTCTCTTATGTTATTGGGCGAAGGTAGTGTGCGAGTGAATGGCGAGCTAGTTTCGGCTCTGGAGGGAATTAAACTAGCTGGAGTCGAACCACTGGTTCTCGGACCGAAAGAAGGCATAGCGCTGCTGAATGGGACTCAGGCTTCGACCGCCTTGGCGCTTAGAGGGCTGTTTGAAGCTGAAAAAGTGTTTGCAGCCGGCTTGGTGGCAGGAACACTCTCATTAGAAGCGTGCAAGGGATCCGTGAGACCATATGATGCTCGTCTTCATCAGGCTAGAGGACATGCTGGACAAATTGACGTGGCGGCAGCTGTGAGCGCTTTACTTGAAGGTAGTGACATTAACAAATCACATCAACCTTGTAGCCGAGTTCAAGATCCGTATTCTATACGCTGTGTCCCACAAGTGATGGGAGCCTGTCTGGACAATCTGCGTCATGCCGCTCGAGTGTTACAGATTGAGGCTAATGCTGTTTCAGACAACCCTTTAGTATTTAGTGAATCGGGAGAGATTATCTCTGGAGGGAACTTCCACGCAGAGCCGGTAGCCTTCGCTGCAGATATCATCGCATTAGCGGTGGCAGAGATCGGTTCGATCTCTGAACGTCGCATGGCACTGATGCTGGATACCGGTCTCTCAGGTTTACCGCCATTTTTAGTAAAAGATGACGGGATTAATTCTGGGTTCATGGCAGCTCAGGTTACTTGCGCTGCGCTCGCGTCTGAAAACAAATGTCTCGCTCATCCGAGTAGCGTGGATAGTTTACCGACTTCAGCTAACCAAGAGGATCACGTTTCGATGGCTACGTACGCCGGCCGACGTCTTAGTACGATGTGCTTCAACGCCGCGGCCGTGATTGGTATCGAAGCGATGGCGGCCGCGCAGGGGGTAGAGTTCCATCGGCCACTGCGCACATCGCCAACACTGGAACAAATTATTTGCGACATCCGTAAAAAGGTCGCCTTTCTGGACAATGACCGTCTGATGGCGCCAGATATTGAAGAGATGCGCTTATGGGCCGTCGGATTTAACTGGCCAGAATCCATGAGCACCATTTTTAACTACCCAAATCAATTAAAATTTACTATTTGAAATGGGTCAATATGATACGGGCTGAAGAAAGGTTCTAACGGATTATATCGTGTCAATTGAAGATTACATATTGAAAAAATGCTAGAAGGACAAAAACCCGAATTTCAGGTTGTTCTAATTAATGGTCATGTCGTCATCCGAAAGACATTCAATGCCGCAAATTATGCTCTCGCGGAGCTTAAATAAAAGATGTAGTCGTTTTTACTACATTTAATTACTTACGACAACTAAGTTACATGTCGTTCGGTACGAATAATATCTTAATACTAAGAAGAATATGAACAATGCTCTCACGACCGGCCAAGTGCAGCGGATGCTACTGCGGTGGGCCGCTTATCGAAAGAATTTGCAAGGTAGCGTCTGGCCTGCCCGGCGCGTTCGCTAGAGCACTGATGTTATTAATATATTAACTTATGTTAGGACTATGGCTAACTAAAACTTAGACTTAAACTACATATGGGTACATAGGGGTACATAACACCTCCCCATCTAAACTGAGGTCTTCTCTTTAGACTACGTCAAGAAAGACCGAGGAAGGTTTTCCGCTTGTACCGATGGTACTACTTCGGCTGTGGCTGTGGCAACGCCAGTCTCCGTATGTGTGGTTTGTTTAATTTGCTTTACTTTGGTATACAAAAAATAGGAAGCCATCAGAACCACGATAATGTAGAGTGGTGTAGTCCAATATACATGTTGTTGACGGGCCATGTCTTCCAGCTGAATGGGTTGTTGTTCTCGTTCGATAAAGCCAACTGTTTTGTGAAGTTCTCTTAAATTCACGTTTTCTAATTTCAGGGGTTGAAGCGGGTTTTTAACATTTGTTTCGCCCAAGTTAAGAGTAAAGAGCTTGATAGGTGCTCCGTAGATCCGGTTATGGGTATTCGTAAATGTGATTTTCTCTGTAGCTGCGCTGCAGTTTTCGGGAAGTTTGAGTATGTATGCTCCGTTTATTTTCAGGTATTCATCTTGGGTGCATTGTATGTGGAATTTTGTGGATTTTGGACTAATTACTACGTAATACTCGTCGTTAATTTTCTCGAATATATCGTGTTCTATTTTAATTTGGTGGTATTGACATTCGGGAGACAGACGTTGGGATTTGATCAATGTATACACGCAGTCCGGGTTTCGTTTTGGGTCCTGTATTGCTGCATCTTCTTGGCAGTAGTGTATGTTTGCGACTCTATTGCATTTAGTTTCCAAATACTGGTACTCATTTTCGTTCATAACCAGGTAGGATTTATTGGGAATAATTACGGTATTATTAGAGGTGGGAGTTGGGACCAAATTGTAATATGCATATATGCTTTTATAGAATATAGGTATCTTAACTACAAATACTAACTTATTATCACTAAAATAGGAACTTACATCTAAAAAACTATAAAATATGCGAGATTCTGTCACATCAGAAGTTATCAGCTGTTCAGGACTGTAATATTTTCGGAGAACAGAAATAAAGTATTCTAGATTTGAAAACGATATCAAGTTTCTGTAGGCTATATGTTTAGTAGAAAGCGATGTGGCAGTTTCAAGATTTGACAGGGTATCAGATATAATTTGTACATTGATTTCTAGTAGTTTGTACGCGCTGTCAACTTTCACAAATCCGATGAATTCTTTGTCAGATATATTAACATGTCTTATAATTTCAGATATTTTTGAATTTAATTGATCTTCATTTGATACAATAGTTGATACTGTAGTATTATAACTTTCCAGAAAGATTTTATTTAAAGTTATCGCTTTATTAACGTGGTGAGCTATTTCATTTTGATTTTTCTGCAGAGTATTTATTGCGTGATCGTATCGTTTTGCGTCCTCTTGATCCAGATTGCCTGTGATGCTGTGAATTATGGTTCCAAGTCCATCGATAAGGCCCCTCTTCAGTCTATTATAGTAAGAGAGTTATATTTTTCCAAAATAGTGTAATATTTATTGACTATATAATTATGTAGAGCTATAAATCTAGGTTTGAACTCGTAATTTAAGTCTTTCACCAATGCATCTAGAGTCGATATTTGATTTTCAATTGTTTTAATGTTCTCTTTTATTGGTTCGAAATCGATAAAGTGCAGAAATACGTGGTCAGATTGACGAACTTTAGCCAAACCCAATTTAAATGGTAATATCCCAGGGTTATCTGTTATCGGTGTCAGAATTGGTTCCTCGGCTCGTGCCAGGTTGACCGCCGTCATCCTGTAACAAGGAATGCTGCGTTTTAAGAGGTCTCCGTATATTTCGTTTATTAAATTCGTTTTGTTTGACATCGGTGACTTTTAATCCGAGATTTTTACTGACATTTCTTGTTACATAACGCGGTTGGTCTTTATGTCGAGCTGCAAGGGGGTTCTTGGAATAAAATGCATGTCCTACTTCATATTCTAGAGGCATTTCTAATTCCTTGTTGCGAGTATCGATTGTGGTTTTTTTATTAGAACTAAGACGTTCGTTGATTTTTGCATATAAGTCAGTAGATATTTCTTTGTGTCTATTAATATAATTTTGAATGCATTGCTTTTCTAAATTAAGGTCGAAAGGGTCTCGATTATCCAAATGCCCATTGATGATTTCGAGTGACTTCTTATTTGTGGTTGAGTGGATCGAACTATTGTATGCTAATACAGCAAAAAGCATTAATTCATTAACTGTTGACTGCTTATGTTTTTCTTGAAGTAAGCGAATGTGCTCCGAAATAGTTGAGTGAAACCTTTCGATTGCACCATTAGACTGAGGGTTATTGACACTGGTAAAATGTAAATTAATTTTATGTAAGGCGGCGAATTCTTTTAGAGGAAGATTCTTAAATTCCGTGCCCTGATCAACTGTGATATTTATAGGTAAATTATGATGTGTCATCCAAATGGTGAGCGAATTTATAACACTGACTCCTGTCATACTCTCTAAAGGATAAGCTTGGGCGTATTTTGAAAACGTATCTATTATCGTAAGGAATTTTTGACGCTTTATTTGAAAGGTATCCATGTGAATGATTTCGAATGGTTTCGATGGAACTGGGGTTAACTGTAATTCTTGTTTAATTGGATGTCTCTCGTATTTATTTATTTGGCAGGATGAGCAGTTATTAACGATTTCTGTTATAGTTGTTTTCATATTAGGCCAATAATAATTTCGTTTTATTTGTTTTTCCGTTTCCTGAATTCCTCTGTGATTCGATTTGCCTTCATGGTGCGCCTTCGCAAGACGATATTGTTCATCTGTGTGCGTAACATCGTGTAAGTTTTCTTTGCAGAATATAAGATTGAAGGCAGAATATTTGAAGTTTTCCTGCAGAGTTTTGGTAAGTTCGGGTAAGTATTTGAAATCTGAAAGCCAAATACCGTATCGGATTCCTGGTCGAATAGAGTTCTTGAATAAATTAGTTACGTCATCTTGAAAACTGTTTAAGCCGATCTGAGCTATTATTCGATTTTTGCCGGGAAATATTTCTTTAGTATTAATTTTTGATGGAGAGTGTAGTACAATCTTTACGAAAAGTTGATTATTTTGACTATTAATCGGTTTCTCCAGTATTGGAATTTCAAATATTGGTTGTTCTTGGCTCGTATGGATGGTATCGGATTCGTGTGTGTCTGAATCTAAATTTGGTTCTTCGGGTATTTCAGAAACATTGTTGTAAAGTGATGAAATATCGTCGTCGGAAAGTACGGGAGAATAACGGGCTTCTGGATCAGTAAAAGTTATTGATTCTGTCTCATTATTATTTATTATAACCCGGGACAATGCATCAGCATTAGTATTTGCTTTGCCCTTTTTGTAAATGACGTCGTAATCGAATTCTTCAAGTTTAACCCGTCAAGTGTCAGACCTCCCTAGAACAAAACACCGCGAAATGTCCCATACAAACAAGAAACGGCTGAATTTCCGCTAAAGATGGGAATTTTACCTACCCCGAGAATAATTATATGAGATGTGTTATATATCGTTAGAGAGCTAGATACATTTGGAATTCGGCACAATATGTTATAATAGCCGCACTTACTTGTAGTGAGATGTAGATTTATTTATATTCCAAGATGATCGCTTTCCGTCACATCCGTCACTAATCATTCACAATTTACACTCAATTTAAAACCACATATCACATTTTACATACACTAAAATGATACTGGCTAGTTTATGCGTCAATTTTACGTAAATTCACTACTAAACACCTAATAATTACTTCACAACAAATATTTATTTACGAGAACATGCGCGCACGCCACAAACTAAGCTGCCGCAAATCGCAACTGTCATGGCGGATTTGCCCCGAAATTGAGCACTGTTTGAACAAAATCATAAACCTATCAAAATTTCCAAGACCTTACACCAATCTAATATATGAAATGAAATCCTGAGAAAGTTTATTATAAAACTATTATTTGTTCGTAAGGTTTTGAACAATTGAAAATTAGGAAACAAATGAATTACGATGGCCATCATTGCAAAATTATTGCGTCATTCAAACTTGAGGACTTTTTTCACTAGGAAACAATGTCGTGCGGCTAAATTTAACATTCAAAACGAAAACCTTATTTAATTGCCAGCAAGGACCATATACCCGGGACTTATGTTCTCATACAAGAAAACGTAACTCTGAAAAAGCTCAAAATTCGGTATAAAAACTAGATGGCGCTGCTTCGTAGCCTGGAAGTGACAAAAATGATATTTTTTACCAATATTTATAAGTGATTTTTGATTTTTGAAAATCAAACGCGTTACTGCTTTGTTTTAATACGATAATATAACTTAAATACACAATTTTTAAGGATTTCATTTTTTAGTCTTCAACAACGTGGTTTGATCGTATTAAAATAGATGGCACTACCTCTGGATAGCTCAAGGTTGCTTGCGGGCTCGCCAATTTTTGCTACACAAAATAGCTAGATGGCGTTGGTGCACTGATGTAATGGACAAAATAAGTTACGCCCGAATTGTCAAGCGACATTTCCCACTAACAAACAGTCAGTAACGTAATATTTGTTAGATAAGTTTTGTACAGTCAAGGAATTTCATTTCCTACCCATTTCGTTAAAATGTCGTTAGACATTCGCAATGCATTAAGGCCGAAAATTATATTTCAATAATAGTATTGAAATGTCAATATTATTATTTGTCACTTCATTTTACAAAAAACCTCCTTTATAATTAGGAACATATGTCAGTGTCAATCGAGAAAATCGTAAAATGATTTTCAGCAACGTTATTAATTTGAAAAATAAAATGCTTGCCGCTAACCGTGAACTATTAAAAGATAATGATAATGACTGAAAACAATGAAGAGCTCAAAGAGTGGAGTTACACCAGGAAGGAATACGGATTTATGAGATCACACGTCGGTTAAATGCTAGCAGGGACACAGTTTGACGTTGGGTACGGCGATATAATGCTGAAGGAAACCTTATTGATCTACTGCAAAGCAAAGTAACCATTGCATCGTCCGCTTGCCATGGCCCAAGACCAACGCCGACGACAAAATGGCTTTACGCCAATGGGACGATTTGCGGAAATGTTTGACATTTACCCTAGAACAATTAGGAATTGCCTACATGCAGGCGGCCTGCGAAAATATATTCGTTCGTTTTGTTTTTGTTAAAAGTAATATAAAGAAAACGTTTATAAAATTGTGGTTTTATTGAATTATCACTGTCGTTAGTTCTGTTAGTTTTTGTATAGATAAATTTTGGGTGCCTGTCGTATCGCATAATGTTTTTTGTCCTAAAAATGTTTGGCCGAGAATGTTTGGCATACTGTTGAATGGCATACTACTCGTTTGTCCTACTATTTTCAGATGATGTGCGTATCGAAAGTTTCGATTCGAAACGTGATACCTACCTGAAGGGCTACTCCGATGTTGGAAATTTTACTGTCGTATAGTGCTATTCGATTCACTAAAATATTCTTTGACAGATGATCGAGAAGGATGGCGCTATTCGACAGTCAAATTTTGAACATCGGGGTAGCCCTTCTGGCATCACTGGTTTGACATGTCTTGCCAGATGGGTGTGTGATGTCGTCAAATCAAATGTCATTGTTTCAAATTTGTAAAATTGTATGTATTTTATTCATGAAATTACGCGATTAATCGAATTTTGCGGTTACGTGTTTCCATATCAGAATTTATTGTTTCTTTACAAAGAATAGTTTGGTATGCGTTTCGTGAAGGTCTATCGTAGGCCCAGACAAAATTATTATTATATTGATTAGTTTACGTCAAAACGATGACATGTAGGGAATTGTTGCAACTACAATGATTTGCTCTCCATACAAATTTTAATCCCGTTTTTCGTCCCTAAAAGGGATAAAACTTGGTATAAATGATAGCCTATGTCCTATTCTGATATATAAGGTACATAACTGGAAAGTTTCATCATAATACGTCCAGTAGTTTTTGAGATTAAGTGAAACGTACATACATACATCCATCCAAACTTTCACGTTTATAATATTATTAGCATTAGGATTAGGATGTAAGTAATTTTTATGTTTAAATAAAACATACACAAATAGTGAAATGAGACGAAACGGAACGTAGTAAACAAACATCGCACCTAACGTCATCTATTCACTTTTTACTGTATCACTTGGAAGTTGGAATGTCGTTGAACGCTTGACGACTGTGTTACTTCACGCTTGCGCGTACCGTACGGTAGAGATTGAAAAATGACGACTTTTGAATGAATTGAGACCCTTAGCGGCATCTAGCGACGTAGAACGATAGTAACTAACGGAGTACGGTGCGTAGTATGAAGAATAGCGGTCCCGTGTATATGGTCCTTGATTGCCAGTAATTTGATATATAATACATAATATGAACACTTTCCGTTTAAAAGATTTGGACATATTTATTACACGACACGACACCTCAAATGCAAGTGATTTTCGAAATGGCGGACGAATTCCGCCAATGTAAAGAAAAAAAAATATTTACACGTCACTATTGAGGATTCTGATTGGTTAAAAATCAAATTTGTGTGCTCTGATAGCTGTTGTTGGATAGTAAAATATCTCTCAAGCTGCCACCATAACGAATCGATGCAGAGAAATTGATCCAATGAGCGGTTTGGGCTGTAGACTAGCGTGTGTCTACTGGACGCTACCGGCACAAAATTGCTGTAGACTAACGTTAGTCTACTGGACGCTTGACGGGTTAAGCCTCCATCTGACGAGGCGAGAATTAGGCTCCTTCAGTGACATAAGCCATTCGAGCGGTTTGTGGTCGGTAACGATTTTGAACTTTCGGCCGAATATGTATGGTCGAAAGTATTTCGTTGCCCAAACTATGGCAAGCAATTCTTTTTCTGTGGTGCTGTAATTTATTTCGTTGTCATTTAGAGTTCTCGATGCATATGATATTGGTTTATCTGAGCCAATGGGACCTTGAGATAGCACAGCGCCGATTGCGTACTGTGAAGAATCTGTTGTCATGATAAAATCTTTTTCAAAATCGGGGTAACTAAGTATTGGGTCATTCATAAGAATTTCTTGGCAAATTTTAAATGTGTTTATGTACTTTGGATTATTGACATCTATTTTGGCGCCTTTTTTGAGGCACGATGTAAAAGGTTTAGTTAATTTGGAGAAATTGGGGATGAATTTTCGATAATAACCGAGAAGACCGAGAAAACACTTTATTTCTTTTGGCGTTGTGGGGATCGGAAAATTTTTAATGGCATAAACCTTATCTGGGTTGGGTTTAATGCCTTCGGGAGTGATAATATGTCCTAAATATGCAGTTTCCCGTTTTAAAAATTCAGACTTATTAAGCTGTATTTTGAAATTTGCTTCTCTTAGGCGTTGGAAGACTTTTTCGATGTTAGTGATATGTTCTTGCAAGGAAGTCGAAAATATTATGATGTCGTCCAAATATACGACACATATTTCGTTGAAAAGGCCGCGCAGGACGTTTTCCATGGCCCTTTGGAAGGTTGAAGGGGCGTTCTTTAGCCCGAATGGCATGCGACAGTATTCGTAGTGGCCATTATTAACTGTAAATGCTGTTTTTTGAATATCACTGGGTTCCATTTCAATTTGATGGAATCCGCTGGCCAAATCGAGCGTTGTGAAATATTGGCAACGACCCACCCAAGTAGCACAACTGGGTCTAAATAGCTCGTATATCATATCTAATTAGATGCTTAAGTGAAATTTACCACCATGACTAAGTGCTATATAGGTGGCAATAACCCTTATGCCACCTATATAGAACCAAAAGGAGAAAAATTGCAGCCTATTTTTGGTGCTAAATAGAATCCATAAGAGCTCTCACAATTACCTTAAGTGGTAATTAGAACTATGGGTGAAAGTTATGCGTCCATAAGAGATCTCACAATCACCTTAAGTGGCAATTAGAACTAAGGGTAAAAGTTATGCGCAGTGAACGAATGAAAACATTTCAGTTCGCTCAATGAGTGATAAATGAGTCGCCAAATTATCTTTGAGTGGCGAGGCAACTGTCAAATTGTGTTGTGTGTAATACGTGATCTGCCATATTTATTTTGGATTTATACGTCTGTTTGGTGAGTGATTAAAACTTTACGTTATACAAGCATTGAAATAAGCACGAAATTCTTGCGAATTTTTTGTTACTGTGAAACTATAGTATGTTTTCTTTGTAAATTTCGACGGGCCTTTCATTTGATCAGGAATATTAAAAAAGAGAGTGCTAAATTAAATCAGGAATAGATACTGATAAGAAATAAAACTGTTAAAAACCTGACCTAATGATTGTAGGTTACCTACAATGTTAAAGTAACATCGTCAAAACTATCAAAAGTCTGTGATTATGCGTGAGTGTGATAAAATTCTGGTCAAAATAATTAATTTTCATTGGCTTCCATTTGTAAACATGGCGAAACAAAAAAGATCTTACAGTGTTTATTTTCACTTATTTGTTCCTTATTTGGAACTATTAGGTCTAATAATCACTTATTTGTATCTTGCGAGTGGCAAAGCAGTGCAACTATTAAATATATTTTGACAAGGCGCAATATGAACTATAATAGAACTTTTAGTTCGTTAGTGGTTTGAAATAAGTGAAAATAACTGCTTTTGGTTCTAAGAATCTCCTATTTATGCGTTGGAGTGGCAATAAGGTACTTCTTAGGCCTTAAAGTTGCAATATTTTTTGGTTCCAAAAGAGCCGTAAAATTATCCCTTTAGCCACTATTGGTGATATAATTCGCTATTGTACTAGTCATTTGGAACTTTTAGTTCCAAATAAGGGTATGTTGCCACTTATATGTAAAAGTTGCTTATAAGTGATTTTAAGGCCTTATATAGCACTATTGCTTCTTATTGAGTGACTATTTGAACCTGCATGCAACTTTAAGTAGCAAAATCGACTATATCCCACCATAAGTAATAAAGTAGAAACAAAAAACGTTCCTATGCAACTACAAGTGATAGGATGAACTCATATACAGTTTTGAGTTGTGTTTAGAGCTATAAGTTGCATCAAACACTGTTAAACCACTCATTTAGAACTTAAAGCTGTAAGATAAGCTGCAAAATTCACTAATGTGCTGCTTGGGCAGTTTGTCCAGAACATCTGATATGTTTGGAATGGGATAGCGGTCACTGATGGTTTTACTATTTAATTTCCAGTAATCCACAACGAGTCGCCACTTTTGTTTTCCCGTTGCGTCTTTTTTTTTTAAACTATCCAAATGGGGGAAGACCATGGCGATTCTGAGGGTTGAATGATTTTTTGTTGCAGCATTTTATTTATTTGCGTATTAACTTCCTCTTCATGAATGTGGGGGTACCTGTACGATTTTGAGTACACGGGGATTTCATCAGTAGTTCGAATTTTATGTTTTACTGTATTTGTAAAACTTAGCGGCTGATCTTCATGGTAGAAGACGTCGCTGTACTCTTTGCATAACTTTGTAATTTTTAGTCTCTCCTCCGTGTTCATATGGTCGGTTCTAAGAAGAGATTCGATATCTGTAGATTTTGAAAGAGGAGTTTCTATGTTGTAGCAATCGAAATTATTTTGTATTGGCTCGCAGCTTAAGGGAGCTGTCAGACTGACAATAGCATCGTTACACATTGGGTTACTGAGCTCGATATAGGCGTAGTTTTTGTCTGCACGCGTTATTAGTGCTGGTATAATACAGCGGTTCAAGGTCGTTTCGGGTATGAAAATATCTCCATCTTTGGTGCTTACAGGAACTTTAAAAATACTGGTGCCCTTGGCTTTAAGAACGGCTTCAAATAGATTGTGAACACCGGTTTCCATCATTTGAATAGGATTTTTAGCGTGCTCGGTTTGAAGTTCCCTCTTTGAAAGATTTACACATGCTTTCAATTTTTCTAATAGATCTAATCCGATTAGACCGTCGAAGACATTATGGAATTTATACATGTGAAATTTATGAAATCCGTCTGAATTGAACTCGCTGAATAGTGGCAAATTGATAGTAAATTTATGATGAGTTGTGCAGTGCACGTTGGTGACTGAAAATGGTTCATTATTTATTTGGAAATTTGGATAGTAATGTTCAACTGCTTCGGGAGATAGGAAGGATTGATTTGAACCTGTGTCGATTAGTAGCTTGAGCGGTGGGTTGCTTATTTGGATGTAAGGAAGCTGTCTTTTAGAATGAACATTCACTTGTATCATGTTTCTTCGGCTGCCTCTAAAGTCTGATGAAAATTTTGATCATCGCAAACTTCATGCGTGGCGATATTTTGTGGCGATGTGTCGCTTTCGAAGGTTTGATTGTAAGCAATTGGAAGGTGTTCCGGTTGATAATGACGTACAATTTCGGAATTATCGATTTCGTGCAAGTTCACTTCTTCAAAAGCAAAATCTGGATAGTGCCCGACGTTTTGAAAATAATTTGGTTGTCTAGGGTTAAACTGCTGAGGCCGGAAGTTCGAATTTGGAATAAACCTTGGAGCTTGATTTCTGGGCATATGGTGTTGTGAAATCCCGCTCAAACGGGCGGCATTGTTGTTATTATTATTTCTAGGTGCATTAGAATACGAAATTCCACTCATGGGGGTAGGCCTTGGCCTTGGGGTTGTGTTTGGGTCTTGATAAAAGTAATTAGATCTGTTTACCTGATTCGGAATTTGGTTGCTGAAATTTGGTCTTTGTGATTGAAAGTTTTGTGTATTGTTTTGATTTTCCGGTTGACGGTTTTGGTACAAGGTCATAGAATTAAATCTATGCTGAGGCTGGTTTGGTAGAAATCTTTGGACGTTGGAACCAAAATTACGATTTAAAGGTTGATTTTGCGGCTGGTTACGTTTTTGCATGTACATTGTATTAGCTTCTTCTTTGATATATTGTAAGGCAGTAGGGAGAGATTCCGGCCGCATAGCACGAATTGTAGAACCTAAAGGCTCTTTTAACCCTGCCAGAAATGTTTTTAAGGCTTGGGCTGTAAAGAATTCTCGCTTACAGGAAATAACGTTTGCATCTTCGTTATGTATATTAATATAGTTTATTACAGTCGTCAACAGGCTAACGCATCTGTCGTAAAACTGCTGCGGGCTCTCGTTGCCTTGGTGTAAATTTACAAGGTCACGGTTGAGCGAATTTTCGTCTCTTTGATCGGAAAAATTTTCAATTAAAACTGCTTTAATTCTTGGCCAGGTATTGGCGGAATTAGCATCAATCACTTCAAGAGCTTTTCCGCGCAATTTTCCGATAATGCCATTTATGACAATAATATTTAGAAAATTATTTACATTTTCATCATCGTAATATTGTGATATAACACTATTAACAGCGTTGATGAATCTATACAATGAATTGACGTTACCGTCATATTCTGGCACTACTTTTAGCGCTAAATCGAAAAGTTGTAATTGTTGATGTTGTTCCATGATTCAAAATTTACTACACAAAACAAAACAGAAATATATATATATATTTTTTTGTATTATTTCCTGTCAAAACAACAGTTCTTACACTTAGTAATTTGTTTAGTTTTTTATGTTAAAGTTGGTTGTTTTTATTTTTAGCACTTTTCACTTTCACTTCACTTTATAACACGATATTATGGGAATAAAGGAGAGGATAGTTATGAACTGATCTTATCTAGGAGTACTCACAGTATTATCAGCAAACGGATCATCGTAATTAGTCCCACGAAGGCGATTTGTGTCCCCCAGGGCGTCACAGCTTCCACAAAAATAAAAAGTTCATTTCCGGGAAAGTAGTCCACACTATAAACCGTTAAAACGGACACTGAACACGATTTTCGGTTGTCCAGCACAGTGAAAACTACCGATCTGCGCCAATTATGCTCTCGCGGAGCTTAAATAAAAGATGTAGTCGTTTTTACTACATTTAATTACTTACGACAACTAAGTTACATGTCGTTCGGTACGAATAATATCTTAATACTAAGAAGAATATGAACAATGCTCTCACGACCGGCCAAGTGCAGCGGATGCTACTGCGGTGGGCCGCTTATCGAAAGAATTTGCAAGGTAGCGTCTGGCCTGCCCGGCGCGTTCGCTAGAGCACTGATGTTATTAATATATTAACTTATGTTAGGACTATGGCTAACTAAAACTTAGACTTAAACTACATATGGGTACATAGGGGTACATAACACGCATATCGCGCGTCCCCTGGGTGGCCCACGTCCAGTGGAACTATCTAAACTGCATCAGCAGTATAATAATTCATAGATTATTTGAAAATATATGTATCAAATACTACAGTTACATGCTTACTCTATTGAATTTGGTAAAAAAACAATGAAATAATAGTTTTTTAAGTATCTAGAAACGTTTTTTAAGAACACTAAACAATTAAGTTTATGTACTTTTTTTATTACATTGTTGAAGTATTTAACGATAATTAAACATTAGGTACATAAACAGTTACAAAATACGTGCTTTTATTTTTCAAAACTGTATTGTGACCAAATTTTTCGTTTCGATTTAGTTGAAATTTTTGTAAATTGATGGAAACCGATTAAGTAAATTGACAAATTTATAACCCTAACGAAAAACAACAAAACTGATTACTATTTTACATAGAAAACTCAGGTGAGTACCAGACATATTAAAATCAATACCGTCATATATGGCCACCTCCTCAGAGTTCGGTATTATGTACTAAAAATACTAGCATTCAAAAATTAAAAGGGGATAGTAGCGCCATGGAGCAAATTCCCTCGATGCGCCGTCATTAATAATCGTTAGATATGTATGTATGTATGTATGTAAACACTTTATTGTACATCAAAACAAGAAAAACACATTACAAAAGAATAAACATGTAGGTACAAAGGCGAACTTATCCCTTTAAGGGACCCCTTCCATACAATATGTCTTAGCTACATCACAACAAACATCAACACACAAAATGTCAAATGTCGGAATTTAATAATTATATTTGTACTGGGTGCGCAAATTGTTGTTAAGTGATGACTTTTTAGTGAAGTATTCTCCATAATCTATATATATATTACGCGAGGCCGATTTTTGTACATCCCATCAGATCTACAGTTATGGTCCGATTTTGATAAATTATATGTCATTAGATTCGTCTCATGCTGGAGAGGTGCATAAAACTCTTGGAATTTTATTTTTTTCCTGAAAAGGTACTGAAAAATGGATTTGAAAAAACTACTGTGCGCTAACCACGTGACTTTGACCACGTGACCTGTGATCCCTATTTTGACATAAGATGACCAAATAATAATAAGCATGATTTGCTCACAAACCTGTAGTAAGTTGTTCAGCATGATGAAATATTATTTTTGAGTCGGCAACATAATATCCGCAACACTTAAAACATGTACGAATATGCAAAAATAATTTTACAGTTTGTTGACAATGAATGACAGTAACCATATTCTGACAACTTTTAATGTCTTTTTTATTGGGGGCTATTATGGCAATGCTCTAAATTGCCAGGTTGATTTTCTTTTTAAAATGTTGATATGGAAACTCTTTTCGCATACCTGTTAAAAATGTGGAGAAAAAGCCGGTTAAGTGCGAGTTGGACTGGTGCTCGAAAGACTAGAAAAACTGACCGTCATTCAAGAATAGATTATTTTTTAGGCGAGTTTTACAATAAATCAAAGCAGAAAAAAATAGTAAAACTTATTTACACGTCATTCAAATAAGTAAATTTATGATAGATTATTATAAATATGATTATATAAGTCCATCAAAAAAATAATTCCAAGGAAAATGGCATGAGTCATGGTAAATTAAATGGTATTTTACAAGAAAAAACTTAGTCCTTCCGCTTGCATGTCGACGGGATGGGAAATGTAGTCGAGTTGAGAATATGGACGACATGACAATGTAGCTAAGTTGGGAATGTATCTACATTGGTAATATGGATGAGTTGGTAAAATGGACGAGTTGGAAATGTGGACGAGTTGGGAATATGGACGAGTTAGGAATGCGGATGAGTTGGTAAAATTGACAAGTTGGTAATATAGACGAGTTGGGAATATGGACGAGTTGTTAATATGGGCGAGTTGTTAATTGGACGAGTTGTCAATGTAGACGTGTTGGGAATATGGACGACTTGGAATTGTGGACGAGTTGGGCATATGGACAAGTTGGAAATGTGGACGAGTTGTATTTAAGAATGAGTTAGCAATATGGATGAGTTGGCATTGTTGATGAGTTGGAAATGAAGACGAGTTGGCAATGTAGATGAGTTTGGTGTATGGACGAGTTGGTAATGTGGACGACTCGGCATTGTGGACGAGGTGGGAATATGGACGAGTTGGAAATGTGGACGAGTTGTATTTGTGGACGAGTTGGCATTTTGGACGAGCAAGTAATATGGACGCGTTGGCATTGTGGATGAGTTGGGAATATAAACGAGTTGGCAATGAAGACGAGTTGATAATATGGACGAGATTGGCAATAAAGACGAGTTAATAATAAGGACGAGTTGGTATTGTAGACGAGTTGGAAATGTGGACGAGTTAGCAATATGGATGAGTTGGCATTGTGGATGAGTTGGGAATATGGATGAGTTGGCAATAAAGACGGGTTGGTAATATGAACGAGTTGGCAATTTAGATGAGTTGGGTGTATGGACGAGTGGGCAATGTGGAAGATTTGGCATTGTGTATGAGTTGAGAATGTGTACGAGTTGGGAATATGACGAGTTGGAAATGTGGACGAATTTTATGTGTGGACGAGTTGGCATTGTGGACGAGTAAGCAATATGGACGCGTTGGAATTGTGGACGAGTTGGGAATATGGACGAGTTAGCAATATGGTCGAGTTGGCATTGTGGACGAATTGGGAATATGGACGAGTTGCCAATGGAGACGAAGATGGGAATATAGACGAGCTGACATTGTGGACGAGTTGGCAATGTAGAATAATTAACATGTTACCCTAACATGCGAAACTTGATGGTAGAAATAACCTACATATGATGCAAATTTCATAAAAATTGACGTGCTTAAGTATAAATCATATTTGAATTAATGACGTCTGGCTGATCATTCTTATTCTTATTCAAAATAAAATTTGTCAAATTCTGCTGTCAACAAAACAAATAGATTTTATAAGGCTTCCGTTTTTACCGACTATGGTAAGGAACCCTAAAATTAGGTTTATATTATAGACTTGAGAGTATAAATAGCATCTCCCTCACTCTTCTGTCAGACGCTATTTCAATGAGAGGAAAGACACGAAAGTTTGAATTTGGAATTCGGGTATTAGGCCTTCAGAGCTCTATATTTATTGAAAAAAATACATCTTATATTCTTTTTTCAAACATGTGTAGCTGTTTAAGAGGCCTTATTCCTTTTAAAATTTATTTTTTTCATATTATGACAAATATATTGATAATTTCAACCAAGTTTTTGAAATGAATAATACGTTCCCCCGAGTTCTAGGTAGTAACGTAGCTATTTCATGCTTTTATTGCGTGCAGTCGAAAATAAGTTGAAAAAACTAAATTTCCGCGTGAATTTTGTCAATTTCGAGTAGTTTTTGAAACAAAAATTATCAATGAAAAATTCAAACTGTAGGTTTGAAATATATACCAATAAATCCCATTAGCCCTGTTCTAGGTAGTAACATCAATAATATGTTAAATAACATGTGTGATCATAGAGAAAAATTACAAAAACAATTAGCATTTTGAAAGGAATAAGGCCTCTTAAATAAAACAATTTAAACGGATTATATCGCGTATATTAATTATTTGAGCCTCCCTGACGTTTCAGTACCACGATGAAGCTGGCAGTTGGCTATCAGGCCTGCCTCTAGCCTGGCATGTTTTGACGTTTTTAATACATAATTTTAATGTGATTTTTTACAGTATTAATTTATTCTTCGTTCCCCAAAAACTTCTTATCTCACTTATCGACAAAGTAATTATTTTCTGTAACACTACCGGATTTCCATTTTCTAGTGGCGGTTCGACGCCGCAACGGGTCTCTAGTATAACATATAACTGACAATTACCGTCGTTCACGACTTCATTACATTATATACGAGTTACACTTGCCTTTTAACATTCATGCCAGTATTTTTATGTATTCCTATTGTGCTCTGTGATTTGTATGTTATTTAGGGGTACTTACCTATATTGCTCCGAATCTCGTTTCTCCATTGGATTTATGAAAATTCGGAATAATGATGCATGATTCGGATAAATTAAACTTTGGATTTTTTTAGTGTTCTGGCTGTTTAGAGTGTTTAGATAAACACAAAATCTAGCTTAATTTGTCGTGGCGTTAATAATTATTTCACCATACATAATAATGAAATAATGAACTTTATTCTGCAAGTAGGCCACAAGGGTACTTTTACATGTCTGAGTCTACCGGCATTTCACAAGAGGAGACCACTGTTGAGAAGAAACGCCGAAAGAAACTCAACAGTCAGTCATTTTTTCATAAAGGATAAGTACTTAACTATTACAGTAATATGAACTTAACTATACGTAGTTCTCGAAGAAAACATATTAAAAGTGTATTCTAAGATATAAATGAGGACTAGTGTAAGAATAAAATATAGAAACTACAAGAAAGTATATGACGGTTTAACACAATTTATGTACGTTTGATATGCTTTATTATTAGAACTGTGTCCCTTAAACTAGTCAGGTACAATCTAAGGAGTCAGTTACTCGGTTCCTGGTTCAGGCCATGCATTTTTGTCTGTCAGATAGTCCTCTACTGTATGATATGCTTTTGACATTAGAGATTTTTTTAAATAATTTTTGAGAGATGGAAAGCTAATTTTAAAATATGATCAGGTAACTTGTTATAAAAATGAATACATTGGCCTCAAAAAAACAAATCATTATGTCCTTTTGAGTTTCTATGAATATACCGTATAGATCGAAATTTTAATAAGGCTTTAGACTAAGATTCCTTTTAACTCAGAAAACGTCTCAAATGTGTGACACGCGAAACATAATATATCGTAAAACATAAATCGAGATATATTTAGTTGAGTTGGACACTTACACTCGCGGCTCTGAAGGTGACTGCAAAGGATATTGCGAAAATGTGGTTTATTTTGTATCTCATATTGTGTAAATAAAAATCAAATAAAACGCCCATCTTTAGATGGAATCGCAAATAGGCCGCGATGGTGAGCTTTCCGAACAAAACCATTCACTTTGCACTTTATACGCTACTCCAGAGGTTCTCAATGTTTTGATACGGCTTTCTTTTTAGTTTGTTTTTGACAGCGTTATAAAAAATATGCTCGTTGTCCTAGATTACGCATACTACTTTGTTGCAAATACCATATCGTTTACTTTTACCATTTTGAAGTGTTGCGGTAAACTTACCCTTTGAACGGGCTGTTTGCCCGTGGGATGAATGTTGTTTGTAGTAAAGTAAAAGATGTAAGTTGTTGAGTGGTTTTATTAACACTAAAAATTATTATAAAGAACGTAATATTTAAACGGTGCAAATTATAGGTATGTAAGCAATGTAAGGTCGGTTTCGCTATGTAATCACAAATATTGATAGGTATGTACAACTTGCTTGTACATGCTGCCGAACTACAAAAAAATAAAAGAAAAGAAAATTGTATACAATAAAAAAATGGGAAATCTCAATATGTGCGAAGTTCTCTGGGCATCGTAGGTGATGTGGCGACATCCACGGGAACTCGTTGCTGCACGGTGCCGGTGCTGCTCGTCGTTACCGCTTGCATTTCCAAACTGGGGTTCGCCGTGTTTGTTGATGATGGGTCATTATCGGCATGTTGTGGACGTTTTCCCTTTGTCATGATTATTTTGCGTGCTCCCTTGTAAACGAGAAGTGCGACAGCCATAGACATTAGTATGTATATAGTTGTGTACTGATGTATATCGTGGAATGAGACAGATTCGGTGTTAGCGGAATCTTGTTGTTTTTTCAACTCGTCTATCTTCTGGTGGAGCTCGTTTAGCGCTTCAGCGTGGTCTTCAGTGGCCATGATGAGTGTTGAAGCGTTATTTATGAGGTTGTTGATTTCTGGGGGTGGTGGCACATTGATCTTCATCTCGTTCTCGCTGGTTTGTATTATTGTGCTTTGAAGACTGAGATGGGCCGGTATCGTGAATGCGTCGTGTTTGAGTAGGCATCCCTGACCTAGTGTAATAAGTCCTGTGCCATTTAACTTGCTCGACGTAACACCACCTGGGCAGAAAATGCGCACTGCGCATTCCTGGCAACACGAGAATAGCCACGCGCCGCCACTGTGTAATTGTATCCATTTGTCGCTACAGGTCGTTATCGCCGTCTTACACTGTGTCAAATTACTGTTGTTTATAATTTGAGTCTCGCATGTGGCTTCGGAACCTTTTAAGTTGTACATAGGTTGTTTTAACGGGCATAATAAATGCGCTTCGTTAATTGTTAGGCATGTTTGTAGTTGATCTGGATGCATTGAGATGTACATGTCTTTTCGGAGATCGATAGCCACGTATTCTGACGTGGGTATTATAATTATGCATTTAGAGCTTCTCGGTTGTGGTATTGGGATGATGCGATGTAATTCGTATTTATCGATGTTGAGCAGTGGTAACTTGACCTCAAATATAAGAAATTCGTCGGTCAGTCTTGAGTGCACACGTAGTACCTTATATATGTTTCTCAGACTTTGTTCGTTGCTGAAATTAGGTAGGGACATGTCACTAGGCAGTTGACTGTTGATTACGCCAAGTTGTTTCAGCAGTTCCGTCGGGCTCAGCAAATGTATATCCACTCTCCCGTTGCGTGTATCTGTCACCATGTCTATCATCGAGTCTTGAATACGATGTAGGTTAGAAATTATGATTGCTGCGGCTAGAGTGCTGGTCGTAGTGTACACGTAGTGTTGCTGCTGATTATTCAATTGAACTGTCTTTGTCTTAAGGTCTGATAAGTGTTTATTTATGAGTTGATACTGTTTGTTCATCACATCTTCGCTTCTTTTTAGTATGTTGTATTCAGCTTCAATAACGGATGTTTGTTTTTGATATAGGGTTTTCATGTGGTTTTCGTTCTGCTGTATTAGTTGGATATCATGCTTGTATTGTTCGGCGAATCGTTCGTCTAACACCCCAAACAGAGAATTTGCGAGGTACCCGACGCCGTCGATAAGCCCTCGTTTTCGGCGGTTATCGTGATCAAGTTGAAGTAATTTGTCGTTATGTTTCAGCTCATTGATTTCGTGTTTCAGTTGAGAAGTTATTGCTAAGAAGGCGGCTTCATCAGTGCATACGCCGTTCAAGTGATTGACGTAACTCTCAATGTTGCCGAGACTCTGCTTGTAAGAACTGAGATTGTAATACACGACTATCTTCCACTCATCTTGAATAATGTTTACGTTGCCAATCTTGTCGAAGTAAACAGGTTTTGTTGCGTCTAGTGTCGTAATATTGTACAACTGTTGCACAGACGGCGAGATCAATGTCCCGAGAAAGAAAAGTGTGGCCAAGACATAGTGTGTCAATGTTTTCCTGGTTTTTGGCCTGATTTCTGGCTTGGATGCCTTGTCTTGGATGGCTGGTTCTCCAGAAGAGGATCCATCCTCTTTCACGTGCAATGGTGCCAATTTGACGATGGGTCGTTTGAAGATGCCGTTTTTTGTTTTCACTGTTACGACACGAGTCAGCCCATCCTTTCCTGGATGTAATTCCTGGATTCTGCCGAGGAGCCACCTCGCGGGCGGAGCGTTGTCTTCTTTTAACAAAACAACTTCGTCGATCTCCACATTCCTCTTTTTCGTGTTCCATTTGCTGCGTGATTGTAATGTGTGTAGGTACTCGGAAGACCACTGATTCCAAAAGTCTTTGCGCATCTTCTCAATGAGTTGCCACCTGGTGCGCAAATCTTGAACATCTGCGCCTGTCGGGGTTGATAGTATGGAGCTACCAACCAAAAAATGTCCGGGTGTCAAGTAGTCCAAATCTTCACAGTCTTCCTTGAGTGTTGTCAAGGGCCTTGAATTAAGGCAAGCTTCGATGTCGATTAAGAGTGTGGTGAATTCTTCAAATGTGAGCTTCTGTTGCCCGATGACACGCTTTAGATGATGCTTCATTTGAGCTACAGCTGACTCCCAGAGGCCTCCAGCGCTCGGCCAAGCGGGCGCGTTAAAGTGCCATGTAATTTGTTCTGCGGCGATGTGTTCCATGAATTCAGTGTTAATGTAGTGTTTGCAGGCCTCTCTGTGGGCATTTGCCAATACCCTTGCTGTTCCAACAAAGTTGCGTCCGTTGTCCGAATACATGTGTTTTGGGGTTCCCCTCCTTCCACACATGCGTTTAAATGCGGCAATAAATGTGCTCGAGCTTAAGTCTGAAACTAGCTCGAGATGTACTGCCTTAGTTGAAAAGCAGACGAAGACTGCGATGTATCCCGTTGTGGTTTTTATTCCCCGGCCCTTGTTTGCCTTGACTTCCACTTGTCCAGTGAAATCCACTCCACAGTGCGTGAACGAACGAGATGGTGTTACTCTCGGCTCGGGCAGATCGGCCATAAACTGGTTGTTGTTACTGGAGTTGAAGCGTATACACTTAACGCATTTTCTTAGTTGCTCTGCGACTCTCCCGTACCCGCCCAAAATCCAGTAATTGTTGCGTAAATAGCCCAACGTCAATTTGGGCCCGGCGTGTAGCGTTGCTTGATGAGCTTGTTCAATCAGCATCTCGGTGACTCTGTGTCTCTTGGGTAGTATGATGGGATACTTCGAAGTTGTTCGTAGTGCTGAATGCTTAAGTCGGCCACCAACGCACAGTAATGAACGTGTGTCTAAAATTGGATTTAATTTAAGTAAGTTGCTTCTACAACCTACAGTGCCTTGTTTACGCAATCGTGCTATGTCTTCAATAAAATCCAATTGCACTGTTTGCATGATTGCTGTGTGTGCTTTCTGTATTTCTGCTGTTGTTAGGTAGTTTATGCGCAGGGCATTGGCTTTGTTGCGAGCGTTGTTGATGAAACGTGATATCCAACATATGATTCGTATTATTCGAGTTATTGAACTGTATTTATTTATGAGATCTTTTATAATGTTTGTTTCCTGAGATGTTTGTACTGCACATGTGGGCTTTGTAGTTTTAACTTCCAGTTCCGGGCTTTCAACGATTTGTTCCTGCTGAATTGCTTCATACTTCAGCCATGTAGGTGCTTCCCACCAAATCTTGCATTTTAGTAGCTGTGATGCGGTCATCCCGCGGCTCGCCGAATCAGCAGGGTTCTGTTCTGATAAAACATGTCTCCAGCACGCCGAGGGCATGACTTCGGCTATTTTTGTCACTCGGTTAGCTACAAATGTCTTCCATCTTGCCGCATCGCCTTGTAGCCAACCCAAGACTACCATCGAATCGGTCCATCCGTATACTGTTACGTCATGTCCAATGAAGTTTTGTTTCACCTTGTTCATTAGTTGGGACAGTAATAACGCGCCACAAAGTTCTAATCTCGGGATGCTGACTTGTTTCTTATATGGTGCTAATTTTGTTTTTGCAGTAACGAGCTGTACATGTGTGCCGCCACTTTTAGATATTGTTTTGCAGTAAATGACGCAGGAAAATGCTTTCTCTGAAGAATCCGAGAACCCGTGCAATTCGATGCGGTCGGTGGTATCTCCCAGCCATCGTGGAATGGCGATTCTATCTATGTTCGGCATGTCGCTTCTGAACATTTTCCATTCTCTTTGAATATTCTCTGGCAGTGTGTCATCCCAGCCGATCCCTGATTCCCAAACATTCTGGAAAATCATCTTCGCTTTGACCGTCAGTGGGGATAAAAATCCCAAAGGATCATATAGGGTTGATATGTCGGAAAGTAGTGTTCGTTTTGTAATGTTTTCGTTGATGTCGTTTTCGCGATACATTTTTTGTTGGAATGTAAACTGATCCAATTCTGGGTTCCAGCGTAATCCAAGAGCCTTGTTTGTTTGTGTGTGTTTAAAGTCGAGCATGCTCACGCTAACTTGTGATTTTGATAAATTTTCAAGTAGTCTTGGTTCATTACTGGCCCACTTTCGTAGATTAAATCCGCCATCTTGTAAAATTTGAATTAGCTGTTGCTGTGTTTGTTGTGCCAATTCGATGTCGTCTTGTCCGGCTAGTAGATCGTCGACATAGAGTTGATTGTTCAATGTTTCGCACGCCAACGGGTACTTATGCCCTTCATCTATTACGAGCTGTTTGATCGTACGCATAGATAAGTAGGCGGCGGCTTTAGTTCCATACGTTAAGGTCGAAAGTTGATAATCTTTCAATGGCTCCTTATTCGCATCGCGCCATACTATTTTCTGTAAATGCTGATCTTCCTCATGGACCATGATTTGTCTGTAGAATTTTTCGATGTCTGCAGTGTAGACGTATTTGTATTTTCTCCAGCGCAATAACAATCCCTGAAGATCTTGCTGTAAGTTTGGTCCACACAGCATCAAATCATTTAAACTCTGCCCACTGGTGGTGCGACTTGAAGCATTGAAAACAGCACGGAGTTTCGTGGTGGTGGAGTCCAGCTTGAGCACTCCATGATGAGGTAAATAATAACTAGGATTTCTAGCAATGTTGCACAGTTTCATGTGTTGTAAGTCTTTGTATTCGTTGATGAACGCTGTATATTGAGTGCGGAATAATGGATCACGTGTCATTTTTCTTTCCAGTTGGAGAAACTGGGCTACGGCTTGTGTTTTGGACGTCCCCAAGTGTTGCTCGAAGTCTTGTTTCATGGGAATCTTGACCTCATATCTTCCATTTGGTAACCGTGTTGTTGTAGATTTGTAAAGTTGTTCGCAATATTCCTCTTCGACTGTATAGGTCGACGTAGAGTTACTGCTTATTTCTTCCATCTCCCAGAAGCGTGACAGATCTTGTATATTGTTCAAAACGACGTGACAGTTGAATGTTTTTATGTTGCCAAACAAAATCCAACCGATTTTTGTTTGTTGAGCGAGAGGAGCTTGACTCGGGCCTCGAAGGATTCCATCCATGATAATATCCGAGTATACGCTGGCATCCAACAAGATGTCCACTGCCCTCGATACGTTATAGTCGGGATCCGCTAACTGAATGTTCTGTAGATGTGGCCATTGTTGCTTCGGGAAGGAGCTGCAGGGTAATTTGTTGAGAACCTTTGTCATGATTAATGCCTCAGTTGTAAATTGATGGTTGCCGTACAAGGCCGTTTTGTGAATAATAGTTGTATATTGTTGTAGCGGTAGGAGAGTAATTCCCAGCAAGTATCGTAGTTGTCGGCTGTGATATAGAGATGTTGCACTAAGCGTTCCGCTTCGCCCTTCAACTTTCCCTTCAAGTGTTGCATTTTCTGTGTTTTCGTAAGCATGGGATTGTTATGAATGGCCTCAGTGAAGAGATCCATGAATGTGGGCCACTGTGTGTATACGCCTGAGAAAGTTGGTATTTCAATCCTCGGGGTTGATAGCTGTTGGTGTGATGTAGAGCTTAGTCTCTTGTTTAACAGCTTTTTTGTAGCTTCGTATGTCGCTTCATAGCTCGTGTATTCTTGCTCATATGCTACGTCAGATCCCATTAATATATTGTCAATCTGCCAATGTAGGTCATCGACAGTTTTCCAGCGCTGCTGTAGCATGTGAAGCTTGTCTTCGAGCTCCCATTTTTCCGTCATTTTGTCAATGTCGATGCTTTTGATGACACGTAAAAAGGCTCGAAAGTTAGTTGCTTGTTGGTATTTCATATCGTCAGCCCTAGACGAGGTAGATCGCTCCTCTGTTGATGCTCCGGGCTTTGACGGTGTAGCAAACCTGTTAGCGCCTGTCGTTAGGTATGTTTCCAATGTTTGTCGATGTTTTTCATAAAGCTGCTTGACAGAATCGTACATGGCGGTCCCTTGAGTGGCTAGGAACGCGGAATCTGATTGGGCTATCTTCGTATGGTTTCCGGCGAACTCTCTCCAGATGTTGTCTAAGGCCTCTAACCTTTTTGCAATATAATCCTCAGTCTTCCTGCTGGCGGAATCCTTGCTGAAGTTAATGGCTGCATTGTCGATCTTGTCGGCGAGTTCCCTTTGACGAACTTTTAAATCCTCCATGACTGTCGATGCTGGCACCAGATGTATGTATGTAGGGTAACCGGCACTTCCTGAAGTTGTTACTGTTGTCCACTGTCTTCGTGGTCTTTACCTGGTCCCAAGTGCAGGGTATTGATCTGCTACGCAATTCACTGGCGAGACCCGCTTGTGGGAGACCAATGAACCACTTCACTGCACCAAAGGCCCAGATCCGGTTCGAAGGACCAAAATGAACGGGCTGTTTGCCCGTGGGATGAATGTTGTTTGTAGTAAAGTAAAAGATGTAAGTTGTTGAGTGGTTTTATTAACACTAAAAATTATTATAAAGAACGTAATATTTAAACGGTGCAAATTATAGGTATGTAAGCAATGTAAGGTCGGTTTCGCTATGTAATCACAAATATTGATAGGTATGTACAACTTGCTTGTACACCCTTAAAATTGGGGAATGTTTGGTACCTCAAGCTAATTTATGATAAGCAAAACGGTGCCCAACAAACACCTCTTCAATTTAGGTATAACAGACAGCCCAGTATGCAGAGCATGCATGGACGCAGAAGAAACCACCAATCATATTCTACTAGATTGCAAACAGGATGAAATACACCGTAATACCGTAATACTGTAATACCGTACACGAAGCCATAAACAACATCAAGGCTTTGCTTAGGTTCGTGGAGGAGTTGGGGTGGTTGGAGTAGCGCTACCCCCTTTTCACGCAAAATAGGCACGTTGGATGTCGACTTGCGGAAAATGCCCAGCGCAACCAACTAACGGTGCCCAGTTTTGAGATTGCTACTGACAACAGTTAAGAATTGAGCGTGAACTACAAGACTCGCGCTCAATTCTTCACTCATCTCAAGTTATCCCGTGTGTGCCAATTTGTCCCAAGACACAGGTACACTTTGAGAACCACTGCGTTGCTCCATAAAGAAACACATGGGCCTCCAATTCATTTGAATATTCGGCTTGTGAGCTCGTTGCGAAGCGAAATCTTATGTTTTTAAATTGTTTACTTGACCGTGCAATTTGGTAACAACGTGTGTTGGCACACGATGGATGTATGTGATGTTTTTAAATGGGTTGCTCGTACAATTTGAGAAATTCAGTTTTACCACACTCTTTTAACACCCTGTTTTTGTAGCAGTATAAAGGTTATGCACACCACGAAATATATAACAAATATTTAGGCGAAAGTAATTTTCTCTCAAATATGTGTGTTTGGGTCGTGGTTGTTCTATGTATTTAAGTATAATTATTATATCTATTTTAAATATAAGTATGTATATCGTCGTCTAGTACCCATAACACTAGCCTTCTTAATCTTAATTTGGTACTAGATCGATTTGTATGAGGTTGTCTGATATATATTTATTGATTGATTTATTTATCTATTAGTTAATTCTCTTTTTTTACTTCCTTCAGTAACACCCAGACGAACCAATTCTACTGTATCGTATGGTTATGCTTAAACGTAATTATATGTACACTGGTGACACTTTATTACTTATTGCATTGCGTTGCTTGATACAAAATAAAACACAGCCTTGTGTATGACTATTTTATTAATTACAAAGTACAGTCGCCATCAGATATATCGAAGCATTTAAGGCTTTCATAAATATCTGAACATGTACTATTAAAATTAACCGAAGTCTAACACCTAAACTTAAATGGGGATCTTTAAACGAACCTGGAGGGAAATTGTTTACTGAGCAGCTCGGCGGACATTTAAGTACCATGGATATCACAAACATGGCGCCAAATGAAATGTGGGACAGCTTTGAACGCGTCTGTATAAAAAAGGCAGAAGAACACTTAGGCCGAACAAGAAGTAATAAAATTAAAAATTTAAAAAACCCCCGACCTAACCTGTAAAAAGGAAGAAATAAAATCTACGAAATGTGCCTTTACAATGAACAGTAGAAAAAGAATCCAAGCGTCGTTGCGTTCGGGGGACCGCTAAGTACCTAACCTAAGTGAAATGAAATATATTTTTTAACGCAAAATTGTAAGTATGCATTTATTTGGGGCTTCCCACTTTACGATTTTAAGTAAGTACATACATTGCATTTCATTTACTTAGCGGTCCCCCGACGCAACGAAGCTTGGATTCTTTTTCTACTGTTCATTGTAAAGGCACATTTCGTAGATTTTATTTCTTCCTTTTTACAGGTTAGGTCGGGGGTTTTTTAAATTTTTAATTTTATTTTTATTTCATATTTTTTAAACAAACAGAAGTTTTTTTCCGGAATTTTCTACATTTAACGCTTTTTTTGGTTTTACACCGTTTAAGTTCCATAGTTTCCAGTCTTTCCTCGAGCTTGATCCTTGACTATGTGTACGACAACAGGATCCCAAGCCTGTGGTAACGAAAGCCGTCTTCTCTAAGATTGAAATTAGCCTTTAGCAACATTCTGGGAAAAAGTCAAATTAGTTAATGCTTATAATGACAAAATGGCTAAGTTATTTATTAGCCAAGACAATCAAAATATATACTTTAAATGCACTGGATGAGTTGAAAGAACCTGCTACTTATGGCCTAAAACAGAACCAGGTTTCCATTCTACAGGATCCTAATAGTACGGGTGGCTTCCTTAGCTCCATAAAAATTGTAGTAGATGCTAGGTAACTTGACTTAGTTTTGAAAGACCTAATCATCGATAACCCACACCATGGGATAAACCGTTAAAAAAAATTACATCCCCACTTTTTTACGTGTAGGGGTCAGCTACACAAAAAAATAGTTTTTAAAAATTTATTCTACCACTATGTCTCTCTGCTAAGCCGTAGACAGATGGACGGACGGACATGGTGAAACTGTAAGGGTTCCTTGTTGACTACAGAATCCTAAAAAGCTGTTATTCACGCGAGTACTTTTGCTAAAGCTTACGTGTCCTTTAGTCGCGTTAAAATCTTGCAAGGTGTTGCTATTTGTGACCTCAATCAAAGGAACCTGTTCATAGTCCTAATGACAATTCAGCTTTAGTAGAATTGCAAAACTTAGAAACAGTGACCCAGTATTGTGACACAAATTAAAAAAGTTTTTCTGAGTCTCGGTTTAATATCGACTGTACTTTCTTACACAAACGTTAATTGCTCATCAAGAACAATCAGACGAGCCCAAACACCATGGCTTGTGCTGTTAAGGAATTCCTACGGCCATCTTCAGCTGCATGGTACCAAATTATTGTACTGTCAAAATTTTATTAAGTTGTTGATTACGCTAATATTTTATTTTATTATTTATTTATTTATTTATTTATTTATTTATTTATTTATTTATTTATTTATTTATTTATTTATTTATTTATTTATTTATTTATTTATTTATTTATTTATTTATTTATTTATTTATTTATTTATTTATTTATTTATTTATTTATTTATTTATTTATTTATTTATTTATTTATTTATTTATTTATTTATTTATTTATTTATTTATTTATTTATTTATTTATTAGGAACTACAATTTCCTTAAATCTAGATACATTGTCCCACAAAACCAGTAGCTGGTTTGTCTGTGGGATCTTAGCTGGTTTGACTGTGGGATCTTCAAAACTTAAGTTTTAACCAACATTTGAAATTCTTGGCTTAGATCCTTTCACAACTAGATGGCAGGGCCGTATTTACCCCTAGGCCCACAAGGCCCGGGGCTAGGGGCCCAGCTAGTCTAGGAACCCAGTCCAAGACGCAGAACTTGTACCATAATAATGTTCTCCTTATAGGGGAGGGGGCCCCAAATGCCAAGTGCCTAGGGGCCCTGGCCCGCTTAGTCCAGCCCTGCTAGATGATTATCATGAGATCTTCACTTAGTGAGTGATAAGGAAAATGCTAATAAAACAACATTTATCCAGCGTTTGGAATTACTCGCTTCAATATTGACTGAGATCTATTAACAACTACCTGGTCATCATGAGACCGTAATTTAGTAAGTGATATAGAAAATGCTAATAATACTTAACATTTAACCAAAACTTGAAATCCTTGGCTTCAACATTGGCTGAGATCCATTAACAACTACCTGGTCATCATGAGACCTTAATTTAGTAAGTGATATAGAAAATGCTAATAATACTTAACATTTAACCAAAATTTGGAATCCTTAGCTTCAATATTGGCTGAGATCCATTAACAACTAGCTGATCATCATGAGACCTTAATTTAGTAAGTGATATAGAAAACGCTAAGAATACTTAACATTTAACCAACATTTGAAATCCTTGGATTCAACATTGGCTGAGATCCATTAACAACTATCTGGTCATCATGAGACCTTCATTTAGTAAGTGATATAGAAAATGCTAATAATACTTAACATTTAACCAAAATTTGGAATCCTTGGCTTCAATATTGGCTGAGATCCATTAACAACTACCTGGTCATCATGAGATCCTTATTTAGTGAGTGATATAGAAAATGCTAATAATACTTAACATTTAACCAAAATTTGGAATCCTTGGCTTCAATATTGGCTGAGATCTTGTCACTTGTTCCAATCAAAGCTGAATATCTTGGAAACTACTGGTCCTACTTCCACCAAACATAGCTAAGAACCATCTCGACGGAAAAGTCTTTCGATTAAAAAAAACCGCACTTAAATTGGTCCATCCGCTTGGGCGCTACGATGCCACAGACAGACACACAGATACACAGATACACAGATACACAGATACACAGATACACAGATACACAGATACACAGATACACATGTTAAACTTATAACACCCCTCTTTTTTTCGTCGGGGGTTAAAAAGGGACCCAACAAAGAAACTAAATGGTGGAATACAGAGGTCAAGGAGATATTAACAGCGAAGAAAGACGCTTTTAAGCAGTGGCAGACAACCAAACAGGAAAATGACTTTGAAAATTATAGGGTAATCAAAAAGCAAGCGAAGAGACAAGTGGCAATCTCAATAGCGAAAACAAACTGTGAATTTTATAACAAGTTAGAATTAGCCAAGTCAGAGTTAGATATACATAAAATCGCAAAAATACGTCACAATAATACGAAAGACTTGACGAACGTCAAGTATATACAAGATAGCAATAATAAATTATTAACGGAAGATCAAGACATTACAAGTAGATGGACAGAGTATTATCAACACCTATTAAACGTGTCTCACCAAAGAAAGCTTGATTACTGCAAGCCAGAAACAGTCCATGGACCACCCTCGAATATAACTCCAGGAGAAGTTAAAGCAGCGATACACCAAATGAAAAACAACAAGGCACCCGGTCCGGATGAAATACCAGCAGAAGTTTGGAAGCACCTGGGAACCTGTAGAGTAATTTAGCTATGCGAGTTATTTAACAAATTAATTCAGGGCTACCGGATGCCTGATTCATGGCGCAACAGTTTCTTAATACCGTTTTATAAGGAAAAAAGGAGATGTACGGGATTGCAGCAATTATAGAGCTGTAAAATTAATGTCACACACTCTTAAGATTTGGGAGAGAGTACTAAATAATAGATTAAAGCACAGTGTAGTGTTAACCCAAAACCAATGTGGCTTTGTAGCGAATAGAAGCACTTCAGATGCTATTATTAACCTTGCGGATCATGATGGAGAAGGCCAAAACAAACAAGACGAACCTCCACATGGTTTTCATAGACTTGGAGAAGGCATTCGATCATATCCCAAGAAATCTCATCTGGGAAGCCCTAAGACAGCAATTAGTACCAGAGTACTACATCAAACTCATACAGGATATGTACAACGACATTACCACCCAAGTCTTGAGCCCCGCAGGTAGAGGCAAAAAGTTTGAAATTAGTGTCGGTGTCCATCAAGGGTCAACGCTTAGCCCACTGCTTTTCAATACTACTATGGATCAATTAACAAAATATTGCCAAAAAGCTCTGCCGTATAATATCCTATACGCCGACGATGTTGTTCTAGTCTCAGATAACGCACAAGAACTCCAGTCGAATTTCAATTCCTGGATAAAAGCACTTGAAACGAATGGTCTCAAAATTAGCAGAAAAAAGACAGAACACATGTCGTGCATTTTCGACAATGTCACAAAGCCCACTGATACTATAATCTCCATAGGAAGTATACCCCTACCAAGTGTGAAGCAGTTTAAATACCTAGGCTCCATACTCAGTGACGATGGAAATATAGAACATGATGTTACTCACAGAACAACACCTGGGTGGATAAAGTGGAGACAACTCACAGGCGTCATGTGTGACAGAAAAATGCCCCTAAAAGTCAAAGGTCACCTGTACAAGACGGCCATTAGACCTGCTGTTCTGTACGGGTCAGAATGTTGGGCGACCAACAAGCAGCAGTCGTGTTCAGATATTTATGAACGCCGCTGCGATATATCTGATGGCGACTGTACAAAATATCTGCAGTTGTTATTCAAAGTCCAATAGAATGTATAGATACCTATTTATTGCATTTGACAGACGAACGGATCACGTATAGTATAAAAAGACGTATCTCAGTTTAAAAAGATCGTCGCTTCCGGCGTTTAGAGCGTGAGGAGTGAGGAGCGGTATCCTCTATCCCAGCTGTTTACCGCATTTCGTATGCAAATACCGGGATCTAAGTCCCCACAATATTTTACTTATTGTGTACAAATATGCCTCATATGTACCGATGTACGTGTGGTGTACAGTTGTCGGGAAAATTAAGATTAGGTAAGGAAAACTGGTAAAACCAACAATGTTAAGTCGGTTCCAACTGTTCAAAAAGTCACTTAAACAATTAACTGTCAGTCACACTGACATCAATGTACGATACGAGTATTACCAAACATTACACCTATTCTGACATTATTATTTATTACTGCTTATAGGTCCCATGAGAACATGGCATTTTTGACATTGATATTTTTGATAGTACTACATATTTGACTAACGATCCACAGAAGACTTAAGAGCCTTATCACACTTGCGATTTGCGAGCGTATTTTGTATGAAGGCGATCGCGCAGCGTGTTCGCCGCGTCGCTTATTTGTATAGAAAATACGCTCGCAAATCGCAAGTGTGATAAGGCCCTAAGAGCCTCATTTACTCAATTAGTAATCTCATATGATAGAGATTTTACAACCAACCCAACTTCCCCCTTTGCCTCGCCTTTTTCTTTGTCTTTCTCCCCCATTGCCGTCGTCACTCATGTTTGTACATTTTCTACATATTTGACTACTAATAAAACTGAAAATAATATTGCAGGATGATCGTTTTATTTTGATACCTTTTAATGGAACCCATGCTTATTAATCACCATCTTATCCGAATCACGCCCACTGCTGGAAGAAAAGCCTTTCGGAAATACCTCCACGTCGAAACGTCCTGCGGTACTCGCACCTAACAATGGCAATAACAAGAAAATACATTACGAAAATGGCGGGCAACTGTACCAAGCTAGTAAATATATTTGCGCGATACAGTCTTCAATTTATTGAGAGCAAATATTCTTTGAGGCTGAAATATTGGAGAATGCTCAGTAAATATTATGGAAACTCGGGCAATTTTTAAAATACCAGGATTTCACAAATATGCGTTTAGTTAATATTAAGGTAAGGCGGGGTAAGACTAACGTAGTTCGATGTCTAATGAGGTAAGACTTTGATGTCTAATGGTTAGTTATTGGACTGTGGCAGTTTTCCCTTAGTGATAGTCTAATCCCACTTTACCTTGTAGCAGTTGTTACAGTCGAGTTTTATTACACTGAAATGTAATATTTAATAAAATGTTGTCAATAACGACTACCATTTGTAGCTGAATTGCTGTTGACTATGAAGCTAACTAATGGAATTAATATTTGTATCAATTTGATTTATGATCCATAACATAAATATTTGGGAATCCGTACAAAGTCTTTTCTTTATCATATTCGCTCAACAATAGTACTTACATTATTATATAGATGAAGTGGGCGTCCTAATGGAGGACACTTGAAAGTGTTTTGTTGACATTTTCTCACAAATATTGTCATTGCACGTAGGCGGGTGGGACGTTGGATGAAGGCATTATAATTTAACATTTGTAGGTATTACCTTATTTATTTATTTATTTATTCATTTATTAATTTATTTTCTTTGTTTTCTCGTAAGTGTAATGAAAAACACTGTGTATAACACGGGCGGCATGAAAATTAAGAACTGGTAAGTATATAGCAAATGTAAACTGGCTAAGTGCCTTTTTAATAAAACGCAGCTCTGACTGTCATGCTGCGTGCATCCATCGAGCTATCGGGACTCATCAATGAAGTCATCAGTACCTTGGATTTCCAACGACAAGTCTTCCGATGCTACTCGTAAATTCAACGTCATCAGCCCTACTAGCGAGTTTTCCATCCAACTTTCCCAACTATTCTTATAAGTACGTTTATGTAACGCTTGTTTTATCTCCTCAACGGCTTAGCCGATTTTCAAGTCTAGCTCAGGCATCGCTTTGGAACCTCGCAAAAGGCCATAATTGCTTAGAAGTACGCCGCAAGAAACTCGGCAGAAAGTTTTCCAATAAATGTCAACTGGTAAGATATGAGTGGGTTTATAAAAGTTCGCGTGATCCTGAGACGAGCAGCTCGTTAATGTCCTTAGATCGGGAAGTCGTTTAAAAGCAATAAGAATAGCTTGCAAATGGTAATCGCTGATTTAGTTGATTCTTGTAGTAAAAATAGATAGCACGTAAGAAAAATTATCACAAAATGGCTTCTTGGTAAAATTAAATTTTTGCCAAGTACGGGTTTGTCGTAGAGGTTACCTAAGACCCTCGATAAATTATAAAAAAAAAACAGCCTTTGTTTCCATTACCGTGCATAAGTATTTAAAATTCGCAACAGAACCTAATCGCATTTCGTTTGAAGTCAGAAGTACCTACTAGGTATAAAGTTAAGTAGGTAAACTATCACAAAGAGGTAAGAGCTTTTGCCGCAAGAGCTCTCTCAGCTGTCTCCACATAGAGGTCACATTTTGCATTTTTCCATCGACAAAGCTACTTATGACCGTTCTGCGAGTGACTTGCTTCGGTCGCCTCTTTGAGAGCTGAAGCCAAGACTCCCCAACCGCAAACCACGTGCACCCAAATACCTACTATTTTAAAACGCGAGCCATACAATCTAAAAGAGCTGCAACTCAAAAAAGGCAATTTCATATGAAATCCAATTTACAGCCCGTTACAACCACATAAAGTTTTAATTTAAAAATCCTATTTGAATTTACAGGCGCCTGCAAAAACGGTTGTAGCAATCTACGCGCTTGTGTTTGTTTGCTTTTTTTGCGGGCGCGCTATCGCCCGTATAGGTTGCCAATGTTGCGGTTTTGAATAGGTACTTTTTGCGCGTTTTGCTTGATGCTTATCATTTAGTGTTGTTTCGGCTATCTGTTAAGATTGATATGCGGTTTTGTTGAACAGTTGTTTTAATTCGATTGGGGATTTGCGCAGATATGAAACAAACCCAAATGAATAAGTTTCGGTTTTATGTATCTTTTCTTCTTCTTCTCGTGTCGATGATTTCATATACTTAGTGCAGGACTAGAAAGTGGCGATGACGTTTTTTTTTTGCTTATGCTATATTGCATACTATGAATACATAAACGTATGTGACTATTAAGGACTTAAATAAGAAGGCACTGGTTCAGGAAACACTAATTATAAACTGACAATACGTCAATAAAAATAAAAGTCCAGCATAAAAGGATAAAAAACGTAGACATTATAGACGATAAAAATATTATAAAAAAAGGAATGTGCATCTTGCACAGTGACGATTAGCTTTTTATTGCAGAAGCGAAAAGAGAAGTTCTTTAATTATTTTTGTTATACTAGTTGGTTTTATAAGTGGTTTAACGATCTTTAAGTTTTTGCGAAAGAGTCGCAATTGTATAGTTTTATGCTTATCTAAAATAGTTCTATAAAATTACCTAAATGCCTCAAAAGTGGACAGACACTTCGACGAGAATGTGTCCACGGAAGTGAGGTGGTTGTGGCGCTAAGAATCATACAGCGTAGGTACTTTTTGGTACATAAATTCTACATATACAGCTACATAGTCCCCTGGTGCAAACTTAACTCCATTGAGAAATGAATCCCTTTCTGTACTTTTTCATAATTTATCCGATGTACGAACAATAAACTTGCAGTAAAATGCGCCGAGAGTCGTTCGACCTGATTAATACTCAAATAAAACGCTCTCATTATCAATCGCAACCTACCATCAAGGAATTTTACAGCCTAAGGGAATATTAACCCTGTAACTATTGTAATAAGCTTCAAGCCGGGTTTCTCGAGGACTGGAGCTAAATTCGACGGTTCTAATTATATATGTGTTCGAGATTTCACCACTATAATGACTACTTTATCGCAAAGATGGTTCATTCGAATGTCCATATTATGGTACATCGCTATGAAAATTCATTTAGCTGGCCAACTCTACTGACACGCGTGTAGTTAAGAGAGTATTTAAAACTGTTAACTAGCCTAAAATGTTTAATAATTTACCCGAAGAAATAAGAAACTCTGACATGCCTCAATTTAGATAAATAATAATAAATAATAATATAATAACTTACACAAACTTTGTTTGGACAAGTGTTACTACAGTATAAATGATTATTTATTGGAATAATGAAACTATATAAATGATTTTATGAATTAGTAGTCCAATATGATTGAATTGTTTATAACGCATAGCTCGTAAGTAGTTTAGTAATAAACCAAATTTGCATGCAATGCAATTGCAATTTCTTTAAATAAAATGTACGTACTTTATATGACATTCTATTCCATCTGTATTTACCACTACATTTTTGCAAATAAATATTCTTATTCTTATTCAGCCACATTGGAGCTCATAAAAGGCGAGGTCCGTAATGCTTTGTTTACTTAGGGTTGCTGTCATCGTAATCGATAAGGAGGTCAATACTTTATTTAAATTCAAGATCAGCGCCAGAAATAAGTCTATTTTGTACATATACATAGTGCGTCATCGTCGTTTAAAATGACAACTTGTAAATGTCACTTAATGAACATGGGATAGAAAAAAAGTCTGCTATATATTTGCTTAATTGATGATATTGAAATGCTTCATCGAATTAGAGCTTTGTAAGGGCGCGTGTACACGGTGCCGCCTCCGCGCCGACACTGCACCGCCGCCGCACGGGCTCGTGTACACGGTGCCGCCTCCGCGCCGACACCGCACCGCCTCCGCACCGACACCGCACCGCCGCCGCTTTTAAACTTTTCCGCTTATCTTTAGGTATATATTTCCAAATGTTGTCCCATAGCACTTCTCTTTCCTCTACTAAACATATAAACAATTCGTAATAAAAAAAAAACATGATAGTTTACTAAGTAAAACGTGCACGTTCTTAAGCGACCGGTAATGAAATAAATAACAAAATGGCATCAGGGGGTGCGGCGGCGGCGGCGTGGCGGCGACGGGGGGCTCGCGTCTCGTATACATAGCGCGAGGGTGCGGCGGCATTGCGGCGGCGTTGCGGCGGCGGTGCGGCGGCGGCGCGGCAGCGGCACCGTGTACTCGCGCCCTAATAGTCCCATTGCTAGAAAATGCAGCTGAGTACATTAGTAATTAGTTTCCAGTAATGTCTTCGTTGTCTTTGCCGTTAAAGTGGATCCTGCTTCGCATTGCTACGGCTAGTGGAAACGAGGCAGTTGAGGGCGAGAACTTTAAAATGGCGGCCAATTAAGTATTTTGTTCAATGAAAAAAAAGGAGGTATGTATTGTCTCCACCACAAAGTATATATTTAGTTTGTACAGTGATATCTATTAACTAGAAGAGTTCCGGTATGCGTATGTCCCGATTAGGTTAAGTTTGCACCTTGCTTGTATGCGACGTGATGACGCGCTGAACGCAGGTACATGCACACCAGGTTAGGTTAGGTTACAGGAGGGCAGAGGAAGCACTTAGTAAGAGTATAGACCCAATTAGGCACTTTTCAACATACGTTTTTAATTTTTCATTTATTTAAGTTAAGTAAACACAAATAATTACAATTAATACGCGTTACATAAATCCGCTTACAACATTGCATAGGTAGGTATAATCATACTAGTTAATTAGACCAACCTACCAACAATCGGCACTTAAATCATATTTTTTAGGGTGTTCTTACAGGTTTTTCTTCGGGCTAATCATTTAATATGTTAGGCAGCATGTATTCCCACGTTCTTTTACCATATCCATTTAATAGTTAAACCGTTATTTTATATAAAATTATGTTGTCCAATACCAGTGCCACATACAAAATATAAATTAGGTCAAATGAATGCCAAGAACAATAATTCAATTCTAATCAGTTACAACGGATTTTGGAAACCGTGCTCAAACTGCCCAAACCTTTTAATGGTTGGGATCTTCAAAGGAATGGGGGTTGCCATTTTCTAAAAATCAAAACAAAGGCCATGAGGGGTCATTTTCATTTTAGGTTACCATTTGGTTATTTTTTCTTGTCCCAACTCGAAAAGATTAAAAAAAAAACTACGTATTACAGTATCGTATATGTTAAGTGTTAATTATATTATTAACACATTTACCTACAGGTTGGAATAGGTTTTAATTGAGATATCTTTTATTTTGTACTCAAAATAATTAAATAAAAATACTACTTTTATGGCGTTCCATACAAAAGAGCGATGTCCCACTTCCATTTTTACATGTAAAAATATCAATAAAAAAATATTTTTCTATGTAAGCATACATATATTTACCACTATCCATATCAGCATCGATGGTACTTTATTTTAATAATGTTATTAACAACGAAACAATAACAAACCAGGAGAAAATCGAATTTAACTAAATGTCCCGCGTTTTTCGTCTTCTGTGTAACGTGTGTAACGCGAGCCAATAATTCGAAATTTTGAAGTAATTTGAACGCATCGTTAATTTATTTTGGTCTAGCAACATTGTAGGCTTCTACCAATCGACAGTGACAGCGTCGCCATATTGTTTTAGTTTGAGAACGGTGCAAACAGGTCGCACACGTGATTTTTCTTTCTGTTTTTTATAAGTGTAACGTGAATTTAAGAGGTAAGTACACATAAATAACATAAAAACTTTTGTGAATCGCATAGTCATATTATTAACAATGTAATACAAATGGCAGTAATCATAAAATGTCGTACAATGTCTCTGTAATTTGGCGAAGAATGTTGATACCGCGAAATTTGAATGTTCGGTGTAACGTTGCTGTTACACACAATTCTGTGTTACAGTGTGTTACGTAACAAAAAACGGTAAAGCTGCATGCACGACGGACAAAACTCTATTATTGCAAGCTTTTATTTTTTTGACAGATTTAACGAAAAATACGTTTATTGAATTAAAATTTTATCGCAGCGTATGTACTCGTCCTTCCAGTAAATATTTGCTCATTTTACGATGCCTGTTTGAGTTTATTTATACATTATATTTCCAAGCGGTCCACTGTAGGACGAATTGACTTGAAAACCGGCATTCGATACAACAGTGTGAACAACCCTTTATTAATATTTGTTACACACAAAATTTATTCTACGTAACGAAACGATTTTTTTTTTGTGTGTAACTTTTGTGTTACGTACACCTAAAATGAATTCTCGCCTATATGCGAGCCAAGCGACCCAAGGGCTCTAATAAATATTACTTTTAATAAATAATATTTTCATTGGTTTCCGCGGCTGTCACACATTAAAATAAAACAATTGAAACGGATTATATCGCGTACATTCATTATTTGAGCCTCCCTGACATTTCGGCGACTTTATGGTGCCAAATATATAAGACAGTTAAACCATTGATACAAAGAAAAGTTGAAATGTTTAACCCAGGTTAAGCATTTAATTTTTTCTACCAGTAAAACAGACCGAGAATCGAATCCGGTACCTCTGGATTGCCGGTCCAGCGCGTTAACCTTTCCGCCTTCCTAACGCCCATGCAACCTTTCGATTTTTTCCTTATGCTTTGTGTGTCGCGCTTTGCATTGTTTTTAGGGTTCCGTACCCAAAGGGTAAAAACGGGACCCTATTACTGAGACTTCGCCGTCCGTCCGTCCGTCCGTCCGTCCGTCCGTCTGTCACCAGGCTGTATCTCAACAACGGTGATAGCTAGACAGTTGAAATTTTCACAGATGATGTATTTCTATTGCCGCTATAACAACAAATACTAAAAATAAAATAAAATAAATATTTAAGGGGGCTCCCATACAGTTAGTTAGTTAGTTGCGCTGGGCATTTTCCGCAAGTCGACATCCAAACGTGCCTATTTTGCGTGAAAAGGGGGTAGCGCTACTCCAACCACCCCAACTCCTCGACAAACCTTATCAAAGCTTTAATGTTGCTTGTGGCGTCGTGTACGGTACTTGGGGATCCTAGGTACTTCGTCCTGTATACTTCTACCTGTTTGCAATCTAGTAGAATATGTTTGCTGGTTTCTTCTGCTTCCATGCATGCCCTGCATAGAGGGCTATCTGTTATCCCTAAATTGAAGAGGTGTTTGTTCAGAGTATTATGTCCCGTTATTATTCCTACTATTTTGCGTAGGGCTCCCATACAACAAACTTGTTATAGATTATATATATGTATAGGTACGGAACCCTACATGCGCGAGTCGGGCTCGCACTTGCCCAATTTTTTTAATTATTTAAAAGGTTCAGGTTTTCCCCGAACACTTTTTGAAAACCCTCCCGGACGTTCAGGCGGCCTCCGAACTAGGACAAATCCGGGGAAACCCGGACGGTTGGCAACCCTACCTCTATAGATAGATATATTGATTAATAGTCCCATAATATTTATATTTATTTTATTTTATTATTGCATACACACTTCGTAACGCGTTATTGTTAAGTTACAGTAAAACATGTTGCGTGAGGCATAGAGTACTACACAAGAAATAGGTCCAGGTCACGTGCAATGTCGCCAGTTATACCGAGATTCCATCCAACACGGCGACAGCAGCGAGCCGAGAAACATCCCCAATTATGAGGGACTCAGCAGCGAAATTGTGTTTTTAAAATTGGTCGCCGTGACGCGAATAGCTAACACTGTCTAGACGAGGCGAGGCTATGAATACGGTGCACCATATTTATAAAGTAAATAAAACTCTTTAATTTTATATACAAGGTGCAGATTTGGCGGATGAGGTGGACTATAATATTGTTGCGCTGGATTGTGGGCAATATACGTTACGTGTCGTGGTGTCACGACTTTATGTTTCCAGGTGAGTTCATAAGTGGAAAAGTGTATTTTAATTCAAATTGGTTTTGATTTTGAATAGATTATTTATCAGGATAATGACATCGTATCGTTGCATTGTGTCAAGAAAATCGCTTTATCGCGTATTTGGATTTTGGTCTTATTGATAGGTGTTAATTAATATTTCGGGCAATCTCAAAAATGGACACAACTTTTGTTTAAAAGTTGTGTCAAATTAATGATACAATATTCCACGTTAAGTTTCATTTATGAGCCGAGCTATTTTCTCCTTATTTTCTTGAAAAAAAAATTAAAACTTCCATGGAAGTGTCATGTCATTAGGTCATTTTTTCGCGTGTTTCATGGAATTTGAACACGAAAATGGAGGTTATATTTTCGAGACTTTTTTACTCATATTAAATATAATTATTAAATTTATATGCGTCTTATTAAATTACTGCGATGAATCTGTGGCGAAAATAAAATAAATACTATTACCATTCATTTTTTTAACGTACCTACATGCACAATGCACAAATATAAATTACAGAAATGAGAATGGCCCATTATGAATGCATGCTTTCAAGCAGGCTGCTGGTTTGGTTTCCATCGTGGTATCCAAAAACTCAACCTCTCAAGCCGGTTAAGAATGACTCGGTGGGACACGAATAGCAACTACTCGTACCTACTGTCTAGACGCGAGGGCGAGGCTACGAATACAGCACCCCTAATATATTCTTATAATATTATATTTAGCTTTCGTCACCTTCGTGAAAGATGCAACTTTGGATTCGGAACTAGACTATATATTCGGGCTAAAATTAACACGCCGATGGAGTTTAAACATTAAGCCAGACGTCGCTCGCTTTTTAAAAGAAGCAATCGTTTAGGTTTACTTGGTCAGTATTCCCATATTGTCAACATTCCTATTTCAATAATAGTAGTTTATGCAACTGATACATAATGAGAGGCCTTAAAACACGAGTGTGGTTTTATGAAACGAGCGTCAGCGAGTTTCATAATAGGATCACACGAGTGTTTTAAGGCCTAATTATGTACAGTTGTATACACTACTTTATCTACACACATATCATAAGTACTCTAAGATGGGTTCAGAAGCCATAAGGAAATGACCGGCACCACTAGTGCTAACTGTAAAATATCTAACACATATACTAATGCAGTAAGAAATAAATCTGAACAAATACATAAACAGATTATTTATTGTAATAGTTGTAATTTACACATTGAAACAATATTTTCAACTAAAATGTGAATTACAATAAACTTTTCACAATTCTACTTTCGTAACAGCAAAGAACCAACAAACAAATGACAACAATAATGGCGGCAATTCGAACCTCCGTCAAGACGAATGTTTTTTTTTTTCTAAATCATATACAAAACGAATGTATCCCTATTCTCATGTCACTCGAGATCAAAATGTCGTGCGGTTTTTATAAAAAAACATACTGAATTGACGTTTCGTATCGATAACAATATTAATATCTATGGATCATCATCATCATCATCATCATCAGCCCGGAGTCGTCCACTGCTGGACATAGGCCTTCCCCAGTTCGCGCCACCATACCCGGTCCTCAGCTATAATATCTATGGATACTAGAATAGAAACCAACTTGTGTTTTGACAGCTGTTCCTAATTTAAACTCATAACCTCATAACCTCATAACCTTACAAAAATCGGTACTGTAATAACATTCATTACAGTACAGATTTTACCTACTACCACAGACAAAAAAAATCTCATAGTAAAATTGGTTGTAATAATGCTGGTCATTTCCTACGATTTCTGAACGCATTTTAGAGCACTAATGATATATGTCCGTAGATAAAACAATTTAAACGGATTCTATCGCGTAAATTAATTATTTGAGCCTCCCTGACGTTTCAGTACCTTTACAGATACCGTTGTCAAAGGTTGACAGCAGTATTGCTATTTCGTTCATATTCCCACCTCGTCTACAATCCCATCGCGCCTACAACGTGGTTTTCAATATTGAACGTTTTAAAATGTTTTTAAGCTCTAATAATATTGGAAATGTGAATAACTTAGGAATGTGGACGAGTTGGGAATATGGAGGACATGGGAATGTGGACGAGTTGGGAATGTGGACGACATGGGAATGCAGAGGTACCTAATATTTATTTATTTTATTTATTTAATCTTTATTGCACAAAAGAAAACTTATCGTACAAAAGGCGGACTTAATGCCATGAGGCATTCTCTACCAGTCAACCTTCGGGCAAAGCAGATAAATTGTGGGCGGTGCAACTAACTTAAACAAGTTTTAATAAATAATATTTAGATAAATACATATATCATATAATATATACACATATAAATAAATACAGATGAAGATACTAATCAGATAACCTAAGAATTCACAACTCTGCTAGCGTAGAGGTCACGCAAACATTTTTTGAAAGCGCATTTGTTCGGAGCTTGTTTGATCTTGAGGGGAAGGCGGTTCCAGAGACGGGAAACTTGGACGGTGAACGATTTGGACATAAAACCAGTACGGTGACGAGGGATAGAGAGAGACAGATTGCCAGAAGAGCGAAATTGACGGTCACGGGTTACACCATAATAGTGAAAGAAGTTTTTGAGATATTCGGGAGATATTGGATTTTTGAGAACAGAAAACAGAGTGCACAGCATTCGAATTTCACGTCGTTCGCGGATAGGAAACCAGCCCAGCTGAGAGCGGTAAGAAGACACATGGTCATACTTACGAAGACAGAAGATGAACCGAATGCAGTTGTTGAGAAGTCTCTCCAATTTATTCATAAGCTCTACGGTTAAGTCTGGATAACACACATCACCGTAGTCTATTATGGGTAAAATTAACGCCTGAACTAATAAAATCTTAGTTTTACTGGGTAAAAAGTTTTTGAGCTTGTTCAGAGCATGTAAAGAACCCATAACTTTTCTACTAACTTCGGCAACCTGCGCCTTCCAACTCAAAGTACTGTCTAAGATAATCCCTAGATCTTTGACGCTGGGGCTGAAGGGGATAGTGGTGCCGTTGAAGCGTACAGGCGTGAGAGTGTCTAGATTAATCTTAGCAAGCTGGCGGGAGCTACCGATGACAATGGCCTGACACTTCGATGGATTAACAAATAGTCCGAACTTTTCAGACCATCGCTGGATATGTAAAAGGTCCAAGTTTAGCTTGTCAATACAGGTCTTAAGGTCAGTCACATTGCACTGGTCGTAGAGTTGTAAGTCGTCTGCATAGAGATGGTACGAAGAGCGTAAGTCGGGGGTGATAAAATTGATGAAAGTGGAAAACAGGAGAGGAGAGAGAATTCCTCCTTGAGGTACGCCAGTGGCAAGGTCACACCAGTCAGACAATGACCGGTCAACCCGGACTGCCTGTTGACGACCCCGAAGATATGCAGAGAACCAACTAAGGGCAGAAGACGACACATTGAGATATTCCAAGAGGGCAAGAAGAATGTCATGATCAACAGTATTAAATGCGTTGGAGAAGTCGATCAAAATAAGTACCGTGACCAATTGATCCTCCATGCCCCGTCTGATATCCTCAGTCACCTTAAGGAGTGCAGTGCAGGTGCTATGACTAGGACGAAAACCGGACTGAAAGGGGCTCATGAGCTGGTGAGAGTAGATAAAACACGAAAGTTGTTTATGAGCCACCGCTTCAGCGATTTTCGACAAAAAGGGGAGAATAGAAATCGGCCTGAAATTGCTAACCGAAGTGGGGTTACTGATTTTAGGCAGGGGAATAACAAAAGCTTTGCGCCAGAGTGAAGGGAATTCGCCACTGCACAACGAGAAATTGATAATATCGGTAATTATAGGGAGCACACTGTCCAGAAGAGACACCACCATATAACGACCAATATCATCAAATCCAACGGCTTTAGATTTAATAGCTTTGATTATGTTGTTGACGTCATTCTGAGAAGCAGGTGAAAAAGAAAAGGTTTCTGTAACAAAGGGTGGAAGCGACGAAATATCGGAAAGAGTAATGGACTTAATATGACTGTCAACGGAGAGAGCAGCTGAGAAATGTCTGTTCAGGTCGTTAAGAGAAAAAGAAGTACCATCGAAACCAGTAGTAGGTTTACCTAGGCCAAGAGACTTCAGAAATTTCCAGACATCAGCCATAGAAGATGAGGATACATTGTGATGAATATAACGCCGCTTCGCGGAACGCACCATCTGATTGCAGCGATTACGAGCTGTCTTAAATAGTCTCCAGTTGTCGTCGGTACGGTCGCGTTTAAAAAGTCTAAATGCACGGTCTCTTTTACGCATGGCCATGCGTACACCCTCAGTAATCCAGGGGGCAGGTGGGCGTCTGACTCTTACAGCGCGTAAGGGGGCATGCTTATCAAACAGTGCTAACACTGCACCATTAAAACAGGCTACTTTTGCTTCAGCCGTAGTGGCAGAGTACACAGGGGACCAGTCAATAGCTTTAGCATCATTGAAAAGGGCATCGGAATTAATTTTGGCAAAGCAACGCATATAAACTAAGGCAGGTTTGCACTTAGGGGGTCTAATTTTATAAGAGGCAAATAGTAAGTCGTGGTGCGAAAATCTGGGGGCCAAGAACTGACTATGCTTCTCAACGAGATCAGGAGAAGAGGTTAAAATCACATCTAGCCATGTGTCAGATGAAGTGGTGTGATGAGTTGGTGATAAAGGAAGGAGAGAGAAGCTGACGGAACTAACTAATGATATTAATTTACGACGTTGCAGGGTGTCTTTAGAGATATCAGTGTTTAAATCACCCATTACAAGATGATGTGTGTAATCTGAACTTAAGGACTCAAGAATTTGTTCAAGGTCGGAAAAATAATCTATAGTTGGAGGACAGTAAACTACCCCCAGGAGAGCCTTAACCCCTTTAATATTTATCTCAAGAAATATCCATTCCGCTGAGCTGGAATAAAGAGATTCTGATAAATGTAAAATTGTAAACGGAATGGAGCTTTTGAGATAAATGGCAACACCGCCACCGCCTTTCCCAGTTCGATCATTTCGGATTAATACATACCCAGAAAGGGCATAGGAAGTTGAAGCAAGCGTAGGTTTCAACCAACTTTCTGAAACTAAAATAGCATGAATAAAATCTGATTGAAAAGTGTTAACTAGGTTCGAATAATGCGACGGGATGCTTTGAGCGTTTATGTGACAAACGTTAAAGTTAGGAGAATTTAGAAATTCGCGCGAAAGCTCTGAACTCAGTGAAAGGGGAGAATCAAGTGAATTTATTGAAAGAAAAGCACAACTATCATCGCTAGCAGAGTAAAAAGTATCATCATCTGACATAAATATATAAATAATATAGTAAAACAATTATAGATATTAAAATATAAAATAATAATATATACGTACGGTAAGTTGCAAAGAAAATCACACAATCCTGCATTTCCTGCCGGTTAACTTATCAAAGATAACAACAATTAATTTACAGAAAATAGAAACAATAATTCCTTAAATTTAAGAAATAACAATAAAATAATAAAAAAATAAAATAGCAGCAAGCGGTTTAAAATGAAACTCAAACACCCCCGAGTTTTGACACATCAAACGTCAAACGCAACATTAGTAAGATAAAGGTAATTTACATGCGATTTACAAATAAAAATTAAAGTGGGTAAACGAGTAAAATTATTGAGTTGTAAAAGTAATAACATGCTAACAAATGCCTGCTGCTATAGCAAAACGGGAACTCCATAGAAACAACACTTGTAAGAACACTAAAGAAAGAAAAAGCAACGCAAGTGTGAAATAGATAATCTAAGATGCCGCAGGTGGTTTAGCGCCTCGTCGGGACCGACCAGACTGGCCGCTGGGGCCAGCCACCACGATGACCTCCTCCTCTACTGCAGCGGGCTCAGGAGTCGACGACGATTGTGGCCGCATCTTGTGCTGTGAGGCCTTCAGGCGGACAATATCCTCTTCGCAATCAAGGCGCTCACGCACGCCGCTAAGCAACTTGACATAGATGTTACCATCAAGTGTCCAACAGCTCCTCATGCCGAACACTTTCCGAGCCTGTATGAAAAGTGCTTGCCTCTGAGGTGTGAGGAACTCAGACACAGAGAATGAAGTTCCTTTAAACGCAGTCTTTCTATGCCAGACTTCGGTTTTCACGGAGATGTCGGCAAAGCGCAGTAGAATGGGCCTGTTACTGCCAACGGACACCTTACCAAGCCTATGGCATGCCTTGAAAGAACTAACTGACACACCGGGGATCTTCAGTTGCTCGGAGACTATGCTGGCAACTCGAGTGCACACATTTTCGTCAGCTTGTTCAGGAACGCCATGAAGAAGGAGAAATTTTCTTCGATGCCGCATTTCACAGATATCCTGAGACCTACTGACAGCCTTAATTTGCTCCTTGAGAAGTTTAAAGATGGTGAAGGTTTGCTCCTTGAATGCTGAGAATTCTTCGCTCAAAGAATTAATGGTCACCTTAGTTGCCGGGGACCTGCTCAACTTGGACTCAAATTCAGTGAACATCTTAAGGACTGTTGCCTCTAAGGTTTTCTGTGTCTCAGCAATCTCTTGAACACTTGACATCATTGAAGTTTTACTTGACGTTTTGAGGTTATGTTATGAGAGATGTAAGAACCAGCAGGATTGCACTGTGTTTTAAGTACAATTACTTCATCTACAGTGCTGCAAGTAACTGTGCACTATATTTAGTACTAAAACTATGGTTTAAAAGTGATTTTAACTTTACACTGTGATTATTTCAATTTATTTAAATATATTATTTAAGAGTGATGTGTTACTGTTTTTACTTCTACCGCCCAAAAAAAGATATACACATATATCTTTTACTATATTATTTAATTTTTCAAGTAAAATATATCCCCGGTACATAAATTACCTTTGATATTCTTATCATCCTCCTAGCCTTTGTCCCATTTTTTTTGAGAATGAATTCTCAATCGGGGTCGGCTACCTAAATCCCAAGATGTGGCGTAGGCACTAGTTTTTACGAAAGCGACTGCCATCTGACCTTCCAACCCAGAGGTGAAACTAGGCCTTATTGGGCTTAGGTGGTTTCCTCACGATGTTTTCCTTCACCGAAAAGCGAGTGGTAAATATCAAATGATATTCCGTACATAAGTTCCGAAAAACTCATTGGTACGGGCCGGGTTCGAACCCGCGACCTCCGGATTGAAAGTCGCATGCTCTAACCACTAGGCTACCACCGCTTCTTTTATTCTTATAGCGCACCTTTGATATTCTTATAGCGCCTTTAAACCTGGGTCGATCATACCACAGTCATACTTTTAATAGTACAATAATAATACAAAATGTACACGTGGATAAAACCAAAGCAAGTTCTAAATGTAAACAAAAGCTACAAAAGCAAATTTCCCATAATTCCGTGGGCGGAACAATACATTTACTTTATCGCGGTAAGATATTTAAATGTATTCATCAACTTTAATAAGGTTCCGAACCAAATCAGGGCCGGGATTAATATTTATTACAAGTCGTCGCAATTGTGTAATCGAATCTAAGAACTGATCCGCGAGAACCATTCTCAAATTCACCGTCTAACTTCGGAACTTCATCCCAACATACAAGAGAAGAGCGCCAAGTCACTCCATCAAGTAGGTTAGGTACATTAGCTGACAGAAGTCAGCGGTGACTGTGCACACTCCATTACCTCCTCTGAACTTGGCTTACCTTTCTGAATAATAAATTTTTTTCACCAGCCGCTTACTTTGCATTCGTCAATAATTCATTTATGGTAATGCGAATAGATGTGCGAAGCGGTTCCTTTATGACGTGACGCATGTGTATTTTGTGTCGTTTCTGTTGCATATTTCTAAAGGTTCCTTTGTATCCGAGATCACGAGAAATTAATAATGATATGGATCGGGATTTGAAACAGGATCTTTACCAAATACATCCAATATTGGTCAAATAAACTCAACAGAAATATTACAGCACAATCGTTTCCTCTAATCGTATAGGGAATGGTGTGGTAATTACCTATTCGAAGTTCATGTGTCGTTTATGCTTCATTTACACGCTTGCCAAGCCTCGGCAAGTTATATGTAAGAGTGAGCACGATGTAGTTCCATCTCATTCTAACATATAACTGCGTCCTGTAGGCTTGCCGAGGCTTGGCAAGCATGGAAATGAAGCATGAGGTTTTCCAATCGCTAATTGTTATGTTCCTACTTTTATGAGTAAATACAACAATTACTTACGTGATATGCTACTTTTTGATAATTCTGGGAAACTAGCACTTTTTGTCACAAAGCAGTTGAATTAATACATTATTACCCGAACGAGTCATTTTAACTATGAATTAACTTCACATTCACGAAAATCTACATTTTGAATCTCTATCAAACAAATAACAGAATCATCGCAAGTTATAAACCAACACTGAAGACAAGCTGAATATAAAATTATTTCCCATCAGCGTCTTTCAGGTTTCAATCTAGAGAGCCTACTCGAATCGAACTCAAAGAATGAACTTCGAAACAGCTGAACTCCTTGAATCGAACTTTCTTCCTAGCTCGAGAGACGGTACCGGTATCCGCCGGTATTACTTTACGTGAGACACGTATTTTTGCGTCGACATTTAATTCAGTTCGCTGAAATTTACGCGGACATTTTTCGTAAATTCATGATGTAATTTTCTGTATGTCTCCGGATGATTGTCTTGGCGGGGCTCGGCGACCTCACGTTTTTCCAGGCGTTTTTAGTTACCACACCGTGTCAGTTTTCATTGGCAAGTAAGCATTCTTGATGGAGAGCATCCCAACTAGCAAAATTGCTATATAAACATGCCTTTATAAGAACAAAGACATTATAAAAGGTTTATATATATCCTGACTAAGAAGGTACATCTTACAAGGGTATTTTATAAGACTATTTGGTCTTGAGAACATTTAAACTTATTAAACACTCTTGTAGACGTATATAAGAAATTCTTATAAAATATTTATCAGAACAAAGGTTTTACAAGTGCATTTTATAAGTCTAATTGGTCTTGAGAACATTTAAACTTATTAAACACTCTTGTAGACGTCTATAAGAAATTCTTCTAAAACATTTATCAGAACAAGGTTTTACAAGTAAATTTTATAAGACTAATTAGTCTTATGAAATTTTAACTTATTATGTACTCTTGTAGATGTTTATAAGAAATTCTTAGTAAATATTTATCAGAACTTAGGTTTTACAAGTGCATTTCATAAGACTAAATGGTCTTGATCATTATTTGCAGTTAGTAAAGCACCTTAGAAGTCAGTTCGTTCTTAGTTGAGTCTGCAGTAAGTGTTTTATCAGACTTCTTCCTCTTACTAAAGCCTTGTATACAACTTCTTTAAAACCAACCAATTTAAAGTGTATTTGGTCTTGTCTAAGCCAGATGTAAGAGTAGGAGCATGTTATAAGTCTTTTATAAGATCAATGTACCTTACAAGAACCTTTGGCAGTCTTTATTAAGAGTATCGCATGGCTGATATAACCTAAATTTATTTTGCCGAGATCATTTCATAAAAAAAATATTTACATAAATGGAAGCGATTCAAAAGAGGTGGAGCATATCGAAGAAAAGTAAATAAAAGATTGGCTGAATTTGTACAAGAGCCAGAGTCTTCACAAGTCTTGACAAGATCCAATGTTGAAACTAGCGATTTGTTTGATGGTTCCGTACAACTAAAAATTACAGTAGTTTTGACGACGAAAATCAGACAGATTATTCAAGTAATGATGCGGCTAGTGACACAAGTTTATAACTGCGACTCTAAAGCAAGTAATTAAATTTACATTCTCTTCAACTTCAACTAATGAATACTGCAACACATCAATTTTGACAGTAATTTCATAAGGAACCCTAAAATCATTAACATGGCCACCATGTCCACAGGTAGATAGCCTCAGATAAGTGTTTAACAAGAGCGAAAGGCTTAACATTGACTTAACGAGTGTTAAATAAGAAATATCAGCCTTACATGCATCTCAAACAAAAGTAATTGTACTTTTAACTGTTTTTACAGTATCATTTATTGAAACACATTTCAATTTCACAAATAATTTAACAAATAATTAATATTTTAGAGACATTCCAGAAGGGCCCGTGAAAATATTGTTAATAATATTACAAAACTATCGAGTAAATGTACTTCGCAAGTTGTTCATCAATATAATACCAGAATAAATTGCAGTCAAAGAGATAACAGTTAGCATTACTAAGAGTACATATAAAAATATGGACTTACCTGGGTTTTTATATTTTTTAATATTTCACTTTATCCGAACATGTTTTCTAGCCTCTTCGACAGGTTGTGCTAAATACTCTTACAATGAGATCACAGAGCGGAATACAAGGGGATAATCACTTACAACGGCATTAGTAAGAGTACTCAAAGACTTATTAACCTTACAGCATGCCACTGTAAGATACTTGTAAATCTATTTTTTCTTACAACAGCATTAGCAAGATGATGTTAGGATTAAAAACACACTTAATAAGACCATTATACAACAACTATAAGCAGAAATGGTCTTATAAAGTGCGCCCAATTCCACACTTAAAAACGTTTGAAAGTGTACTGTAAGAGCAAAGAAAATTTGGTCTTAGGATATTTGTAAGATAAAATTTTGCTAGTTGGGATTTATCGTAGACGCATGTCTGTTGCCTGTCCTAAAATATCTTTATGCCGTTCCGTTGCATCTGTGTCATCTTGTCATGCAAGATACTTGGACGAAACTTTTGACCAGTAGTTGGTTCAGTCAGGGGAAACAACATGTACCTATAAGTAATAACACGGCGTATTCTGTGAACATAAACGGACGTAAATCAAATAATTTACAAATAAACCTCTTTATATTTTAGTATTCGGTAAAAATGTCCAGTTCTCAAAAGATAAACAAAGTGTGCTGACACGTAAATAAACAATTTTATCGGATCATATAACGTAGGTTTGTTTTTGTCACCCTAGGCCGTAAATACGGTTTACTGCCCGCCGCACGGGGGGGAAATCTCGCTTCCTGGCCAAGGCGAGACGCAAAACTTTAGACAAACCGCGGACGGTAATGAGTAAAGCCCCAGATCGCATATTTTCACCTCACCTTCGGTTTAGGCCACAAACACCTCCATCATCATCATCATCATCAGCCTATTCTTGTCCACTGCTGCCCTCTCCAACTGCACGCCATTGTAAGCGATCCTCGGCTACTCTCATCCAGCTTTTGCCAGCCACCCTGCACAGATCATCGCTCCACCTAGTCTGAGGGCGTCCCAGTACACTACGCTTGCCGATCCGCGGTCTCCACTCAAGAACACGTTTACCTCACCGGTTATCGGTTCTTATAAGACAAACACCTCCGATCTGGTACATTCACTAATTCGCCGCCCTAATGTAACTCATTCGAGATTTCGATGTATTTTTTTGGGATCCAAACTTTTCATCAAAATCTACCCGCGTTTCACTAAGGATATGGCCTTCTGAAGAGAAAGAAATTCCGCAAAGAATATTATACAGATATTTTATTTAGCACTGTAACTAACTAGTAACGTGTATATAATCAGTGCTGTAACTAACAAAACTGTGATGCCAGCAGGCTCCCCCACATTACGTATTCATGAGAGTGGCGAGAGGCAAGTGGCCGGAAGGCTCGAGTCACCAAATAAATTCTTATTAATTAGTTTAACGTTTTTGAATTACCTAGTTAACTTTAAAGGACAATGCAGATAAAAACATTTGTTAACCACACACAGTTTATGTTTTGTTTTAGGGTTACGTACCTCCGAATAAAAAACAGAACCCTTATTAATGTATAAGACACGCACAATTCAAATCCTTAAGTAAGAAATCGTGTGTCACTAATTTGTCATACGATACTAGGCTATTAGTATACATGTGTCAGTTGTCGTTTATACTGCGCAATAAGTTTAACGCCTCTCTTTTTACGTGAGACTAACTATATCGTTCTATGACTATAAATATACTCATACTCGTAGACTAGACTGCTTATAGTGAATGGTGGGTAGGATCGTTCATCCCATCGAAATAGCATAAAATAGCTGTAGCCTTCTTGTTTCAAGTTTCCCTCCAATATTTTCTCAGTAACTTCATTGCACAAACATTCTCGAATTCCGCTCAAATATCGAAGTGAATAAAATTTTAAAATGTCGTTTCCATATCAAGATGGTAAATGCTGAAATCGATGATACTCCGGCTTTGAATGCATCTGGAAATTCCACATTTTCCGCGCATTCGTAAATATTTGCCGTGTTCGGTATGTTCGTACATAACGCAAACTGCAGCTTTTAGTAGGTATCGACTATACTACATCGACACATTATGCTGTTACCAAAATAAAATAAATACACTATAGTGCTGCGTATGTTTTTTCTCTAAATCTACACATTCTACAGTAGTAAACTGCAGTCATGCATACATTTAATTGAATTTAATTTAATAATTTAAAAGCCATGAAGACAAAGACAATTTAATTTTCAAAGCAGCGAAACTTCACAGCATAATTATGTTATGTAGGTATTATATTAACATGTCAATCCCGTTCAAGCTAATTAATCACTATTAATATTGGATAAACACTTCACCTCGGCTACAAGACAAGTACGGCTCCACGTACTCCTGTCGTTCAAGAGCAGGTATTTGCACAGCGCTCAAAATCATATTACCATAATTAACTGTTGGACCATTAAGTCAGCGTGACAGTGCGTGTGCGCCGCTACGACTGGCTACAGAGACCCAGCGAAACCAAGGTGTGCGCCGGTATAGGTTACTAGCGCGCTTCGTAGCGCGTGTTGTGCCCGTCTTGTTGTCATCATAATCATCAGGTCATAACAGTTCGGAACATCAACAGAATTACAGAAATAGTACATTACAGCAGACGCCGGAAAGGGCTTGCCGCGTGAGTAGGTATAGCAGGCGTACAGAGGCCGGATAGTGATACGAAGCCGGCAAGTCCATTTCACGGCTAATAGGCATGTATAGTGCTTTTCTCAAACATATGCAATAAAATAAAGAATACACCATTCGAAAAACATATAATTCAGCTGTTCAGCCTGTTTATTAACACAGACGCCATGTTTAAAAGTAATTACTTTCCGTCCTAGGGCCGATAATTTTGTATGAAATTCCTTTACATTTCCCTCGAGTTGATCTGCCCGAGACGTGATACTTCGAAGCCTGTTATGACGCACGTTATGACGACAGTTCATTGCATGTTTGAGAAAATAATATAACAATGATTATAGCTATAAATCTGACCCTCAGCAATAAGGAGCCCGACACAGGAGGATAGCTATAAATAAAATATTTATAAAGAAGCGAAAAAATGTTAACGGGCGGGGTTCGAACCCGCGTTTTCAACAGCTTTTCGGGCAAACACCGGCGACTTACCTATTGAAACACGAAATCATGCTCGAGCCACTGAATTCAGTTGGCTGGTTGACAAATCAATTGCTTCATTATATGCCCTAGGGTGGCATCGTTGCTCCATCTCCTCATTTATGTTTAAGTAAGTTTATTTGTGAGTATTCAGCTATAAGTTTATTTACGTATATTTTTATGTATGTTTATGTATCAATATTATTATAGGTCTTAGTAGGTTTTAATAATGTTTTAGTAGTTTTCGTGATTACTTTTTGCATCGCCTACCTACTCATCACATTTCATTTATTAATCCGCTACTCAAAGGTTGTCTGGAAGAGATCGCTGCTTAACGATAAGATCGCCTATTTTTTGCCTCTATTGTAATGACAAGTGTTATCTAAATTTGTATTTCTTTCTTCTTGAGGTGTGCAATAAAGAGTACTCTATTCTAGGTATTCCACGTTCCTAATTTATGGGTGTAGTGTTCTCGAGAGGTATTTGCGTAGTACTCATCCAACATTACCATAATGAACTGTCGGGCCATTAGCTCGCGACAGATAGTGACGGACGTAAGCAGGTTACGCTAACTTACTCGGGTATGGAAATCACGGGTGTCTTGGTACATAATGAGTTCAATCGCGTGGGAGACGGTTACATTTTTATTGAATAATCTGTGCAATCCATAAAATTGAACTCTGACCTATGAAACTCAGTTAAAATAAGTAGAAGAAATCCAGAACACAATAAGGTTCTATAATCTACGGGGTAACTGTAGGCAACTATTTACAACATATAACGATTATTTTTCTATTTCATTCTTTTTTATATTTAATTAGGTAATTCACTCTTTCACTTCGCTTTCACACTAATCTCTATCAACACATAGTGTACGATAGAGATTTTATAAAGGAAATAAATTCCCTAAATCACACATAGGCTGTATAAGATATACGACTACAGCATTCTAAAGGCAATCGTTTGTAGATTTGACTGCCCAATTCTAGCTTTCTGGGTTGGACAGATCAAGGGTGTTGCGTAATTTATTATTAAAAAAAAATGAATTTTATTTTGTTACTCTATAAGTGTTACTAATTTAGTCCTAAGTCAATTATTACTTACACACTATGGATGTAATCGTCCCAAATAAAAGATTTTTTTATTTTTTTATTTATAAGAGCTTTAACAGCCCTTACACGACTGAAATAAGTCGTATAAGGTCAGTATAAGCTGTTGTGCAGCTGTGTGCTACGTGGGTGGCTATCCGGTTTCAATCATCTCTTCCATGCCAAAACACAGCGCCTGTCCGACACGCCCTCCTCCAACATCGCGCAAAATCTTTGTATTTTTTAGTTTGAAAAGCTAATGAATGTTATTGAAATACATATATATACTTATCATTTAAATTTAATGATCGATGTCACCCAGCGAAAGTAGTTCACCCCAGTCTACGGTAATATTGAAAAGCAAATTTAAGCCACTTGTTAGGAAATAGGTACCAGAGTTTCCTTTCAATACAAGTGAAGTCGCAAGATGCAGAGAAGCATCCCCACAGAACTGTAGCTATAGTGGTTGTTGTTGTCCGTAAAGATGTGGTCGAGCGAAAATCTTGTTCAATTTTCTTGTAGAGTGACCAGACCAGTGGTTTAGAACATGGTCTATACACTCGCACACAGATAACGCGAGTTTCCGTCCAACTTGCCGCTGACATTCGCCTCAGGTACAGTCATCTGCTGAAGTGGTTCACAGAGATGTTTGTCTTGTTGCTACATTATACAATTTTAATAGCATTTCTTTAATGCCTTTCATAAATCATAATATATAATGTTTTGTTCCCCGCCCAGGTCTACGGGCAAACAGGGGGCCCATCAACCATTTAACCAGCAAAACGTAATTCCAGGCGGGAACAAACGCGGGGTGCGTTACGTGCCTCTGAACTTAAATCTAGATTACACCTAAAACACTAACCTTCGCATTGATGCCGACCAGCCCAATTTCCAGCAAATGTGAGTTAGTGTATTGTGTTTAATGTATGTGAATGTGATTGCTGGGCGCCGAAAGTCCTGTCGGCGACCGTAGCACCAGGTCGTCCAAAACCACAATTTTCACATCAATTAAGAACCAAAATGTAACCAAATATTAACGAGGTGCCCTAGGCAAGCAAACCTCTCGTTATCCAACAAAATATATGCAAAAGGCGTAACACCGAAACACGCGTGTTCTCAAGGCGCCTGGTCCAAACGTCAAAGTAATTTCTATTAATCAAATCACCTCTGGTCATAGTGTCAAAGCGACAGCTCAGGTGCGTTCAGTTTCATGCAAAGTAAGGTCGGGTCCGAACATATAATCCGAATAAGTATTTATGAAGGCTCCTCTACACAATGGGCCATCATGGGCCATGATAAGGGACGAAGCTATACGACAGGACAAGACAGCAATATCGCTTGTCTCCTCTAACGTATAGCTGCGTCCCTTATCCGTATGGCCCATTGTGTAGAGGAGCCTTAAGGCTAAGGGGTGCATAATGAAATTTTAACCGTAAACTGGTCGAGTAGTTGAAAATGGTGAAGACGATGGAACACACGTTCAAACCCTTGTGGGAATCCCGGGTGCACACAATTACATTTTACTTGTGTTTTGAAAAATTTATTTATTTAATTTTACCAAAATCACAACTGTGTAATTTGTGCAAACGTTCCTATAGGCCGCCTTAACTGCTACAGGCAGGCCGTATGTATACCTATTTAAGTTGTACCTAAACGACTTTCATTATCCAACTTTCTGATATAACGATGAATGCGTCATATAATACAAGACCGGTATAACTTTTCCAGCCGATGGTACGGCGCGCGAATCCGCCATTCATCGCCTCCGCTCGATTGCTTTCTTTTATTGCCATTCCATGGGCGGTTTTATCATTTTGTCCAAATAACTTTTCCGCGCAACTGTATTTGGAGTGTAATACAAGTTTAGCCGTTTATTATTTATTGAGCGAGCAAGTGAAGCCAGCAAAGCGTTTTCGTTTCAGCTTGGCGGAAAATTCTTTTGTATGTTCGGATGTCCGCTTGTCCGAATTACAGATTTTCTCGTGAAATTTGTGAGCAGGTTCAATAAGAACAACCGGCCATCAAATATCCTGAATTTGGACATAGAAAAAAAAAGCTGAATTCTAAAAGAAAATTACAATCATTATACAGCGTATACTACTACAGACAGAGATATTCGTATGACTAGCTTAACTTACATTTATGCAGGTACAATACATACATAATAATATTACCTAAATAGGTAAGCGTAAAATCTAGTATTTGTTTGCGTTTGTGATGGCATTGTTATCTATTATTATTCTGATTTTTGCAAAGCCCACATAATAAATTGCAATTACAATACTTGAATACATGCATCTCAAGTAGAAGACATGTTTAGAAAATAACGGCCAAGTACAAAACCCGGTGAGGTACTGGGGGTTCAGTATGGATTTATATTACAATATTGAGCCTTATTTCATAATCATATGTAATTTAACTTTAAATAATTTAATGTGTAGGTTCTATGTGTGGACTATATGCTAGACTGTCGGTAACTTTACGTATTATTTTACCAAAAGAAAAGTGCTTAAACTACATGAAGGTGGCTCATGAAAAACTTAATTGACAACATTCCATTTATATGTATTTAGCAGGTTCCTTTCCGGTTTAATAATTAAATAAAGTTTAGTGAACATTGTGAAACTGAAATAATACCATATTTTTAAATGGCATGTATTTAACGCGGTGACAAATTAATCTGATTTAGGGATTTATAAAAAATTAAAGGGGGTAGCAAAAATAATAAGTTGGCGACTAATTGCGGAGACTAGTATAAAGTAAAAAGTAGCAGCTAAGTAATCAATTTGCGGCTTTGTTTCAATATAAACTAGCATCGAGTTTGGCGACTGAATTAACTAATTAAGCGGAAACATGACAGCGGATAAAAAGTTGAAAATGGCCTACTCTAATTGTTCAATGGAGATTGCATATAAAATAAATCAAGGTCATAAAAAAAATAAAAGGAGCGCTTTTTAGGGATATAAAAAAAAATAACCTAACCTAACCCGGCCGAGTCGGATCTTCTGCTAATATTAGTCGCCAAGTCATTATTTATAGTACCTCGCCTATGATTTCAGTAATCTTGTTTATTATTTCTGCTACCATAAAGTAGCTGCCATTATTTGAATTTTAAAATATCCTTAGTTTAAAGCTCATTTAATATAAATGATTGCCAAAATATTTAATCACTGACAAGTTATTATTTTAGTTGCAAATAGTTTGCTGCTCTTGAATTTTTCTGTCGCCGCGAAATTAAAATAAGCCTTTTTAAATTTCGTAAATATCCCATTTTATGACTAGGTACCACCCCATTTGAAAAGTTCTTCATTCTAAAAGAGCGTAGGCGACAAGTAATTGGCCACAGCGCAGTAAATCATACAGTCGGACTGTTAATAAGGCGGATTTAGTGTGGAAGTTTACCACTGTAGGTACTTTTTGTGCGTTGTGTTGTGACTGTCAACTTTCCCAAGTGCTACTCTCACATTTTTTTTATATTCTCGAAACTATTCGGTATAATTAATTAATTATTATCTAATATCTAAATTTTCATCATTAAGTAAGTAGTTATTACTTAAATACTTATAAAGCAGTACATAAAACAATGGGTGAGAACTTATTCTTGTGTATATCTGTTTGTTCTCCAAATAAATAAATAAAAAATAAACGTTACGGTTTTAGATTCCAAGATAGTAAAGTATAATGAGATTATTTTCAATTTAGTACTATTTTATTATGTGAAATATTGAACGTAACGATTACCTATGTACTCGATTTAAGTCAATTTAATTGGATATTGTCACAGTCACATACCTATTACATTTTATGAGTTCAAAGTTCAATATTTAAACAATTACATCGACTATCGGTTACAAATACCTTTTTATTTCGACCAACGGAACCCTAACAGACAGATAGCTGAGTTGAATGATCATAAAGTTCATGATAACGTTGGAAACGAAATAGGGCCAAAAAATAAAAAGATTTTCGCTCGGGACTAAGTTAGCGAGAAAAGGTTCAGAACTCATTGCACGAACTATCAAAATTCAAAGGAATCGGCATAAAGCGCTCTGAATATCAACTAGAAGAAAACGATCATATAACATAGTTAAGTTACAGTAGGACTAGAAAATCATAATTAACGAATTATGTTTAATTTGCTCCGATTTCAACTCAACTGTCAGGTATAATTTGATTACAATTACAGTCACTCAAATAACCTGTTATCGTATAAATATTATTAAAATACGGCCAATTTTTCATTTAAAAAAATAATTATTTCCACTGTTGTTGATTCTTGTGTAATAATTATTTGGTGTTTAAGTACGATACACAGACGAGACGTAACTCACATAAAAATTCAAAAATCTACCACATGACTTAAACTGACATCACCTGCCAATGCTATACTGGAGCGAATAATAAATGCCTTTGTGCCCAAGGTGGTCGTTAACAGGTTGATGAATTTTGCAATGAACCGACGATCTGTGTATATATTGCGTTAAAATAATTTTTCAACATTCAATGCATCTAGTAAAAGTTCGAAGTTCCTGCACCTAACCCGGTCCGGGTATATTTTTTATTTAATATAGTCCTCCTTGGCGTGTCCGTCAATGGCGAACCTGGCTCCATGACCTTCACGATCGCCTAGTAATGTAACTGTATTGGATTTATTTACTAAAAACCATAGCGTTTTACTTTCATGATCATCATATCAGTCAACCGGTTGAGATTTCGAACTTTTGCCATGTGCCATAACAGCAAAAATACCTATGAAGTCTTATGAAGTTGTATTACTGTTGCGTCCGGTGTACTGCGGGTCACGCCCCCCAGATCAGCAAGCTTTGGGTCAATTTAAAGTTGGTCGGAAAGCGCGGATAAGGCCGGCTTCCGGCCGCCGCCTCGCGCACTCGCGCCTACACGGTATTGCCATAGCTCACACAGCTGAGAACATTAGACACGGCGTTAGGTTTTATAAATATCTATGTCATCTTCGATATTCGGTCAGAAAGGCTCTTAAGTGTGGATGGCTTTCAGTTGGAGCTCAACTACGCCGCTAAGCCATGCGCTACAAAAAAATACCAACTACATAATTTCAAAACTCAGGTATGGGTATATCCTAACTCATAAACTATTGTTTTTCTGTGTTATTTCATTAAAAACATATTTTGCATAAATATATAAAAAACTGTTCCTTATTTCACTGTGAAATCATCTGTCACTTCACTTCACACCTTCTCGTATTTGAATGAAATTAAATGAAAATAATTTATAATCAGAATTATTAAATTCTATATCAGCTAACATTACAATTAGAAATAAATACACACAAATACATATTTTAAATATACAATTCAACGCCAAGTTACTGAGAAGTTTCCAAAATTAGTAATAAAAGAACATGATTCCATAACTGGTTAAATGAATATATGTACCTCGAACTTATTTAAACATTATGTATCTAAAATACTGCGGAACAATAAAGATTCTCCGCGTGGCACCAGCAATAGGTTTCTTTCTTCGCCGCCTTTGTCCACAAATGGGATTTCAATGAACCAAATAAAACTTATCAAACGTTCCTGAAATAGTTGCTAAGGTTGCTTTTGTCGAGTTAGTTTGTTTCATCTATTTTATGATATCATGCGAAAATTAATTTCCTTTGTTTTATAAAAGGCAATTATGTGCGCTGTCTTGGAAGAACTGTTTGCTTTATTTTATAGAATTCCTGAATAGAATTCTACGACTGGGTGTCCTTGTCATCTTGTGGAATATAGCCATTGCTAAAAGGTCTCACGCCGCCTGAATTCGGCCGGTTTTCATCCCCTTCACTAAATTATCAGTCGACCTGGGCAAGTGTACCCATGCTACTTGTACCACAAATTAAATAATCAAACGTAATTTGGCGAAATATTAAAGATGAAAGACAATATTTCGGATTTGTGATGAGATACCGGACGCCTCACCTCAGCTTTGTAATCCCGAGCACGCCCGGATCCGTCAATAAGCTGCGCCGCTGTCGTAAAACGAACCTAAAATAATCGTCACATCTATTTATCGTATTTAGTTTCACGTAAAAACGTTATAAATTAAACGTTTAAAAATCTGTGGCATCGTAGCCGATTTCAACCTCGATTTCAACCATGGCGATGGTCCGATTTCAACGCAGTTTTGTTTTATCGAAACTCTTGTCTGTCGAGATGGTTCTTAGCTACGTAGGTATGATGAAAATATCCGCAGCTGTTTCCGAGATATTCAGCTTTGATTGAAACAAGTGACAGGATCTCAGGCAATGGGATGGCAGGCGGTTGTCACACTGCCACGAAATCCGGACGGACGAGCGGTGCTGCGGATTTTTAGTTTGGGCGGAGATGCGGTGTTAGTGTGTGTGGTTTTTGTGTACAAATCAAGATTCTACAGTACAAAGTTAAAAGCAGCACTGGACACCGCTCCGATGTGCGCAGCAGTGTGACAACCGCCTTACTTCATGGTAATGTTCAAGTTGAGTATAATTTTTATGCCACTCATTAAATGAGGGTCTCATGATGACCAGATACTTGAGTCAGAGGTTTTAGATTTTTAATTTCTTACCGTCATTATATTAGTAGAAAAAAAACATATATTTAGTAGAAAAGCAAACAAAAATATTTTCTTGATGCGGATTGAAATAATTTTATACTCGACGCCACGTAGCTTGGCAATAGCGACCAATGACTCCTCACACCGTGGTAGAGGGTCCGCTCCCTCCACGCCCATACACCCTCTACCACGGCGTAGCAATAAAAGTAAAAATGGTCGTTACGGGGAACAAAAAAAAGTGTCGTTATTAGAAATTGAGTTTCATGGTAGGAGGAGTCATTGGTCGCTATTGCCAAGCTACGTGAAGAAGTAGAAGGTAGTGGTCGACTCCCAACGTACCTACATAATTATGTAGGTATCTTTTAGCGGCAAGAATTCTAACTTTAATAACCGCCCTTATTTATGCATTTTAACCGGTAGCCGGTAGCCAATTACTTGCTAAACAACGTTTCATAAATATTCATTTTACAAACAACGTTAGACAAATGAACGATTCCCAAATTAGACGTTGCATAAAATATAGTTTTACAAATAGATCATGATACAAATGATTTATTGGACAAAACATTATTTCGAAAATTATTCATTTATTATTCTAGTCAATTAACAAAATAACGAATGATAAAACAACGTTAATAAAATGCATTGTTTGGTAAACATTTTGTTTAATAAATCATCATGGTGTGAACGCCATTCATATGTGTAGTTTTCTACGAGTACAAATATTAACATACTTAATTTTTAACAAGGTTTAATTGTTCTGATGAGCATAAGTGTTCAGGTTATTGAGGTTTTTTAGGTAACATGGCTCAAAAACCGAAAACTGGTGGTTAGGTTAGGTTTGTTTTATGACCATGTATAGCGGAGGGAGCGGAGCGTCAAAATGCTTGCTTAAAAAATGGCAAAATATTTTTTTGAAACCCCAATATCTCGGTAAATATCGCTCTGAGAGAAAAAAATTATGGAACAAAGCATGCTTATTATAGTGTAATCTACAAGATTCAATCTAATTTAAGTCCAAAAACAGCAAAAAAAAAAGTGTAAAAAGATTTCAAGTCCCAGAAACGGCCCCTCTTTGGTAATCTGACCAAAATAAGTACTTGCCTGTTTAATATTTGGCCCAAGTGTTTCGAGTAGGTATTAAACTTCATACCGTCCTGCGTTTCGTTACATAGAGAGTTATTTTTAATATTTTTATGAAACAATAGTTTATCAAATAATGTTTTGCAAAATAACTGATTTTTAAAACGATTTATTCGTGAAGTGAACATTTTTTAAATGAAACTTTGTCATTCAATATTTTTATAAAGCGTCTAAGTTACTAAATGTATATTTGTCGAGTAATTATTTGTAAAATGAGCATTTTAAGGAATGATAGGTTTGTGAAATGAATAGTTTGTAAATCGTTGTTTGTTAAGTGATTATTTGTAAAAAGTTGTTTAGCAAATGATGATAAACCATTTTAACCTTACATAGTTTCTAAGGAATACTTAAATATTTGATTGATTGATTTCAACCAATAAAGTACAGGCAATATAACTATTCTGTGACCTTAGCTGCAGCTTTACATCGTCAAAACCCTCGGCACCTGGGTAATAAAATAAGCAACATTCGTCGCGGTGTGGCTGCAGCTTAAACTAAACTTGAAACCAGCGAGCTGAAACATTGTGTATTTAACAGAATATTGAAGATGTATTTAGTATGAAATCTGCTTTGTATCATACCCCAGGGCTCTAGACTTGAGCGTTTCTCGTTTATCCGCGATGCCACAGCAGGGCGCGCGTCGACAGTAAGTAAGGAACGTGTATCTATTACAATTGGTATGAATTCTGCTTTGTATATTGTATAATCTATGATATTAATGGTCATGCAAAGTCTATTGTTTTATAGATTTAACTTGATTTGTAGTATATATCCAAGATGTGTGTCCCTTGTTTTGCCGACAAACTACAAGGATGGGAGGAATTATATAACTGTCAGCAATTTTTTGATGATAACCTATCTATCTATCAATTATAACCAGGGCTCGGATATTCGGGTACCTAAAGTTGACAAAATCCTATTGCTATCTCACTCATACCTCAAACAAAGCCGTCTATACCTACAACTGAACAACAAAGCCGCTGCCAATGTTTAGGTAAATATCTACCCAAATTTCCAAACCCTGATTACAACTGATAAGTGATAGATAGATAGGTTACTAATTGACTTCTTACTGGAAATTTTACGGTGGCACCAACACATGCGATCATTGTTTTGTTATACAGGGTGTAACCGGCGGTGTACCGAAAACTGAAACCATGGCTTCAGACCATTATTCTGGCCTGGAAAATCGTGGAGATCTCTTTGAGAAAATTCACAAATTTTCCTCGCGAGTTTTCATTTTTTCTTTATTTTTCCGTTAATCGAACTCTATCGGTAACAATTTTTCATGAAAAATCGCATGAAAATTGCATTTTCCGCAAAACACGCAATGTATCACAAACAGTATTATGTAAGCTTTACGGTACAACACAGAGAGTGGAGTGGGCAGATAACGGTACTGGCCGGTCATTGATCCGCCAGGCCAGGCCAGTCAGTGCGCTCGCGCAGCCCGGACGGCGCGGTTGGTTGCGGTCGGACGCATGAATAATGTTTATCTACCCGCACATTTTATTTGCTTTACTTGCTTCAATGAAAATCTTGTTAGACTGTTTTAATTTATCGGTCAGTTGTTATTGGTATTAGGTAGTACACTAGTTGTGATCTGTGGTTGCGTTGTTTTTGTGGTTGCATTCATTCATGTCATTCGATGCGCATTGGCGTAACGGTATGTTTTGCGCTGACGCGTGAGTGGAATGGGGAGCGCCCGGACCGGTCGATGCTTGCCGCGTGCCTCCCTCCCCGCGCGTCTGCACCCGAGAGAATTGGACGCAATACATTGCGCGTCGAGTTTTATAATTTATTTTGGAAAATCTTATCCTTGAGTTTTCCGAGAAAATGAACACTCGTTTTCAGTTCGTGATTATGGTTTAAAACTACAGTTTTCGTTTTCGGTACGCTGTCGGTTACACCCTGTATTTGTTGGTGTTGGCCCAGCCTTATCCAAGGGTAAGCCCTCATCCTGTAGACTTATCTTTTTTGAATGGAGAGTCAGACACTAGCTTTAATTTTGTATAGGACTTTTTCCTTAATATTTAAGGTATTTCACTTGTGGTCGTACTGTCGCTCGTCACAGGTCTGTGTCCCGATCCCGATCGCACCGGCACCACGGCTCCGGCCAATTTCCCGCGTCGGTGTTGCCCCGCTGCAGCAAGTCGTAATATGGAGCGAATGTATACCCGGCCGTACTCTCGAGTTGGTGTTGCCTCGCCGCAGCGAGCCGCATTACGGGTAAAGTGTGTGTCCCTTCGCCTTACTGTAGAGCTAGTGTCGTATATTTGGGTGTTATGATGGACATAACAACGCTTCAAATAATATCACTAGATATAGAAACATTTTATATACCTAATGCTTCATTTGATATAACAACAATAAGCATAATTTCATTGCGTACAATTTCAATTAGTATAAAAGTCATTCGATATTAACGTTCATATTCACAAGATAACCTAACACTCCTCCTCGCTTCGATCGTCGTCGTACCTCACCACGACTCTATAAGAGTTTTACTTTTTTTGCAGTTTGAGTGTGTATTGAGCCTTTATACATATTATACAAATTATCATTATACCATTATGATATTATTATCATATGAAATTATATCAAATGTTATTAAATCATTCATTTATTATATCCCTTGATCGTTATATATTGACTATTAATATTATATCATAAGTTTTTATAGCGAACGTAACGCAACCCTTTATGTTTGTAATCTTATAAACCTTGCACATTATATTATAGAATTAAAAAAAACATATTCTAAAAAGCTATGATGTGACTTGTAGCTCCTTATGGTATTCTGTGTCCGAGGCTCGAAGCCAAATTCCCCCGTTGCTGTTGCCCCGCTGCCGCGAGGCGCGTTACGGCGAGTGTGTGTACACGGCCTTAATGTAGCGTAAGTATCAGACCACGGAGTATATGGAGATGGCATTCAGCGCAGTTTGTTCTAGCACCGCTGTAGCCGACTTTTACACGCACACAATTATATTCGTATTAAAATAAGGTTTTACAACAAACAGAAGTGAGTTGACATTGGCTGAGCTAATGTGTGCGATTTTCGTGGTCATACACTACTACGAGCAAAGTATCGAGAATTTTAGCCCTTATATGCATATCAGACAATGAATTTATTTTTATTATAACTTAAATAGAAATAAAATAAAAGGCAAATGAAACTTTATGATTCAGTACGACAAAGTCTCGAATTGACAAGAAATTGATTTCTACTTCCGTCAATTCAGTAGTGTCACTTTTGATATTAACGCTGGCAATAAATCACAAGGTTTTATGTTACAATTCTTAAACATTTAAAATTGAACCTTATCCTCGTAACACGAGGTTTAATTTTAACGACCCAGAAAATGTAATGTAAGCTCAGTCAGCGGTATGCATCTACTGATTCTAAAGGTTAAGGGCATGATCAAATCAAAATAGTCGATATCGATAAAATAATAATATGTATAGGTTTATAATATAATGCATGTTGAAAATATTTATTTTGTATGGTCGTAAATTAAATTATGAGACCTTTTAATTTTTGGCGACGAAATCAAATGGAAGCGTCATCTCAATCTTTCTATCGTTCAAAATGTTTACATAGATAGTGATACCTATACGAAAAATAAAAACATCACCTTACAAAATTTGGAACAGGTAGTAGGTAAATTATAAACGGAGTGGATTTATTTATTTTATCATATAAAATGTAAACAAAATAATTAAGGGACAATCGTACACAACTCGCCCTGACCTTATACTAAGCAATGCTTTTAATATGGGTACTAGACGATGATATAAACAATATATATAAATACATACATATAGATAACATCCATAACCCAGGAACAAAATATTCGAGTTCATCACACAAATATTTGCCCTTGCCGAGATTCGAACGAAGGACCGCCGGCTCAGTAGGCAGGTGGATAAAAACTGCGCCAACCTCGTCGTCAACTGACTAGCACGTTATTATATTGTGGATTAGCAAAACAATAATACTGTTTTAATCTAATGATTTTGTCACCCACTGCTATTGATTTCGCTGTAGGTAATAAAATTACTTGTCTGAATTAAAAAAAAAACCAGCCTGGTGCGATTCTGACTCGCGCAAACTTCGTTCCGTACAAACTTTCACTTATCCCATCTTAATTGGCCTGGTTGGGTTAAGTGCATCTGAAATGTATGGCGCCGCATACAAACGAGGTGCAAATACTTATAAAAATAATGTAATAATTAATGTAATTTAATCTGCAAATTCTGAGTTTTAGTAATTATTTTTGGGTTCCATATTGGGTTTCATAAATTTTAAAGCCATAATGTCGGTGCGCATAACCACTTTTGTCATAATAGTCCTTGCGCATAAGGTGTAGGTATTGTCATTAATTGATCCGCATAAATCTTATGACCATAATGTTTTTACGCATAAGTAAGGAATTTCATATAATTTTGGAGCATATCAACCTGAATCATAATCATTAATCGTCATAATGTTCTTATGCATAGCGTGCATTGGCGCATAATACTGAAGAACATAAATATCAAGTTCCTAATTTTTTATTTCAACATCAGCCTGGTTTTCTGGCAGCAGTTCATTTCTGAGGGGGTCGCAGTTCTTTCAAACCTAACCTAACCTACTTTTCTGGCCGATGTTCGTATTTGTAGGTTCACAATTCTATTCTAACCTAACCTAACCTACAACAAAGAGGTCAGTGTGGAGAAGGATTTCTTAATGCGGGGGGCTTTGCCCCCCGAGCCCCCCTTGTGGGGGGCTTCGCCCCCCCGTCCCCCCTTTTTGTTTTTGTGCTCATGTAACTTTTGTATCATTATTTCAAATGTTATAAAGTATTATGATTGGTACATGTGATATAACTTATACTATATAATTTCTATTGCCATTAATTATGAAAACCATAATTTATGCGTTGCTCTTCTTCGTACTATCAATTATTATGACATTCAATAATATTACTTGAAATTTTGTGCCATACTAAATTATGCTTATGAAAAGCCTGCCAAACAACAATTATGACATATAAAATGTTATGCAAATAATAATTTATGACAAATAACATGTTAGAGCAGGCTACAAGGGGATGTTCGTTTGCAAAAATAGCGCACCTCAATCTGACTTCTGATATATATTGTATAGATCCCAGACATCCTACAAACAATTGTTGCCAACCAGTTTTGTGGTCCCGCTCCCCCCACCCCGGCAATTAAAAATGCCATACAAATTAAAAAAAAAAAGTCATCAAGCCATGCCGTGTGGGGTATCAAATGAAAGGGCTTATTGAGTAGATCACGAATATATAGCACACTATAACATTTCTTACACTTTCTCTAAGATTTTTTTGAAATTTTACTAAAATGCTCCATTTTCCAGTTAACTTTAAACCACTATAGATTGAAAACTAATGAATATATTTTTATAATTATTATTTTTAATAACTAACATTAGTCCATTGTTTATGACTGAATGACACAGGACCGCGAGCGCGCGCGGCAACATGGCTTTTTACGATGTCGATAGCATCAGGTAGATGAATCACAAAACATTTCGCGGTCCGCTATTTTTGCAAAAAAGCAGCACTTAAATGTATATCCTTGTGTAAATGTGTAAATAAGAATTGTAAAAACTTGTAACAAAATCAAACTGTTGAGAGTCCGAAATTTTAAGAAATATATTGAAATATCGAAACTCGCTATCTTTGATTGCTCCCCCCGCTCCCCCGTGCAACTTTTTCACTGTACGAACTATTGGTGCGTAAACAATGGACTATTGTTAGTTATTAAAAATAATAATTATAAAAATATATTCATTAGTTTTCAATCTATAGTGGTTTAAAGTTAACTGGAAAATGGAGCATTTTAGTAAAATTTCAAAAAAAACTTAGAGAAAGTGTAAGAAATGTTATAGTGTGCTATATATTCGTGATCTACTCAATAAGCCCTTTCATTTGATACCCCACACGGCATGGCTTGATGACTTTTTTTTTTTATTTGTATGGCATTTTTAATTGCCGGGGTGGGGGGAGCGGGACCACAAAACTGGTTGGCAACATTTGTTTGTAGGATGTCTGGGATCTATACAATATATATCAGAAGTCAGATTGAGGTGCGCTATTTTTGCAAACGAACATCCCCTTGTAGCCTGCTCTAGTATGAGGAAAGCCATTATGCGAAATGAGTTATGACGGTCAAATTTATGACAAGAATTTTTATTCCACTAGAGGTGATCCCTTATTTTTGACATAAGTAACAAATTGAAATATGTAACAATTAAGTATTTAAATACTTTTTTATTTTGTTTGCATGCCTTTTTGGTAGAACATAAGCAACACTGTATATACCTGTATCACCTAATTTATTACTATGTTCTTGCAATAACCGAATTTGAATTGGAATTTGAATCAAACTTAACGCAACCAAGTTCTCCAAATATGATTTACCTATTTATTTATTTAATTAATCTTTATTGCACAAAAGTAAACGTATCGTACAAAAGGTGGACTTGATGTTTGAAAATGACTATATTTTTTAAGATTTTTATTAGTATTTGTAGTAAGTATATGTGGCGATTTCAGATTTGTATAAGTATTTGTAGTGCTTGCCAAATTTCATAGTTCTAGGTCATCGGGAAGTACCCTATCACTTTGATTCCCTTAAGAGTGTCGAAATGTACGTTTTTGCCGACATAAACGGCCGTATCTTTTTTTCACGTTAACGTAGAAGCTTTATTTTTTTTCACAGCTTTAAGGGACCCTAGACCTGAGTATATATACATATAGTGTTAATTTCAACTCGATACCTCCACGCGTTCTCGAGATAAAGGGTCTTGACAGACAGACAGACAGACAGACAGACGGACGGACGGACAACAAAGTGATCCTATAAGATTTCCGTTTTTGCCGATTGAGGTATGGAACCCTAAAAAACAAGGTGATAAAGTGTAAATTATATTATTAAAATGGACAAGTTAGTATGAAACACGAGCGGCTCACATTAAAACCTCCATACAGAATATCGACAATTTATGGTTTAGACTTGTTCCCCCGCACTAAATTGTCAGACGGACGTATACATTGCGTGCTCCTAAAGATGTTGCGTGAATAGTTGCCATGTCAAGCTAGTAATGTATAATTGTCATAATGCACGGCAATATTTTACGAAATATTACAAAATAACGAATTTACAGTGAAATTAAACTGTATCAGGTATCTTTTTGAGTATGCAGATCTCGCCTGTGACGATTATAATGGCACAATTCGGCATATTTCTAATTTTTTGGGACATAATTACTCAAGCACGTTCGGATGGTAACTAAGTGACTGTTGACATCACGTTGACATATCTTTGGGAATTTGGGCATAAGCTCGGTTACGCCTGCCCCGCCCAATACCCAGTCTATAGTATTCTTATGGTCTGTGTATCAGACCTTGTAGTTGTTCTTTGTATGAAACCAATCTTATAGAAAACTTGTCGGGCCGTGCCTTACAATTTCACGTGAGTGTAAACCGCTCAATACAATAATCAATCATATATAGAGTTAAACTAAACGAATAGACTTAAATCTCTAAACTGGAAGTTGTGTCTACCCCATAATACATACTCATTACAATACATGCTCGAGCTATCCATTGCATTTTTCAACCCGTGGTTTAATTTCTCGTAATTCTTTAGGATGGCAATGTAGCTCCATCTACCGTAAAAAATTAATAAATAATATTTATGGAGTATACAAAATTATTTCATTTCTTTTTCAGTATGTTATTGTTATTTATAGCGGCAATACTAATACCCATGCGAATTTTAAGTCTCTACCTAATACGGTTTAAAAGATACAGACGTGAAAGCGACCATCAGACAGTGGAGGCCCAGTAGCACCAACCCTTCGGATACAGAACCCCAAAAACTAGCTACCAACTTTGAATAAAACTACCAGAAGCCTTATTTTATTATGTTCGTGCCTAAAAACCTCATTCCCCCGCATTCCAGCGCGAGCCCTGAAAAAGCCTTGCTATAAAACCTACTATTCTTCAATCGCTAACCTAATTTTATTTCAGAAAAGCTCTTTTTATGAGGCATTCCGATAGTTCAAGGGTTGGCCAGTATTACATAAAACGGGTATTTTTTATTATTGAATTTATTATGTCGCGTTTACTGCCGCCGTAACGTTCGCTCGTAAATTATTATGTTTTATCTCACAACAAAGAGTTCCATCTAAATCCGATATGCTGTTGATAGTACAGATTATAAGGTACTGAGGAGAGAGCCTGCCTTTCTTAATATAAAATGTGTGATTAAGGAAAATGTACGATAGAACTAGGATGTAGGTACATGTACTATGTAGGAAATAGATGCACTTGAAACGAAGTGCTGGAGAAGAATGCTTCGCATATCATGGAGAGGATGTCGTACTTGTCGTACTAAACCAGTCCGTTCTCTAAGAAGACCAAATCTTAACCAATTGAAACGAAATTTTGGAAACTGAATGACAAAAACAGTTTCCGTATCAAACTGTTTCGATTATTGCGCTCATTACTATAGAATTTGTGTACTCGGTGTGTGTTTGGAGCGAAATGTTGGCCACAATCAGACACCTAGTACACAAATTGTATTATAATGAGCGCAGAAACCGAAACGGTCCGACACAGAACATATTTCTTTCCCATTTAGTTGGCAAAATTTCGTTACATTGGTTAAGTTTTGGAGGAGGAAACCGTCGAGAACAAAACCGGTATGGAAAAATTAGCAGAGATTTTCCTTTTTAAATAGTAGTCTTTGTTCGGTCTCTTTAATTAGGTACATATTAAATTATAACAAAAATTTCATAGTGGATTCAAACACGTGTATATTTAGTGAATAATGAATATATAACGATTTTTTTTTAACTTTCCGATGTAATTTCCTCGCCACCTATTGGGAAAGGTTTAGAAGACCTCTTGAATTTAAACTGGCTGGATTCCGTCGCCGTGTGCATGTGTATAGCCTCCCTAGTGTACGGGCCATCTGAAATATATAATAAACATAATTAATAAATTAAGGGTTTTCAGACGTACCGAGAATGGGCAAACAAATATTGTTTAGCATCAGTCTCTTCTTTTGGTAAGTGACAATAAAGCCGGAGATGGTATACATGTCTTTTAAGGGGCAAACGAACAAACGGATCGCCTGATGGAAAGCGATTACCGTTGCCCATACACCTCCAACACCAGAAGAGTGACAAGTGCGTTGCCGGCCTTTCAGGTGGGAGTATGATCTTTTTTGAAAGTATGAAGGTCGTACCGGTCCAGAAATACCGCAATCGACAATTAATTCCACAATACAGGCGTGCGAGAGACAAATTTTCTAGAAAACCGCACAGTTGTGGACTGCCTACTATCTAAGTGGTGAAAGAATTGTCGCGTAGGGCGATGGTGGAAATTGTTAGGGCTTACTAGATTTTGTTTTGAAGAATTCCAAGTTACATAAGTTACTGATAAAGATTGCACTTAAAAAAACAGTCGACGCTATAATACGAGGATAAACCGGTACGTAATTATTAACGTACATAAGTATGCATTACCTACCTATTTGAAACCACTCTTTAGTGGAAATCCCAGCGTCGCTCCTAGCGGAGGCAATGGCTTCGCGCATAGCGAGTGGCACCGCCACTGACATGCAGATTGGAGGCTCACCGATTGCTACAAATCCACCGATATTTATTTATTTATTGAATCACATAAAATGTAACATTACATTATACACGGATTCTTAAGCTCAATACTTAACTAAAACCTAACTTACAACTGGAAACATCAAATTGAGAAAGAAGAATCATTAGACATCGATTACATGGTTAGTTCAGTCCATAAGTCTGGCCATAATGACGAATTAATTGATCGTGCAACCTTCGTGGGCTGACACGGTGACGGTCTGGCTTGGTGAAAACGAATGAATGACAGTCCCAGAATGATACACTGAACTGACGCCAGAATGAGCGCGCAACCGATGTCTTACAAGGTGGCAAGGTCTGACTACTGATGTGTACTAGTAAACTAAACTGAAATTCACTTTGAAATAAAATGACGAATTGAAAACAGAAAGCTTGTGCACTTCTTATATATTATTGATTGCATATGAGCGCTAACAAAAAATTAATATTGCAACGAATTTTTCAAAGTTTCTTAAAAGACACGAAAGAAGGTTTAATTTTTTTCCAATCATAAATACCAAACATCATTCAAAATAAGCAATGCCTAAGCTTGTCTTTAGTCATATTCGAAAATTAAATAGCTATTGCAAAAACTAAGCTTTTTTAAGAGGTTAATGGTGATGTACATACATTTTCTTCTGACGTTACAATGTATGCAATGAGCCGCATCATATAAACATTACAAGGAGTCAGAAGGAGCCTTCAATTTTGTTTTAGTTTAATTTATTATATATATTATTATTTATTATAATTCATAATACATTCATTAACTTACGTACTTATAATAAACACAATACAACAAAATAAATTAACTCACACTTGGCTCCAAGAATACGGGGATCTGAATAAGATTTTTCCTTAAAATAGACTCGGAAGTCCTGAGGGATGTCGCGAGCTTGCGGCACGTAGTAGGTCCAAGGACGGTCCGTCAGCACTTCACCAGTTTTCTCATCGTATACTGCCTCCTCAGTAGTCCAGTAGCCGAGACCCATGATGAAGGCACCTTCTACCTGTAATAACATAAGATACCGATACATAAATGACCCAGATAAGCAGAATTACTGCAAGGTTTTTGATAAGTTGTACTTACTTGACCAACGTCTACACTTGGGCTGATGCTCAGCCCTGCGTCTTCAAGTATGTCCACTCTAATCAGCTCCCATTCTCCTGTCAGTATATCCACCTCCACTTCGGCAAGCGTCACGCCATGCACATTATACTTTTGAGTGTCGATCAGCGACACAAATCCGTGGGTCTGGAGGTCTACACTGGCGGTATATGCCAATTTGACTAATACTTCCCAACTGGGATTCAGCAAACCAATTTTAAACGGAGCCAGCCGCAATAGCAATTGCTCACAGCATCGTTGAACACCTATACCAACACAAGTTGAAGTCAAGCTTCCCCCTGTGACCATACTGTTCGGGGTCGCATGTGAATTATTTGCTTTGATTTGAATTTTCTCAACCGGTATACCGAGAAAATGTGCAGCGATCTGAACAGCTTTAGTATTTAGACCTTGACCCATTTCAATGCCACCATGAGTTATGGAGACAGTTCCGTCGTCGTAATAAACTGACATAGTCACGTCAAAGTAGAGGCCAGCGAAAGGTTGCCAACGAAGGAATGAAAATCTTAAGCCTCTTTTTTTCCATCTGTTTTCAGCATTAAATTTATCGACAGCGGCTCTCCTTTTCGAGTAATCTGCTTTATTTTTTACATTCTCAGCCATTTCAATGAGTTCGATGGAGGTAATGCCTAAATTAATGATTTTAACTGCCAGTTGGTCTAGTCCCATCTCGTACGCCGCACGTTCCACTATGAATTCAGCTGCAGCAATAGCCTCCAGAGTTCCTGGACAAACATTCACATTCATATTTTAGACGTGAGAACCGAATGTCAATGAAATAATAATGAAATGAAATAATGAACTTTATTCTGTAAGTAGGCCACAAGGGCACTTTTACATGTCTGAGTCTACCGGCATTTCACAAGAGGAGACCACTGTTGAGAAGAAACGCCGAAAGAAACTCAACAGTCAGTCATTTTTTCAGAAAGCATAAGTAATTAACTATTACAATGATATGAACTTAACTATACGTAGTTCTACAAGAAAACATATTAAAAGTGTATTTTAAGACATAAGTGAGGAAAAGTGTAAGAATAAAATAGAAACTACAAGAAAGCCTGACGGTTTATCACAATTTATGTACGTTTGATAATTGCTTTCTTATTAGAACTGTGTCCCTTAAACTAGTTAGGTACAATCTAAGAAGGAGTCAGCTACGCGGTTTCTGGTTCAGGCCATGCATTTTTGTCTGTCAGATAGTCCTCTACTGTATAATATGCTTTTGACATTAGAGATTTTTTTAAATAATTTTTGAGAGATGGAAAGGCTAATTTTAAAACATGATCAGGTAACTTGTTATAAAAATGAATACATTGGCCTAAAAATGATTTACTTACTTTACGAACACGAAACTTTCTAATAACAATTTTATATTTATTTCTAGTGTTAAAACTGTGGACATCGGATTTTTTTGTAAATGAATCTAGGTTTCTAATAACATACATAATACTCTCATAAATATATTGGGACTCTACAGTTAAGATGTTTATATCTTTGAAAATGTCTCTTAAGGAGTCACGAGAATTTAGGTTATATATAGAACGAATGGCTCTTTTTTGTAGCACAAATATAGTCTGAATGTCAGCTGCTTTGCCCCAAACCAGAATACCATATGACATGACACTATGAAAATAACTATGATAAACTAAGCGAGCTGTATCAACATTACTCAATTGTCTGATTTTCCTAACGGCGTACGCCGCTGAACTTGATTTACCTGCAAGCACTGCTATATGTGGACTCCATTGCAAATTACTGTCCAATGTTATACCTAAGAATAATGCCTTATTCACTATTTCTCAACATTCACCATTTAGTAATACTTATAGTAGAATCTACCGCCGTAACAATCGGTAAAGCAAATCTAATACATTTAGTCTTCTTGGCATTTAATAGAAGATTATTAGTAGTAAACCAGTGAAGTACTTTCTCTAGTGTGCCATTAATTTCCGCATAGTCGGTTGATTTCCGGTGAACCTTGAAAATTAATGATGTATCGTCAGCAAATAGTACTATATTACAAAGATTATCTACTATAGATGGTAAGTCATTTAATGTGAAGGTAGGATTGGTATTTTCTCAGAATTGACATGATTTTACAAACCTGGAGATCGGCACCAAGTGTTGCTGGCGGTGTCTGTGTTCACACCGAACACCATGTAGATCCAGCGTAATCTGTCATAGCAGTTATTGTACACATCCAGGGTAGGAATAAATAATGGCTCGTTAGAGATATACCCGTTGTCCATGTATAATGTTTCATGGCAAAGTTGAATTTTTCCGAATAAATCCACAGCAATCTAAAATTAAAATATATATAATAATTATATATACATTTGTTCCATAGTCTTCCATGGATAAAAAAACCTAAAAATATCTTACCTCATATTCCGTGTAGCAGGGAAGCCTTTTTCCCACGGCTTTAGCGATGGTCGAGAAAGGCAGTATCAAGCGGCAGGGCCGGTTCAGCTTGTGGGCTACGAGAGCACTTGCCACTGCCACCTGGGTTGCTCGAGATATCTTCAGACCATACCCTCCTCCAAGGCGACGCACGATGACGTCTATCCTAAAATCAATAACCGGTACTAGTTAGTATTCATTCACTTCTCTTGCTCAAAAAGCAGGTTATTTTAGCTTTGCGAAGCGGGACTAAAGTAGACTTTTAGCACCTAGGTTTTAAATTAAATGCTCTCCATTGCCGGAATCGCCCGCCACTGCCGCCACTGCCACGGCCGCCGCGGAGATTCGGCTTCTGGTGGCCGTTTGTTAAAGAAGGTCTACGGAGAATGACTCGCTCAGGGTGCCGCACTGACAGGTCATATATCAAATAAATGTTTGTATGCATTCGGGTTAGATTACAATAGTCAGATACACAGAAAAATAAACGGAATGAAAAAAACACATTAGTAACAGGTGATTTCGTAAGGTTCATGATGTGAATGATTTCTAAACAGCACTTACTTATGTTCCGGTATTTTAAGAGCCCGCGCTATCATGACCTGCACTACGTCCATGTGTTGTGTGGTGCAGTGCACCTCCAAACCTTCCTCTGTCGGCTTCGCCACGCTCACCAGCGTCTCCATACAGAAGTGTTGCTGCGAGTAAATGTTCTGCGCTCCTTTTATAATCTTAAAAAGAGTTGTATCGGTACTACTACCATCTTGCTCTCCATCCTTATTAATTCTACTAGGAAACTTAATTGCCTCTTTTATTGTAAGTACCGGCTTCTTAACGTCGGTGTACTTAACGTGCACTAATTTGGCAGCATATTCTGCTGTAGCTCTGGTTTCGGCCACGATGACACCGATGACTTGGCCTGTGTATTTAACAGTATCGATGCAAAAGAGCTCCTCCACTTTGGGGTAGAGTATGGTCAGGCCCGGAGTGAAGGCGTTCTGTCCAGGGATATCTTTGGCTGAGTAAAACTCTATGACTCCAGGGTGTTTCTGAAATATTGAAATATAATTATAAGAGTTAAAAAAAAATGCTTCTTCGATTCGGATTTTTTGTTTAGGCATTGATAATAGTTAATGTAGCATTATTTATACATAAAATACTTTACAATTTTAACTCTAAGGTGTAGTCAAGTAGAAATATACCGTTTGTTTGTTTTAAATAGACGCAATAGTAATTTTAAAATTTACTACGGTAAAACTAAGGTACTCTAAGGTTTGCAAAAATCAATCAAACCTCATAAGGTCTGTTCGAACTTTTGTTCCACATAATAATGGCTTTTAATTTTAAATCAAACTATTTCTTACAGATCCGGGATCTGTCTATTAAATAACTCTAAATGACACAAAATGAATAAAACAGAGTCGTCAAAAGCAAAATGGTCGGAACGTTAAAATAATGATACCCATGTTTGCTACATTTCAAATTCAGAAGTCACTTACAAGAGCCTCGCTGGGGTCTATTTTGAGGATTTTGCCGAGTGCGGTGGCGAGTACGAACGCTCCGAAGACCTCACGGCGAAGGGTCTCCACGTCCTCAGAATATGGAGCCTCGCCTGCGCACTGGATCTAAATATAATCATTAAGTACTTTATTTTAAAGCAAAGAAGCCAATAAAGGCTGATACTTAATAACATAAAGCATGAGAATTTCATTTTTGCAAAGTTATTCACGATAAAGCTAGAAATGGAGGTAATGCATTAAAAAGCGCATAATTTGTGTCTGAACTCACCAGTGCTTCAACCTTTTCAATAGGCTTGTTGAGCGGGTAGATAAGAGGGTTGGAGGAATACTCTTGCTTAGATTTGGAGACGGGCCGTTCGCGGCTCAGGACGGTGGCGCCAGAAGCGTAACGAGATTCTTTCTCGTCAGCGGGGCACAGAGACAACAGACCCTGGGATATCAAATATAAACACAAAATTTAGCCGTTTATAGACAAGGCTTTATGCTCACATCAGTTGATTCTGTCAATGAATTTGATACGAAGTTACCTAAATTGACCGACTTTTCACTTAAATTGTTTAGTATTGTTACGAGCGTGGGGTTCGTATTTGATAGAAAAGCACAAATTAATCCACTAAATAAAACACTCACTTTATTACCCAAATTACGTACTTATAATTACACACGAACTGTACTTAAAATCCACTAATTAAAACACACACACTATTTCACAAATTATGCACTCACTCACTATTCACACGAACTGTACTTAAGCGCACTAATCACTTAGAGTCTTTCTCTCCGATTATCCTTGTACTAGCACTCGAACGCAGTTAAAATGTAACTAACTGGCGCCGGCCGTCGGCGCCTTATATATTCCGCGGAACCGCTCTAGACGCATTGTCCACACATATCGCGAATATTCTAGTAAGAGCCAGCGTGAGGGCCGAGAACATTCGAGGCCATATATGTCTCTCTCTAATGGTGCACTCTCTGTCACTCCCTTCTCGAATGTTCCGAGTATAGCTATCTCTTTCTAGTAGTCCCATCCTTGTTACACACTTCTCGAATGTTCTGAGCATAGCTATCTCTTTCTACTAGTGATATCTCTGTCACTCCTACTGGAAATTTCGCCATATAATGATTTGTGCTTCAGAGGCCCATAAGGGGTCCTGAAAACGCCTGAAAACGGGTTTTCAGGTTATGGCGTCATCTGATAGAGGGTGCCCTGAAACGGACTGAAAACATGTTTCAGGCGCCTGAAAACGACGGCAACTTGGGTGAAATTTCGATCTTTAGATATGTGATAGAGAAACTTCTGAAACGGCCTGAAATTACTTTTCAGCCTGCTGAAAACGCCTGTAAAGCTCTGAAATTGACGTTCAAAGTTTTTGACCTAACCTACCGGCGTAACACTACCCCCTCCTAAGACATGCTCGTCCCGAGCATCATTATTTCCGTGGTATCTGGCCAGCCGGTCAACATGAACAATCTTGCTCGGACTACGAGGATTCCGCTGGATTCGATACGTGACGTCGTTTATTTTGGTGACTACCTTGTAAGGCCCCTCCTAATTCGGAGACAGTTTCGGGGACTTTCCTACTCGTCGCATAGGGTTATGTAGCCACACCAACGATCCTTCCTCAAAACCCTCTCGATAAGACTTCCGGTCATATCGGGTTTTCAACTTTATGCTAGCGTGGAGCCCGTGTTCACGTACCAGGCTATGAACATCGTCAATCCGATCCCGCAAATCACTTGCATATTCCGCGATGGTCCTTGGTGTATCAGGCCGACGTCCAGTCAGGAGATCTGCAGGCAAACGGAGTTCTCTTCCAAAATCCGCATACGATGGAGTAACCGCCGTACTTTCGTGAGTTGCCGACCTATAAGACAACAGGAAGAGGGGGATATGCCGATCCCAATCTTTTTGATGGCTCTCAACGACCTTGGCTAGATGTCTCTCCAGTGTCTGGTTAAATCTCTCAACCATTCCATCTGACTGTGGATGATACGCCGTAGTCCTCGTCTTATGAATTCCCATTATGCGACAAGTCTCCTGAAAGACCGCAGATTCGAAGTTTCTTCCTTGATCACTGTGGATTTCGAGTGGCACTCCAAAGCGACAAAACACTTCGTTCACTAACTTTTCCGCTATGGTGACAGCTTCTTGGTTAGGAATCGCAAATACTTCAGGCCACTTCGTGAAGTAATCCATTACGACAAGAATGTACTTGTTTCCGGAGTCAGATGCTGGGAATGGTCCTGCGACGTCTAATGCAACCCTTTCCCAAGGGGCTCCAACGTTGTACAACTTGAGTGTTCCTCGGCTACGGGTATGCGGTCCCTTGACTGATGCACAGTTAGTGCATCGTTTACACCAATTTTCAACATCTTCTCGGCAGTGAATCCAATAAAAGCGTTGCCGAATTTTCATTAGGGTCCTTTTTACTCCAAGGTGTCCACCGGATGTTCCATCGTGAAAGCTTCTCAAAACATCTTTCACCCTTTTCTTTGGGACAATGACTTGCAGGTGAGCATCCTTCCCATTTGTTGATTCCCATTTTCTACATAGAACGCCATTATGCATAACCAAGCTATCCCATTGTGCCCAGTAGCTTTTTGTTACCGCACTCATCGGAGCTACATCACACCATCTTGGTTTAGGTGCGCCAGCATTAATCCAATCAAAAATGGGTCTCACGTCAGGGTCCTCTTGTTGCGCTTGCTGCTTGATTTCATCACTCCACTCGTTGCTAACCGTATCAGTTCTTATCATTCGAACACATTCCTTTTCTTCTTGTTTTGAGCAATGTTTACAGTCATCCGCACAAGGTCTACGTGATAGGGCGTCAGCATTTCCATGTGATTTCCCACTATGGTGTTCGATGATGAAATCATACTCCTGCAGTTGTTCAATCCATCTCGCCACTTGTCCCTCGGGGTTTTTAAATTCTAGCAACCACTTTAAAGCAGCATGGTCAGTTCTGATACGAAACTTTCTTCCCAGCAGGTATTTGCTGAAATGCTGTAACGTCTTGACAACTGCTAACAATTCCCTCCAAGTGACACAGTAATTCCTCTCTGGTTTCGACAATGACTTACTGAAATATGCAATCACAACTTCGTTATCTCCTTTCTTTTGCGACAAGACACCTCCAATACCAGTGTTGCTAGCATCTGTGTCCACAATGAAATCCACTTCCGGGTCTGGATACCCCAATATTGGCGTTTCACAAAGTCTTCCTTTAAGCTCGTTGAAACTTGACTCACATTGTTCGTTCCAGTCAAATGATCGTTTTTCTTCCGTTAGTTGATGCAAAGGCTTTGCTATATCCGAGAAGTTCTTCACAAAACGTCTGTAGTATGAGCAAAGCCCCAAGAAGGCACGTACTGCAGTCTTGTCTTTTGGCGTCGGCCAATCCTTCACGGCGCTAATCTTCTCAGGATCTGTTTGAATGCCGTCCTTCGAAATCACGTGTCCCAAGTAATTCACTTTACGTTTGAAAAACGAGCATTTCTTCGGACTGAGTTTTAAATTTGCCCCTCGTAGTTTAGCTAGCACCTGCTCCAATTTATTCAAGTGGTCATCGAAGTCTCTACCAACGATAATGATGTCATCCAAATAGACCAAGCAAGTTTCTCCTAGAAGTCCAGCTAATATTTGTTCCATTAATCTCTCAAATGTGGCTGGTGCATTACACAGTCCAAATGGCATAACATTGAACTGCCAGAGTCCCTTGCCAGTAGAGAAGGCCGTGTTCTCTTTATCCTTGTCCTTGATTTCAACTTGCCAATAGCCACTTTTCAGATCCAACGTTGAAAACCATTTCATTCCATTTAACGTGTCTAAGGTGTCGTCGATTCGAGGAAGTGGGTAGCTGTCCTTCTTGGTCACATCATTAAGTCGACGGTAGTCAATACAGAATCTCATGGTGCCATCCTTCTTCTTAACCAAAACTACGGGAGAACACCACGGGCTTGTTGAAGGTTCAATAACGCCGCTTCTTCGCATTTCCTCGATCATGCCTTCAACCTCCTTCTCCCGAGCTACTGGAACTCTTCGAGGGCGCTGTCGGATAGGCATGGCTTCCCCAGTGTCGATCTCATGCTGGACCACTCCAGTTCTTCCAATATCATCGTCATGCGAAGAAAAGACATTGCGATATCGCAGCAGTAAGCTACGCGCCTTAAGGAATTCCTCCTTGGTAAGGCCCTTCATGGAGTCATTCAGTAACTTTTCAACATCCACTGAAGGCTTAACATGCCCAGGTTTTACGCTTACCTCAGATTCCCGACAGCTTCGTAACCAGGAAATTTCTTCGCATGATCCGACAAGCGTTCCTTTATTGAGGACGCATTCTGTGTCGCTTGGATTAAGGATCCTTACAAATGCTGTAGATGCCGTGGTTACCATTGTACGGGCTGTTATCCATGGTTTGTCAGCATCCAACCTCTCCACCACAACACAGCGGTGAGATTGCGGCCCTGTGGAGTTCGGCAATTTCACTGGAACTAAAACCTGCGACCTTGGTTGAAGAATGGTTCTCCTGGTACAGTAGACATTTCCATTTACTCCACCTTGTATAGGAATCTCATCAACTCCAAACTTTAGAACTCCAACCTTCAAGTCGATTTTACAGTCATATCTCCTCATAAAATCCAATCCAATAATGCAGTCGTCCAAGATGTTAGCAACAATAACTTTATGCCAGTATTCTTTTTCACCAATTTTCACAGCCAACTCTCGTTCTCCTTGGACGGAAATGTACTGGCCGGTAGCGGTCTGCAGCTGGAGATGCCTAGGTCGGACTAGATGATCTCTGGTCAGGTGTTTTAGTAGCCGAGAGCTGATCACAGTCCGAGAAGCTCCGGTGTCTATGGTAAGGAGACATTGTATTCCACAGATTTCTCCCTTAACAACCAGACTATTCCCGTCGTTCGCCTGTGAGACCATAATTGGGACATTTCGACCACCAGCCAGCACTCGTCCCATAGTCCTGGCTTTTATTCGTTTCCCTGTTGGGGCTCTGATTCCACAGAGCCTATTGTCCTCGCCATTGGAGCGGGGTCTCTGTCCCTCCTAGTCCTTTTCGGACAGCCTGACTGCAGGTGACCACGTTCTCCACGTTGCTACAACGTGGCCCAAATTCGCGGCGGGAATCTACTGGCTTCGTAGTCGACGACACTTCTCGCAACCTGAAAGGCCTGGATGAATCCTGACGTACAGCTTCCACCTCGAGAGCGTGGGCTACTGCATCCTTTAGGCTGCCATGATGTCCCAATCGCACGGCTGCCCTCACTTCCAGATCCCGGATCCCATCGATGAAGGCCTGCATCAGCATACTGTCCACGAACGACGCTGACGTGCGTTGATAGGCCTTTCTAACCAACTTTTCGATTTCCAGGGCCCACTGTTGTAAGGACTCGTTACGTCCTTGCGTCCTGTCCTTCAACTGAGCTCGGTATACGTGCTCCAGGTGACTGTCACCGTATCGGGCCTCCAAGGCTTCTAGAAGGCGGTCGTACGTTCGGTCGTTTCCCAGAGCTTCCAGTATGGTAAGGGCTTCGTCGCGCAGCGCCAACGTTAGTGCTGTCCTGGCTTGCTCTTTAGTCCAGCCATTAGCCTGGGAAACAGACTCAAACTGTAGCTTGTAAGCAGTCCATGATGAGCTACCATCAAAGGGGGGCACCTTAAATCTGCCGCCTCCCGCGACCGATGCGTCGGATACACAGGTGGTTGCACCACTAGCCACTTTAACTTCTAACTTCTGGAGGCGGTTCTTATAGGCTGCGACTTCCTCCTTGACAGTTTCCACCTTTTCATCGACCTCATGGACTCGACTCTCCAGCTTAATATCCATATCTGCCAGTTTCTCCTGAACATCCAACATTTCTTTCTTCCACTCGGTCGTGGACTCGTGTACCTCACGGAGCATTCGAGCCTGTTCCTCCTGTTTCCTTGCCTGTTCCTTTAGGAGGACAAAGATGGCGTTAAGGTCCACTCCTTGTGCACCTGGAGCAGGTGATTCTGATGTACCAGGCGTCGAGTCTCCCGATCCAGATGTTTGGCTTCGCGTCGTCACTCCTTTCGGCTCGGTTTCTCGTGGCATTAACGGCATTTTCTATCCGCACTTCTGACACCAAATGTTACGAGCGTGGAGTTCGTATTTGATAGAAAAGCACAAATTAATCCACTAAATAAAACACTCACTTTATTACCCAAATTACGTACTTATAATACACACGAACTGTACTTAAAATCCACTAATTAAAGCACACACACTATTTCACAAATTATGTACTCACTCACTATTCACACGAACTGTACTTAAGCGCACTAATCACTTAGAGTCTTTCTCTCCGATTATCCTTGTACTAGCACTCGAACGCAGTTAAAATGTAACTAACTGGCGCCGGCCGTCGGCGCCTTATATATTCCGCGGAACCGCTCTAGACGCATTGTCCACACATATCGCGAATATTCTAGTAAGAGCCAGCGTGAGGGCCGAGAACATTCGAGGCCATATATGTCTCTCTCTAATGGTGCACTCTCTGTCACTCCCTTCTCGAATGTTCCGAGTATAGCTATCTCTTTCTAGTAGTCCCATCCTTGTTACACACTTCTCGAATGTTCTGAGCATAGCTATCTCTTTCTACTAGTGATATCTCTGTCACTCCTACTGGAAATTTCGCCATTATAATGATTTGTGCTTCAGAGGCCCATAAGGGGTCCTGAAAACGCCTGAAAACGGGTTTTCAGGTTATGGCGTCATCTGATAGAGGGTGCCCTGAAACGGACTGAAAACATGTTTCAGGCGCCTGAAAACGACGGCAACTTGGGTGAAATTTCGATCTTTAGATATGTGATAGAGCAACTTCTGAATCGGCCTGAAATTACTTTTCAGCCTGCTGAAAACGCCTGTAAAGCACTGAAATTGACGTTCAAAGTTTTTGACCTAACCTACCGGCGTAACAGTATAAATAAAAAAACTGAGCTACTAACTTTATAGAACAAATTGACTGCTAGTTTTTTTCTATACTCCGCCGATGGTTCCGGAGGGTTCTCTTCCACGTCCAACTCGCGCTCAAGAACCTTAATTGCGCCTTGCAAGGTGCTATTGGTAAAAAGTTTCTTCCCGACCAAGTACTTCTCAGTTTTTGAGGCGTGTACAAAGTGCGGGTTTATCGCACCGAATACTATCCGCGCTTCTTTTACTGTCGTGCCTGCAGAGTCGAGTCTGTACAGAAAGCCGGCGTTGACGATAGCGTGCGAGGACTGGGCACGTGGCATTATCTGAAAATAACACAAAATCAAGTACATAATATATAAGTTTATACACAACACCAATAAAATTAGATACTAAATCTCGCAATTAATGTTGTTAATGACATAAGCGAAGGAAGCTCAAATGACGTCAAAATGGTATATTACTGCACTCTACGAAGTATACTTTTGTATATGTACCTACACACAAATAGCATTTACCTTAAAAGATTCAAATTTATATTCACGGCCGAGAGGTGGAAGCAGAACGTTCAAGATGACCTTGCTTCTCATTTCCACTTTGAGGAATTCTTGTGGTGTCACTTTAGTTTTAACTCCGCCTGCGTCCACTGAAATTGAATGCCAATTAATTTTATTAGTTAGAATATTAATTATAAGGTCTAAAATAACTTATCGCTTACCCAGATAACTTACAAAGAGTCATATAAGCACCAACAGTCTCAAGTAAAAGGAAGACATCTGATTGAAACTCGTTGTGCTCATGTTTGATCATGAGGTTGCCAGCAATTGATCCCAACTGAAATAAAAAAGCTAGCCAAATAAAATCTTAATGCGTAAGGACCATGGTTATGAGAATATAATTCAATAACGCAAATACTTACATTTCTAACGGGAATATGGGCAACTAACTGTAAATGTTCTTGTAACTTGTGCAGATACCAAAAGTTATCAGATTTAGATGCTGTAGTTTTAAATAGTTCAATTGTCTCAGTCAGAGTTGTTCCCGCGCCGACGATTAGGTTTTGGTCCATACTGTGTTCTTTTAGCTCGCTGATATCACTGATGTCGATCATGACTCGGGGATAATCATCAATGGGGAAGGCTCCTGGAAAATATTTACGATTAAAAATCGAATTTTTTAGTCATTTAATGACAAAAGTCTTGATTTGAAAAATACCTTTAGCTGTATTTCCTGCTACAAGCATATAACAATCGTCCCCTTTCTGTTTTAGTACTTCAAATATGTCTTTAATTTGATGCACTTTACAAAATGACTTTCCATCCTTTAGTTCTATTACTATATTTTGAGGTTCTTTGGCATCATGTGCCTCAACCAAGCACCAGTCACTTTCGCTGCACTTTCCCTTGCGACAGGTCTTGCCAGTTTTCTTGCAAATGTTGAGGTCCTCAATGTCTAATAACTCATCGGATTTTGGCGCATCACTGGCAAATTTCTTGAAAGCTTCCAGGATTGGACGGTAGCCGGTGCATCGGCAAATGTTGCTTCCAAAAGACTTCTCTATCTCCATCATGGTAAGTTTTTCATTGCTTTGCAGGAGACTGCAGGAGAAAAAGTAGTTCTTATTTAAAGAAAGACACATTTCGAGCAGTACTTACTTGACTTTAACTAATTAAGTAGGCGTGTGATCTAAAAAAGTATTTTTGATTAATCTCATGATAGTTTTCTATGATAACATACGCAACTTATACAATTCTCAAAAATATCTTGTTTACGTAAATCTTGAGTATCTAGTTCCATCTGAATTCAGAAGAGAAGAACGCACATTTAAAATAGGCTACAGTATTAATTACGTAGGGCTGCCTCGGCAGAAACTCAATCAAGTCTCCTAAGCGTGTGCAACTATCTAAGGTAACAGACAGGAGGTAGTATAGCGAGGCAGCGTCTATCGTGTCGAACCCGCACGAGGTCACTTACGCCTTGCTGATCGAGAAAGTTCAAAAGGCATTTCTGCGATTTCTTTATAAGAAAACCTACGGATACTATCCTCTTCCTTATCCTACAAAGTTTCTGCTTGGTACCTTAGGCTTAATTCTCTGGAAACGAGGCGAAATTACTTCCTGTTGACTGGGGCGTGTCGAATATTGCGGGGAGAGTCACTATCCTGAGTTGGTATCACAATTAGTACGCCTTCTCGTGCCTTCACAGTCTCAGTCCAAGTTCAATTTTAGGCCACGAACCCGCGATTTACTGGCGGTTCCTAAAGCGCGTACGTTATCGTACAGAAAATCACCCCTTGTTCGCGCTTTACGATACCTGAACGAGCTCCTCGCATCAGCACCTGACTGTGATGTGATTGCATGTAGCTGGATGATAATATGTGATGAATGTATGAGGTTCTGTGAGGTGATGGATGACCGCCCTTCTTTAGTTAATTATTTGTAATGTTAATGTTTTATCTGTTGTACTATACTAGTGTCTTGTTTTGTTTGTTATATATTATGAATTTCACAGTGCCTTAGTGTCAAACTGTAATGCTGACGGGACGTCTGACAGGACGTCCACTGCTGAACATAGGCCTCCCCCAGTGACTTCCAGATCGGCCGGTTGGAAGCGACCTGCATCCAGCGGCTTCCTGCAACCTTTACCAGGTCGTCTGTCCACCTTGTGGGTGGACGTCCTACGCTGCACTTGCCGGTGCGTGGCCTCCATTCGAGAACCTTACTGCCCCATCGGCCGTCAGTTCTACGTGCTATGTGCCCCGCCCACAGCCACTTCAGCTTGCAAATCCGTCGGGCTATATCAGCGACTTTTGTTCGTTCACGGATCTCCTCATTTCTGATTTGATCTCGTAAAGAAACACCGAGCATAGCCCTCTCCATAGCGCGCTGTGCAACTTTGAGCTTCCTCATAAGGCCCACAGTAAGAGGCCACGTTTCTGTTTCGTATGCCATCACTGGTAACACACATTGATTGAACACTTTTTGTCTTTAGGCATTGAGGTATGTTGGACGAGAAGATATTTTGTAGTTTCCCGAACGCTGCCCAGTCGAGTTGGATTCGTCGATTGACCTCCCTCTCAAAATTGGACCTACCCAACTGGATCACTTGTCCCAGGTAAACATATTTGTCAACAATTTCGAAGGTAGAGCTCCCAATTGCTGGATGTCGTACATAGTTAAAATCGAATAGTAATATCAGTCCCCATTCCACACGCCCCAAATACTTCCCGCAATTAAATTGCAAACGTCGCCTCCGCGTGCCTCCGCTTGAGTTCGCCTCTATCTGAATTTATGAATTCACAAATTGTTATGAATGAAACGCAATATTTCAATGTAAACGTCGACGACTTGGCGACGCGGTTGGCTCGGTTTGTAGAGACCTGCCTACTGAGCCGGTGGTCCCAGGTTCGAATCCCGGCCAGGGCATTGTGTGATGAACTCGTATACATATATTTTGTGCTTGGGTCATGGTTGTATATAATATACAACAGCTATTAAAGTACATTAGAGATTATGCGATAAGTATATACATCACCGCAAGTGGCAACAGGCTCATGTTCAGCGTATGATATGGGCTGGGTCAGCTGCACAGCCCTGTCAATCCATAAAATCGTTCCGATTTGATTTTCGTTTTCTCACAGCTATTATTTTTATTTAATTGTTATTGCACAATAGATAAACTCTACTTAAAAAAGTGCCATGACGCATTCTCTACCAGCCCTATTAGAATATACGTATGAGCGATTATTATTAGACTGCCCTGCGTGCAGAAACAAGTACATAATTATATACATATGTTTGTATTTTTGCAATTGTGCAAACATATTTACTGATACCCTACAGACGACCGCCCTTGGTTGGTTCAACAAAGTCAAGCAAATTATGCTAATGGAGGAATCGTGACGTCAAAATACAGATCATCCGACAAAAACAATTATGCTTTCATGTATAAAACATAAGAACTACATGCATCTATGTTTAAAAATTTTAACTCCCTCCAAAAAAGAGGGGTGTTATAAGTTTAACATCGGTGTGTCTGTGTATCTATGTATCTATCGGAGAGACTACCACGCCAAGTATGCTAGGTCAGATAGCGGACGCAAAAATACTTGGACGTCCAACTCTAAGATCCAAGGACTCCTACAAGCGGGGCGGGGGATTGTTAAATTTAGAATTTAGGCTGTAATTTTGGTTATTAGGTTAGGCTTATGTATTTTCCAGTTTGTAGATAAAATTTAACTTTGCTCTATAAGGAACCTACATATCCCGATAGATAAAAGTTGTCCTTTAATTTTGCCTCAGCTAATGTTATTGAACTATATTGTAAGACTGTTATATTATGTAGACAAGTATTTGCTATCAAATTAGATCCTTATAAGTAACCTGTTCATGTGCACGTACGAACACGTACAAAATGAACATCATATAATTGACTGTGACGCGGACCCTTGGCCCGTGGGGGCCCAATGCTCGACAAATTATTCAAGCAGATTGTAAAAAGACTGGTCGACTCCACGGGGAACCAAAAAGCTGGCAGCTTCCTTGCTCAACGTATTAGCGTTGCTATTCAGCGAGGAAATGGTGCCAGCGTCTTCGGGACTATGCCAAAGGTCCGATTTTTTAAGTCTCTTTTAATATTAAATTTACTGAGTTTTAGCATATTTTATATTTTAGTAAGTTAAGATACCCGAGTAAACAATTGTATTTTAAGTTCTGTATTATTGTTACTGTTGATACTACGAGTAGCATCACAAATCATCGTACGTTAATAGGCCTTAACATATTCATGTAATGAATAAACATGCGTAGATAAACATTACATGACGTTATAAACCTTCACGCATTTCACCTAGCTAATTTGTTTGCAGATTAAAACAACTGCACCATAATTATATTATATATGATTTAGTTTTCATGCATCGTATGTCTTTAAGTCGAGGAAAATCGAATAGTCTTACGGATCACCCAGAAACTAACAAAAAATTCGAGTTTTCACAATTTCCTCACTTTACCTATTTGTATACTTACTCTTTGTGTGTTATGAAGTTATGAATTGCCACCAGTTACACACAACGTTGAAGAATTAAAGAAAAGAAGGGGATCGTCGTTTCGCAAACGAAAACATCCGATATGATAATTTATTTTAATCGCTATTTACAGGATTAAAGTAACGACCACGGAAAAAATACTCACGAGTCACGACTTACGGGTATTTTATGTCAAAAATATGGGAGGGAGGCTCAAATAATAGGCTAGTTGACTCATTTCAAATTGTAATAAACTAATGTTTATTCCGTATAGTATTTAGCAAAGGAAACCTAAACATATATTTTTCAATTCATAAAAGTGAAAGATGGCTGAAAAAAATTAATTTGAAAATATGGTTTTTAATCTGTATTTTGAAATGCTTAAAACGCTGTCCGCCATTTTCGCTTATGATAGTGACGTCATTGGTCATGTAAACAAAACTAAAAGTCTACTTTGACGACTTCGAATAGTGCCGTCCCTCTCGATCTCCTGTCAAAGTATATTGGAGTGAGCGGAATGGCATTATACGACGGTCGAATTTCGAATATTTACAGGTAATACTACGACACGCCACAGATTAGCGAAAGGGAAAAATGGCGGACGGCGTTTTTGACTGTTTATGAAATTTCTAATTTTCAATTGATAAAATTTAGCTTTCTAGCTTTCAGAAAAATACAAGACATTTTTTTAGAGCTAGTAAGATCATTATTAACCATTTCCAATATATTTCGAAACTGGGTCAACTAGCCTAATAATTTACGTGATAAAATCAATTTAAATATTTTTATATACTACGGAAAGTTTATTATAAGGATAGGTACCTGTGGGTAGGTAGTACCGTTCAGCCTTTTGCCGACGCCCTCGATCGTCGTAATGCTTCAGTCATGGCATGACGTGACCGACACCAGACACTGCACAGAGAAGTTGGCGTTACCTGTACATGGACATGACCCATCCTGGCGAGCAGTACCCGCACTGGGTCCCGTTGAGCTTGGCGAGGGTCTTCTGCACCTGGTGGTAGCCCTTCAGGCGGTTGCCGACGCCCTCTATCGTCGTAATGTTCCAGTCTTGGCATGACGTCACCGATACCAGACACTGCACAGAGAAGTTGGCGTTACCTGTACATGGACATGACCCATCCTGGCGAGCAGTACCCGCACTGGGTCCCGTTGAGCTTGGCCAGGGTCTTCTGCACCGGGTGGTAGCCCTTCAGGCGGTTGCCGACGCCCTCTATCGTCGTAATGTTCCAGTCTTGGCATGACGTCACTGATACCAGACACTGCCCAAGAAAATATTACGTAAACCAGTTTGAACTGCATTAAAATTCGTGGAATAAATCTTGTAACCTTATTTTTTCAGGTATATATTTTCCAAAGAAGCTCTTACATTATCATAATGAGATATATTTGACAAACACTTAAAGTTTATTTCCTTTGTATTAAATTGGTAGGTTCTTCGATAAGTGATGAGGCCGCAACGAAATTTAAAGAAGTGTGTGGCTAGACTTTGAGAAGACAGCAGTTTGAGTTTGCATGCAGAAGGATGGAAGATCGCGAGCCAAGTCTGTTATCTACGAACAACAACCCTAACATAAGGCAGATTGCTTGCTTAATCGCTTCTCATTCAGCGGCTGGCTTTTCACTTTTCGAGTTTGTGTTCGTTCATTCGCTTAAAACTACTGATAGTGAGAACCAGCGGACTATCATGTAGAAAACGCTACTGTGTAAAGATTGTATCTGATGGTGCAACTTATTATATTCAATATATGTACGAATGATCAATATTTACGGAATTCACAGCGTGTGGCGGCTGCCCGGGTCGCTCGGCGGTGACGATGCACGCCCCGCAGCCGCCCTCGCGGCACATGTACTTGGTGCCGCGCAGATCATTGTCGATGCGCAGGTAATCCAGCAGAGACACTTCCGAACTTGTCTCGCTGCCCACTGAAATGAAATAACATTATCAGTCTTTAGGCCTCTATGGGGTTTTTGAGAATTTGATGACGCGTTGATGGATTCTAAGGATTGTGTCTAAGCCTTAAAAAGAGACTCAAAGGAAACTTTTTGGAAATATCTGTTGACGTGACGTAATTACGTGCCCTAACGGGTAATCGTATTCCAGCAAAGTGAACAGATATTATATTAAAGACAGGTCGTTTTCAAGCGCACATCAAAGGCAAAGAAACGAAAAATTCACAAAAAATATACGATAACTTGAAAACCATGCAACTATCCCTAAACACATTACTGAGGACATGTCACAGTGGTCAGCTCCCTCTTGAGCAGATCTACATTAATTGGTGTCACAGTGTCCCAGTACTTTTGGGCACACTGCTGTATCTGGATTCAGATAAGGTAGTACTCTATGGGTTCGGAGATTAATCTTGTCATGTACCCTGAACCTGAACACCCACCTGATCGCGGCTCCCCGTTGACGAGGAAGCTGACGCGGTCCATGGTGGCGCCGCGCGCGCAATGAACTGGTACCGACTGCTGCACTCCGCTATCATTATAACACCAAGCGGTGGAACTGTACGGCGCTGAATTTCAGGCGGGAACACCGCGTGAGCTGACTCGATACCTGAGATATTGTTTCCAATAACATTCCTTGTATATTATGTAATAATGTGCCTGTGAAAGTTATACTATATTATTTAATACCTATTTTATATTTTTTGCATGTTTTTATGTGTCAACTTCTTCTGCGAAAACAAATTATGTATCTTGCAAATAATACGCATATATAAATATATGCGTAATATTATTACATAACATATAGTTATGTAATTTGTTCATTATGACTGTATTTAATGTCAATGTTTTCAGCTGTTTTAGCGTAACATAATTGCATAAATCTAAATAATCAGAAGAAATCGTGAAATGATGACCACTTCCCAGCTTGCCTGCTCGTTTGCCACGCATTTCAGTAAAAAAATATTTTCCACAAGGCCTTCAAAATTGTACCTATTTTAGACATTGTCTCAAAATCAAAATCCCGTCAATATATTATAAGTACAGATATTTGATTTTACCAATTATATACTTAATTATAACAGTTTCCGCTAATTATAAAATTTGAATACCTACTACTAACTGAAGTACCTACAATACTACACTTGTACTGTTATCTATTCTGTGATACTACTAGTCACGTAAACACTTAGGGTACATACGGCGCTTATTTTCGGACAGAAACGCTACGAGAAGTAATTAATTATACTAGAGGCCCGTTGCGGCGTCGAACCGCCGCTAGAATATGGAAATCCGGTAGTGTTACAGAAAATAACTACTTTATCGATAAGAAGTTTTTGGCGAATGAAGAATAAATACTGTAAAAAAACACGTTAAAATGATGCTATTAAAAACGTTAAAACATGCCAGGCTAGAGCCAGGCCTGATAGCTAACTGCCAGCTTCATCGTGACAACTTTTTCAACTCTTTTGTAAAAATAACTTGTGCATTAATGACGTGATCTGCTGATCTGTTTCACAAATAAAATGCATATTATTCGATTTATGGAAAAATTTTATTCATAAAAATAATCCCATATCTTAAAAAAATAATTGACATATTTTCATAGGACCGAACATAAGATTGGTAGAATTTTAATTTGTTGTTCTTTCTTCAGGACATACATTTATTGATTTGATCGATTTCTATCAATTTCCAGAAATAGCACATGAATCGAAACGACAGATTTGGGCACTCACTACGCAGGTTTTAAAAAGGAAATCATGTAGTGCGTAACTGTTTATGTATTCATTTATTATCGTAAATACTTAAAAATAGTGATAATAAAAATGTTAAATAAACTCAATTGTATAAAATAGAGAGTATAAAACGTTTATAGATACACGAAAAACCATATCAATGCTTGTTTTTTTTTTATGAAATTCAATAGATCGTGCAAATTTTCTTAATGTGGGTGCTGCCATGTCATCATCATCATCAATCATTTATTCAATAACAATTACACATTGTGTTTGATATTCTTACGCTAGGTATACTTAATCAAACCCTATTTACTAATCTAAATAAATAACTGACCAACAATACCTACTCCACCATAAAAAAAAAGAATGTGTCAAATATGTGTAATAAATAAAATCCAATATATAAAACAGCTAAAAATGTTTGAAAAAAGAATATTAAGACATATTTTTTCAATAAATTTAGAGCTGAAGGCCTAATACCCGAATTCCAAATTCAAACTTTCATCTTTCCTCTCATTGAAATAGTGTTTGACAGAAGAGTGAGGGAGATGCTATCTACACTCTCAAGTCTATGATATAAACCAAATTTTAGGGTTCCTTACCATAGTCGGTAAAAACGGAAGCTTTATAAAATCTATTTGTTTTGTTGACAGCAAAATTTGTCAAATTTTATTTTGAATGAGAATAACAATGATCAGCCAGACGTCATTAATTCAAATATGATTTATTCTTGAGAGCGTCGATTTTTTGAAATTTGCATCATGTAGGTTATTTCTACCATCAAGTTTCGCATGTTAGGGTAACATGTTAATTATTCCACATTGCCAACTTGTTCACCCACCCAACACGTCCACATTGCCAACTCGTTCATACGCCCAACTCATCTGCATCGCCAACTCGTCTATATTACCAATTCGTCTCCATTGGCAACTCGTCCATATTCCCAATTTGTCCACAATGCCAACTCGACCATATTGCTAACTCGTCCACATTTCCTACTCGTCCATACACCCAACTCGTCTTTATTGCCAATCTCGTCCATATTATCAACTCGTCCGTATTACCAACTCGTCTTCGTTGCCAACTCGTTTATATTCCCAACTCATCCACAATGCCAACGCGTCCATATTACTGGCTCGTCCACAATGCCAACTCGTCCACAATGCCAACTCGTCCACATTTCCAACTCGTCCATATTCCCACCTCGTCCACAATGCCAAGCCGTCCACATTACCAACTCGTCCATACACCCAACTCATCTACGTTGCCAACTCGTCTTCATTTCCAACTCATCAACAATGCCAACTCGTCCATATTGCTAACTCGTCCACAAATACAACTCGTCCACATTTCCAACTTGTCCATAGGCCCAACTCGTCCACAATTCCAAGTCGTCCACATTTCCAACTCGTCCATATTCCCAACTCGACGATACACCCAACTCGTCTATACAAACTCGACCTTATTATCAGCCCGTCTTTATTGCCAACTCGTCCATATTCCCAACTTGTTCATTTTGCCAACTCATCAACATTGCCAACTCATCCACATTTCCAACTCGTCCATATTCCCAACTCGACGATACACCCAACTCGTCTACAATACCAACTTGTCCTTATTATCAGCTCGTCTTTATTGCCAAATCTTCCATATCACCAACTCGTCCGTATTACCAAGTCGTCTTCATTGCCAACTCGTCCATATTGTCAACTCGTCCACATTTCCAACTCGTCCATTTTACCAAATCATCCATATTACCAATGTAGATACACTCCCAACTTAGCTACATTGTCAAGTCGTCCATATTCTCAACTCAGCCACATTTCCAACTCGTCCATTTTACCAAATCATCCATATTACCAATGTAGATACATTCCCAACTTAGCTACATTGTCAAGTCGTCTATATTCTCAACTCGACCACATTTCCCATCCCGTCGACATGCAAGCGGAAGGACTAAGTTTTTTCTTGTAAAATACCATTAATTTACCACAACTCATGCCATTTTCCTTGGAATTATTTTTTTGATGGACTTATATAATCATATTTATAATAATCTATCATACATTTACTTATTTGAATGACGTTTAAATTAGTTTTACTACATATTTCTGCTTTGATTTATTGTAAAACTCGCCTATAAAAATAATCTATTCTTGAATGACGGTCAGTTTTTCTAGTCTTGCGAGCACCAGTCCAACTCGCACTTAACCGGCCTTTTCCTCCACATTTTTAACAGGTATGCGAAAAAAGTTTCCATATCAACATTTTAAAAAGAAAAACAACCTGGCAATTTAGACCATTGACATAATAACCCCCAATAAAAAATACATTAAAAGTATGTTAAAAGTTGACAGAATATGGTTACTGTCATTCATTGTCAACAAACTGTAAAATTATTTTTGCATATTCGTACATGTTTTAAGTGTTGCGGATATTATGTTGCCGACTCAAAAATAATATTTCATCATGCTGAACAACTTACTACAGGTTTGTGAGCAAATCATGCTTATTATTATTTGGTCATCTTATGTCAAAATAGTAGTGACCGACCGAAGGTTCGGTTTCGGTTTCGGTTTCGGCCAGTTTCGGCCTAAAAATCATGTTTCGGCCAAAGGTTCGGTTTCGGCCAAAAAACAGCCGAACCTTTCGGCCGCGCCGAAACTTACAACATCGTACTGTCGGGTCACGTTCGGCTAACGTCGGGTGCGCTCGGCAGTCGGCACGGCTGGCAATATGGCGTCGCTCGCCTGACTCCACCGGCCGCTGATCACTTTGCTCGGTGAGGTGACGGTTGTGTTTGTTCCCCGAATAATGTTAAGTAACTGACCGAGCGAGCAAAGCATTTCCGTTTCAGCATGGCCCAAAATTCTTTCGTATGCCCGGATGTTTGGATGTCCATGCGCACAGCCGGTAGCTGTTGCCTTGCCTTAATGTCGCATTTCTCAACCGATTCTCATGAAATTTTGTGAGTATGTTCGATAAGTATTAAAGTATTTTTTCGTTGATTCAGTTTTTCGAAATTTTCAAAAAAGAGGAGATTTGCGGTAAAAAAATTACATTCACTTTAAATTTACTTTATTACTAAATAATATATATTGTTATGAATTTATCAACTTATAGTGTAATTTTTAACGCATATTTTCTTAATTTACATACAAATTGACGGCGATATTGGTTAGTATAAAAGTGAAGAGGTGTAAGTCAACCTCTTCACTTTTATACTAACCAATATCGCTATCTCATAAAACGACTTTAGGATTCGTCATTGTAATAAAATTAGTACCTACGTTTAAATGAGCGTTACGAGGCTGCCTGATTGCAATTATAAAAATTAAAACTCAATCAATTATTTTGTTGCCAGGTTTAAAAACTTGTTTCGTTTTAAACCTACAATTAACAGATCGCTACCTCAGTACAGTATAACAGCTATTAATGCTTCTCACTTCTTGGGTAATTTAATTTAGACCCAGTGTCAATGTTAAAATATCCATTCAACAAAAGTAAAACGTGAGTTTGTTATGTAATTGCTGAAATTTTTATTTTTTTACTTTGTCTACCGCCACCCCACTCTATATACATCTGCACTTTTTTTAAATTTCTCTAATCGACAAAAATAATCTAAGTACTTATATACTTATCAAACCTACTCACAAAATTTCGTGAGCATCGGTTAAGAAATACGACCTCCAGGCGAGAACAGAAAAGCATCCAATCGTCCGTACATACGAAAGAATTTTGGACCAAACTGAAACTGAAACACTTAGCTCCATCGGTCAGCGAAATTTTTTTATTGTATTCATTATTGGATCTAGAAAGAACGGCCCGCTGACATTTTATATAACGTTTTAATCACGTTTATAAAAGGTTCGGTTTCGGTTTCGGTTTCGGCCGAAACTGTAATCAGAACCGAACCTTCGGTTTCGGTTTCGGTTTCGGCAGAAAAACGTGTTTCGGTCGGACACTACAAAATAGGGATCACAGGTCACGTGGTCAATGTCACGTGGTTAGTGCACAGTAGTTTTTTCAAATCCATTTTTCAGTACTTTTTCAGGAAAAAATTAAAAATCCAAGAGTTTTATGCACCTCTCCAGCATGAGACGAATCTAATGACATATCATTTATTAAAATCGGACCATAACTGTAGATCTGATGGGATGTACAAAAATCGGCCTCGCGTAATATATATATAGATTAATAAGAACAATTTTTTTTTCAGTTTTACAAACGTAGAATGGCTTCAAATCAATCATTTCTTCTAAAAAATTTAAAAAGTAATATTTATTTGCAATAACGCGTTACAATAACATATAAATAAATAAAATCTGGTCTTATTACAGTAAAATAGCATCAGCATTCCGTCAACATAGTCAACATGCAAATTTAGACACCTCTATTATTAAATAACTCGTCAACATTTTTAATCCAAGAAAATTAGATTGCAATATATGGAAAATTTGGCAAAATTAAAGGACAACTTTTATCTATCAGGATATGTCGGTTATAGAGCCAAGTTTAATTTTATCTACTCTCCCCCCCTCTCAGGGGTGAGCGTCACCCCCCCGCGACCTCGAATGTGTCCCGGAGCGCGGTATTTTCCACTTTAGAAGAAAACCGTGTACGATACATACAAAGTGTATAGGAACGAAATAATTCTGAATAAATTTACTATAAACCTTTCATACATACAAAAGCGATAGCACTTATACAATCAGCGCAATCTGTTACCAAATACTAACGTTTTTAATTATCGATCTTTTTTTTCTGCTAAAAGGTTAGTTATCTCAAAAACTGCACACTTCTCGGCCAAAATATGTATCACAAAAGTAAAGAATGGAAAATGTTCTTTCTAAAAATGTATAATTTATTTCTGTTACTCTTTAATTTACCGTTGCAATGCTATTTTTAAAATTTAAGTCATTTGGCCATTATGCGAAATATAAATATTCGTACTAGTTAAACGGTGTTACTTGCAATACCATAGACTTCTTATATGTTTTTCTGTAATCTACAAATATTGAACTATATCCTGTATTTTTTTATTTTTTTTAGACCTACTATTTTAGGAAATAAGGGATGTGTGGGGAAATGGTCAAGTATTGCTCATTTTCGATAATAACTTCAAAACCGTTTAATTAAGAATGATGAAATATATATATTTGAGATGTTCATAATGTACCCTTTCATTTGATATGTCACACGATATACTTTGCTATTTTTTTTTCTAATTTGTCCCCTATAACTGGCCCTCATGTCAAAATTTATTCATTTGCGTTACGTTACGTTACACGTCCATGTTTGGGTCATCAATTTACATACGTATACCAAATTTCAACTCAATCGGTCCAGTAGTTTCGGAGCAAATTGGCTATGACAGACGGACGGACTGACACAGACACACGAGGGATCCTACTATAATCATAGCGAATTTTCTCCGAAACTACTTAACGATACAAAAAAATTAACGATACAATAAGGAACCTTAAAATAGAACCTTCAGGTACGTTATTGGAAGGTTAACTGTAACGTCGCACAACGGAGACTTTGATACAAATACTAATTGAGTGAGTTAAGGGTGGTTAAGGTGGTTAAGTTTTTGGTCTTCACCCTTATAGGGATATTTTATAACCAAATAATTTCAGGTCACCTGTGCTCCGTTTCAAGTCTCAACCGCAAATGTAGTCACCCTGATGGATGGTGGTAAACATTATTTCATCTCGCGACAGCGTGATAGTAAGTAGGTATCAAGAAAGTGTTCGTACCCTAGAGTTACGTTGTTTTCTAGTTATTTAGTCGATTGTTAGTTTAACAAGCATGCGGGCGCCGAGTCGCTTCATTTATGGATAATTTCCATAATCTACATATGAAAAAGAGACGCGCTAATAGTTTATTGTTATTTGATTTCGCACTTTTTTTATTCTTTGTTATAAAAATAACAAAAATAACCTTTAACTTGGTTTTTTTATAATATTTTACAACGAATAAAAAGTAATAATAGTATGTATAAATTAGTAATAAGTATGTATATCGTCGGCTAGTACCCATAACACAAGCCTTCTTGAGCTTAATTTGGCACTAGATCGTTTTGTGTTCTTGTCTGATATTTAGTTATTTATTGAATGTAACAGATTTTCCAAAATCTATCTTTTGGGGCGCTTTGTGTGAGATGTCTGATAGAAAAAATAAGACAGGAAAGTTTTACGTAGATTATTCTTATCGCGTAGTAATTATTATAGTTATTACAATAAAATTATCAAGAAAGGGTTTTTTGAGAAACGCTTTCATTTTCGACTGTACTTTCTTGCATAAACGTTAATGGCTCATCAAGACAATTCAAATGAGCCCAAACACCATGAGTTTATCTTATGAAGTTTAAGAGCTCCCATGGCCACCTTCCGTCTCCATCATCAGATCAGCACCAAGATACCAAATTATTGTATTGCTACGTAAACTGCATGATATTATATACATGTTAACCACTATATTAGAAGTAGGTTAAAATTTAATTGCAAGATTTGATAAAATTGTTAGGTACCTACTTACAAACTTAGTGTCCTTTTAATGCAACATTGTGATGGCTATCATTATACCAGGTGGGTCCTGTCACAGGAGCAAAAAATGAAAACATAGATTTTACTCGTCAAACTGGACAACATTTCTGTTTAGAAACTTTAAAAAAAAACTGTTTTCATATGTTTATTATTTCAAACAAAGTAAATAGCATTTTCAATGTACGCCGTCCATCATGATATCGCCTTAGCATTGACATAGCTGTCGCTTTACTCTAAATATCAAATATTTCGTAATACATTGCATCTTTGAATAAACTTTATTTTACAGGTTTACATTATTTAAAAGTTGTTTAATAAATGTTGTTCAGCTTGAGGGGTAGAATCTATGCTTTAATTTATTGCTCCTGTTACAGGACCCACCTGGTATATGAACTTACATTCAAAATACTTATAGTAAAACCAAACCTGAAAATCAAAAACAATAAACTTAAACTTCATCTAAAAAACTGGGCAAGTGCGAGTTGGACTCGCGCACCGAGGTTTCCGTACAAACACTGTTAAGTTTACACCTCGTATGTATGGTGACGAATACAAATAAGGTACAAAGTTAACGCAACCGATCACGTTTGTTGTATGGGACCCCCTTAAATATTTATTTTAATCTAAGAATAGTATTTGTTGTTATTGCGATAACAGAAATGCATCATCTGTGAACATTTCAAGTGTGTAACTATCACGGTTCATGAGATACAGCAGCAGCATGGTGACAGACGAACACACGGGCAGTCGAGGTTTAGTAATAGGGTTCCGTTTTTAAGGTTTCGTACCCAAAGGGTAAAAACGGGACCCTATTACTGAGACTTCGCTGTCCGTTCGTCCGTCCGTCCGTCTGTCACCAGGCTGTATCTCAACAACGGTGATAGCTGGACAATTGAAATTTTCACAGATGATGTATTTCTATTGCCGCTATAACAACAAATACTAAAAATAAAATAAAATAAATATTTAAGGGGGGCTCCCATACAACAAACTTGTTATAGATTATATATATGTATAGGTACGGAACCCTACCGGAGTCGGGCTCGCACTTGCCCAATTTTTACCCTTTGGCTACGAAACCCTAAAAATGGCACTGCAGCTTAGTGCCAAAGATGCTGGCGGCGTTTCCTCGCTGAATCGCCAAACTAATTCTTTGAACGAGGAAACTGTCAGCCCGATCACCAGTTTCTAACATTAATTTAGAATCCCCCTACCTAATTACAGAACAGTTTTTGCCAGGCGCTCCCCTGACTATATGCATTTCCTTATTTATAACAATATATGCAAAGTGCATAAAATTCAACATTGTACCAGTGGTAAGATGCAAGTGATTGTGAAGAAGTGGCTACTGTCAATATCGTATCACGAAACTGAGGCCATACTTCTCGCTGGCTAGTGGCAAATCTCACACACACACACACACACACACACACACACGCCAACACACACACACACACACACACACACACACACACACACACACACACACACACACACACACACAGTCACACACACACACACACACACACACACACACACACACACACACACACACACACACACACACACACACACACACACACACACACACACACACACACGCCAACACACACACACACACACACACACACACACACACACACACACACACACACACACACACACACACACACACACACACACACACACACACACACACACACACACACACACACACACACACACGCACGCACGCACGCACGCACGCACGCACGCACGCACCCGCGCATCTGACGCTTTCGCATCTGACGCATATTGTAACGTCGTATCGTTTAGTTTTAAATCATTTGCAAACTGTTTCGCACTCCAGGGTCCCAAGATACAGGCTCAGCCTAGTTTGGGGTCCGCCAGGTATCTCACTGTATTAATGCAAACCTGTGTAAAAGCAAATAAACGATTTTTATTTTTATTTTTTTATTTATAATTTTATTTTAAAGTATTTCAATTGTTGACTCTATGGGCATCCGTGACGTGTCATCAAACATTCTCTATTGGTATATCCAATTATCCAGTTTGTAAAAAAAAATATTTTCCAGTTTAAGAGTTATATCAAACGCAATTTATCAACGCTTCACTTATTCAGATAATATTTCCTCTGACTGTACCAAAAATAAATAAAGTGCGTGGGGGAAGAATGGATAGGGTCTTTGATGAGATGAGCTGATGAGCTGTTCATCGTATTGTATACGATCGGTAATTAATGGAATACCTACTTAAGGTGAAAAGATCGAGTTATGAAGTTTAAGAAAAAATAAACCTAACGAATACATTTAGCGAGTCGTTTGATTTGTGTAAGAGTGTCCCTTTATATTATTATTTTCATGTTTTCCATTTGCATTGCGTACACTTATTTGACACATTGACTTTGATTGACAGTAGACAAACGAGTTACATTGCGTGTTGAGTTATTTTATAAGGAAAAAAACGTATATTTTAAATATTTTTTAGAAAATGGGTGAAGACCAAAAAGTTTGCAACCTTAACTCACCCTCAACTCACTTTTCAATTGTTTTTAATTCCTCGCTAACTATAACTACGACTTAATTTCATCCAACTTTTTGGTCCTGACCCAAAAACATTCATTAGGGCCTTTGCAAAGAACTAGTAAAGTTTGAGGTTGTATCAAAAAAACACGCTGTAAGTACAAGTTACAAAATAAGGGGTAAAGATGAAAAATCTAGGGGTTGATTACCTACGGTATCACTACCTTTAACAAATTAACTCCCTGGCACCCGTCGACATATTTTGTGCGGCGCCTTGCGACTGACCGGCGGATTGTATCAAAATAGTGGCTAAAATTATTAAATTTAAAATGGTACGCGTCAATTTTATAAATTGAAATTGAAATTGAAAAATTTATTTCAGGTATAAACCCATATATGGTTAGTTACAATCAACTTAAAAAACTATATTAGTAACAGCAATTCACAATAATTATAACATTAAATTCAAATCTAGAAATAAAATTAAATCAATATCAAAATGTCAAAAGTCAATAAAAATAATTAATCATATAAATAAATCAAATTAAATTATTCATTTAGCTAAGTTTGCGGTGTGCGGTAAATTAATATTTAATAGACTGTAAGAACTTATATTAACAACATGACATATATTTAACAAATTGCACTAAGTAGTCATATCCATATAAAATTTTATTAGAGAAAACACAACATAAAATTAAAAGTATAAAACTAAACCTTAACAAACTTAAATTATGATCTAATTAAACCTAACTTAAACTATTGGGACCTAAACTATATGTACATATATCCCCTATGTCGCTACCATTAGGTAGGGTGCCCATAAGGCTGGCCGCGTTACCTCGCTGTAAATTAAATTATAGTCAGTCTACCATAATAACATGAATGCTATTCCATTTTTTCATAAAAGGACAGTCAAATTTGGAGGATAGTGCATTCAGGATCGTGCCGGGGCCGCCTGACATTATAGCGATGTTATTTTGTGTTACCCATTTTTTCATCATGCCCCCCCACCCCCACTCACCTTACGTAGTAAGTACTTTTATTTTATCTATACCGTCACCAAACTTGTCCTCTACTTCAAAAACGGGTTCGCGTATGCAAAGTACGATAATTACAATTTATACGTTTTAAATATACGCGTTTGATAACGCTTTCCTAAACACGATACACGTGCTAAAAATACCTGCTTCCTATAATTACCTACTATACATACAGTCGCAACTTTTTGACAGAATTTCGACATTCTGTGGGTTTCTACTCGGGAATAACAACCAGGGCAACAAATATTATGACCACATAAAAAATTGTGACCTTAAACCAGTATCACCTAAAAATTATATGAAACACCAAAAAAATACCTGCAACAAAATAAGATTTTAGTCATGACTGGACATCTAATTGTAAGCGAAAAACAAATTTCGTAAGTAAATTATCACCAAATTTTGACGACCACAAATATTACGATAGTGCCACCTAAATTATACCACTATAATTAATTTAAAATGAAGCATTCGTGCCGTGGTAGCGGCCGGCGCAGCATCAGAACCGAACTGCTACCAATAAACTAGATTAATGTGTTAGCTTACGTTAGAACTTGAGACCATAACAGCGTAAATAAACTCCTAAAGATTGACCCTAGGTATACTATTGTCGCTGGAGGCATGGAGCATCAATCACCAGCGTGATTGATGCTCCATGCCCATGCATCAATGAGGCAGTTTGAGGTACTTTTGGTGGTATTTATAAAGTGAATTTTTGTCAATAAATTTTACTCTGTCTGGTGATCAGCTATACAATCTTTGGTTACCATTTTAAATTAAAGTAAAGTGGTAATCTATTTTGGTGATCATTTACTATTTTGGTAGTAAAAGTGTTTTTTTTGCCGTAAAATTTTACTATATATTCTGGTGATCAGTTAAACATAAGCCGTAATTAATTATAATCAAGTTAGCTAAATTCAGTCAAGGCTTGCATATTTCAAATCAATTTTAAAAAGTTCTCGTTTATGAATGAATTATCTTTATAGATTGTAGCCTATGTCCTATTCAAAGATTTGATTTAAATTACGTTACGTTTTACGTTAAGTTTTATGGAAATCTATCTTGACTTTTTGCATTTAAGTAGAACGCACATTCTCACAAACTTTTACATTTAAGCACCTATAATAATTCTGAGATTAATAGAATATGTAATCATATCAAGTGAATATAAAATGAGCTACTTAATCACCGTACACCGCACAAATGGATACAATGGCCGTTAACAGAAACATTCCAATCGTGCCCACCAAAATACCCAAACGAAGCCAAATCAATGTACCTACGATCCACCTTTGACATTTAGGTAAACAAACAAATGAAACTACCCTTCCTGATCAACTGCATCCAATACTCCTTTTCCACCGTCGAATCGTTGTTTAGCAAAACAAAACCAGCAATGGATCGGAGCTTGCGAAAATCAGACGTGAAAATAGGATTCGTCGACCGGGCACTGGTGGAAGTGGGACAGGATGTTGGTGCAAATTGGTATCGAAAACCGGAAATGGCTTATCGTAGGCTTTGTTCTGCGGCACTGGCCCTATGAATTGTTTTCTGTGGCGCTACTAGCGGTTCCAGAAAGCCTTTTGCTAAATGTTTAAGCTTTTATCCTGATTTTAGACCGGCATGGTTCTGAAGTGTTTTATTAAGACTCTCTGGGTTTATTCTATCCCGTAGTAGGATTTAGGGAATCAGAATCAGTCATTTATGGAACAACTGTGGTATAACTATACTATAAAATCAATACATTCATTTGTGTACCTACCTAAAATGCTGTGAAACGAATTTCTCCTTCCTTTACTTTACTTGTACTATACATATAGTATATCGAATTGTCGGTCTTATATCTACTTTAGTCTATTTAATTATATTACATTTCCTTGAAGATTATGAGCAGGGATTATGAACTTGTTATTTTAAACGACAGTTCGATTACGACTTTAAACTTAAGATTAGACCACACCATTGCTCAAAAAACGGCACCGCGCCGTAAACGCAATCAATTCTTTGAGAAGCATTAACTAATACCTAAGCATCACGTTCGTGCCACGTTTTTTGAGCTGTGTGGGAGCTTGCGGTAAAGACTACGGCTACGACACGTCACTGTAAACGCACCGTCGCCGTATTTTGAGTGTGGTCGCACCTTTACTTAAACGTATTTATAGTCACGTATAGGAAATCGCAGCGTAGGACGGCCCCAACTAGGTGAAGAGGCCTACGTTGGTGATCTATAGATAGATAGTTACATATATAAAGTTGAATTTCAAAATCCTATACTTACATAAGTCATTGGATAATTAGATAAATCCATTTTTTGCGAAAATTCTTTGGATATGGGTGGCTGAAATGTTTCAAAATATTTAATATATTTTTTTGGTACGTTACAAGTGAATGGTCGCAGTGATAGCTGATACCGATGGCCGATGGGGATGAAAGGTTCTTCAGTGGCGTAGCGGAAGATACAGCGTGGGAAGACTCCCAACAACGTGGACCGACAACTTGATTAGGATCGCGGGAAGCAATTGGAGGCGGCGCACGACGTATTGTTGTGAAGAACTTTGGGGAGGCCTTTGATGATAATAGCTCGCTGTGACACACTTAGGTATGTTCAAATGCCCAAAGGGCAGACCCCCACAAATAGGAGCCCCACGATACCAGGGCTCCGTTGTTTACTGGGGGAGTCTTTTAGTTAAAACTAAGTACTTCTCTTGGAATACTTCAGTACAAACACAATATTAATAGAATATAATAGAATAATTTATTTGTAATAAACTTACATTGTCAAACATTCAATTATTACATTTTCAGTCTTAAAAAATAATAATACTAAAGTGTCGAAAGAAAATAAAATAGATTAACAATTGTACGCAGAGAAACCGATGCAGCAGTTATCAAATTAAAACTATCATGTCAGGTACCTACATAATATAAATAAATACCGAAAAGAGATTCTCTAAATCTCGACACATTCACTCATCAAGTAACTCCTTGACTGAGTAATAGGTACGCTTTTTTAATGTAAGTTGATGAAAATACGTTCTGATTGGTCCTATTTTGTTAAAAATACGTGCACCCATTACCACCAAGGACTTGTTAGGGTTCCGTAGCCAAATGGCAAAAAACGGAACCCTTATAGATTCGTCATGTCTGTCTGTCCGTCTGTCCGTCTGTCTGTCCGTCTGTCCGTCCGTATGTCACAGCCATTTTTTCCGAAACTATAAGAGCTGTACTGTTGAAACTTGGTAGGTAGATGTATTCTGTGAACCGCATTAAGATTTTGATGCAAAAATAAAAAAATAATAATAAATATTGGGGGCTCCCCATACTTAGAACTGAAACTCAAATTTTTTTTTTCATCAAACCCATACGTGTGGGGTATCTATGGATAGGTCTTCAAAAATGATATCGAGGTTTTATAAAATATTTTTTTTCTAAACCGAATACTTTGCGTGACAGACGCTTCCAAAGTGGAAAAAAGTTGGTCCCCCCCTCTAACTTCTAAAATAAGAAAATGAAAAATCTAAAAAAAACATATGATGACCATTACTATAAAAAATACCAACGAAAATTGTTTTGAACGAGATCTAGTAAGTAGTTTTTTTTTAATACCTAACTTTGCACCTAATTTATTTGGGGCGCTATACATACCAGGTGCAAACTTAACTTAACCACTTCGGGATGGAAAGTGTTTGTACGGAACCCTCGGTGCGCGAGTCCGACTCGCACTTGGCCGGTTTTTGTAGCCCGTGCGGTGGCAGTAGGTAGCAGTCCTGGTTTTCGCCTTGCGGAATAGGTCCTGCCTAGAGGGAACTCTGCTGAATGTTTCCCCACATATTTCCCGTCCCCACTTCAAAAATATAGAGAGAGGGCATCGTCCTTGGGGTCCACCCCAAGGTTCACAAAAAGTTGTCGGGCTGGCTCATCCGGGGGGACGCGGCATATTAAGGTAGGTAGTATGGTCTTTTTTTTGTTAAATAAAAGGCCGATCCCTATCCGTTGCCAACGATCGATACCACTAGTAAGGTGTGTATGAAACACGTATGAAAGTATGCATAGTATGCTGTTAGCTGTTAGCAGGTTTTGAAGTGAAAGACATTTAGGTAGGTAAAGTTTGTACAGCCATTTCATTGTTGCAGTTCTGTAATAACATAGATCATTCCCCCATTGTACAACATGTGTGCAATTGTGTAAACAACATAATTTTCATCATCAAAGGCACACTTTGCGTATGAATTGTATAATAAGAACATACCTAACTTATACTCGAAATAGAATAGTGTAATTAACACTTCATTGTCGGATTGCAAATGTGTCAATAATGCAACAGAACGCACAGCAATGTCATTGATGTTATTTCAATGACATAGACATCTGTTATGTATTTAAATAGAGCACAATGGGCTCTGTATGTGGAGGTATCACGTACAGGGGGTCTCGGATTTCGCAGAATATATGGACAGGGTAAATAAATAACCCCTATCCAAACGCGTGACTTTTTTGATTGACTGCCTTCCTTTTTTCGTCTTAGATTTGTACCGACCCCCCTTGCTTAAACTTACCTACCTAGCTAAAATAGAAAATTATCTAATAAAACAACCTAACCCTAACTTACCTAATTTATTTTAACGGTAATCTAAAATATCTTAATGTAATTAATGACTAAAAACTATTTATCTAACAACAACATTAGACTAACCTAAGACCTAAGTAAACCTAACAAGACCTAAAAGAAAACTTAAATACCCAACTACCTTACTTTAAATTGCTTTGTTTGGATCGTTGATTTGGCCAAGTAATCGTCTAGTGATGTCGTAGGAACCTATGTTATATACGTTAGTAATCCAAAGTCCTTTTCACATACATAATAGGAGTGGAGTTATTTGTCGTACCTAAAATCTCTAAGTATAAAACTGACCTACTTAACTTATCCTATCCTATGCCTATCCTATCCTATTCCTATGAATAGCTGCCTAACTAACCATAATAGCTATCTATTTAAAACGTATGGATCCTGACTTAGATTTATAATAAATTACATTTCTAATTAGAATCTAGTTAAACTCTAATGTTCACAAAATACTAAATTACCTATAAAGAAAGATTTTTTCTTTTGGGGTTAAAACGCGAGCACCTCCCCGCTCCACGCCATATGCCTCGTCTCCTGACTGGTCAGCATTCTGCCCCAAGTTCTTAAGGAACTTATTTTTCTTTTTTTTATATGTATATACGAGCAGTGCCTAACCTTTTTTTATATAATATTTGTCGATTCCAACATAAGAGTACCAACTAATATAAGCCGAATATAACTTATACATTCTTATATTAAGTGTCAACCCATTCGTTGGAAAACGTCGCATATTAATTTGTTTGTCTGCTGTATATAGAGAGGACTTTATTTTTTAGCAAAATGGGAAGCTTGTCTAATAACTGTATTAAATCCATTCCAGTTCCAAGACTCCTTCAAACAACACAAATAAGACAAAATACTTGTCTTTTATATAGGATTGCAATGAATAATAATATCTAGACTTAGTATGGTACTCCGGGTTCGCCTCGCTATACCAGATGTAACCAAGATCTTGCATTCGCCTCGATCAAATTTCGATAAATCATCCACTACAAATAAAATCGGATTCACAATAGGATATTTCCTCATAATTGTGATAAGTGGTGTCGTTCTACAGAACCAAGACAACCAGAACAAAATAAAATACAGCTCACAAAAGATGAAGCTAATGCAAATATATTTCATGTAAATTGTGAATAGCCATTTTAGCATATCTCACAATGTCTGACTCGACCAGTGTTTCGGAAGTTCGGACTTTATGATGGAAAGAAACACCAAGTATCCATCAATCGGGAAAAGTCATGGTAAATAACGTCATGTCAGTATGTAAGTTAAGTCATGTCCTACTTAAAAATAATCCCTATCAACTGTACTAAGCTATTTATTATTCAAACAAAACAACTACTATATTGAATCTATGTACCTGCACATTAACTAAAACCAAACAATTTAAAAATAAATAATTTTACCTAAACCTAAACAAATTCTAATTATCCATTATATCTATATTATTCTAATAAATTCTAATTTAACTACTTTACTATCCCACAATTGAACCCCAAAAATATGAATCCTATTTCTTGCTGCTGATATACCAGGCTCAGTAGACCAATTAAGGGCTTGAAGATGTCTTCGCCACAACAAGAATCCTAATCTAACCTATTACCCTACCTTACTACCTAAGACCCTATCAGCTAATTAACCAACTACACTAAAACGATCAAGCAAACTAGAGACACTCGCCTCACATTTAAATTACTCGCGTAGTTTTCCGAATGGTGCAATGGAAAACTCTAAGCTAAGCTAAATATCCTACGTCGGCTAGGGACCACCATTAGACTAGCTCCTATTCCCTGGGTTTGTTATTCTCCGCAAAAGGGATTGGGACAACGGAAAAAATAACGATAAATATATAAATAAATAGATGGGACAAGGCATTGGTAGATTTAGAAGACTGAACACAGCTTTCCAAACCGTCCAAAGCCCAGGGAGTAAAAAGACTGTCTCGAACGTAAAATCAGTCCCCGTTAGACACTCCAATCTAACAGCCTAACAAAACTCTAGACGCTTTCTAGAAACAAAAGGCTAATCGTTAACAACCGCAAGGTGACCCGCCTTCAGTTCTAGAAATTCAACCCGACTGGCTGAAACTTAGATCAGGAACTCTGCTAAAACCCCTTTATAGTAATCTAAACTAATCCCCATACTAATATTTGAAATATAGAGAACAAAAATACAACCCATCAAAATTAACAACACTAAACACTTATTCAAACTACATTGCAAGTTTACACTGAATACCGTAATATATATTTTCCAACATTAAATAAACCAACACTATTAAAATGTGGAATATTAAAAGCAGGAAAACACATATTCACTAATAAAATAACCCTCCTAATAAAGGAGTTAAAACTGAACTAGAAATTTCACTGACACAATTATATTAATAATATATTATTCGCCAACAAAAGTCATACCAGTATTTAGGTATAGTTACTAGCATAACCTAGGTCAGAGATCAACATATTAGCAAAACACTATAATGCCGAGCAGAGATCCGTCCTCTAAATTCGTATCAAAAGAATGACCCCTATACGTCACGACGAAACCCTTTTTATGCATATTTCTGTGCCAGTCAGTCCAATCGCTACGATCGCTGCCATAGTGCATCTCGATACACTTGTGCCAGTTGTGCCTAATCTATTAAATTCACAATATGCCAATGTATAGTTGTAAACCAGCGGCTTGTAAGCCGGTAGTAACCGAAAGCAGCGGCTAGAAACGAATAACCAGCCGCTTGCTACCGGGTAGATACCCGACTTGAGCATCAAATAAAGAAATGATTTTTATTACATTTTTTTTTGTTAAACTCTTATTTTTGTTATACAGTAGCACTTATTATGTTCTTTTTTTTAAATATAGACCTCGAAGACACCATTTGTACCTACTAATTTACTTAATTCAGATACGAAAAGTAAACTATGAAACAACGTTTGTGTTCAGGTGGCGGTGTATGAAAATTATAAGAATAAAGGTAGCTAAATCAGTTTATTTTGGATCTAATCATCATTGTAAGGCCAATGCACGTGTGCTTTATTTATGAACTCCCTCATACCTTAAACATAAAGTTCAAATTTGTTTGTTGTTAACTATCCTATTCTCTAAAGATAACATTGGGTTTTGGTTATAATTTATTAGCATTCTTGAAACAATACCGTGTGAACTGTTGTAGAATATAAACAATCATATACATTTTTTTTAATACACGAGTATATATAGAACCATACCTACCAGATATATAGGTATATAGCTGGTTGGTTACAGATTGTAGCAAATTTAATATAAATAAACATTGACGTAATAAAATAAATAATACCTCAATTTCAATAAATAAATATCTTGGTAAGTTATGCTTTGATCACTATAGTACTTTTTTATATATGTCGATGTAGTATATTTATTCATGAACAATTTACACTGTGTTAAAATTAACTTAAAAACATAGCACCTTTTTTTTTTAGCACCTAACTAACCTAACCCTACCCAAGGTGACTACTACTGGACTTAAATTACTATGTCTTCTAAATAGGTGGATTTCAGTCCAAAAGATACCAAGAATCTGTCATAGGCATCGATTGATAATAAATTGGATCCGCTAACCTTTGGTTACTCAGTCTTTAAATGGGGATCACCTCTAGTGGAATAAAAATTCTTGTCATAAATTTGATAGTCCTAACTCTTTTCGCACAATGGCTTTTCTCATACATGTTACTTGTCATAAATTGTTATTTGCATAACATTTTATACGTCATAATTGTTGTTTGACAGGCTTTTCATAAGCATAATTTAGTATGGCACAAAATTTCAAATCATATTATTGAATGTCATAATAATTGTTGTAATTGTACAAAGAAGAGCAACGCATAAATTATGGCTTTCATAATTAATGGCAATAGACATCATATAGTATAAGTTATATCACATGTACCAAATATCACATTTGAAATAATGATACAAAACTTACATGAGCAGAAAAACCAAAAGGGGGGACGGGGGGGCGAAGCCCTCCTCAAGGGGGGCTCGGGGGGCGAAGCCCCCCGCATTAAGAAATCCTACTCCACACTGACCTCTTGGTTGTAGGTTAGGTTAGGTTAGAACTGTGAACCTATAAATATGAACATCGGCCATAAAAGTAGGTTAGGTTAGGTTTGAAAGAACTGCGACCCCCTCAGAAATGAACTGCTGCCAGAAAAGCAGTATGAGGTTGATATAAAAACATTTTGAGATTAATATTTATGTTCTTCAGTATTATGCGCCAATGCACGATATGCATAAAAACATTATGACGATTCATGATTATGATTCAGGTTGATATGCTCCAAAATTATATGACATTCCTTGCGTAAAAACATTATGGTCATAAAATTTATGCGGAGCAATTAATGACTATACACCTTATGCGCAAGAACTATTACGAAAAAAGTGGTTATGCACATCGACATATGATTATGGCTTTAAAATTTATGCAACCCAATATGGAACCATTTAAATGATATCCATGGTATAATAATATACTCATTATATCGGAAGATTTATAGTTTTACTTCCCTCGTCACTTTCTTAGACTGCTATATAGGGCGTAGTTGCGCGAAGGTTGCCCTAGCTAGCTTTGGCTATCCTCGAAGCGAAGTCACCATCAGTCCCTCCGGATTCTTACACCACTCTACCCAGATAGGTAAACTTCTGGACTCGCCCTATGTGATGCGCGCCTACACTTACAGCCAGTTTCTACCTACCTTCCGTATTCCATATTGCTACCTAACATTGATATGAAGTATCTATGTATCTCCTTTTTGTGTACGCATGTAATAATTAGTTATAAACACTAATGTGATGTAATTGTTTTAAGTATATTAGATACGCTCATATTGTATAAGCTTGTTTTGTATACCGTTCAAGGTGTATAACGAACGTTAGATATAATATCAAAATATAAATTTTTGTTAAGTATAACGTTATTTTAATATAATATCATTGTATATAACGATCATAACGTATAACGTTCATAATATCACAGATTTATAATGTATATTACTCAATACATCTAACACCAAAATGCATAATGCTCGTATAGAATAACCGTCTGCACATCAATTGTGTAGGTACATACTTATGCAATAGTTCGCTGTAAAATTTTAATATATGTACCTCCATGCAAGCAAGCATTTTGACGCTCCGCTATCCTTGGTCATAAAAAAAACCTAACCTAACCTACGGTTTTCGGTTTTTGACCCATATTTCATTTTATCGCAGTTCTTCCAAACGGTACATACTCTTACTTGCCAGAATTTCATCTGCCATTATCAATTGTAAACATACGTATGCAATAGTTCGCTTTTAAATTTTAATATACCTCCATGCAAGCAAGCCTTTTGACGCTCCGCTATCCATGGTCATAAAACAAACCTAACCTAACCTACAGTTTTCGGTTTTTGACCCATTTTCCATTTTAGGGGCATAGGGGTAGCAGTTATAACCTATTTAGTATATCATACGCTATTATATTTTCTAATCATTATATCAAAAGAAAGTATATACTATGATCGATATACGTCATGTATGTTATATCAACTGAATTTAGAGTATTTGAGTGTTATATAAAAAATCATTCTACAACATGAGTATTATGCTAATTGACCGTTGTTCCTAATAAAAATATTGATTTTGATGTTATAGCAAAAGTTTATTATATCTTAATAATAATAAATAATAATAAATATTAGACAACCTCACACAAATCGATCTAGTCCCAAATTAAGCTCAAGAAGGCTTGTGTTATGAGTACTAGACGATGATATACATACTTATATAGATAAATATATACTTAAATACATAGAACAACCATGACCCAAGCACAAATATTCGAGTTCATCACACAAATATTTGCCCCGGCCGGGATTCGAACCCGGGACCGCCGGCTCAGTAGGCAAGTGCTTACAAACTAAGCCAACCGCGTCGTCCTTGTGAACGTTATTAATATGAAATTATATATTATGTAGTTATATCTCATGGGACGCACCCTTTTCTCCGGCAGTTACTTTCGGAAATATACCCCATTTGCAGAAATTTGTCAGCCACCCCTAATTTCGCAGGAGTTCAGAGGGCGCAACAAGCAGCTGAAAAACATTTGAACAAAAACATCGGACAGAACATTTCATCCCCTATTGGGAAATATAAATAAATTGAAGTAAGTCGTTTTAAATTTTTATGTTTGGCGATTTTTCTTCTAAAAATAGTCCCTAAGACGCCATTACCATTAATTAAGTTTGTACACCCCAAAAAGGGGTGAAAGGAGCGAGACAGCTTAAAAATAACGTAAAAGACGTCTTGACCGCATTGATCACAGAGGTGTTATTGAATATATATATGCCTCCTCGCCGACATGATAAAGTCGATCTCATTTTTTGTTGCAGCGTCGGAACTCATCCAGGTCCACTTCCTGTGCTTTCGCTTCCTGAAGAAGGAATTCATCATATAGAGTTCTTCCTTCTCCATTAATCCGGCCAGTCGGTGGCCCCGATGGTTCCGACATCCAACTCCAAATTGTCCCATTAACTGCTCCCCATCGTCTCTCTTACCCAGCTTCGCGTGGAAGTCCCCCATAACAACGGTGAAGTAGGCTTTTGAGCTATGTATTTGTTACATCCTCGTACATAGACTCCACCTCATCGTCGGAATGTGCCGAGGTCGGAGCGTAAACCTGTATGGCCTTCAGCGAGTATCGCTTGGATACTCTGAGTATAAGATACGCTACCCTATTCGACACACTCTCAATCACTTATGGACGAGAAACCAAACACCTCCCTGGGACTGTTGATCGGGAGGGTACCCGGAAATAGAGTAGGTTACCGGATTTGAGGGTTATCGTGTCCTCTCCCTCTCTTCGGACTTCTGGTAATCCTATAATATCCCAACGTAACCTGCTCAATCCTTCCTCCAGTTCCGTTATTTTTTCGTCGGTCCGCAGCGTGCGAATGTTATATTAATCAGGACCAGGGGTCGTCGATGGTGGTAGCCGGATCATTCACGAAGAATCTTAGCACCCCCTGACCCCGCCAGTACCCTGACTACCGTCGTAGCCAGAGCACCGGGGGTCGCCGTAGCTCGGGGTGTGCATTTGGTGTACTTACTGTTAGCTCCATCTACCGTAAAGATTCTAACTTTATGGAATATTAACTTTTTTACATTTATCATCATACAAGTATACAAAATATTTTTATTTATTTTTCAGTATTTGTTGGATTTATAGCGGCCATATTAATACCTATAATGGTTTAAAGTCTACCTATTATGGTTTAAAAGATACAGACCTCTAAGCGACGGTCACACAGCGGAGGCCCAGTAATAGCACCCTTTGGTTACAGAACCCTATAAACTAGCTACCATCTTGAATAAAGCGGCAAGAAGCCTTATTTTGTTAAGTTCCTGCCTGAAGACCTCATTTCACTTCACTTTCCAGCGATCTTCAATCGCTAACCTAATTTTATATGAGAAAACGCTTTCATTCCGAAAGTTCAAGGGTTGGCCAGTATTACATAAAACGGGTATTTTTTTAATTATTAAATTTATTATGTGACAATAATCTTATTAAAACTTTCGTGAGACATATATTTAATTATTGTATTAAGCGATTAATTCAATAATTATTATGTCGCGGTTACTGCCTCCGTAACGTCCGCTCGTAAATTATTATGTTTTCGCACAACAAAGAGTTCCATCTAAATCCGATATGCTGTTGATACTACAGATTATAAAGTACTGAGAAAGCTTGCCTTTTTAATTTTAAATATACAAATACAAATACTCTTTATTGCACACCTCCAACATCAAGGAATATACAACACGACATGAGATTAATGATTACCTAAGGAAAATGTAGCATAAAACAAAAGGATTTATGTGTATGTAGGAGATAGATGCACTTGAAATGTCATGCAGCTGTCGGAGAAGAATGCATTGCATTATCATGGACAGGATTTCGTGCTAACCAGTCCGTTCTTCAAGAAGATCAAACAAAGACTTACAACTTCTGGACTGGTTTCTCCTCCAACACTTATCCAATTGAAACGAAATTTTGAAAACTGAATGACAAATACAGTTTTTGTGTCGAACCGTTTCGATTATTGGGCTCATTATTATAGAATGTATGTACTCGACGTCTGTTTGGAGCGAAATTTTGGCCAAAACCAGACACTTAGTACACAGATTGTATAATAATACACGCAGAAACCGAAACGGTCCGACACAGATCATAATTCCTTCCCATTCAGTTGGCAAATTTCATTACAATTGGTTAAGTATTGGAGGAGGAAACAGTCGAGAACGAAAAGACCAGACAAAGGCTTACTATTTACATACATAATACTTTACTTACATAAAAAATTAGCAGTGGTATTTCCTTTTAAATAGTAAGCCTTTGTCTGATCTTTTTAAGTAGATAGTTACATGTGAAATTATAACAAACAGCATGTTTAATTAAAAAAGATCGGGACCCCCTGGTGGGGTGCCCAAAACGCAGGCAGCGTTCCCGCGCTGGATAGCAATGGCTAGCCTCTGCGCGAGAAAGCTGCCCGCGCGTAGATCGCCTGTCGCCTCCCACGAGCGCTTACATTTTATTCATTTGACCAGGCGGCGTGCCCCTGGCCCCACGAGCCGAGTGTCTCGACGCTAAACGCCACAAACTCGTACTGAGCGCCGAGACAACTATATTTGGCCACCTTTCCTTTTGGTCGCCAGCTCTTTTGCTGGTCGCTGAAAGGTAGGACGCTGCCAGCGTATCAGCGCAAGTTGCGTCCCAAACTAACGCGCGGCCCATTCTCCACGGGAGCAACCACATCCCGTCAGGGCGCTTTCCATCGTTCCAAATGATCTGGGGTTCCAGGACTGACAAGCGCCATAGCGAGAGCGGCGGCCGGCGCCCGAAGAAAGTAAGAAAGAACGAGGTCGATCTTTTTATTTATTTATTTAAACTTTATTGCACAAAACAAAAGTCAGTAAAAATGGCGAACTTAATGCCTAATGGCATTCTCTACCAGTCAAACATAGGGCCAAACAGAGAGTTTTTCTATGTTATATAGTTGTACATAGTTCCTAGTTTATTGTTGTGTGTATTGTTTTTATATCATTGTTTATTATGAAATAAATATATCACATATTTAATTTATATTGGATTCAAGCACATAATTATATATACAGGGTGATCAATCCAAATGGGTCATTAGGGAGAAAACGAAAACAATAAGAGATAGGGAAATCTGTTCTTAGGAACCATGGAATCGATTTTGGATTAATATAAACTGCATATTTTTTTTATAAACCTCATGTATAACCGGACATTGTACCTAGTTAAAATTCTGTAATAAATCGCATGTCGTATTGTAACGTTCTTTACAGAAGTTTGGACCGGGTTATGTATGAAATTATGTATAAGATTAATAAAAAATAATAATACAGTTTTTATTAAATCTAAAATCGATGCCATGGTTCCTAAGAACAGATTTCCCATCTCTTATATTTTGTGAATTCTCCCTACTGACCCATTTGGATTGATCACCCGGTATAGTACATAATGAATAACGATATTTTTTTAACTTTCCGATGTAATATTTTCGTCGCCTATTGGGAAAGGTTTAGAGGAGGTCTTGAATTTAAACTGGCTGGATTCCGTCGCCGTGTGCATGTGTATAGCCTCTCTAGTGTACGGGCCATCTGAAATATAAAATAAATTAAATGAATAAATTAAAAGTTTTTCAGACGTACTCAAAGTACTGAGAATGGGCAAAAAATATTGTTTAGCATTTGTCTACCTTGTTGGTAAGAGACAATGAAGCTGGAGATGGTACATGCTTATTGAGTAAGGGTTTATTCGATCTTGTTTTAAAGAGTTTCATGTTACATAAGTTCGGGGGAAAGGTTTGCTTGTTCCACTCTTTAGCAGTCCTCATGAAGATTGCACTAAAAACTACATTCGACGAGGATAAACCGGTGCGTAATTATTTAATATGCATAATGCATGTATGCATAATTTGTATGAATTACCTACCTATTTGGAACCACTCTTTAGTTGAAATCCCAGCGTCGCTCCTAGCGGAGGCAATGGCTTCGCGCATCGCGAGCGGCACCGCCAGCGACATGCAGATTGGAGGCTCGCCGATTGCTGCAAATCCATCGATATTATTTATTTATTTATTGAATCACATAAATCGTAACATGGCAGTTATACACCAAGCGTTACAGGAATTCGTAAGTTACTTAATTAAACCCTTACTAATTTACAACTACAATATGATTATGTTGCTCTTCCTCTGATAGGTTAATATATAATTAAGGAGATATTTATATAATTAGGAAGAAGAATAATTAGACATCATCGGTTACATGGTTAGTTCAGTCCATTAGGCTAGTCAGAATGACGAATGATCGTGTAACCCTCGTGGACTGACAGAGTGATAATCTGAGCTGGGGAACATGAATGAATGACAGTAAACTTACAATTCAGAATGATACACTGAACTGACGCCAGAATGAGCGCGTAAACGATGTCTTACAGGGGTGCAAAGGTCTGACTAATTAATGATGTTACTAAATAAACATGAACAGTAAACATCTTCACTGAAATTGACTTTGAAATGGAATGACTAATTGAAGACAGAAAGCTTGTATATACTCCATATACTACTGACTGCAAATGAGAGCAGCTATAAGAAATTAATATTGCGAGAAATTTTCCAAAGTTTTTTGAAGGACATGAAAGAAGATTTAAATAGTTGTAAATATAAATTTTCTTCAGAAATTACAATCTACGATGATACAACCCTTAGCCCCATCATATACACATTACAAGGAGGGAGAGGAACCTCCAATCTTGTATGAATTTAAAGCTCATACATACATACAACAATTAACTTACTAACAATAAACACAATACAACAAAATTAATTAACCCTTACACTTGGCTCCAAGAATACGGAGATCTGAATAAGATTTTTCCTTAAAATAGACTCGGAAGTCCTGAGGGATGTCGCGAGCTTGCGGCACGTAGTAGGTCCAAGGACGGTCCGTCAGCACTTCACCGGTTTTTTCATCGTATACTACGTCCTCAGTTGTCCAGTAGCCGAGACCCATGATGAAGGCGCCTTCCACCTGTAATATCATAAAATACCGATACATGGAGAAGATTTGCAGGATTGCTGCAAGGTTTTTGATAAGTTGCGCTTACTTGACCAACGTCTACACTTGGGCTTATGCTCAGCCCTGCGTCTTCAAGTATGTCCACTCTAATCAGCTCCCATTCTCCTGTCAGTATATCCACCTCCACTTCGGCAAGCGTCACTCCATGCACATTATAAATTTGCGTGTCGATCAGCGACACAAAGCCGTGGGTTTGGAGGTCTACGCTGGCGGTATATGCCAATTTGACCAATACTTCCCAACTGGGATTCAGCAAACCAATTTTAAACGGAGCTAGTCGCAATAACAGTTTCTCACAGCATCGTTGAACACCTATACCAACACAAGTTGAAGTCAAACTTCCCCCTGAACCCATGCTGTTCGGGGTTGCATGTGAATTATTCGCTTTGATTTGAATTTTCTCAACCGGTATACCGAGAAAATGTGCAGCAATCTGTACGGCTTTGGTATTTAGGCCTTGGCCCATTTCAATGCCACCATGGGTTATGGAGACAGTTCCATCGTCGTAATAAACTGACATAGTCACGTCAAAGTACATAGCACCCAAAGGTTTCCAACGGAGAAATGAAAATCTTAAACCTCTTTTCTTCCATCTGTTTTCAGCATTAAATTTATCGACAGCGGCTCTCCTCTTCGCATAATCTGCTTTATTTTTTACATTCTCCGCCATTTTAATGAGCTCGATGGAGGTGATGCCTAAATTAACGATTCTCACTGCCAGTGGGTCTAGTCCCATCTCGTACGCCACACGTTCCACTATGAATTCAGCTGCAGCAATAGCCTCCAGACTTCCTAGAAAAACATTTATATTTCAGAGGTGAGAACTGAATTTCAAATGTAAAAGTAGCAATAATATTTTCTCAGAATTGACAAGATTTTACGAACCTGGAGATCGGCACCAAGTGTTGCTGGCGGTGTCTGTGTTCACAGAGAACACCATGTAGATCCAGCGTAATCTGTCATAGCAGTTACTGTACGCGTCCAGGGTAGGAATAAATAATGGCTCGTTAGAGATATACCCGTTGTCCATGTATAATTTTTCATGGCAAAGTTGAATTTTTCCGAATAAATCAACAGCAATCTAAAATAAAAATAAAAATAATAATAGCTAACACATTGTTGCAAATAACGTTTCGGGCTTCTCTCAATATGGATGTAGGGTTGGATCCCTAATTAGCTGCTCCTCATTGATACGACCATTTGACAACAAGTCCAGCGCAACAGGGAGTCTCTCTCGGCCGCCAGGTTTGGCTATCAGAAGGCCTTTGATTCAGTGCCTCTTTCATAGCTGGAGAGGATGTATAAAATCGATTCAGCTCTGAGATCCCTCTTGTGCGCGTGGATGTGGCAGTCGACCACAGTCCTTCGTCAACCCGGTGGCGGAGATGGCCCCCTTGGTACGCAGGACTTGATAAGAATTGAAAGAGGTTTCTTCCAGGGTAACAGTTTGAGTCTTCTGTGGTTCTGCCTAGCCCTGAATCCGCTCAGCACTCTGTTGAAGGATTTAGGACTAGGTTGCCAGCTTCGAAGAGAAAGTGAGGTCATTTCTCATCTTCTGTACAAGGATGATCACAAGCTTTACAGCTTGCGATCATCCTTGTATACCAAAACGCCAGGATCTGGTGGACCTACTGGAAGTAACAGAATCCTTCAATAGCGCCATCAAAATGGAGTTTGGTGTAGATAGGTGTGCGGTCATGCATGTACAGCGGCGAAAAGTAGTAAATTCTGCGAACTCACAACTTTCTGAGACAATGTCCCTCAGGTATATCTCCGAATCTGAAACCTACAAGTACCTTGATATGTCACAGTCATTGGGTATTACGGACGGAGACATTAGGCAGGCGTTGAAGGAGCGTTTCTTTTGTCGCTTGACAAAAGTACTTAACAGTCTTTTTGTTCGGTGGCAATAAGGCGCGCGCTTTCAACGCTTACTCCTTTGGCGTACTAAGGTGGACTCAGACTGAGCTGGACGATCTGGATACGAGGGTCCATCAGCTGCTCACTACATATCGCATGAGGCACCCACGCTCAGTGGTTATGAGAATGTTCATCCCGCGTAAGTGTGGAGGCCGTGGATTTTAATCGCCAAGAACCTTGTCTGTGCAATTGCGAACGAAGTAATGATAACGAACAAATACCGGAGATAATATGGATCCTGAAGGACGGTATGATCGACATTTTTCGGGCATGCCGTTGTCCCGGTGAGTCACTCGGTCATATTATCTCCAGTTGTTCTCATCTTGCTAACGGCGAGTACTTGTAAAGACATAACCAAGTAGCCAAGATTATTCATCAGCAACTTGCTCTTCGATACGGTCTTGTGGGGTCTGAGGTGCCATATTATAAGTACGCACCGATGCCAGTTCTCATCTATCATCACGGACAGGACTATTGTACTCATTAAGCCTGATATCGTGTTGGTAGACCGATCCAAGCGCCAGGCATTGCTCGTCAATATCACCATCCCGCTTAACGTGAACCTCGTGAAGGCCGAGAAGGACAAACTCACCGCCATGTGGGATGTTGATTTGACGATCATTGTCCTGATAGTCGTTTCGGCGAACGGTCTTATAGCAGAAAGTGTCAATAAACACCTCAAGAGACTCCCGCTGGGCAGGATCAAGGGAAACGGCGCGTATCGTCAGGAGATTCCTCTCTCTGCAGCCCTAACTACCGGTAGCCTGGGCCCTGACCCTGCCCCGCTGCCGGCGGCACCTTAGGTTTTTTATAATGTGTTTATATATTTTGTAATTTCTTTATTTTACTTTTTTTATAAATATTAAGTCCACCATTTGTACAACTATGATCTGTGCAATACAGTTTAAATAAATAAATATAATAAAGGGAATAATAAGAAGTTTTTTTTAGTCTAGATTTAAATCTTTCGAATCGTTATTTATTTCATTATAAATAATGATGTAAAAACATAAACTAGGAACTATAACTATATAACATTAGAAAATATCGGGACCCCGTGGTAGGGTACCCAAAACGCAGGCAGCATTCCCGCGCTGGATAGCAATAGATCGCCCGTCGCCTCCCGCAAGCGCTTACTAACACATTTGACCAGGCGGCGTGCCCTCTGGCCCCATGACCCGAGTGTCTCAACGCCAAATGCCACGAATTCGTACTGGGCGGCGAGACAACTATATTTGGCCACCTTTGAGTGCTCACGGACGTCCGCCGCCGCACCAGCTCTTTTGCTGGTCGCTGAAAGGTAGGATGCCGCCAGCGTCTCAGCGCAGGTGGCGTCCCAAACCAACGCGCGGCCCATTCTCTACGGAATCAACGACATTTCGTCAGGAAGCTTTAGCGAATTGTGCTAGGGTCGATGATAGTGCCGGTGTTCGGATAGGGGTAGGCGTGAAGCCACTTTCCAGGCTCTGGTCTGGAGATTGTCGTTAGTTAAAGCCGTTAGAGTGTGCATACAAGATATGGTGTCTCAGGCCCTTTGAATTTTGAGTTTGTCTGGTAAATTTGGACTCGGTCCAGCTAACCAAGCGTCTCGTGTTTGATTCTACAATCAAATGAGTTCGAAACATGTCGGGCCGTTCCTGACAATTTTTACGTGAATTTAAACCGTTTTTTATAATTATGAATAATAATGTTTTAATAAATAATAAAAAAAATCCAAACTAATATTAATTTTTTCCATGGTCTTCCAAAGATACACAAATCTAAAAATATCTGACCTCATATTCCGAGTAGCAAGGAAGCCTCTTTCCCACGGCTTTAGCGATGGTCGAGAAAGGCAGTATCATGCGGCAGGGCCGGTTCAGCTTGTGGGCTACGAGAGCACTTGCCACTGCCACCTGGGTTGCTCGAGATATCTTCAGACCATAAGCTCCTCCCAGGCGACGCACTATGACGTCTATCCTAAAATCAATCACCGGTAACAGTTAGTATATTTTCACTTCTCCTTCTCAAATTCAAATTCAAATCTTTATTTCGAATTATTGCAATCCATATAATTGTTTGTAACACACAAACTTATAAACCTATGTTAACGACAATAACAACCATAACTTATAAAAATACTAAATGCGGCGTGGTGCGGCGACCGGCGGTGCGTACAGCCGCACCCAGCGCGCGAGCAGCGGCGAGTCCCATCGCTGCGCCAACGCGTTTACAATGCTGTTTGAGCTGAAGAGAGCGCGATTCAGTAACGATGCACACCGCTTCCTAATTATAGCATCAAAACCATCGGTGTGCGCCTCGGCTAACATTGCTGACGCGCTACAGAAACGCGGCAGCCCAAACAGCACCCTAAACGCGTTGTTATATTGCACGCGCAGAGCGTTGTATGCCCTCTGCGTAAAACTGACCCACAGACTGCACGTGTAGAATGATTGGCAGTATGCTTTGAAAAGCGTTAGCTTCACTTCATTACTATGTACAACGGGCAAATCTGCGAGCCAGCATGTTACAACGAACACACAACGCCCTGCGCTCCCTCTCGATATCATCATTATCTGACATACTTTTTAAAGTGGGACAGGTAGTAATAAAGTGGTACTTTTAGCCCTGGAGTGTGGCGTCTACCCATTTTAAATAATCAGCAGTAACACAATGGTTTACTGCAACAAAAACTCATATTTAAATATTGACACAAAGGTAAATTATGAATGAAAAATGTAATGTGATCCACTACAATGAAAGCAGGATTCGAAACTGCGACCCTACGTTTCCGGCGTAGTGCTCTACCAACTGAGCTATCACATCGTTACGTCAACCACACCAAATCTTCCATTCCATAATTCTACGCTACTGGAGCGCCCTCTGCGTCATATGTGTTATGTGTTTAAAATGCTTATACGCATTAGCCATACACTAGGATGTGCGTTTACACGCACGATCCCCAGTCCCCATTGTTTTACAGCAAGTGCGAGGCCCGCGAGAGAGATGGCGCTCTTCTCAACATTTTTTAATAGAATCTTTTATCGATTTTGTTTTAATGTGGAAATAACACATTTTTTACTTATATAAACATTGACACAAAGGTAAATTATACTACACTGTAAGCAGGACTCGAACCAACAAAACCTAGGGTCGCAGGTGTAAACGCATAATCCTAGGGTATGGCTAATGCGCATAAGTATTGCAAACACGTATGACGAAGAGGGCGCTCCAATAGCGTAGAATTATGGAATCAAAGATTTGGTGTGACTGACGTGACGATGTGATAGCTCAGTTGATAGAACACTACGCCAGAAACGAAATAGCTTGCCTTGCTTGCATGGTAGTGGATCACGTTATATTTTTCTTTAAAAATTCGCCTTTGTGTCAATATTTATATTAAGTAAAAAATTTGGTATTTCCACTTTAAAAGAGAACCGATTAAAAAAAATGGAAGTACTCATATTGCTTGTACAGCATAAATTAATGTATAAGTAATGATTTATTAAATGGATTAAGACATTAAAGATTACCTTTAACTCATAGACTATAATTTAACCTCCTCAACCTCACATTATAACAGCCCCTTGGGCTTAAATAAGATGCTCCCCGTTAAGGCATCGCCCGCCACCAGCGAGGCCACCGCATCCGGTGAGGAGAGGGTAGTTGTCTTCTGGTGGCCGTTTGTTAAACAAGGTCTAGGGAGAATGACTCGCCCAGGGTGCCGCCATGACTAAGGTCATATATCAAACAACTGTTTGTATGCATTCGGGTATAGTTAGATTACAACAGTCAGTTACGCAGAAAAATAAACAGAAAGAAAACACAGAACAGGTGATTTCGTAAGGTTGATGTTGTGAATGAGTTCTAAACGGTACTTACTTATGTTCCGGTATTTTAAGTGCCCGCGCTATCATGATCTGCACTACGTCCATGTGTTGTGTGGTGCAGTGCACCTCCAAACCTTCCTCTGTCGGCTTCGCCACGCTCACCAGCGTCTCCATACAGAAGTGTTGCTGCGAGTAAATGTTCTGCGCTCCTTTTATAATCTTAAAAAGAGTTGTATCGGTACTACTACCGTCTTGCTCTCCAGCCTTATTAATTCTACTAGGAAACTTGATTGCCTCTTTTATTTTAAGTACCGGCTTCTTAACGTCGGTGTACTTAACGTGCACTAATTTGGCAGCATATTCTGCTGTAGCTCTGGTTTCGGCCACGATGACACCGATGACTTGGCCGGTGTATTTAACAGTATCGGTGCAAAACAGCTCCTCCGCTTTGGGGTAGAGTATGGTCAGGCCCGGAGTGAAGGCGTTCTGTCCAGGGATGTCTTTGGCTGAGTAAAACTCTATGACACCAGGGTGCTTCTGAAATATTTAAATATATATATGAATTAAAAAATATATATATCAAAAATAAATCACCCAATAGTTAATGTATCATTATTTATACATAAATTACTTAACAATTATAACAGGTTTATTCAAGTAGACCTAACACACTTGGTTTGTTTTAAATAGACGCAATAGTAATTTTAAAACTTACTGCGATAAAAATAATGCCCCTCTTTCGAAAAATCAATCAAACTTTCGAAGGTCTGTTCGAACTTTTGTTCCACATAATAATGGCTGGATTTTAATATTAAATCAAACTATTTCTTACAGATCCGGGATATGTGTAATAAATAACTCTAAATGACACAAAATGAATAAAACAGAGTCGTCAAAAAGTAAAGTGGTGGAAACGTTAAAATAATGATACCCAAATGAAGCAAATTTGCTTCATTTCAGCTTCAGAAGTCACTTACAAGAGCCTCGCTGGGGTCTATTTTGAGGATTTTGCCGAGTGCGGTGGCGAGTACGAATGCTCCGAAGACCTCGCGGCGAAGAGTCTCCACGTCCTCAGAATATGGAGCCTCGCCTGCGCACTGGATCTAAGTATAATCATTAAGTAATTTAATTTTAGACGACTATTTACATTGTACAAACTTCACAGATCGAGATGACGAAAATAAAACAAACAAAGAAGCCAATAAAAGCTGATACTTAATGACATAAAACATAAGAATTTCATTTTTGCAAAGATCACGATAAAGCTAGAAATGGAGATAATGCATTAAAAAGCGCATAATTTGTGTCTGAACTGAACTCACCAGTGCTTCAACCTTTTCAATAGGCTTGTTGAGCGGGTAGATAAGAGGGTTGGAGGAATACTCTTGCTTAGATTTGGACACGGGCCGTTCGCGGCTCAGGACGGTGGCGCCAGAAGCGTAACGAGATTCTTTCTCGTCAGCGGGGCACAGAGACAACATACCCTGGGATATCAAATATAAACACAAAATTTAGTCGTTAATAGACAAGGCTTTATGCTCACATCAGTTGATTCTGTCAATGAATTTGATACGAAGTTACCTAAATTGACCGACTTTTCACTTTAAATGGTGATCAAAATTTTTAGTATAAATAAAAAACTGAGCTACTAACTTTATAAAACAAATTGACTGCTAGTTTTTTTCTATACTCCGCCGATGGTTCCGGAGGGTTCTCGTCCACGTCCAACTCGCGCTCAAGAACCTTAATTGCACCTTGCAAGGTGCTATTGGTAAAAAGTTTCTTCCCGACCAAGTACTTTTCGGTTTTTGAGGCGTGCACAAAGTGCGGGTTCATTGCACCGAATACTATCCGCGCTTCTTTTACTGTCATGCCTGCAGAGTCGAGTCTGTACAGAAAACCGGCGTTGACGATAGCGTGCGAGGACTGGGCACGTGGCATTATCTGAAAATAGCACAAAATCAAATACATGTAACTAACACAACACCAATAAAAGTAGTTATTAAATCTCGCAATAATGTTGAAAGAAGCTCAAATGACGTCAAAATGGTATATTACTGCACTCTACGAAGTATACTTTTGTTTATGTACCTAACCTACACACAAATAGCATTTACCTTAAAAGATTCAAATTTATATTCACGGCCGAGAGGTGGAAGCAGAACGTTCAAGATGACCTTGCTTCTCATTTCCACTTTGAGGAATTCTTGTGGTGTCACTTTAGTTTTAACTCCGCCTGCGTCCACTGAAATTGAATGCCAATTAATTTTATTAGTTAGAATATTAATTATAAGGTCTAAAATAACTTATCGCTTACCCAGATAACTTACAAAGAGTCATATAAGCACCAACAGTCTCAAGTAAAAGGAAGACATCTGATTGAAACTCGTTGTGCTCATGTTTGATCATGAGGTTGCCAGCAATTGATCCCAACTGAAATAAAAAAGCTAGCCAAATAAAATCTTAATGCGTAAGGACCATGGTTATGAGAATATAATTCAATAACGCAAATACTTACATTTCTAACCGGAATATGGGCAACTAACTGTAAATGTTCTTGTAACTTGTCCAGATACCAAAAGTTATCAGATTTAGATGATATAGTTTTAAATAGTTCAATTGTCTCGGTGAGAGTTGTACCCGCGCCGACGATTAGGTTTTGGTCCATACTGTGTTCTTTGAGCTTGCTGATATCACTTATGTCAATCATGACTCGGGGATAATCATCAATGGGGAAGGCTCCTGGAAAATATTTACTATTTAAAATCGAAATTTTTAGTCATTTCATGACAAAAGTCTTGATTAGAAAAATACCTTTAGCTGTATTTCCTGCTACAAGCATATAACAATCATCCCCTTTCTTCTTTAGTACTTCAAATATGTCTTTAATTTGATGCACTTTACAAAACGACTTTCCATCCTTTAGTTCTATTACTATATTTTGAGGTTCTTTAGCATCATGTGCCTCAACCAAGCACCAGTCACTTTCGCTGCACTTGCCCTTGCGACAGGTCTTGCCTGTTTTCTTGCAAATGTTGAGGTCCTCAATGTCTAATAAGTCATCGGATTTTGGCGCATCACTGGCAAATTTCTTGAAAGCTTCCAGGATTGGACGGTAGCCGGTGCATCGGCAAATGTTGCTTCCAAAAGACTTCTCTATCTCCATCATGGTAAGCTTTTCATTGCTTTGAAGGAGACTGGCGACAAAAAAGTAGTTTTTATTTAAAGAAAGAAACATTTCGAGCAGTACTTACTTGACTTTCACGAATTAAGTAAGCGTGTGATCTAAACAAGTCTCTTTGAATTTATCTCATGCTAGTTTCCTATGATAACATACGCAACTCATCCACTTCTCAAAAATATCTATTTTACGTTAATCTTGAGTATCTAGTTCCATCTGAATTCAGAGGAGAAGAAAGCACATTTAAAAAAGGCTGCAGTATTAACTACGTAGGGCTACCTCGGCTGAAACTCAACCAAGTCTCCTAAAATAAATGACTGATTACTGATTACTAAGCGTGTGCAACTATCTAAGGATTCTAAGGTAACACACAGGAGGTAATGCATTTTGATAAAAGAACGTGTGCCTACGCTGTTCATATCGCATTGAACCGACTTTAACAAAATACGAATGTTCCCTACACACCGGTTATGATTATGAGCTAATTTTGGCTTAGACCTGATGATGACAGCCATGTAAAGTTTTACGCGAACAAAGTTGCCACCTTCTTGCTTCCAATAATTTTGCGGAACAGCAGTTTATCCCGACGATATTAAATATATTAAATCGAATAGTAATATGAGTCCCCATTCCAAAGGCCCCAAATACTTCCCGCAATTAAATTACAAACGTCGCCTCCGTGTGCCTACGCTTGAGTTCGCCTCTACCTGAATTTATGAATTCTCATTTTTTTATGAATGAAATGCAATATTTCAATGTAAATGTATCCAGATAAATGTTACAATACAACTTAAAATTTCCTTAACGTAAATTCCAACGGTCTGAAATGGGAACATTTCTGAAATTCATTATAAACATAATTAAAAAGATAGTGAAGTAAAACACTATTTAAGGAAAGTCATAACATTTATGTGGTTTTCATAAACAGTTTATTGACAACCTGTAAAATATTTCCTGAACTACTCTCTACGTAATATTTTAACCTTGATTCCTCCGGCCAGCGTAGTATGGGTTGAATTTGAGCTCCCTGTGCCTGTGTTCCGTGGCCTTCAGCCTGAACCTGGGCAGCAGGTTAAACAAGAACAGCCGATGCTGTATCTTGGCAAACCGGATGCCGGTGCAGTTCCTGGGTCCCAATCCAGAATTTGACGGATCTGGCTAGTATGTTTCATAAGTATTTACACCTGCTAGCGATATATGTGTTATTTCCCCATTTTTAGGGTTCCGTAGTCAACTTTTAGTTTCGCCATGTCCGTCTGTCCGTCTGTCTGTCCGTCCGCGGCTTAGCTTCGTAATCATTAGTACTAGAAAGCTGAAATTTGGTATGAGTATGTGTATATATCACGCCGTCAAAACGGTAAAATAAAACTAAAAAAATTAAATTTTTACGGTAAACACCTAAAGTGGGGGTGAATTTTTTTTTTCGTTTCAACACTTAGTGTGTGGAATGTTTTTGAATAGTTCTAGTTTAAAAATAATAGGGGCCTCCACACATAATTTTTTGAAAAAGTCAGCAGTTTTGTAAATATTCGCTCTGGAAGTCAAAAAAATAGTGTCCCCTCCCTCTAACTTTTTAACCATGGGTCAAACAAGTATGGGAAAATTCATGAAAATGAGGCCTTATAAGTACTTTCAATGAAAACTGTTAAGAAGAAGGTTGATAACGTGAGCATGGACTCATTGTCTATGCTATACTTCTTTTTATATTCTTCTATTTGTTTTCTAGCAACTGTTGTTTATATAATTTAATCTTTACATTACTAGTGTGGAGACACGCAGCTAGTGCTGTACATCTCAGCAAAATTTTATATAAAAAATCTATAAACGGAGAATTTTAACGAATAAATGTGTCAGGCCTGCGCACATGCTTGCGATGCAGCCCTGTAAGTGTGGGTGGCTCATAATAGGCCCTCGATCAGTTGTTCGAGGCACACAAACACAAGCCGGCCTAGATCCGATCGTCATATTTGACGTCTCAGCCATTTTCGACAGCGGCAACCAACGGCAACAACTTTGTCCTTGGTCGCTATTGGCCAAATTACGGCGTCTCCGGGGGATCCGAAAAACAACGCAGGCGCCCTGGAGCCTATTCTGTCCGAGTGACAAATTATTTTCATTGTTTTTACATTTTGACATTTTGTAAATAATCGTTGTAATTTTAGCCTTATTTTTATACTAAGTTCTTAAGTGAGTGAATTATAAATACCCCGCCTGTTGCCCCTTATGGAGTGCGTCGTTTGTGCCCGCAAATTTACCACCACGAAAGGTCTACACATCCATCAGTCCCGCATTCACCAGGTCCGTATCATTCCTGTAGTATCAGTCTCAAATCCACAAAACACCAGCTCCCCTCCGTCATCTCCCGACCTCCCAATCCCCACTCTCCTCGGTCAGCTCAAGCGATCAACTTCTTTAATTAAACGGATTCCTCGTGGTGCCCGATCAGCCGTATCAGAAGCGCTTACTGATACTATAAACAAATGCGTTCACTACAATAACACAAATTCCTGGCAAGATCTATTGACTTTCTCATACAAAATACTCCATGTTTCCGATTACGCTCATAGCAAAATTTCACTTACACAAAAAATTAAAAACAATATTAGGATTCCTTCTTCACCCAATCCCACGCCTTCTTCACCAATGCGTCGAAAGAAGTATGACCTGTTTGAGAAGGTCGAGGAGAAAGTGCAAGACGGAGACCTTAAGGGAGCGACGCGTCTCCTTTTCTCCAACGACACTCTTGCACCAGATACACCGGAGACCACAGCCGCTTTAAAGTCTAAACACCCCCCAGGCCCATCCACCCCCATTTTCGTTGATCCCCCCTCTGACCCTTCAGCCTGCCTATGCGCTACACAGCAAGATATACTGGCCGCCCTTGCGTCCTTCCCAAAGGGATCAGCATCCGGTCTGGACGGCATCTCCCCACAGCACCTCGTAGACCTCACCGGCCACGGCACAGGGGTGGTCGGTGAGCAGCTGACTGCAAGCCTCACGAAGTTGGTGAATCTCATGATGTTGGGAGATGTCTGCCAGGAAGTGACACCTGTTATATATGGGGCTAATCTCATTGCCCTTACCAAAAAGGACGGTGGTGTACGCCCCATCGCTGTTGGGTCAACTTTTCGGCGTTTAGCAGCTAAGATCTGCGTCCGGCTCACTCGAAATAAATTGCAAAAACTCTTTGAACCAGTGCAAGTCGGTTTCGGCACACGTGGAGGTTGTGAAGCGGCAGTACATGCAGTACGCACCTTCTGCGAAAGCGATTTGTGCGAAGTTCTCATAAAATTAGACGTGAAAAACGCATTCAATTCGGTCAACAGGGACACCCTGCTAAACGAAATTAAAATACATGTCCCGGAAATCTATAACTTTCTTCTCCAGTGTTACCACTGTCCTTCCATTTTAACTCACAAAAATAATGAGATCCTTTCGGCCACAGGTTGTCAGCAGGGTGATCCCCTCGGTCCAGCCACATTTAGTTTGGCCATTAATCCGATAATCAACAGCCTAAATTCAAAATTAAACGTGTGGTACCTTGACGATGGCACACTTGGAGGAGACTCACAGACTGTCTTGGCAGACTTATTAAAAGTAAAAAACAAATTTATTGACATCGGTCTGGAACTAAACTTTGGAAAATGTGAATTGTACATTTCTCCAAACATAAATCCTTCTTTGGCTTCTCAAATCCACGAAAAATTCAACGACATCGCCCCAAACATTAAAATCATCTCCAAAGACAGTCTGCATCTGCTCGGATCACCCATTTTTGATGATGCCATCCCTCCCCTCTTGGGAAAATCAATTTCTAAATTTAATTTTTATTCAGACCGACTCCTCAAAATCAGTAGTCATTCAGCTCTTTTTATTCAAAAAATTTGTTTACTCATCCCTAAATTCACTTACCTGCTCCGCTGCTGCCCGATTTGGAAATTCCCACATTTGATCCAACCTATCGACATTCTTTTGAAATCCCAAATTGAATCTGTGCTAAACATTCGTTTCAGCGAGCAGGCATGGACCCAAGCCGCTTTACCGATAAGGCACGGTGGTTTGGGAACCCGCAAAATTTCTAGTGTTGCTTTGCCGGCTTTCTTGGCTTCACTCCACAGCACTGCTGATCTCGCAGGTAAAATTCTAAAAGCCACAACGGCTACAAACTGCGAGATTGCATGCTTGGATGAAGCCTTGAATGCCTGGGAGGCTGGACCGAACCCAAATTTACCTTCTAAACCTAAGAGTCAAAGGGCCTGGGACACCATAGCCTCCGTCACCACAACCAATTCATTAATTGCCGCATCTTCAGGAAAAGACCGGGCACGACTACTCGCAGTGTCAAGACCTGAGGCCGGACAATGGCTCCATGCCTACCCTTCACCCACCACTGGCACATTCATTGACCCCTGCACGCTTCGCATTGCTGTCGGTCTCCGGGTTGGGGCTGATGTGTGTGTAGATCACAGCTGCGCCTCTTGTGGGGCCCCAGTAGATCGACTTGGCCACCACGGACTCTCCTGCTCCTCGGGCGCCGGCCGTCTCTCCCGTCATGCTGCGCTCAACGACATCCTCAGAAGAGCGCTCGTCAGCGCCAACGTTCCCGCAGCACTGGAGCCCCAGATCGTGCGGGACGATGGCAAGCGCCCTGACGGGATGTCGTTGATCCCTTGGCGAATGGGCCGCGCGCTGGTGTGGGACGCCACCTGCGCAGATACGCTGGCGGCGTCCTACCTCTCAGCAACTATCAAAGCGGCCGGGGCGGCGGCTGACGCCCGGGAGAATTTTAAATGCAATAAATATAAGTGTCTCGGCGCCCAGTACGAGTTTATCCCATTTGGCGTCGAGACACTAGGTCCGTGGGGTAGGGCTGCGCGTGGGCTCCACAAGGCGCTTAGCAAACGCCTAAGAGAGGCAACGGGTGAACCTCGCGCAGGCAGCTTTCTCGCGCAAAGAATTGCCATCGCAATACAGCGCGGGAATGCTGCCTGTGTGATGGGCACGCTGCCAAAAGGACCTTGTTTTTTATAATACATTATAATAGTTTTAGCCACCTTTTAGTATAAGTTTATTTGTTTTTTTTAATGTTTTCTTGTAAATAAACAATTTTTTTTACATTAATATATATTGTCGTTAACGAATCACACGATTTTCCTTTCTAATTTAAAGTGGTAGCAGAGTCATAATGGATTTATGCGTGATAAATGCATGCAAGGTTCAAATTGGGAATTTAGACCCCAAAAATTACAAAACATGGAGGTACAAAATTCAATTAGTGTTGAAGGCAATGCCAGGCAGTTTAGATATCGTTGAGGGAAGGAAGACAAAACTAGCCTTGGCGCGAACTGCAACTGCCGAAGAAAAGGCTCAGTTTGAAAAGGATCTTCAAAGCTTTGTAATTATGAACAGTGCAATTTTAATTTTGTTCACGACAAACATGTCTGATGACGTCTTGCAAAAAGTCGTTCGATTTGATTGTGCTAAAGACATGTGGGACGAGCTAGAGCGCATCTATGGAGGCACCTGTGTGGATAAAACATACGACTATTGCCTGAAATTCTTCAGTTACAAAAAAGACAAGGATCATGACATCATTACACATGTGTCAATTTTAAAGAATATCTGGAGCGATTTGTGTACCGAGTTGCAGAGTGAGGCAAAATTACCAGAAGTTCTCCTCATGTGCAAAATCCTAGGCACCCTTCCCCCACCTTCAGAATATTTAGGATTCAAGTCTAGTTGGCTGTTAATTTCGAAAAAGGAACGCTCAGTCGAAAATCTGACAAGTCAGTTGTGCGCACACGAAAGGGTTCTACGTCAGAATGATACTCAAGTCACAGAAGACGAGACCGCTGCAGAAGCTTTAATTGCAAGAACGACTAAGGGTAAAAAGAAAACATTTTCCAAGGAGCTTATATGCAACTATTGCAAAGAAAAGAGCCACAGAGTTAGAAGTTGCAACAAGTGGATCCATGACGGAAGACCACCTAAGGAATCCAAAATTGTTGACATAAATCTGACAGTGATGACAGTACATTCGGAAAAAGTATTTAGAGAAACAAAAGATGGAGAAAATTGGTACGTGGAAAATAGAGCAAACAGTCATGTCACCAATAGAGGAGATCTGTTTCATAGTTTTACTTACTTCAAAAGCCAGCACACAGTGACCGGCGCGAATGGCCAATGTATTGAAGTCCTGGGCATTGGAAATATTCTAGCAGAGGCTGATGTAAACGGCAAACAAGAGCCGATACTGCTGAAAGATGTCTGGTATTGCCCAGTATCAGCAGGAATTTATTCTCAGTACTTGCTACCCATGACAAATCGGATAATAGTGTTTTTGAGTCCACTACTCTAAAATGTACTCTAAAAATGGATGGACAGATCAAAGTCATTGGTACTCGCAGCAAGTTCGGCGGACTATTTAAATTAAAGCTCAGATGTCTCAAGCCAACTGTACAAGTGAACCAGCTGTCCACAACATCAAATCTGTTACAGCTGTATCATGAAAGATTTGGACATCAAAATAAAAGCCATGTGAAGAAATTGATTGAAAGAGAGTTCGACATTAATGCAGAAGCCACCAAGGAACTCTGTGAAGGATGTATCTATGGGAAATCACACAGGCTGAAGTTCGGGACAAGACAGAAAGCTACACGACCTGGTGAACTGGTATACGCTGATGTCTGTGGACCCTTTCCTTACTCAATTTCGAAGCGAAGATATGTTGTCCTCTTCAAAGATGATTCTACAAGATAGAGATTTGTATACTTTATGAGAGAAAAAGCTATTACATGCTGGCTGAAGTGAAAGCTGCTGGAGTTGTCATAAAAGAATTGCTAAGCGATAATGGCGGCGAATTCGTCAATAGTAAAGTAGAAGCTACTCTCAACAAAGAAGGCATAAAACAGAGATTGACAATGCCCTATACCCCTCAACAGAACCCAACAGAGAGAGACAACAGGACTGTTGTGGAAATGGCACGAAGTCTCATGTATGCACACGCCAAGATTCCTACGGGACTGTTGGCTGAAATGGTACTAGCTGCGGTGTACATCCTGAATAGAACAGGCCCTACCTGCATCGATGGAAAATCACCCATGAGCTATGGCATCAATTGGATCTCAATGTTATCCACATGTTCCTAAGCAACGAAGAAGACAATTAGATAAAAAGGCACAAAAGGGAATACTTGTCGGCTATGACTGTGATGACGCGGCTACCGCATATGGGATAGAGAGTCATTCAATTTGATACGATTGTATTTTTTCACTGCTGATGAACGATTTGCCTTTTCCCAGTCCCAACGTACAATTTATAATGTACGCAGATGATATCTGCGCCATTATCCATGGGGAAAACTGTGAGGAACTGCACAATAATACGAAAGCCTACAGCCTATTTACATGTATAGCAAAATGATGTATAAGTATTATAATTATGTTTTGTTACTTATGTGTAAGTTAGTTGCACCGCCTACAATTTTTCCGCTTTGCCCTAAGGTTGACTGGTAGAGAATGCCTCATGGCATTAAGTCCGCCTTTTGTACGATAAGTTTTCTTTTGTGCAATAAAGATTAAATAAATAAATAAAGCCACAATCCTAAAACTACTGATCTGGTTTGAAGCTACTGGTATGCTTCTAAATATAGAAAAGACAAACCTACTTCACTTCTCTCTAAGTTGGAAAACACAGCCCCGATTTAACGTGGATATCAACGGCACCCAAATAGAACCAGTGTCTCACGCTCGCTATGTAGGTTTCACACTAGATCGGGGGTTGCAGTGGAGTGAGCATATAAACACATTATGCTCAAAACTCAAACTCTGCGTATTACGCTTTATCCCGCTTAAGACGCACGCTTTCACTTCAGAACCTGCTAACAGCATATTATGCATACTTTCATACACACCTCACTAATGGAATCGACCTTTGGGGAATGGCAGCGGACAGAGATCGGCCCTTTATTTTACAAAAAAAAGCCATCCGCTTAATATGCTGCGTTCCCCCGGATGAGCCAGCCCGAGAACTCTTTGTGAACCTTGGGGTCCTGACGGTGCCTTCTCTCTATGTTTTTGAAGTGGGAAAATATGTGAGAAAACATTCAGCCGAGTTCCCCTTAGGTAAGACCTATTCCGCAAGGCGAAAACCAGGACTGTTAGTACCGCCGCACAGGCTACAAAAAACTGGCAAGTCCCTGGCAGTCATGGGTGCACGTATATTTAACAAAATACCTGAAATAATAAGAGCTTCACCTACAGAACGTATTTTCATCACGAAACTTAAAACTTTTTGTATTAAAAAGGCGTATTACTCTGTCAAGGAGTTCCTTGATGAGTGAGTGTGTCGAGTCCTTTTGGTGTACATATATTATACCTATAATTGACATGTTAATTTTAATTTGATAACTGCTATTTTTATTTTGATATTTTGATATTTAATTACACCACTGTATTTATGCAGCCTTTACCTATATATGTTTCACAAATAAAAACACTTTGACTTTGACTTTGACTTTGCTGCATTGGTTTCTTTGTGAACAATTTCAAATCTATTTTATTTTCTTTCGACACTTTAGTATTGTTATTATTTTTATTTTTTAAGACTGAACGTGTAATAATTGAATGTTTGACAATGTAAGTTTATTACAAATAAATTATTCTATTCTATTCTACGGTCTAGAGACGTTACCTTCGACGAAAATCCCTTGAGGTCATCTTGAAGAGACTGAAGAAGCTGATACCCAACAGAGCAAACGCGATTCTAAGCCTAATAGCCGATTTAACTTCGTTGTTCCCGAATATGGAAGCCTGCACGACAATAGCGACACTGATAGTAAAAGATACCGTGATTTCCACGGGTTAGGTTCGTAAGGACTAGATTGCATAACGACTCTATAAGCAAAACGTCTTAGTTGCATAAGGTCTTGGTAAGCACAATGTCTTTTTTGCAGAATGCCCTAGTGAGTAGAATGTCTTAGTTGTTCGATCGACAACTATAGCATAACGCCCGAAGTTGCAAAATGACTAATAGAGTTTACGTCCAAATTATTAATAAGTCTTGATTGTAAAACGACGCATAAGGAAAAGTGTCTGGATAGCATATGGTCTTGGTAGCAAAACGTCATGATTGCATATCGGCTTTAACTCGACTTTGAAGTTTCTTTATCAAAGAGTTCCTTCACAAACTACGTTTGAGTTTTTCTTGTCATTCATCCATCTAGTCGTTAAGACATTTAGACGTTATTAATGTTTGACGATATGCCTACCTAGTCGTTATGCTATTACAACATTTTGATATTAGGGCGTTATACAAACAAGACGTAATAGAACTAAGTCTAATCTTAAACCCGGGCATTCTACTATTAAGACGTTTGTACAATTAGACATTTAGCTACCAAGACCTTTTGCAACTAAGACGTTTTGCTTATTGAGTAGTTATGCAATCTAGTCCTTACGAACCTAACCCATTTCCACGAAGGATGCTGAAGCCCAGAACTTTCCATATCGTCAAGGCAGCTGATGGTGCACTCTTATACTTAATGGTTGGCACCAGACCTGACATTTCGTACGCTGTTGGAGTTGTATCACGTAAACTCGACATTCCAACACCTGAAGACGTAGCGAGGGTGAAGAGAATCTTGCGGTATGTCAAGGGTACACTGACGTACGGAATAACGTTTAAGACTCCCACTGCACTTAAAGGTCTGAGGTGCTACAGTGATGCAGATCATGGAGGTGACGGTCCTACTGGACGCTCGACAAGCGGCATGATATGCATTTACGCGAATGGCGCAATAGCATGGCAGAGTAAGCGACAGTGTTCTGTAGCTATATCCTCTACGGAAGCAGTAATTATTGCTGTTAGCGAGGCTGCTAGAGAAATCATATGGCTCACTCGGATCATTAATTTTATGAAGAGTGATTTACAGAAAACGATCACCCCATTATACGTGGACAGTGAATCGGCCATAAGATTGGCTCATGATCCAGCTTATGAGACACACCAGCGAACAAAGCTCATAAAGCTGAGGCACTTCTTTGTAAGGCAGTGTGTCCTAGAAAAGGACTTAACAGTTAATAAGATCGCCACTAAGGATCAGCTGGCCGACATCCTTACCAAGCCTTTATTTAAACCTCGGCTAGAAGACTTACTGAAAGTATCAGGAGTCTCATAAACTAACAGTCGCTTTCTGAAGCGACGGAGGAGACGGGATGTTAAGAAGAAGGTTGATAACGTGAGCATGGACTCATTGTCTATGCTATACTTCTTTTTATATTCTTCTATTTGTTTCCTAGCAACTGTTGTTTATACAATTTAATCTTTACATTAATATATATTGTCGTGAACGAATCACACGCTTTTCCTTTCTAATTTAAAGAAAACTATACATTTAATAAAATCGGTCGAGCCGTTTTTGAGTTATCGCAAAATTTCATAAGTTTTCATTGAAAGTACTTATAAAGCCTCATGTTCAAGAATTTTTCCATAATTTTTTGACCCGTGGTTGAAAAGTTTGAGGGGGGGACACTATTTTTTTATATTCGGAGCGAATATTTACAAAACTGCTGACTTTATCAAAAAATAATGTTTAGAGACCTCTATTATTTTCAAAACACCCCACAAAAAAAACGAAAAAAAAAGTACCCGAAAAAAAAATGTTTTTATATTACCGTTTTGTCGGAGTGATACATACACATACCTACTCCTACTCATACCAAATTTCAGCTGTCTAGTACTAATGATCACGAAACTAAGCCGCGGACAGACGGACATGGCGAAACTATAAGGGTTCCTAGTTGACTACGGAACCCTAAAAAACGCCCACTTAGTTACCTAAATGTATAAAGAAATAAATTATTGTTACAGACTATAATAATTATGTATTGTAAGACTGTTATATTATGTAGACAAGTAGTTGTTGTCAAATTAGATCCTTATAAGTAACCTGTTCACGTGCACGTTGTATTGAGTAGGTATATTTGTACGAACACGTACAAAATGAACATCATATAATTGACTGTGACGCGGACCCTTGGCCCGTGGGGGCCCAATGCTCGACAATTATTCAATCAGATTGTAGAAAGACTGATCGACACCACGGGGGACCAAAGAGCTGGCAGCTTCCTCGCTCAACGTATTAGCGTTGCTATTCAGCAAGGAAATGGTACCAGCGTCTTCGGGCCAAAGGCGTCCGATTTTTGACGTGACAACGTCTTAAATTAGGTTGCGCTCGGAGTCACTCATGAAAAAGTGTAACGCCCGCTCACGTTACGATGTTTATGTCCCGCTAAAACTCGAGAACGGCTGAACCGATTTGGCTAATTTTAGTATTGAAATATTCGTAGAAGTCAAGGGAAGGTTTAAACGGTGAGAAAATATTAAATAAATGAGTGGAAAATAATAAAAACGATAGTTTTATATTCCCATACAAATACAAAGACGTTGTCACGTAAAATCTTCCTTCGCCCGTAAAACCGACTTTACAGGCAACCATTTTTTAAGTCTCTTTTAATATTACATTTACTCCGTTTTAGCATACATTTTAGTAAGTTAAGTTCTTAGTTTACAATTGTATTTTAATTTCTGTGTTATTGTCACTGCTGTTGATATTAACTTCACTACGAGTAGTATCACAAATCATCGTACGGCCTTAACAATATTATTCATGTAATGAATAAACATGCGTAGATTAACATTGCGTGACAGTTATAGACCTCCACGCATTTCAACTAGCTAATTTGTTTGCAGTTTTCATGGATCGTATGAGACAAGGAAAATCGAATAGTTTTACGTATCACCCAAAAACTTACTAATTATTTCGAGTTTTCATAATTTCCTCACTTTACCTATACTGTATACTTACTCTTTGTACAACCAATGTGTAATGAACTTATGAATTGCCACCAATTACACACAACGTTGAAGAATAAAGAAAAGAAAGTTATTTATTTTACCAGCTATCTTCAGGATTACCTAAAGTAACGACTACGGAAAAAATACTCACGAGTCACGACTTACGACTTACGGGTATTTTGTATGTAAAATATACTAGGGAGGCTCAAATAATTAATGTAAGTGATATAATCCGTTTAAATAGTTTTATTTAAATGTGTGACAGTGGCGGAATCCGAAGAAAATATTATATGCTAGGGAAAGTATATAATAAGGATAGGTACCCGAGGGTGGTAGGTGGTACCGTTCAGCCTATTGCCGACGCCCTCGATCGTCGTAATGCTTCAGTCATGTCATGACGTGACCGACACCAGACAGCAGCACAGAGAAGTTGGCGTTACCTGTACATGGACATGACCCATCCTGGCGAGCAGTACCCGCACTGGGTCCCGTTGAGCTTGGCGAGGGTCTTCTGCACCGGGTGGTAGCCCTTCAGGCGGTTGCCGACGCCCTCTATCGTCGTAATGTCCCAGTCTTGGCATGACGTCACCGATACCAGACACTGCCCAAGGAAATGTTACGTAAACCATTGGGATCATAACGACTACATTGTCAAAACGACCAAATCATCATAAGGTCCAGATCTCTAAAGGACCATCTCTTTAGAAAGCCCATATCTCCGAATGACTAGATAGCAAAACGACTACTTCTTGAGAAGACCACATCGTTAATAGTCCACATATCACAAAGACCAGGGAGCAAAACGACTAGTTCGTGAAAAGACTATTTCGTTAATAGACAACATCTCAATAAGACGAGGTAGCAAAACGACTAGATAGCAAAATGATGGTATAATCATGCCTATTTCATATTGTAATGTACCTAACTATTTATTTATTTTTAATAATTTTGTAATGTAATTTTTAACCAACAGATTTCGTCTAGTTTATAACATCCCTGGCCACTTGAAACTTTATTAATAAATATGAGTGACAGCGAATTTTGAAGTGAGGTTTTCTTATTCATGTATATGAATAATTATTGTGTGGAAAATGGATATAAACCTAATAACATTTGTCAAAAGTAACAAAAATAAGCTAGCAGTGTTATATAGAGATCACAGGTATAATTTTGTATCAAATAATCAAAATGGAACATCTTTTTGGAGGTGTAATAAACGCGAGGAGTGCAGTGCATCCATCACAATAAATAAGGAGAAGACTGCAGTGCTCCGCGAGAGTCAGCATTTGTGTGAGGCAGATCATGAAAATATTATAAGGGATATAATAGTCGACAAAGCAAAGGTTAACGTTTGCAAAAATATGAAATCTATAAAAAAGAATTTCGAAAAAGCTGTAATTGAACATGTCGATGAAAACGGGATTTCCGAAGATCAATTGCCGTGTTTCACGTCTGTAAAAGATGCGTTACGTCGAACTAGACGTAATTTTTTGAATGTGAAAAGAACTGAATTTTCAAAGTCAATCGATGTTGAAATTCCAGAGATGATACAAAGTGACTTTTTAGTGGCAGAATATGACCTCGATAGAGACAATAAGATCTTTTTGTTTTGTTCTCAAGCAAACCGAAACATTTTAAAATGCTACGCTGACCAGGGTAAATACTTTTTCGGTGACGGCACGTTTAAAGGTCTTCGCACATTATAACAACTCAACGGCGACTCGATTCTATGCCAAATATTGAAATTTAAGCCCTATGTCATATTTACTAGGTTTAATTTCAAAAAATGATATTAGTAGTGGACGACGAGTGGACGACGCGTCGGTGCATCGTCGAAATTAAACCTAGTTAATATGACATAGGGCTTAAATTTCAATATTTGGCATAGAATCGAGTCGCCGTTGAGTTGTTATAATGTGCGAAGACCTTAAAAGGGTCCCTCAGCCCTTCTATCAACTTTATACCGTAAGTGTAGATTCAGAGAGCTGCGAAAACTCTACCAACGTTGTACCTATCGTGTTTGCTTTGTTGCCTAACAAATGTGAAAGCACATATCACGCAATGTTTATATTAATACGCGATGTGCTGGGTGCAAACATTAGAAAATACAAATGCGATTTTGAGCTGGCCCAAATCAACGCTTTTAAAGCTGTTTTCGTAAATGCAACGCTTACAGGATGCTATTATCACTACAACAAAAGTATTTGGAAGAAAGCTGCTGACAGGACCTGACATCATCACCTAAGGGTAACAAAATTATTAGAATGATAGCGAATTTACCACTTGTACCTGCACATTTAATAGACATTGCATGGCAATCTATTACAAGACACATTTCGGATATCGATAATTTTGAAAAATTCAAAGTATATTTTGAAAAGTTTTGGATGAAGAACCCCATATTAATATCTTCATGTAACCAAAGGCACAGGACAACTAATGCGTTGGAGGCATGGCATCGCCGCCTAAACGCTCGGATGCAGTACAGGCCTACGTTGATTTTATTTCTATCAACACTAAAAAAAGAGTCCGAGTTTCAGCATTTAAAAATACGAAAAGTATTATTTAATAAGGCAAACCGAAAAAAAAAAGACATTTTATTCGATCGAAAATATAAAATAGAGCTCAAAGCACTTATGGAAGGAGACCTCGACGCATTCGAGTTTTTAGATAATATTTCCTGTATAAAATGTAATTTAAAGTTCTAAATGAGAAGCCATTGTCAACTGTGTAATACTTTGTGTTAGGTTAGGTATGTTTAATTTTTGTTTGTATATTAGTTATTAATTGGGTCGTAACGGTTACCATTTACGTAAAATTAAGAATATAAAAGTATAATTTATTTAACTGTAAGTTAATATTAATTAATGAATAATTAATAAGTGTATTTTAATTTACTGCTTTTCTGCGCTTTTATGTTATGAATAAAAAATATGCAATAAACTGTACTTGCATTGACACAAATTCAGTAAGTCGTTTTGCTACCTCGTCTTATTGAGATGTTGTCTATTAACGAAATAGTCTTTTCACGAACTAGTCGTTTTGCTCCCTGGTCTTTGTGATATGTGGACTATTAACGATGTGGTCTTCTCAAGAAGTAGTCGTTTTGCTATCTAGTCATTCGGAGATATGGGCTTTCTAAAGAGATGGTCCTTTAGAGATCTGGACCTTATGATGATTTGGTCGTTTTGACAATGTAGTCGTTATGATCCCAACCCCATATCCAAAGAAGCTCTGAAATTCTCATCATAATGAAATTCATTTCAGAAATACTTCAGGTTTGTTTTCTTTGTTTTAATTGGTAGGGTCTTCGAAAAATTTCACGCTGATTAGATAAGTAATGAGGCCATAACGAAATTTAAAGAAGTGTGTGGTTAAACTTGGTTGAAGACAGCAATTTGAGTTTGCATGCAGAGGCATGGAAGATCGCGAGCGAAGTCTCTTGTCTCCGAACAACAATCCTGACATAACGAACATTGCTTTCTTTAACGCATCTACACGTCATCGTGCATTCAGTTGGCGCTTTGCGCAATTTTCTGATTATCAGATATCAGCTTCTCACTTTTCGAGTTTGTGTTCGGTCATTCGGTTAAAATTACTTTTAGTAAGAACAAGCGGTTTATTATGTAGAAAGCGCTACTGTGTAAAGATTGTATCTGATAGTGCAACTTATGTATATTCAATATATGTAAGAATGATCAATATTTACGGAATTGACAGCGTGTGGCGGCTGCCCGGGTCGCTCGGCGGTGACGATGCACGCCCCGCAGCCGCCCTCGCGGCACAAGTACTTGGTGCCGCGCAGATCATTGTCGATGCGCAGGTAGTCCAGCAGAGACACCTCCGAACTTGTCTCACTGCCCACTGAGAAGAAATAATATTCACTCATTAGTATCAATTGATACAGGTCTTTATCAGTCTTTAGGCCTCTATAGGGTTATGGGAATTTGATGAAGCGTTGATGGATTCTATAAGGATTGTGTCTAAGCCTTAAAAAGAGACTCAAAGAAAACTTGTTGGAAATATCAGTGGAAGTGACGTTATTACGTGCCCTAACGGATAATCGTATTCGAGCAAAGTGAAGAGATATTCTATTTAAGGCAGGTCGTTTTCAAGTGCACATTAAAGCAAAGAAACGAAAAATTCACAAAAAATTGGCGATAACTCGAAAACCATTCAGTTCTTTACTTGGGACATGTCACAGTGGTTAGCTTCCTCTTGAGCAGATCTACATTAATTGGTATCACAGTGTTCCAGTACTTTTGGGACACACTGCTGTATCTGGATTCAGATAAGTTAGTTTTTAAGTGGACTTATTTATTTGTCACTATTACCTACTTTTAGAAATTAATTTTATATGTTCATAACTCTATGGGTTCGGAGATTAATCTTGACATGTACCCTGAACCTGAACACCCACCTGATCTCGGCTCCCCGTTGACGAGGAAGCTCACGCGGTCCATGGTGGCGCCGCGCGCGCAATGAACTGGTCCCGACTGCTGCACTCCGCTATCATTATAACACCAAGCGGTGGAACTGTACGGCGCTGAATTTCGGGCGGAAACACCGTGTGAGCTGACTCGTTACATGAGATAGGGTTTTAAGATTTTTATTAAAAAAAAAATGTGTCCATTGTGAACTGTCAACTAACGTTCCTTGTATATTATGTAATTATAACAGTTTCCGCTAGCTATAAAATTTGAATACTTCCACAGAATAGATAATAGTACAAGTGCAGAAGGCACACTACTTTAATCTTTACAAAAGCCGCCTTTTTTAACCGAAAAAATATGATTTATGGCCCTTCTAAAGTCGTCGTCTCCAGCGCAAGCCAAACGGAACGTTGAGGCTGTGTAATAACGGTGAAAATGAATTGGCTCACTTGCCGCGTCGACGCTAGCGAGGGTTATCAACGATATAAAATAATAATGTATTGACCATTTATTTCTAGCATTAAATATAGAGAGAAAATTATGTTATTTATACATTATAATATTATTTCATTATTTATTTAACTATAAATAATAAATTTCAAAATTTACGCAAATTGAAACCACCACCAGGCCACATTTTATTGGCGTTGCTGCGAACCACTAAACTACAAAATATTGTTGTTTTATTTTTAAACACTATATTAATACGTATAAAAAAAAATGCAACGTAACAAATAGAAAAATGGCGATAGTAGTAGCGTGGTGGTGCAATGGATTAATAAAAAAAAATACTGATTTTGTTTACAAAGGACGATAATAAATTAATAACGCACAATAATATAGGTACACATGACACATTTCAAATGGTTAACTTCTAAAAACTGTTTTGCCGTCTTTAAATTGGTGGCTGTTAAAATTAATAGTGGTATACTTATATCTGAATTCGAGCAAATTCCTGCATCCCGCTACGATGCAATATTTTTAAACTATATTCTCATTCATTTACATTTACAACACTTGTATAAAAAGACAAATGCGGCACGTTCACACACAGAGGGTAGGTGCATAAAACAAGCAACATCTTTGTTTACAGTTTTTATTTAATTAAATATTCAAAAAGCTATTTTCTTATATCGAATATAGTTATAAACTGATGTGTCAGTGACATATTGTACCTACCAGCAGTTTCATCACAAAATTCCTGGAAGTTTCTACAGTTTCAACACATTTCACAAAACTATTCATTTGACAGTTCACTATGTCTCAAGTAGACTCTATTAAACATTCAATTGAGGAGCTGGCTGATGTTTTCCATACAAGGATGGCGGAGCTGCAGAGTGACCTCGACAAGGCCGGGACAAACAACCCTTCGGCAGCTTCGGTGGCAAGTGACTTTGGTGCCTTCAAGGTTTTTATTGTGAAGGCACTTGAAACACTTCAAAAACAAGTTGAACTTGTCTCACAGCAGGTTGACCACATAGAAATGCGATCCCGGAGAAAGATGCTCATGGTTCATGGTGTTCCAGAGGTTGATGGTGAGAACACAGCTACTCTTATTGTGGATAAATTGAAGACCATCACGAATGACATCACAGCAGAGGTCGTGAAACGAAGCCTTCGACTTGGTCGTCTCAAGGGTAAGAAGCCGAGGGCCATTCTTGTGAAATTCTCCGATGTTGCCATCCGAGACAAGCTGTGGTTTGGCAAGGTGGCACTGAAAGGCTCGGGGATTACACTCTCAGAGTTCCTCACAAAACCTCGACAAGACACGTTCATGGCTGCCCGTGACCGCTTTGGGGTCCGAAGTTGTTGGACATGGGAAGGAGCCGTGTATGTTTTGGGTGCAGACGGTGTACGGCATCGTGTCATTAGCATCGCCGAGCTGAAAGCAATACCGGATGTAACGGCACCGCCTATGGCTTCATCTTCTGACACCGATGGAAATGTTCAGGACGTTCAGGTGGAAAAGCCGGCTGCCAAAAGGTCTACACGAGCGCCTAAAAAGGCGAAATAGTGTGTGTAGTAGATTTGTTCTTTTTTCATTCGTGTTACTTCGTTGTGCGGTTGTTTTTTTTGGCATTGTACTTTTGCTCTTATAGTCATATTCGTGAAATACTTTTCTTTTAACATCCGTACCCTCTTGTTTTAAAATTGTTAATTTGTATGCTGCACTGTTTGATTGACGTTTTGATTAATATCTAAGAATTGTGACACTTGACATTGACAAACGTCCAGTGTTGTAAGCTTAAAATCGCGTTCCGTTTTACGGAATATTCTTGTTTTGTTTTTGTAAAATTCTTAAATTGATCAACTTCCATTGTTTATTTATACTTTCTTTCTGTACTGCTGGCGGGTAGTGTGTGGAGTTATTTATTTGTATTATCTATCTATTTATATATATATATATATCTGTGAACTTATTTGTATATGTCTTTATTCAGCCAGAGTGACAGTGATCAGTTTTTATCTTTCTCGTCTTCATCGGATGGTGTGGGAGTCGATGACGACAGTTTTCATAGCCTGCCGCCATCACTACATGATTTTTTGGATGCTGAATTAAGTAACTATGATAAAAACTTTAATGTAGTTCATATTAACGCGCAAAGCATTCCTGCCCATTATACCGATTTAGTTTTATCTTTTGATCTCGTTAATATCCACGCTATCTTAATCTCAGAGTCGTGGCTTAAGCCTAACTTACCCTCATCTTCTTTTTCTTTGCCTGGTTTTCACTTAATCCGTCATGATCGCTCTGATAGAGGTGGCGGTGGAGTTGCAATTTATCTCCGTGATAATATTCCCTACTCTATAGCTAGCATATCTCCTATATCTACTTCATCAGATTCTGCAGAGTATTTGTTCCTAGATATTACTTTATCTCACTCGAAATTACTTCTTGGAGTATTTTACTCACCCTCTCTTAAAGTAAATTACTTCGCTTCTCTCGAGAAACTACTCGAAAATCTCACACCTTTATTCGATCATCGCATAATAATGGGTGATCTAAACACGTGCCTCCTTAAAGATGACCATCGTTCCAGCAGTTTGAAAGCAGTGATGAAGGCCTGCTACCTTAATATTCTTCCGTCTGGTCCAACGCACCATTTCCCAAATTGTTCTCCGTCTCTTTTAGATCTGGCAATTGTTTCATCTTTGCCTCACGTTGACAAATTCGGCCAATACTCTGCTAATGCCTTCTCTTACCATGACCTGATTTACCTCTCATATAAAATTCGCCCTCCCAAGTCAAAACCAAAAATTCTTCTCCAACGCAATTTTAGTCAGCTAGATGTTGATAAACTTCGCGAAGATGCGTGTAAAATTGATTGGTCAGTTGTTTCTACAGCTAATACGGTGGACGATCAAATTAACATCTTCAATTCTCTCCTAATTCAGTTGTTTGACGTTCACGCTCCCGTACGTGCTGTAAAGGTTAAGCATCTTCCTGCACCTTGGCTTACTGCGGACATTAAATCTTTAATAGAAAAAAAGAATCAGGCCAAATCGAGATACAAAGTCGACCCGTCGGATAAGAACAAAAACCGATATCGCGAGCTTCGTAACCGGTGTAGCACGATATGTCGTGATGCACAAAGACGCCATATTCATAAATCCGTTGAAAATGGGGATCCAGCGAAAGTCTGGAAGTTTCTTAAATCACTAGGAGTTGGAAAGAGTAAGCAGACTTCTATATCTAGTGATGTTAATTTCGATGAGCTTAACAAGCATTTCTCAGCATCTGCCTTATTTGATGGCCCTGTTAAGGGGAATACCCTTAAAAATCTTTCAACATTTCCAACTCCTGATTTTCCTCCTTTCTCTATTCGTCCTTTCTCTGACAGTGATGTTAAGAAGAACGTACTGAGCATCAGTTCAAATGCAGTCGGTGCTGATTGTATTAGTCGCAACATGATACTTCCTCTTCTCGACCTGCTTACTCCCGTTATTACCGGCATCTTTAATTTTTCAATTTCCTCTAGCGTATTCCCTTCACTATGGAAGGATGCCGATATCATCCCTTTACCCAAAAAGTCCAATCCTTCTTCTTTTTCTGATTACCGTCCAATATCCATTCTCCCTTTTCTATCCAAGGTCATGGAAAAACTAGTGCACAGACAAATAAATTCTTTCTTGAACCAGAACGACCTCTTGAACCAGTTTCAATCTGGTTTTCGTCCTGGTCATAGTACCACCACTGCGCTTGTTAAAATCACAGATGATATTCGAATGGGCATGAATAACCGGAAGTTAACGGTTTTAACCCTCTTAGATTTCAGCAATGCGTTTAATTCTGTGGATTTTGACATAATGCTCGCCATCTTACGTTCTCTTAACATATCTCCTGCAGTGATGGACTGGTTTCGTAGTTACTTAAGCGGTCGTCGGCAAAGAATAAAGGTGGAGTCCTCTCGTACTTCCTGGTGCAGTATATCGGCAGGCGTTCCGCAAGGCGGTGTACTGTCTCCACTATTGTTTTCGATCTTTATAAATTCCATTACTCAAAACCTTTCATCTTATTATCACCTTTATGCCGATGATCTTCAAATTTACACGCAAGGCGTACTTGGTGATCTCCCCGCTGCCATCGACACTACGAACAATGACTTGTTACGTATTTTAGACTGGAGTAGCAGTTACGGTCTGAAAGTGAATCCAGCGAAAACGCAAGTCATCATCATTGGCAGTAGCCAGATGGTATCTAGGATTGACTTTTTAAAACTCCCACCGATTATTTTTAATGGGATTGTAATACCATATTCTAACCAGGTCAAAAATCTTGGCGTTTTAATGGACAGTTCTCTATCTTGGGTGCCACAAATGTGTGAGGTTAGCAGGAAGATGTTTGCTGCAGTAGCTTCTTTGCGACGGCTGCGTAACTTTCTCCCCATTGCCACTAAAATTGCGTTGGCTCAAACGTTACTTCTCCCTATTCTGGACTACGCTGACATCTCCTATCTCGATCTTACAGAGGAGCAACTTAATAAGCTTGAGCGCATTCAAAATGTTGGCATTCGGTTCATATTTGGGTTACGCAAATATGACCATGTATCTAGTTTCCGTTCTCAGCTCAAGTGGCTCCCAATCCGTTTTCGTCGTAACTCTCATATTCTTGCTCTTCTTTTTAATATACTTTTTCATCCTGCAACTCCCCGCTATCTCAAGGAGCGTTTCACTTATCTCACTTCTGCTCGATCTGCCCAAAATTTGCTCCTTGCCGTACCTTCTTCCGTCTCAAAATTTTATAATAATTCGTTTACTTTTAAAGCTGTCTGTTTGTGGAACTCCTTGCCTGTGAGCTTAAGGCGCGCTAAATCTCTTGTTTCTTTCAAAACTCAACTGAAAGAACATTATCTATCCCTTTCATAATTCGTATTTTATTCAAATGGTCCTATTACCTGTTGGCTGAATGTATGTATGTATTTATGTATTTATTGTTTATTATATTTATGTATTTATTTGTTTTTGTTATGTATATATTATTATCATTTTCCGATTTTTGCACCGCCTAATAACAAAATCTTATTTTTTCAAGTTCTCCACTACCCAAAGGTTGTCTGGAAGAGATCGCTCTTTAGCGATAAGACCGCCTGTTGTTTACCTCTAATTGTAATTTCTTGCATTGTATTTCTCCTGTATATTTTATGAGGTGTGCAATAAAGAGTACTTGTATTTGTATTTGTATTTGTATTGTTCACTTGCGACGTAAATCGGGAGAGCGTGAGCGCGCGAGCAGCGCGCGCGTGCTTTCCAAGACAGAGCGTGGTAGCCACTGAATATGCCCCATTGATGCGGCGACCGGCATGTACTTGTAGCGGGGAACGTAAATCGCGGAGTGCGCCCCGCCTGATGCTACTAACTGAAGTACAATACTACTAACTGAATGACTCTAGTCACGTAAATACTTACGGCGCTTAATTTCGGACAGAAACGTTACGAGAAGTAATTAATCATCTCATAAAAACTTAATACTTTTTTCGTTTTTGCAAACGTAAAATGGCTTCAAATAAAACTATTTTTATCTCAGAGAGAGTTTAGCTTTAATCTCCAAGCTAGGTAGGTGGGTTGGTATCTCACCTCTGACGAAACCCGCGGGAAGAGATGGGGCTCTGTGACGAGCTATGGAGAGGCCTGTGTTCAGCAGTGGGCGTCCGTGCTGATAGTTAGATAACCTATGGCGTCCTCCTAGGTATAGCCATGATGCCGGCTGCATTTTTCCGCTGGATCACAATGACTGATTCCTCTTTGGGTGAGAAATAAACTTGTTCTATAGTTTTGGGGATATATTATAACCAAATAATTTGAGGTCATCTATTCTAAACTCCATTCCGAGACTCAACCGCAAATGTTGTCACCCTGGTACATGGTGGTAAACATTATTTCATCGTGCGACAGCGTGATAATAAGTAGGTATCAATAAGTGTTACTAACCCTGAGTTACGTTGTTTTCTAGTTATTTAGTGTAAACAAGCATGCGGGCGCCGAGTCGCTTCGTTTATGGATAATTTCCAAAATATTTAGAAAGGTTTAAAATGTATTAAGCTTTATAAAAATAACAGCCATGTTTTTATAAAAAACTGGCCAAGCGCAAACTACGAGCACGAAGGGTTCCGTGAGAAAAGCAAAGCAACCTCACGTTTCTTTCGTTTGGTCCACATAACCTTCAACTTGGTTTTTTCATAATATTTTACAGTGAATAAGAATTAATAATAAGTATGTTTATCGTCGCCAAGTACTCATAACACAAGCTTTCTTGCGCTTAATTGGTGACTAGAATTGGGGATTTGTAGGTCGCTTTGTCAACTGTAACTATCACGGCTCATGAGATACAGCCTGTTGACAGACGGACAGACGGGCAGCGGAGGCTTAGCAAGGTTTTTACCCTTTGGGTACGGATCCCTAAAAATTTCCTCTGCGGCTTAGGGCCAAAGATGCTGGCGGTGCGCAGCGTTTCCTCGCTGAATAGCCAAACTGATTATTTGAGCGAGGAAACCGTCAGCTCTCGGATCACCAAGAACAATTGTTATTTTATATTTATTTTAAAGTATGTATTTCAATTGAAGTTGATTCTATGGGAATCTATGACGTGACATCAAACATACTCTTGGTATATCCACTTATCCAGTTTGTAAAAAGAAATGAAGTTTTCCAGTTTATCTCAAACGCAATTTATCAACGCTTCACTTATTCAGATACTATTGCCTCTGACTGTACCAAAAATAAATAAGGTGAGTAGGGGAAGAAAGGATAGGGTCTTTGATGCGACGAGCAGAGTTGTGTGAAACCCTTGTAAAATTGAAAACTGTTCACTTAAGGTGAAAAGCTTGAGTTATGAAATATCAAAATGTAGGGTAAAGATGAAAAGTCGACGAGTTGATTACGGTATCCTACCTTTAACAAATTAAGTCCTGACATTCGTCCACGCATTTGGTGCGGCGCTCTTGCGACTGACCGGCGGATCGAAAATCGGGATTGAAATTTTTTAATTAAAAAATGCTACGTTTAATTTGATAGCGATGATATTTTGTCTTACTCGTTTTTTCATCTTCCCCTAACTAACCTTACGTAGAAAGTAATTTTATTTTATCTATACCGTCACCGAACTTGTCCTTTACATCAAAAACAGGTTCGCGTATGCAAAGTACGATAATTACAATTTATACGTTTTAAATTTACGCGTTTGATAAGGCTTTCCTAAACACAATACACGTGCTAAAATTAACTGCTTCCTATACTTACCTACTATACATATTACAGTCGCACCTTTTGGGCAGAATTTCGACATTCTGTGTGTAACACAACTCGGGAATAACAATCAGGGCACAATTTTTTTTGTTATAACGGCAAAACATAGTGGTTCCACTTCGCCTGATGGTAAGCAAAAAGGGGAGCCCAAGTCGCAATGGCAACTGACGAGAAACCAACGGTGCCATGTCAGTTGACACTGCCATGCTGGCCCGAGAGATGCTTCTTCACGCTTTGTTTGAAAGCTCCCAAGTTATAAGAAGGAGGAAACACATGAGCCGGCAAGGAATTCCATATTTTAATAGTTCGGCAGATGAAGAAATTGCCAAACTTTTTGGTACGTGTGGGAATATTATGATTATGACCACAAAAAAAAATTGTGACCCTAAACCAGCATCACCTAAAGCTTCTTCAGCCTTGCCATAAAACCTATTATTCAAATTTACGGTCAAATTCAACGTATGGTACTAACACAACGGAACCCTAGGAGGTGACGTCAATTCAGTACTCTCAGATCTTTTGGAAATTACAAGGAAATTACAAGTTTAAACATATAGGTTTTGAGCCGCGACTTTCGAGATGTGGTTTAAAAATATAATACCATCTGTCCACATATATATTTTTTAGAAAAAACTTCCTTAAACCTCCTAGAGTCTCCAATATTCGATGAAATATTCTAAACCACGGATCAAGGCACACTTTATGTTGTTTATGTGTTTACAGCATAAACTAATTGAAATTCGTGTTTTTCTTTATTTATTTATCCTGATACTAACTATTTTGCGCTGCGTCCGAAGAACGCGGCGAACACAATTAGGATCTGTCAAACTAACGTTGTCACTTAATTCTGTCATTTTACGAGTTAATTTCACAGTTTTCGTTTTGAGCTAGATTTTTAAACCGGCTAGATTTTATCTTACGAGTTTTAAATTAAGATGCACCGTGGTGCGGCGGTTTAGAAACATCATATTTAGTCTAGGTCTGTTTAGAATAAAGCTCGCTATGGCAGCCTAAAGTTTTGGGTGACTAGTGTCGGTTTTTGTGTTATTCGGGACTACACAGGAGTTCCTGTGCCCTGAAAGCTGTTGGAGTTTGTTGGCGAGAATGTAACTTGACTATTTCAATTGGCAGTTTTATTCGGAAAACAACAAGTCAAAATGACAAGTCAGTCACGAGTCCTGTACCTGAGGCTAGGCGTTATGATTATGACTTGTACAGTTGTACACCACACAAATTCCCTTGTGGTACATTCGTCAACGCTGCTGGGTCACCACGGCTTATCATGTCAACACAGCGCTGGCCGCTTGTCTAGAAATGCCGCCCTAAACGGTATTATCCGCCGAGCTCACCGCCATCGTCACCGTTAATATCCCCGAGATCCTGGAACCAAATGGTGTCTCGAGAGACGATGGCAAGACGCCAGACGGGATAACCCTGGTCCCGTGCAAGATGGGTCGCGTGCTGGTGTGGGACGCAACATGCGTCGATACGCTAGCACCGTCGTCATCTCCCACGGACCTCGATGCGGGCCTGCGGGGCGGCGGAGGCGGCTGAAAACCGCAAAAATCTCAAATACCAGGGTCTCGGCTCTCAATACCACTTTTCGGCATTTGGTGTCGAGACCCTGAGCCCGTGGGGTCCAAGCGCTAGAGTTATTTTTAAAGAGCTTTCTAAACGGCTCGTCGACACCACTGGGGTGACCAAAGGGCTTGCAGCTTCTTCGCTCAGCGTCTCTATTTGCATTGGAAAAAAAGTATTGTGATTTGATTTATCCAGCAAGATGCCATAAATTTATTGATTCACCACTTCAACTTGACATTCTTTCATCAGATTTGCACAAATCAAGTTCGAAATAAACAAGACATCAAATAAAATGGCGGGGTTACAGCGCATGTGCATAAAGCATTTTTTTTTCGTCTTATGTCAAGATGGCACGAGCGCGTGTACATTCAGCTAATTGCATTTAATGATTAAAGATTTAAAGTTCGTTTATTAAACAAATTCTAAATCTAATGTAATTAATAACGTGTTTAATGAAGTATTGGTTTTATTCTACTTTTATACATAATAATAATCGGTATTTGACTTATATATCAAACTTGTTTTAAATAATAAAACCTCTTTGCCTCAGGCTATCAGACACAGCTTTCATTTTATTTTATTTAAAATAAAAATAAATCATTTTATTTTATTTAAAATTAAAAAAAAAAAACATTTTATTTTATTTAAAATAAAAATAAACTGAAAAGTAAAAAGCACTAGTGTGGCAAAGTAGTAGTTTAGGCACAGTTTGAATGTCTAGAAAACACTCTTTACGAGCACGTCCATTGTAAAATACTTTAATTTCTTTTTCAGTATTTGTATAATTGTGTATTGTGATAAAACGGCCAGAAGCCTTATTTTATTAAGTTCGAGCCTAAAAACCTCATTCCCCCGCATTCCAGCGCGAGCCCTGCAAAAGCCTTGCTATAAAACCTACTATTCTTCAATCGCTTACCTAATTTTATTTCAGAAAAGCTCTTTTTACGAGGCATTCCGATAGTTCAAGGGTTGGCCAGTATTACATAAAACGGGTATTTTTTATTATTGAATTTATTATGTCGCGTTTACTGCCGCCGTAACGTTCGCTCGTAAATTATTATGTTTTATCTCACAACAAACAGTTCCATCTAAATCTGATATGCTATTGATAGTACAGATTATAAAGCACTGAAGAGAGATCTTGCCTTTTTTCAATATAAAATATACTGATTAAGGAAAATGTAGGAGAGAACTAGGATGTATGAGTAAATAGTAGAAGTAGGTACTAGGAGATAAATGCACTTAAAATGTAGTGCTGTCGGAGAAGAATGCTTCGCATATCACGGACAGGATTTCGTGCCAACCAGTCCGTTCTTCAAGAAGATCAAACAAAGACTTACAACTTCTGGACTGGTTTCTCCTCCATAACTTAACCAAATGAAACGAAATTTTGGAAACTGAATGACAAATACAGTTTCTATGTCGAACTGTTTCAATTATTGGGCTCATTATTATAGAATGTATGTACTCGACGTCTGTTTGGAGCGAAATTTTGGCCAAAACCAGACACTTAGTACACAGGCTGTATAATAATACGCGCAGAAACCGAAACGGTCCGACACAGAACATAATTCCTTCCCATTCAGTTGGCAAATTTCGTTACAATTGGTTAAGTATTGGAGGAGGAAACAGTCAACAACGAAAAGACCAGACAAAGGCTTACTATTTACATACAAAATACTTTACTTACATAAAAAATTAGCAGTGGTATTTTCTTTTAAATAGTAAGCCTTTGTCTGGTCACTTTAAGTAGATACATGTTAAATTATAACAGACAACAGGTTTAATTTATATTGAATTCAAACACGTATATTTAGTGAATAATGAATAACGATATTTTTTTAATTGTCCGATGTAATCTCTTCGTCACCTATTGGGAAAGGTTTAGAGGAGGTCTTGAATTTAAACTGGCTGGACTCCGTCGCCGTGTGCATGTGTATAGCCTCTCTAGTGTACGGGCCATCTGAAATATAAAATAAATTAAATTATTATATTAAAGGTTTTTCAGACGTACTCAAGAGTACTGAAAATGGGCAAAAAAATTTTGTTTAGCATTTGTCTACCTTGTTGGTAAGAGGCAATGAAGCTGGAGATGGTACATGCTTATTGAGTTAGGGCTTATTCGATCTTGTTTTGAAGAGTTCCATGTTACATATTTGTTTGTTGCATGTCATATATTATAAGTTTGGGGGAAAGGTTTGCTTGTTTCACTCTTTAGCAGTTCTCATGAAGATTGCACTTTAAACCACAGTCGACGATATGATACGAGGATAAACAGGTACGTTATTAGTTACGTACGTAAGTATGCATTACTTACCTATTTGGAACCACTCTTTAGTGGAAATCCCAGCGTCGCTCCTAGCGGAGGCAATGGCTTCGCGCATCGCGAGCGGCACCGCCACCGACATGCAGATTGGAGGCTCGCCGATTGCTGCAAATCCATCGATATTATTTATTTATTTATTGAATCACATAAATCACGTAACATGACAGTTATACACCAAATTGTTACATGAATTTGTAAGTTACTTAATTAAACCCTAACTAACTTACAACTACAAGATGATTATGTTGCTCTTCCTCTGATAGGGAAACATCAAATCCAGAAGGAGAATTGTTAGACATCGGTAACATGGTTAGTTCAGTCCATTACGCTGGTCAGAATGACGAATTGAATGATCGTGTGACCCTCGAGGACTGAGAGAGCGACAGTCTGAGGTAAACTTACAATCCAGAATGATACAATGAACTGACGGCAGAATGAGCGCGTAACCGATGTCTTACAAGGTGCCAAGGTCTGACTAATAAATTAAGTTACTAAATAAACATGAACAATAAACATCTTCACTGAAATTTACTTTGAAATGGAATGACTAATTGAAAACAGAAAGCTTGTATACACTCCATAAAACTACTGATTGCAAATGAGAGCAGCTATAAGAAATTAATATTGCGAGGAATAGGCTAATTGACTCATGTCAAATTGTATTAAAATAATGTTTATTACGTATAGTATTTAGCAAAGGAAACCTAAATATCCTCCTCCTCCTTCACTTGATATCCTCAATGTTGAGGGTCGTGGCCTCTCTGAATAACTTTTTCGTGGACTATTTTGCGCCAGCTTACTCTATCCTGGGCTGCATGGATGGCTTCGTAAATACAGGTCTTGAGGGTAGAGCGTATTTGGTCCAACCAGCGTGTTGGACTTCTTCCTCTGGGCCGTCTTCCGCACACCTTGCCTGTTACCAACAGTTTTTCCAGATTGTCCCCTCTCTTTCTGGCAATGTGGCCAAAGAACTGAAAACTCCTCCGCATGCATATGGTGCTGAGTCTCATCGGGATCTTGAGCTCGGTAAGAATGGACTCGTTGGTTCGGTGTTCCATCCAGTGAGTCCCGAGCAATTTCCTCCACCACCACATCTCAAACGCGTCGATGCGCTGGCGGTCGGCTTGCTTGAGGGTCCAAGTCTCCGCGCCGTAAAGGAAGATTGAGAAAACGAGGGAGGTAACAAGCTGCTTCTTGGTCTTCCTCGAGATGTTTCGGTCAGACCATACACGGGCCATTTGGGTCATAGCACTCTTAGCCATCCCGATCCGCTTCCTGATGTCCTTTTCACAGGAGTAAATTCGTAGGACTTCTCAATAATCTGCCTAATATTGAGAATTTGTTCTCGAGTGCCTCTACCTCTGACAAAGCCAGCCTTCTCTTGGGGTATCTGCCAGTCGAGGAAGTGTCTTAAGCGGCTGTTAATGATGTGCAGGAGGATTTTGCTGCTATGAGAAATAAGAGCCAGCGTCCTGTAATTATCACAGATCCTAGTAGAACCTTTTTTGTGCAGAGGTAGAATAACGGAATTAGTCCAATCCTTTGGCCATTTGCCTGTTTGCCAAATGCAATTGCAGATTATGATGAAGATATTCAATGCCCTTTTCACCCAAGGCTCTCAACATCTCCGCTGTTATTTGGACGGGCCCTGGAGCTTTCCTGCATTTCAATGCTGCTATGGCTGCTGTTATTTCGGATCGCAGTATAGAAGGCTCTAATTCTAGGCTACTCCAGCTTGTACGTGATACCACCGAGGTGTTGGGTTGATGATCATAAAGCTTTTCACAGTATCCACGCCACCTCTCAGCTATTGCCTCCAAATCGTGAATTGCATTGCCATCCTCGTCGTTGATAACCCTCGTTTTCGGTTTAAACTGCCTGGATATAAGGCGGACTTTCTTGAACAGGTCTGAAGTCTAGAATTTCAAGGAGTTATTTTCTATCTCTAAGCAAATGTTCGAGAGAAATTTGTTTTTATCTCTACGGTATTTCTTCTTAACTTCTTTCCAGAGACCGGAGTACCTCTTCCTGACGTCAGAGCATTGCAGACCTTTCATTCTTTGCTCTTTGCAATCACGGATCAGATCCCAAGTATCAACAGCCATCCACTCCTTGGTCTTACCCGTCGCGTCACTATCCCTCCTGCTAGCTTTGATTGTGTCTAGTGTAGCATTTATCTGGGTTTTTAGGTGATTCCAGCACGAATTTGCGTCCTCATCTGATGGAGTGGGGGCTTCTTGTCAACGACAGACCGAAAATGCACTTTATCCGTAGGGTCTAAAGTGATCGGAGCTTGTGTACTGTTAGTCCTTTGGGCGTCTTTAGCCTGAGCGCGAATTTTGCCATAAGCAGATTGTGATCAGAGCCGCACTCTGCTCCAGGATATGTCTTCACATTTTTTACGGACGACTTCCAGCGTGCGTCCACGAGTATGTAATCGATCTGATTCCTTTACCGCGCTCCTGGGGAGGTCCATGTATACAAACGCCTTGGGTGATGCTGATGTTTGAATTGCGTGTTGCTGATGCAAAGGTTTCTTTCAATGCAGTATTCAATTAGGCGTTGGTCACGATCGCTCCTCGTACCTAGACCGAATCTTCCCACAATGTTGCGAATGTGGTCATCGTTGGTAGTGTCTCCGACTTTAGCATTCCAGTCGCCGAGAATGATAGTGATTTCTCGTTTAGAGATCTTGCTTAGCGTGGTGGTCAGCGAATTGTAGAACCCAGCTATATCCTCATCCGGTGCTTTTTCAGTGGGCGCGTATATTTGAACAATATTTAGCACGTTGGGTTTTGCATTGATTCTCATTGTTATGATTCTATCCGACACTGGTTCATAGCCGAGCACGACTTGTTCATATGCCTAGGAAGTAGTATGGCTACTCCCTTTTCACTTGCGTCCTCACAGCCTGAGAAGTACAGGGTATTACCACTTGTTGTGTTAAAATGACCTTGACCACGCATATGAGTTTCACTTAGACCAATTATGGTAATGTGACCTTTCTCTACTTCCCTGTCCAACATGGTGAGCTTGCCAGCAATTAATAGTCCACGGACGTTCCACGTTCCAATTCTATGCTCGAAACCTAAATATATATTTTACAATTCATAAAAGTGAAAGATGGCTGAAAATATTAAATTTGAAAATATGGCTTTTAATCTGTATTTTGAAATGCTTAAAACGCTGTACGCCATTTTCGCTTATGATAGTGACGTCATCGGTCCCGTCAAGAAAACTGAAGGTCTACTCCGACGACTTCGAATAGTGCCGTCCTTCTCGATTTCCTGGCAAAGTATATTGGAGTGAGCAGGATAGCACCATACGACGGTCAAATTTCGAATATATACGCGGAATTCTGCGTCACGCCACAGATTAGCAAAAGGCAAAAATGGCGGACAGCGTTTTTGACTGTTCATGTAATTTCTAATTTTCAGTTAATAAAATTTAGCTTTCTAGCTTTCACAAAAATAAAAGAGATTTTTTTTGCGCTGTAAATCATTATTAACCATTTCAAATATACTTAAAAAATGGGACCACTAGCCTATTTTCCAATGTTTTTTAAGGACATGAAAGAAGAATTTAAATATAAATTTTCTTCAGTAATTACAATCTACAATGATACAGCCCTTAACCCCATCATATAATAATTAATAATTCATCAATAATTAATTTTCACGTATTTAAAGAACAATAATTAATTTTCAAGTATTTATTTGATGTACATATTGACGAACATAAGTGTATCATTGTATACCTACATTTTTTTTTTTTTTTTTATTTATGTCATAGGGGGCAAACGAGCAAACGTATCGCCTGATGGAAAGCGATTACCGTCGCCCATAAACACCTGCAACACCAGAGGAGTCACAAGTGCTTGCCTACCCGGAGTACGAAGATAGAATGCCTCTATGCTAGTAATTTCACCGGCTATCTTACCCCCACACCGGAACACAACAATGCGAACATTTACATGAGAAATAAACAATAACAATATACACATTACAAGGAGGGAGAGGAGCCTCCAATCTTGTATGAGTTTAAGGCTCATTATTCATACACACAACAATTAACTTACTAACAATAAACACAATACAACAAAATTAATTAACCCTTACACTTGGCTCCAAGAATACGGAGATCTGAATAAGATTTTTCCTTAAAATAGACTCGGAAGTCCTGAGGGATGTCGCGAGCTTGCGGCACGTAGTAGGTCCAAGGACGGTCCGTCAGCACTTCACCGGTTTTTTCATCGTATACTACCTCCTCAGTAGTCCAGTAGCCGAGACCCATGATGAAGGCGCCTTCCACCTGTAATATCATAAAATACCGATACATGAAGAAGATTTGCAGGATTGCTTCAAGGTTTTTGTTAAGTTGCGCTTACTTGACCAACGTCTATACTTGGACTGATGCTCAGCCCTGCGTCTTCAAGTATGTCCACTCTAATCAGCTCCCATTCTCCTGTCAGTATATCCACCTCCACTTCAGCAAGCGTCACGCCATGCACATCGTAACTTTGCGTGTCGATCAGTGACACAAAGCCATGGGTCTGGAGGTCCACGCCGGCGGTATATGCCAATTTGACCAATACTTCCCAACTGGGATTTAGCAAACCAATTTTAAACGGAGCCAGTCGCAATAACAATTGCTCACAACATCGTTGAACACCTATACCAACACAAGTTGAAGTCAAACTTCCCCCTGAACTCATATTGTTCGGGGTCGCATGTGAATTATTCGCTTTAATTTGAATTTTCTCAACCGGTATACCGAGAAAATGTGCAGCAATCTGTACGGCTTTGGTATTTAGACCTTGGCCCATTTCAATGCCACCATGGGTTATGGAGACAGTTCCATCGTCGTAATAAACTGACATAGTCACGTCAAAGTACAGACCACCCAAAGGTTTCCAACGGAGAAATGAAAATCTTAAACCTCTTTTCTTCCATCTGTTTTCAGCATTAAATTTATCGACAGCGGCTCTCCTCTTTGCGTAATCTGCTTTATTTTTCACATTTTCCGCCATTTCAATCAGCTCGATGGAGGTGATGCCTAAATTAACGATTCTCACTGCCAGTGGGTCTAGTCCCATCTCGTACGCCGCTCGTTCCACTATGAATTCAGCTGCAGCAATAGCCTCCAGACTTCCTAGAAAAACATTTATATTTCAGAGGTGAAAACTGAATTTCAATGTAAAAGTAGCAATAATATTTTCTCAGAATTGACAAGATTTTACGAACCTGGAGATCGGCACCAAGTGTTGCTGGCGGTGTCTGTGTTCACAGAGAACACCATGTAGATCCAGCGTAATCTGTCATAGCAGTTACTGTACGCGTCCAGGGTAGGAATAAATAATGGCTCGTCAGAGATATACCCGTTGTCCATGTATAATTTTTCATGGCAAAGTTGAATTTTTCCGAATAAATCCACAGCAATCTAAAAATAATAATAATAATAACGCTCGTGTTGCTTCCGGCCGTCTTTACGATGGCATTACGGGACCCACCTAGTGAAGGGCGAGTCACCACCCGCCAGCCGTTACAGTCACATTGATGGTTACGGCGGGTGACATTTTTCTGCTGCAATAGCCAAAATAGATATTCCATCTGAACTAAATTTTAATAGCCCGGTTTTTTCTTTTTTATATCAATGCAGTAGTTCAACCACCTCCTGGGACCTGTTCATGGATGTATCATCTTATTGATATGATCAGGAACGAGTCCCAGCAGGGCTAAAGCCACAGCAAATGTCTCCAAGGGGCCTCTACGTGTTGGATCCATATCCCCACGTAAACCTTAAAATAGAAAATGAGATACAAATAACTCTCTCACACACACACACACACACACACACACACACACACACACACACACACACACACACACACACACACACACACACACACACACACACACACACACACACACACACACACACACACACACACACACACACACACACACACACACACACACACACACACACACACACACACACACACACACACACACACACACACAATATATAAATAGTACTATGTATAATCTAAGTTAGTCTAACACTGTAACTTTATATAACTCGGTTGGAAGGCACTGGCTTACAAGACACAGGGAAACCTACTTTGAAAGCCAGGGTACATAAAATTGTATATCTGAAGTTGCAAATAAAGATTTATTATTATTATTATATTTTTTCTTTTTCTCTCTCTCCAATCGGAGGTAACTTTACTACCATGCCCGCGGGCTTTTGGCCAAACGAACATGGCAGAGCATGTAGTAGGGTAATTTTACTGGTCTAACGCCAGAAATTTACGTACGATTCTACAGGTATTTAAAATTACTGCTTTTTGTAGTGCTATAAAAGTGAGTGGGTGGACATCTATAATTTTAAGGCTATCGTGCAGATTACGCGGGATAACACCTGTAGTGGATATAATGATTGGGACTGTCTTTACAGTATTAACTCGCCACTGGGCTTTTATTTCGATCGAGAGGTCTGTGTACTTCGTTATTTTTTCTGTATAGGTGGATGCAAGGTTGTGGGTATTGGGGATTGCTATGTCAATGAGATATACGGTTTTTGTTAGTTTGTTGAGAAGTGTTAGGTCAGGTCTGTTGTAGTGGATTGTTTTGTCCGTAATAATGGTCCTGTCCCAGTAGAGTTTGTATTCTGATGATTCTAGAATAACCTGTGGTGTATATTTATAGTAAGATGTCCGGTCTTTAATGAGCTTGTGTTTATATGCAAGATATTGGTGGATAATGGCGGCAACTTGGTCATGTCGGTGTTTGTAGTCAGTCTGGGCTATAGATCGGCATGCTCCTGTTATGTGCTGGATGGTCTCTGAGGCAGCATGGCAGTGGCGGCAAGAATCGGTGGGTAAGTTTTGATCGCGGATGATGTATCTTCTGTAGTTTCTGGTATCTATTACTTCGTCTTGGATGGCTAACATTAATAATAATAATAAGGCAGCTTATGGCGAGCTGGGGGGGTAGTGACCTCATGTACACTTGAGTGCTCCTGGAGGTATCCTACGGGGGTGATGGGTCGGCGCCTAGACAGAGGCGGGTCTTGCCTTAACCGGCCGGCCAGAGTGGAGTCGCGAGAGTTGCGGCTCGGAGGTGGATGTGGAAAAGTAAGGGGTTTGTTGATTTCAGTTTAAAGCCCAGTATTACATCTCACCGCTTATAGCCTTCCGCACCGATGTTGCCCTGAGGCCACTCTGTGTGTCATTATTTAGGGGGGCCCATCTAGCGGGACGCGAGTCATCGTCTACCAGTGCCATCAAAATGGAGTTTGGTTTAGATAAGTGTGCGGTCATCACAGACAACCCCCACTAGACGGAGCATGTAACGCGACCCGCGCGCACCAACGATATGGTACGGCAGAACATTAAAGTATCAACACGGTGGCCACCGTTTAGTTGCGTCCATGTTTATGAGGTCTCTCTACACCACTTAACACTACAATTTACCATGTTATTTATTTAATTTCTTTTTTTGTTGACGTACGCATGGATCATAAACAAGGACGCAACTAAACGGTGGCCGCCGTGTTGATACTTTAATGTTCTGCCGTACCATATAGTTGGTGCGCGCAGGTCGCCTTACATGCTTCGTCTAGTGGGGGTTGTCTGTGGCGGTCATGCATGTTGTACAGGTGGAGAAAGTCGTAAATTCCGCGAATTTATAACTATCTGAGACAATGTCACTCCGGCCTATCTTCAAAGCTGAAACCTACAAGTACCTTGGTATGTCACAGTCATTGGGTATAGCGGACGGAGACATTAGGCAGATGTTGAAGGAGCGTTTCTTTTGTCGCTTGACAACAGTACTTAACAATCTTTTGTCCGGTGGCAATAAGGCGCGCGTCTTCAACGCTTGGGTGATGCCTCTGCTCACTTACTCCTTTGGCGTGCTACGGTGGACTCAGACTGAGCTGGACGCCCTAGATACGAGGGTCCGTCAACTACTCACTACACACCGCATGAGGCACCCACGCTCGTCAGTTATGAGACTGTATATCCCGCGTAAGTGTGGAGGCCGAGGCTTTTTAAACCCCTTGTTTCATCGCGATGAAACATCGCGATGTAGTAGCGGTTGACAACGGCCTCACTTCTCTCTCCTTGGCAAACGATAACTGGTGCAGACCAATGGTGCTTAGCACCGATGACCGCAGGGCTGTATGGAAGACCAAGGAGCTATTACACGGGCGGTTGTACAGGGCCCTTACGGGGCTCGATGTAGATCTGCTCGCGTCAGTGAACTGTCTACGCTTTGTTGATCTCTTCGGGGAACCCATGGTTTTGTCTGTGCAATTGCGGACGCAATAATGATGACGAACAATTACTGGAGATATATCCTGAAGGACGGGACGGTCAACATTTGTCAAGCATGCCACCATCCCGGTGAACTTAAGCATATTATCTCCGGTTGTTCTCATCCGCAATTAGCCAGAATCATTTACCACCAACTTGCTCTTCGATACGGTCTTGTGGGGTCTGAGCACTTGTTAGCGACGCGCTCACGAATACCCTTTAAATTAAATGTATATACATATGTGTGCCTACCTATAGCTATGTACTGCATAGAAAAAATAGTCAGTTAACTTAACCGTTACCGCGCCCCACCAGTCTGCAGTATGCATCCTCTGACGGGGCCGCTCGTTATAGTGCTAATTTTGTCACGTGATTTTACTTAAGTTATTTTCTAAACACTCTCAATTTCTTGTCAACATTTTTACCGTGTTCTGGACATTAAAAGTGTATTTTGAACTCCGTGTTTTCACTCCAACATCAAGACCTCACCCTATCGGCTTCATATAGTACGGCACCTCAGCACGCGAAAATGGTCGTGTCACGCTCTATCGGGATCAATCTATCATCACGGACAGGACTATTGTAGCCAATAAGCCTGATATTGTGTTGGTAGATCGATCCAAGCGCCAGGCAGTGTTCGTCGATATCACCATCCCGCATGACGAGAACCTCGTGAAGGCCGAGAAGAACAAACTCAGCAAGTATCTTGACTTTGCTCACGAGGTGACCGCCATGTGGGATGTTAACTCTACGATCATTGTCTCGATAGTCGTTTCGGCGAACGGTCTTATAGCGAAGAGTCTTGACAAACATTTTAAGCCCTAACCACCAGTAGCCTGGGCCCTGCCCTGCTGCCAGCGGCACCCTAGGTTAGGTTTTTTATAATGTGTTTATATATTTTGTAATTTCTTTGTTGTAAGTATTTAACTTTTGATATGACTGTATTGTAAATTACCTATCCTAAGATGAAACAAATAAAGGAAATAATAATCATATTTCTTTTTATATACAGGGTGTAACCGACGGTGTACCGAAAACTGAAACCATGGCTTCAGACCATTATTCTGGCCTGGAAAATCGTGGAGATTTCTTTGAGAAAATTCACAAATTTTCCTCGCGAGTTTTAATTTTTTTTTATTTTTCCGTTAATCGAACTCTATCGGTAACAATTTTTCATGAAAAATCGCATGAAAATTGAATTTTCCGCAAAACACGCAATGTATCACAAACAGTATTATGTAAGCTTTACGGTACAACACAGAGAGTGGAGTGGGCAGATAACGGTACTGGCCGGTCATTGATCCGCCAGGCCAGTCAGTGCGCTCGCGCAGCCCGGACGGCGCGGTCGGTTGCGGTCGGACGCATGAATAATGTTTACCTACCCGCACATTTTATTTGCTTTACTTGCTTGAATGAAAATCTTGTTAGACTGTTTTAATTTATCGGTCAGTTGTTATTGGTGTTAGGTAGTACACTAGTTGTGATCTGTGGTTGCGTTGTTTTTGTGGTTGCATTCATTCATGTCATTCGATGCGCATTGGCGTAACGGTATGTTTTGCGCTGACGCGTGAGTGGAATGGGGAGCGCCCGGACCGGTCGATGCTTGCCGCGTGCCTCCCTCCCCGCGCGTCTGCACCCGAGAGAATTGGACGCAATACATTGCGCGTCGAGTTATATAATTTATTTTGGAAAATCTTATCCTTCAGTTTTCCGAGAAAATGAACACTCGTTTTCAGTTCGTGATTATGGTCTAAAACTACAGTTTTCGTTTTCGGTACGCTGTCGGTTACACCCTGTATAAACCTTACCTCAGAGAGGCATAACGCTCTTACCAACTGCAGCTAAAGTACTGGCAAAAATACTCGTCAACCGTATGTCCCCAGAGATTGCAAAGACACTTCGGGAGGAGCAGGCCGGGTTTCCAGCTGGACGTTCATGCACTGACCACACGAACACCTTGCGCATCCTCATTGAGTCGTGTGTGGAGTGGCGTGCCGAACTTTTCTTGGCATTCGTCGACTTCGAGAAAGCCTTCGACTCCGTGAAGTGGAGTGCACTGTGGTCCAGTCTCAGGCGAAGAGGAATACCCAGCAAGTACATAGGTATCATCCAGTCCCTATATAATGGCAGTATCTCCAAAGTAGTACACGACCAAGTTCTAGGGGAGCCGATTCCAATGAGTGCAGGAGTCAAACAGGTTTGCCTCCTGTCGCCGCTGCTCTTCATAGTCCTGCTCGACAACGTCATGCGGAAAGTAACAGAAACACCGAGGGGCATAACATGGAATAAAAGCTCACACCTGGAGAACCTCGAATACGCAGACGACATAGTGTTGGTGTCGTCTTCACTGCCCGATCTTCAAATGAAGCTTGACTCGTTACGAGAGGAAGCTCAAGATAAGGAACTACGAATTAACGCTAGGAAGACCGTCGAAATGCGAGTTCAGTCGTGCGAAAACCGACCCATAAGACTCAATGGGACACCGCTGGAATCTGTCGCAAAGTTCACATATCTCAGCAGCACCGTGACCAACAGCGGTGGTTCTGATGACGGCGTCGATGCGAGGATTAAGAAAGCTAAAGGCGCCTTTGCCCAGCTAAAACAGGTCTGGGATTCGAGCGTGCTCACCCGGCGGATCAAGATTTCCCTCTTCGATTCCATAGTGAAGTCTGTTTTGCTCTTCGGCTGCGAGACTTGGAAAGAGACAAAGGGTCTGACGAGCAAGCTACAAGTGTTCGTCAACAAATGCCTAAGATCCATCCTGCGCATATTCTGGCCGAACACTATCAGCAACGAGGATCTATGGAATCGATGCCACCAAATCCCGATCAAGCGAGATATTGCTCAACGGAAGTGGAAGTGGATAGGGCACACCCTCCGAAGACCCTTCAAACGAAGCGTGAAGAAGCATCTCTCGGGCCAGCATGGCAGTGTCAACTGACTTGGCACCGTTGGTTCCTCGTCAGTTGCCATTGCAACTTGGGCTCCCCTTTTTGCTTACCATCAGGCGAAGTGGAGCCACTATGTTGTGCCGTTATAAAAAAAAAAAAAAACAACACCGGCAAGGTTGCGTTCACGTGGAGGCCGCGCGGGAGCAGACGACAGGGCCGACCGGCGCACCACACGTGGCAGCGCACCGTCAACGCCGAGCTGCGGGCGGCCGGGCTGAATAAGAGTGACGCGGACCGCGAGGCACAGGACAGGAGCGGATGGCGACGTCTCACGAAGGCCCTCTGTACCACTGGGGTACCATAGGACGCCAACAACAACAACAACAACGAACCTTACCTCATATTCCGAGTAGCAAGGAAGCCTCTTTCCCACGGCTTTAGCGATAGTCGAGAAAGGCAGTATCATGCGGCAGGGCCGGTTCAGCTTGTGGGCTACGAGAGCACTTGCCACTGCCACCTGGGTTGCTCGAGATAACTTCAAACCATACGCTCCTCCCAGGCGACGCACGATGACGTCTATCCTAAAATCAATCACCGGTAACAGTTAATAATCCATTTCTCCTGCTCAAAGTGGGGCAGGTGGTACATACTAAAGTGATACTTTTAGACCCTAGATTTAAATTAAATGCTCCCCGTTACCGGCATCACCCACCACCGGCGGGACCGCGACACCCGGCGAAGTGGAGGAGGCGGCCGCGGCCGGCGGGGAAGTTGGCTTCTCTGGTGGCTGTTTGTTAAACAAGGTGTAGGGAGAATGACTCGCCCAGGGTGCCACCATGACTAATCAAAGGGTCATATATTAAATAACTGTTTGTATGCTTTCGGGTATAGTTAGATTAGAAAATTCAGATACGTAAAAAGAAAAACAAAAAAAAACAGAACAGGTAATTTCGTAAGGTTCATGTTGTAAATGATTTCTAAACGGCACTTACTTATGTTCCGGCATTTTAAGTGCCCGCGCTATCATGACCTGCACAACGTCCATGTATTGTGTGGTGCAGTGCACCTCCAAACCTTCCTCTGTCGGCTTCGCCACGCTCACCAGCGTCTCCATACAGAAGTGTTGCTGCGAGTAAATGTTCTGCGCTCCTTTTATAATCTTAAAAAGAGTTGTATCGGTACTGCTACCGTCTTGCTCTCCAGCCTTATTAATTCTACTAGGAAACTTAATTGCTTCTTTTATTTCAAGTACCGGCTTCTTAATGTCGGTGTACTTAACGTGCACTAATTTGGCAGCATATTCTGCTGTAGCTCTAGTTTCGGCCACGATGACACCAATAACTTGGCCGGTATATTTAACAGTATCGGTGCAAAAGAGCTCCTCCGCTTGTGGGTAGGATAAGGTCAGGCCCGGAGTGAAGGCATTCTGCCCAGGTATGTCTTTGGCTGAGTAAAACTCTATGACACCAGGGTGTTTCTGAAATAGTGAAATATATAAGAATAAAATTGGTATTTGATTTTGATTTTTATATATAATATAAAGTAGATCTAACACAGTTGGTTTGTTTTGAATAGACGCAATAGTAATTTTAAAACAAAGTGCGTTAAAATTAAGACCTCTCTTTCCAAAAATAAATCAAACTTCCGTAGGTCTGTTCGGACTTTTGTTCCACAGACACCTTTTTATAAAAATGGCTGGATTTTAATAATAATTAAGACTATTTCTTCTAAAGCCGGGATCCGTATACTTAATAACTCTAAGTTACTTAAAGTAAATAATAAGGCGTCGTAAAAATTAAAGTGGATGAAGCATTAAAATAATGATACCCGTATTTGATGCATTTTAGTCACTTACAAGAGCCTCGCCGGGGTCGATTTTGAGGATTTTGCCGAATGCGGTGGCGAGTACGAACGCTCCAAAGACCTCACGACGAAGGGTTTCCACGTCCTCAGAATATGGAGCCTCGCCTGCGCACTGGATCTAAATATAATCATTACTTTGTTTTAGATGACTGTTTACATTTTTCAAAGTCCAAAGACCGAAGTAACGAAAATGAACTATTACTATACGATACTTAATAACATAGAGCTATAACATTTTTGCAATGTTATTCTTTCACGACAAATTAAAAATGGAGATATTGCATGAAAAACGCATGATTTGTGTCTGAATTGGACTCACCAGTGCTTCAACTTTTTCAATAGGCTTGTTGAGTGGGTAGAAAAGAGGGTTGGTAGTATACTCCTGCTTAGATTTGGAGACGGGCCGTTCACGGCTCAGGACGGTGGCGCCAGAAGCGTAGCGAGATTCCTTCTCGTCAGCGGGGCACAGAGACAACAGACCCTGGGACATAAAAATATTGTGAGCACAAAATTTAGCCCTTTATAGACAAGATGAAATGAAAGGAAATAATTTATGAAATTAAATGAAATGAAATAATTTATTCAGTTAGTAGGTCACAAGGGCACTTTTACAAGTCAGATTGTGAATCTACCGATACCGGCATGGCAAATGTTGAGAAGAAAGCGGAAAGAAACTCGACAGCAAGTAATTATTTCGTAACTTCGTCCTCCGGGTAGGCAAGCACTTGTGACTCCTCTGGTGTTGCAGGTGTTTATGGGCGACGGTAATCGCTTTCCATCAGGCGATACGTTTGCTCGTTTGCCCCCTATGACATAAAAAAAAAAAAAAAAAACTTATACGTAAAACTTTACAATTATATTATAACTAGGTTATTCCTTATATGTAGAGATTTACAAAATTCTCCAAATCAATGTTTACAGTAATAATTATTATACAAAATAAAGTGATTTTTTCAAGGATGTAGAGAAGGTCTCTAGGCGTCACGACATGAAATATATATAATCTACATATCTATATATATATATATTTATATACAATATATAAAAAAGCTGAAGAGGGTCGAAAGTATGGCGAAAAAAAGTTGGCGGAGGATACTTAGAATGGATAACAAAACACGCTCTATAACAGTTTTTATAATTTTTGTCTGTTTATTTGACCGCACATCACGTGAAAACGGCTGAACGGATTTTGATGAAAACTTTATTAATCCGTCGAAAAAATCTGGCCACATTAATGGCTATAATTTTTTTACTAATAAAAGGGGCGGTGGCCACTACACTCGATTGAGTTAGGTTTGCACCTGAATCTTATGGCGCTACTTACGAAGGAGGTGCAAGCTTTTTTTAAACATGTGCTCCGACTATCAAGTACCCTGATAAACAATCAGATGGCGCTGAAATTAATAAGTTGTGACAGGAAAAAGCCACTGAGGAAGGATTTTGCCAAATTAACTCTAAGTTTAGAAGAGGAGGTACGGATATCAAAAAAATAATTGTTATCGCGGCTACGTTGCTGCCTTGCGGCAAAACAAACTTTCTCGCAGAACTTTCTAGATCCCAATAGATTTGGACAGTACGGAAAGACATGCCTGCGGGGTATCAAGAAACTTTAATAAAGCAAGTTCTACAGGAATGCAGTTTAATCGACTAATACTATGGTGCATAGAAAGGCCGTAGAAACTATAACGAGGATGCTCCAAGACTTTGCCGGTCGTGACGTGTGGTACTCGAGCCGATGAGGTAAATGCATGTCTGAAGAGGCCGGTGTTGTGGTCGAGCGCTTGCGCTTGAGTGATTCTTCGGAATTTGTCGCCTCCGGAACCCGGCTAAAAGTAGTGCAGAACCAGCGAAACCTCATCGAGGCGCAGATTCTGACGGATTGCGGCGCTGGGCGCCGGAGAAGCCGTGTTTATCCCCCTCATCCCCAGCAACTTTTAACTCCGCTTCCAGCGCCTACAGTTCCTCGTGAGCGTCTGCTTCGCCATGACCATCAAGTCGCAGGCGCAGACGCTGCGCGCCGCCGGCGTGGGCCTGCGCACGGGCAGCTCTGGGTGGCGTGCTCGCGCGTCACCAGCTGCACAGAGCTGTTCGTGCTGATGCCCGCCGTAAAAACTTACAATGTGTACAAAGAAATATTGTAAAATGTAAACATTATGAACTTGAACATATAATATTTTAAATGCTCACTTATTTGTAACTGTATATAAACATACCTAACTGTTAATATAATATAAGTTTTTTTTTGAAACATGTAATGTCTCATTTTTATTTGTGGGTAGGTACACCACAATTTTTATTTAAACCATGAGTACAAAGATCAAAGCTTAAAGAAAAATTGAAAAAGGAGCTACCTGGTGGAAGGGACCGGGAATCGAACCCGGTACCTCTGGATTACCGGTCCAGCGCGTTAGCCACTTCGCTACCCTCGCTCCACGTAGACCTGACGAATTTTTCCTTATGCTTTGTGTGTCGATCTTTGCATTGTTTATTTGAAAGGTTTTTACACCTTAGCGACCTCTATGTGAATACGTTAATATTCACATCTTACTGCACCACTTTACAGCGGTGAACGAGCAAGCGAGACAGGGCGCTGTTAGTTCTATAAATCTTTTTTGAAACATGTAATGTCTCATTTTTTATTTGTGGGCAGGTACACCACAATTTTTATTTATACCATGAATACAAAGATCAAAGCTTAAAGAAAAATTGAAAAAGGAGCTACCTGGTGGAAGGGACCGGGAATCGAACCCGGTACCTCTGGATGGCTGTTAATATATTGTAATTTAAGGGTCGTTCTCGCGAGTCATTCAAATCACTGTTCCAGGCGGCAAATAGGTATAAATAACATTCTGATTTATAATTGTTGTATGCAGTAAGTTTTGCCTCAAAATAGTACTAGAGGAGTATTTTGACTCATATGCCTATACCTATTAATAAACACATGAGATCATAAAAATACTGCAAAATCTCATTACCCTCTCGTTCCAAATTACGAACTAAAAACATTGGTTGATGTATATAAACACTTCTATAAAATAATCTTCAAATTAACAGCGATGTGATTAAGTAGCTATTTAGGCATAAAAATATAAATTCACCTAATTTTTTAAACTATTACATATTAGAAAGAACGAGCATTAAAATTTTGTCACACGAAAATTAACATTACCTTCCGTGAAGCCAAAACTTTAAATTGTGAATAGGTCCTTCATTGAGTCGTGGCAGTAAGGGCATTATTCCAACGCCGCACCTCCTCAGTAGGCATGCCTACGTATCTGGTAAAGCGACGACGTGCGCACCATTTACGAGAAATTTCAAATTTACGTTCACGAAACATAGTTTGTCACAGTTCTGTGCTCATTACCTTCGGCCGTTTTATACAGTAAATAATTGTTTTAATTTTCTGTTTTATGTCTCATTTAATTGCTTCTTTGTAGAGGATTTAATAATATAAAAAGCACATTTTCAATTACGCTCGGTATTTAAATTTACCTAGACCAACCGTCAAAATCTCATTAATCTCCATATTATCATTACCATCCTTACCCTCCAATTTTTTGCCGAAATGTAAAGATCGTGTTTGGATGGTAGTGATTTAAAAAAAGTTTTTAGTAGTTATGAATAGCATAATTCATGATTTTTACTAAACAGCACAAGAATGCATTTACTAAACTGCACAAAAATGCATTTTACCCAGTAGTTTTTTGTGCCATAAGCACATGCTTACTTTATCAATTAAATATTTAAATATTGACATTTTAATTATTGCATATTTCATTGTATTATCTAATTTTAGTGAGTTATTATTAATTATGGTTGTTTATTTTATTGTTATTGTATTTTTTATTTTTATTAATGTGATTTCAAACGCAATGTAAATTGTTAATTGAATAAATACTTATGACTTATGACTCTCTTCTTTATACCCCGGGAAATATATGGTGTTGGCAAACTAATTGATGCTAAGTTTCTCCTTCATATATTGTGACTATGGGGTGTTGTAATAATGACATAAGTAAAATTTTAAAACCCTGTTTTTGGGATTGATTAACAGCAGTACTTATTTATTTTATAGGTCAGTACAATGAAAAAAAAAGAAGCCAATGGGGAAGAAAAATTAGACATCGCAAAAAACAAGAATACCTAAGTATAAAAAATATCCCATATAATATAAAAATAAAAGAAGGTTTCTCTTAAGAAAGGAAGAAAATAAAATTTATAAATAAGGAGAGCGACAAATTCATAGCATTTTAGTGGAAATCTCGCCTCCAATGTCACCACCTGTTAGTGACATACGAAGGTAATAAATCTGGGGGCACCAGCACCTGTTTTAGATATATCAATCCTTTAGCTATAAATAATACAAAAACTCTTGGTGGCATACGAAAAAAAACATTACTCTGAATAAATCGGGATCAATACATGAAATTAATCAATTGTATCAAGCGTTGCTTTGCAGAAATCGCATTAAATGCATGAAAACATACGCAAATAAGTATAACGAGTTAGCACTCATTGATTGGCACGTTGTTATATGGCGGATTAGTAAAGCAATATTATTATTTTTATTTAAATAATCACAAATACTAAGGAACAAATCAGCAAATTGCATAAAGAGAAAACTGCGTTTAGAAAGCGAAGAAAAAAATTAGAGTAAAAGCAAGTACAAAAAACAATTGAAGCTAGCGTGGAAAAAATAACGATTTACTAAAAGATATACCGAAAGAAAAAAATCAATGAGCTATTATTTCATGAAACTGAACAAAAATTATAGTTTCTGGAAGATATTTTGCAAAATAAGAAGTCTGGATTGAAAAGATGAAAAATATAGTATGATAAGAAGCATATTTTTGGTCGCGCGTATTTAAAAAAAATATTTTTTTGTGAAATGCTTAATGCTGGATTGATCTTTTACCTTTTAATAAATATATTTTTTGGAGGGATGTTTAATGCTAAGAAGCATTTTATCTTATTGTGACCTCTTATGTTTTAATCAGTAATTTTAGATAATGTTTTTATCACCCTAATATTAGTTAAATTATACAAAACTTAAGAAAATCACATTACCTTCCATACGCACTCATTACCATCTTGCCATAGTTCATTACCATCCAAGCACTCATTATTTTCCATGCATAATATCCTAAACCGTACATTGCACAAGGGTGCCTTTTGTTTTATATTACTCTATGCGAGTATATATGAACCATATTAATACATTAAGATAAAAAAAAAACGCATTTCTAAAAAAAAGTCAATATTTACTAAATCTGAACGACTCGCGAGAACGACCCTTAAACCTTGACATCTTTGATATCTATTCTCCTTTCCTCTAATTTTACTTTTAGCTAATATTTGACCTAAATTCGAAAGTTTGTTAGGAAGGATGGATTTCTAAGTGTATATTTCTTACCCTTTCATGCTTAAACTGATCTGACTGGAGGACCGATTTGGATGATATTTGCCGTGGCCCTGATTTGGATAAGTACCTCCAGTTAAGGACGTAAAAATACAAAAATGGTACTGCATCGTCCGATATACACCTACTACCCTATGTCGTTTAAATCACGTCAAAAATGTAATAAGGGCAAAAAACACTATTGATTTTGGAGTGTAGTTTTATTTACTGGTAATAGTAAAATATTTTATCTGGACTACAGTCATCTATCGTATTCTCTTTACTTTAAGTTCCGCGTCCAGGAGCGAGGGAGAGAAATTAGGGGAGAATTAGTCGTTTACTGACGCAGACCGATTTCCAAGCGTGGGGAGCCGCGGGCACACCTAGTTAATTAGATAATTTAATTCCATTGAGATGTATTTAAGGTCTCAAGGCGTCAAAGTAAATAACTGATGCTACAAGACAATTATTCAAATTACATTTCTTGAGATGTAAGCATGGTCTCTAGGCGTCACAACATGCAACAAAATAAAGTAATTTAATTCCTCAGAAAAGTTAAGGACTGAATAAGAAACTATAAAAAAGAAAAAAAAAGATAAAACCAAATTTCGCAGAGGTGTATTACATATATTATGGTCTCTAGGCGCCGCAATTAAAAGAATAAATAAAAAAAAATATATGATAATTATTAAATTTCATTCCTCAGAGGTGTATAAGGTCTCTAAGCGTCAATATACAGTACACTAAGTTTATTAGAGATGCATACAGTCTCTAAGAGTCTATAAGTGAAAAATTAAAATAATAATAATAATTTCAATCGAGTACAGGAAGAAGTAAGCTAGTTAGCTACTAGACAATTAATTTGGCCCTTACTAGTATGAACAGACCGGACCCCGCAAACGGCACCCATTCACAAGCATGTAATATGCTGGTATATCTCAGCCATGCCCTCCCTCAACCATATTGTAGGAAAGGTTGCGACCCGATCAACGACTGAGCATCAGTTGAGTCTGTCATTGAATTTGATACGACGTTACCTAAATTGACCGATTTTCACTTTAGGTGTTGATTAAAAATGTATTGAGTATAAATAACAAAAACTGAGTTACTAACTTTATAAAACAAATTGACTGCTAGTTTTTTTCTATACTCCGCCGATGGCTGTGGAGGGTTCTCTTCCACGTCCAACTCGCGCTCAAGAACCTGAATTGCGCCTTGCAAGGTGCTATTGGTAAAAAGTTTCTTCCCGACCAAGTACTTTTCGGTTTTTGAGGCGTGCACAAAGTGCGGGTTTATCGCACCAAATACTATCCGCGCTTCTTTTACTGTCGTGCCTGCAGAGTCGAGTCTGTACAGAAAGCCGGCGTTGACGATAGCGTGCGAGGACTGGGCACGTGGCATTATCTGAAAATTACACAAAATCAAGCGAAGGAAGCTCAAATGACGTCAAAATGGTATATTACTGCACACTACGAAGTATACTTTTGTATGTATGTTACACACAAACAGTATTTACCTTAAAAGATTCAAATTTGTATTCACGGCCGAGAGGTGGGAGCAATACGTTCAAGATGACCTTGCTTCTCATTTCCACTTTGAGGAATTCTTCTGGTGTCACTTTAGTTTTAACTCCGCCTGCGTCCACTGAAATTGAATGCCATTTAATTTTATTAGGTAGAATATTTACAAGGTCTAAAATAACTTATAGCTTACCCGGATAACTTACAAAGAGTCATATAAGCACCACAACAGTCTCAAGTAAAAGGAAGACATCTGATTGAAACTCGTTGTGCTCATGTTTGATCATGAGGTTGCCAGCAATTGATCCCAACTGAAATAAAAAAGCTATCCAAATAAAATCTTAACGCGTAAGGACCATCGTCATGAGAATATAATTTAATAACGCAAATACATACATTTCTAACGGGAATATGGGCAACTAACTGTAAATGTTCTTGTAACTTGTCCAGATACCAAAAGTTATCAGATTTAGATGCTGTAGTTTTAAATAGTTCAATTGTCTCGGTCAGAGTTGTACCCGCGCCGACGATTAGGTTTTGGTCCATACTGTGTTCTTTTAGCTCGCTGATATCACTTATGTCAATCATGACTCGGGGATAATCATCAATGGGGAAGGCTCCTGGAAAATATTTACTATTTAAAATCGAAGTTTATAGTAATTTAATGACAAAAGTCTTGATTTGAAAAATACCTTTAGCTGTATTTCCTGCTACGAGCATATAACAATCATCCCCTTTCTTTTTTAGTACTTCAAATATGTCTTTAATTTGATGCACTTTACAAAACGACCTTCCATCTTTTAGTTCTATTACTATATTTTGAGGTTCTTCAGCATCATGTGCCTCAACCAAGCACCAGTCACTTTCACTGCACCTGCCCTTGCGACAGCTCTTGCCAGATTTCTTGCAAATATTGAGGTCCTCAATGTCTAATAAATCATCGGATTTTGGCGCATCACTGGCAAATCTCTTGAAAGCTTCCAGGATTGGACGGTAGCCGGTGCATCGGCAAATGTTGCTTCCAAAAGACTTCTCTATCTCCATCATGGTAAGTTTTTCATTGCTTTGAAGGAGACTGGCGACAAAAAAGTAATTATTATTTAAATTTGAAAGAAACATTTCGAGCACTACTTAATTTTAATGAATTAAGTAAGCGTTCGATCTGAATAGGTCTCTTTGAATTAATCTCATTACCTATAGTTTTCTATGTTATCATAATCAACTCATTCACTTTTTAAAAATACCAAGTTCACGTAAATCTTGAGTAAATATCTAGTTTAATCTGAATTCTTTGGGTGAGAAAGCACATTTCAAAAAGGCTACAGTATTATGTAGGTATGCCACGGCTAAAACTCAACCAAGTCTCCTAAGCTTGTGCAACTGTATATGGTAACACACAGGAGCTAATATAGTATTTGACAAAAAAAGTGTGCCTACGCTGTTCATATCGTATTTAACCGACAAAATACGAATGTTGCCGATACCAATACCGGTTGTGAGCCGATTTTGGGTTAGATCTGATGATGGTAGCAATGTAGAATCCACGGACGCGATTTATTTTGACGATATACAATAGAATTATTTACTTCTAATTTGTATGCAGGACACTTCTTTGAAATCGGACTACCAACTCCAGAACTTTCAATAGTACGTAATAAATACTTCAACTATTATATATATAAGTATCTACACATAACTATTTATAGTGTTATAAGAACATAATATCAGGAAAAATCTTGTCGGGTCGTTATTTCAGGAAAAAGCTTGGCGCCAAACGTACAGCGCCATCTGGTAACAATTTCTTTGTCCGCCCATCACGCCGAAAGGGTTGGACGGATTTCAACCAATCTTTGTTCAGTGATAGCTGGACATTCAAAGATATATGGTTACAGGATGATTTTTACCCGACTACGGTAAAGAAAAAAGTCATACGCGTACGAAGTTACGAGCACCTTCTACTTAACAATATTTTGCGCAACAGCTGTTTTCCCGACGATATTTTATCGTGCATTTACAGTAATATCAGTCCCTATTTCACATGCAAACGTGCAACAAATTACTTGCAAACGTCTTCTTCACTTGAGTTCGCCACTACCCGAATTTATGAATTCACAAATTATTATGGATGAAACGCAATATTTCAATGTACATTTATTCAGATAAATGTTACAAAGCTACTTAAAAATTAATTAAGTAAGGGCCTGAATTTCTGAAATTCATTATAAACATAATTTAAATGATAGTGGGTTACTAATTACAAAAACTCTGAGCAAAACTATTACGAAAAGATCATACATTTATGTGTTTTTCTCTAGGTAATATTTTAACCTTAATGCCTCCCATCGGGAAGATGATGACGCGGAATGGGTTGACTTTGAGGTCCCTGCGCCTGTGTTCCATGGCCGCCAGCCTGAACCAGTGCAGCAGCTTCTCCATGAACAGCCGGTGCTGCATCTTGGCAAACTGGATGCCGATGCAGTTTCTGGGCCCCAATCCAAAGCGAATTAATAATCCTGGGTGTCACTTAACTGAGTTTTCAGGACTGAACCGCTCAGGATGAAATTTCGACGAATCCGGCTAGTAAGTTTCGTCACTATTTACACCTGCTAGCGATAATAGTGTTATTTGTCCGTAGTCAAATAGGAACCTTTATACTTTCGCCATGTCCGTCAGTCCGTCCGTCCGCGGCTTAGTTCCGTGATCATTAGTACTAGAAAGCTGAAATTTGGTATGAGTATGTATCACGCCGACAAAACGGTAAAATTAAAACAAAAAAAATAACTTTTCCTCGGGTACGTCTAAAGAGGGGGTGTTTTTAGGGTTCCGTACCCAAAGGGTAAAAACGGGACCCTATTACTGAGACTTCGCTGTCCGTCCGTCCGTCCGTCTGTCACCAGGCTGTATCTCAACAACGGTGATAGCTAGACAGTTGAAATTTTCACAGATGATGTATTTCTATTGCCGCTATAACAACAAATACTAAAAATAAAATAAAATAAATATTTAAGGGGGGCTCCCATACAACAAACTTGTTATAGATTATATATATGTATAGGTACGGAACCCTTCATGCGCGAGTCGGGCCCGCACTTTTCCAATTTTTTAAGTATAATGGGGGTCTCCAAACATTATTTTTTGATGAAGTCAGAAGTTTTGTAAATATTCGCTCCGGAAATCCAAAAAATAGCGTCCCCTCCCCCTCTAACTTTTCAACCACGGGTCAAAAAGTTATGAAATATTCGAGAAAATGAGGCCTTACCTTTGGCGTTTACAACTTTTTTATAGAGCTTGAAATCTTTCTCAAAATTTAAACCTAGGGCTTAAAACCGCCGTTTTAAGCCCGTCTATTGTGAAGGATGGGCAACTGCGGAACCCTACACTGAGCGTGGCCAGACATGCTCTTGGCCGGTTTTTTTTTCTTTCTTTCTTCAATGTTGTGTGTAATTGATAGCAATTCACAACACATTGGAGACCTTGGTGGTTGTATATAGGGTAGGGTTGCCATAAGTGTGGGGACTCCGACCGGGACATTTTAATAAAAACTGGCCAAGTGCGAGTTTGACTCGCGCACCGAGGGTTCTGATCAAATTTTTATTTATCTCATATTATTGACCTGGTTAATTTAAGTTTGTACCTGAAATGTATCGCGCCACATACAAATGAGGTGCAAACTTAACGCTACCGAGTTCTTCAAATATGATACTGTTTGAAAAGGACTAATTTTTTATGATTTTATTACGAATGTATGGTTTTCAGATTTTTATAAATATTTGTAGTATGTAACGACATTACTTGCAAAATTTCATAGTTCTATAGATATTATAGAGAGAAAAATCCGGAGACAAGGCTGCAGTTTTACGTTGTTAACAAATTATTGATAAAACAACAAAACTAATTTGAGACATTGACAACCTAGCCTTTGTTAGCGCAGCAACCTTAATTTTGTGACGCGCAAAAATTGCGAAACTAACAATAAAAATGTTGTTAAACTATCAATTTTTCGATACCTTGTCAAAATAGCAAAATAAAAAATGCGAAATTAACATACTTTGGCTTTGCTAATTGTACAACGTTTAAATTGTGAGTTGTGGTTTTAGCAACTTCGAGGACCTTTGTCAAAATAACAAAGGATAACTCTGCGAAATCTTCACAGTTCAAGCTTGTGCGGTTCGCAACGTTCGCTGCCACATTGTGTTTTACTTTGTGACGTTAGCAACTTCAAGAGCCTTTGTCAAAATAACAAAATAGAACTCTGCGGGATCCACAAGGCTAAAGTTTGGGGGTTCACAATGTTCACCACCCCACTGATTTGTACATTGTGATATTAGCAACATTAAGAGCCTTTGTCAAAATAACAAAGGGTAACTCTGCGAAATCTTCACAGTTCAAGCTTGTGCGGTTCGCAACGTCCGCTGCCACATTGTGTTTTACTTTGTGACGTTAACAACTTCAAGAGCCTTTGTCAAAATAGCAAAGGATAACTCTGCGAAATCTTCACAGTTCAAGCTTGTGCGATTCGCAACGTCCGCTGCCACATTGTGTTTTACTTTGTGACTTTAGCAACTTCAAGACCCTTTGTCAAAATAACAAAGGATAACTCTGCGAAATCTTCACAGTTCAAGCTTGTGCGGTTCGCAACGTCCGCTGCCACATTGTGTTTTACTTTGTGACGTTAGCAACTTCAAGAGCCTTTGTCAAAATAACAAAGGATAACTCTGCGAAATCTTCACAGTTCAAGATTGTGCGGTTCGCAACGTCCGCTGCCACATTGTGTTTTACTTTGTGACGTTAGCAACTTCAAGAGCCTTTGTCAAAATAACAAAGGATAACTCTGCGAAATCTTCACAGTTCAAGCTTGTGCGGTTCGCAACGTCCGCTGCCACATTGTGTTTTACTTTGTGACGTTAGCAACTTCAAGAGCCCTTGTCAAAATAACAAAGGATAACTCTGCGAAATCGTCACAGTTCAAGCTTGTGCGGTTCGCAACGTCCGCTGCCACATTGTGTTTTACTTTGTGACGTTAGCAACTTCAAGAGCCCTTGTCAAAATAACAAAGGATAACTCTGCGAAATCGTCACAGTTCAAGCTTGTGCGGTTCGCAACGTCCGCTGCCACATTGTGTTTTACTTTGTGACGTTAGCAACTTCAAGAGCCTTTGTCAAAATAACAAAGGATAACTCTGCGAAATCTTCACAGTTCAAGCTTGTGCGATTCGCAACGTCCGCTGCCACATTGTGTTTTACTTTGTGACGTTAGCAACTTCAAGAGCCTTTGTCAAAATAACAAAATAGAACTCTGCGGGATCCACAAGGCTAAAGTTTGGGGATTCACAATGTTCACCACCTCACTGATTTGTACCTTGTGATATTAGCAACTTCAAGAGCCTTTGTGAAAATAACAAAATAGAACTCTGTTAAGTTGATTTATAATGTTTGCGGGTGTTACAAGGGTAAAAAAATCCAATAATAGGATGTTTTGTTTCAACCTTTTCACTGTGCGACTGACGCCACGACGGCATTTTGCCAAATGTATGGTATATCAATACAACTACTAAAACATGGCACTCTTTTCTATCCCCTCTAATAGGAATCGCAATTAAGCTACCTTCATCTATATGAAAGCGTGTCCAGGTTCGCACACGAGGCATTTTGTTCGACGATTTTATAATTCGACGATACGGTTGGCGCAGTTTGTAGTGCAGCTGCCTACTGAGCCAACGGTCCTGGGTTCGAATCCCGGCCGAGGCAAATATTTGTGTATCTATATATGTACCTATTTATATATTGTGTATTATCATCATCTATTACCCACAGTACAAGCTTTGCTTAATTTGGGACTAGGTCGATTTGTGTACCTAAAATTCTCCCTTAATATTTATTTTGTATCTTTTTATTGATTTTAGAAATAAAGACGTACTTATTATGCAGACTAGTCTAATTTTAAGTTTAGTTATATTTTGGCAATTTATCTTAAAATATTGTTAAAGTATTATTTAATGGCTTGTGTTTAAACGCCTACCAAATATGATTAAACGCCTACCAAATATGTTGATAAATTACTACCAATAAATTCTTAATGGAGGAGGCAGATTGTAGAATTGCTTTCGCGTTAAACGCCATCTCTGTTTACACATCTTTGAATGTTTTGTTATTCTATCTCAAAATGCTCAATATGTATAAAGTATTTAAATAAAATGTTAAATTAAACAGTTTAGGCATCATAATAATATTATATTTATAATAATTTTTATTTTAGGATATTTTTCAATGTACTTATATTGTTAAAATCATGATGTGCATGCTTATTTTGGATGACATTTATCTGTAATGCCTGTCCTTTGTATCTTTATTTTTTGAAATGAATGTTATCTGTTTAGTGTGCCAATAAAGAAAAAAAAAAAAAAAAAAAAAAATAAAAAAAAAATAATGCTTGCCAAAACGGATGAATGCTCACCAAATAGTGTATCCCAAACTATTCTATAAATAAAGCAAATAATTCTTTTTCTTACATGCTATAAAAATATATGAACACCGTTGAAGTTAATTTCAGACCAAATAATCTATATTATTGTCAAATGGATGTCACCAATATTTTATATTATTACTTCCATTTTAGTCATTTTTGCTGAGGCAAAAAACTAAAATGCTCACCAAAATGGTTTTTTTCACCAAAATTTCAAATTGGTGCTAGGCGGCTAAAACTCGGTATCGGGGGGCTCTCGGGGCTCAAAAATATGAATCTGAAATCTTGTCCGAAAATTCGGTCAAATTCGGAAAATATCGAAAAAAAAAAAACGATTCAAAATTTCAAATTGGTGCTAGGCGGCTAAAACTCGGTATCGGGGGGCTCTCGGGGCTCAAAAATATGAATCTGAAATCTTGTCCGAAAATTCGGTCAAATTCGGAAAATATAAAAAAAAAAAGATTTGTATGGAGAAAATTTCAAATTGATATGGCATAGCTAATAATGACTACCGCACATTATGGAGCGTTTTTTAGGGATATAAAAAAAAACTAACCTAACCTAACCCGGCCGAGTCGGATCTGCTCTGAAAGGTGATCAGGATTAGATGGTTACCTAGCTGAAACACTAATTTATGACAACAATATTTGGTGAGCAAAAAATCCATTTTGCCAAGCAAAAAGATATTTTTGGTAATAATTTTGATATTTTATGAAAACAATATTTGGTGAGCAAAAAATCCATTTTGGGTAGCAAAAAGATTTACGGACTCAACATAAAATTATTCTGGTGTAATGTACCTATATCGATTTTGGAATACAAAATGATTTATATGGGGAGCACTGTATAGAGTGGGTTTAATTTATATGGAGGCAATTCATTTTATTTGGAATATAGTTTTGGGGTATAAAAGCCATTTTGGTGAGCGTTTAAATTGATCCCGATGTAAATGAAATCGACTGTAATCAATCATTAGAAGTTCTCTAATAATATTTTTGGTTTACATTTAATATAATAAGTAGGCTTGGGACTTTTCACTGCTCGCCGTGGTTGCCCAAACCATGGAGTCGTCATATGATAATAAAATATATTCAAAGTCAAAGTCTAAAAATTTAATGTATTATTAAATGTCATAATTTATGTTGTTACATTTGTAAGGGGCACGTTATAATATGTAGTTTGCAATTAATTTTACAATAAATCTATCGGTAATTTCATATTATACATAGTGGTCACAAATTATGCATCCTTTTTGATAGGTACTTACTTGTGTTGTGACAGACTACTCGTACTGACAACTTTTCGCAACTTAAAATTAAGAAACATTTTGAGTACCTACTTTATAAATTGTCACTTTTGATTGAAGACCGTTACAATAATTACTAGTTTAATTTAAAATGAATAATTTTGTGCCTGGCGAAATTGAGCTCTGGTTAGAGCCATATGAGGAGTTTTTAAAATATGATGACGAAAAGTCTTGTATGTGTTGTTCTCTATGTGATCAATATTTCAAAGCTGCAAAAAAATGTTTGTTGTAAATACACTAACCTAAGACTCAAAAAGTCCATCATAATAGGGCATGTCAACAGCCAAAATCACCAGAAGAAGACCGGAAATATAAACGTTTTTTATTTAGATCTATGTTTGTTTCTCGTTAATTGCAATATTGCATGAAACAAAGTACAATTTATAAAGTACTCAAAATGTTCCTAATTTTAAGTTGCGAAAAGTTGTCACTTGTCAGTATACGAGTAGTCTGTCACAACACAAGTAAGTACCTATCAAAAAGGATGCATAATTTGTGACCACCAAGTATAATATGAAATTACCGATAGATTTATGATAAAATTAATTGCAAACTATTATAACGTGCCCATTAAAAATGTAACAACATAAATTATGACATTTAATAAAACATTACATTTTTAGACTGACTTTGAATATATTTTTTTATCATATGACGACTCCATGGATTGGACAACCACGGCGACCAGTGAAAATTCCCAAGCCTAATAAAAGTACCACTTAAATTATTAATTTGCGTTATCACCTAATCTAATAATAAATAAATTTAACAGACAGTCTAAATTTTACAAAGTGAAAGTGAAATGAATTAACTTTATCCAAAAAATAGTCACACATTGAGGGGGAGTTTATTGAACATGAGTTAGAGCAGGCTACAAGGGGATGTTCGTTTGCAAAAATAGCGGACCTCAATCTGACTTCTGATATATATTGTATAGATCCCAGACATCCTACAAACGAATGTTGCCAACCAGTTTTGTGGTCCCCCTCCCCCCACCCCGGCAATTAAAAATGCCATACAATATTTTTTTTAAAAGTCATCAAGCCATGCCGTGTGGGGTATCAAATGAAAGGGCTTATTGAGTAGATCACGAATATATAGCACACTATAACATTTCTTACACTTTCTCTAAGATTTTTTTGAAATTTTACTAAAATGCTCCATTTTCGAGTTAACTTTAAACCACTATAGATTGAAAACTAATGAATATATTTTTATAATTATAATTTTTAATAACTAACAATAGTCCACTGTTTACGCACCAATAGTTCGTACAGTGAAGAATTGTAAAAACTTGTAACAAAATCAAACGGTTGAGAGTCCGAAATTTTAAGAAATATATTGAAATAATGAACTTTATTCTGCAAGTAGGCCACAAGGGCACTTTTACATGTCTGAGTCTACCGGCATTTCACAAGAGGAGACCACTGTTGAGAAGAAACGCCGAAAGAAACTCAACAGTCAGTCATTTTGAAATATCGAAACTCGCCATCTTTGATTGCTCCCCCCGCTCCCCCGTGCAACTTTTTCACTGTATGAACTGTTGGAGCGTAAACAATGGACTATTGTTAGTTATAAAAAGTAATAATTATAAAAATATATTCATTAGTTTTCAATCTATAGTGGTTTAAAGTTAACTCGAAAATGGAGCATTTTAGTAAAATTTCAAAAAAATCTTAGAGAAAGTGTAAGAAATGTTATAGTGTGCTATATATTCGTGATCTACTCAATAAGCCCTTTCATTTGATACCCAACACGGCATGGCTTGATGACTTTAAAAAAAAAAATTGTATGGCATTTTTAATTGCCGGGTCGGGGGGAGGGGGACCACAAAACTGGTTGGCAACATTCGTTTGTAGGATGTCTGGGTTCTATACAATATATATCAGAAGTCAGATTGAGGTCCGCTATTTTTGCAAACGAACATCCCCTTGTAGCCTGCTCTAAGTGTCATTTTTATTCACAAGCGAGGTACGAGCGTTTAAATACCTGTCAGTTCAGGAACTGACAGGTATTTAAACTAATGTCAATATAATGCGGTTGCGATTGGTTTCAAAATTGTTGCCATTTCAATCTTATAAATATCGCTCTCTTGACAAATCCTCATATATTTGTGGTCAGGCTTTACGTGGGATATGAAATCAGGAAAATCAGCACGTGAGGTGCATAGTTCATAAACAGTCAAAAATAAAAAAAAAAGCCTTGCCGGCGATTTTGTTCAACAATAATATAGGTACTATTTTTGGTACTTACTGCCTTTACCCTAAAACGGAATTCTAAGCAGTGATGCCAGATCTACTGATAAAGCAGTAAATCTACCTGATTTTCATTATTATTATTATTTAAAAGTCCTTTTTATCAGCGCCATTTCTAAAAATATCTGCCAGACGACTAGAAATGCTGGCCGATCTGATCAAGTCAAGCATCACATTATTATTATTGACAGGAAATCGGCCATTGGTTCTCCGGCGGCGGTGTTGATATCCCATAGATTTAATCGACCGACTTAATCGTTCAGTTGCGTGTGTAGGACTTTATGAATGTTAATCTGTCACCTTACCGTCAAATATTAGTAATCTGTGAAATGCAGTGTGTAATCATATCAGGGGCGTTACTCCGAAAAACGAAATTAGAAAATTTCGCTGTCGAACGGTATACCCGTCTCTTTCTCTCTAATATAGGGTGAAAGAGATGGGAATAGCATTTGACAACGAAATTTTCGAATTTCGTTTTTCGGAATTGCGCCCCAGGTTGGTAACTGTGGTGTTTGTGTGTTTCTAATGCATGAAATGACTAACGTAACGACTTTTAATATTAGAAATATAAACTTTTAGGACTTTTTTCTCAATCTACTGATTTTATTTTTTAATTTCTACTGTTTCTTAAAAATCTCATCTGGCAACACTGATTCTAAGAAAGGCATTTGATTGTTTAAGCCGCAATGTTAGTATTGCGGAATTCACAAGGGAAAAAAATTTCAACTTGATAATTTCACAACTTTTACATTGCGAGATAATATCAGCATGGTTAAAAACACAATGTGAACTTTGTTAAAATAGTGATGTTGACTTTGTTAAATTCCCAAAACTCAAAAGAATCGTTCATTTCAGTGGCAACATTCGTAGGATGCGCAGTGTAATTGTCGCGAACGAAATAGCACGCGAAACATTAAAGCGAAAGTTTTGTTTTAAAAATATTTATTGTTTTTTTAAAGTCAAGAAATCAAACGAATGGTGTTTGAAAAAATATATTAAAAGGATGGACGACTTAAGTATGCTCCTACTTAACTGTGATTTGATACACCTTTATGGTTCGCTAAATGGTAAGTTATAATTGTGGTTATAATGTATTTTAGTTCTAAATGGTTACTAGTGATGAAATTAGTAATTTTTCGTTGCTAATCGAATTAAATTGATATGTGTTTTATCCCAATAAAGTATCACTAGTGGAACTCAAAGTTTTTAGGTTATTTTGCATTGAAATGGTGATTTATTTTTGTAGACATTACGCCTCGTAATGGCTTTTTACTTTTTCCTTCTGAAAATCATCGAAAGTACATGTTGTAATAAAAATATGGCCCTTTGAAGCCACATAGAAAAATAACATCCATTACTGAAACCATGCTCATAAATCTTACCAAAAATATTGCGGGCATGGCATTTTTACCGCCATGACAGTGCACGAGCAGAAATTGTGGTTGAATTAAATGGAATGCGTACATTTATGTAGCACTTATTATTTATTTATATGCTTATAGATCAGGGCGCGGATCTTGATTTTTTGCTAAATGCGAATGACCATGAGCTGTCAATATTGGTGCCGGCAATAGTTCAAAAAGGAAAACTGCGCATGGCGTTAGATCGAGAGAGAGAACGCGTGAGCAGCTTAATTTTTTTGTTCATAATACCCACTGTCCATTGCCCTTCAGACATGGCATACCTACCGATTGCGTTACGTGTGCGTGTACGTTTGCAGCATCTCGCACGTGCAGGTGTCGCTTACGGTGCTGGAGTGCCTGGGCCTTAAATATAATGGGGGGGGGGGGGGGGGGGGAAGGGAGCACGAATTTAAAAACATGAGGCGCAGCCAAATGTACATAATATTGACACGAGTGTAATTTAATACATTTTCATATTCATATTAATATGTAGTTGCATACACTACTTAATTTTTAGGGTTCCGTACCCAAAGGGTACAAACGGGACCCTATTACTGAGACTTCGCTGTCCGTCCGTCCGTCTGTCACCAGGCTGTATCTCAAGAACGGTGATAGCTAGACAGTTGAAATTTTCACAGATGATGTATTTCTATTGCCGCTATAACAACAAATACTAAAAATAAAATAAAATAAATATTTAAGGGGGGCTCCCATACAACAAACTTGTTATAGATTATATATATATATAGATATAGGTACGGAACCCTTCATGCGCGAGTCGGACTCGCACTTGCCCAATTTTTTTATTGTCCATGTGTCAACACTCAAAATATTATTATTATGTTAACGGGTAAAAGGCTGCATTTTCACCAGTGGGAGAATGCATAGCGAGTATGAGGGATGTGTTTTTGCTAACCAATAGAATCAAATGTGCTGAGCGAGGATAAGCATATAAAGTTATTTCATTGGTTAACAAAAACACGTCTCGCTACGCATCCTTGCACATCTCTGGTTAAAACGCCTTATGGTTAATTAAGTCACCGCTAAGTTTATTTTTTCTTTACAGAGAAAAATTATAAATGATCCGAGGGATGCAGATATACAGCAAGTTATAGTTCCACTTCAAAAGCAAGAATCCTTCGCAATTCCATCAAGTAGCCGAACATCTGTTGTTGCAACAACATCAACTGATCTATTGGTAATTATGATAATATTTATCTATACTCTGTATTAAAGATGTATCATGGTTTTGTTAGATGTTCATTTATGTTACTCTACTGTTTTTAAATAACAAGCGGTTAGCCAAGTTGCGTAGAACACTGCCTGCAAAGCAAAGCTGTGGACCCGGTCAGGACAAATGCACATGTGATAAACACCAGTATTTGTTCCTGAGTCTTGGGTGTTTTCTATGTATTATTTAAGTATATATCTATGTAACTATTTTATTATTTATATCGTCATCATAGTTTGGGACTATTGTGAGTCCCTAGATATAAATTTTAATTAAATAAATATTATGATTGTGCCTAAATAACCACATGACCTGCAGGCCTATGATGGTTGCTTTTATCACGCGATAAATAAGTGACAAAGCATCCTTCACATATTGACAAAATGCTAGTGTGAGTGACAGATGCTTTGTCACTTATTTATCACGTGATAAGCACAACCATCATATGCCCGCTGATTTCTAGCTCTTTCGTCACTCAGTGCTTACTTGATTTTCAGGAATGGGACATCAATTGTGACGACTTACAATTTATAGATGCAGGCAAATTCATAGGAACTATTACTGGCGGATTTCTTAAACAAATTTTAGAGAGCACTAGTATTGGGAAACCTCTCCTCAATAAAAAGGTCTTATCCTCTAGTGACCGAAAGGTACTAACGGCCCTTATTGTTGAGGCTGAGGTGCGGAAATTGAAAGAAAACACAGATCCAATAAGAAAAGAAACCTGGGAGTTGTGGACATCAGAAATTATAAAGCTTTTCCCAGGTGAATCAAAGGGGGTCTATTATAATCCTTTTCGACTCGTAGATGGAAAAGCTATTCAAGCGAGTGGCTTGATAGTAAACCGGTTAATCACAGTAAGAAGGAAGTTGAATGCTGAGAACCGCTGCCGCAGTAGAAGCCGTAACAGCAGTAGCGACAAGAGCAGCGACAGCAGCGAAGAACAAAAGAAGAGGAAAAAATCTGCTGTAAAATCTCCTGCACGGGTTAGACCTTTTCCTGACTCTTTTCAAATAATAAGTACCAATGAAGAATCTGTAAAAGATACTGTGCAGTGGTTAAAGCACTCCTCTTCACCGAGAGAATTAGTAGAAACAAAATGGAACAACTGTCTACAAGAACGCATGGCTGCACTGCAAGAAGGCGACCATATTAGTTATTTGAACATCTTCCCAGCACTGCAATGTCCTTGGGGTTATGAATTGGTGAGTCAAAGATAATAACTAATCAATGTTCATGATCTCCGTTATAACACCAGGTCATCATTTTGAGTTAAGTTGTTTTCATACCCAACTGCCCAAAGGTTTTGCAATGTACGTATGCATGTTTAATGATTTGGCACGCTCTACTGCGTTAACCATTCAGCATTGTAAATTAAATTCCTTAAGACTAATTATTTCTATATATTATGCAGTCGGGTTTTTGATTTGGTTTTATTTTAAATACTCATATACATTAGCAACATTTCTCGTTGTAAGATTATGATATCATTAGATATTGATGATTGATGAATAACAAAATTCTTGGTTTCAAGTTCTAATTGAAGAACAAATGTTTAATTTTTGCTTATTTTCAGCTGGCCAGTGACTTTGACAAAATATACCCGGAAACAGAAGGAAAGTTCGAAGAAAATTTCCCGGTAGTGAAAGGTCGCCTGCTATCATTACTAGATGAGAAGGCTCAACAGCTAACACGAGCTGACACTTCTATTGAAAGTGTTTTGGATCTTGCAACATGTAAGTTATCGTTTTTTCTTAGCAGATATCAGTGTATTTATTGCCTCTATCTGTAAATGCAGTATAAATATTTTATTTGTTCAGCTATGAAACGCTGTAGGGCACTGCAATATAAATATAAACTCCTTCAATAAGTAAAACAACTGTCCATCAAAGCTTTCCTATAAAATAAAGTACTTACAGTACGATTAAAATCAGTTAACGATTCGGCCAACCACGGTAATTGTCGTGAATCCTTCATCTCTCACATAGAGTAATCAATTAACAGATATGACCGATTCACAAAATTCTTTTTGTATTTGATAGGGTATACTTCCGAGATGGTCCCATGTAAATTTTATCAAAATCGGTCAAGCAGTTAATGAAATATCAACAAAAATCGGTTGAAATCGGTTTTTAATTTTTTTACTTAAATTGATTATTATTAATTAATAAATAAATAGTAATATCGTAGGTACTGTTACTTACATCAAACAGTATTTTTTTTATATATTGTATACAAGTATAGCTTTAATAAATAATGAATGTTCAAATTCATGTCGCTTCTGCATAATAAATTTCTTAGGTCTACCGGTTAGTAATGTCATCTTGGCAGGTGCTATATACATTGCGTTTATGATACTTCAAATTGAATGCTACCTATAATACAATAAAATTAGCTGAAAATTTGGCAAAATTAAATGACAACTTTTATCTATCAGGATATGTAGGTTACCTATATAGCCAAGTTTAATTTTATCTACTCTCCCCCCCTCTCAGGGGTGAGCGTCACCCCCCTCGTGCCCTCGAATGTGTTCCGAAGCGCGGTATTTTCCACTTTAAAAGAAAACCGTGTACGATAGATACAAACTGTACGAGTATACGAACGAAATAATCCTGAATAAATTTACCATAAACCTTTCATACATACAAAAGTGATATCACTTATACAATCAGCGCAATCTGTTATCAAATACGTTTTTAATTATTAATCTTTTTTTTTCTGCTAAAAGGTTAGTTATCTCAAAAACTTCACACTTGAAAAAAATTGCAAAGTATATCGTGTGACATATCAAATGAAAGGGTACATTATGAACATCTCAAATATATATATTTCATAATTGTAAATTAAACGGTTTTTAAGTTATTTACGAAAATGAGCAAAACTTGACGATGTCACCACACATCCCTTATTTCCTAAAACAGTAAGTCTAAAAAAAATTAAAAATACAGAATATAGTTCAATACTTGTAGATTACAGAAAAACATATAAGACGTCTATGGTATTAAGTAGTAACACCGTTTAACTAGTACGAATATTTATATTTTGCATAATGGCCAAATGGCTTAAATTTTAAAAATAGCATTGCAACGGTAAATGAAAGAGTAACAGAAATAAATTATACATTTTTAGAAATATCATTTTCTATTATTTACTTTTGTCATACATGTTTTGGCCGAAAAGTGTGAAGTTTTTGAGATAACTAACCTTTTAGCAGAAAAAAAAGATCAATAATTAAAAACTTTAGTATTTGATAACAGATTGCGCTGACTGTATAAGTGATATTATTATATATTATTCGCTTTTGTATGTATGAAAGGTTTATAGTAAATTTATTCAGGATTATTTCGTTCCTATACTCGTACACTTTGTATATATCTATCGTACACGGTTTTCTTTTAAAGTGGAAAATACCGCGCTCCGGGACACATTCGAGGGCGCGGGGGGGTGACGCTCTCCCCAGAGAGAGGGGGAGAGTAGATAAAATTAAACTTGGCTCTTATAACCTACATATCCTGATAGATAAAAGTTGTCCTTTAATTTTGCCAAATTTTCCATACAGTTCAATCTAATCTTCTTGAACTACTAAAAGACATCGCGGTAATGTATTTCGTGTCATTTCCGTCTCCGGATTGAGGCGATGATACCCGAGAAAAGCCGAATCGTTAACTGATTTTAATCTTATTGTATCTCTTCGAATTATTAACAGAGGAAAAGTACAGATATTGTAGATGGCGAATTTTACCAAACAGAAACTTTACCCACATTAAGAATTACTTATTTTTGCAGCGGGAGAGGAACAAGCGAACATTGCGGCTTTTCTAGCAGTTCCCCTGTTGCTGAAACAGATGCATACTATTCCCGTGAAAGGCATCAGAAAAACTTGGAATCCTTCGAGGCTGGAAGTAAGCAACGCGTTTTTAAGCTTGGTACCATCTACATCGGACCTTCAAAGCCACTTTTGTAAACGGAAGGCCTCATTGCAGGAAAAAAAATTGCCTGTTCTTCCACATTTGGTTGCTGTTGGGGCTAGCTGGCAGGATGTTACGCAGTATGATTTGTTAATCTCTGAAGACATCAGATACACATTTACCAGTATTTGTAAAGCTGTTTCATATACATTTAAAATTCTATGGGCAATAGACTTACCATATTCAAAAGATTGTGCCCCAGTCTGGATGTTTATCCAAAGAAGTATATATGTAATGAAGAGCAAGTTTGACACTGAAGGCACTCCTATGCTAGATTTACTTGCTTCTGTTTCTAACAGGCACGATGGTAATACTGTGTGTAATATGTAAAAGGTCTTTTGTTCAAATGAAGCAATTTCAAACCCATTTTACATTCTATCATCCAGGAAAATGTTATATTTGTCCAAGCATGGGTTGCGGGAGAACTTATCAACTCTACAATTCATTTAGGCGGCATTATTTGAAACAACATTTAGATTCTTCTATGTTACATCAGGCTTCAAGTAGTTCATCAAGTGTACCGGATTTTGCTATTGAACAAGAGACCTCTCCTGATGTAAATAATGATCCATTAAATAATGTATGTACCGCGACCGAATTTCAAATTAAAGAAAATAATAGTACTATACAGAGTAATAGCAAACAAAATACACCGCCGCTAAGCGACACTTTAGCTCAACTTTTCTCATCCCTGTATAGTAATCCTCATTTGCCGAATAATGTGATAGATACAGTTTATAGCGGTATTTACAACATGTTCACTTTATCAATTAGACCTCTGTTACCAGTGACATCTAGCTCTGCCGTAGCAAAACTGACAACCGATCTAGAGATATTTAGTTCAACTTATAAACGACATCAGTTCTTTGAAATAAAGGGTACTTTGGTTAATCCTGAGCCTTATACTGTAGGGCGACGATTTGATTACGTAAAAAAAAAAGGTAAAACTTATTACCAAGCAGTAGAGTGCGTAGCCCATAAAATACCTATTAGAGATGTGTTGCACAGATTTTTTTCGTTGCCTAACATACTTCATGAGACCATTGATGCTATGAAAAGACTGATGGCTCATGACACGTCAAAAAGTATAGAGCATTTTATGCATGGTTCATTTTGGAGACAGAAAAATCATGGAGACAAGATAGTCATGCCCATATTTTTACAAATTGACGATTTCGAGACATTGAACCCTTTGGGTAGCCATAGTGGTGTGCACAAACTAGGAGCCGCATACATTTCTCTTCCTTGCCTGCCGTACTATTGTGCCTCTCTGTTAGGTAACATATTTTTAGTCTTACTCTATCATTCCACTGACAGAGTGGAATTTGGGAATCGCATAATATTTCAGCCCCTGATCGACCAGTTTAATTATTTATGTAAGCATGGAATAGTTTTTGATTTGCCAGATTTCAAGGGCACAATTTACTTTGAATTGGCATTAATTTTAGGAGATAATTTGGGCTTGCATAGCGTTTTAGGATTTATTGAAAGCTTTTCATGCAATTTTCCTTGTAGAACATGTAAAGTAGAGAAAAAAGTCTTGGCAAATCAGGTTTATGAAGATGAATCTCTCTTAAGGACTGAGTCAAATTATCTGGAAGATTTAAAAACTAATGATTCATCTCGAACAGGCGTCAAAGAAAAATGTATATGGCTCGACATAGAAAATTTTAATTTATTTGCGCAAATGGGTTTTGATGTAATGCATGACATGCACGAAGGCTGTGCGAAATACGTCATGTGCTCTTTACTTGTGGTTTTTGTAGACAAAATGAAATATCTCACAATTGATATAATTAATAACAAAATATCCTCATTTCAATACGGTCCCGATAAAAAAGATAAACCCGTCACGATGGCCATGTCCAATTTACGAAATGGCAATATACGTTTAAATGCTGCCGAAATGTACACATTTTGCAAGTATTTTGGTGTAATGTTTGGTGATTTCATTCCAAGAGATAATAAATATTGGCAACTGTATGTTCAATTAATGACTGTTCTAGATTTTATCATGTCACCCCGTTTTGTATCTGAGCAAATCGACTATTTTAAGTATATGATCGCTGACTTTTGCGAAATGTACATCACACTGTTTAACCAAAGTCTTAAGCCTAAATTTCACAATTTACTACACTATCATTCGGCAATGTTACGTTTTGGTCCCTTGAGATTTCTGTCTTCAATGCGCTATGAAGCTAAACATCGCTTCAACAAGCTAGCTGCAAAATCAACAAATAACCGAATTAACATGACACTGACCGTAGCTCGAAAGCATCAGTTGATGTTAAATGACATATTCTTCAAAGAAACTGTTCGTTCGCCTCTTTCGTTTGGGGGCCAAGCAGAAGTACCAGTTAGTGAATGTAAACAGATTTTCGATCAAATGCAATGGTCAGATATTACAAAGTTATATAAAGTCAGTTGGGCTGCAAAGTGTTCAGAGCGTTACCAAGTAAATTCTGTAATAGTTACTGCTATTAATGAAGAAAACATTTATTTTTCCAAAGTTGATGACATATATGTTGATGGGGTGTCTAAGATTATTTTAAAGGCTAAGCCTTTACAAACAATAGGATTAGATACTCATTATCATGCTTATAATGTACTGGACTCATTACAATCATCACCCATATACGTTGATCAAGAGACAATGCAATATCCGTTCGTATGCAACTGTGTAGTCATTGGGCATAACATTAATCTTCCTGAGTATCATATCGTACTTAGTAAACCGATTTAATTAATCAAACTGAGAAGAACAGTGTGTTGCGGGTTTCAGATTTTAAATATAGGTTTTTACTTTTACCACATGTATTCACACGAAAACTATACTTACTGATATCTATATTGGTAAGAACATAACAAAAAAAATGACATAGACAGCTAACTTTATGATTTTTCTTATTAATCTATGTAGAACAAAGTAAAAATGTAGCTATTTATAAAAAAAACTGTGCAAATATCACGTCGAGTGTTTGAAAAAATATATCTAAAAACAATAAATAAATATGAAACCGATCGTAGATTCTGAGACCAATTCCTCTGGAAAACTTACTCCATCAATCACAAAATGTCTTTTTATCGAGTTCTCGAGTTAGGGTTTTTCTGGCGTTAGTACAGGATCATACTGTTTGGTGGCCTCCTAGGCAATTTTTAATTAAGTTATAGCAGAGTATGTCCTGTAGGTAACTACCATTAAATTATTTTATATTTATATAAAAAGTATATATTTAACTCGGATGTACTATATTCTCTGACTATAGGTACTTAAGTATTAGGTAGGTAGAGTTAGTTTTAGGTTAGTGTTCGTACTGAACAGCTTTAGGTTAAGTTTACCGTAGGCATAGATGCATTGGTTTCCAGCGATGGCCACGCGGTCTCCAATGATGCCAAGGTACCCTTTACTAGTGATTCTTTGGTCTGAATCTTAGTCATATTTGTAGTTATGACGCGTAAGATTCATATATTTGTATAACTAGGTTACCTGGGCATGTATATCTAAATGGGTAGCCTCTAAACGAACGTAAAATGCGCAATTGCGCATAACATTAATCTTACCGAGTATCATATTACATATTTGTCAACGCTCTTATTTTATTATATAAATAGAGTTTAACTCGAATTTCGAAGCAAGTGAGTGGGGGATTTAAGATCCTTTCGTACGTCACGAGTGTGTTGTTTGTGGCTAGGTAAAAATTAATTATTTGTAGTAATAGTTATTACTAGGCTTGGGACTTTTCAATGCTCGCCGTGGTTGTCGTCCAATCCATGGAGTCGTCATATGATAAAAAAATATATTCAAAGTCAAAGTCTAAAAATTTAATGTTTTATTTAATGTCACAATTTATGTTGTTACATTTTTAATGGGCACTACGTTTTTCTTATGAAAATTGACGTACGAATGCTGTTATTGTATACGTATTGAAAATAATGGTTCGGCGATGTACCTACCACTACGATATTTTTTTGAAAATACTGACGTTCCAATTTTTTTATTAAACAGTAGAGACCAAGGAAAAAGTCACGAACAGCCAAGCGGAATTAATTAATATAAATAAAATCACTAATCATTAACATTCACTTTTAATTTGTACACAATAAACAGCATTCGTACATAATTTTGTTAATAAGAAAAATAGCTAATATCACTTCTATCAATGATATACAATTTTAAAACCTATAATAATCGAAATTGTAATCTTCTGCGGAACCGTAATGTAATTTTTTGTGTGCGTGTGGATTGAGTGAGCACCCTTCAAAAATGAAAAAAAATGTGCTGATCATTTAGTAAAAGTTCTAAAACAATTGTAAAACTAATTGATGAATTTGTAAAACGATAAATAAAAAGAATACATTCATTAACGTATGCTCACTCAGTTCTCACAAACAACCAACGAAATCTGTGAATGTGTTTATTTAACATATAATATTTATATCCTAATTTTTAGAAAAAAATATGCTTAAGGTAGGTAATAATTTGTAGATCACCTGGTTACGTATTTAAAGTTTTACAAATTATTTCGTATGCTCACTCAATCTGCACACTTTCGAAAACCCGATTTCTGATGGAAATACTGCAGATTGAAACTTCTATATATGTATATAGTTTAGTAAAACTCATATGGGAATTTGTAAAATACAAAACAAACCGCTAACGTGGCAGATTTTTGGATAATACATGTTTGTAAGTACTCACTCAGTCCACACATTATTCGTAAGTTAAAAATGTAAATATCTTAAGATTTTTAGTATCTAGGAAACTACAAAGTAGTTCAACTTTTAGTAATTTTTTTTACTAAATATCCACCATCTAAAATGTCATATTCGTTGTCTGCTTTTAAAGATATTGAAATTTCATTTTAAAATACAATCTAAGATACAGTCCACTTTTTAGATTGTATTTTAAGAAGTGGAGTGTGATCTAAAAAGTGGACTGTATTTTAAAATAAAAATTAGGATATAAATATTATATGTTAAATAAACACATTCACAGATTTCGTTGGTTGTTTGTGAGAACTGATTGAGCATACGTTAGTGAATGTATTCTTTTTATTTATCGTTTTACAAATTCATCAATTAGTTTTACAATTGTTTTGGAACTTTTACTAAATGATCAGCACATTTTTTTTCATTTTTGAAGGGTGCTCACTCAATCCACACGCACACAATTTTTTGGTTACGAATCAATAACCCAAATGTTTGGAAATACCTATATAGGAAATAAAAATATAATTTACTACATAAACTACATGCATTAAAATTGTTTCCTTAAGTTTGCACTTATTAAGAATGATTGCGTCGTACCCTTAACTTTGAATTATCATATATGTTAATTTATAGTTTGCCACTATTATCTGAATAATTTGTATTTAGTGGTTAAGATTTTTATTCTATTCTCATGGACATATGCAAATGTTTTTGATTAATAAACGTCAGTTTAAATATTATTTATTGTATTTTTTAGGTAGCTATTGTCGTTCCCCCCGCAATATTATACTTTGCTAGCTCTGCAGTGTAATATTGCGGGGATAGCAATGCTGACGTTGCTAGCTCTGCAGTGTAATATTGCGGGGATAGCAATGCTGACGTTGCTAGCTCCGCAGTGTAATATTGCGGGGATAGCAATGCTAACGTTGCTAGTTCCGCAGTGTAATATTGCGGGAATAGCAATACTGACGTTGCTAGCTACGCAGTGTAATATTGTACTGCGCAATATTACACTGCGGAACTAGCAACGTCAGCGTTGCTATTCCCGCAATATTACACTGCGGAACTAGCAACGTCAGCATTGCTATTCCCGCAATATTACACTGCGGAACTAGCAACGTCAGCGTTGCTATTCCCGCAATATTACATTGCGGAACTAGCAACGTCAGCGTTGCTATTCCCGCAATATTACTCTGCGGAACTAGCAACGTCAGCGTTGCTATTCCCGCAATATTACTCTGCGGAACTAGCAACGTCAGCGTTGCTATTCCCGCAATATTACACTGCGAAACTAGCAACGTCAGCGTTGCTATTCCCGCAATATTACACTGCGGAACTAGCAACGTCAGCGTTGCTATTCCCGCAATATTACTCTGCGGAACTAGCAACGTCAGCGTTGCTATTCCCGCAATATTACACTGCGAAACTAGCAACGTCAGCGTTGCTATTCCCGCAATATTACACTGCGGAACTAGCAACGTCAGCGTTGCTATTCCCGCAATATTACACTGCGGAACTAGCAACGTCAGCGTTGCTATTCCCGCAATATTACACTGCGAAACTAGCAACGTCAGCATTGCTATTCCCGCAATATTACACTGCGGAACTAGCAACGTCAGCATTGCTATTCCCGCAATATTACACTGCGGAACTAGCAACGTCAGCGTTGCTATTCCCGCAATATTACACTGCGGAACTAGCAACGTCAGCGTTGCTATTCCCGCAATATTACACTGCGGAACTAGCAACGTCAACGTTGCTAGTTTCGCAATATTACTCTGCTAAATTTCACACAGTTAAAGTTGCTGCGCCAACAAAGTCAACATTGCGAAGCAGGAGCCAAACCTGACCTTGTGAAATTCGCAAGGTTATATTTCACAAAGTTAACGTTGTTAAATAGGAGCCGACAGAGTAAAATTGTGAAAAACATGACCTTGTGAAATTCGCAAGGTTATATTTTCACAAAGTTAACGTTGTTAAATAGGAGCCGACAGAGTAAAATTGTGAAAAACATGAACTTGTGAAATTCGCAAGGTCATAATTCACAAAGTAGACACTTTAACTTTGTTGTTTTCACAATATTTTTTCGCAAAATTAAGGTTGTTGCGCTAACAACTCAACCCTGTCGGCTCCTATTTAACAACGTTTTTTTGTGATTTTAACAATAGTTTTTTCTGAGTATAGGTATTCGGGATGTACCCTATCATTTTGATTCCCTTGAGAGTGTCGAAATGAATTGAATTGACAAATAGTTTAGTTAATGTTGATTTCGTAAAAATATTTCTTTTTACCGATATTTAGTAAAATTATCAGAATTAACTCAGCGGCAGCAGCGCATGCCACACGCTGCACTCGTAGCCAATAACATGCATTTTCACCTTTGTAGCGAAAAACATCAACGAACAGAAAACCCGACTGGCGGCTCGCTGGCATTGAATGGCTGTGTTAAAAGTTGTTTTGTGTTTAGGCAAGGACTAAACCTTAAAAGTTACCTATTTTTGTAATGTAATTCGTGAAACGTGCGTCGTTCTATCCAGAGACGTATTTTGAAATTTGGCGCCCCCGCCCTATAAGTTTCGCCGCCCCAAGAAGTCAAGGAAATATTTAAGTTTTTCTATAATGGATAATGGTAGTTGTGTCTATCAAGCACATAGTTATAGCAAGTGTAAGAGTTTTTCGGCGATGGGGTGCGTAGTAAATAATCAGAAAACAACGCGAGCGTAGCGAGCGCGAAATTTTTCGGCGCGTGTTTTCGACCAAGACTTACTTTAGCGCCCCGGGCTAGGGCCTGGATGGCCCTAACTACGGTAAATACGTCCCTGGTTCTATCCACGTACGATTAGCTAGCTAGCTAGTTAGTCGCGTTTATTGTAGGTATATTACTGTTTACCAAGTCCAGTCCTTTGTTAAATAACTATGATTTTTTTAAACCGGGACTATTTGCTTATCGGCCGGGACGCCGGGACACCATGCTTCAAAACGGGACATGTCCCGGCGTACCGGGACGTATGGCAACCCTAATATAGGGTAAGTCATCATCATCATCATCTCAGCCATAGGACGTCCACTGCTGAACATAGGCCTCCCCTTTGGACTTCCATATATACCGGTTGGAAGCGACCTGCATCCAGCGCCTTCCGGCGACCTTCATCTGTCCATCTTGTAGGTGGACGTCCTACGCTGCGCTTGCTGGTCCGAGGTCTCCACTCGAGCACTTTACGGCCCCATCGGCCATCTGCTCTGCGTGCTATGTGGCCTGCCCATTGCCACTTTAACTTGCTAATCCGGTGAGCTATATCGGTCACTTTAGTTCGTCTACGGATTTCCTCATTTCTGATTCGATCACGTAGAGACACCCCGAGCATAGCCCTCTCCATTGCTCGTTGAGCGACTGATAGGGTAAGTATACAAATAGATAAAGTAAGGAAATTATGAAAACTCGTAATAGTTCCTAAGTTATTGTATTGTATTAAGCGGTCTCAGATGTACTGGTGAATCAGCTAGTTGTTACTAGAGCTGTCGGCCAAATGTAGGGAGATAAATGTTCGACTATTACCACCCATTTGTTTACTAATTATAGTCACCGGTCCGACCCACAAATATCCCGCGGTTAAACTTTTGAATCACTGCTCCCCAAGTGTGCGGTAAATTAAAACCGTCTTTCCGGTTGAAATTCTTAGGGGTTGGTTTTATTTCCATTGCTTCCCTTAACATCCGTGGATAATAGTGTTTTTCCGTGGAAATAATTTTCGGTTTAAGAACGTGATCCAGTGATTCGTTCCAAATGTTCAGCTAGGGATCCCCTTGGATCGCATAATGTTTTTTAGACTAATGCTGTTTCGCATAATTGACTTAGCATAATTTGTTTTGGCATAATAGTACTTTCGCATAGTAATATTTTGGCCTACTGTTTTTTTGGCATACTACGCTATTAGCATAATTTTAGTTGGACTAATTTGTATTGGCCGAATATACTTTACGCATACTATTGTTTGGGCTAATAATTATTTGGTATATCTGTCATTATCCATAATTTCAGTTGTCTAAATGAATGAAACTCAGTTTCGTGGTTATCGAAATCGATATTTTTTTTTGTCTGCGTATTGTTTGTTTTAAATTATTATACTTTGGGAGAATAGCCAATACTAATGGTGCGGTTGTAGTTTCCGCATTCAGAAATTATGTGTACTGGTTTTTTATCCGGATTTATTACTGCGTTTTCTTTTATTTTGTTGCGGGCACATTGAACCTGCAAAATGATCAACAACAAAATATTACGTTACGTAACGTTAGGTCACATTAGGTAGGTACATTAGGTTAGGTTAGGTTAGCATGATAACCAGGCGCGAAGCGCCTAAGCAACGCGGAATAGGGGGTCTGCGAAGCGGACCTCCATCGACCTCGCTTTAGTTCCTAAATATATATACACACTTTTGAATAGCAATTTTATTACTAAATATGAGCCATTTGTACATGACTTTTAATAGGATAATAGCGTTATGCATTTTGATATGATGCCAATTGATTATTATGCCTATTTATGCTTATGCTTTTTGTTATAGTCTTCATGACGGTTATGCTTTCTGTATTTATGTTTTTTAATGTTATGCGTAAAAAATTATGCGTAATGAGGCTTATGCACATCTCATTTTCGGCGAAAAACAATTATGCGTAACAATATTAGTATTAATGATTTTATGCCTTCCAATAGTAAACCGTTCAGCTATTGCAGATTTTTTGTATTTGGCGATTTTTGACTGCTGCTATGTGTTCTTTCATCCTTTCCCTTTCGTTATAAATTGTGTTAATTATGTGTACAAACCGCGAGAGTATGAAGTGTGATAATTTCTTAGTTTTTGGGTGGTCCGTAAAACGGTTCCCCCTGTTTTGGCATAATGTTTTTAGTCATAATTTTGTATGGCATAATCTGTGTAGGCATAATTGACTTTCCACATAAACTGATTTGGCATAATCAAAAATAACTCAAAAACGTCTTAATCGATTTTATTCAATTTGTTTTCATTGAAAGTACTTATAAGGCCTCATTTTTCATGAATTTTTCAAATTAAAATTCAAATTTAATATTATTTATTTGCATAAATACAGGTTTTCCATATTTTTTTGACCCGTGGTTGAAAAGCTAGAGAGGGGGGACGCTATTTTTTGGGTTTTCGGAGCTAATATTTATAAAACTGCCGACTTAAAAAAAAAAGGAAGTAGGTCCCTATTATTTTTAAAAGATCTATTCAACGACACCCCACACACTAGTGTTGGAACGAAAAAAAAATCACCCCCACTTATTAGGTGTACGAGAGGTACCTACCCGAAATAAAGTTTTTTTTGTAGTTTTTATTTTACCGTTTTGTCGACGTGATAGAAAGAAAGAAAGAAAATAACATTTATTCAAATTGGATCACAAGTATCACTTTTGCATCGTCAAAAGGGTTAAACTAAACAATATAACACAAGTAATAATTAGGTTTACAGGTATTTGTTACTACTTAGATATAGTAAATTATAAATTAAAATATTATTATTGCAACACATTATAATCATATAAATTGAGACAAAATGAACATAAAAATTAGCAAAACATAAAATAAAACAGAAAAAAAAACATCAAATAAAACAGAAATCAAATTCAATCACATCAAATAAAATAAAACAGAATGAATGGATTGAGTGGTAAGCACGCATCATCGCAAATGGCAACACCACTGCAAAACTGCCATTTCCAAAACCTCAAATACACACACATACTCATACCAAATTTCAGCTTTCTAGTGCTAATGATCACGGAGCTAAGCCGTGGACGGACGGACAGACGGACTGACGGACATGGCTAAACTATAAGGGTTCCTAGTTGACTACGGAACCCTAAAAAGAAATTGTCGTTTTCCTAACGAAAACATCCGATATGATACTTAATCGCTATCTTGAGGGTTAAAGTAACGACTACGGAAAAATACTCACGAGTCAGGACTCACGTCTTCCGGGTATTTTATATAAAATATACTAGGGAATAAGTTTATAATAATGAAAGTTACATGCTGATGGTAGCCGTTCAGCCGGTTTCCGACGCCCTCGATGACGCTCGTGATGCTCCAGTTCTGGTATGACGTCACCAGACAGCACAGAGAGGCTGACGTTACCTGTACATGGACATGACCCATCCTGGCGAGCAGTACCCGCACTGGGTCCCGTTGAGCTTGGCGAGGGTCTTCTGCACCGGGTGGTAGCCCTTCAGGCGGTTGCCGACGCCCTCTATCGTCGTAATGTTCCAGTCTTGGCATGACGTCACTGATACCAGACACTGCCCAAGAAAAATTTCAAGCTGATTAGAAAATTGATGAGGCCGCAACGAAATTTAAAGAAGTGTGTGGTTAGACTTGGGTGAAGACAGCAGTTTGAGTTTGCAGGCATGGAAGATCGTGAGCCAAGTCTGTTATCTCCGAACAACAACCCTAACATAAGGCAGATTGCTTTCATTAACGCATCTTAACCTCTTCAAGCCAACTCAATTGTTTCTTGCGCATTGCGCAATTTTCTAATTGTCAGCTGGCTTTTCACTTCTTGAGTTTGTGTTCATTCATTCGGTTAATAATTACTGATAGTGAGCACCAGCGGTCTGCAAGTTCAAATCAGGTATAAAAAAATCCGTGTAGAAAGCGCTACTGAGTAAAGCTGTGTCTGATAGTGCAACTTCTATACAATACATATATGTACGAACGATCAATATTTACGGAATTGACAGCGTGTGGCGGCTGCCCGGGTCGCTCGGCGGTGACGATGCACGCCCCGCAGCCGCCCTCGCGGCACATGTACTTGGTGCCGCGCAGATCATTGTCGATGCGCAGGTAGTCCAGCAGAGACACCTCCGAACTTGTCTCACTGCCCACTGAGAAGAAATAACATTTATCATTAGTATCGATTGATACAGGTCTGTCTTTAGGCCTCTAGAGGGTTTTGGGAATTTGATGACACATTGATGGATTCTAAAGATGGTGTCTAAGCCCTAAAAACCTCAAGAAAAAAACTTGTTGGAAATATCTGCAGACCTGGTGTCGTGACGTCATTACGGCGCTAACAGGCTATCATATTCCAGTAAGGTGCACAGATATTATAGATAGGTCGTTTTAAAGTACACATCAAAGGCAAAGAAACGAAAAATTCAGAAATAATTGGCAATAACTCGAAAACCATGCAACTTGGTTAGTTCCCTCTTGAACAGATCTACGTCCGGTGTCACAGTGATGTGGTACTTCTGGGACATACTGCTGTATCTGGATTCAGATAAGGTAGTTCTTAAGTGGACTTAGATGTTACTATTTTCTATATATATTTTTTATATCGACGGCAAAAAGCAGAAACGCTGTAACCGCCACTTGGTAAAAAAAATTGCATATTCTTGATCAGTTCTTTTTTTCTGCGTCAAATGGTGCGGGTCTCATAGCTCTACGATGATGATTAGAAAATTCTTTACAGCGTTGTAAAACGAATGTTTTTATTTGACGAGCCCCCCTAACAAAACGCTTTAAACGACAAAAAAAATTGTATAGCTCTTATCGGGTGTGTAATACTTAGTTCATAGAACAACAAACGGTATAACGTTCATCACATTGAACAACATAATAAGTATAATTCATTTATTCATTTATTCAACATTACAAGCCATGTTTATTACAGAGGATGTTAATTGTAGGTAGTTGATACATGACACCCTGGTAGGGCATTTAATGTTAGTTAACTAAGCACTTGCCTTATTCTATAAAATATCCATTCATTCATATGGGGATTACATAATTATTAGAAAATACAATATCTATATGTCAAAACAATGCTATATAAATTAAACTATTACAATTATCGAAATGATGTCGTTTAAGTTACAATAAATTGAATAAATTAAATTAAGTAACTACTTATCACTTACTATTTATCATTGGCCTAAATTATTCATAAGAGATGGCGATTTTAATGGCTTATGTTTCATGGATTCCCTTTAGCAATTTAATGTGTCATCATTTAAATATTCGGCGATTGTATAATAGCACTTGTCAATGAGCAGCTTTTTTAACTTACTTTTAAACAGAGAGTCCTTAGTTTCTTGTTTTAACTGATCTGGTAGTTTATTTGTTATAATGGCGCAACGACAGTAAGGACTATTTCGATGCATAGCTAATTTTGAAAGTGGCAGGAAAAGTTGGTTTTTATTCCGTCTATTGTTGGTGACCTTTTGCAGTGGAAATAAGTTTGGGTTATTTCTTACGAACATTGCCGCTAATATAATTTCAACTCAAAGATCAATTATTGATCGAATTATTATTTCGTAGAAAATCAGTTTATATATTTGCATTTCTTATAACAACACTTGATATATTGCTTGTTTCCTATATGAACGCTTAATATAATGAATATTTAATAGAATAAACAAATAGCATAATACACACTTAATAGAAAGTTACAACTGCAAGTCGCAACTGCTTAAGCCTGTGCGAATGCATTAGAAAAGTGCTTAATGAGCAATCGATGGTTAAAAAATATGTACCTACCCACCGACTCCGCCAACTCCACCATAGCTCCGGCGCTGCGAGAACAGCAGCCCTTCTGCCGTAGGGTGCTCCGTGTCGGCACGCACCCTAACCAGCGAGAGCCCTAGGTTCGGACTTGGTTCACTATTGTCTTGCAGATTTTTTTTGACATCTATTTGTTTTGCATAGTGATACTTGGCAGAAGCATCTTGCGCATAAGTATGCTTTGGCATACTTCATTTCACAGATTTTTGTAATTCCGAAGCATGTTGGCATAATGTTGATGACCATAGCAGTCTTTGAAACGAATAGTAATTTCGCAGATATTTATATTGCATAATATTTAGGCGGCATAAAGTTATTAAGCTTCGCTCGGCTCGCGCGCGGTTGTGGTCGCAGGTCTAACCTAACCTAACCTAACCTACTTTACTGGTAGCAAATCGGTTCTGACGCTTCGCCGTCTGCTACTGTGGCACGCTTGCTTCGCTCAGTTGGCTCGCACGCTGTTGTGATTGCAGTTCTAACCTAACCTAACCAACTTTCTGGCAGTCGTTCGTCTTTGTAGGATGTCGCAGTTCTAACCTAACCTAGTTTTCTGCAGCACAAAAATCATTTTATAGAAGTAGGTATGCTACAGGACTATTATGATACATAAAATTATGCAAAAAAAAAACGGCGAAAGTAATCTTCTGCTAAATAATATGCTGCAAAATGTATTGTATGCCTAGTAACAGTATTTTCAAACATACGTTTATGCAAAATTACCATTCGACTTAGTGTTTCTGCGAAACATGTCATGCGAAGTGTATTTTCTGACCAATATTATTCTGTCAGATAGTAACCCTTCGGATTTTCGCAATCTAAATTCTCTTCTACTATGCTTGAAATTATATGAAAAATAAATTACTTATATGAAAATTACATTCTATTAAACGTAGGTACATTCTATCAAATGATTGTTATAAGAAATGATTTTCTATCAATAATTGTGCTTCTACGAAATAACGACATAAAAAATAAACATTCTAAGAAACTTTGTTATACAATCTGAAAATTCTACCAAACGTATGTTCGGTCATATGAAAATAATATGTTAATTGTTTTTCTAAGAAATGACACGCGCCCGTAATAATCAATTAGTTGTTAAATTGAATTAACGTAAGTAATTACTTTGTAAGTCTTTTATCGATTTATTTTGTAGGCATATATTGAAATGACTAAACTATGAGTCTTAAATCAGATATCCGGCTAGATCCAAGTCAATTCCCGAACTATTATTAGGATCATAGATTAAGCAACATGTGAAACAAAAAATTGGCTTGGCATATCCCCGCTCCGTTGGAATAAATAAGGTTATTTACTATTAACTTCTGCGCCTTCTAAAAACCTCCAAGCAATAAATCACATCACGTAGGTCATTCGAGTCACTGAGTTACGGAAAAAAATTCAATAGATGGCGCCTGGGGTCGGCACCTAAAATTTACCCGGATTTTTCATGGAAGAATACAATTTTCTATAAAACCTGAACACCGATTTTGTTCGAAATGCATACGCGGGAATCGGAACTAACGCTCTATTTTTTTATATATAATTCTTATGTTATAATTCAGTAGTTTCAAAATCTACACCCTCTTTTCATAAAAACCCGGAGACGCGGAGAAAAATTAAAATCAACAAAAAATGTTTCTACGCGTTTCTCGGGTTACAATAATTTAAATAAAATTATTTGTAATCGATTTTAGTAAAAATTATATCCTCTGAGATATCAATATTTACGGAAAATTCATAAACTCATATTGGCCCCACAGGTTCCATATTGGGTTGCATAAATTTTTAAGCCATAATGTCGGTGTGCATAACCACTTTTGTCATAAAAATCTTTCCGCATAAGTGTGTTACGCATTAATTGATCCGCATACATTTTATGACCATAATGTCTGTATGCATAAGTAAGGAATGCCATATACTTTTGGAGCATATGAACCTAAATCATAATCTTTTAACGCCATAATGTTTTTATGCATATCATATTTTGGCGCATAATACTGAGCAACATACAGTGAGTACCTACTAATTATAACATTTTACATGTGAGTAGTGTTATCACTTCTATTTTACGATGCGTATGTATATGTCATTTATAAATAAAGCATGTTGATTAATTGTTTTTTCCCTGATCAATCTACATATCATGCGCTTTTTTAACCTTACCTAACCTAACCTACTTTTCTGGCCGATGTTCGTATTCATAGGTTCACAGTTCTAACCTTACCTAACCTACAATTAACCTAACCTAACCTAACCTACTTTTCTGGCCGATGTTCGTATTTATAGGTTCACAATTCTAACCTAACCTAACCTACAACTAAGAGGTCAGTGTGGAGAAGGATTTCTTAATGCGGGGGGCTTCGCCCCCCGAGCCCCCCTTGTGGGGGGCTTCGCCCCCCCGTCCCCCCTTTTTGTTTTTCTGCTTGTGTAAGTTTTGTATCATTATTTCAAATGTTATATTTTTGGTACATGTGATATAACTTATACTATATAATGTCTATTTCCATTAATAATTATGAAAGCCATAATTTATGCGTTGCTCTTCTTCGTACTATCAATTATTATGACATTCAATAATATGATTTGAAATTTTGTGCCATACTAAATTATGCTTATGAACAGCCTGCCGAACAACAATTATGAGGTAAAATTTTTATGCAATTAACAATTTATGACAAATAACATGTATGAGGAAAGCCATTATGCGAAATGAGTTATGACAATCGAATTTATGACAAGAATTTTTATTCCACTAGAGGTGATCCCGGCCCCACAGTGTATGGCGCAAATTTTGGTAACATTTTTTTGTTTCGCATTACATAATAGCAGCTAATCGTACATTGGCATAATGTTATTTAGAATAATAGTCCTATGATTGAATGGATTGAATAATTGTATCGCATACTATTTTACACAGTCCAAACCTTACCAACAGTTTCCGGGTTTGGGACCCATTTTGACGCTCCGCTCGCTTCGCTATACAGTCATGGTCACAATACAAACCTACAGTTTTCGGTTTTTGTCCCATGTTCCATTCTGTTGCAGTTCTTCCTAACGGTATTCTATGCGGTGTGAGCAACAACTATATGCGTAAAGAGTTAGGACCATCGATATTATGAAGATAGTTGTTATGCGATTAGAGAAGACACGACCTATACTCTTATTGTACTATAACAAATTCGGCGAAACTTATATTCTGCTACATAAAATTATTACACATTACCATTCGTCGAAAACTTAATATGCCAAGTCTGTTATGCTAAAACAGTTTCGGACAAACAAAAGTATGCGACATAGAGGGAACCCAATAAAAAGTTTAAAGCAATATATATAAAAAATCTTGACGTATATTCTGTGCTAGAAAACTAATTAATTAAGTAGGTAATAATAATAATATTTTTTTAACTAAATAGGAAAGTAATATAAATACAAAATATTTTATAGTTACGTCGTTTCAATTTAAGTACCTTTCCTTGACATCCTATAGTTATCGCATTTTGACAAACTTGGTTATAAAAGAGTGACCTTAACTGAAATAAAAATACCTACACTTTAAATACAATTACATCTATGCTTATAAAAATTCGTACTACTTTTGGTTTCCCCGTATAAAAGGCACTTTCATTTACATCATTTCATCGTATCGAAAATAAAAGTGCCTTTGCTGTAGGCGCCACTATAACGAAAATTAATCTGTGGAATTTTATGTAGAGGCCATATAGAGGACTATAAAATACAAATGTTTTCCAAAAATTACGTAAATTGGTTAATTAACATAAAAGTTATGATTTTTTTTATGAAAATCGCAACGGTTTTTTGGCTCTGGTGTAAAGTTTGGGTTTTGGCGTTTACAGCGTTTCCGCTTTTTGCCATCGATATGTTAATCACTCTATGTGTTCGGAGATTAATCCGGTCATGTGCCCTAAACCAATAATCAATGGTCTAGATTCTAATTCTAGTACGGGCCTCGATGGAATCAACACAAAATCTATAAAATGCATTACACACCTAATTGGTAATAGTCTAGTAAATTGTTTTAATAAGTTATTATATCACGGCATATTCCCTGATTCTTTGAAAATCGCTAAAGTTACTCCAATTCACAAATCAGGGGTAAAAACAGATCCCGGGAATTACAGACCGATATCTGTTTTACCTATACTTTCTAAAATTTTTGAAAAAATCTTACATATCCGCCTAGATACTTACTTAAAGTCAATCAATTTTATTTTTGAACGTCAATATGGTTTCAGACCCAAAAGCAACACATTGACAGCGACAATTGACCTCGTGACTAAAATCAAAAGTAATATAGACAGTAAAAAGATCGCGCTAGGTTTATTCGTTGATCTTAAGAAAGCTTTTGACACTGTTAGTCATGACTTGCTTTTAAAGAAATTAAGACAAATAGGTGTAGACGGTACTGCATATAAAATTTTGCAATCTTACCTAACAAACAGATTACAAGTAGTCAAATTTGGTGAAACACAAAGTTCAAAGCATCCTATAACTTGTGGAATCCCACAGGGATCTATTCTAGGTCCCCTGCTGTTCTCAATTTATATAAATAATATACAAGAAATTGGACTACACGGTTATATATCGTTATACGCGGACGATACGTGCCTATTCTATTTTGGAGCCTCAATTAATGACATAATATCGAACGCTCAAGAAGATTTAAATAAGTTGTTCTCTTGGTTTCAGTATAATCTTCTAACAATAAACACATCTAAAACTTGCTACGTAATTTTTAAATCAAAAAGTAAAATCATAACCCACCACCATCCGCTAAAAATCAATAATCAAATTATACAGGAAAAAAAGCATGAAAAATATCTCGGACTTCGAATGGACAGCCATCTGACATGGAATCACCAGATTGAGCACGTACGCGCAAAGCTTTCGTCCTTAACTGGATCGCTACGACGCATCGTAGGTTGTATTCCACGCCAGATGCGCTATACCATATATAACTCGCTTGTAAAACCTCACCTATTGTATCTGATAGAAGTCTGGGGCAGCGCCGCCAAAACAAAACTAGCTAATCTCCAAATATTACAAAATAAAATCATAAAAACACTATTTCAATACCATTTCTTAACACCGACGAAACAATTATATACAGAAACAAAACTCATGAATCTAAAACAATTGTACAATTACAACACATGTATCCTTGTAAGAAAAATATTAAATAACTCTCTCCATACTAATTTATCCTTTACAAAGTTAAAACAAGTAACTAAACGATCTACCCGCCGCGCAAGTTTCTTAGTACTACCTAAAATAAGAACTCAATTAGGGAAAAAAATGTTTACTTTTGAAGGTGACCAGCTGTATAATAAGCTACCTCCTGCTTTGAAAAGTTTGAGCTCATTTGGTGCATTCAAAACGGAGTTATCACAACATGTTACTCGCCATAGCTAGTATACTACAACCACTGCTACTTACTACATGCTTTGTGATGACTTTGTAATGCATTAGGTGAGTGTAAATTAAATGTATAACATTACGGACGATCATGTACATTTTTACTTTAATTATTGTTCTCATGTAAGTGACCTGTGTCTTTTTTGAGAATAAATATCTTTTAAACCTAAACCTAAACCTGAACACCCACCTGATCTCGGCTCCCCGTTGACGAGGAAGCTGACGCGGTCCATGGCGCCGCCGCGCGCGCAATGAACTGGTACCGATTGCTACAGTCTATTATCATTATAACACCTAACGGTGGAACTGTACGGTTCTGAATTTCGGGCGGAAACACCGCGTGAGCTGACTTGGTACAAGACATAGGTTTTTAAGATTCTATATTTACAATATTGTGTTAATTATGAACTGTCAAACAAAATTCCTTGTATATTATGTAATAATGTGAACACATACATCTAAATAATCAGAAGCAATCGTGAAATGATGAATTGATGATAGCCTAAGATCCCGATATAGAACGACCTTCACCGAGATGTTTATTTGATGAAATGTATTTTATATTTAATTTAATTTGTCAATAAATATATTGCATATAGGTTGCCTAACAAATTTTAGTCCAGGGTATGTTTAATTAATAATATAAAAAAAAAATTAAACATTTCACCGGCTTGATTAATATTAGATAAATTCTATACCAATCGAAAGTATGAAGCCCATAGAATATGCAAACGTTAGGTTGCCTATTCTTTTCCCGTCACAACTATCGGGTAGCCAGGTATAAACAGGTAAATCTATACCTACTAGCATTTTGCAACGGTCTGATTATTGAATTGAAATTAAATAAAATTAAGATTATTTTATTATGAATTTATCTAATAATCAAACCGGTGAAATGTTAATTTTTTTTTTTTAACTAAACATACCCTAGACTAAAATTTGTTAGGCAACCCATATACAATATAGGTATTTATTGACATATTAAATTAAATATTAAATACATTTCATCAAATAAACATCTCGGTGAAGGTCGTTCTATATTGGGATCCTCTACTATGACCACTTCCCAGCTTGTCTGCTCGTTTGCCCACGCATTACAATGAAAAATTCTTTTCCACCCAAGGCCTTCAAAATCTCAAAATCCCTATATAAGTACAACTATTTGACTTTTACATTTGTATAATTACAACGTTTACGAAGACGGCACTGTACCTCATTGTTTCCAAAAGTATTTACTATTTAGCGTTAATTATAAAATTTTAATACTTCTAACTGAATGACTCTAGTCTCGTAGTTTTGGGTACTATTAGGTACCTACGTATTGTACTTAAACACTTAGGGTACATACGGCGCTTGATTTCGGACAGAAACGCTACGAGAATTAATTAATTATTTTAATAGGAACTTACATTTTTATTCAGTTTTACAAACGTAAAATGGGAAACATTTATTATATTATAGACGGATTAGCTTTATTCTCCACGCTAGGTTAGCGGGTTGGTGATTTATTTATTTATTTATGCAAATTAGTTACACAGCATTACAGTAATTAAACTAAGTCACTGTGAACTACAAAATCAGACAAAACAAAATCATACATAAAATAAAAATAAAAACTTAAATCTAGTTAGATTTAGGCGACGTAACAGCGTGGCTCCGTTGCGTCGTCTGATCTGGCGCAGGATTCGGCAGATTGCCCCGGAACTGCCGAAACACAACACCCTTCGGCCAGAAGTCTGCACTTGCGATGGTGTCCTGCAGTGATCACATGTATTCTCCTATGTTGCCTCTGACGAAACCCGCGGGAAGAGATGGGGCTCTGTGATAGTTAGACAACCTATGGCGTCTTCCTAGATATAACTGTCCGGCGATAGGGTACCCATGAAGCAGGCTGCATTTTTCTGCTGGATCACAATGCCTGATTCCTCTTTGGCTGAGAAATAAACTGGTTAGTTCTTTTATAACCAAATAATTTAAGGTCGTCTGAGCTCCATTCGAAGACTGAACCGCAAATGTTGTCAACCTGGTGCATGGTGGTATAGTTGCCGGCAAACTTTTTGAACAAAAATGGCGGATCTGCGCATGTTTTGTACGTAAATCGGCTACAGCGCAGTCAAGGTTATGGCCAAAAAGTATACCGGCAGCTGTATACATTATTTCATAGTGCGACAGCGTGATAATAAGTAGGTATCAATAAGTGTTCGTAACCCAGAGTTACGTTGTTTCCTAGTTATTTAGTCGATCGAGTGTCATCAAGCATGTGGGCGCCGAGTCGTTTCATTTATGGATGATTTCCATAATATTTAGAAATGTTTTATTTTACAATCTATGAATACGAGACGTGCAAAGAGTGTTCATTGTGTCAGTAATTTTTGGGTCTAAGCTTTATAAAAATAACAGATATGTTTTTATAAAAAAACCGGCCAAGCGCAAAGTACGAGCACGAAGGGTTTCGTGAAAAAAGCCAAGAAACCTCATGTTTCTTGCGTATGGTCCACATAACCTTTTACTTGTTTTTCATAATATTTTACAATTAATAAAAAGTAATAATAAGTATTTATAAAGTAGTAATAAGTATGTATAGTCGCCATCAGATATATCGCAGCATATAAGGCGTTCATAAATATCTGAACACGACTCTTATTGACTGGGCGTTACAGTAGGTACATGTTCAGTCAGATATTTATGAACTCAAACTCAAACTCAAACTGTACAATATCGTCGTCTAGTACCCATAACCCATCACAAGCCTTCTTGAGCTTAATTTGTGACTAGATCGATTTGTGTGACGTTTTACTGATATTTATTTATTTATTATAATGAAACAGATTTTCGAAATCTATCTTTTGGGGCTTAGGATGTCGCTTTGTATACGATGTCTCATTGAAAAATTAAGAAGGAAAAGTCTTTTTATTATAGACATAACAATTACACGGGCTAAGTGCAGAAAACTGGAGCTCATAACCATAACTATAACCATATAAATTTTCTCCCGGTGAGCACTAAGACTTTTCTCGTCCAAGCTCTTGTCCTCCCCGTCATGCGCTCATACATTTGCTAGAATTACCTTTTACGGAAAAATCAATTTAATCGAATTTTACTTCATTATTTTATTTGTTCATCGACATAGTCGTTCATCGAATCGCTTTTACTATAATTTTGGTCTAACTGAAGTTTCAGTACCTAAAGTTCTTATTACATAGAAAATCGTTCCACCTGTGTTACTATATTTGATAATACGTATCCACAACAGTACATTTTAACACCCTATTTCGCATCTACGAAACTTTCAGAAACTAAACTGTGCCATAAAAGTAAGTTAGGTTAGGCTGCGACCCCTATAGAAACGAACTGCTAGCAAAAAAGTAGGTTAGATTAGGTTTGAACTGCGACCCCAAACAAACCGAAATACTGCTAGAAAGGTAGGTTAGGTTAGAGTAGATTTAGGTTAGGTTTCAACTGCGAACCCTAACAAACCGAAATGCTGCCAGAAAGATAGGTTAGGTTAGAGCATTAAAATAATTAAACGGGTTTACTCACGATAGTTTTCTATGTAAAATAGGTTAGAGTAGATTTAGGTTAGGTTTGAACTGCGGCCCCAAACAAACCGCGTCAGCGGGGCGTCGTCCACACGAAAAAGAAAATATATGTTAAGATAAATAGATATACAGCGATAAGACCGCCTGTTGTTCACCTCTGCCTGATATTTTAATGTACATATCTCACGTTGTGTTGTGTATTCCTTGGTGTTTGAGGTGTGCAATAAAGAGTATTTGTATTTGTATAAAGCGGACTCCTTCGTGCATCTTTATCCTCATCGCTGAGGGTCGTGACATCCACCATGGATTAGCTTCCTCCGGATGATGTTGCGTTAGTTTCGTCTCAGAATGGAAGCATTGGTCTATTGTGCAATCCAGAAGATGCGAAAAATCTTCCTTCAGCACCACATCTCGCAAGCGTCAACCATGACCCAAGCAGAAATATTCGAGTTCATCACACAGATCTTTGCCCTGGCCGGGATTTGAACCCAGGACCGCCGGCTCAGTAGGTTAGGTTAGGTAGGTACAAACTGAGCTGTAGTGTGCGTATATGCAACACACACACTCTCTTCATGTAGATGCTATATAAATGCATTGTATGTTAATTTGAGACACAATAAACCTGATACTCAAGCAACGAACACATCTTTTACTCTCCACGTCACATGGCGATCCTGCCAGTGCGGCCTTGTGCTGCACCCGTGTTAAGTAGTTTAGTACCAGTTGTGTTGCTTCAACAGGGTTTTTTTATGCTTATAGGTAATTTTAACTAGAAGACTCAACGGAAAAAATCGAAAATGGGTTCGAGATATAAAGGCCGGCGTGGTAAACTTCTTGTAGATATGAGTACAGGGAATATAACAACAGTCAACAAACCAACTTTTACTTCGAATACACTTCCTTCAAATGCTTATAATTCTACAAACACTCAACCAGGAGTCAATCCAAATCCAGTCCACTGTACAACAATACGAGTATACATACGATGCAAATGTCGAAACAAAAAACACTAAATAATAATAATAAAATACATTTAATAATAATAAAAATGTATACTGTATGATATGATACATTACAACGTTTCCCGACCAGTATCAGTAAATATTAAATATTTTAAGGGACAATCATACACAAATCGACCTAGTCCCAAACTAAGCAAAGCTTGTACTATGGGTACTAGACGACGATATACATAATATATAAATACATATATAGATAACATCCATGACCCAAGAACAAATATTTTTGCACAAATATTTGCCCCGGCCGTGATTGGAACCCGGGACTGCCGACTCAGTAGGCAGGTGTCTACAAACCGAGCCAAACGCGTCGTCAAAAGTGCTATGTTGTTATAACTAACGTAAGTAACAGAACATTGATTAATACCTATCATTTTAAAATTACCAGAGTACAAATGTATTAGATACTGCTGACCAGCATTTATTTTATCATTTGTGTGTTTTTTATAAGAATGGTGTATTTTTATTGTATTATTTTTTCATTTATGTTGTAACTGTTAAAAATTAACATTTTGCCATTTTGCAAGTCATACTTGTTTTTATAATTTCAGTTCAAGATATATAAAAAAATATATAGATCAACTACATATAATCAATTCTTTTTTCTTCAAGATGGGAGGTGTAGTGTGCGTATATGCAACACACACACTCTCTTCATGTAGATGCTATATAAATGCATTGCATGTTAATTTGAGACACAATAAATCTTAATACTGAAGCAACGAACACATCTTTTACTCTCCACATCACAGAGCCAAACGCGTCGTCAAATCTTGAAGATTATGGGCAGGGATTATGAACTTGTTATTTTAAACTTAACATTCGACCACACCACTGCTCAAAAAACCGGCCAAGTGCGAGTCGGACTCGCGCACCGAGGGTTCCGTACAAACACTTTCCATCCCTAAGTGGTTAAGTTAAGTTTGCACCTGGTATGTATACTTAGCGCCAGCGCCCCATATAAATTAGGTGCAAAGTTAGGTATTAAAAAAAAACTACTTACTAGATCTCGTTCAAAACAATTTTCGTTGGTAGTTTTTATAGTAATGTACATCATATGTTTTTTTTAGATTTTTCATTTTCTTATTTTAGAAGTTAGACGGGGGGGGACCAACTTTTTTCCACTTTGGAAGCGTCTGTCACGCAAACTATTCGGTTTAGAAAAAAAATATTTTAGAAACCTCGATATCATTTTTGAAGACCTATCCATAGATACCCCACACGTATGTGTTTGATGAAAAAACATTTTTTGAGTTTTAGTTCTAAGTATGGGGAGCCCCCAATATTTATTATTATTTTTTTATTTTTGCATCAAAATCTTACTGCGGTTCACAGAATACATCTACCTACAAAGTTTCAACAGTATAGCTCTTATAGTTTCGGAAAAAAATGGCTGTGACATACGGACGGACAGACGGACAGACGGACAGACAGACAGACAGACAGACAGACAGACAGACAGACAGACAGACATGACGAATCTATAAGGGTTCCGTTTTTTGCCATTTGGCTACGGAACCCTAAAAACGGCACCGCGCCATAAACATAATCAAATGTATGAAAAGTAGTAATAGACTCGTCACGTTCGCGACTTTTTCATACATTTTGACGTGCGTCAGCGTACTTTGAACAGAGCGGTGTGGAAGCTGGCGGTACAGACTGTACAGTCTAGAACACGTCACTTCGTAAAGGTTCGTTTTTGGCCCAAAAACGTTGTATCCGAGCCATTTTCAATCTTAAACAAACTGACTCATGTCGTCCGTTCTTCAAAAAACACGATTTATTAACTGTTCCATGCCTATATTATATTAGAGGTTTGCCTTTTTGTGCATAAATACAAATATCTTTTCCAAGAGAGGCAGGAATTGAGCACTAGAACGGTTAGATCGCAATATATGCACAAATTGTATAAGCCATCAGTAAAGTTGGCTACCTCAAACAAAAATGCTTTTATAATGTGTATTAAAATATTTAATAAATTGCCTGATGATTTAAAAAATAATGATGACATGAATACTTTTAAGAAGCATGTAAAGCTATGGTTATTGGACAAATGTTTTTATAATGTTAAGGACTTTTTAGAATAATTATGTTTAACTTATTTAATGAATTTAATTTAATTTGTTTTATAGATAGGTAATGAGAATTTTGGATGGATATTTTAATTTTTATATGATATTAACTGATTAGTGTAATTTGTTTTTTGTAATAAGTTCGATAATGTATACTTTTAATGATTGTAAATATTGTTAGAATAAGTACCCACATTTCATGCGTGTACACCTGAAAAGGTAGAATTTTGGTGAGACATACATTTTAAGCATGTACATCTGCAATTAATGTAACCTATCATTCATACGCAATAAATCATTCATTCATTCATTCATTCATTCAAGGAAATGAAACCGTTTTTTGAGTAGCGCCTTGCACCTTTACTTAGATGTGTGTATAGTTACGTATGGGAAATCGCAGCCGGGGACGGCCCACGACTAGGTGAACAGATGCCCTCTTTAGGGTCGCAGGGAGTCGATGAATGAGATCTGTACAGGATTGCACATTGCGGTGAGCTATTAGGGAGGCCTATGCTAGTGATCGATAGAAAGATAGAGAGATAGTCACATATATAAAGTTACTACACATAAGTCGTAGGATGATTAGACAAATCGATTTTTTGCGAATATTCGTTGGATATTCCAATAACACGGATAATTTGACTCGGCTGAAATGTAACAAAATATTTAATATAATTTTTTGTTACATTACAGGTGAATGATCGCAGTGATGGCTGACACCGATAGCCGTTGGGGAAGAAATGTTCTTGAGTGGCGTACCGTAAAATACGGCGTGGGAAAAGGCTCCCAACAACGTTGACCAACAACTTGGTTAGGATCGCGGGAAGCAATTGGATGAAGGCGGCGCATGACGAATCGTTGTGAGGAACTTTGGAGGAGGCCTTTGTCCAGCATTGGACGTCTATTGGTTGATGTGATGATGATGATGATGGTGGTGGCTCGCAGTGAGACACTTAGGTGTCTTCAAATGCCCAAACGGCAGACCCCCAGAAATAGGAGCCCAACGATACCAGGGCTCCGTCGTTTACTGGTGGATTTTTTAGTCAAAACTACTTCTCTTGGAATACTCTAATACAAAAACTAAATTGATAAACACATGTGTAGTAAAGTTTGTATAGCCATTTCATTGTTACTGTTCTGTATTAACATATATCTTTTCTCATTGTACAACATATAGCAGTTGTGTAAATAACATAAATTTTATCACCAAAGGCCTCTCAGTCTTTTACAGACAAACAGTTTCATGTAGGTTAACAACATTTTTCATGGCTATGCCAGCCAATACGAGAACGACACGTCATGGCACCACAGGCTTGGCACGTGTGAGGCTGGCGTGCGCGCGGTGTCTTTTGGTACGATTTGCGAATGATTGTATAATAAGCATATAACTTACGGTGTCTTTTGGTACGATTTGCGAATGATTGTATAATAAGCATATAACTTACGAGTATAGTAGAAGTAGAATATTACTTTCTTGCCGGACTGTAAATGTGACAATAATGCAACAGAACGCATTGCAATGTCATTGATATTATTTCAATGACAATAGACATTTATTATGTATTTAAATAGCACAATGGGCTCTGTATTGGACATATCACGTACAGGGTATCTCGGAATATGTGTACGGGGTAAATAACCCCTATCCAAACGCGTGACTTTTTAGATTGACTGACTTACCTACTCTTGACCATTGATACAAAGATTAAGATCCAATCCAGAGGTACCGGGTTCGATTCCCGGTCTCCTCCACTAGGTACGTATTTAAATTTTTCTTTGATATTTGATCAATGGTTTAATATAACAATCGTGGTGCCCACAAAAAACCCACATTAAAAAAAAACCGGCCAAGTGCGAGTCGGACTCGCGCACCGAGGGTTCCGTACAAACAATTTCCATCCCTAAGTGGTTAAGTTAAGTTTGCACCTGGTATGTATAGCGCCCCATATAAATTAGGTGCAAAGTTAGGTATTAAAAAAAAACTACTTACTAGATCTCGTTCAAAACAATTTTCGTTGGTAGTTTTTATAGTAATGTACAATGTACATCATATGTTTTTTTTTGATTTTTCATTTTCTTATTTTAGAAGTTAGAGGGGGGGGGGGGGGGGCAACTTTTCTCCACTTTGGAGCGCATCTGTCACGCAAACTATTCGGTTTAGAAAAAAAATATTTTAGAAACCTCGATATCATTTTTAAAGACCTATCCATAGATACCCCACACGTATGTGTTTGATGAAAAAAAAATTGTTGAGTTTCAGTTCTAAGTATGGGGAGCCCCCAATATTTATTATTATTTTTTTATTTTTGCATCAAAATCTTAATGCGGTTTACAGAATACATCTACCTACCAAGTTTCAACAGTATAGCTCTTATAGTTTCGGAAAAAAATGGCTGTGACATACGGACGGACAGACGGACAGACAGACAGACATGACGAATCTATAAGGGTTCCGTTTTTTGCCATTTGGCTACGGAACCCTAATAAGACATGACATGTTTCAAAAATCGACTTACTCGACTTAAATTACTATGCCCCCTAAATAGATGGAGCAGAGTGCCACATGCAGTGCGTCGCCGACGCGTTCTGTCTCGGACTGAGTGCTTCACCCTAGGCTTTGACAGCTCAATTGCTTTTATTTCGGATGCCACAGAGGACTGCCAGGATTGCACGGGACGGCCACGTCTCCTTTTGCCTTGTGGGGTCCACTCTAAGGCTTGCCTTGGTATGTGGTCAGAATGCCTTCTAAGAGCGTGGCTGATCTAGGCGCATGATCTGATGAGTGATCGGAGTTTCGCGACAGATTTATAGTAGGCGTTCGTTAGTTATTTTTTTTTCAGGCCAAGAATATAACAAGAATCTATCGTAGGCATCGATTGATAATAAATTAGATCCGTTACGTAATACCTTTGGTTACTCTCCACGTTTCCCTACCATATTCTTCTATAGAAGCACAGACTTTAAATTAGATCGGAAGATTTATGGTTTTACTTCTCTCGTCAGTTTCTTAGACTGTCGTGCAGGGCGGAGTCGCGCGAAGGTCGCCCTGGATTTGGCTATCCTCGAAGCGATGTCACCTGCAGTGCCTCTGGATTCAGACGACACTATACCCAGATAGGTGAACTTCTGGACTTGCTCCTTACGATGTGCACCCTAGACAGTGCTAGCGAGTTTGTACCTTCCGTTCGCATTATTTTTTTTAGATTACAACACGTTTTATTTATTTAAACCTTATTGCACAAAACGAACTTAATGGCCAATGACTCTACAAGTCAACCATAGGGCCTCACAGATACTTCAAGTGAGTGCAGAGTAGACATTTAATTGTTATGAGAGCGTCATAGATACCATTGAATTCAATGTATTTTATATAATACTAACTGCGCCCCGCGGTATTACCCGCGCATCCCACGGGAACATTAATTGTTTTCGGGATAAAAAGTAGCCTATAAGTTAATCCAAGGTGTCAGCTACCACCATATCAAATTTTATCAAAATTGGTCCAGCCGTTTGAGCCACTCACAAACTTTCGTCTTTAATTACTACAAATACAATGATATTATTTATCCAATAATAAATAAGATGCTATGAGCATTTCTCGAAAAGTTTGTAACTACACAATTAAAAAGACAGAAAATTAAAGTCCAATTTAAAATTAAACCTAAACCAGCCCCCACATATCCGTACAGAACAATAGTATTACTCATCATCATCATCATCATCATCATCATCATCATCAGCCCGGAGTCGTCCACTGCTGGACATAGGCCTTCCCCAGTTCGCGCCACCATACCCGGTCCTCAGCTTTCCGCATCCAACCGCTTCCCGCCACTCTTTTTAGGTCGTCGGTCCACCTGGCGGGAGGCCGTCCTACAGGCCGTGTCGTTCGTGGTCTCCACTCTAGAACTCGTCTGCCCCATCGACCATCAGCTCTACGACAAATATGCCCCGCCCACTGCCACTTCAACTTGCATATCTTTAGGACTATGTCGGTCACTTTGGTTCTCCGTCGGATCTCCTCGTTCGGGATTTTGTCCTTCAGAGAAACTCCGAGCATAGCCCTCTCCACAGCTCGCTGAGCAACTTGGAATTTGTGGTTGGAATAGTATTACTATCATACATAAAACATAAGTATTGAAATTACCAACCAACTTTAACTTTTTCACTCGGTCAATTTTAATTCTACTTCTCATACCTACTAAAAGTGCAAATCATAGGCTCAATCTAGAACAAACGTCCATATCATCAAGGCTAGCAATGCATTCAGCATTATTACATTATAAACAAAGTTATTTACATGTTTTGCAGTTGTTACAATCTTACCTCCATACAAACTCCACACCATACCCATTATCACAACTGCAATTGACATTTACAAAGTTAAGTTTCCATATAAACTCCATACAATTCTCATTTCTATAACCGCAAATACGTACAAAGTTAAGTGTGCTATTTGCAGTTGGTAATTTGATGGTTTTTGTAATAAATAAATGTAGTAATGAATGGAAATATTTCTATTTATTAGTACATTATTTCAACAACCACAAATAAAAAGTGGTCCAGAACCTACTACAACGCCTATCTCCTGTCCTAAATAGCTGAAACAAAATATTTAAATAAGTCTTGCTGTGCTGTTACAAGTCTCACCTTGTTTGGCGGATGTCTTTTAGTTACTTCAGTAGCTGAGACGATTCGTTTGTCTTTGGCGCATTAAATACATTAGTTACCTAAGGGAAACCAGGGCCCTCGTTACGTCTATATTCTAATCGAGAACTGACAGGTTCCGAACAGGGTACTTATACTTATTTAAAACTAGCTGTGCCCCGCGGTGTCATCCGCTCATCCCACGCAAACACTAAATTTATTCGGGATGAAAAGTATCCTATGTCCTTTCCCGGGTCTCAAACTATCTCCATACCAAATTTCATCTAAGTCGGTTCAGCGGTTTAAGCGTGAAGAGGTAACAGACAGACAGACACACTTTCGCATTTATAATATTAAGTATGGATTTACTTAAACTTTTTTGCGTTTTCGTAAATGTCAATAATAATTAATTCAACATCAGCTGAAAAACGTTCACTGCCAGACATAAGTCACCATGGCCAAACGTGCCCCTATTAAACAGAAACTCGCAAATTTGATCACCTACGCTGCAATTTTCGTTAAGCAGTCCACTTTCAAGAACTCGGAGTAACATTGGCCATTCCCATACTAAAAAAAAATTATAAATCAGCCGCAACGCCTCACTTCTCAAGGTGATGTAATTGATATACATATAGTATGTGGCGCACGTACCCGCTTTGGCACCGTCCTCAAGGACCATTCTAAAATTGTCTCTAAAAGCCTAAATGCTGCTTTTGGCACCATTTATTGCCAAACTATTATTGCGGTAAATCTTTACAGGGACCACGACCAGCGTAGTTATTGTACAATTCAATGAAGTCTTTAAAGTTAGCTACTGTAGCTGTTTTCAAGTGTCAACGGGGTTCTACATAGTGTGAAGGTAAAGTATTGAGTGGCGCCACTTTCTGGGATGAAAACGTACGTGGCACAAATTGTAATGACATTTTATGTGACAATTGTGAAACAAGTGAAATAATACAAACTGAAAACTCCACACCGGATATGAAAACTTAAAAACATAGTTAGTCCCCAAGCGTCAACCGTTAATAGTACTTAGGTATAATGTTATAAAATTTATATAGAAGTCAAAATAAAAAAATAAGAAGAACACAAAAAGTAAAAAACAAACAAATAATGTACAAATACATGAATAAATTCACACACATAAGTACCTATACACGATGATTCTTAATCGGTGATCGGGGGCGGGAAATATAATAAATATAAATAAAAAAAATATAATAATAGATTCATATACATAAAAGGTATAATAAAATATAATAAAAATGCCATGAAATGAAAATCGAATAAAAATAAACTAAAAATTAAAAACAATGAAATAAAAATAAAATTAATAAATATAAAATTAATAAATATTAATATGATTTAACCTGGACACGTTCCTCAACGGCTGGCCGGAGGAGGCTTCTGATCGGGAATCGTGGCAATCAAGAGGAGAGGCCTTTGCCCAGCAGTGGGACACTCAAATAGGCTAATTAAAAAAAAAAAACATGATTTTACAGAATAAAGTTTTTTTTATATTTTCTGAGCGAACACAGCGGCAGTTAAACCTTTCATGGTTTCGTCCGCTGTTAAAAAATACAATGAAATAAAAATAAAAATGTAAGTGAAATAAAAATTAAAAGAAAATAAAATGTTTCTATTTTAACCCTATACTTGGCAGGGAATTAGATGTGCGTTTAAATTTTTTTTCTTGTTTTATTTAGTTAGTTAGCTATAATAATACACGAAAAAAATATATAAAAAATATTTGACTTGTATTTTAATATTTATAGCATGTATCTTATTGGATACTTTGCCAAGTGTTCACAAAACTAAATTTGTATCTTTAAGGATACTTTGCCTGCTACATAGCAAAAGAGAATCTAGTGCTTTTTTACAGAAATGTTAAAGAAATTTTCTCAAATCACACCGTTTCATGGATACTACTTACTTATAGAGCTTAATAAAAGTGTTCTAACAAAAACACAAAAGAGGTACCTTGGATTCGGCAGAACGCGAGCTCATTGGTAATGCTGCCGGCTACGCCAGTTAGGGGCATCATCGAGAGCCTCAAACATCGCCGCAAAGTTACCAGCATGTCAGTTTTCTATCGGATCTATTTTGGAGATTTTGTGTAGGAATTGCAGGATTCAATCCCACCATCCCTATTTCACCATCGGACATCCAGGCAAGAGAACCGACTTCATCCTTATGTTGTCAGTTTATATTCTGTTTACTATCGCTATAAGGGAATTTAGGTCTTCAAGGTTGTTGATGAACCAGCGACCTACATCTTCGACCCCGTAGTCACTTACCATCAGGTGATACTGAGGTCAATCGCCGGTCAATTTATAATAGCCGCAACCTGGCAATGTATCCAAAAATGCACATATTAAAATTACTAATATGCTGGTAGTGTGCATTAAAAGATACACTCAAAAATATGCTAATATTTTACTTGGAAAATGAGTGTTTTCTATTCATTTTAGTTTAAAACCGTTAGTTTAACTATTCGGCAATAAGTTAAAGTGATTTTGTATTTACGATGTAAATATTAAAAATTTATATATTTTTTTTACCTTGAGCTTCATAGTCGCACGCGCATGGTCTGCCATCTGGCGAGCTACTGGTCAAAATTTGTTGCCAGAGCACAAAAATATATTTTTTGGCAGAAAGTGTGCACATCATGCTTCGATTTAATACTAAACAGAAAATATAAATCGATCGTTACTGACCGGTAGATTTTTTTAATTTAAAATGTGCATTATTAGATACACTGCCAAGTGTAGGGTTTAAAAGGCCTTATTCCTTTTAAAATGCTGATTGTTTTAGACATTTTTCTCTATGATCAAACATGTTTCTTAACATATTATTGTATTATTGTATTTCATAACATATTTTACTACTTAAAACAGGGCTATTGGGATTTATTGGTATATATTAGAAACCTACAGTTTGAATTTTTCATTGATAATTTTTGTTTCAAAAACTACTCGAATATGTCAAAATTCACGCGGAAAATTAGATTTTTCTATCTATTTTCGACTGCACGCAATAAAAGCATGAAATAGCTACGTTACTACCTAGAACTCGGGAAAAAGTGTTATTCACTTCAAAAAGTTGGTTGAAATTATCAATATATTGGTCATATTATGAAAAAAATAAATTTTAAAAGGAATAAGGCCTCTTAACATACGTTTTCGTCATCCAAGTATTGTTCGGTAAGAAGACATTTTTTGGTCTTACGGTCGCCATCGTCCATACCACGTTGAACACACCGGTTCTCGTCCGATCACCGAAGTTAAGCAACGTCGGGCGAGGTCAGTACTTGGATGGGTGACCGCCTGGGAACACCTCGTGTCGTTGGCTTTTTGCTATTTAAACTTTTTTTTTATTAGGTGCAACTTTATTTGTATTAACAATATCTTTTGTTACACACAAATATTGTTCTGAAAGAAGACATTTTTTAGTCCTATGATCGCCGACGTCCATTCCACTCACCCACTTCACTTTTTCCGCTACAAATAGCACACGAAAATAATAGCGCAGTATTAAGTATATCTTTTAGTTATATGTCCACTTTAACTGTCTATTGCAAAGTTAGTTTTCCTCATGTTTCCAAATCGACTTCGCTGCAAAATCGGGACCGCAGCCGATCCAGTAAATGTAATCAGCCCATGCCGGTTCGAGTCCCGGATAAAAAACAATTTTATTAGCGGAAGGGCCGCTTACAAATCCTACGGAACAATTCAATCAAACTTAAATGTAACATTGGCTCAGGCGCAGAAGGTATTCCTTATAAATCAAGTAGATATCCGTGGCCCTATATTGGGATAGATACAAACTAAATGGTATACTTACACATAACTTCGTCCACACGGAAAATAAGGTTATAGCCTTTTTTTTATATCGAAGTCAGTTTATAACATGACAGCGAAGTTACTCGATAAAAAAACATATAATTAACACGCGCTAACAGTATGCTGTGTTATAATTAACTGATAACATTGAAAATTACTAACACAGCCACTGATTAATCTGAGACTCATAATTATCTAATTTAGAAGAAATAAGGAAAATCGGAAATGGCGTTACCTTCGGATTACATGTCATCTTAACTTAAGGCTGTTAAACAGGGAAGGAGGGGTCATAAAAACCTCATGGTTACTATATAAATATAAGCTTTCAGACACATATTTGATGATATTTTTACAATACAAGTACAGCAAGCGCCATCTATAGTCACTAATACAAACTAGTCGTATGGTGAAATATTTTGCCGTGTATATTTAGATAAATAGATTAAAGGTGTTTGTTTAAATTGAAATTACTTATATATTATAAAAAAAAACATAGCGTTCATATTGAAAATATGGAGTCTATTTTTAAAACAATGGTGTTTTATCCATCCAACGATGCGTAGGGTCTTTTGGTTTCTGCTGAAAATGTGCAAAATAAGCAAAATTTACTTACGTACGTAAAATCTACAATTTACTTGCACTAAAACGTACAGTACACGGGATGCACTTACTAACTGTACTTACATATTTTGCCACTATTGCGTGAATTACAAGTTGTATATTGCGCGAACTTTACATTCAAATGTCTAAATACTCAATAAAATTATGCTTATTGTTGTTATATCAAATGAAACATATCAAATTTCGTTATATCTAGTGAAATTTGATATACCTAATGTTTCATTTAACATAACAACTATACTATACCATATTAGGTATCATTTTAATTACTATAAAAGATATTTGATATTACATTCTAGACGAACTAACTAATATTAATATAAACATGGAATGGGACGTCCTACTGTTCCGCAGTGCTATGTCGCTACAACGCACACGGCGAAGTGTTCTCCGGGCCGTTCGCGTAAGCTAGCGACATTACGCCACACGAGCGCCCCAAATCCACGAATTAAGGACCACAAATTGATAGATATCCAGAAAAAAATACTAAGCACCATTCAATTGAATGGAGGAATGACGGTATCAAAATAACATTACTGGCTTTATAACATAGTATCACCCTAAGCGATGTAGCTTTCATGGATGAATGTGTATTTTTATTATTCTCTTACGAGTATAGTGAATTATATCCTTCTGTTACGATTTTTTTTCTTTAGGGATCTTATAGGGATTTCTTTTTTTCAATTGCGGTAATAACTTTGGTATAGGTATAATGTATTATACATCTTTTGATCCAATCGACAGATAATGCCACAGCGTTGGTAATTTTACCAAAAATACTGGTTTTCAAAACAAATTGATTATAAAAGTCTTTCTATAAATATCACAGTGTGAATAATTTGATACTCTCTAGTTTTCGTGATTTTCATACTATATTATGAACGGTGTGACTGGAATTGGGCGTATATGATACTGTGAAGAGGTACTTTGGTGAAGGAAGCAATATAGGTACTGTAATTGAGAATTATTCAATAAAAAAGAGGATGGCTAATTTCAATAGCTAACTAAATTAAATGCCTATATGCCAATGCACCATTTTGCAAAAGGCATTTTCATTATAATATGATTAAGTATTTATTAGTATTTAATTAATTTATTGTACATGTTACGTGTTTCAATAACCTAAACAACATGTGTAATGAGAATACTATATTCTCATGACAGCGGTAGTTGAACTAAAAACGGCTATTTTACCGTACCCTTAAATAAAGGTGCCTTTATAGGTATGTCAATACAATTTTAGGCCTTATCTTTATGATATGATTGCATACTTATACCAAAAGTACCAAAAGCTAGTTTAGTAATTCGTATGTTTATGTCAAGCTTATGAAATTCCTACGAATTACAAATTCATGAGAAGTACCTATTTATAATAAAATGTTCAGAAATTTTACGTTTAGATTACTTTACTAAAATGTTATAAACACTAAAATTCAAAGTCCAAACTTAAAATATTTAAGAACTATTTAATCCATTAGTAATCGACATCAAAATGAAAATATTGGTAACTGAATACCTGGGCGAAATTTGAACGAATTAGAAATAGCTGCAACATAATAAATTCTCCATTTCCAAGGTACTTTAATTCAATGAAACAAAATTAATGTCCTGCCAACTTATTACAACTTTGCCCTATAATTTTCTCACCTACGTTTGTTGAACAATTTAATTAAAATTGGAAACTTTTAAGTGTCGGAATCAAGGTTGTATTTCATTGTTTGTACGAGCTCAGACGACTAACTTTGACATTTAAAAGTTCTAATCAAAATAAGAATAGATCTTGAAAACCACAACTTTAATGAATAATTAACACCTTGGCTGGAAACCATTTAAGACTAGATTTTTAATTTCACGTATAACTTTTTATAATGAATTAATTGATGATTAAATATTTAAATCTATTAATTTTCAAGATAAGTATCATGATAACTTTCGTAAGTACTATGAGTCTTATGTAAAAAGAGTTTGAAACCCATTATACTCTACTGACTGTAATGTTTCTAAGGGGCGTCACTAGATACCGTTAGTATCGCTGTATTAGATACGATTTAATCAACGAAATTCATATAGTAATCATTTTAGCGATATGAAAGCGATCTACCGTTTTTTGTTTATTTGAAATACATAATACTGACTGAAATAATTGGTACTAACTTTAATTAAACCATTAATAATCATATTAAAGTTGATTAAATTAAATATCTTCATAATAATTGGCAATGAGTGATACCAAAATAATTTTTAAAGTGCGAATATATACGATAAAGTAAATTATAATTATTAAAAGGTGACAGCATGCTCTAAAATATTTAGGTCAAGAATGATACTGCTAATAATAGACTACGTCATGCTGCCGAGATATGGCGGCTGTAGCGTTTTGTTTGGGTAATAATAACTATTTAATTTAATAATTATTATGACATTAACAGTGTGCGTCTATGATTTTTGGTGACTAAATCTATGTTGCTTTGCAGCTAAAATGTTATTGCAACTAAATGAATCTATGAAAAATAGTTTTATCCATTTATTTTTACTTGTTTTCCCTTCGCCGATAGATGGCGCTAGTTGTTATCATCCTTCGGTAGCATTTGTTTCCTGTTTTTCTTTTCTATGGATCACGATGGATAAAAGCAATGCAAGTCCTTAAATGTAACTATTCTCAACGTCGATCCGCTTCTTTGTCACGCACACACTAAAAATTAAAAACCATCAAATTAACATACTAGCAAACCATCAAACACACTTTTTTGTATTAATAAGTATGGGTATTGATAGTAAAATAAGATCTATACATATGAAATCATGGTACTATGAAATATCGTCAAAATAGTCAACCATAATTAATTTAAACCAAACACTGATAAAATATTATGACAGCGTATTTAGTTACGTGACTCGCCAAGAGATGGCGCTGGGTATCGGCTGAATCGCGCTATCGTTTGTTTCCCGTAGATCGCTTAACAAGTCCGCGCGGCGATTTACGAGTGCCATCAGAAGGGTCTTAACTGACTCGACTGAACAGCGAGTGATGATTTCGGAAATGATCCCTGTGATTACACTCCGCTCGCGCGCGTCTCAACTATCGCAGAGGCGCGTGTCGAAGAACTGACGCTGTTTTTGGCCACTTTATAGATTTGCAACTGATGTGTTTATCGCATAATGATTTCAATTTTTCATCAACGCGACGCTCTGATTATTCTTTTTATGTTAAATCTTTCTTGCATAAAGGTTAGCAAAAGCTATCCAGCGCGGGAATGCTGCCTGCGTCTAGGGTACTATCTTGAGACTGACCATTTTTAAAATAGATTATTTTCGTTTTATTTTTATTCCGTGGTTAACACAGCTGTATCTTTGGATCCATTTTACGTAAATACTTGGAATTTTAGTATAATGCACTCGGTCGTTTCTTTTTAATCCAGATGTTTATTGTAGAAATTATGATTACTTTACAACTCTTCGTTTAAGTCTTTAATTTCTTAATGTTCTAAATTAGTGGTAAAATGTTTAGGTAAACATTATTTTATCATTTAAAATATAACAACCAGTAGTACTTTACATTACATTACAAACATAAATCATCGTTTGTCTTCATCTTGTTTTTTAGGTGTGTTCAGAGTACTGAAATACAAATATTTTTTTCTTAAAGCTATTTAAAGACAATTCTGTAATTTAAAATAGGCTGTTCATTAAACATTTTAATTTTCAACGAGATTCCCTGTTTCTGTATTTTCCCAAGTTTACATTTTGGAAAAAATATTTTTTCTTAGAACGAGTGTTATAGTTACGAATATCCGACACTTTAAGCAATTAATCAGTCTACTTATATATTTCCAATAAGAATTTATAAATGTATAATGCGATAGATAACTGTCGTTATGCCTAAAGTCTCTCGAAGTAAAGTCGAGTGGATATATGGATGGTTTTTAGTGTTTCTGGATTTATTTATTAATTTTTTCAGCTTTAGTAATGGATTTGCTGAATATTTTTTAATGCTAAGTTTCTCTAAGTATTCTGAATGTCAATATAATACCTATGTATCCTAAGAATTTAGTTGACTCCTGATAATTTATGTGTGATGGTGTTCCTTCCTTTTTTTTATTTTGACTTGTACAAGAGAAAAATAAGAAGAAAAGAACCCTGCGGTACTCCAATATCGTGTAGGGTGTTGTGGTTCGGCAGTTCCGGGGCAATCTGCCGAATCCTGCACCAGATCAGACGACGCAACGGAGCCACGCTGTTACGTCGCCTAAATCAAATTAGATTTAAGTTTTTTTGTTTTGTAATGTAATTTTGTAGTTCACAGTGCCTTGGTTTATTTACTGTTATGCTGTGTAACTAATTTAAATAAATAAATAAATAAATAAATCGTTATTATGAGTCTTAGAATTGCTTGACCGAACTTGCACAGTTTTACTGAGGTTTTTCAAGTATAGCTCCATCATTCTTAATACTAATTCATCAAACCTGTTATTGTACTCTAGCTTTTTGTCATGCCTTAGACACTCAAATGCCCTCGATAGACCGCAGTAAATCCTTGCACATTGGTGTGACCTATCCAAGGATTCATATATGAAGTCTGCCACCCTTCTGATAGCTAATCCTGTGGATTTTCGCCTTTGAATCTGGGCCTCGGGTCAGGATCACGGGGAGGTGGTGAATACATCGTTTTCCTCAAAAAATGCCACTATTCTTGACTTAAGAGCCAACTCCAACACTTATGAGAATACGGAAAAATCCAAACTGGTCTATATGTGCCCTTTTTTGTGTATAATCGTTCAAGTGTTTCCATTTGAGCCAAATCCTTTTTCTTTTTAGTTTTTAACTTATTTTGGTTCAGCGCGCATTGCGCGGGAGGACAGACTGGGCACCCCTGCTAACTAACGTGATAGTTAACGTTTTATTCAAGTTTGAATAAAACGTTAACTATCAAAATTAATAGTCTAGTCTAGAGCGAGCTCAGCAGTCTACCGGCGAGCCGATGATATGTAATAGGTAGTTATAATATAGCTACTTTTAGCATCGCGGGCGATTATCGGGGTCAGCGACCACGGCGCGGGTGGACAGTGGACACTCCTAGCGAACAAGCGTGATAGCTAACGTTTTAAACAAGTTATTGTTTCGATTCCTTCATCATAACGAATAATCTCGTGTAGAGCGAGTTCAGGCTGCCGCCGACCCGATAGCTAGTATTTAGAGACTATTATATAGTGTAAGGGTAGTCCCTCGGTCAGGAATGAAACCACATGTTGCACGCATAACAATTCCATTTGTATTGGCTCCCATCAATAACACTTTTCATAAAAACCAGCATATTACATTAAACACAATAAATCCCATCATCCATCCTTTACTCCGCGCCAAATCTGACGTTGACATCTGTCATCGTTCCCTCCATGAGTTCATAGACCAGTGCACCACACGCATACAGCCTAGACCTGCCAAGTCTATGGCTATTATAAATTTATGTTTTATATTTTATGACATTATAATGGTGCGAATTATTAAACAAATACAACAATCAATAAGGTTTGACTATCCATACTTAACGGACCTTACAGCTCGGCCATCCAACACACAGCGAGTCCCTTCGCTATATAAAAAAAAAGTAAACAAAAATGCATATTCTTCAGAGAGTAAACAAAAGATCCGAGCCACAATAATAACTTAACTTAATTTTGTTACTTAATGCGCAATATTATGTCCGTATTATCCATGTCCACTTGCAGACAGTCTATTAAAACAAGTACAATAATGACTATGTAAGGGTTGGTAGGTATTTAGTGGACATTACAGCTCGGCCATCCAACACACAGCGAGTCCCTTCGCTATAAAAAGAAAGAACTAACAATGATCTGATGAAAAGAGTCTCAATAATACCTTAACTATGATTTGTTACTCAGCGCCCAATATGGCCATATTGACCTACTCATCCACATACATTGATACTATTTAAAGCCTAACAAGTGTCGGTCCGGCCCCGGGACAGATGCGACTCTAACAGCATACATACAGCAATAATGAGCACATGTCATATCTGAACTATCAAACGTTAGCAGCGAATTGTCAAGAACTAGTCATTAACCCGATTCAAAACATTATTTACCGGAACGTTACTCAATCCTTCGTTCCTCTTGCGCAAAAATTCTGAATCCCATTGAAAGAAAACTTGGCTTTGTTATGCAAATATTATTTGAACTTTTCGGAATATTTAATCCCGTTTGCTCCCCGCTCACATCAGTGACATTCACCAAGTCCCAAAATCAGTTACAAAAATATATCGCCACCAGTAAAACAAATCAGTACAACAAGAAATCAGCAATACGGCGTACGTTGAAAAACACCTTCTTGGATTATACACTCATTCATCCCTTCATTTTTCAAAACTTTCACTCGCATATGGGTCAATCAACTATTTTCTGCCACTCGTTGCCCTGGTAATGTCCCCTGGGTCACGGGACAGAATAACGGCAAGACAAAGTTGATCCACCCATATTATATGAACAATAGCTAATTAACTCCTCCAAAATTTAGACACTTCTTCCCTGCCTCTCCATGATGATGACCAAGGGTTACGACCACTTAGAGCCGTTACTCCCCGTAGCAAAGATCTCCACTCCACACGACTCCCCGCCTTCCGGACTGACGCCTGCAGAGCCTCCCAGCAGGCATCCTTCACGGTATCGGTCCATTGAGTCGGCGACGCTCCGCCTTCTTTTTTTTTCGACACGAGAATCCACGATGAGCTCCTCCAAGCCACCCGGCCCGCATCCAGTCACGCAGTCGAAGCCAACAAGTTCCGCCAACAAACGGCACCCGATGTTCAATTCGTCAAGGATCGACGCGTCAGTTCGTCGCGCCGTCCGATGGGCCCCCAACATTTTGCCCCGGCACCATACGTCGAATGCCTTACTCCCGCTCCCCATGCGCGCCCTCAGCGTCCAGGTTCTCGATGTCTATAGAAACAAAAGATGTGTAGGGCTCTCCTCAGCCCCGTTGCATAAATACAGATAACCATAAAATAATCGAGTCCAAACAACTGGACTTTTATAATAGTTGTAATCTTAGTACACCAATTATATCTATCATCATATAACAGCCGAAAGATGTCCACCGCTAGACACAGACTTTCCCCAAAAGTTCTCTACAAAAGCAGGACGCGCTGACCTAATTCAACCCTTTCGCGATCCCAACCAGCTTAAATATTAGTGAGCATTAAATAAACAGTTTAAACTTGAGAATCATCAAACTGTAGATATTCGTTAGTCAATTCAGTCAACTACTTGATTCTTGTTGCAAATAATACTAAATCGGATTTCAAAATTACACATGAAGTTAAGATTAAAGGCAAGATACTTCCATCAATCCTTCTTCATTCGTCATCTTCACCAACCAAAGGGCGAAACGTCTCCGCTCCGCTATAGCCCGGGCATAAATGTCCTCGCACGTCCGGATGTTCGATCTCCAGCTGTTCTCGTCCACAGGTCGCATCTCCAAACAAACTCTCTTGAAGCTAGTGTTGCCATGTAACAGTACCTAGAAGTATCAATTAATAGCACTTCATATATTATACCTAAAATCCTCCAATCCAAATAGGCAAGCATCCATTAAAATATCATCCAAAATTGAATAACTTCTGCTATTCTATCATATCATTGCAGTCTCCTCTACAATTTCTTTAGGCAAGATTTTTATAGAGTCAAACACTTATTTTAGTAAGACTTTTGAGCTTCGCTGTAATTTACCTTAATGTTGTATCACTATCATTGGTAACGTGCCATCAATAAGTCTGCTTCTACTACCTACTCAAACGGCATATCGGTGAGGCTATTTACTTGAAAAACAATCGTTGAATTCAGCTAAGTTTAGCCCGTTGTAATCGAGTGCGGTGATCCTAGGTAAATCTGGGTTGCATTTTATGTTTCTTAACTCAGCCTGATCTCTAAAAGAAGAGTAAGTTATTGTGTGATACACACACTCTGACCTACACGTACGTAGATATAATAATTAGAACGTGATAATAGTGCTATCCACCGATAAGGAGTTTCCCCTCTTTCAATATAAACTACCCGTCAATACCCGTCAAACAATAATACGATTTACAAAACACACTTACACCAAATAATCACGTTGCAGATTTATTTGTGACCAATATTTTAATTATTATTCTAAAATTAGCAACAAACCCTCCTAAATAGCATAGCAAGTAACAATTTGACCGTGTGAACAACGACGGTATTTTCAGCTTCCAGTACATTCCTCAGAAACTCCGATGTCCAGTGTTCTGTTTTAATCCGTCAAAATCTGACCCATTACATTGCCCAGGATGTTAAGGAGATACAAGCTTAGATTCCTCGTAGTTTTTATGAGCGCTTAGATTTATAATATACCTTTTTTTCTCCAGTCGTTCGAAGTAACATTTTACAACTCCATCTCCACCTACTTACTTCCTTAAGTTGAGGAAATATTTTTCCACCTCCTTTGGTACCCATCAAAAGGATTGTTAAAATTAATAAAAATAATGTAATACCAATAATAATAATAATCCTCCTAGACTATCGTTAACCTTTTGAATACATCACCAATACTTTCCGTATCTCTCTGCGCCGTATGTGCGCGTTCAGTTGATGTCTTAATTATTGTAATATCAAATAATTCCTTAATCAAAGCCTTTATAAGTGGTTACCTTCACACCTTAATCGAGAAACGTCTACGTCGATCTGATCCAGTCAACTTAAGACAAACAAGACTCATGATTACACATCCAACAGGTATTTGTTTTTTTTTCATTTTTTTTCTTTTTTATAACAACATGATTATTTTGCCAATTCCGCTCCTTAGTTACCTATACGGACTCCCTGCTCCTTGCTATATAATATATACCATATACCATGAATTAGTACTTCACCTATCATCATCATCATATCAGCCGATAGACGTCCACTGCTGGGCAAAGGCCTCCCCAGTTCTCCACGACGATCGATCTTGCGCCGCCATCATCCAATTTCTACCCGCGATCTTAACCAGATCGTCGATCCACCTTGTTGGAGGCCTTCCAACGCTGCGTGTTCCGGTCCGCGGTCGCCACTCAAGAACCTTCCTGCCGCAACGGCCATCGATTCTACGACCAATGTGCCCCGCCAACTGCCACTTAAGTTAAACTTAAACTTCACCTATAATTGGGGGGGGGGGGGGAAATCAAAACAAATACTAGACCTTCCGGCGCCATATCAATATGGTCACCTACCGCTCGCAACTGGTCAGTCACTAGTACACTCACCCTAATATTTGTCAGTTACTAGCTAACTGTACTAATTTGTCTACGCGCAGCAGTAGCTCTTTTAATTCTATCTAACCATCACTATCCCTCCCTATCAAACTCTTTCGATCTCTCTTTGGGTCCCTTCCAACCCTTTCCTATCGTCTCTATCTCTTTCTGCGCTTATATATACCGCCCTATCTGTATTACCTTGCCTTTATTGCTATCTGCTTCCATTTCATGTAAATCTGTTACTGCATTGTGTGATTGAGTAAAAGTAACATTCAAACATCCTCACAAACTCATACTCATGTCTAAAAGAGGCTGCATAGTTTCCGTATCGACGATCATTTCTGTCACGCAAAATAGTAGACGCATAGCAAGAAGTCAAGTAGCGGCAAGCCGGCCTGCGTTAACCTATAACCATATCTCCCTGCCCTACCATCTGCATATCTGATTACGCTATTCCATCTTGGTTGTCCTAAATAACTAAAAAAAACAATCTGCTGTCGTGCAAGACTCATATTTACAGTTAGTTCAAGTTAGGGTAATCTAGAATGTTCTTACATTCGTTTAGTACAATAGCAACAGATTCCTTACTTTTAATCCCATTGACAAATCCTTGTAACTTAGCCAACCGCTCATTGCTCGATTGATATGTTGCATCCTTCTTGCACAACTCCACTTCCTGCTTTATCCTGGCCTATTCGCTGGGCCCTCAACGCCGAGAGTGAATCCTACTATAATTATATTTAACATACCTGTGTGTCTGTTGTTCGATTCGTTTATGAGCCTGAAGCATTTTTCCTTCCTCCTCCATTATTCCTGTTAGTTCTCTGTTCCTGATGTACCACCTTCATACTGGTGCATTCCATTCCCATGTGTCAGTCTGTCCCATCGACTGTGCACATAGTCTACCGCCTTCTACCCAGCTCATGGTTTTGGTTATGTGACAGCCCTTCTCCTCGACTGTCTCCATAACCAACACCTCCTTTTCCTATTCGATTCCCCTACCCAGCTCATGGTTTTGGCTATGTGACAGCCCTTCCCCTCGACTGTCTCCATAGTTTCCACCTCCTGTCCCTATTCCTTTCCCTGACCAAGCTCATGGTTTCGGCTATGTGACAGACCTTCCCCTCGTCTGCCTCCAAAGCCTCCACCTCCGTTCCCTATTCACATCCATATTCCCTGCATGACAGTCCGACCCTATCCTCGGGCCATCCCATCTTAATCCATATTCCTTCCATGACATATCCTCGAGCCGTCCCATCTCGATCCATATTTCTCCCACGATGGTACTGACTCTATCCTCGAGCCATCCCATCTTAGTCCATATTCCTTTCGTGACGGTACTGACTCTATCCTTGGGCCAGTCCCGTCAGTCCTTCATCAATTATCTGAAACTTCCACAGGTAGCCTTAGTAATATATAACATATCAATTTACTTTTATAATTATTCTAAAATTATAAAGCCTGATGAAATGGAATAAACATAACTAGTTTATTATTTCCTTAACAATTAGCATATTTCATAAAGATTGCCAAGATTGTTTTGACTAAAGTTCTACAAATTATCTGCTTTGTCCAGTAGTTGACTGGTAGATAATGCTAACTAAATAACCCTTTTTGCTTAAAAATGCAACTATGCAAAATATGGTTACATAATATAGCCATAATATTTAATTTTAACAAGCATGCAGGTTATAACGGCTGTTTCAGACTATCATTGGATTTAGCCAGTCGAAGATGTAATTTTCACCAATTATACTTTCTCTTTCTTTTTTCCATATCCCTGGTATATAATTTCCATTTCAAGTAGGTATACATAATGATAACAGAGCAAAATAGGTAAATGCAGGTTATTGAATGATATAATTCCTATCACCAACCGAATCATCACGTAAGACAACACTTTAATTTATCATAACGTCTTTCCCAAAGTCATAATTGTGCAATTTTATATCACCATCCACATAAAAACCATCAAAAATCCATAAATGTTAAACAAGTATTATTCATAACTCATAACTGACCAAATAAAATTAAAAGAAAAACAATTTGAATACCCATATGAAACCCACCATAAGTCCACACTTATGCAATATCAACCACCGCTAAACCAAGATCAAATCATGTCCCCCAGCAATCACTACAACTGCACAATAATAAAAACATTGTAAACCATAGCATGACAGACATAAATGCAAACATGCATATATGAAATATGCTGAAATAATTCTAGAATATGTCATTCCACAATTGCTGCTGCACTCCAAAGATCATTATTATTCAGACAATACCCAATCCGTGCCACTGTGTTACAAATAAATACTATCCCAAGATAGTTCGAAGTTTGAAGCAAAAACCATCATCACAATAACCAGGATAAAATCCATTCAGTAGGTACTATTCACTCATCAAGCCCGAATACCAATTTTGCCACAAGTGCTGCATGTTCATATTATTATCATGTTGTTATTTGTATTTATCAGTAACCGCATTAACAACAGATTTCATCTAAATAGCCTTCTATTCATAAAAATACCCCGAATAAAATGTGAAAAAGCCATAAAATATGTACCAGTCATTAAGAGCGTCAATATATTAATAATAATAAAATAAACCATCCCTCGTTTCTTATTAAATGAATAAGGTATCATATTTAAACTTAAAGCGCAGTGATCCATACCGTAGGTATCCATATCCGTACGATCCACTCCATAATCCTTCCAATAATTATCATTTATTCGCTTACTTTCCTGTGGGCGTAAGTGAGGCAGTTAGTGAATGCCTCTAGATCGCATCTTCTGACTTGTAAGGGTAGTCCCTCGGTCAGGAATGAAACCACATGTTGCACGCATAACAATTCCATTTGTATTGGCTCCCATCAATAACACTTTTCATAAAAACCAGCATATTACATTAAACACAATAAATCCCATCATCCATCCTTTACTCCGCGCCAAATCTGACGTTGACATCTGTCATCGTTCCCTCCATGAGTTCATAGACCAGTGCACCACACGCATACAGCCTAGACCTGCCAAGTCTATGGCTATTATAAATTTATGTTTTATATTTTATGACATTATAATGGTGCGAATTATTAAACAAATACAACAATCAATAAGGTTTGACTATCCATACTTAACGGACCTTACAATAGCTACTTTTAGTACCGCGGGCGATTATTAGGGTCTACAAGCATATCGTCATGCGGAGAGTGCACATTGGACACAAGCTTGCTAACGTGGTAGCTATGGTCTTATGAAAGTTTTTCTTATTCATGGAATTTTCCTATTAGTAGGCAAGTGCGAAGTGCGGTAATGCGGTAGTAACCCTTTCATTTGGGAAATTAAAAACTACAATAAATAGAACTAAGTCTAATGTGAACATTTTAATTTTACATTCTACAGAATCCAAATTTACTTTGATCGAAATCTTAATATAAAATAGATATTCACTAAAGTAATAAAAAAAATAGTATATAACAAATATAAAACGAGCTTAGAAAGTTGTAGTCGAAAAATTGCATTCGTAACTAATAGGTAAAGGTAACCAGCCAATCATTATTTTAATTGCAAGCATCATAGTTATAAAATAATTCTATAATGGCGTGGGCCATCGTAATGGTAACCATTTACCTGACACCATTTACCTCCATGAATGACATTAATTATAAATCACATTTAAAAAAGACATTAACTGAAAATGAGTTGTATGATATAAAAGACTATTATGAGGGATATTAAATATTAATGGCACAGCAAACAAATAATCGCCTATCAATTTATTTTCATCAATTATAATTATACTTTTTACATCAAATTAATTATTGCACAGCAAATAAAATACATGCCTAGCAAAAATTGTACTGCAGATAATTAGAAAATACACATCAGCACGACATTACTTTTCATCTTTTTAAAGAGCCCAACCCAAAGAAGGTTAGGTTAGGTTTGTTTCATAATTATTCTGAAAAATAACAGTATTTGAAAAAAATGGCTTTCGGACAAATGAAAATTTGGCTAAACGTTACAGATGGGAAACAAAAATTAGTGTTTCAGATAGGTAACCATCTAATCCTGATCACCTTTCAGAGCAGATCCGACTCGGCCGGGTTAGGTTAGGTTAGTTTTTTTTTATATCCTTAAAAAACGCTCCATAATATGCCGTAGTCATTATTAGCTATGCAGTACTTAAGTAAAGCATATTTAAACTTTTAAATATATAGATGCACGCCACAAATATAAATTGTAGCATATTTAGTAACATTTTGAGTGCAATATTTGCTGTGCAATCAGTAATTTTGATATAAATTTTGATTATTTTTGCATAGAAAAAGGTTTTTTTTTGATGTGCGTTTAAATACCTACTACCCCTATTATAATATTGATTTTAGAATTAAAAATTGAAACCTGACATAAATATTGTATAGATTTAGCTAGTAAGCATTCAATGTATTAACCCTAAGACTTATTCTAGAGCATATTGTATGTCAATGGAATAAATGATATTTTAATTTCAATTTCATTCTCAATTTCAATGAGAATTGATAAATTGATATCAATCATGTTAAATTATTGTATCTTTTAATAGCAGCTGTAGAACAGGACAACTTCATGGTCCACGATGCCTGTAATGAAAATGCTACCAAATGTACGATGTTGATATTCTGCTACGTACTAATAATTGCAATTTTTTTTTCAGGCGTTCACTCTGCGCTGCTGAAATAATTATGTAGATATAGATATGCATCATACATGTTAGCAGATGTAGTGAATAAAGAATTACCATTGTATTTTATCGGGATAGCTTCACTGAAGCTAAAAGCATACTAAAACTAACTTTCAACAAATGACATGTCATTGTATTCATAATAGTTATAAATATGTCTTATAGGCAAAAAGTATGATGATGATATTATATTCAAGTTTTAAGGTATCTTTGTTAATAGTTCAAGGTTCAACTTAAACCGTTCAAGTTGACTTTTATTTTTGCAATCTCCTTTCCTACCTCGAACCTCGAACGCTATGGAAAGAGCACAGAACAGAAAAAACAGTAGAAGTGTTATGGGGGCGTGGCGCGCGTGCCAACGTTAAGAGCCGTTGCTCGCAACCTGGTTCAGTTAAGCGCAGTGACTTTAGAGAAACAGTTGTGTCTATCACATCGAAAAAAAAACTAAACAATTGTAAACATGCCGTATTGCTCCATTTTGGAATACAAAAACCAGAGCCGTACCAAAAGTATCACCCTTGGTGGCATTTCGTATCATCGGCAAGTTGTATTTAATTAGATTTTAATATATTTCTTGTTATTTTAAAAACGTGAAATAATTTGATACAAAAATGAACTTAATATGAATGCAATAAGGTCGTTTTCATCCAACGTCACTAAATCGTACCCTTCCAGAACATTCGCTACTCGTTCATCCATTGACCCCGCAAGAATAGTGAGAGAAGTTATCGATAAAATTATTTTTTCCTGTATTATTAGAGTTTATTTTTTGTTTCGTAAACATCGACTTTAAAAATCATAACGAAGGTTATTAATAACAAGGCTGTATTTAAATTACGATACATATTTTTGTATGTTTGTCAAATCTTGCAAACGATTTTGAAACCATACCGTGGCTGGGGTATTTCGGTCAATTGCAAAATTAAAACGTCTGTATCTTCCTGAACTTTTTTCCAAAAAAATAAGTATAGAAATGCCAATATCGGTTTTAGGTCCTCTATCGGTTGCATCAACAAAAAAATGTTATTAATATATCTCTTAGGAAAAAAATATTAAGTCGGTGACCAACTTAATACTGATATCGGGGTTACTTTAAAACTGTCCTTTTATAACGGATTTCTATAGACACCCCGATAAGGAATTTCAATCATTTATGTCGATCAGTTCCTCCCACTTACCGACTAAATTGACATTCATTAGTAAAGAAGTAAAATCTTATAAATATTATGATATGATGCGCTGGGAAATAAGTCAATTACAGGTATTATTAGGCCATACGATGAAATGCATAACGTCATACTTATTTTCAATCTCATTTTAGTACAATTATGAAATAATAAAACATAATATTATTTATAACGTTGACAGTGTACGAGGGGCTTTCAATAAATTCTCGGTATTAGAATGAAAACAAAAGAATACGATAGGCGTTTTATTTTTATTTTTTAATGTATTTCCCCCCCTATGTTTGTGCACTTATAAGATCGGTCAATTGGATTTTTTAACCCATCATAAAAATATTTTTTATATTTGGTGTCAAAATGCCTCTCCACTGCTGCCTTCAAAGTTTCATCGTCAGAAAATCAATGACCTCGTAGATACTTTTTGAGATTGGTGAACAAAAAGAAGTCACTCGGGGACAAGTTTGGACTATACGGTGCGTGTGTAGTAGTTTCGAACCCAGATTCAAGAGCAGCAGCCTTGACAATATGAACAGTATGCACAGGGGCGTCGTCGTGCATAAGCAGAACTTCCTTGGCTAATTTTAAAAGATGTCCATACCGAGAATTTATTGAACACCCCTCGTAAGTTTTATCGATATTCTGAGCTACGCAATACGCACATCACTTGTTAGTGTAGAGAAAAGTGCTGCCACCTAGAGTCAAGTAGCCAAATTATTATCGTTTGTTGATGCTTCATGGGTCGACTACTCGCCGCTAGGTGGCAGAACTACCTTTGTAACTTTTGAATTTGTATATTTACGTCGAAAGTAACAAACATACGCCATGTAATTTATACAGTATTACTGAGACATGAGGTTCAAAATACATTTCTCGACAGTGGTTTATAATCTCATTCGTAATGGAATACTACAGCGAATCACGTTCAAGATTTCTTTGTAGTTAACTATTTCAATGTGTGTTTTTTGGCTACAACCGATCACTTAGAGACCGAGGCGTATGCCACTTCCACTGTTTTTTCTATTCCGTGGGAAAGAGAATGCTTTCAGGAGTGCACTCCTCATTCTCGACGAGTAAAAGAGTGAGCCCCACGTGAACCCTCGATACTAGCACTGCATAAGAACAATATTCTCCAGAACGTGTTTTGATCTTCGCAGAAGTTACCTGAGAACTGTATTTTAGTGATTGTTCGTGTAAAATGTGACGTGATTGCTCGTGAGGGATGGCAACGTAGCTGACCGCCGACCGGTGCCTCAAGGAGTGGGTACAGATGCGTGCTGATGTTGCCCGTAGCGAGCTCGTCTTAGTAAAAGCACAGAATAGATACATGTACTAATATGTATCTATTCTCCGCCATCATACAGGGTGCACGCCTGCTTAGACTCTTGCGGGCGTCAAAGTCACAGTGTACTGGTACTACAGAAGTGTCACCAAGCATGTGTTAAATGCAGATATAATAAACTGGTTCGAGAATTGGCGCTACAAGCCAATTAGTTATTATCGTGAGTTCAATTAATTCGAGTATTATTTTATTGATCAGTTCACCCAATTTTTGGCATGTTTTCTGGGTCTGATAACATCATTCTGTTGTATTAACATAAACTTATTTTTTAAGTTGTATATTACCTGTTAAATAAATATGTTTTCCTTTTTTCTCTCTTTGACAATGTTAAAACATTCGAAAAGTTCAATGGAATGAAATCATTTATTCAGTAGGTACAAGTTACATTTATAGGTTTTACGAGGGCACTTTTACAAGTTAAAATGTGAATCTAATCGACATTTCCCAAAAGGAGAGCGCTGTTGAGAAGAAAGCTGAACGAAACCAGACAGTTAATCTGTTTTTCGTATATATATAATACATAAAACATTCAATTATATTTATAATATAATATTGTTTATTTAAAAAAAGGGTACAAAAGTATATTTATTAGATTAATAATAATTTAACTGCTTACCGTGGGAGTTTAGATAAACAACGATGCAATATTATGCTACGTGCAGTTGGTAGCGATGCGTTAAAAGAAACCATATTATTATGGTTAATTATAAGTACCTAAGCATGTTAGGATACAATTCTGGAAATTCTTCTTGATGCAATGACAGGAGCGCGTATTATTATTTTTTTCTACTCCAGTACTTTTTTTTGTCATTTATATAGTTACTAACGCTAATATAAAGACATAAATTATGAAAGTATGTAAAAGTCTATACTCTATTGCCCAAAAAAAACACTGCTAAACGATGTTATAATGTCGCCAAAAAAGCATCACTTAGTACCACATAGTACAAGATAAACAGTTGCATTCACACAATTTGCAATTTTAAAAAACTTATTGTACTAAGGCATTGCTGCCAACTTAAAAAAAAAGTTTTATCTTCAGTGCATGGATGTTTAGTATAGTGAACCGAGCGGGAACATGTAATTATTTTCTTTGTTGTTTATTTGCATTTTATTTATGAAATGTCGAGTTGTAGAAAAAGTATTGTATGCAACGTTGTATAAGTAGATCAAAAAACGCTAGTGGCATCTCTTATACGAATTCCGATGTGAGCGTAGCGAACCCATGCCACTCGCGTTTTTTGCCCCCTCTTATACAACGGTTGCATAAAATACTATTATATTATTCTCAGCTTAGGAGCAGGTTCGGTGCTCCCGACCATGAACAGAATAAGAATACATTTTACGGATATGTAAACATCCAAACGGATTTCGTCCTTATATTAACCCAACACAACGGAATCTTGGTGGGAGGTTTTTTTTTTTCAAACAGCACCTTCAAAGTATACCTTACTACACTTTTGACTTTCAAAACGTATTTTCTGTTGTCTATCAAACCACAACGTGTGCATATTATAATATTATTCTTATGATATTCATTAGCTCTATCAACGGGAATCAAACCTTAATGAATGACCATAAAGATAATTATTAAAATGTTGGTTTTTTATAACGAAATGGCTCAGGAGCCGTGCAAGTAAAAAACAACCTCGCCAAATAAACCAGTTTTTTGACAGTAAGCACGAAGGTGCACATTAGTAGGAACGGTACTCTGAAAACATACGGACGATTTCTACGTATGAAATTTGACGTTATTGAAAGGTGGAAAGAGGTATTTAAATAGAAGATTAATTCCAAACGTAGGTACAAAAATATCAAAACTTTAGTGAAAATTACTAGGCTAGGAGAAAGTTTAAGAAGTCTTTTATGGGATGATGATGAGTAAGAGTGAGTCTTTTTGTCCTCTCCTTACTTGTCTTATATTATAAACAACTTAATTTTTTAAAACAGCAATTTCATTTTAAGGTAGAATTAGCTACCTATACGTGATGTCTACCAACAATATTGACTAAGGATACCTTAAGGATTACTCTTCGCGGAATTTAGGTGGGCTAGTGCGTCAAAATTGATTTAAACAATTATCACTAGGTTTGTGTGTTGGGATAGTTCAATAAAACAACAAAAGTAATCGGGTTTGTCGTAAACCACCACCCGCTCGCTTTCGTTTACGTCTATCATAGTAATGATTGCAGCAGTTGGGTGGCGGCTACACGTTATTATATAAAGATAAACCTCAACGGCCATTGTTCTATTTCAACAAAAAATTCTTGCCGAGTATCAGCGCGCCGGTCTGCAAGAGCACTCCGTGTGCTCTCGCGCACGCGTTTTATAATGGCAACAAAGATGCCGTGATCCAATCCAGTGCGCCGCCGCGGCCTGCGCGCGAACCATGGACCGAGTTAGCTTCCGCCTCAACGGGGAACCCCGCTCCGGTCAGTACACTTAACCATTATTTTTTGAGGAGAAAACCTGAGATCCAGGTACTCAGATTTCGTGGAAAAGCTTGTGCTATCTGGTAACCACAAAAAAAAACCACGGAGACCGATACTTGCTACGCTATTGTCTAGAGTTCTCCTCGCGCTATACTTGTAATGAGCCCCTCCTAAGGATATGTGTACAATGATCACTGCTATTAATGAAATCAAGTGCCAAAACCTCCACATATGGCAGCAGTCTTAGTCACTTTTTAGTCACCTTTTATGACAGGCAGAGAAACCGTAGACCAGGGCTATGCAGTCTAGTGCCTTGTCTTACCCGAACTTACCCGTTCCTGATTGCACAAATGTTGTACATTAGTATAAAAAACTGATTAAGGACTCCAGACAGAAACCAAGAGGGACCAAGGAAGACTTCTAGACCGCCTAAAAAGCGGAAATAAATAAGTGATCAAAGCGTAATACGTGTGCAATTGGACTTGCAGTAAATTAAATAAAATTGCTGCCATAATCAGATCGCACTGACAAATAAATACCCAAAACAAACTATACCTATAAATAAGATGGCTTGATAAAAAATATTCCACTTAATTTGAATTGTTTATTAGGGTTCCGTAGTCAACTAGGAACCCTTATAGTTTCGCCATGTCCGTCTGTCCGTCTGTCCGCCCGTCCGCGGCTTAGCTCCGTGATCTTACTAGAAAGCTGAAATTTGGTATGAGTATATGGATGTATCACGCCGACAAAACGGTAAAATAAAAACAAAAAAAAAAAACTTTTTTTCGGGTACCTCTCAAACACCTAAAGTGATTTTTTTTTTCGTTCCAACTCTAGTGTGTGGGTTTTCGTTAAATAGGTCTTCAAAAAAAATAATAGAAGTCTTTAAACATCATTTTTTGATAAAGTTAGCAGTTTTGTAAATATTCGCTCCGAAAATAAAAAAAATAGTATCCCCCACGCTAACTTTACAACCAAGGGTCAAAAAAATATGTAAAAATTCATGAAAATGAGGCCTTACTTTCAATGAAAACTATATTGAATAAAATCGGTCAAGCCGTTTTTGAGTTATCGCAAAATTTCATAATTTTCTTTAAATTGACGTAAGTGCCGCGCGGTGTCCTTATACTTCGAACGTTATACTTATTAGTTAATTAAGTGCCATACTGCATTAAAACATTCCGCTAAATCGATAAGTTCCAAAAGGTAAAAGTAATTACAGTTACTTTGGCGTTTACGATCTTTTTTATAGAGCTTGAAATCTTGCTCGTAATTTAAACCTCGAAGTAAACGTGTTCTTGAGTGGAGACCGCGGATCGGCAAGCGTAGTGTGGGACACCCTCAGACTAGGTGGAGCGATGATCTGTGCAGAGTGGCTGGCAAAAGCTGGATGAGAGTAGCCGAGGATCGCTTACAATGGCGTGCAGTTGGAGAGGCCTATGTCCAGCAGTGGACAAGAATAGGCTGATGATGATGATGATGATGAAACCTCGAAGCCTTCGTTCTCGCAGATAGCTAATTTTAATGTATGGTTTGTTTGTGTGGCACAGTGGGATGTGAGATCAGCTCTGACGTGTCTCTGCTGGAGTACCTGCGCGTGGGCAGCGAGCTGCGCGGCACCAAGTATTTTTGCCGCGAGGGCGGCTGCGGCGCATGCGTGGTCTCCGCCGCGCGCCCCGGCGCGCCGCCACACGCTGTCAACTCTGTAAGTACTACCCTTGTGCAAACTGATAAAAAATATGAAGATCTACTCTGAAGTTTAAAACTCGAAGTTCGTAATGCGTCGTCCACGTACATTCAAATACAGTAAAAGAAGACACGATCCAAACTTTGAATAAATAAACTGATAAACTGGTAAACTGATAATTTCAAGTTTGCGTCGAAGACCGGGTACCTAAGTAGTACCTTCACATGAGTTGGCCTCATTAAGCCATGTGTTTGACGCTAGAGGATCTGCGTATGTTGCGTAGGCGGAAGATCTTGAGCGGAAGACGTCGTGGCCTACTAAGCTGTAAGGTTAATCATTTAGATTTTGATCTAAAATGTATAAGTACTTTTTTTTGTATTGAATAGGACTGTTTTAAATAATTTCCACGCTTATAAGGTACCAAAGATTATCTCTGGCAGATAATATTCTTTAGCAATAAGACCGCCTATTGAATACCTGTACTCTACTATGTGTCTATATTTTATTCTTGACAAGGTGTTCGATAAAAATAGTTGTTTTAGTAAAAATTGTACAATAGACTCAAATTACTTTCTTCTTAGAAAATGGATAAGAAAGCTAGCTATGTTTCTGCTTGACTGGATCGAGCTGAGTTAGCCAAAACTACAGAAAGAACCTACATACATATAAACTGTAGGTAAGGCAAGATAATTCGTCACCTGTAATATGAATTAATGTAACCGCCAAAATGACGAAATTGAGTTAAGTATACAGTTCGTCTGTAAATTTAACGATCTATCCATTGCTGTCATTAAAATTACGATATCTTGAAAAAAATGTTGGTTACATTAAACAAAAATTGACCAGTTTTTTTAGTTTTCTGTATTTATTTTGGTGTATGGCACATTGTTTGTAAATTACTTAATATCAGATTAACGTAACCACAAGTATTGGCCAAAGTTGAACAAAATTCATTAATGTAAGACTCATCGGTAAATAAATAACTCTTCCATTACTCAATTAACAGCACTTTATAACTGATTGACTGTTACGTTAGCTTCAAAGCTAGATAAAAATTATAAAATGGTTCTTACATTAAATGGGTTATACTTTTAGTTTTTGAACCAAATCATGTACATAATAAGGTACATAAATGATTTACATGCTCAGATTAGATACGTAAAAAAAAAAAAAAACGAGATTATAAGAAAGCAACCATTTAAAGTGAATTATAGTCTTATCTTGTCACAAATTGTGCTTACTGCAAGCTGGGTGAATATATAATTTAGTCAGTAACATTAAAGTTTTCGTAGTTTTAAAAGCAATTAATGCCTCTTACATTATTATTTGTCTTCCCAAGCCTCGAGTGATGACGGTTACATTAAAATTATGTACTTAATTTAGACGGACCTGGTGCTTACGTTATTTTGGTTACCAGGAACTTTGCGACCATCTCTTTCCTTTGCAGTGTTAATGAGTAGATACCGGTGAGACAACCATACATTTGCCTGTAGGAAGCAATTACAAACACTACCGCGTGCGTCTGTTTACAATTTGGTGTTGTGATGGATATGATAGCCACTTTAGTTTGTACCGACCAGCGATCGGATGCCGGTATTCGACTCCATACAAATACCGGTATTCAATTTCGGTATTTCGCTTATTATTACACATTTCTTTATTTTACTGAGCTAATTTCCAAGTTATGTACCAATACTTTAATTATATGTAATGGCATTTGAAATAAAATCTGTAATATTCTTTTGTACTTTTTATGAATACCGGGAACGATCCCTGGTTGGAACCAGTCCGTGACGTGAACAATTCGTGACAAGGACAGTATTGTGCATTTGCTTTGTTATACTTACATCAATAAGTACAATTAAAAATTACGAGTTAAGTACATTAATCGCTTTGCATCAGGCGATCTGTTTGCTCGTTTGCCCTCTACGACATAAAAAATAAATAAATAATAATATTACACAAAAATAAACTTAAAAATAAAGGGAAATTTGAAAGAGATAAGTACTAAGTAAGTACTATAGAAATTGTTATCACCTAAAAAGGGAGTCGTATTTCTAAGGCGAAATAAAGTTCGTCGGGATTTCCAGTATCAAATAGAAATTGATGTTTTAAACTTTTTAAAGTTAAGTTATTTATTAATTAGCTATTATGCCTATTTATACCATGTCTAATTCTCGAATTAGGTACTTTTAATTGAAACAATCTGGCTTAATACATTTCGTTTCACTGCCACTACCATGTAGCAACATGTAGGCATAATAGTCTAAGATCCCTTTAAGAACGACCTTCACCGAGATGTTTATTTGATGAAATGTATTTTATATTTAATTTAATATGTCAATAAATATATTGCATATGGGTTGCCTAACAAATTTTAGTCCAGGGTATGTTTAATTAATGATTAAAAAAAATTTTTTTTTAAACATTTGATTATTAGATAAATTCTATACCAATCGAAAGTATGAAGCCCATAGAATATGCAAACGTTAGGTTGCCTATTCTTTTCCCGTCACAACTATCGGGTAGCCAGGTTTAAACTGGTAAAACTATACTAGCATTTTGCAACGGTCTGATTATTGAATTGAAATTAAATAACATTAAAGATTATTTTATTATGAACACGGTGGTATAGGGTTGCCTGCGAAAAATCAGTCCAGAATTCCGGTTGTCGAATTTTGAAAAGTAAAATATTGCAGCGAGTGAATGTGTGCGACTGAGAGGTCCCAACCAAAACCATCCCATACGATAGAAGAGGACACAGCATAGCAGCTGTTTGAAGTCCGCCCATTTAAAAAAAGAGAGTGCGCATGCTATTTGTGCTTGAAAATGAAAAGCATAGCGATAGACTCGTATATGCTGTGCATTATTTTGGAGTAGATGGTCGCTATAGATACAATAAAATGCATGGTATAATAATATACTCCGCCTGGTACTCTCTTCCGAGACTCGCGAACCACGTGACTGACACAAGCCATACTTTCTACTAATAACGGAACACCAATGATGCTTCAAATAAGTAGTTTGCGAGAAAACAGCAGCTTACAAGATATAAGAAAATCTCTAAATCCGTTTCAGCTCTTTAAAAAAGATGTCCAAGCCCAATAGCGAAAGTATTCGAAGCATTTCAGTCGTAAATTTACCCCTTGACGTTCAAGTTCATAATAGTGATGTGAGAGTGAGTTACTAATTATGTGACGAAACATTTAGTCACCAGTTTGCCAGGAAATGGTCAAATTACTAATGAAGAATCAAATAAAGATCATTCGGCTAGTTTCAGACAGGGACAAGCCTTACACTTAAAATAGGACTTAAGCTTTGTAAAGACAAAATTGATTATATAAACGAAATTATACAACGCAAAGCTGAAATTTAAACTTAAGTCACTAAAATCAAAAGGAGGGAGTTGATGAATGGAACAGAAAGAAGGTAATAAATACGAAGAAAACTATATAGAAAGAAATAAAAAAGAAAGAGAAAAAGGGAAAGCAGAATGTGCAGTAAAAGTCGTAGGTAAAAAAGGTACATAAATATTGTAGAAAAGGGAGAAAGAAAAGCAAAGTGAGGAAAAACAGTAAGGAAAAGTATCAGATTGGAAAGAAAATTAAGTGTTTTTTTAATACTCTATAAATCTAAAGGTGTCTTTACCAATTTTGGTTTTTATAAACAAAAAAGAAACTGTTTCCCGCTTATAAACCGGTTTTTATCACGACTTACTATCCTGCCACTAATTAACTGAAAAAACAAGAAATAACTCTATGTTAAACCTTATTACAATTGGATAAGTTTAAAAATTCCATAGCTGAATTCCTCTAATGTAAGTCCACGTTTTGAAAATGTGTGTCCCTTACGTTAGATTTTTTTAACTTTTTGTGACTTACTTTAAATAGTTCTTCATTTTTTGAAAACAATGTTGTGTTTTGTTAACGTATCTCCTCTTTTTTGGAAAAAAAATAACGTAAGAGCCACGCTATTTTCTAAACTATAATAGCAGCCTTTTTGAGACCATTATCAACTGAAAGATCTTACAAAATTAAGCTATAACTACTATACATCATCTTCATCGGATTAGGAAATAAAATGTTACTGGCCTTTTTTTAATTTGCAATTTAGTTTTTGGCTTCTCCTGAAAAATCGTCATTTGGCGGTTACCTTAATTCATATTACAAGTGACGATATAATTAGGCAATCGTTTTTATGAATCAAATAGTTTCACTCTCGTGCATTATCAATTATATGTATGATGCAGTAGACCACTTGCGTTTTTGACCACTCGATACTGACCCTATTTATCAATGTAATTAATGTATTTCTGCTTTAACATTTACAATGTTTGCAGACAAGATTTGTTGTACACTAATCCCCCATGTTTCTGTTTGGATTTATGATTGACTGGTCTTCTTAGGGCATTAAATCCGTTATTGGTACCTACGTTTTTGTAATGGGCAAGAAAGTTTAAATAAATAAATTCTAGGACACGAGTGATAAGTAAACTTACTTAAGTAATATATCGCCACAAAATGACATCGCTTTTTGTAAAATCTTTCGGAAAAAGGTTCCATCGATCTGAGAATGTCCACTAATACATTATACTTTCCCTAGTGTCTCGTATCAGTGACGTCATGCCAAGATTGGGAGATCACTACGATAGAAGAGGTCGGCAACCGGTTGAAGGGCTACCATCCGGTGCAGAAGACCCTTGCGAAGTTCAATGGGACGCAGTGTGGGTACTGCTCACCTGGATGGGTGATGGCTATGTACAGGTAACTATAAAATACTATCAATATCGTAGACCAGTTGTAATGAGGACGTTAGTGGACAACTCTATGTGGTTAAAATTTCATTGGATTTGTTTCCTATTAGTACGAGTGTGAACTAAGGTATCGTTATGTAAATACTAAATTAGTTAATAAAATAGTACTAATTACTTTGAAAATTGCTCGAGATGAGCGCTTGCTTTAGGGCAACCGGAGGTTTACTCCAATGTACGATTATGGAATTTTTAATCGTGACGTCCCGCTTATTCAAATACAAGATCGAGAGGGACAGCACGGTACGAATTCCGATTCCGTTTCCGATTTCCGGTTGTGGCCGTTCCGACTTTCCTAGTAGCATGGATAATATCAAACTGACGAAAACTCTTGCATTTCTTTTATAATTGGCAGTTTATATTCTACACAATAAATCAGCTTAAGTTAAAATTAGAAAGCAAATATTTAGTTGACAGATGAAGGTAACGCGAGCGCGCGACCTTCATGAGTTGTTTTATATTTAATTAGATACTCATTACTATTCATATCTTATGTTTATCAATTTGAATTAGTTTAGTTTTTAGCCTCATAATGAATTACACGTTTGAGATACTAGTATAAGGATAATAATCAATAATAATCGAAACATTATGTTTTTAAATAACGGCATATAAATATAATTTAGTTGCTACTTAAGATCCACCAAAGATCTTATTTCAGTGGTTATCTTAATGAAATATAATATATGTAATTCAATTATTATCTCAGTGACAAACAAAACATGACCTTCAAAACACACTAAACCCTGACCCAAGAGAAAATTCCAAATATAGAGGAAATACTTACAAATCAAGGTTTATCTGTTTCAGACGTCTATAATAACTAACCGTATAATCTTGCAGTAATCTAAGTGTTAATGCATAATGCATGGTTTTGTGCCTAAGTGTAATTGAGCTATCAGATTCTAACCGTTGCGTGAACGAAATGGCGATCCATAACAGCCCAATAAACGCCGAGCAATTATGCAGTTTGAGTTTTGCCGACTTTGCCGGTAAATCTATTGCGTGTACTCCACGATTTGTACATTAAAAACAAATTGCTTGGAAGGCATCATACTGAGCCAGGCATTCAAAATATATTCGTTGCAATTTGCTATGTAAATATGGCAATGTATCTAAAATTAAACGTGTGAAATATTTTTTATTCAACACTGATAAGTGTAAACCCCAGTATAATATGATGGTCATTCATAAGTGATCATGTATGTAGTATGCAGAAAATAATAGCTTCCGGTTTCATAATAACCTGTCAATGTTGCAAGAAAATAAATAAACGCGGTGAGAACTCATTTGAATATAAACTGTTACTCACAAATCCACAAGTCAGTTAATCAGTTCTGTTCAGACCTATCTCCCCAGACATCCGAAATCGAAAGACTTCAACTAGTTATAATTTCATGCGATACTCGTAAATATTTAATATTAATAAAGCCCCTATATCAGTGATGAAATAATATTCATTTTGCAGTCTCCTGAAAAGCAAAGAAAAACTTACTATGTTGGAAATAGAGCAGTCCTTAGGAAGCAATATATGCCGGTGCACCGGTTACCGACCCATCCTAGAGGCTTTCAAACAGTTTGCAAGCGACGCGCCAAAACCTCATAGCATACTTGACATAGAAGACCTTAACATTTGTAAGAAAAGCGGAAAAACATGCCGTACAAGCGAATGCAGCGAAAGCGATTGGTGCGTAGTGGAAGAAAAGGATGTTGAAATACCGGAAAATATAGAAATACAACTTAAAGACGGCAAATCGTGGTCTAGAGTTCAGTTTATTAATGATATATTTGAAGTGCTGCGGAGGCAAGGAGATGATTGCTACATGCTGGTTGCTGGAAATACTGCTAAAGGTAACAAAACTATAACGATACAAACATGTAGTATGCCATCTGTAGATATAAACACTCGAATAACACTACATTTGTTTTCAGGAGCCTATCCAATTGATGAATATCCTCGAGTCCTTATTGATATTAGCAATGTACAAGAGCTCAAAGGATACTATTTCGATCAAAACATGATACTCGGTGCTGGTAATACTCTTACAGAAACAATGGAAATATTTGACCATATATCGGCTACTGTTGACTCTTTCTGGTATTTGAAAAAGTTAAAAGAACATCTGATGTTGGTTGCACATATACCGGTTAGAAACGTAAGGCGAACTTAAACACCATTAAAAGCATTTTTTTTTACTCTTATATTTATATTCCACGCACGTTCAACTCAGATTATACTTTTAATTTGGCACAATGCTAGTTTCTTTTTTAGGGTTCCGTACCCAAAGGGTACAAACGGGACCCTATTATTGAGACTTCGCTGTCCGTCCGTCCGTCCGTCCTTCCGTCCGTCCGTCCGTCCGTCCGTCCGTCCGTCTGTCACCAGGCTGTATCTCAAGAACGGTGATAGCTAGACAGTTGAAATTTTCACAGATGATGTATTTATATTGCCGCTATAACAACAAATACTAAAAATAAAATAAAATAAATATTTAAGGGGGGCTCCCATACAACAAACTTGTTATAGATTATATATATATAAGTATATATAGGTACGGAACCCTTCATGCGCGAGTCGGACTCGCACTTATCCAATTTTTTTATCTAACTGGTTCGAACTGTATTTAAATCTGATATTTTAGTTGGGAACGATTGCTGGTAATTTGATGATCAAACATCAACACAATGATTTTCAATCAGATGTCTTTCTTCTTCTTGAGACAATTGGAGCGTACCTTACTATTGGTAAGTGTTTACATTTCTCAACTTATTTACTTAAAGTACGCGCATCACATCATCAATCTTATTTGCATCCTATTTAAGAAATAAGTCCCTTACAATTAATTATATTATTGTACATTTCAGTGGATCCCTACGGGCATCACGTAGCAGTTTCCCTAGAAGCATTTCTTAGGACGGATATGAGAGGAAAGATAATCTTAAATGTGTTACTCCCGCCTTTGAATCATGATTACAAGTTCGTGTCATTTAAGGTAAAACTATTTGTGTTCAAAATTCGCTAACATCTTTGTAATTTTTTACAGAATTGAAATGAAGATACCACGTAATTTAATCATCATTTAAAAGGATATAGTCTGGCTAGCCAAATAATGTTGACAGATATCTCCTTGTGGTATCACCAATTGTCTATGATTTAAAAAATATAATTTTGATACCTTATTTACTAGTTTTAACATTCCGATCGAGTTGAAATTTGACATAGTACTTATATAATTTTGTGGTGATGGATTAATATGGTATTATCAGGTAGGTCTTATTTACACCACAGCAAATTTTTCGCCTTGTACATGGTTAGAAAGTGTGTTTGTCGTTGACGTAGAAATTATGTGAGCTATGAGTGCACGTCAACATATATTCAAATCATTTCCTTAGGTACTTTATGTGTGCATAAAAAATAAAAAAAAATTCTAGTATCAAAACTATAATTCCTACTACACAATGTGACCAGCCGTAGATTTTTTTAGTTTTCCCGCCCAAACTGAGTAATATTTCATGAGCCAGACTATACCTTCAAAGATAATGTTCTCCGTGTAGTTACAAAGTTGTCTTCAAGATGCTAGTTTGTGTAATCCGGAAGCATGTCACCGTTTAAATAACCACCATCTTCTAGGACTTCAAATTGGTAAATGTCATCACTTGCTGGACTAGAGGTCATCACAATTAATTAAATGCATATTTTAATTCAATGCAGTTCGAAAATGGATGAGTATCTATTATTGTTGATAACGGTAATAGTAGCTTACCTAATTACAAATGTATCTAATCTGTATTATGTTAATCTGTAAATGTATCTAATCTGTAATTGTTTTCTAATTTTTTTTTTAGATAATGCCACGAGCTCAAAATGCCCACGCTATAGTTAACGCCGCCTTCTTATACAAGCTGTGCCATCCTCGGAACACAGTGTGCCAAGCGCGCATAGTCTACGGAGGTCTATCGCCACGTTTTATCCACGCGCTTCTCACAGAAAAGTTCCTTATTGGGAAACAGCTGTTTACCAACGATATTCTGCAGAGCGCGCTGCGAGTCCTGGTGCAGGAGTTGGTGGTGGTGGATAACCCACCAGAACCCTCAGCCAATTACCGGAGGGATCTTGCTGTTAACTTGTTTTATAAGGTTAGTAAGAAATGTAAATAAAATAATAAGTGTTCGGTTAGCCGCCGCCGCGACTGATCGGCTCTCCTGATGATGAATCGATTCGAAACATGTCGAGCAATATTCGACTTCTACGGCGTGATTAAACCCGTTTATGTATTTTAAAATGTTAATGAAAGTTACAGTTCTCCGAACTTGTATTAAATTGTTGTTGCAAGGTAACATTTGTATAGTCCTAATGAAAATTAATCCGACACGTATTCACAGTTTGAAATAAAACAAAATAACCAGTCGTGTTCGTTTTACTTGTCAGTCGGCTTTATACTAGAAAGGCGAGACGTTTTCCGCTTGGTTAAAGCCAATGCGTTCATAAACCTTGTTTTAAAATTTTACTTGTTCCAATTCACATGCCAAGTTAACGAGTTCTCTTCTTTCCCAGGGTCTACTATCACTATGTCCCAGCAGTATCGTATCAGCCCAGTATGCGTCAGGAGGCATCGTTCTAAGCCGCACAAGACCCGTCACCGACGCGCGACAGATCTTCACCACTAACCCCACTCTCTGGCCACTCAACCAGCCAATAGAGAAGGTTGAGGCGCTGGTCAGTTATTCGAAATTGTTCGAGCAATATTCGACTTTAATGATGTAGCCAATCCCTATTGATATGTGTCTGAGCATCACGGCTGTTTTCTAAGTAGGTCGAACAAATACGAACTAATTTCGTAATAATCAACTCTGTTTCCCGTACTACCTTTTTTTGATGTGCATAAATTTATAGATGCCTATTAACTTTCAGATCCAGTGCGCCGGCGAAGCCCCCTACACCGAAGACCAGCCTACAGTACCGCGGGAAGTATACGGAGCTTTCGTACTGGCGTGTGTACCAGTCGGCGACATTGACAAAATCGACGCTACCGAAGCTCTGGTCAGTATTAATCATTATTCCTTTATGCTACATCATCATCCTGCTAGCCTTTGTCCCATTTTTTGAGAATGAATTCTCAATCGGGGTCGGCTACCTAAATCCCAAGATGTGGCGTAGGCACTAGTTTTTACGCAAGCGACTGCCATCTGACCTTCCAACCCAGAGGGGAAACTAGGCCTTATTGGGCTTAGGTGGTTTCCTCACGCTGTTTTCCTTCACCGAAAAGCGAGTGGTAAATATCAAATGACATTCCGTACATAAGTTCCGAAAAACTCATTGGTACGGGCCGGGTTCGAACCCGCGACCTCCGGATTGAAAGTCGCATGCCCTAACCACTAGGCTACCACCGCTTCCTTTATGCTACATACAATTCTAAATAAGTATATATAATTTAGGCTCGTTAATACCAAAGTTGACAAAATTGTCATGACGGAGGAAGGTTTTGATGGCGATAAAAGCTGGAATCACAATACACTTTTCACTGCGCTTTGCTTTTGTAAAGTAGTGCCAAAATTTGCTTAAAACGCTGTCTTTTTTAAATTATTCTACTTTGACATAATTAGTTCGTGGAGTTTCCGGCCAACTGTATGTAATAAAATCAATATTTTTTTTAAATTTTAGCACCACCCTGGTGTTATAGCATTCTACTCAGCTAAAGATATTCCCGGAGTCAACTCCTTCACACCTGGTGACAATCCATTCTTCCTTAGTCAAGAAGAGCTCTTCTGCTCGGGCCCTGTCAAGTACAATGGCCAGGTCGTAGGAGTGATCGTGGCTGAAACAAGATACATCGCAGATTATGCTGCTAAACTAGTGCATGTGAAATACAAGAATGTTAAGAAACCCGTTATTGATGTGAAAGAGGCGAAGAAAGATACGAATAGAACTAAAATGGGACAAGAAATTCCTAACACTAGTACAGGAACGGAAGTGTTAAAAGTGATAAAGGGAGAGTTGACGATATACCAGCAAAGCCACTTCGCCATGGAGACGCTGGTGAGTCTGGCGAAGCCAACTGAGGAGGGTTTGGAGGTACACTGCACGACACAGCACATGGATGGCGTGCAATACATGATATCTCGGGCCCTTAAACTACCAGAACACAAGTAAGATTTTTTGATACTTAGATGGAGAAGAAATTAGGCGTTTGGTTAAAGGAATGCTTTTATTGCATTGAACAACTTGAAATTTAGGGTTTTTGTATTTTTTACTAATTTTATTTAACTTATTTATATTCCTATAGAATAGATATTCACGTGCGGAGACTAGGAGGAGCATACGGGATTAAGATCTCTCGCGGAAACCAGGTAGCGCTGGCAAGTGCGCTAGTAACTCTCAAGCTGAACCGACCTTGCAGGATCCTACTGCCAATTACTACGCTCAGCAAGGCTGTGGGCAAGAGGCTGCCTTGTAATACCGACTATGAGGTATGGAATTTACATTAAACTTTCCTACGATCTATTCTGTCAGCCATATCGAGAAATAAGAAGAAACAAAAAAAGAGCAAACAAGTCGCTTAAACAGTGATATTTTATCTTTCAGGTTGCAGTCGATACTACAGGCAAAGTCCAATACTGTAACGAAAACTTGTACATGGACAATGGTTACATCCTTGATGAACCTCTGTTTTTGGCAACATTAGATGTGTTCAATAACTGCTACGAAAAAGCACGAGTTAACTTCAAAGTTTTTAATGTGATGACTGACACCGCAAGTAATACGTGGTGCCGGTCACCAGGTAAGAGCAACCGTGATCTAGTATTTTATCGTTGTCGTCAAAAGCCAAACATTTCGTAAATTAAAATAAATGTTTACAGGAACACTTGAAGCGATTGCTTCTGCGGAATTCATCATGGAGCGCATAGCATACGAGCTATCATTAGATCCACTGGAAGTAAGGTTACGCAATTTAGATCCAGCATATACTGATCTTAGAGAACAAGTGGATAGAGTAAAGAGAGATGCACAATACGACGACAGGAAAAAATCTGTGGACAAATATAACAAACAAAATAGATGGAAGAAACGAGGACTAAGATTTTCCCTTCTACGATGGCAGCCTTTTGGAGGGCAATATTTCGATTTGACTTTGTCAGTTTACCACGACGATGGCACTGTTACTATAACCCATGGTGGAATTGAAATGGGTCAAGGTCTAAATACGAAAGCTGTACAAATTGCTGCTTATTTCTTGGGGATATCAATTGATAAAATCCAAATCAAAGCAAATAACACAATAATAAATCCTAATGGTTTTATATCCGGAGGTAGTTTGACTTCGATCAATATTGGTATAGGTGTTCAGCGGTGTTGTGAAGAGCTTTTGTCAAGGTTGGCACCCCTAAAGAAAGATAACCCAGACGCTGCGTGGGAGGCACTGGTCAAGTTGGCATTCAACGCCAGTATAGACTTGCAGACGCATGGGTTCGTCGCGATGACGGACACTCAGAAGGTGGACGTGTATGGAGTGACATTGGCTGAGGTGGAGGTGGACATATTGACCGGGGAGTGGGAGGTTATACGCGTTGACATCTTGGAAGACGCCGGTCAAAGCGTCAGTCCTGAGATTGACGTTGGCCAGGTAAGTTACTTTTAAGTATTTTGTTCAAGCTTCTTCATTTTATTTGCGCTTGGTGATTCACAACTATAAATTTAACGTTATCTGTTTGTCTGCTTAATGTTACTTTGAATCTTTTAAGTCCTCATGGTAACAGAAGTCAACAACTACATAATTTTTTAGAAGGTGTACATTCTATGTGTTCTGATCGTCTTTAATTTTGAACAGGTCGAGGGTGCCTTCATAATGGGCCTAGGCTACTGGACGTGCGAGGAGCTGGTCTACGATCCCCACACGGGCGAGGTGCTCTCGGACCGAACCTGGAACTACCACGTGCCGCAAGCCAGAGACATCCCGCAAGACTTCCGTGTTTATTTCAGGAATAACTCTTTCTCGTCACCTAGGATTCTGGGTGCCAAATGTAAGAACCTATTTTTATCGATAATCGAATCCTCCTCCTTTAGAGTTAACCATAAATACTCACATTACTCTGATGCGGGCAGAATGTTACTTGTATTCTTAGTCGAAACTGTTGTCCAGCAGAGCATACATTTCAGCAGAAATAGTGATTGATAATACATTATGATTGTTTTGCAGCAATTGGCGAGCCCCCAATTTGTATGTCCGTGGCAGTTCCCTTCGCGCTGCGAGAAGCCATAGTCTCCGCCAGGCGCGACGCCGGCATACCCACCAACCAGTGGTTCCAGATAGGTAAGATTCCTTATTCTATGTGTTTATCATAAAATTTACTCTACTGGTGACCGTCAAGCCACTAAACTGCATACCTTTTGTTATGAATTTTACTATTGTATTATAATAATTGTATGTGAAAACACATGAGGATATCCCTTCAATTGACAAAAAACGAAGGTCGATAGTTCGTCTCGTTAAGGTTGAATAGAGCAAACAATTGTCGTTCGAAAAAAAAACAGAAAAGTTTGTAAATCCTAGTGTATCCATTGCCAAATTAAGGGATATTCTGATGTCAATCACGTTAAATCGTCGATTGAAATTAGATGAAATTTTGTACACCGATATATCAAGTTCTTTCATCATCCTAAGGAATTGCAATATCATGAATTCAAGAAATCGTGAGTAAAAACTAGCGGTGGTACATATACCAAAGCATTTGTTTTTATTAACATTCTTATCCACCGTAATTACCAATATGTTATTGCGCAGTTATAAGCCGTACAACGGTATTCCTGTTTTTTTTGGCTTTTAATATTGTTATATTCTGTAGCTAATAACAATATTTTACTTCATTTTAGATGGTCCTTATACCAGGGAGGCTATTCAGCAAAACACAGCTACGAAATACACCGAATTCAAATTTTACTGACATATTATTACCTGAATAAATTAAATTAAATATAAATAATATATAGGTGACAGCCCATGTGAAGTACAATAAAATCACGATAATAAAGCTACAAAATTGTGTTTCAGTTTCACCTTTCTTGCTTGTTTACCTCTTATTACATTTTTTTGTCACCTCCTGCGACGAACTATCTCGCATTTTTATTTTATTGCCATTCCACAGTGTCAGCAGTCTATTAACAGAATGGTGCTATATGAGACGGACGGAGTGCATACATGATAGTAGTTTATGTGACTGTACATAATGAAGGGTATTAAACACGAGTGTTTTAATGCCTAATTATGTACAGTTACATACACTACTTTATCTACCCACATATCATAAGCGTCCATGCTGCATTCAGGAGCCGCACATTATGACCACCATAAAAATAGACTGTTTTGTTAAAACAAATTTCTTATCTGTAAAAATGTTATTATTGCTTAGGGTTTATGATATTTGGATAGATAAAATTATAAACGTTACTTTTCTTCTAAAGTATGCGCACAGTTATTACGCATTTGCCTATAAATCAACTTGAGTTAATATTTTGGACACAAACAACCTTTTTGACGTGAGGTAAATAAGTAGCCTGAGTAGTTAGTTCTTTCTTTCATAATTAACGATTGTGTAGATTTTTAAAAATAAAAATGTAGTACCTATTGCCACATGGCACGGGGACATGGGGACGAGAATTATAATATGTTAAATACTTACTATATTGTCTTATTGTCATATATATGACAATGTCAAGAACACAATCTCCCACTTTCTCATATATATGACAATAAGACAATATAGTATTTAACATATTATAATTCTCGTCCCCGGTAAATTTTCGTCCTGGCCTCTCAACGACCGACCATCTCCATCCTATTAATCAAAAAATTTAAAAATGTCAAGAACGCAATCTCCCACTTTCTCATAAGGCCATCTTCACAGCTCTACACGATCAAGAGATAAATCCAAACTGCATTTAACTCACAGCCACGATTTATAAACATACGAGTAGCACAGCCGGCATTAGGATTGCAGTCCTCTGGTCGCTTGTTCAATATTCAGAAGGGGCCAAACAAGGAGATCCGTTGTTGCCGAGACTGTTCAACTGTAGGTAACCTAGATAACATCTTCCAGTAACTTGCGCCGAGTTGGGGAGAGAGGGACTTGCCAGTCATCATATCAGCCTATAGACGTCCACTGCTGGACAAAGGCCTCCCCCAAAGTTCTCCACAACGATCGATCTTGCGCCGCCCTCATCCAATTTCTACCCGCGATCTTCACCAGGTCGTCGGTCCACCTTGTTGGAGGCCTTCCAACGCTGCGTCTTCCGGTCCGCGGTCGCCACTCAAGAACCTTTCTGCCCCAACGGCCATCGATTCTACGAGCAATACCAGTGGGAGAGAGAAAATTAACGAATCCCCGGTTTGCCGACAACAACGTAATTCTCTCCTTAAAAGCTCCCGAACTACAAACTATGCTATAAGATCTAAGTGCCGCGAGATTTGATTGATGATGAATATTTGTCTAAGACGAAGCTTATGACCAATAGCATGGAATATAAATAAATAAATAAAATAATAAATAAATAAATATCAGACAACCTCACACAAATCAATCTAGTCCCAAATTAAGCTCAAGAAGGCTTGTGTTATGGGTACTAGACGACGATATACATACTTATATAGATAACTAGCGACCCGCCCCGGCTTCGCACGGGTGCAATGCTGATAAATTATGCATGTATTATACATATAAACCTTCCTCTTGAATCACTCTATCTATTAAAAAAAACCGCATCAAAATCCGTTGCGTAGTTTTAAAGATTTAAGCATACAAAGGGACATAGGGACAGAGAAAGCGACTTTGTTTTATACTATGTAGTGAAGAAATACTTAAATACATAGAACAACTATGACCCAAGCACAAATATTTGCCTTGGCCGGGATTCGAACCCGGGACCGCCAGCTCAGTAGGCAGGTATCTACAAACTGAGCCAACCGCGTCGTCAAACGACAAAATATAGGATTGAGGTAAACGGAAAATACATTGCTAATGTCCATAAGTATCTGTATTTGGGCCAAATAGTCTTCTTCCAGGCGCGCCAAGATAAAAAGATCGAAAGACGGTCAGAAAACGCTTGAAAAAGCGATAAACCTCAAATAAAAAGGGAGACCTAATATCACTTAGAGCCTTATCACACTTGCGATTTGCGAGCGTATTTTGTATGAAGGCGATCGCGCAGCGTGTTCGCCGCGTCGCTTATTTGTATAGAAAATACGCTCGCAAATCACAAGTGTGATAAGGCCCTTAAACAGAAGCTAATGGACATACTTACAATCCTCACTTATGGTGCTCAGACCTGGTCTAATTTCGGAAGCTCAGAAGTCTGAAGTCGGTGTTTGCCAACGAGCCGTGGAGTGTTGCATATTAGGGGTAACATTAATGGATCGTGTCCGGAATCCATGTCAAGTTAAAGTGGGACTGGGCTGGTCACGTCTACCGCATGCCGAGTGAGTTGTGGGTTAAGATCGACCTCGCCGGCGATGGCGGGATCAGTTGGACTCCTTTCTGAAGCAATGGCAAGAAACTGCTCGAAATTTGGAGGAGTGGAAGAAATGGGGGAAGGCCTTTGCTCAGCAGTAAGACATTATAGGCTCCCAATAATTATTATAAGAAGCCCTAGATTATGAATATTCTACAATGTTATGCAACTCCATACCATTGCTATTTAAATTCAGCAGGCATTTATTAGGTAGGTACTTCCTTGTATTTAAAAAAACTAGCTTGTCCTCAAGGTGTTACTTGCTCATCCCACGGGAACACTTTATGTTTTAATAAAATTGGTCCAGTTGTTTGAGCGTAAATAAGTAACAAACATACAAACAAACTCACAAACCTGGAAAGCGTCAAATCAGACTAATATTATAAAGGCTAAATAAATTAAAAGGAAAGTTTATGAGTTTGTACCATTCCGCGACCGTACATATATGATTTTACGTTTTCTAAATCAATTTACAGTCGCGGAATGAAAAGGTTCGTAATTTTTGGACACATAAAGTCATTCCCCGACTATACTTACATTCTAAAAGGGAACGTCAAGGAACTATAATACTATACTATAATAATTATCTAGATAGACCTAGATAGGTGGTAGTGCTGTACAACACAAATATTTATAAAGTAAAAGACTCGAATGTGAGGCACCAGTTAGCAGCACCTCGTATTGTGTACGTTTTAAATGTAGGGAATAAGAGTTCGTATTATTTTCCAACTAGAGGGCGCCCGCTACTTTATTCGCAACTTTCTGTGTGATACCTGATGATGTCAACAATAGAAAAACACTAAAGATAACCAGAAACTAAATTAAATATAAACAGGAAGATTTAATTGAATTATTCTAGTAGGTATCTAGTCTACTAGAATAATTCACTTATTCTATAAAACACTTCGTGTCTGCTACAAAACTTCTTCACCCTAACGGCCTCATTCACCACCTGCACTAGAGATCCGATTCAGCAATAAACAAAACACAATAGTAGATTTTATTTCACTAAATAGAATTGTCTTATTTTACAATTATCGGTGCAAAACGTGGCCGTGTGCGGCCGCCCTAAATAACGTCCTCATTCACACCTGCACGGGACCCGACTCAGCAATAAATAAAACGCAAACGCTCCTCATCCAGTAAGTCTACGCTGCGCTACAGTGCGTACGCGCATCATGGACCGCGTCAACTTTCGAGTCAACGGGGAGCAGCGATCGGGTGAGCTTTTTTTTATTTTAGAGGTACAAAATTAGGTCTAATCATTCCGTCGGAAAGACAAATACTCGCCATCCATTATATATACTCGTAAAATCACACGTTTTCTCTTAAAAATGTTTCGTTTGATGAACACCCGCGTTCCGCGTTTTACTTAGCTATTAAGAGGCCTTATTCCTTTTAAAATTTATTTTTTTCGTATTACGACAAATATATTGATAATTTCAACCAACTTTATGAAGCGAATAGGTTTTACTTTTCCCCGAGTTCTAGGTAGTAACATTGCTATTTCACGCTTTCATTGCGTGCAATCGAAAATAAGTTGAAAAAACTAATTTTCCGCGTGAATTTTGTAAATTTCGAGTAGTATTAGAAACAAAAATTATCAATGAAAAAATCTAACTGTAGGTTTCAAATATAAACCAATAAATCCCAATAGTCCTGTTCTAGGTAGTAACATCAATAATATGTTAAGAAATGTGTTTGATCATAGAGAAAAATGTCTAAACAATCAGCATTATAAAAGGAATGAGGCCTCTTAAGAAACATAGCATTTAAACAAGTATTTTGTTTAGTGGGTTGCGAAGTGCGTTCAGATCTGTCGCTGCTGGAATACCTGCGTGTGCGCTGCGAGCTGCGCGGCACCAAGTACTACTGCCGGCAGGGCGGCTGCGGCGCCTGCGTAGTCACCGCCGCGCGTCCCGGAGCGCCGCCACAAGCCGTTAACTCCGTAAGTAGTGCTAGTGTTGTGATTTGTTTATACAGAGAGAGCTAACGGAAACGACACTGAAGGTAATTCCTGTACGGTCTTTCTTCTGGTACTACCTTTGGTGGTTGCGGCACCTACGTCGCTGTACGTCGTGAACGTCGTCACTAAATCTGATCTCTATATTTGATTTTAAATTTCAAAGTATCAAGTGGGCATCACTTTCAGATGGTAGGTACTTGTGAATAGGCGGTTACTTATATAGGCGGTTAGTTATAGTTTAGTCAAGTACCTACACGAGTATATTATTATACCATGACCTACACTTGACTAAACTATACCACTGTGCGATATACGTCGTGTTCCAGCATGAAGTAGACATAACCATATTTATATTCATTGACTTTGGTTTCGAATATCTAGCTCGTTGGTTCAGTAACCGCCTATTCACACTTGAAGAGATCAATTTACAACTATCAGTAGTACAACTATCGGAGTATTTGATCGTACATTCCTTTCATGCAGTGCCTAGTGTCGGTGACATCATGCCAGGACTGGAACATCACGACGATAGAGGGCGTCGGCAACCGGCTGAAGGGCTACCACCCGCTGCAGAAGACCCTGGCTAAGTATAACGGAACCCAGTGCGGGTATTGTACCCCTGGATGGGTCATGGCGATGTACAGGTAACTCTTTCAACATTTTCCGCCTTTTCTATTCTTCATCCAAATTCTTCAACGACATGTATGAATTTGCTTGACGTTTTGTCGACAGAGATCTACTGCCTCATTAGAATTCTGCATTATGTATGTAAAAATTGTACACCAACATTCAGACAACTTTAACCTTAACAAATTAATGGCAGAAAAGTATTTTATATACCTACCGGGTGATCAATCCAAATGGGGTAAGGAGAAAACGAAAACTATAAGAGATAGGGAAATCTGTTCTTAGGAAACATGGCTTCGATTTTAGATTGATTAACAGCATTCAATTTTTTTTCGTGTATCTCATGCATAACCCGGAATCGAACCCGGTCGAAATTGAGTAGAGAAAAAAAAATTAAGATAGTAGCGCAGGGCCCAGGCTACCGGTGGTTGGGGCTGCAGAGGGAGGAACCTCCTGACGATGCGCGCCGTGTCCAGGAGTACCGCCTAAGTATCTGGTCCTTGATCCAGCCATCTAGCGAGAGTCTAATTATTATTATTTCTTGTTGATACATAATAAGACTTCTTCATTTGTTACCCTTTTTATCCAACCGATCTTTCGCAGCCGTCTATAACACCATATCTCTAATGCTTCTATACGTCTCTTGAGTTCTTCTTTGATAGTCCAAGACTAACATCCGTATAGAAAAAATGGCCAAATGTAGCATTGCAGCCGGAGTCAAAACATTAAGTCACTACTTTCTTCATGGAGTTAAAGGTACTCCTGGCGTAAGTAGTAATGTGGGTTTTTATCTCTCTATCGTACTTCTAATGTTTAGTCATAGTAGTCATACATTGAGTCAGTAGTATGTAATTTACTGTCGTAGGTATATTTTTCAGATTAATTAGTTTTTTGGTTAACGTGTTATTGAGAAAAAACCGGCCATGAGCATGTCGGGCCACGCTCACTCAGTGTAGGTTTCCGTAGTTGCCCATCCTTCACAATACGGGCTTAAAACAGCGGTTTTAACCCCGAGGTTTAAATTACGAGAAAGATTTCAAGGTCTAAAAAAAGGTCGTAAACGCCAAACTAACTGTAATTACTTATTACCTTTTGGAAGTTACCGATTATACGTGCCAGATTGAGTGGAATGTTTTAATGCAGTATGGCGATTAACTAATATGTGTAACAATCGAAGTATAAGGACATCGCGCGGCATTTACGTCATTTTAAAGAAAATTATGAAATTTTGTGATAACTGAAAAACGGCTCGACCGATTACATTCAATATAGTTTTCAATGAAAGTACTTATAAGGCGTCATTTTCATGAATTTTTCCATAATGTTTTGGACCTGTGGTTGAAAAGTTTGAGGGGACGCAATTTTTTGGATTTCCGAAGCGAATATTTACAAAACTGCTGACTTTATCAAAAAATAATGTTTGGAGACCTATTCAACGACACCCCAGACACTAGTGTTGGAAGTAAAAAAAAAACACCCCACTTTAGGTGTACGACAGGTACCCGAAAAAATGTTTTTGTTTTTTTGTTTTTATTTTACCGTTTTGACGGCGTGATACAGAGACATACTCACACCAAATTTCAGCTTTCTAGTACTAACTAATGATCACGGAGCTAAGCCGCAAACGGACGGACAGACAGACATGGCGAAACTATAAGGGTTCCTAGTTGACTACGGAACCCTAACCAGGTATTCATATTGCAGCTATTTCAGGCCGAATGGAAAGTTGTAGAATAACTAAAACATGATTAAATAATAGAAAGCAATATATGTATGTAAGGTGTGAATTTACCATGCTCTGTATTTATTAACCGCGCGTATCAATAAATCAACTATCGAATCCAAAGTTAACTGGAGAAATTCCTAATTTGAAGTTGGTTAAATTTATGTAAATCGATGTTTGTTGTTCTTCTGTATAGAAGTAGGTACTTATTGAAAATGGCATGGAATTTCGTGTTTGCCAACTGCGCGGAACGTGAGTTTGGCCCAGACATGCTGTTGCCGACATTGCGATTCATCATTACCTATTACACAATGGAGACTTGATGCCTTGATGTTTAAAGAATAACATTAGGTAAACGTATATATAGGTTACTAGCGATTGCCCGCGGCTTCGCCCGCGTATTAAGCATAATTTTTAACCGTCTACAAAAAAGGAGGTTCTCAGTTTGACCCGTATGTTTTTATATACGTATATACATATGACTACGTATGTTTTCCCGCGATTAACTTGCGTTCGCTGATCCGATTTAGATGCGGTTTTTGGAAAATTATTTGTTACGTTCTAGAGGTTTCGTTATATGACTTTTTGGTGAAGGCGGTCCCCTTATTTATTGTTGAATTGTTACGTCGGCAACGACTTACTACTACTACAAGATTATGATTAATGGAGATTTATATGATAATTGAATTTAAATTAAAAAAAGGGGGACTTTCGCTGCGTAAACCAATAAGTACAATCCATGATCAAGCTAAATATAAAAAAATATACGTAATATTTGTATAGAATCTTTTTATCGATTCATATTTTTTTTTTTATGTGTTAATACCACATTTTTATTTTTATAAATAATGACACAAAGGTAAATTAAGAAAGAAAAATTGAATGCGATCCACTACAATCCAAGCGGGATTTGAACCCGCGATTTTTTTTTCTTAATTTACCTTTGTGTCATTATTTATAAATATACGTACAGTAAACGGCGATAAAGAATGCACATCGGCAATCATCGCATTTCCGAATACAACCGAATGCTAATTTCCATGTACATCAATTATTAGATTAATCGTTCATCAGAATTTGAATTTAGAACTAAGTACTTTATTGTTGTTTTGTTTTGATTTCACGTGGAATATATAGAGCTGTAAAACTCGATGTAATTATATATAGTTATTGCTATAATGTTCTTGTTGGGGAAAAAACCCTAAAAGGGGTTGACTGAGCATTAGCAACTGATGTTATACTACTAGGATACTTAAATGTGGGTTTAAAGATCGACAAAAAGTGTAATTACTTACATTAACATTCTCATGTTTTTTAAATTGGTCGGCTTCTGTTACTAAATATTTATAAACATAATTTCGCGTGACTGGCAAAGTAACGGCTTACCTTTTTTCCCTATAGATGCCATAGTACAAATTTAATATTGTGTAAGTTTTATCAACTCTATATATATATTGACTTGGATATGCGACTGGACTCTCTCGCATTTGAACCACGACTGACAAAACAAACGTCATGGTGTGTGCGACACAGATAACGCTATACGAAGTCGAAATTAGCCGATTGCCTCTTTCCAAAGATCGATGTGCAAACTTTATCGCCGTTTACTTGTAATATCTAGACTTTGCTCATAAATTGGTAGGTTTCAGAGCAGACAGAATAACTTTGCAGTATTATGTAAAACCTAAAAATATTATCTAGGATGCAAGTACTATGGGCGGTAAAAATAATACTTAACGATGTGATAGCTTGAGATTGTGGTTCATTAACATCAGATGAACAGATAAAAAGTCAGTTTACATTCTGAGAACCGGCGAAACTACATTTGATTTTGGCAAAATTAAGAATCGAAATTTATCATCATAATCTTCCGATAACGACCAAAGCAGCGGTTATAACCGCTCAAGCCCTTTGAAGGACTGAAAAACGGTGGTAAACACTGACGATGCAGTAGGTGAATCTTGCAGTAGAGTTCTTAAACACTGAATATAACTAATGTCCCAAACTTTTAAAACGATTGGATACGCTTGTCATTTATTTATTTACCCAAAATCATCACTTTGTTGTGAATTTGTCATTGCAAGTCAGATACCTGTTAAGTATTTAGGAGATGCACCTGCTCATCTTGGCGCCGTAGGATAAGGAGAGCCGACCCCACCTAATGTGGGATAAGGACAAGCCAAAGAAGAAGAAGAAGAAGCACCTGCTCAGGGATAAAGTGTGTTTGTACAGCATATTCCGTTCGCTTCCAAGTTTGCATTTGATGAAGTAAATATAAATCGCAGGGGCAAAATAGCTGCATGGGTCTACCCAGCCAAATTGAGAAATAGGTATGTAGTTCAGAGGCGGTATGGCGAACTCATGGGTTTCCGATTCATCGTTTCTACACTGTTTTTTAGGAAAATTACCATATAGAGTTTGAGCATTTGTTATATCGAACAGGAAAACTGTAAAAGAAGAACATGTTCTAGACATATACTCGTAACAGCCATTTAGAATAATGTTCTGAAAAATGCAGGTAGAAGATGTTAATGAAACAGATGAAGTTCAACAACTTTAATACTTGTTAAAGTACTTCCTTATAAACATTTTTTGCCATGTTTGAAGGTGGTAGCAATAGACCCAAACTTTGAGTTGGACTTACACGGGAGAACGCCACATAGAACTGATCGTGGGAGAAACAGTGCTGTCTTAAGTCTACTCCGGCGAATTTGAAAGTATGCCCCTGCGATTTATCTATGGTCATGGCGAAAAAGGCATTCAAGGGAAACTGGAGCCTTTTGAAATCAAAGGAAAGATCATTGGATATTAAAGGATATATCGGTATAAACACTGTTTCCTATATAATATACAGTATTAGACGCAGCAGCGTCGTTCCCTCACAAGTTGCTGTGGCCTTTGATCCACTGTAGACTTGTAGAGTGATGTTGTTATTTTTACAAACCTCAAATCGTGTATGAGACCTGAAGTTACTGTGTAGTTTTACAGAGATTGTAAACCGATCTGCTGTCGGAGAGTATGCGGGTGAGGTAGTCCTTTACCTACCTCGAGATGATTGCATAGATACGAGTAAACGTATGATAGTGCACCTAATTACAATAAGTTAAAGGTAGTTGTTTAGTCATTGAACAGATTGATGATCCATCTGCAATGGAAATAAACTACTATTCGGCATTTTCAAGGTTCCGCTGTCAAGTTTGACAGCGACAATAGTTATTGTCGCTCTTGGTTTAATTATTAAGGAAGCATTTTAAGTTCATAAGTTTCAGTAACATTTCTAATTCAAATTGTTTAATTTCACTTATTACTATCGATTAACAAAAATAATAAGGATGTACAATTTAGTTTAATCATTCCTTTCGACGCGACTTTTAGGAAAATCAGGAATTGCCTTGAATTCATCAGACACTAATTTGAATTTACAGCTTACTGCAATCCAAAAAGAAACTGACAATGCTAGATATAGAACAGTCATTCGGTAGCAACATCTGCCGATGCACTGGCTATCGGCCCATCCTGGATGCATTCAAAGAGTTTGCGTGTGACGCCCTGGACCCACAAACAATACCAGACCTAGAAGACCTCGATATCTGCCACAAAACCGGCCAAACTTGCCGCAAGAGGAACTGCAGTGAAAGTGACTGGTGTATAGTCGACGCAGCGGATGTGGAAGCTCCAAAGAGCATAGAATTTGACCTGAACGATGGAAAGTTTTGGGCCACAGTGTTTTCGATAAAGGATATATTCGACGTCTTGAAGCGGGAAGGAGATGATTCTTATATGCTTATTGCTGGGAATACTGCAAAAGGTAATAAGAAATAACTTTAGAGGATGTCCCTAATGTGGGTAACATCTATTCGTACGACTTTCGATTTATGAAAAGTATCTTTTTTTATGTACATAGTGCTCAAGGGTACAAACACCAACAGACTACACACTGATACATATTAAACGCAATCAATGTGGTATTTCTTTCACCTTTTGTCTAGTATTGCTGAAAACGTAATGTTTCGTACGTGACTCATCAGTCATAGATTTCGGAATTGTATTTCGATATAGCAGAAATTAGTTTTTTTTTACGTTGTCCACCCCTACCACACCCCTACCATATATGGGACAAAGCCTTTCTCCAGAGTTCTCCACAATGAGCGATCGGGCACCGTCCTCGCCCAATTACTCCCCTCCCCGCGACCCTAACCAGGTCATCGGTCCACCTTGTTGGGAGCAAGGTGCATTTACATTAGGTACTTTAACGACTTTAAAGCTACCACGACGATATAAAGAAGGGCCACTGTTACTAATAACATTTGTGGGATCCTAGCCCTGCTATTATTACTAATATTAGTTTATTTTTGTTGTCCTTTTTTGTAGCAGTTTACCCGCTTGCGGAACACCCTCGAGTCCTCATCGACATCAGTGGCGTCCGGGAGTTGAAGGGGTACCAGTTCGACCAGAACCTGATCCTCGGCGCGGGCAGCACCCTCACCGAGGCCATAGACTTGTTCCAGTACTTGGCGGGTACGAAGGATGATTTCTGGTATTTGAAGGAATTCGTGATGCATTTGATGTTGGTGGCCCATATTCCTCTAAGAAATGTAAGTATGTGCCTACAAATTGCATCATTAAAATCTACATTAAGGTTTCTTACAAAACTTACTTTTTTTTAAACGCATTATATCTGAATGTGGACCAGTGACATAATGTAGAAGATAATTACCTTCAATCCGGGCACATTAATTAATGAGAAATATTATTAAGTAGCTATTGCCCGCGACTTCGTACGCGTAGAACTCGTTAATTGATATTGAAATTTATTAAAAAAAACAATTAGACTTTCAGGTATTCAATACTCGAATGGAATCTAGTTAGTAGTTTAGTTCTGGGCTATTGGGAGGAAGTGATGGACAAAATGCAAAACATCCTTTTTGAATCTTTTTGGAGTTCCGAGTTGCTAGCCTTTGTCCCATTCGATTCAATAAGTTATCCAAGGCTAAAAGTCCCATTCGATTTAATAAGCTATACTCAGAAATGGCTCGAGATGGTGACGGTCCATAACCAACTGACGAAGAAGGTATGGTTCTATTCACCAAGAAATTTTGTCACATTATGAAATTGGGACCAAATAATAGGGTACTATTATTTTTTTCGAACTTAGTTTTTCCAACTTAGTTTATTGAAGTATATTAGTTCAATAAATTATCTTTAATAATTTATTTCGGTCAGTAAAAACAAGTATTTTTTTTTATTTGGAGACACGTGAGCAAGCTACATACTGTTCATGACAAAAACATGGCGTGCCCAAACGTATTCCTGCTACTTTTAACATTTGCCCCTGTGATTTATGAATAGTCATAGAAAATGCTAAAAACTTTTAATGGAAATTGTAGACGTTTACAATTAAATGGTAAATTTATTCGGTATAATTGGAGTACGTAGTGTTACTTTTAATACCATAGACTTCCTATATTTTTTCCTGTAATCTATAGGTATGGAACTAATACCTTTTTAAAAATAACATATTCTTTTCTTGACTTTTGTCATACATATTTGTGTGTAAGTGTGAAGTTTTTGTGAGATATCACAGTTTTTTTTTAAATATTAAAAACGTTATTATCAGCTCGCAGATTGCGCTGAATTTATAAGTGATATCGCTTTTATATGTTATGCATAAAAGGCTTATAGTAAGTTTATCAAGGTTTATTACGTTCCTACACACTTTGTATGTATAGTTCGCCCCGGAGAGGGGGGGATAGGAGATAAAATTTAACTTTGCTCTATAACCTACATATTCTGATAGATAAAAGTTGTCCATTAATTTTGCCAAATTTTCCATACATTTGATCTAATTTTCTTTAACTAATATGTTACTATTCTTAAAATATTTCCTGGAGGGCGATTTATATTTTAGTTAACTATTCATGTTAACACCTTTTCAGATAGGAACTATAGCTGGCAATTTGATGATCAAACATTACCATCGCGGAACCTCATCTGACGTGTTTCTTCTGCTCGAGTCTGTAGGAGCCTACATCACTATTCGTATGTATTCGCATTTTTACATTAAAATACATCTTCTTTTATTAAATGAAGGCAAATGTTCCAGTGCTGGACTAATTCCCAATACTTCACACGAATTCAGATCAATAGAGATGAAAATTATAGACGTACTATCAAGGTACCATCAAAGACACTGATAACTGACTGTACATTTGTAAACTAACCCATTATAGACTGAGTTTTTTTAAGGTGTCCATTTTTTTTTTTTTTTTTACGTTGTTTATTAGAGTATATGTAACGAAATTCGAGCAATAAAAACTTTTTGTGATCGTTGGTGTTTCAAAAAAACGCTGGTACCATATGGGACCGCTAGCCTCGTACTGGGGTAAAGATTTGGAAATACTATGAAATGTATATAACGTGCTACACACATGGTCAGTATTATTTATTTAATAAGCTGCAACTTAATATATATAATATGTTTAACCACATTAATTTAATAAAATGACTCACCGGGATGTTACAACGAATGAAAAAACTTTATTTACTTTGTATGAAATTGGTAGTTGCATTGCATGCAGCACATAACACCACATGACATTCCGAGCTTAGAAAATCTCGACCGAGCCTGGCCGTTCTCGTACGCACATCTTAGTCGCCTGGAGAAAGGATGAGAAGGTGGTTTTGACCATCGTACCTTACGGAGTCACTTACACGGCTGTCAGTTTGGGAATATTTCGATGATTGCGGACGTCCTCCAGTAAGAGGTAGTTTTTGATATCGCGTTAGATACGTTTGTGCTATGTGCCGACGGAAGACCAATTGACTACCTTTCTTGATAAGACCCAAGCATTTCAAATAGCGGTATCTAAAAAGTATATTGGCTAGATTATATATTTTTAATGCGACATGAGCGAGGCAGTCGTGAGGATTCACGTAATACAATTTCTCACGGGGCGTTAAGTTATTTGCCGCTTAGAATATTTTCTTATTAAAGCACCAGCATCTTCTTCGTCAATCATGTTTTTTTTAGGCTCAAGGTCCCCATTGTCCTCGTGTATTCTAAAATGCTTCGAAACCTCATTAATACGATAAAATAGTATTTTTAAATAATACTTTGTTATAACATTATGTAATCACTTTTGCATATTAACATAAACATTATTTAAAATCCGCACGCAACTTTAACGCAGGGTAGCTGTAATATTTATACCTACTTCCGCCATTTTAAATAAATAAACCTAAAGCCACATTCCTAAATTAAACGTTTTTGCAATAACATTGGTTATTTATCTGTTAGCAAATAAAATATTTGGTATAACTTACTTGATCGGCGAAAACATTTCTCCGCAAAATTTTCGATGCACCAAGCTTGACCTTCAATCACACGCAACTGATATCTAAAGGAACTGTTAGACATAGAGGTATTATTTACGTTAATGGTTTTAGGTAAACAATATAGCGGCAATAGTCTCCTAGATCAACTTTAACCCATTCTTACGCCCATTTCAAACAACATTAACATTTCTAATTTTCAATGAATATATTTTAGCTTTATAGCTGTCACAAAAACAAGACATTTTTTTAGAGCTAGTAAGATCATTATTAACCACTTCAAATATATTTCAAAACTGGGTCTACTAGCCTATTGCCGGGAAACCGTCCAACTTTGTCCTTGCGCGTTATTATCCGCGCCTAAAAAGGTATCTTCAGTTCTTCTTGGCTTAAAGATTCACTAATCTATTTTCAAATGAAATATTTCGACCATTTTTATTATAATTTCTTTCAGCTTATTAGGCCTGGGGACCAACCAAACTCGCAAGCACAAAATGGGACGGTTTCACGTTTATGAATTTAGGGTGTTCATCCCTGAGACTTGCCTTAAGCATTTTCATTTGACAAACAGCTATAAATAAACACCGTGGGTTTCATTTCAGTGGATGCATATGGATCTCGAATAAAAGTGACACCGATACAATTTCTGGATGTGAATATGCGCGGCAAAGTCATCTTAAATGTACTCCTTCCACCTCTTAGTCGAAACTACAAATTCGTTTCATTTAAGGTAAGTCATCAATCGCAAAATATCCACTTCAGAATCTTAAATTGTATGTAACCAATGCTGTAAGTACTTACATACGGTGTTTTAGAATGGTAAGTACCTAATGTTGGCTCCTATTGGGACTTGGGCTGAATTAAAGCAAGCAAGCAACCAACAGCCCGCCTGTCTCCGGCCGGGCGTCCCTACACCAAAACATCATCATGTTAAGTAAGTACCTACCTAATCTGTGTTAAGTGGTAATGTCATGTTACAGTTTTTCCTTTTCTATTTTCTAGATTATTTTAACAGCTTTATGAAAAAAACATGCTTTTCACTGATGTTTTCTTTGTTCTTTTAAAGATAATGCCTCGAGCTCAAAATGTCCACGCCATCCTCAACTCTGCCTTCTTGGTCCGCCTGAAAGGCGAGGCCACGGTTGTAGAAGCACGCCTAGTGTATGGCGGCCTGAGTGCAGACTTTACACACGCCAAACAGACCGAAAGGTTCCTTGTGGGAAGAAAGCTGTTCACCAACGATTCCTTGCAGGGCGCCCTGAGCATTTTAGACCGTGAGATTGTTGTGGTGGAGAACCCGCCAGAACCTTGCGCGAAGTATAGAAAGGATCTTGCTGTAAATTTATTTTATAAAGTAAGTGTAAGACTCAAATATGTTTACCCGGCTGCACGGCAGCAAAAACCGGGTAATTAGTTACTCTTTTTTTATATTGGACAACCTCACTCAATTCGATCTAATGCCGAAGTAAGCTCTATACTTACCCTCAGCTAAAGCAGCTAAAAAAAGGACTGCCGCAATAAAACTCGGGTCGATGACATTAAAACCCGGTGATTCCGTGGTAATAATGTCGATAAGTGTTTTTGAAACGTCGATGTAATTATTTAATTATGATTTGTCTACAAAATAAACTACTTAGCTGGCACTGCGCCAACTGTGCCGTTAAAAAAGGGTTATGTTTTTAGATATGTTACCTACCTACCAGTGGACATGTTCCAGCCTATTCCAGTAGTAAAATTTTAACGACGACTTGAATAACCTTGAGGGTTGCATTACTGGTTTCTCGAAATACATTGGTATTTTGGGAATCCAGCTCATTGCATTAAATTAATCAAAAAAACTACCTTATTTTTTTGTGATATGACGATTTTGTATATTTGGAGTAAGTGTATGTTCTCACCCTTCAGAGCATGCTGTCTCTGTGTCCTGCAAAAACGGTTCGCCCGATGTTCGCGTCTGGAGCGATCACGCTGAGCCGCACGCGCCCCGTGTCGCGCGGACAACAGCTCGCCCCTACCAACCCCGCCATCTACCCCTTGACCAAGCCCATGGAAAAAGTGGAGGCATTAGTGAGTTCAAAATGTTTTCTTATCTTTCAGATCTTTTTCTTTACTTGTTCTACGTATACATGATGTCGCTTCTTGCCAAATGTCATGATCGACGGGAAGAACTTTTTCATTTCTATACCTTAGTTTTTAGGGTTTCGTACCCAAAGGGTAAAAACGGGACCCTATTACTGAGATTTCGCTGTCCGACCGTCCGTCCGTCCGTCACCAGGCTGTATCTCAAGAACAGTGATAGCTAGACAGTTAAAATTTTCACAGATGATGTATTTCTATTGCCGCTATAACAACAAATACTAAAAATAAAATAAAATAAATATTTAAGGGGGGCTCCCATACAACAAACTTGTTATAGATTATAGTACGGAACCCTTCATACGCGAGTTGGACTCGCACTTGCCCAATTTTTTCTTATACCACAAACTTATTAGAATTAAAAACAGTAACCTATCATATTAAGTTCCCACACATTAATGAAAGAATATCTACATAGCTGCATATGTGAGCTAATATGCGGCTGAGGATTCACTTTATGGTCTTCGGATTACGACATTGAGTAAGGCGCTCTATGTGTCGCGCTTGCATCTCATCATTTGTGGTGCGCGTGCCGCGACCGCTGCAGGACACCATCGCAAGTGCAGACTTCTGGCCGGAGAGTGCGTTCCAGGGTAATCCACCAAATCCTACGCCAGATCAGACCACGCAACGGAGCCACGCAGTTATGTCGCCTAAATCAAACTAGTTTTAAGGTTCTTTATATTATGTATTTTTGTAGTTCACTGTCTTGGTTTGCTTACTGTAATACTGTGTAACTATTAATTTTATATAAGCTCATAAATAAAATAAAATAATTTATTTGTGATCTTTAGATTCAGGGTGCAGGCGAAGCTCCATACACGGAGGATCTCCCACAGCAGCCTCGCGAGGTGTTCGGAGCCTTGGTGCTCACTACTGTGCCCCTCGGAAATATCGTCGAGATTGACCCCAATCCAGCTCTCGTAAGTTGTGCCAGTGCTTATTTATTTTACACGCTTTTAAAGCCGTTTATGGTCTTTCGTTAAAGTAAAACTTTTATTTTGTGGTCTACAAAAAGGTTATTAAAACCAGTGAACTGGATCTTCTTATCACAGTTACTGTGGTAAGAAGATTCACATGTCCGAGTTCTTCTTAATCATCATCTAAAAGTATGCATCGATATTTTCAGAAATACCCTGGCGTGATAGCATTTTACTCTGCCAAAGACATTCCAGGAGATAACGCATTTACTTTCGGTGACAAGCATAAAAAAAACAGCATAGAAGAAGTTTTCTGCTCCGGTGCTGTGATGTACAACGGACAAGTAGTCGGAGTCATTGTAGCTGAGTTGAGGACTATAGCTGAATACGCTGCGAAGCTTGTAAACATCAAATACAGCAATGTAAAGAAACCAGACATTGATGTCAAAGTAACAAAAAAAGATCCAAGTAGAGTGAACCTTATCAAAGAATTTAAAGGCACGGATAAAGGGACCAATGTGTTTAAAGTGATACGAGGCGATGAAACAATATATCAGCAGAGTCACTTTTGCATGGAGACGCTGGTGAGCGTGGCGAAGCCCACGGAGGAAGGCCTGGAGTTGCACTGCGCGACGCAGCACATGGACAGCGTGCAAGTGTTCACGTCACGAGCTCTCAAGATACCTGAAAATAAGTAAGTATTATCTCAAATAATTATTACCGTAAGCCAGCCAATACCGAATATTTTATAAATTTATGAAACATGTAGGTACTTAATGTCTCATTATTTTTAATTACCCACCATAAATTTTATATTGAACTATTGATACAAAGATTAAAGCACAAAGAAAAATTATTAATTTCGTAACCAGGCGGAAGAGACCGTGAATCGTACCGTACAATTTAAGAGGCCTTATTCCTTTTAAATTTTATTTTTTTCATATTATGACAAATATATTGATAATTTCAACCAACTTTTTTAAGTCAATAATACTTTCCCCGAGTTCTAGTTAGTAACATAGCTAGTTCATGCTTTCATTGCGTGCAGTCGAAAATAAGTTGAAAAAACTAATTTTCCGCGTGAATTTTGACAATTTTGAGTAGTTTTTGAAACGAAAATTATGAATGAAAAATTCAAACCGTAGCTTTCAAATATATACCAATAAATCGCAATAGCCCTGTTCTAGGTAGTAACATCAGTAATATGTTAAGAAATATGTTTGATCATGGAGAAAAATGTCTAAAACAATCAGCATTTTAAAAGGAATAAGGCCTCTTAAGGGCAATAATGCGACTTGTTTCAGGTTAGATGTCTACGTCCGTCGCGTGGGAGGAGCGTATGGGCTCAAGATTTCTCGCCCAACTCAAATTGCGATAGTGAGTGGGTTGGTGACCCTAAAGCTGAATCGACCATGTCGAGTAATCCTACCCATTGATGTTCTTCACAAAGCCATTGGCAAACGGCTGCCTTGCTCAACAGACTATGAAGTTAGTGTATTCGAGATATTATTTTCTTCTTATTTCAATGCACCGAAAACTAGACTGAATCGGGGGGCACGGCAGTGCCCCCGCCAAGTCGAGCGCGAAGCAAACACTGCCGTACCATCCTTTACTGGAACCATTTCGCCGCATTTTCAGGCCCCTATTTCAGCACCTCTGGATAAGACCAGAGCGCAGAAATTTTCGTCATCCAGTAAGCTATAATCACATACTTAAAGTCCAAAATTTCAAGTCTGTAGGTCATTTAGTTCCGAAGTTAAGCGAAAGCAAAGTTTCACATTTATGACACTCACTCACTCACTCACTCATGATCATCAGTAAAGAACTAGTACTTCCCATAAATTCAGAGAGCTGAAATTTGGTACAGAGTTAGGGTTTAATGGCCACATAAAGCGAAAACTATAAAAATTGGCCAAGTGCGAGTCCGACTCGCGCACGAAGGGTTCCGTACCATAAAACAAGTTTGTTGTATGGGAGCCCCCCTTAAATATTTATTTTATTTTATTTTTAGTATTTGTTGTTATAGCGGCAATAGAAATAGATCATCTGTGAAAATTTCAACTGTCTAGCTATCACCGTTCTTGATATACAGCCTGGTGACAGACGGACGGACGGACGGACGGACGGACAGCGAAGTCTCAGTAATAGGGTCTCGTTTTTACCCTTTGGGTACGGAACCCTAAAAAATAGGATAATCGAAGATCTGGAGTACTCTGATTAGAAAACACAAGAGCCCAACCAAACTATTAGAGATCGACCTACCGCCTTTACAAAAAATATTCAACTTGTTGTTGTGTTCGTTTGGCCGCAATCGCGACTGATCGTCTCTCCTGATGATGGATCGCGTACCGATTCGAAACCTGTCGACCGTTATTCGACTTCTACGACGTGAGTAAACCCGATTAAGTATTTTAATATTCAACTTGGTGGGCCGCTTCATTTGATGTCAAAAATCCAAGGTCTGAAGTATTTTGACGACGCGTTTTGCTCGGTTTGTAGACACCTGCCTACTGAGCCGGCGGTCCCGGGCTTGAGTCCCGGTCAGGGCAAATATTTGTGCTTGGGTCATGGTTGTTCTATGTATGTAAGTATATATTTATCTATATAAGTATGTATATCGTCGTCTAGTACCCATAACACAAGCCTTCTAGAGCTTAATTTGGGACTAGATCGATTTGTGTGAGGTTGTCCGATATTTATTTATTTATTATTTATCTGATGAAGAACCCTCAGCTGGTTTCAGCTGTATTAGAGATATGGTAATGCCCCCTTCTACTATTGGTACATAAAAAAATCGACTGTCATTGCAAAAATCCAGCGTAGTGGGACACATCTTCTAATTTAATCTAGCCTATAGCGTCCCACAGCTGGGCGGGTTACGTATTACAATCCCGAAAGTTCATAATACCTACAGTTGAAATACCGATGGTCAAAATACCGAAAATAAAAATACCGAAAGTTCAAAAAGCCGATATTCGATAAACCGAAGCTCAAATTACCTATTTTCAGAAAATCGAAAGTTCAAAATCTCGAAACCTACGCTCGCCTCCGCAGCTTCGGCTTTTTGGTCACCTTCGGCGACCAGCCTCAGCCGCTGCGGCTCGCTTGATGCCCGCACTTTCTTACGCCGGCCGGGGGCTGCCCTCCCTCCGCGCCTCCGGGCTTTTATATCAATCTAGGGGTAGGGCAGACAAGACCACGTGGAATCGGGGTTGACAGCTTCGGTTCTGTGGCAAGTCGATTAAGAAAAGGAAAGAGTCCGGGAAAGTGGGAAATTATGACACTAAATATTCGATATTATGATAAAATATTCTGTCATGGACTGCCAACCGAACCGAACTTGTCTGGAACCGAAGCTGTCAACGCTCGCCTTTTTGGTCACCTTCGGCGAACAGCCTCAGCCGCTGCGACTCGCTTGATGCCCGCACTTTCTTACGCTAGGGCGGAGGGGCTGCACATCCCGCAGCGCCGGAGCAGATCGGTTCCACAGAAGAGTTCACTAATAAATAAGTAGTAAGTATAGTAGTAGGCAAGTAGGTTACGTAATTTAGGTTAATATTCTTTGTATAAAATAAACATTAGAATCTGTAAGACTACAGAAATATAATTCTCGAGAGTTTAAATAATATTCCGGATTACAACCTTCAGGCAGGATCATAGTCTTCGGGATTATAATCTTCGGGATTACAGTCTTCGGGATTACATTGTTCGGGATTACAGTCTTCGAGATTATAATATTCGGTATTTCATCCTTTCGATCAAACGTTCTTTCGGGATTTTAAACTTTCGGTCAAATAAACATTCGACATTTTAATTTTCGGCTTTCCGTCCATAGGTCTTATGAAATTCGGTATTTTGAACTTCGGCATTGTAATACGTACCCGCTGGGCGAATGCCTCCCCTTCTGCTTTTAATACGCATATAAATAAAATTAAAGGAAAACTCTGGATAAGACTAGACTGGCTTTTATACTTATACTTACAAGTTTACAAGAAGAAATAGTCGAACGATTAACTTTATTCTACTCGAACATTACACAAATTAAAAAAAACAAATTACACCAAAATATTAATTTCGCTCAAAATTTGGTCAAAATATAATGCATTGGACTAAGAATGGCGGTGATAGGTACACGTCGCTAGATGGCGCTGACTGTATTTTAAAACGCGCCTACGTTTGTTTTTCCGATAACCTTATATGGCGATGTGGCAACCGGCCGCGTTACAGTCGTTTACGAAATTCTTCTACTGCGCTTGGAAACGTTTGCTAGGGATTATAGGAGGGATTATTTGCATTTCGTTAATTTCGCTTATTATTTCGTGAGGTTCGCTAAAGTGAATTAGCAGGTTGTTATAAAACAATATGCCCACGTTTCTACAAAAAGAAGTGAAATCCCACCAAAAACATTCTGTAAAAAACTAGCCAAGTCTCGATGGAGCTGCTTGTTTATCTCTAAAAAGTAATGAAATCTAGACAAAGTCGTACCAAGTCTAAGGTTCCTTACTGCGATTTCTTTATTATTATAGTTAATGTTGTGTGACTTGGCCGTTGAAGGGTACACAAGGGTACAAAACCAGGTGCTCCATGATACCATTGCACCAATCTGTCGCCAGAACCGCTCCCCATTGACGATGGAAAATTGCCACTTGGAAAACGTTGATTCAATAACCAGTCAATTGTAGGCTTGATAAAGCTGCGTATTTCAATAATACTTATGTATAGGTGAGCCTGAAACAAACAGTATAAAAAATATTTCTAGTACAGACGGACCTCTAATCATTGATAGAAGTCCGTCTGTACGTCTATTTTATGTTAGATCGGTGGTCGATTTGACGCTCCAAAAAGAAGAGAGCAGAAGTCAGCATTGTCAACAACAGCCTAAAATGAGACACTAGCGTCAAATTACCAATACCAGTATGGGCTATTATCTCGCTTAACAAACATAGCTAGTTACAACAGATATAACATTACGTGTAAACAAAATTGACTTATTCTGGGGACAGATTGGTGCAATGGTGTCATGGAGCACCTGGTTTTGTACCCTTGTGTACCCTTCAACGGCCAAGTCACACAACATTAACTATAATAATAAAGAAATCGCAGTAAGGAACCTTAGACTTGGTACGACTTTGTCTAGATTTCATTACTTTTTAGAGATAAACAAGCAGCTCCATCGAGACTTGGCTAGTTTTTTACAGAATGTTTTTGGTGGGATATTTATTTACATTACACGTCTTTTTCAGGTGGCCGTCGATAAGTTGGGAAGAATTCAATACTGCAACGAAAGCTTGTACCAGGATTACGGTTATATGTCTAACGGAAATGAGCCCATGAAGAGTGGAGTGTTTACCGCGTACCACAATTGCTACGATAAGTCACGTTGGAGCTGTAAGGTGTATAAAGCGACCACTGACACTGCGAGTAACACGCGAACTCGGGCGCCAGGTTAGTACGAAAATGTACCAAATTCCTTTATTACGCAGTTTTCGAGCCAAAATCGTAGGTATCAGGTTCCATAGCTGTTAAAAATTGATTGTTTTCTGATATTCCAGAACAATAATACTTACAACATTATTAAATTTCCAGGAACCTTAGAAGCAGTTGCAGCAGCAGAATTTATATTGGAACGTATATCGTATGAGCTAACATTGGATCCCGTAGAAGTGAGACTCAGAAATCTGGATCCCGAATACATTGATATCAAAGAAATGGTAGAGAAATTGAAAAAAGACTCAAATTATACAAATAGACGCGCGACTGTTGACAAATTCAATGCTGAGAATCGCTGGAAAAAACGTGGCTTAAGGTTTTCATTTATGCGTTTCATCTCTTCGCTACAACCATATTTAGATGTGAACTTATCCGTGTACCAAGGCGATGGCTCTGTTGCTATAACGACTGGCGGTATAGAGATTGGTCAAGGAATTAACACGAAAGCTATTCAGATTGCTTCATTTTTCCTCGGTATACCGATTGATAAGATTCAAATCAAACCAAATAATACAATAATATCTCCTAATGGGATTCAAACGGCGGCCGCTGTGACATCGTTGAATATTGCAATAGGAATTCAACAGTGCTGTGAAGAGTTGCTGAGACGGCTGGCTCCGATTAAATCCAAAAATCCCAATGCTACTTGGGAGGCGCTGATAAAGGCAGCGTATGCAGCCCAAGTCGATCTACAGACACACGGATTTGTGCCCGAGGCACCTCTACCTACTGCGTTCGGAGTGGTTTTAGTCGAGATGGAAATAGACGTGCTGACTGGAGAGTGGGAGGTGCTGAGAGTGGATTTGCTTGAAGATGCTGGTATGAGCATTAACCCGAGAATTGATATTGGACAAGTAAGCTTTTCATTTATACTATTTCAATATTCAAACGTACAGAATTCAGTTACTGTATCGGATTCATGATTTTTATGTGCAAATATTTGACAATTGATAGCATTTGTTGCCTACTTTTTATCATAAGTACATAATTTTTGTAAATCCTTAAATGATGTTGATGGTGGTAGAAATAGAATATATTTATTTTGCTATGTATTTTATTATTTTATATAGGAATTTATATACATAATAGCCAACTTCAATGAAGCTTATCTCTCAGGCGGAAGGTGCTTTCACCATGGGTCTCGGGTACTGGACGAGTGAGGAGCTCAAGATAGACCCGGACACAGGGCGGGTGCTCACGGACACCACCTGGAACTACTACGTGCCGCAGGCCCGGGATATTCCGCAGGACTTCCGGGTTTACTTCAGAGAGAAATCCTTCTCAGATCGGCGTGTTCTTGGAGCCAAGTGTAAGTGTTTGTACATACTCCATACGATACTGGACGAATGAGGAGTTTAGTTGTGAATATGTAAGCCAGTTCTGCTTCAACTTCCGCAGGCATTTATAATTGATAAATGATATTGTCACGCCGGTAGGTTAGGTCAAAAACTTCGAACGTCAATTTCATTCAGCAGGCTGAAAAGTAATTTCAGGCCGTTTCAGGAGTTGGTCTACTCGTATCACATATCAATATATAAAAATTTCACCCAAGTTGCCTATTGTCTACCATTGTTTAATTTAATATAATTCTCATTTAATATTTTTCTTGTTGTTGTGCAATAAAGTATTTTTGTATTGTATTGTATTGTATTGTTGCCGCCGTTTTCAGGCGCCTGTAACATGTTTTCAGTCCGTTTCAGGGCACCCACACTCAGGTGACGCCATAACCTGAAAACCCATTTTCAGGCGTTTTCAGGACCCCTTATGGGCCTCTGAAGTACAAATCAGTACATGGCCAGAATTTTCAGTAGCAGTGACAGAGATAGCACTTTTAGAAAGAGATAGCTACCCTCAGAACATTCGAGAAGTGTGTGACAGCGATAGCACTACTAGAAAGAGATAGCTAGCTAGGAACATTCGACAAGGGAGTGACAGAGAGTGCACGATTAGAGAGAGATGTCTATAGTCGAGAACGTTCCCGACACTTGGACTGGACCTTACTGGAATATTCGCGCTTTATGTGGACAATGCATCGAGAGAGCGGTTCCGCAAGATATAAAAAAACCGGCCAAGAGCATGTCGGGCCACGCTCAGTGTAGGGTTCCGTAGTTACTCATCCTTCACAAGAGACGGACTTAAAACAGCGGTTTTAAGCCCGAGGTTTAAGTTACGAGAAAGATTTCAAGTTCTATAAAAAGGTCGTAAACGCCAAAGTAACTGTAATTACTTATTACCTTCTGGAAGGCAACTTACGTCCTTTTAAAGAAAATTATGAAATTTTGCGATAACTCAAAAACGGATGAACCGATTTTGATTAATATAGTTTTCATTGAAAGTACTTATAAGGCCTTATTTTCATGAATTTGCCTATATTTTCTTGACCCGTGGTTGAAAAGTTAGAGGGGGGATACTATTTTTTTTATTTTCGGAGCGAATATTTACAAAACTAATGATTTTATCAAAAAGTAATGTTTAAAGACCCCTATTATTTTTATAACAGACCTATTCAACGACACCCCACACACTAGGGTTGAAAAGAAAAAATCACCCCCACTTTAGGTGTTCGAGAGGTACCCGAAAAAAAATTTTTTTTATTTCTTATTTTACCGTTTTGTCGGCGTGATACATACACATACTCATACCCAATTTCAGCTTTCTAGTACTAATGGTCACGAAGCTAAGCCGCGGACGGACGGACAGACGGACAGACGGACATGGCGAAACTATAAGGGTTCCTAGTTGACTACGGAACCCTAAAAAGATATAAAAGGCGGCAGTTAGTTACGTTTTAACTACGATACAGTGAGAATCCAAATTATAATCGGAGAAAAAGACTCTTATGTGATATTTTTTGTAATACACACTATTACATGTTTTATTTAGTACATACATTTTGTGCCTTTTCTATCGCATACGAACCCCACGCTCGTAACAATATCATTCGATGTTTTTTTGATTGTTTAAAACGTGTTATCAAATTCGACAGCGATCAGCGAGCCCCCGATCCTGCTGTCGGTGGCGGTGGCGTTCGCCCTGCGCGAGGCCATCGCGGCTGCCAGGCGGGACGCTGGCTTACCCTCTAATAAGTGGTTCCAGATAGGTAGCAACTTTATCCATACATTTTAGAATTAAACACAGAAAGATCAGTCGGTGCAACGCGTCACGACATGGTTTGATATTATTTTAACAAAACGGGACTTAATCACGTTCAAAAAGTCACACATCTGAACTTCTTTTATGTAGTTATTGTGTTTGCTGAGCAATGAAAAAAAAAAACCGGCCAAGTGCGAGTCGGACTCGCGCACCGAGGGTTCCGTACAAACACTTTCCATCCCTAAGTGGTTAAGTTAAGTTTGCACCTGGTATGTATAGCGCCCCATATAAATTAGGTGCAAAGTTAGGTATTAAAAAAAAAACCGGCCAAGTGCGAGTCGGACTCGCGCACCGAGGGTTCCGTACAAACACTTTCCATCCCTAAGTGGTTAAGTTAAGTTTGCACCTGGTATGTATAGCGCCCCATATAAATTAGGTGCAAAGTTAGGTATTAAAAAAAAAAAATATGGTTTTCGTAATTATTCCTTTATCTATGCTATAAGACGTTGCTTCGTACCAAATTTCAAGATTCTGAGTTCACGGGAAGCACCCTGTAGGTTTTGATTCCCTTGCAAGTGTCGAAAATTGGCGGCATAAACGGCTGTATCTTTTGATTGCGTTGGCTTAGAAGTTTGATTTTTTCACAGCTTCAAGGGACAGTAGACCTGAGTAATTTATATAAATTTCAGCTTCATACCTCCACGCGTTCCTGAGAAAAAGGGTCTTGACAGACGGACGGACGGACGGACAGACGGACAACAAAGTGATCCTATAAGGGTTCCGTTTTTTCCTTTTGAGGTACGGAACCCTAAAAAGGTCCATGGTGACTTTTTGGTTAAGTCCCGTTTTGTTATAATAATGTGTGAAAATCGGTGCAGTGTTTTTGCCTATAAACAATTACCGAAATTTGCTCTATTATAAAGTATTTGAACGAAGGAGACACCACGATCTAAAGTTTAGACTAAACCCTCTGTAACAGAATATATTGTGCAAAAGTGTAGTAATCAATCAAAATGGCCTGTTTACAGCCGGATCATACCTAGATGCTGCCAAATGCGCCAGTCCAACAGTCCACAATTGGCTTATAGATTCGAAAGTTTCCTATCGATTTTTTCGACTGCCCAGTGAAAACAAGTCGTTTAAACTTCCGAGTATGTTTTTTCTTGAGATTTGTTGTATTTACATTTGATTATTCTCTATTGCAGACGGTCCTTACACCAGAGAAGCGATCCAGCAGGCCACGGCGACCAAATACACAGAATTTGAATTGTATTAATTTCTCAAAGGATGTTTATCTGTTGTATAATTATGGAGTTATTCAAGGTACAAAATTAGATTAATTTATTTATTTTCATGATAATACTATATTATGTATACCTAGAAGTAGGTAAGACTTGTATGGACAGAATAATTATAAATGAATGACTATGAAATCTAATAATTTTTATTTGGCTACTATTAATTTAATGATAAATACTAATACTTCAGTATACAATGTACTTATTCAATTAATATCTTATCTATTTACCTACTTATCAATACTATTATCAAATTCTAGTTGTATAGAAAATCAGTTTTCTATGGGAAGGCGATCATGCATCGCAATACTTTTTTTTTTGAAATTATGAAATCATTAGGTACTTCCAGGAAAAAAAAGATTGAGCTATGTTGGAACGCCTTTTATATGGGTGCACGGCGCCATGCCAGTCTGCCGCCATCCATCTCTGTTGGTCATAATATTCGTCCTATCTTCTAGTTTCTTATATTTTCTCACTTGAAAATACATTATTTAAAATGTGAACCGTCATTTTCAATCTTCCATACACGCACAAAGTGAGCATGAGTTTTAAAGATAAGTACGTAGCATAGTTAGTGGCAAAGAATCAAAAATTAAGAGCAAAGACTTGAACAAAGCCCCGGCAATCTGGTAAAGCCGCATTCAATTACCATACTGATCACACAAGATAGTGAATAACTTTCAAATCCTCGCTTCCTATTTAGTAGTGTCATAGCAAAATCAACTTCGTGTGGTTCAGTTAAAGGTAACTTCCTCAGGCGTTTGGGAGTGGTATGCAGGGTTGTGAAGGTTAATTAATTTGTATGGTAATACGACAAGACGTGAACGGCGGGGCCCGCGGCTGACAAGGGAGACCCGTGACACATGGACGTTCGAACGAGACGATCGCCGCCTGACTGAGGCACACTTAATAATTAATTCTCTTCCCGATTCCCTGTTTTGATTAACAAACGCCTGTGCGAATTGTGATAGCAATGCACCACACGTGTTATATTGTGATCCTACAGGAGTTATAAAACACAACATAATTTCCACGTCACAAAGTCCACGTCATCGCGATGTTTTGTCACGTGATATAAAACTGTCTAGTTTTTAGGGTTCCGTACCCAAAGGGTAAAAACGGGACCCTATTACTGAGACTTCGCTGTCCGTCCGTCCGTCCGTCCGTCCGTCCGTCCGTCTGTCACCAGGCTGTATCTCAACAACGGTGATAGCTAGACAGTTGAAATTTTCACAGATGATGTATTTCTATTGTATATATAACAACAAATACTAAAAATAAAATAAAATAAATATTTGAGGAGGGCTCCCATACAACAAACGGGATTGGTTGCGTTAACTTTGCACCTAATTTGTATGGAGCGCTATACATACCAGGTGCAAACTTAACTTAACTACTTAAGGATGGAGTCTTTGTACGGAACCCTCGGTGCGCGAGTCTGACTCGCACTTGACCGGTTTATTTAATAGACTGATTTGTCTAAGAGTGATTCATGGCTATGGGAAAAACCGTATCAATAGATAATGTTTCTATGGTCGTCGTTCAATCTCAAACTGGCTAACAGCATGAAGAGTGACCGTAAATTTTACGCCATCTGTTGTAGTTGGCCCTAACCGCTTCGTGTCAGGGTGCTCTGGTCGGACCGTCGACCCGGCCGTGTGTCCCGGCTTAACGGGCCGATAAATCTTGGGCGGTAATGAGTCCCGTGTAAACACGGCCGGATTAAGGAACGGCGGACGAAGGCGGAGATCAATTTCACTAACGTGAACCCACTGGGTACGTCCGTGGACTGTGTGTGCAGGCCTTCGCGTCGTGCAAAGATTCCTGCGACCCGGGTGTCGTATGATGATTAATATTACTTAATATGTAATTAATTACGCATATTTTTAGTTGTGTTAATCCTGTCAATTACTTTATTTTGTAAAAAAGGAAACCCCGGGTCTGCCCATACGGTAAAACATGTAGACATGCATAATAATCTGTCTCGCCTACGTGTAACACCTACGTAATTGCGTTCTGCCTTTTCAGTACTATTTGTTTATTATATTATTACGCTGAGAAATCCGTCTAGCTCTGTGTTTAACCGCCGAGGTAAAGAGAGGGATGTTATAAGTTTAACATGTGTATCAGCTTATCTGTGTTACTGTTATTTGCGTATCTGTATTCTGTAACTTATGCCGAGTATTTCTTTTTCAATTTTGAATTGTGGTTATTTAACCCTAAATTAAAAATTACAAACAAAACTTCCAATTATTTTATGAGGGAGTTAAATTTCATGGCCGTCCCTTTAACCGCAGAAACTCTTTAGTCCAGCGATAATAATATTTTCTCGATGTAAAATAAGAATAAATTAACTTGACGGCATTTACATAATTGTGTAATCTGATGTCAAACTAAATGTAAATAGAGTTTTCTTGACTGGTGTTGCCTACAAAGTAGTTAAACTGATAGGTACCTAGCTCTTTCTAACGCAATTTAATTTTTAAAACCGATCTCAGAAAAGATGGAGTTTGAAGTGTTTGCAACGGATTTCAGAAACGCTTTGTGTTGATCAAGATATGGGGGAAGACCAAAAAGTGTACCACCTTAATTTACTCCGTTAATATTTGTATCAAAGTCTCCGTTGTGCGACGTTACAGTTAACCTTCCAATGACGTACTTTAATAAGGTTATATTTTAAGGTTCCTTCTTGGATCGTTAATTTTTGTCGAACAACGGAACTTATTCCAATCGCTTTTATTTCCTCGTTTTGTATGGCTAACGCCTTAATTTCCTCAAACTTTGACAAACAAACAAATATGCGATTTTTTTATCCCAACAAAGCGGTGTAAAATTGGTAACAAACATACAAAAAAAATACAACCGAATAGATACACTCCTCCTTTTTAAAGTTGGTTAAAAAATAGGATAACCTCCTCAAAAAGATGTCGTCGCCGTTAGATGCGTTTATTTTGAAGACCATGATTTAGAAACCGCATACGTTAAGCACTTAGGCAGAATAGATGTTTTTAGTCTGTTGCCTCACGGGTGCCTCGTAATCTCATCAGCTCCGACGCTTGCGCTGCGCCGCGCACTCATTCGGCAATAACGAGGATTTTGCTAGCTATTAAGTATTCTGTGCTACGGTTCTATATTTTTACGAATATTTGGCATGGGCATTTGGAATGGTTGGAATGGAAATTGAAAAATACAGTGTGCTCCAGTTCTATAACTAGATGAAAGTTACGTTGGCACGAGACATCTTGTTCCAATATTTCCACAATCGACTGGTATGGTCATTATGTATTGTTTTTTTTCTAACACTATGTAATTTGGATTGATAATATTTTTATTATGTTTGCTTTATAATTCATTTGTCGCTATAGAATTTTTTCTATAATCTAAAAGTATAAAATATACGCTATAAATGTAAAATCCGATAAAAACTCATTAAATTAGACACACGTTAGACATACGCACTGGCACTTTTCAAAATCGGCCGTGTGACCAGTCACACTGTCATGTTATGACATAAAAGAACAATGTTAAGATATATTTATTTTCTATGTTTCTTAGTAGATTTCGAGTTAGTTTTTTGTTATAATTCCATTCGTAGCAGTAACAGGTCGCATCGAAGCGTGGCCAGAGTCAGAAGGCGGCAGGAGTATGGGGCGGAGGACAGTCCCCTGGCGAGCGTAGACCTGGTCAGCTTCATGCAGAAACCTGATGACCCTGAAGACCTGTTGGCGCCTTATAACTTGGAAAATAAACGGCGGTAAGTGTTTTTGTATATTAATATTATAGTACTAGCTTTTCCGCCACTAAAATAGCATATAAGACACGTCGGTTCCAAGTATGTGCAAAAACTCGTTGAACTGTCGGTGAAGGAACTGACCTTATTAGTTACTGGGCACGTGTGTTGTGTACATTATATTTCGTGTGTTGCTAATAGCTTTAAGGCACCTTTTCGGGATCCGTGGATCCACGATCCACGAAAGCAATTAAACGCTTTAGATGTTATTTTGTAAAGTTTTTTTTCTAATAAGTAAGTATTGTTGATCTGGTCCGGTGGTGGTAGAGCGGGCTCATTCATCGCTTAACGCATGTGGGCATTACCAATCAGGAGGCAATGCGGCCAGCCTTATAGCCGTTGTGTGGAGGGTATATGTATTGTCCGAGCTACCGAAGCGTCTCCGATTCAGCTTGGCCAAAAACTCTTTCGGATGTCCGAATTTATAGTCATACAGGTGTCGCATTTCTCAACCGATCTCTGGTGAGCAGATTTGATAGTTATATTAGCAGTAAGTATATATGTTTTTCGTCGATTCAGTTTTTCGAATTAATCAAAATGTCGGAGGTATGGGGGTCGAAAACGTAAAAAAAGGGGTAAGTTAGGTTAATTTAGCTTGCAAGTTGCGGTCATAATCTCAATCATGTTTGGCGGAGCTCGCACTATTATGCTCCTTGCTTAGCAACGTGCGGGCCAGCTCGAACCCCATCCTGACTACTGTAGCGGGCCAGTATACCTAACTCTTCAGTCATGCAGCATTTCAGTGTTGCCATATGACTTTTATGAAAATCTATAGGATGGGACAAAAAAATCTATAGAATTCGGTAGATCGTCGCTTGAAAAATGCGTAGTTCTACAGTTTTTTTCGAACGAAACGGATCAATGAGTGAAGTGCATGAACTGTGTGTAATGAAACGCATATTGTATGATTACTCTGCGAGTGTTTCAGTCAGGATTGCAATTCATCTGCGGCATTTTGCCAGTGTCATGATCTCTACCAGATAATTATCTATCAATGTTTCTATTTATTTTTCCATGTTTAACACTTAGTTTTCAAGTCTCAAATATAAGTAACAATAATGGACCATTGTTGTTTGTGGAATGAATAAATTATTAGTTTATTCTGAATAATTGTAGACGATCACAAGACGAGGACTACGAATCGCCGGACGACTCGGCCTCGCCCCTGCGCCGCGCTCGCCACGAGTTCCCCGCGCATGCTCGCGGATCCGACCAGCTGCGCGCCGGCCAACCTGCCATACATCCCAGGAAGAAATGGTACTCATTCCATTACTTTAAAAAAGACTGCATCAAATAAAAAAGACTGCATCAAAACAGTTCTACATCATAAAAATAATAATGCTCTCTGAAAAGAGATAAACTTGTCGAATTAAAAAAAGTAGTGGCTCTGTTGAGCTGTGGACCTCTACAGTTTATTTCCAAATGGCTGAAATTTGTTATTTTTTACAGAATATCTCCGCATCCCAAAAAATAATAACATTGCTTTGCAAATCTGCGATACGTCTCCAAGCAATATTATTGTTTTTATTGATATGGATTTCTGCAAAACTTGATTACTTATCGCACCTGCTCACAAAATCTCATGAGAATCAAAGCCGGAAATTGTCTGGACATACGAAAGTATTTTACGCCAAACTGACACAAAGACGCTTATTTCGCTGCATTCGCTCGGTCAAAAAATACACGAAATAAAATATAAATATATTTTACAAATTATCTCGATTTCTCCAGGGTCCCATCAACAGATCCTGAACTGATGCTAGTGAGGCTAACTATAATATATTTTACAAATCGGTCCAGCCGTCAAGAAGCGACATCATACATACATCAACGACAGTTGGACGGCTTTTGATTAGACATTTTCAGTTAGCCACTTTTGAGAGATAGTCACAAATATTCTTAGGCTCCTTTTGTTCTGAGTCATCTGCCAGGATACCCATACCTCCGGCAGGCGGTGAGAAGTTGAAAGTTAATTTTGCGAGTGCATTATTTACGGCGCTCGTAAATCCGCCGCTAGGCGCATAAACACGGTTTACCAATCATTCTTCCCAAGGCAGCTGCTGTTTGATTAGTTATCATAAATATCTTCTTGTTCCAGTTCATACTCCATGTTCCCGTTTTTTTCCTCTAAAAACAAGACAAAACCAGCAGGCCCTAAGCACAAGAAAAGAAAGTCGCACTCATTTCATTTTTTTAAACATAAAAATGGTGTTACTTCCCTTCATGTAACCACTCCCAAAGTGAAATACACAAGATCTCATCTAGAATTACAAATTGATGCGTCACCAAAAATTGATGGAACAAAAACGAAAAGGGCAAAGAAAAGTTTACAAGAGCCAATTCATAATAGTAGACAATATTATGCTAATCATCATAAAATGAATAATACGGAATGGATGAAAGAAGCCATCCTTAATGATATTAGAAATGATAGTACGCAGGAAGAAAGAGTTAGTTATAAAGGTAATAATAGAAAAGAAAAATCGTTTGCGGACAATACACGATCTGAAGATTTGTTAATTAAGCAAAGTGAGCAGCGACAAATATTAGAAGAATTAGATAGAAGAATAAAAGAGAGCTACCGTGTTCTTCAGAATCAGAACTCACTTAGAAAATAGATTCGTTAACACTTACTTACTACGCAAGTGTTTATTAAATTTTTCTGAAAAATATGGTATTTAATATTTTCTTCGCATCTTGTATTTTATGTCAGTATTCAAATAGAAAAAAATAAAGTAGTATTTTTAGAGCTGTTCGTCGAAAATAGGCGCAAAAAAATGTGTACGATTCTGTCATTTCTTCACCGGAACTTGGTTCTTGGTGCAAGTTAGTTGTTAGGAGCTGCACATTATCGACTCAAATCTACATTACAACTGAATGTTTTAAATTACTTAGGGCCGATACTGCCGATTTGATTGATGCAACTGGATTCTGCGGCACACTGGCCCATTGAATTTGATTAAAGTTAAGCCGCGGCTGACCAAGAGCAGTTGAAGCTACAAAAAGTCAGCCACCCCAACAGAGTAGGTATTTCCTATTTTTTTATAGGGTAGGGTTTCATGCAGCGGCCCCCGGACTAAAACCTTAGTACAACGTGTTAAGGTCTATGGGTGTATAGTTAACTGTGTTTTTGTTTGTACAACGCTATTTTTTGTCACTTGGGCCACACCCCGCCGCGCCCTAAACCGGACAAATTGACTGTAATCTCCGCTCCCCGTAACGCGCCCGGCGCCAGCCGTCGCGGCCTTTCAATAACGGCATTATCGCCCGAAATGTGGCCCGCGTCGCTGTTACAAATGCGGGGCTTATGGCTCCACACGCCGTCGTCTTGCGATGCTTGCGTTTTGGTTATTTTGTTTTTGCCCATTTTAAAGTCGCACTCTTTTTCTTATGTTGTAATTTTGGTAGTAGTTTTAGTAGTAGTATTTTAATTACAAGGAGTTTATCTTTATACAAGTTTAAGTTTGTTGTCTTTCTGTCTAGAAAGACAGGTAAATACAAATAAACTTGTAAAAAGAAAAACACCTTGTAATTAAATTAAATACTACTAATAAAATCGCAAAAAACGTGTGTAATAAAATTTTGCGATTTAAATTATTTATAAAATATTATGATAAAATTGATGACGCGATGCTAGCCTAATGGTACACTCAGAAAGAAGGTGGTCGCGTGAAGTGTTAAAACAATAGATCCATCTTTTCGATCATTTGGACGAGCAATTGACGTGCGTGCCCTCACAATCAGAAAAACCATAAGTGACAAGAAGTCAGTTTCGAGATAAATCCAAAAAACTTTGCGCATGTGTTAAATTGCATTAAATACAAAAATCAAAGTCACTTTTTTAGGAATTTAATAAAAAACTGTTATAGAATTTTTATCGAATGCATTTTTTTCAGGTATCTATTTATTTAAAATAGATATTTTCAAAAAACTGTTTCTGCTTCGTAAAATAAATAATGAAAAACTTGTGTTACTAAGAATAAACAACACAAGTGCGCTCTTGTGTTTTTTGTGCACGTTTTCCATCTAGGTTTCTAACAAAAAAAACCTAAAGTGGACACATATGCTAGCTTTTCCGGATCAACCAGGAAACTGAAAAAGCATAAGTGGGTACTTGTGTTTTATTTATATAGTATAATTTATGGTTTCTTTTAAAATAGGGTATCATAAAAACACAATTAATAATCAAATTACTTAATTAATTATACAAATCAGTTATTTTTAGACATTATTATGCAAGTTATAAATCATGTTTTTTTTTTATTTACTACTTAAACCTATTTTTTTAATTTAATCAACATGCTCATAAAAATCAAATTACTTTATTAAAACAAAAAAAATATTGATCATGCAAGTTACAATCGCACTATTAAATTTTTGTTTAATTTGTGATTTTATTTATTTAATCATCATGCTCATCTATAAGATTTAAAACATTGTCATTCGTAGGAAGATCTTCCCAAAATTTTACCCTATTAAAGGCATCAGTTTTCCGAGACGCTGGTGCTGTGATGTATAATACGTTGTTGCTCGATTATGTACAAATATTTAAAGATTAAAACCATTCTGTATTAATGTTACCAACACCATAAAGCGGTTAAACTCCATTTAGGTTCCATAAGCTCGTATTTTAGTTAGGTATTAATTTTTTCCCGTTAGTAACTTAAAAGTACTTAACACTAAAATGAGAATAAAACATCTATTCTCGAATCGTATACCTATACTCGTACACCTTTCAAATATCTACGCGTACTAGGTCTATCGCAACTATTAAAAATAAAATAGGTAAGTAAGTATCGTACGTACGATCAAACTACAAAAACGCTTCAAATACATTCTAGAATAGGTGCGAAGATTGTAATATTGGTATTTATTATACTTACAATTATTTACTACCGGCACATTTGCAGCTCAACCCTTGGAAATATGTAAGTAACTTCGCAAAGTAAATAACGTATTTTCATGTGCGCGCGCAAACACTTCCGTATAAAAGTAACCAGCACCTCTAGCACAACTGTGACACGCGACACTTTCTCGCGCGAGAAATATTACCCGTCTCTTTCTTTGCTGTACTGTGAGAGAGTGACAGGCGATGCTATGTCGTGCGACAAGTGTCGCGAAGAGTAGCTGTGCTAGACGGGCTGGCTGGCTCGACCGAGCAAACAGCCGCGCGCGCCGAGCAAGCTGGCTGTCGTACTAAACCATACGTAGCACTAACCTAATAAACCATAAGTAGCAACAACATTTTAAGAAATATACCACAATTTACTCATTTTTGAAACTGATACTAAGTAGTAAAATCACAAGTAACAAATATACTAAGGAGAAAAAACATAACTGGCCACTTGTAGTTTTTCAGTATCCGACATTTGCGACTCATAAATTCTTAACCTAACGAGAAACAACACTTTTATCAACGTATGTGTTTCTTACATCATAAATTTGAAAAAAATGTAAATGTGTTGTTTCTGCTTATGATAAAAAATTTGGGGTCAAGTCCAAGACAAAAATATAAAAAACCAGAAGTGGTTATTTAGCATTTTTCTGCCTATGAATGTATAGTTATGTCTTTTCTTTCTCAATCAGCACGCAGTTTTCCCAAAATTTCATGTACTTGTGGTTGTCTAAATCATGACCTAATAAGGCCTATTCAAAAAATTCAAGATGGAAATATCACATTTTTTTTCCTGATTACGAGGCTGGTAATAACTAAATTTTTACAAAAATGTCACTTATGGTTTTTCTGATTGTGAGGGCAGAATGACATAGGTAAAAAAAATTTAATCAATTTGTCAATAAACAGCAATTTAAAACCTTTTACATGCTCATAGGTATTATCTCTGCAAAAACAAGATTTATTTTTATCATTTTGGCCAAATTTAGGCAACAAAACCAATCAGGGAAAAGTAAACAGTGTGAGATGCTCGACAAATAGAGCGTTTTTAGGCATTTTAGCGCTGTGTGTTTATTTATCAATGTCAGATACGAGTAATTATTACAGATCAAGAGATTAAAAAGTCGTGAATGTGTTGATGTGTGATATTGGTCTAACAACATTTTATTGATTTCTACTTCAACGTAGCTGTGCGTCATGTAGTGATTATGATTAACAAAACTATTGAAAGAGTAATAATAACAGCATTAATAAAATGTGAAGTCCTTGAAGTTAGTTGCTGTTGCCAGCCGTATGGCTTCTGTCGTGTGCGCTCCGACTGAAACCAACATGGAATAAATGTGAACATGTGTTCGTCGATACAACCCTTACATTTAAGTAGTATCGAAGTAATGGCTGGACAACGTTTGAACATAAACATTAAACAAAAAATACTTAAAGTAAATTAAACGATTTTATAAAATTCCAGAAAAGTAGATTACGAAATAATCAAAAACGACAATCTTTAATTTACGTGGAGAGACGATTAAACCAAAACAGGCACAGCAGAAAGCCACTTATTCATAAAAACTGACAGCGCGTGGAAATCTAAAAAAACTTTAGAAAAACCGGCAAAGTGCGAGTCGGACTCGCGCACCGAGGGTTCCGTACAAACATTTCCCATTAACTGGCCGGGTTAAGTTAAGTTTGCTCATGGTATGTATGGCGCCGCATACAAATGAGGTGCAAAGTTATAACAACCGATCTCGTTTGTTGTATGGGAGCCCCACTTTAATATTTATTTTATTCTGTTTTTAGTATTTGTTGTTATAGCGGCAACAGAAATATATCGTCTGTGAAAATTTTAACTGTCTAGCTATCACGGTTCATGAGATACAGCCTGGTGACAGACGGACAGACAGACGGACAGATTTACAAACAGACAGACGGACAGCGGAGTCTTAGTAATACGGTCCCGTTTTTTACCCTTTCAGTACGGAACCCTAAAAAGCGTGGTAAATGCATGCATACTGAGTGAGCCAGGTACAACACTCACCTATCTGGAACCACTGGCACGTGGTTATGCCGGCGTTCAGCCTGGCTGCAGAGATGGCGGCGCGTATCGCGAACGCTACCGCCACCGCCAGGCACATTGGCGGTTCGCCGATCGCTTTAACAGGGACACAATACGTAATTACACATTTTGAACACTTAACTTGAATACTTTACATCTTCAAGTTGACCTGAAATACACAATTGGATGCGTATTCGACGCATATAATTTGTTCCGAAGGCCTGGACACGGACGTGTACGCGCATGGTCAATAAGTATGTAACAGACTTTAAAATAAAATCAATAATCTTGAATTTTTCGAGACATGCTTTTATTCCTGTCTGTACTTTCATACACAAACGTTAATTGCTCATTAAAAGTGATCACATGAGCCCAAATACGATGGGTTTATCTTGTGCTGTTTAGGATTTCCTACAGCCACCTTCCGTTTCCATAATCAGATCAGCTTCAAGGTACCAACTTATTAGTTATTACATGTAGGTATTGTCAAGTGAACTACATTATTCATACAAAATTTTATTTCTGTACGACTATTAGAAGTAAATAGGTTAAGTTTACTTTTAATAGTAGATTACTATATTAGTTACAAACAAACAAACATAGTTAAAAAAAAGATAAGTGATAACAAAAACGAGCAAATATAAAACTGAGTGAGATTTTAATTAATGTGTTTTTCTCTCTACCAGATTTTTAAAAGTATCCAATTGAAATGTCCAAAGGACTCGTGCAAATAATACACTATTTAATTGCCAGAGCGACGCTCACGAACTCTATCAAATAAATACAGAAGAAGAAATGATGAATCTCTTTATCAACGTACATTTAGCTCCGAAGACACGCTTCTCAGAGTAAGAATTTTTCCTGAAGTAGACGCGGAAGTCTGTCGGGATGTCCCTGGCCAGCGGCACCCAGTAGTCCCACGTGCGGTCGGTCAGCAGCTCGCCTTGGCGCGAGTACAGCAGCTGCTCCGACGTCCAACAGCCCATGCCCATGACGAAGGCGCCTTCCACCTGAACACGAAAGATTTGTAAAAAAAATACTTTCATACCACATGCATGATAGGTACAATTTTATGCTTGATCATAACATAATAGACCGGACTCTCAGTGGAGTTCCGTTTGCAAAAATAACGGACCTATCTGACTTCTGATATGTATATTGTATAGATCCCAGACATCCTACAAACAAATGTTGCCAACCAGTTTTGTGATCCCCCTCCCCCCACCCCGGCAATTAAAAATGACATACAAATTTAAAAAAAAAGTCATCAAGCCATGCCGTGTGGGGTATCAAATGGAAGGGCTTATTGAGTAGATCACGAATATATAGCACACTATAACATTTCTTACACTTTCTCTAAGATTTTTTGAAATTTTATTAAAATGCTCCATTTTCGAGTTAACTTTAAACGACTATAGATTGAAAACTAATGAATATATTTTTATAATTATTACCCCCACACGGCATGGCTTGATGACTTTTTTTTTTATTTGTATGCCATTTTTAATTGCCGGGGTGGGGGGAGGGGGACCACAAAACTGGTTGGCAACATTTGTTTGTAGGACGTCTGGGATCTATACAATATATATCAGAAGTCAGATTGAGGTCCGCTATTTTTGCAAACGAACATCTTGTAGCCTGCACTATAATTATACAGACTGAGAAATTAAATCTATTATACTAGTGATGGTTTATATTAAAACTGGTTTAGTCCAGACAATTTAATATTTAAAAGAGCACCGGATTCCCAAAAGTTTTCCATTTGGCGACTTTTTGCCAGAATATCCAGAGTTCTAAATAATTTAAACCTTTTTTCATAATTTGTGGATTACACTAGGTTGGTTGTTATGTTTGCACTAGAAACAATTTGTTTGCAGAATTATCTTACTTGACCAATATCAATTTCTGGGCTAACGCTTAAACCGGCATCTTGCAACAGGTCCACTCTTAGTAACTGCCACTCTCCTGTCAGGACGTCTACTTCCACTTCCACCAACGTCACCCCAAACACAGGGAAGCTCTGTGTATCTGACATGTTGATGAAACCATGCGTCTGTAAGTCTATATCATCATCAAATGCTTGACGTATTAACTCCTCCCACGTTGGGTTATCCAATTTTGCTCGAACTGGTTCCAATCTCTCTAGAAGCTGTTCACAGCATTGTTGAACTCCTATGGTAACGTTAATTGAAGTCTGACTGCCTCCTGATATAAAACCGTTAGGAGCATTTATCGTGCTGTTAGCTTTGATTTGTACCTTTTCAATTGGTATTTTAAGCAAATAAGCACAAACTTGAACGGCTTTAGTATTTACTCCTTGTCCCATTTCAATACCACCGTGGGTTATAGCTACTGTCCCATCATCAAGATATACTGACATATTGACATCTAAATACTGTCCACCAGTAGGCTGCCAGCGTAATAAGGAAAATCTGAGGCCGCGCTTTTTCCATCTGTTTTCTGTATTAAATTTATCAACAGCCGCTTTTCGCTCTGCATATTGTGCATTTGTTTTCAAATTTTCGATCATGTCTTTAAGATCATTATAGTCGCTAGCTAAGTTAGCGAGTCGAACCTCCAAAGGATCTAAAGATAGTTCACATGCTATGCGCTCCATAGCGAATTCCACTGTCGCGATTGTCTCAAATGTACCTAATGGAAAAACAAAATTAGTTAGTAATTTTCTCGTGTTCTTAAGTTTTAGTACCTAGTCTATTGATTTTACTAACTCACCAGGTGCTCGGAACCACGAATTACTAGCGGTGTCAGTTGTAACATTGTATGCTTTGTAATTCCACCTGGATTTGTCGTAGCAGTTGTTAAACGTTTCATTCCCTATCGACGTTAGTTGTTCATTAACAATGTACCCGTTGTCACTGTACAGGTTGTGGTTCATGTATTGAATCTTTCCAGATTTATCAACACCCACCTGGAATGGTGAAAAATAATGCTTTAAATTTTTGCAACATTTCACGAATCTAATACGTAAATGAGTATTATAATTTTTTTAATAAATGATTAAACATCATAATTCGTATTGCCTATATCTTAACATGGCAACTATCGTGCTGTGGGTCTTATACGAATAACATTACTGTATTATAGTAGAGAATGCCATTTGGCATTAAGTATTCACGAATGGTGGACTTAATGCCAAATGGCTATTGACCTTAGTTGTGTGCAATAAAGTATATATAAATAAGTGATGTGCCTTAAAATACGAAATTCAATACAAATTCCCATTATTCTTAATTCCTTAGTCAATAAAATCCTGATAAACCTCAAAATTTGTGGAGGTGGGTAACCGCTTGCCCATTGCCCTGGTGGTAACCGTCAGAGGCAATATTATCCGGCAGGCCCGATTTAACTTGGCAGTGACCAATGCACACGCCACGGCCACCTGAGACTCGCGCGTAATCTTAATACCGAAGGCACCTCCCAAACGACGAACGTAGATGTCAATCCTGAGCAAATGGAAATTGTTTCATTAACTTTCACTTTCTGCTATAAACATTACGTCAATGACTATAAATAAACATTTTTACTTCATCATCATATAAGTAGCATTGTGAAATGCACAATCACATATCACATACCTAATTAACTTTGTGTTCATTATTATTGTTACTTACTTATGTTCCGGTATTTTGAGAGCTCGAGATATAGCAACTTGTACACCGTTCATCCATTGCGTTGTTGCATGTACTTCTAATCCTTCCTCGGTGGGTCGCGCCACACACAGCAGCGTTTCCATACACATATGGTACTGTCCATAGATTGTATCTCCTCCTTTTACGACTTTGAAGACATCTGAACCTTTATCTGTAGCATCAACACTATGGAACATTGTAACACGACTTTCATCGGTTTTAGCTTCTTTTATGTCAACAACAGGAGTTTTTACGTTAGTGTATTTGACTTGTACAAGTTTTGTTGCTGTTTCAGCTATGTGCCTGGTTTCTGCTACTATAACTCCAATGACCTGACCATAGTATTTGACTTTGCCGTTACAAAATAATTCTTCAGTGGTTGTGTTGAACGGCAAATCTCCTGGAACGGAGGAATTGACTCCAGGTATGTCTTTGGCTGAGTAGAAAGCTATAACGCCTGGTCGGTTCTGAAAAATATGAACAGGGTTTTTTTATACGATTCCATAAAATATAAAAGATCGATTGCAGAGATGAAATAACTTAATTTTTAAGTAATGAAATACTCACCAGAGCTATTTTTGCGTCAATAGAGACAAGGTCACCTAATGGTACAGTACTCAACACAAAAGCACCAAATACTTCCCGAGGAAACGCAGGCAAATCTTCTGCATAAATAGTCTCTCCCGCACATTGAATCTGAAAAAAAACCGGTATCAAGAAAGAGAAATGAAAATTCTCCAGAAGTTTTAAATACAGAATTACTTTTTACGGTGTGCGTTCTATGGTAGATAACTATTACAATTAGAAAGAATGGCGATAAATTAACCACTCGTTATTCAATAAAAAAGTGCACGGTTGCGTGGTTCACTACTTTTCTTTTAAAAGATAAAGATCCTTACTAAGGCCTCGACTTTCTGTACGGGCTGGTTGAGCGGCCACAGCGCCGGGTCCGTGTCGAACAGCTGCCGCGCCTCGGATACCGCGCGCGACTCGTGTAACACTGCGCGGCCTGAACGAAGCCGAGGGTGAAGAATATTCGCAGGGCAGATGGAGAGGAGACTCTGAGAGGGGAAGTAAAAAGAAGCATGGTCAATAAACTTAATGTTAAAATTACACTTATACCCATTCTCCTATACTCGTAACGTATTATATTATAATCCATACTATCCATACTAGTAATATTATAAATGCGAAAGTGTGTCTGTCTGTCTGTCTGTTACCTCTTCACGCCTAAACCGCTGAACCGACTTAGATGAAATTTGGTATGGAGATAGTTTGAGACCCGGGAAAGGACATAGGATACTTTTCATCCCGAATAAATTTAGTGTTCCCGTGGGATGAGCGGGCAACACCGCGGGGCATAGCTAGTCCGAAATAAATAAAGTATTTGTACAAAATATTAACAACATCTGACAACATAAAAACTAATGAAAGGAAATAAAAGTGATGGCCATTCATGGTGGCCTTGAATTTTAAATGGATATTAATTCCGCCTAAAAACTACCTCTGTCGATTCTTTGTTCTTCTAAAAGGTATATCTGTCATTTTTTAATCAGAAATGGCAAATAACGTTTTGAACGGGAATCATTCTTTGGATTTGAATACATAGTCCTGATAGTCAATGTGATGGCATAACTAAAGCCCAGAATTTAACTGTTATTCGCTTTACCTTATAAAATAACGATATAGCAAGATCTTCCCTATACTCCACTGAAGGGTTTGGAGGATTTTCAGTTACGACCAATTCGCTTTTTAAAACCTCGATGGCCGCCTGCAAAGTTTCGTTTGTGAACAGTTTCTTCCCAGCAAGATATTTCTCTGTTGCAGCAGCATGCACGAAGAATGATGATAATCCCCCATAGACTAGTCTTGCTTCACGGACGGTGTAGTCATTATTAGAAAGTTTATAGCAGAATCCGGCATTCACAATCGCGTGGGCATTTTGAGAACGAGGCATTATCTGAAATTATTCACACAGGATTAATAATCATTCGTTATACGCTAAGCTAGTTATTAAAAGTAACGTTTATTCACCTTATAAGTAATGACGTGATACTCGTTGCATAAAGGGGGTAGCAATACGTTTAAAATAAGTTTGCCCCTCATGTTCGTCTTTAAGAATGCTGATAAGTTCACTCTGACTGTATTATGAGATGAATCCACTGAAAAAATACATATGTTGTTAAATACTGTATGGACATATTTTAATGAAAAAATAAAAAATAAAATTACCACTCAGAATAACGGTTACCTATGGTTAATACAGCGCCAACAGTTTCTAGCAAAACAAAGATATCCGATTCAAATGCATTGTGCTGATGTTTGATCATCAAATTGCCTGCAATGGTTCCTATCTGAAAAGTTTGAATACGAATAGTATATTTCAATGAAATTTTAATAAGTAAATAACAATATTTAATTATAAAATTTTAATAAAACATATGTGGATAATGAAATATAAAATTCTTACATTTCTTACTGGGATGTGAGCCACCAAATTTAAATGTCGAACAAATTTCCCAAGATAGTCAAAGTAGCTTTCCACAGCCATCACCTTTTCAAAAATATCTATCGTTTCAGATATAGTCGAACCAGCGCCAATTATTAAATTTTGGTCCATAGAAAATCCTTTGAGACCTTCTGTTACACTAGCTATGTCAATTAATACTCTAGGGTATTCATCGATTGGGTAAACACCTGAAATCACATATAGCTTACGTGACTTGTTAACAGTTTCAACTCACCCTAGGCCGTAAGTTCCCGCTTCATGGGGAAAATTTCACCCCCTTGCCAAGACAAGACGTAAAACTTTAGGCAAATCACGGACGGTTATTTGTGAAGCCCCAGATCGCATCATTTGTCTGAAACATCTTTACATAAAATTCATCTTCACAAACACCTGCGGTCCGGGAAATTCACGAATTGATCGCCCTAGATGTAATGAACTATTAAAATGAAAAGCTTTTACTACTTTATTACCCTTAGCTGTATTGCCCGCAACTAACATGTAGTCATCATCGCCTTCTGAATCGAGGATTTCAAAGATATCATTAACATCATAGACTTTAAACCACAGTCGACAATCTTTTAGTTTAACTTCAATCTTCTTTGGTTTCGTTACGTCATCAGCTGTCACGAGGCACCAATCTCCTGCGTGGCATTTGCTTTTATCACAGTTATTTCCAGTTTTGTTGCAGATGTAAAGGTCTTCTATATCCAGAACATTGTTGGGTTTGGGAGCATCGCTAGCAAATTTCTTAAAGGCTTCTAAAATCGGCCTGTATCCAGTGCATCTGCATATATTACTTCCGAAAGACTTCTCTATTTCCAGCATTGTAAGGCTTTTCTTGCTTTGTAGAAGACTGTTAATAAAGTAAGCAAAAAATAATACCAATTAAATCGTTGATTAAATATTTTCAAGATTGACTGTAAGACTTTTGTAATAGTTTATAATTACCTGTACATAGCCATGACCCAGCCCGGTGAGCAATAACCACACTGACTGCCATTGTGCTTGGCGAGAGTCGTCTGCAGCGGGTGGTAACCCTTCAGACGATTTCCTATACCCTCTATAGTTGTGATCTCCCAATCTTCACATGACGTCACGGATACGAGACACTGCAGAAAACATAACGTTATTTGAATACATTTTCATTGAAAAAAAATCATCAACGCTCTGCTGATTTCTCAGTAGTAAATAAATTGTAAAATGATCACAGTGTAAAAAGGGAAACCGAAAATTTGCTTCTTTTCTCAGCTAGTAATAAATGGAGGAGAGGAAGAGCCTTAGTTTGGTACAAAGACATGAAAAATGATGGGCTTGATAAGACTAAGTGAATTGAATATCTGAAGATAACGAACTATTAAAAAGTGAAATTCTTTGCCGGCATAAATGTATCGTTTGGAAACCGAAGCGTCAAGAAGCATCACTCAGGCCGGCATGGCAGTATCAACTGATAAGGTACCGTTGGTTTCTTGTAAGTTGCCATTGTGACTTGAGTTCCCCTTTTTGCTTACGATCAGGCGAAGTGGAAGCACTATGATGTGCCAATAAAAGAAATACATATATACCAAAGCCTGATATGCATGACATCCGACTATGCATGACATCCGACGTGAACAGGACTAAAACTAGTATACTTCAAAGATATTATGACCATAAGACATTTATGATGATCACAATCGGTGATCACTCTGGGGGTTAACGCAGTAATATGTTAGTACACTCACAGAGTTGACAGCTTGTGGCGGCGCGCCGGGGCGCGCGGCGGAGACCACGCATGCGCCGCAGCCGCCCTCGCGACACATGTACTTGGTGCCGCGCAGCTCGCTGCCCACGCGCAGGTACTCCAACAGAGACACGTCCGAGCTGATCTCGCATCCCACTGTTCATTAAAAATCGTCACCATCACACGTCTAGTAAAGAGCAGAGAAGAAAAGACAAGTAGCGTCAAAGTGAAGAGGCTTTTTTATTCCACGTTGAGAAACTCACGGGATTGACACAATAAAACTAAATTAACGTTATCATAATGTAAATGGAGATAATCCATTTCGGCTAGGTGCTGTATCCCGTATAATTGACTCAATCGGGTTGTTTGATGGACGGAAAATGAGTGAAAAAATATAATACCTACTTATCAATGACAACACCAAACTAATGCTCATATTCAAAATCATATTACGATTTTGAATGAAAAATCGGTTTACATTGTGAAGTAAAGAAACATGTCATAGAGAAAGAAAAATAAAATAACTACTACAATTTTTTAATTCACGAGTACCTGAATGTTGTTCCCCATTTATTTTAAAACAAATTCTGTCCATGTTGTTGCCTAGACAATGCAATAATGGCTCCTGCTGCACCGTCTTGCGTAGTCTCCGTTAAGTGCGCTGTGTACCGCGGCGAACTCTCCCAGCGAACCCATTTGCATTTGAAACGATTATTCGCGACTACACCTATTTATGTTATCTATTCTGTAGGCACGTTGTGTCTGGAAATATTTACTAATATAATATGACTACGTTTGTTGGTTTGTCTATCACACCTAACAAAAACCAACGGACAACGAAATCTTTACAATGGTTATGTGACTTCGAGGGTTTGTTTATATTAACGCACACAAAGAGGGAAAATAGATAGCACGTTGCTCACTAACAAAGCCTGGAAAGCCGTTTTACCCAAATGAAAAGAAGAAATATCATTCTACTTCATCTTTATTCGAAATCTAGGGAGCCTATTGTATCTTTTATACCCACCTACGATAATATTGAAATGAGTAGAAGTAGTTTCATATTATTATCGCCCATAAAATCATCCTTGTTCTAACCTTATCTCTAGCACCCAATTTAAAGTTAAAACCTGTATCATATAGAATAGTCCTATCGGACCTATCAGAAACCGGTAGCGAAATGATAAAACCGGTATAGTTACCGAAACAAGTACAAATGCGTATGGAGAGAAAGATAGGCAAATTAACTTATTTAAAGTCATACCGTTGACGTTGACATTCAAGATTGTCACTGTGATGCAAGGGTCTGACACGCTTTGATAGAGAAAGATAGCCTTATTCAGATTCCTAAAAGAAGAAATAGAAAAGTGTGCCATGTTTTGTCTTTATCAGCGACCGAGCATTTTTTCATGGTCGGGTTATTGGCACAATTCAAATTCGAAGCAAAACAATCAGCTAGTGTCAAAACTGCTAAAGAAATATAAGGTTTTCTGTATTAAATTATTATAATTACCACATAATTTACATACCAACGGATGTGGAGTGTTTACGCGTAGCATCAAAAATGGTGGGATGTTCAGTGCTTGGCTGTAAAAGCAACAGCTTACGAAAAGAAGCGAATGTTACATTTCATGCGTAAGTACAAGTTTTTTAGTGTTTTGATCACCTATTTCTTTCTCAAATCTCACAAGAATCAAGTTACAAAGTTAAATCATTAGTTATATCATGAAAAAACTTGATAAAATAGGAAAAATCTGTAAATTATTTTCAAAGTAACTCGGAGCATTATGACATGTAAATATTGCAAATCGGTCAAATTGCGTAGCATAAATCTACGATAGAAGCCAGCTAACATAGACGTCTAAATAAATCAGTCGGTTTATAATCCAATTTGGGGATGCCTAGATATAAAATAAAAATTACCCCCATATTTGGGGAATCCATAGCAAATTTATATTTTCAGTTCTCCGATTCCGACAGAGAAAGAACCGTGTAAAAAATTTATAGCAAGGCATGAGAAAAATTAGATTTTCGCAACTAGTATTGGTGATATCCTATCTAGGTACTTATGTCATTTACAATTTTACAATTTAAGTTTGCTTTGTTACAGAATGTCCCAATAAGGCCGTGCGTCCATGAACGTGGACTGTCACGATGGATTTAAAGTATCCTGAGTAGAATAGAAGAAAAAGAAGAAAGAAGAAGTTTCACCCTATTTTTTTAGTACTGGCCAGAAAAATTCTACAGTATTCAAGAGCAAATCAAAAATTTAGCTTAGAAACAATTGTTGTAAATACATATTATTTAAAGTTTAAACTAATTTCATTATTTTTATTATCAGAGAACCCAAGTATATTATTTTTATTTGATGATACGGACTAGTTTTGAAAATACTAAAGATAAAGGTGAAAGCAGCGTCGTCTAAGACTCAAATCAATCAGCACTCAAATGACGACACCTTGTGGAAAATTGACAGTCGTAGCCTATAAAAGAACAGCGCTACAATTTTCATACTAAACCCGCCTTAGTGATAGTCCGACTTTACTGCTCTGTGACCAATTACCTTTCGCCTATGGTCTTTAAAAATGAGGAACAAATAGATTTTTAATCGTTAATTGGAATATTTTCAAAAATATAAAAAAGGGAATACATAATTTTTTTATCCTTTAATCTTTATTTGATGTTATCGGAAAATGAGTAAAAAATAAATAAATGTGAATTCGAGTACTTGGAACGTTTCTGTCTAACCACTTTTTATGGGTTTTTTTTTTGCGACCATGGCAACCCCACATTTTGACGTCATTATATGTCTTTCTCTTACGCCTGGTCGCTCTGTGGCAAATCTATAACTACTATACTATATCTATGCTGTGATGTTACGAGTAAGTAGCTCATAGCTCTTGAGCGACAAACAGTGGACGAAGAAAAAAATTAAACAGCATTCAAACGTTCAAAACTAAAGCGATACATAATAAAACATATTCGATTTCAATTACAATTTTTTTATAGAAACGAAATATTTCGTGCCGTTTGTGTGAACAAATTCGATATTAATGTCTTTATTTTGTCAATAAAGGCCTTAAGTTGTAATTTATATAGAAATTTTGGCCAAAATCCCGCAGACGCTGGAAACAAAATAGTTTTCTAGATCTGATTAGCCCTGACCAACTGTATAAACGGCTAAATAATTTCATTGATATACAATTATATACTTTATTAAATATTAATTTAAACGGCATGAGATTTACGTAGTCTTAGTTTCATGCAAAAATGTAATAATATCATTGATTTTGCAGCTCATGTTGACCACCCGTAAAGGTCTCTGCCACTTGCCGACTTTTTAGCAATATGGCGATGCTACCTGAGGGGATAAGAGGTTGCATACAAGATATCCTTGTCTTGATACTCTTCTTCTTCTCAGCATATACGCGTCCATTGTTGGACGGTCGATGCTGGATTGCTCTTGCATGCTTTTTAGGGTTCCGTACCCAAAGGGTAAAAACGGGACCCTATTACTGAGACTTCGCTGTCCGTCCGTCCGTCCGTCCGTCCGTCCGTCCGTCTGTCACCAGGCTGTATCTCAAGAACGGTGATAGCTAGACAGTTGAAATTTTCACAGATGATGTATTTCTATTGCCGCTATAACAACAAATACTAAAAATAAAATAAAATAAATATTTAAGGGGGGCTCCCATACAACAAAGGGATTGGTTGGGTTAACTTTGCACCTCATTTGTAAGGAGCGCTATACATCCCAGGTGCAAACATAACTTAACCAAGTAAGGATGGAAAGTGTTTGTACGGAACCCTCGGTGCGTGAGTCCGACTCGCACTTGACTGTTTTTTTTTTCAATTTGTTGTGATGTTTTACAAACAGGCCGTTCCTGAAAGGATCCACCTTGTTTCACATCCAAAATAATAACACTAGCACAACACGAAAGCTACAGCTGGGAGCAGGATAGTGATTTTTACAAGCAAGCCGTTCCTGAAAGCCGGTGCCGGCCGCGATAATTGCTAGCAACGTAATTACGCCTAATAGGGGCTTTTATATCTCACGATTATAAGTAAAAAAAAACAATGTAACATACATACGTATGTAAATTGGTGATATATGCCGCAATTTTTGGCAATAACGTTTTTGATAGTGCTCCAAGCAGCCTCCTGTTCCGATAATTTTCCTGTATCCTTGTCACTCAGGCTGAATAACCTTTCGATGTTTCGTGGTAATAATGAGCAGGTAACTTTCATCAGTTGCTGAGTAGAAGTCTTTTTACAAAAACCTTTTTGTCGTTACCTTTGTATTATCACAATAAAGCGTCCATGATAATTTTGATTAGGTTATGGGAGCATAATAAAGGTTATGCTAGTGCGACTTGTTCACCTCCGTCGTATCCTCCCCAAGACGTGTCGTGTCTTCTAAAGCGGCCATAATCTTATAACCAGTCGTAGTGCCCCAGTGTCGCCTTATTGCGCTAGTGGGAGGTAATTCACCTCTGTCGTATCGTAACGCAGTCGTGTCGCGTCGCCTAAAGCGGCCACAATCTTATTAACAGTCGTAGCGTCCGCGTGTCGCTGCGCTAGGGCGAGTTAATTCGACGACGGGATTACCGACAACGACAGCGCCGCCTTATGAACCGCCGAATAATTTGTATTAATTGGGAGCGGGCTTAGGGCACGCTGGTATAGATTATTTTAAGTGATTCTTGGAAATTAGGTGTAATAGGTTCTTACTAATATGTACGTATTTATATTGTAAGTATATAGTTTGGTGTGTATTTATATTTAGTTTAAGTGGAATGTTCTGTATTACTCATCAAGCGTGCCTAATGATGACGACCTTACTTATACATATAATGGTACTTTCTTACACGCTTATAGCAAAGATGGGAGTGGGAGCAAGGATATTCAATGTTTCATACTATATTTTAAAACAGAAAACACGACTGCGGTAAAAAAGAGGATTCCGACTTTATGGATACACAATAAAAACTTTTTATCTTAATTTTATCCGGGTTTTCAACAATCATCTTAGTTTACAAGGGCATCCTACCTATTGGAGAGCCATTGCATCTTCAACCAGTTGCTTCTTGCATGCCTCGGGGTTCGAACCCCACCTGAACCATTAAATTAAAAAAAATCGCTTCATAATAATCGGTTAAAATAATCATCTTAGTGTTGGTTTAGGACTAACGAGGGAGAGGGACGCATTCTCGCAAGAGTTGTAATTCATGGATTACACAGATTCTCGCACACCCGAACTTGACACACATGGACTTTATAGACTATAGACCGAGGTCCCGGGCGAAAAACAGTATCACATCTAGATCCCAACACACTTAATTTACAAACAAGTAGTATTTTATTCTGCAGTACTTGGTATTTACCAAGTTTATTTCTCTATAGTGTAGTATTGGTTTATTTATCTATATAAGTACGTTTATCGTCGTCTAGTACCCATAACACAAAGCCTTCTTGAGCTTGATTTGGGACTAGATCAATTTGTGTGAGGTTGTCCGATATTTATTATTTATTTTTATTTAAGTATTTTTATTTATTTCTCTACAAAGATGTAACGGTTTGAAAGTCCTCTTGAAAAGGCATGAAAATATTTTTTTAGGGAATAAATGTCTATATGGGACTAAACAACTCTAAATTAAAGTTAGAAATTACCGTAAAAGTTGAACATTCCTATGGTGCGTTAAAAACGCTCCATACAAATGGCCACCTAAATCCTGACGTCATTATATGTAATTTGCCATTTTCACCGTGAAAAAGTTCATGGTTGTCATACAATTATTGTTTTGTTAAATTATGAGATGAGGATTCTGAAGGAAACAATTTTAAAATTTCTTTTGGATTGAAATTAAAAAAAATTAAATTTGCGTACCTATGAAGTCACATATTTTTCTAAAAATTATATTTTTTTGTTTTTTTTTCATTGTTTCATGACATATTGAGCTAATTTTATTCAAGTACAGTATGCTGTAGAATTTAACATCAGTTGTCATCCCTGTTATTATTCCAGGATAAGACTTACTTAAGACTACTTAAGACGGACTTAAGACTCTGTATACATTATATAGGTACCTACTCCATAACGGGATTTTATTGGTTTGGTGGCAGGCCTAGGACACACGCAACCTACCCGCGCGGCCTCGACCCGCTGGGAGCCAAGTTTCCGCAACATTTTAAGAGTTAAGTTAGTTAGCGAGTTATTCCGAAAGATTTCGTCATAGTTCAACTTCGGGGATTTGATATTGTATGAGCGGTTTAGTACTGCGATGCTTAAAGTTATTATAGCTTGGAGCAAGTTTTCGTTTTGTTATAAAATGTGATAATTATGAACTGCGGATCTCGGTATGAAGCCTTAAGCATAAGTTAGCTTTTGGCCATACCAAGTACCTGTTATTATTTTGTAACAGTTGTGTAAGCGAAAAATTGAAAAAAATAATGGTTCAGGCAGGGTTCAAACCTGCGTCTCCAACGACTTTCCGGCCCAACACGGGCGTCCTACCTATTGGAGGACTGAACCTGATGCGAAAGCTATTGAATTACCGTAGACAGCAGCATCACGTAATACCTGCGTAACCTTCCACTACTTCCACCTTCCGTAAAAATAGATTGAACAAACTCTCTTCCTACGTTTCAAAGTGGGCTTTAATTCTTGGAAGGCCTCCAATCTACTCCACATTCAACGGAAAAATAATCCACCCATCGTGTCAAAAGGCTCTCAGATTTCTTCAAATTAGATATCTCGTGAATTCCTTTTATAAGTCTGAAAAACGTCTACCGGTTAGTTTATTCATCCGAGTTGTGACAGTTCACAGCTCGTGAAATTCAATGCCGTTTGTTGTCCCAATGTCAAAGGAAGTTCAGACTTAAGGCGGCGTACTGCCCGACGGACTGACAGGGGATGGATTCGTTTAAACATTTATAAACCAGTCAAACCAAAAAGGCGAGTGTACTCTTCTAAAACGTAGATTGTAGGTATAACGTGTACAAACAAACGAAAGGCCTTGCTAATGGTACTTACTGTAGTCTAAATACGCTTGCAATGCAAAACCAGAAGTCGATCATTTTAAATTTGTTTGTTCCTATTTTAAAGAAGCTCTTTAAGCCGTACTATAAATCTATGCAGAGGTAGGCATAGAAGGCACTAAAATACTATAAACAATGCCACCATTGTTGATATTTCTATGATAATTGATGAACGTACGTCTTAAGGTAAGGAGATGGCATTCACATTTAATAACCCACTTGTAAGATTTTTATTAATTCTAATGTGGTGAGACTTTTAACGGAACAGCTAGCTACTTTCACCAAGGATGATTAGCCCAAGGATGTCATGTTCTGGCGCTTCCGCGGGCGGCTACCTGATACCACGAACAGGATTAACAGTGAACACATCGCAGTCAAATGTGTCCTAGTTTTTATCTTATACTAGCTTTTGCCCGCGACTACGTCCGCGTGGAACTTGGAAGTATGGAAGCAACCTCGTACAACACGATAGATATCCATATCCACCTAATCGCCTTAATTAATAAAAAAGATTATTAAAAGCGCCTAAGCAAATGTAAGAGCAATTGTGCTTTTGGTCTAATAATTACATTTCCTACAGGGTCATCAATGTCATCATAAATTACTTACTCACTTTTCAATCTTTTTAGGGATAATTTCCAGGATGAAAACTATACTATGTCCTTCCTCGGGTCTTAAACTATCTCCACGCCAAATTTCATCAAAATCGATTCAGCGGTTTAAGCGTGAAGAGGTAACAGACAGACAGACACCCTTTCGCATTTATAATATTATAGTATATAGTATAGGTACTAGCTGTGCCCCGCGGTGTTACCCGCTCATCCCACGGGAACACTAAATTTATTCGGGATGAAAAGTATCCTATGACCTTCCCCGGGACTGAAACTATCTAAATATATACCAAATTTCATCTAAATCGGTTCAGCGGTTTAAGCGTGAAGAGGTAACAGACAGACAGACAGACAGACAGACAGACAGACAGACAGACAGACATACGTTCGCATTTATAATATTAGTATGGATAGTATATAAGTATTTATATATGTAGTATGGATTGTGAGGTAGGTATTTATCATAGGCCCTTTGATGCCTGCAATAAATTATTTGAACTTTTTTTTATCTATTTATTTTAGGAACTTGGTCGTTTAACGATCATGCCGCTCCATAAATGTTCTCTGATGGTATATTACAATTTACAGGGGCCCAATTCGAGAATGCCGTTTGAGTGAACGCCAAACGTCACATCTCTATTAGATAACTGTTATATCGCCGTTGAACTGTCATTAAAATGCGATGAGCTTAAAATTGACATATCTCATCTCAATTTTGGAAATACGAAGGCGATAATGATTGTCAAAAATGTTATTCATGCATATGAATTTCTGTGTTGAATGAAACGTAACGGACTAATTTTACGTACTACGCGGTCAATTTAAAGTATGCGCCTGTTATTTATGCCGTCACATACAAAGGAAGCGAAAATTTTGCGCGTCCGAATTGACGAAGTTGCGATGTTCTAGGGATATCGCCACTTGTCAAGTAGGCACACGTCAAAAGTGACGGATGGCGATGACAAGGAGAGATCTCCATTATATCTCTAAAATTGGTCGAATACCCCCCCTGAACGCAACTTTTATAAAACTTATACAATAATTTGGCTTCATCTGAATCAGGGTTGGCCAACCCAGCATACAGGCTCCAATGCTGAAGGTGAAATTAATATTAAGCAAGCAATAAATTATGTTTTTTACATCTCAAAACCAGAAGCAACTCTTGCCTGAAAAAAAAACACGCACCATCCACGCGTGTCTTGACTGTTGTTTTTGGATGAGACACGAGACTGGTATCTTTTGGAACCAATAGCCTTGAAGGAGCGGGCGATTTCGATCGAAGTGCGTTGCGATTTAATTCTCGAGTCATCAGCGCTGGCGGGCACTCTCGATTCGTAACATTACGCAACGCACAATGCCGCGCCGGCACGTAGCGCTGTAAAATCGGAATGTGGCGCAACTATCGGTCCGGCGCTTGAAAGGAATTTGGGATCAGTTTGCAGTACGCCTGATTTGATGGGGAGACGGGGATTCCTGATGTGATTGTAAGTTTAGAAGAAATTATATTTTCTTTTATTATTCTCAAATTTCCAGTTTATTGCTCCACCCCTTGTATGGCATCGAATTATACTAACTTCTTTTCTTATCATCGTCATCATCATATCAGCCCAAACGTCCACTGCTGGACAAAGGCCTCGCCCAAAGTTCTCCATAACGCGATCCTAACCAGGTCATCGGTCCACTTTGTTCGGGGCCTTCCCACGCTGCGCTGCACTCAAGAATCTTTCTGCCCCAACCAACGGCTATCGGTTCTACGAGCAATAAAGCATAGTTATTTATTTATATGTATTCCAAAAGCGACATGGTGCGTGTAGCCACACCTAGAGCGCGAGCAGCAGCGGGCCCCATGTTGGCGCAGCAACACGATCACAACGCTGTTTGAGCGGAGGCGAGCACGATTTAGTAACGACGCACACCGCTTTTTAACTACGGCATCGAAACCATCGGTATGCGCCTCGGCTAACATTGCTGACGTATTTTGCACTTTGGTATTACAACAAATTCAACAGCAATATAATAACGATATCGTGTCACAGAACCAGAACGTTGGCCTTAAAGCCGTGACCCATAAACCGTAGAAAAGCAACCCCCGTCCAAGCCGAAAAGACATTTGTCACAAAGCACAAAAAAGACAAATGACAATGAATTGTTAAAGAACACGTCGGCATCCGTGACAATAACGGCGGCGACAAAGATTTGAAGCCTCGAATGAGCGATTATTTACATTTCAGGCTCCCGTTTCCTCAAAATGTCGACCGTGTTTGTATTTAATTCTGCGAGTGACGAATTGACATTGTCGAAATGAGAGCAGCGGTCTATTTAATCAGGTGAGGCAACTCAAACAGCAACAAAACTCGACATCGAACCGAGCTGGCGGAGCTACTATGAATTCACATACTCGTAACATAAATAGGTACCTACCTACCTGCCTGCCTTTTGATTTTTACATCTGTAAATAACTTAATCTGTAATACCGCATCATCTATACATCTATCTATACATATCATATGCTTAAGAGGGTCGAAAGTCTGTACATGGAAAATATTCGAAAAGAAGTTGGCGGGGGATACTTAGAATATCGATGACGGAAACGTTCCAACAGTTTTTAAATTTTGTCTGTTTGACTGTTTATTTGACCGCGCAACACGTGAAAACGGTTGAACGGATTTTGATGAAAACTTCATTAATCTGTCGAGAAATTTTTGACCAATAAAAGGGAGGATAGCCCCTACACTCGATTGAGTTAAGTTGCACCTGAAGATTCAGGCGCTACTTAGGAATGAGGTACAAACTTTATTCAAATATGTGCTATGACTATCGAGTACTCTGATAAACTAACAGATGGCGCTGAAATTATTATGTTGTATACAGTAAGCCACTGAGGAAGGATTTTGCCTAATTAATTCTAAGTTTAAAAGAGGGGGTACGGATATCCACAAATTTAATTGAATAATAGCTGCTACACGTTGCTGCCTGGTGGCTAAACGGCTCGCACATCTTGCAAGATCCCAATAGATTTGGTCAGCACGGAAAGTCTGGATGATATTACCTGGTCACTTACTCAACAATAGTGTAGTGTTGTAACTATAAATTAAAACGTATATTTCACCTAAAAATTGCTTAAGAATTAACAACTATAATAATAATTACACATGTAAAATATTACTTTATAAATCAATGATTGAATTGGATTAAATTAAATTGATGATGTTACACTTCAATAAAAAAACTTAATTAGCATTTTATATTATTATATTTTTAATAATTCAACCCTAGTTAGGTAAAGAGATTATTTTTACATGTTGTAGGTATTGCAAAAATAAAAAAAATCACCGTCAAGAAACATTCTTAAATTTGTATGTTAAAAGTTGAACAGAAGGTAAAAAAATAAAGTATCAAATGGTAAATAAATTGGACAAACCTTGGCTCACCATTCGATCGTATTGTTATTAAATTAACATTAAAAGTTAAATTATAAATCACTTGTCATGATTTATTTTAAACGTCACATTTGGAATAGTTCGTAAGTGACAATTGTTTGTGCAGTGAGTAATAATTTTAATTTTTTAAAGTCACAGGTATCTAACAATAAAACCTCTAGTAACTCATTGGAGAGTTTCGCTTTTTGGCCTGTAACTCAAATAATGGGTTGTTCATTTCTCTATTAGACTTGTAGATTGCCTCCTCGAGGCGCCCGCCTCTCGTAACCTAAAAGCCTCCCCGGTTATTATAATCCTCACGCCATTTTTGCAAAAAGGATAAGCAGGGAGTTTTCAAGATTCTGTAGTATTTTAGGATTCTCTCTTTGTTAGAATATTATGAAGTAGGAAAAGTTTTTTTAGGACAATTTCTTATATTAATCTGAACTGAACAAATAAGCAAGAATCGTTAAATATGAACCAAATTAATGTATTATCCTTAATCTTGTGTAAACAATATTCTGCTGAAAACTTGATTTAGTGATTCTAAAAATGTATTTGCTAGGAATTCAATGTTATACATATACAATGTGGGTCCTGTAACATAAGCAAAAAATTTAAACATAGATTTTACTCATTAAACTGAACAACATTTGTTCAGCAACTTTAAAAAAAAGTCAGTTTTCAAAATTTTATTATTTCAAACAAATTAAATAGTATTTTCAATGTATGTCGTCCAACGTTGACATTCCCTGAGCATTGACATGGCTGTCACTCTACTAATATCGGACATTTCGCAATACATTGCTTCTTTGTCTAAACTTTATTCTACAAAATGTCGTTTAATACACGTTATTTTCAGAAGTTGCTTAACAAATGTTGTTTAGTTTCAAGGGATGAATCTATGTTTTAATTTATTGCTCCTGTTACAGGGCCCACCCTTTAGATCTTACAATATTTTTTTGTATCATGTATTCAACTTAAATACGTAGTTGTATATTATATTCATATTCAATAACGTTTTCAACTCCAATAATAAAAAATAATATTATCTCTCAAGAAAATAATTAACACTATAATAACAATTTGACACTTTATATTCTCGCGGTTTGTACACAATAATAACTGGGACGAAAACATGAGGGTTTGAAAATGAGACGAAACGGTTCGAGAAAACGTAGGTAGTGCCCCCTTCTTTTTTGTTCGTCTTGGCGGGGGCACTGCCGTGCCTCCAGATCTGAGACCACGGCGTGTGCAACCCCGCCGAAACGTAAGATTATGAAGGTAAATAAGAAAAATTGCGATAGATCCGTTATAATTTGTGTTAAGAGGCCTTATTCCTTTTAAAATTTATTTTTTTCATATTATGACAAATATATTGATAATTTCAACCAACTTTTTGAAGTGAATAATGCTTTTCCCCGAGTTCTAGGTAGTAACATAGTTATTTCACGCTTTCATTGCGTACAGTCGAAAATAAGTTAAAAAAACTAATTTTCCGCGTGAATTTTGTCAATTTCGAGTAGTTTTTGAAACAAAAATTATCAATGAAAAATTCAAACTGTAGGTTTCAAATATATACCAATAAATCCCAATAGCCCTGTTCTAGAAAGTAACATCAATAGTATGTTAAGAAACATGTTTGATCATAGAGAAAAATGTCTAAACAATCAGCATTTTAAAAGGAATAAGGCCTCTTAATTATAATAACAATTGTCAATAATCCAGCTATTTAGTCTAGTTTTATACCGGGTGGAATTTTTCTATCGGCCCTGGAAGGGAACTACCTTAAATCCTTTAGTTAGCTCAGTTTACTGAAAGGAAACATTCCTTTATTTTTAAAAAGAAACAAAACTGCATTCAAACATTTTCCAAAATTTGCTTGCCTCAACCGGGGAACCAACCAACTAAAAATTACACGAATCAGTAGGATTATTGTTCAGGATAAAATTGATCTAGTAAACTTAGCCCTACACTCATCTGTTGTACGGGATTCCATGAAATTTAATACTTATTACAAGTTTTTTATTAACAATTTTATACTTTTCGTCAGAACGCCTAGTGTAAGAAAAAATTGTGCATTGATTTATTATTTATTACCATTTAACGAATTTCTTATCAAAGTCTTCAAGAAGGTACTTAGAAATAAATAACATTAGCAAGCTTGTACTTTATACGATGTCTTTGGATGTTAGAGAGATAAGAAAATTATAACATGTGATTTACTTATTACAAGTGAACAGAAGTCGTATTGTTAATAAAGAACTTAAAGATAAAGATAAGATAAGATAAAGAATCATTTATTGCACAATTAACAACAAACATTACATTTATAAGGCAACAATTGAAATACGGAACTGTGTTTACATAATACATAAATTGACAGTGGACTCCGCACTAGGCCATGCCTGTATCGCGGGGAACCAGAATTACAATTTATTGTCATGTAACAAGTTAATAATTTTACAATATGAGATCAACCAATACAATATTAATTTACTAAATAAAAAATTTAATAAATCAAACTAATAACTAAAAAGATGATTCTAGACTCTCTTGACAAGGAGAGCCTCGGTGTCGGAATAATCCAGAGTACTGAGCCAGTTATAGAGAAGCTTTTTGGTATCTTGAACAGAGCTATGAGGAATCTTGTTATGTTTTGTAACTTGTAATAAGTATTAAATTTTGAGGTTGAGGCAAGCAAATTTTGGAAAATCTTTGAATGCAGTTTTGTTTCTTTTTAAAAATAAAGGAATGTTTACTTTCAGTAAAATGAGCAAACTAAAGGATTTAAGGTAGTTCCCCTCCAGGGCCCTTAGAAAAATTCCACCCTGTATATCTATGCGCGTGTTATAAAGTTAATGGGGAATTTATTTGATATTGGTATCCGAGAATTCGCAATTAAAATTCAAACAAAAGGAACAGATTGCCATCCAGATACTAGACAGTAAATAAGTAATAAATTCCCATATAATGAATAATTAATTTAGCCGAGTACGCGTAGCGACAAAAAATAATGAGTTCAGGGCGGTACGCTCGGCTTACTTCTCTGATTTTGTTCATTTTAATCCTATCCCGTCCCCAGAGAGAGTCTTGTACTCGCGACTTCATTATTCGTTTCGTTTTTAATTATTATTTCTGTTTGTTTTTTTTTTAGGTTAACATAATAAGACCTGCTAATGCTTAATATTCTACCTGAAAATGTGGCATCTTTTTAGCAGAGACTAGAGGGGCTATTATTAAGTAGCACTGCACCGGTGCTCATCATGAGTCATGATGGGCACTGGTGCAGTGCTACGTCATGATCCATAACGCCCAGTTTTGCCTTCTACTTCGCTTGTACACTTCTGGTGCGCGAGGCTAGTAGTGGCTACAAAGGTATCCAATCACCTTGCTAAACAACTTTTCATAAATATTCATTTTACAAACAACGTTAGGCAAATTAACAATACCCAAATTAGACGTGGCATAAAATGTTATAGTTCATGATACAAATTATTTACTTGATAAAAGTTCATATTACATAACATTAATTGACAAATTATTAATTTATTATTCACGACAATTAACAATATAACGCATGGTAAAAAACATTAGTAAAATACATTGTTAGGTAAATACTTCGTTTAATAAATCATCATGGTGTGTACGCCATTCATTATCTACGAGTACAAATATGAACATGTTATTAAACATATTTTTTAACTAAATATAATAATTGTTCTGATGAACATACAGACGCAATGATATTCTCAATAGGTACCCAACGGATCGGCTATTAGAATAGTAGGTTAGATTTAACCCTAACAAAACCGAACCGCTACCAGATAGGTAGCATAAATTCGGTTCGGTTAGGTTAGGTTTAAACTGAGACCCCAATATTATAAAACCCAACCGCTACCAGAAAGGTAGCATAGATTCTCGGTTCCGTTAGGTTAGGTTTGAAATGCAACCCCAATAAAACCGGATTGCTACCAGAAAGGTTTCATTACATAGAAAGTTATTTCTATGAAACAATAATTTATCAATTAACGTTTTGCTAAATAACAGAATTTAAATACGATTTATTGGTGAAGTCAACAGTTTTTAAATAATACTTTGTCCTTCAATATGTTTATGTAGCGTCAAAGTTACTAGATGGATATTTGTCGAGTAATTATTTATAAAATGAGTATTTTAGGGAATGACAGGTTTGTGAAATGAATAGTTTGTGAATTGTTTGTTAAGTGATTATTTGAGAAATGTTGCTTAGAAAATGATGGTAAACGGGCTACAAAGCCAACTTGCAGACGCGCACATGTGTCAGCACGTTTCTCGATGCGTTTTGTCATACAAACTACCAATAAAAAAAACTCCTATTGTGTTTTATCCTCTTGTAGATATTATTAAATAAAAAAACCCAGTGACGGTATTAATTTAAAGATTGATTCAAAAGTATTTTAGTAGTCATCTCAGCTAGTCTGTCAAATTATTTTAGTAGTCATCTCCGCTAGTCTGTCAAATTATTTTAGTAGTCATCTCCGCTAGTCTGTCAAATTATTTTAGTAGTCATCTCCGCTAGTCTTTCAAATTATTTTAGTAGTCATCTCCGCTAGTCTTTCAAATTATTTTAGTAGTCATCTCCGCTGGTCTGTCTAATTATTTTAATAGTCATCTCAGCTAGTCTTTCAAATTATTTTAGTAGTCATCTCCGCTAGTCTCTCAAATTATTTTAGTAGTCATCTCCGCTAGTCTTTCAAATTATTTTAGTAGTCATCTCCGCTAGTCTGTCTAATTATTTTAGTAGTCATCTCAGCTAGTCTTTCAAATTATTTTAGTAGTCATCTCCGCTAGTCTTATTTTAGTAGTCATCTCCGCTAGTCTGTTAAATTATTTTAGTAGTCATCTCCGCTATTCTGTCAAATTATTTTAGTAGTCATCTCCGCTAGTCTGTCAAATTATTTTAGTAGTCATCTCCGCTAGTCTGTCAAATTATTTTATTAGTCATTTCCGCTAGTCTGTCAAATTATTTTAGTAGTCATCTCATCTAGTCTCATAAAATTTTCCTCTTATTACATTTACGCTCGTATAAGGTGTGCAGAAAAAGAATTCATAAATTAATGTGAAATTAGTTAAACCCCACAGGGTGTGATGAAGAGCGTCGCTTTTCAGAAATCAAACAGTGAGTCGCGACGCTCCAGCCGCCAAATTAAGATAATTCCCTGCTCAGTGCTTTATGGATTATACGACTCGTTCACTCTCGTGGCGTTGTCTGAATATATTTTCGATGTTCAGCTGGATGTTTTCAAAATACTCTAGTAGTAATTTTTCGTATTTATACACCTTATGTAAGATTTAACGCATTAAGCGTATCACACATCTCTTTGTAGGGGTTACAGAATATGGGGCCTGAGTGTAGTAAACAGTAACCCAGCAACAGTGTAGTAAACAGTATCGCAGGTCGTTCAGTCAATATCAAGTATTTCTGTCACGCAGTTGGTTACGGAGGTCAATGGGGAATAAATTTCGAGTAATAAGAACATCCCATCTCTCGAAAAACCGTCACAAGGCGGCATGATGGCCGGAGACCTTACCACTGTACAAGTACACGCCGGTCAAAAGTGAGGAATGATTTTGAGAAACTATTTCGCGTAAATGTAAGTCTAGAAAATACACGAATAATTTGTACACTCTAATCAGTAAATATTGATCAGTACCTAATTATTATAAGCATGTCACAAATTGAACGGATTGCCCACGAAATCGAACATACATATAATCTTAAGTAGATTTTTATTTTAGTTAAACACGAGGGTCGGCCGCCGGGGATTCGAGAATTACTGCTTCAGTTTTCAACAGAAATTGTCTTTAATTTTAACGTGGATATCTTAATTTATGCTCAGTTTAATTAACGTAACGTTTCCAATGTGTTGCGTCGAATGTGAGGGATTATTAGCAAGACGATAACAGCCAAAATTTCTGATATGACAAAGGAACATGGAATAGATTGATATTGTCCAGGAAAAATACGTAACGGTTGAATAAACAGCAATGAATGAATTAGCTACCACTGGCCACTCTCGATACATTTAGTCGTATTAGGAATAACCAACATTTCCCCTAAATGCATACATTTCTCAGGCAATATCTCCAATTTTACCTTCCCAGGCTACTCCTAATTTCACAGACTTGACTGGTTTTATCCTGTCTGCATTCCACTCTCATAAGATACCTCGGCAAAAACTCGGAGCTTAGAGATCAAGTAAGATTACGGGATTTACAAGCATAGGTAAACAACGGGCAGACTTATCTCCAAAGAGTGATCTCTTCCAGACCCTTCTTTAATAAGTGCGCTATATAGGGTTTATATGGCGCGTACATCGATGTTATCGTTGCAAGCGATGTTCCTTGGAGACATTTTTCAATCTTGAGATTTTGATGACTTTCTCACGCTTCAATATAGAATGTTTTATATATTGTAAAAATCGAAGAAATCGATTTTGCTTTCTGCCGCCATATTGGCTTGAAGTTTAAAACATTTTGTAGATTTTATGAAAATAAAACAACATGAAGGAGACTTCCCATGCTTGTCTTTGCCCCATAGCCTTCGCCATTTTTCAAAGATATAAAATGTATGTAATTTTTCTTGATTGTGCAAAGATTCAGCTGTTTCATTGCTGCATAAAGATAAGAACAAAAAAACAAATTGTTATTTTTATTAATGTCTCAGTACTGTCCACTCTTATCTTCTTTTTAATTCTAATTATTCGATTAGAAACTCCTCGCCAATAGGGAATTCATGAACGATTCAGAGTCAAGTCGGGCGCAAGTTAACACTACTTGGATTACTTGCAGCCAACATTAATTGCGTTTGTAAAGCGATCTTCTCGACTGGATACTATCTTCAGAAGTCCCTCGCTGGCCGGTAATGAGACCGGGTCCTGTGCTCCCACCGAGTGTTGGTTCTGCGGGTGGAACACTCTGGAGACAGCCACGAGCTTCAGACACATTTTCTAAAGTGTAATACACGTCTCTAAAGTGTAAGTGCACAGGAAGACTCGAGTCTTTGTCTTGTAACATTTACGTGTACGTTTATTTCTTTTTTGCACTTTGCGATAAAGTTATTCCACTATTTCCACTGAACTAAGTGTAGGCGCATTTTCAGGATGTATTGGTAAAACCTAGTACTTATCAACTGTATTTAGTTAAACATTATCTCGAAGTCCTGCATTGTCAGTAATAGAAATATCCTCTTTTCTTTAATAGGTAAAAAAAAATGACATTACGGGGCGATTATCGACACTAATAGACACCTTGCAACACCAGAGTAGTAAGCGACTACCGTCGCTCATAGACACCTGCAACACCAGAGGAGTCACAAGTGCGTTTGCCGACCTTTCAGGTAGGAGTACGCTCTTTTCTTAAAATAATTAAACTATAGTACCTAGTAGTAATTACCCAGTTTTTAGGTAATGTGTAAATAGGTTTTTTTGTAAAGTACTCACAGAGAATAACAAAGATTCACCGGCCATAATAAAGATAAATAAACGTTTTAATAATAGTAAGTTTTTTTTAATAACAATTATTTAGAGGAAAGCACAAAAATAAGGAAATGAAAACTACTTTATTACTAAAACTAAATAAATATTTACAGATATATTGTATGTAGGTCATTAAGTAGTCATCCGAATCACAGTACACGCTTAATACCTTCTTTTATACCTACTTTCGCAATTTCTCACACATAAGTAATTAAAAATTACTATCATGCACCACTCAGTTTTTAAAACCTTCTTTGCAGAAGGCAAGGTAACATTAACCGCCTAGGCGTGAAAGGAAACGTGATACTTAGTACAACAAATCTTTCTAAAGCCTGGCTGGCGAGATTTCCAATCGTTCGACGGCAAACAGCCAGTGGTAAGTACGACAATAGCCACTATAGCCAGCCCCGCCGCCAGACCGGTGGGAAATCAGCCGCAGACGCCACTACCACGGACACTCCAGAAGACAATAATAGCTAACATAAATTCAGTACCGACTAAGGTATGCGTAAATCTCAAAGATTTTACTGCCATGACACCTACATACTTATACAAATGATGAAGCTTGAACTCGTCCTCCAGATGAACATTTCGCCGTTTTCATTATTGTTATTTCAATTATTTGTAGACTCCTGACATTTCTAAATAACACAAATGTCCGTCTACTAAATATGTAAAGATTGCCAAGTAGAAATTGTTCTTTAGCGATATAAAGCCGTTTGCTATGACACTTTATTACTCTCTTGGCTTGTACATATAATTAACACAAATGATAACGGGTAGATTAGATTATATTTATTTCACACATTTAAACAAATTCAGCAAGTTATAATTCATTAGATAATTAAGAAAAAACAATTTAAATAATGTTGAAATAATTATATATCACTATAATGAAGGTAAATATAAGACATGTGGCGATAGACCCGTTATAATTTGTGTTAATTAAGCAGTTTGTTGTTGACCTGAACTAACAAGTAGATTTAGAACACAACAAAACGTATACACATAGTAAATAAATAAATATTACACACAGTAGTACCGGTAGTCGAACACACAACCACTAGCTTTGTAAGTTGGGTCGCTTCAAATAACCCGTGTTCCTTATTAAAGTTGGTGCCGAAACCAGGGTTTTAAAATTCACTGAAATAACCAAAACCGTTAGTAGTGGCTTGTGAAATATATCCAGTTGACTCTATGTACATCGAATGGTGGTCTTTACTGCAAACGCTACATTATGGTCTGCCGATATTTACCCTCGACGTCCAATAAGTCTCGAGCTCTCGTCGACACCGAACACGCAGGACCATCGGCTCAATATATATTGGTCAGTTATAATGACCAAGTAGAAAGCGTCATTGTGAGTGCATGTTTATTTTAAATTCTAGTTAATGGATTTTGCCTAAAATAATAAAAGGTTGATTAAAGTACTACGGAACGCAGAAATATGTTACACGGAAAATAAAATTTTAAGTTCCATACTTTACACTTTAAAATTTTGGCAACAAATATTTTGGTACCCCAAAAAAAACTTTGGGAGCCCAAACCAGTATCACCAAAAAACATATAAAATACCAAAAAAAAAAATTGTTATGCCAAAATAAGATAAAATTACAATGCTTCTACCTATTTTAGTTCTGATGCTGACTGCACTTCAAATTGTATTCGAGCACCAAATTTAGTGAATGTGCACCAAATTTGGACGACCGAATTATTTCGATATTAGCATTTGAATTATAGCCCTATGATTATTTTAAAATGTAGGCCACTACCAAATATAGTATACTATGTAGCTGTACCGATACCCGCGGCTCCGCCCGCGTGGAATTCGGTATGTGTCAGTAAAATACCTCACAGTTTAAACCTTCCCTGGATTACGACAAACATTTCAAAACCAAAATCAGCTAAATCTGCCTAGCCGGTCTCGAGTTTTAGCGAGACAAACGAACAGCAATTGATTTTTATATATATAGATAGATAGATTAACGCCAAATTAAGTAAGTCTCGGGTTCTCCTCGCTTCCCCGGACTACACACGGCGCGTTTCCAGGCGCACCCGACGCGATTCCCAAATGAGTTGCGAGCTTGCGGATATAAACTTATCTTAAATTAGTCGAGTAGATTAGTATGTAATTTAGTCGAGTCAATCCATTTTATTCTATTTTTTTAGTAGTTTAGTAGTGAGTAGCACCCACCACCACGCGTCCGTGCTTGCTCGGCCGCCGGCTAAACAAGTCCGAACCTGTCGATATAGTTTGAGTTCATTAGTTGGCGTGAAAATGTCGTTTCGCTGGAGCGAGGAAACCACTTTAAAATTGCAGAATACCACTGACTTGTGAACTTTACTCGACTGTAATTCGAACGATTTTTAGGCAGTAGCGAATAGTTTAGCTACTACATGACCAATATATATCGCTACTAGACTAAAATACTAGCCTAGTCCGAACAAGCCTTAAGTTTGGCATCATTACACTTTATTTGGTAATATGCATACATTTTATGGCAATCATAGTGGTTTATTTAGGTAAAAATGGCGTATCAATTTGCTCTCTAAGATTTGGTCATCATTGAATAAATATTTTAGGTTTTTAATGTATTTTTTTAGGGTACAAGATTGAATGTAATTTCATATTAAAATGGTGATCAACTTTTGGAGAACGTTAACTTTTTTGGGTTAAAAGATGATTGATGTGAAGTTATTTACTTTAAGTAGGATAACAAGTTTCAATAAATAAATAAATAAATAAATATCAGACAACCTCGCACAAATCAACCTAGTTCCAAATTATGTTCAATATTTATGTTTATAATTTACCATGAAATTGGTGTTCTAAATTTGGTGCACAATGCACATTCACTATTTTTGGTCGCAAAAGTGATTTTTTGGTAATAAATTTTACTCCCTCTGGTGATCAAGTAATACAAAATTACATTTAAATTTTTAAGTATAAAATGTAACAAGACAGTACCACACAGTACCTGCATTTCATCCAACTTAAATATTTCTCGGGACTTGACGGACGGTATGTATTATCTGGACACGTTTAAATAGCAGAGCGAGATGCAGCGTAGGAAGGCCCCCAACAAGGTGGACCGACGACCTGGTTAGGATCGCGGGCAGAAATTGGATGAGGGCGGCGCAAGAAAGATCGTTGTGGAGAATTTTGGGGGAGGCCTTTGTCCAGCAGTGGACGTCTATCTGCTGATATCACGATAATGAATTTGGTATATCTACGAGGAAGACGCGTACCGATAATTCATACAAAAGCCCTGGATTTCCTTTTTTAGAGGCCAAAAATGATACAGCAATATAATGCATGGTGAAAATAAAATCTGAGACGTCTGAAGTATTATCAGCAAACGTGTTTATCGCGAGACTGTTCAACGCTACACGAACAGTAAAGTTGTCCTAATCTCATGAGATCTCCACATCAATTATCAAACCAATTCCGGAGCGGGGCGTGTAACGTGAGCTCTGATTGTCGCGCTTAAGCCGGCCGATGCCTATCCTCAGCGGCAATGAGAAAGCACACACAGGAACAGAACGCCAGCTTGTCGCTTGGTAACTTGAAGCAGGCCGCACCGCTCGCTGGGTATGATCCCAAAGGAACTTTCTCCCGCGAAGATAAAAATCTGTACACTTCTTCAAAAAAGGAGTGCGCGAGCACAGAAGGCCATACATATTGTTGAAAATAAAAATCTGGCACGTGTTTTCGCCGCAAGCCTCATTCTACCAGAACGCTGTTCATCCAACTTCTCTTTGTTCTTCGTTCCAGTTATGGAAAAATCCCGTAGCAAGAGACGCTCCAAACCTTTCTAATTTTTTAGGGTTCCGTATCCAAAGGGTAAAAACGGGACCCTATTACTAAGACTTCGCTCCAGGCTGTATCTCAAGAACGGTGATAGCTAGACAGTAGAAATTTTCATAGATGATGTATTTCTATTGCCGCTATAACAACAAATAATAAAAATGAAATAAAATAAATATTTAAGGGCGGTTCCCATACAACAAACTTTGTTATAGATTATGGTACAGAACCCTTCATGCGCGAGTCGGACTCGCACTTGCCCAATTTTTTTATTTTTTTTACAAAAAAGGTGTACAGTCGAGTTCATTTACATCTACACACTTACGAGAGCAAAAATATCTGAACACGACCCTATTGTCAGGCAGGAGCATAAAACCGTGTTCAGATATTTTTGTTCTCGTAAGTGTGTAGATGTAAATGAACTCGACTGTACATAACTGCATGCAACTGAAATTAACTCGCCAAACTGCTAAGACAGTTTGTTGGCGAGATCGCGCTCATCTACATTAAATAATAAATAAATATCGGACAACCTCACAAAAATCGATCAAGTCCCTTAAGCTCAAGAAGGCTTATGTTAAGGGTACTAGACGACGATATACGTATTTATAATATTTAGATAAATATATACTTAATATAATATAATACTTAATATATACTTAAGGTCATCGACATAGCAAACCGGGTAAGCAAGCTGAAGTGGCAATGGGCGGGGCACGTAGCTCGAAGGACCGATGGCCGTTGGGGCAGAAAGGTTCTCGAGTGGAGACCACGTACCGGCAAGCGCAGTGTAGGACGACCTGGTTAGAGTTGCGGGGACTCGCTGGATGCAGGTCGCTGCTATCCGGCCATTATGTGATCTATTGAGGAGGCCTGTGTCCAGCAGTGGACGTCCTATGGCTGAAATGATGATGATGATGATGATGATACTTAAATACATAGAACAACCAAGACCGAGCCAAACGCGTCGTCAAAATAATTTTTAGTTATATGCACCTAACACTTATAATTATATTAACAAGTTAACCTTAAACTACAGCCACGGAAGCAAGAATACATTTGGAAAACAAATAAAATATCGCGTCCACAAGGTGCCCATGCTGCGCAAGTCTGCAGTACTTACACTGCATTTCACGCAGAGATATATATTTATTATACCAGGATGCGTATGCGTAGCGAAGGATGTCTTGTTAAGAGGCAATAGAAATTATTTTGATATTACGCAATAAATTATTCAGATGAAAAAAGCATTATAACCTGAATTCACCCAATTAAAATTTGTAAGAAAGTTTCCGTTGTGCGACGATTTTTAACCATCGAATAACTTTGGGTTTTATTTTAAGGCTCCTTATTGTTGCGTTAATTTTTGTCGGACGACGGAACTATATATTTCCAATTGCTTTTTTTTCTCGTTTTGTATGGCTAACTAACTTTCATTTCGTTCAACTTTAGGTCATTATCTATCCTAGTACATTATCTAACCTAGTATCTACACTAGGCATTTTTTTTTTATGTCAGGGGGCAAACGAGCAAACGTATCGCCTGATGGAAAGCGATTACCGTCGCCCATAAACACCTGCAACACCAGAGGAGTCACAAGTGCTTGCCTACCCGGAGGACGAAGATAGAATGCCTCTATGCTAGTAATTTCACCGGCCATCTTACCCCCACACCGGAACACAACAATGCGAACATTGCTGTTTGGCGGTGGGTTAGAAGGCAAGACGGTAGTAACAATCCGGACGGACCCTGCACGAGGCCCTACTACTCCATTAGGCATTACATCTCTAGTGGAAACGAAGCCTTTGGCGGGCCTCTTACGCAGTAAGTTGCCGTGGGTTAGTAATCTTTTTCTTTGTGGATTTGCAAGGTAATTGCTTTTCCCACTGTTTCCTAGTCCCGATAAGGAGGTATAGTCAGACTTAGATCTTAAATCAGTCAAAAGATGAGATTTTAAAATAAGAAGCTACCAGCGTCAAGTGTTGCTCGGCTGATCTTCTGTATCTGTGTTTATTTAAGTATGTATGTTCTGAACCAGTGCGAGGCTATCAATGGGCCGGTCCAATTACAAGCAGATTACGGCCCACACTCCTTGAGACAATCGCAGGATCGCATTAAACTGCGCTGCAGGCTCAGCGCGGAGGGCAGAACAGACCGTTTGCTCTTCATTCAATGACTTAAGTTTTCCTTATCTTAAGGCTTGTTTTGACTTTCTTCTTGTGTAAGATAAGCAAGCATTTTTAGATAAATTCAATGTTAGCGATCGGTAAGTGGCGAAGAAGCTGATGATGGAGTCTTCTAGATCCTTGATGAGATAGTCAGCCAGGACTCCAGCCAAATTCAAAGGCTGCGGAGTACTTTAATTTTGATTGTTTAGATTTATATTAATATAGTGAATAGACGGTGCCACCTAAAGGCAATGCAGGTATATCCCGCAGCGGTGCGGGCTTACTTTGACAGAGTTCTCCGCGCGAGGCGGCGCCCTCACATGGGGAACTTTGGCTCGGGAGCCCTTGTTCCATACTCAAAGATAATTTAACTTGCGCGGTCTACGAATTCGTATATTTAGAATATTTTACTGTAATATCAAACATTAAATTATGTTGCACATGTTGATGTTAATTTTATGTAAAATGTTTATACACTTTAAATATGGGAACAAACTTAATGGTTGAGGTAGTTTGTATGGAATCCTTATTCCATAGATAAGAGGAGTTAGGCTAAATAGCTACTTCGATAGCTAAAGGTTGTCTGGAAGAAATGACTAAATTACATAGGATTTTAAGTAATTTTAACCTAATTGAAAACTTTCATGGATCATAAAGTGACAGACAGTGATCAGTAAGGTTGGTGACGAATGAAAAGGAAGTTGAGCTGAAGCAGATGGATAAGGCATCTGTGGAGCACTAATTACATCCAAGTATAACCTGGACGCCGAGACCGCCTGCAGCAGGCACGGTGCTGACTGATGACCTGGCAAATGTTGCTAAAGTCCACTGTATGGTGCGGCTTATGGCCAGTCACGGTGCTAATCTTTCGTAAGGTCTACGTCAGCAGTGGACATCTTTCTACTGATGGTGATGATGAGGGATACATCGGTATAAGATATAAGTACTTTCTTTTTCACGAAGTAACAAAAATTCAGCTCAACATTAATATATTATGGTTCTTTTCGAATAAAGATAATTGAGAGCACTACTCCCGCTCTCCCTTCCCTTCCAAGCCTACCCTCTTTCAACAATTTCGGTAACTGCTCCTAGCAAGACTTTATTGTACTGAGACAGCACGCTAGGGGCCTATATTACAAAGTTGCAAGTTACAGTTTTAGGTAACTTACTCTCGGGATGTAGCAGTAAGGTTAGGAGCCTAATTCGATTGACAAGTAACATAGTTAGTAGCAATGCAAGGGCCACTTAACGGTCATTTATATGGCCGATCTATTTCTTATTTTTGACACTGATATTGAATTGTCGTTTTAATATAAATACAGTATAAGTAGATAATAATATCACATCAATATTATGTTCACAAATGAAATAATAATGTTAGGAAATGATCACTTTGGGAATAATGTATTTATTCATTAATATCCACCACAGCTTATAGTCTTCTTCCCGGTACACTCTTTACGGAGCGGTCGTGGCCATTATATATGTGTGGAGTTCTGAGTGACTCGTTAGACGACACGTCACCATTCGTCTCGTAGAGTCGCTTTCTTACACCAGCTTATACCTAAAGATAAATTATTTCGCAAATAAATACTTAAAAGATAAAAGAAGTGGGTCTAATAATAGTCTTTGTTACGTGTCAATGTTTGTTTTGATCCGCCCTTCGGACCATCCGAAACAAAACCTCGCGACGATTGACCGAGAGACAAACACATCATTATCTCCTCGGCTCTCGCTCGTGTCCGGTGTCGGTGCCGGGTGTGCACCGGTGTCGGGGAGCAACGGATATCTGCTGGAGTGGAGAAATACACGTTATTATAGAATGGATCAGGTTCATGATTGGTACGGTATAAAGCGATCCTTTCTGTGTTGGGCCCGGGCCGTACAAGTACAAGTGCAAGTGCTCAGATATTTAATTATGTTTACTTGTTCGTCTAGTCTATTCTACAGATACACAACAAAATACAAGTACTATGTAATCAAAGGTCTATTATATTTAAGCACACAATTATCATGAGAGTTGCAATAAAATCTAAGTAGAACTAAGAGCCTTATCACACTTGCGACTTGCGAGCGAGTTTTCTATACAAATAACCGACGCGGCGAGCTCGCTGCGTGATCGCCTTCATACAAAAGTCGCTCGCAAATTGCAAGTGTGATAAGGCCGTAAGCGTAAAGAAATGCTGGGTTTTAACTAAAAAGCTATTTAGCTCTAATTTTAATGTCTGGCTTCTCAATTCTTAATATTTTCTACTTTAATTTAATCAGGAGTCAGGACTGCTATTTATTATTTACGGCGCCAGTGTCTTGCGACGATCCGAACGACTTTATTGTTCGTCAGCAAAGACCTCATTTCATTCGAATTCACGACAAATATTGGGCTGAGAAAGGTGTTTCAGACGAAGTTTAATTGAGTACACGATTACGATTATTCAATTTGAAAAGACGGGTATAGAACAGAACTGAATGGCATCATAAGCTCCAGTTTCGGACAAAACATCGTAAAATCTATGATTATTGAGATTTTATCGAGACCTTTGTTATAGCTAAATCTGTGGCTCTTGGAAAGCCAATTCGATCTTTATGTTACGGTCACTTTATGTGATTTCAATAACTACAATACAACCCGTTTAGCAATGAATTCGTGTGTATTATTTTATCTACTGTGGGCGTATTTATAGAGGTCGATATACACAGGTATATAAAAGTTTCCAATCGTATTTACTTCTAATCATTTGGAGAGTAATAAATAAGAAAATGTGTTTTTACTCGAATTGTGTAAACATGCATTTATGTATATCTTTAATAATTTAGTTCCATAATTTTTGTATATTACACATACAGCTCATGATGATGATGATGATTTTTGTATATTGTACGTGTGACAATTTAATCAGTTAAAGCAAGCAATATGTAATCAATACCATCTTTTATTTTTTGTTTAAGACTCTCCCCATCAAAATCTACAATTTAAGAGCTGAGCTCTTGTCGGTGTAGCAACGGCCAGCCGTTTCTGTACGTCGACGAGGTGTAGCGTACGTAGACGCGCGCACTTGCGGCTACATCATACTCATACTCACATACATATCGTAAACCAGTTTAATTACCTTCTGCTACATTTACCTAGTTTCTATGGAATCCAAGATATTAGACAAAAACATTGTTAAAGTATGGCCATCGCAGAATGTTTAGAATGATGAGCTTTAAATGCTTTAACTAAATTAACCATTAGTAGTATGTACCTACTAGGTATAAATTAACTAATACGTGAATTTGCGTATGGGAGCACAACGTAATAAATAGTTCTGAGTAAGTAGGTACCTAATCATAGATGATAGAGTTGTAATTAACAATAGTTTAGTTTAGTAAATGCAGGGGCCTTCTGAGTTTGTGACTGCCATGCGTCATAATTAGGGGATCACGGTACGGGCCTATAATTCCAAACTGTATAATCGTTGTAAATATACAGTTGATTCTGGGTCCTAAGCATCCTCAAGTGTGTGTATGTGAGCATATTAATTATCGCGTAACTAATCTGATTATTATTAATTAACTTATTCGATTAGCTACATGGAATGTGCGTTCTCTTTATAGACCCGGGGCCCTGTACCAACTTAATAAGGAGATGCGGAGGTATGGTGTAGGTGTAGCAGCCCTCCAGGAAATCAGGTGGCTGGGTAAAGGAGAATGCAATGTCGACAACAGCGCTACATTATTCTACAGCGGCAGTGATTCTGATCACCACACAAATGGTGTTGGATTCCTGGTCTCCAACAAAGTAATAGGAAACGTGATTCGTTTTGAGGCAGTTTCAGACAGACTTTGTGTCCTTCGCATTAGATGCCAATTTTACAACATCTCGATTATCAATGCCTATGCCACAACTGAGGTGGCTGATGACGACACCAAAGATGAATTTTATGAACATCTAGAAACGGCGTATGATCAGCTACCTAGTTATGACACAAAAATGGTGGTGGGTGACTTCAATGCGAAAGTGGGACGTGAAGATATCTTTGTACCGACAATAGGAAAGCATAGCAAACACGAACTGACAAACGACAATGGTCTGAGATTAATAAGTTTCGCCACATCCAAAGCCATGGTCATCAAGAGCACAATGTTCCCGCACAAAGATATCTACAAAGGTAATGGAAGTCCCCGGATGGAAACACTGTCAACCAGATTGATCATGTCCTTATTGACGAGAGACGTAAAAGCTCCATTCAAGATGTAAGATCTTTCCGAGGTGCCGATTGTGACAGTGATCACTACATGCTAGGTTTTAAATTTAAAGTCAAAATTGATATTTCACAAAAGCGTCGTCACCATAGTGTTCAGATAATAGAAGCCGAAAACCTTAAAGATGAAACAATCAGACAAAATTTACAAACAGAATTAAGCAATAGATTCCAAGGACTACAATTGGATGAAGATATTGACAATGTTTGGGCAAGCACTAGAGACACAATAAAAGATGTAGCGCTCAAAATTCTTGGGAAACGTCGAAAAAGGAAGAGGAAGACATGGTGGAGTGACGAGTGCGAAAGAAGTATTGAAGAAAAAAGGAAATATAAGATTTTATCGGAACAGGATAGTCAATGGGAAGGTAAATACAAAGAACTCAACTACACGCAAGAAAGGTGATTCGTAGAGCGAAAAGGCAATATATGGAGGACAAAGTAAGAGGAATGGAAACGCTTATTAAGGCCGACCACCCACGAAAATTTTACCAAGAGCTGCGAAATTTTAAAAAGGGATATCAGCCTACATCTCAAGTTCTAGAGGACGCCGACGGCAACCTTATCACAGATGAGGCAGAGATCGGAAATACCTGGCGTGACTACTTTGAGCGATTGTTGAACTGCCCTTCGGTAGACCAACCCGTACCTCGAACAACCAACGATAACGACATCGAGGTAGAGCCACTATCGTTTGATGAGGTCCGTCAAGCCATTATGCGGCTCAGGAACAATAAGGCCCCTGGAATTGATGGCATACCTTCAGAAGTCTGGAAATACGGTGGAGGGTCGATACAGTCCAATTTGTATGCACTAATAGTTAAGATCTGGATGACCGAACAGCAACCTCGGGAATGGAATACAGGTATCATCTGCCCGGTCCATAAGAAAGGCTGTAAAAAGAAATGCACAAATTATCGCGGAATTGCTCTTCTGCCAACTGCGTATAAGGTCTTATCATATGTGTTGCTCAAACGATTGGAACCTTACGCGGAACAAATCCTAAGTGATTATCAGTGTGGGTTCCGTCGTAATCGCAGCACTGTTGATCAGATCTTCTGTCTGAAACAACTGATGGAGAAAAGATGGGAATACGCCCAGAGCATTCACGTGTTATTTGTGGACTTCAAAAAAGCATATGACAGTATTGACCGGTGCACCCTGTATACCATTCTCAGGAACTTCAACATCCCTAAGAAATTAGTGGACATGGTTCAAGTAGCAACCAGGGAGAGTGAGATGAGGGTAAGGATCGATAATGGGCTAAAGGACGAGTTTGCGGTAGTTACAGGGCTAAAGGAAGGCGATGCCCTGTCACCTATGCTTTTTTAATTTAGTGCTAGAATTTGCCCTCAGACAGGTGCTTGCACTGGATGTCGGGGTGCAACTAAATGGAAAGCATAAGGTGATAGGTTATGCTGATGACCTAGCGCTGCTCGGGGAAACCAGAGAAGAAGTCGCTGAATCTGCAGCTGTCCTTGAAGCCGGAGCCCAAAAAGTGGGCCTAAGTATTAGCTACGAAAAGTCAGAGTATCTCCACATGAAACGCTATAAAGACGTACGCAGTAAGAGGCAAGACCTGCATGTTGGAGATAACGTCTTCAAGGGGGTAGCCAAATTTAAATACTTAGGCTGCACTATCACCGACACCAATACACGCGAAGAGGATATAAATATCCGCATTCAAAAAACTCTGCGATGTAGCGCCGCCCTTCATCAAGTGTTAGTGTCCAAGCTGCTCAGCAGATGCACAAAGATCCGCATCTACAAGACGGTCATAAGGCCCATACTTATGTATGCATGTGAGACTTGGACGCTAACACTTAAAGAAGAAAACAAGCTTTTGGTGGCTGAGAGAAAGATCCTCCGGAAGATCCTGGGACCGGTGCGAAGGGAGGACGGTAGCTTTCGAATCCGTAAGAATGCTGAAATTGAGGAGCTGTTCGCCACTCCCAATGTCATTTGGGAAACGAAGGCCCACCGTCTCCGCTGGCTTGGCCACGTGGAAAGGATGGACGAAGATCGCGGCGCTAAAAGGGTATATTTGGGACGACCTATTGGCCGAAGGCCGGTCGGCCGTCCCAGGTATCGCTGGATCGGTGTCGTAGAAGCCGATCTGCGTGAACTCCAAGCCGGTAACTGGCGGGAAACGGTGCTAGATCGGGACAAGTGGCGTAAACTCGTGTCGGAGGCCAAGATTCGCTTTGGGTCACTGAGCCATTAAGTAAGTAAGTAACTAATCTGAGATTTAGCATTAACCACGGTAAATTAAAACAAAATAAGGCGGTAATAAAAATAAAAAATCGGCTTTGCTGTGAAAAAATTCTTAGAGACTAGATGAAGCAGATACAGGTATCTTCAAAGCAGGGCATCAATGGGTAATATTGCATTCTACTCAATAGTAGCACTGGTAATTCTACGATCTGGCTATTTACTGTGTCACAACGGTACTTGGATGGATGAATGGAAAACAAGTCTCACGCGCGCGATTTGTTCTCTCTTTAGTACATTCGGCATCATACACCAGTACCCTTACCGTGAGTTAACGTGTCGTAATGAAGTCACTAGCGTGTACTGTCACAGTAAACTCAGGTTAAGGGTGCTGATCAGACGACGAAACGGAGCCACGCCGTTATTTCGCCTAAATCTAACTAGTTTTAAGTCTTGTTAGTTCAAAATATCCACATTTAGTAAATTTAACCGTTATTTTTATGTTTTAATAATAATTAACATAAAAACTTAAATAAAAATTTAAAACTAGACTTAAAAATAAATTATAGATAAAAAATTGGCCCATTTCGCCGTCTATTGGCAGCGTGCCCAGAAGGCTGGCAGCATTGCCGCGTTGAATGGCAATACTGATCCGCTGTGCGAGATATGAACCAGCCCTCTGGTCACGCGTCAACTCGACTAACCTGCGGCTACACTCTTTTTTCTTTTTTCTTTTTGTATTGAGAGAGTGCAGAAGAAGTTTTTGAACCACTTAAATTTTCGGACGCGTAGCACAGTAAAACAATATCCAGACTCTTGTAGGCTACACAATTTTACTGAACTTGTTAACAGACGTTTGGTACGCGATATGTTGTTGCTCCACGATGCATGCTCTGGGTCTTTGGACTGCTGCGACTTGTCGTCAGCACTCCTTAAACTCAAGGCTACAACCCAGCGAACCAGACATACCACTCTGTTTGCTGTGCCCTTTAATCTTACGAAGTATGGTTCCAATTGCCTTTGCAAGTCGCCTTCCACGTACGTATAACACTCTTTTTGAGTCATTTGACCCCTTCTACCTGACCAGAACCTGTTTCAGAAGGATGATTACTGAGCATCTGTCGTCAGCGTGAGTTGCCGAGTTTAAAATCATTCACACACACACACACACACATACATACAATACATAAACACACAACATCATTGCAATACCTGCCATTCCAAAGCTCTTTATTTATTCAGCTTACCATTGGTTCCTCAATAAGTGTTAAAACATAAATTTACTTTTATTTTTATTTTTCAGTTTATTATAATATGTTTTCACCTTGGAACTTACTCAGTTGATCACCTATCTGAATGCGTCTCCTACCGCAACGTTAGTTTTTATTTGCTAGTGATAAGTCTGTATAATGTAAATCCGTAATTGGCTAATGTTAAACAAATATGTATCTGTTTAAAAAATATTGTAATTTGTGCTGTGGATTTTGTATCAATAAATAAATAAAGACCCTGTGGGCGCTTTCCCCCCAGGGCCCCAGAGTCTCAACCCCAAACGGCTCAAATATGCATCCACTATTAATGTTTGCATATTTGCGCCGCTTGAGGAGTTCGGCCGAACCAGCGGCTGTTCCATCTTCCATGGCACGAGGGTCATACCGTCGGGTCCCTTACCGTCATCGCGAGCGAGGCCGGTCGGTTCTAGTCTTGTTTATATATATTTTTGTAGTTCACAGTGCCTTGGTTTTATTACTGTAATGCTGTGTTATTTAATTGAATAATAAATCGTATTAAGCAGTTATTGGCCAATTATATCGCAACACATCCTTACCGCTAGGCAATCTGTCCCGATATATTCGGCTACTTTGGCTGGCTTCGGCTACTATTTGATGCTCTTTGTACACTTTTACGAGCGGCTTTCATTAAAACTAAGATGCAAGTACTCGTACGGTCGGTAGCTGACAATTTTACTACTGGATTATTCAAAATCAAAATCAATAATCAAAATATATTTATTTTGCTTAAAATGTGGTGTACAAAGATCGTGTTACATTAGGTATTTTAAGTTTCACACTTTACCAGCATCTGACACATAAAATATCAAGTACATACTTAGTAATTATAAACCTATACAATTTTCAAACAAATCATTTTAATTATTGATATCTACAAATAATAAATAAATGAATGTCAGAGGTACAAATGGATATAATCTTATTATTGTGTTCGAATTTAGAGTAATATTTGAATTAGTAATGTAAATACAATACATAATTAATAATGATGTAACAACTTTTACTTATTTCAAATAGTCAAAGTATTCTTGAACAGAGTTAAAAACAGTTTTACACTAAGCAGTTTTTGAGTTCACCTGAATTTGCCCAAGGGTAAGGTTTTACATCTTCCTGTAGGGCATTGTAAATGGAAATCGCCATGCAATAAGTGTTTCTACTGTACACTTTTAAGTAATACTGTGGTAATACCAGCAATATTAATATAGCCAGCTACTTTTGATGCTCACTACACATACATCTATTTTGTTGGATTTACTAACTGTACTTTCTAATACTAGACATCACCATTTGAAAGGTGATTCGACCTGGGTGCTTGTGTAGTATCACCAGTTATCTCCCACTCGGCCATCTGGACATTTACGGCGCGGCCGCGCTGGAGGAACCACTTTACACTCTACATTACCATAAAGTGTGTGCTGCAACAAAGTTCTTAATGAACAAAGTGACAAGGCGCTGTGTTTAATGGCGGAACAGTTAACTACACGGTGTTAAGTATCCCGTCGCTCGCTTTAAAGGTTGTTGCGCATTACAGCGGCAGCAACTGTTCAAAAGATACCGCGGAAATACGAGCTTTGTTAAAATGATAAAACATTCGTCACTTTCTCACTCACACTTGTTAAAAAGTGACAGACGTTGTCATGATTATTTATTACATCGTGTGAAAAACGCAACCATCATAATTCCGCTGAACGTGTAAAACACAAACATTGCAATAAACCGCCGTAAATACCTACGTCGTAAGAGACTAATTTTATTTTTTCGTACCTATTGTACGAAGTTAACAACAACAACAACAATACTTTATTGCACACCAACAAGAAAAATATTACATGATTCTCATGTAATATTTTTCATCATAAATTAAATAATGGTAGACAATAGGCGGTCTTATCGAAGTTAATATTCTACTGCTTGATTATATTTCGTAATTTCACAAAAAATGCCTCTATTAAATCATAGCATTTTCATCATTTGAAAAAAGTGACAAAATAATAGAACATTTGGAAATAGTGTCAAAATAATTATAACCGGTGTTTCTAGCTCGTGTTTTATGTCCATCGTCTATTTATATTTAAGTGTTAGTTCCATAATTCATATTTAGAATGCCTTTTAGTTAATTCTCGGGTTTTGATGTAAATGTATTCGGGCAAGTTTCAGCGCTGCAAGTTTAGGAGCTAAGTGGGGCGATGCGACAGAAAGATGCACCTATTCATTCCGTTGGGTTTTAGGTTGTCCGAGCCGCATGCTTTCACTATCGACTTCTTTGACATCTTTTACATCTTTGTTTCTGATCTTGACTTATCTTCAGTACTTTGTAGAAATGACGTTTGCTTTTTCTTTTTTTCCCTGTTGACTCTTTTGCTTGACCTGGTGATATTCTTTTTGTTCTTACTTACTTAATCCGATGACTTAGTGACCTAAAGTAAGTCTAGACCTCCGATAAAAGATTTCGCCACTCCTGACGATCTAGTCACTTATCGGCGTTTAATTCCGCTAGATCCGCCTCCACTGCATCTTTCCAACGATATCTTATATCTTTTTGTTCTACGCAGTAGATTTTATGAGCAGTATATTTCAGTGTAGATTATATAAAACCTCAGCAGATATTTCAATAGACTTTAGATATAGCTTTACATACTGCCCTACGTCTGCCACAGCACAGCCGAGGCTGAAACGCGCTGTTTCTCACCAGTACTCGGGCTGTTTTCACTACGGAAGGACCTCGGTGCGGGTCATCTCAAAGTGCTCGCTTTGCATACTGCTCAACGTCTGCCAACTCTGCCACAACACCGCCCAGGCTGAAACGTGGTCAAAGTGACGAAGATACGCGGCATATTAACATGACATCAACGCTGCATTGAAATATAAATATACTGAGCAGAGCTCATTCTTTATTTCCTATTACCCTCTGCAGGGTCTTTTCTGTCTCTGCACGAGTAATTTTTTTCCGTTTGCATTGTACTTGGGCAGTCTGTTCTACCTCCTCCCACGTCATTCTACGCCTGTTGTCTACCGTTATTAAAATTATTGTTTCTGTGTTTAATCTGTTTAACTTGTTTTGGTGTGCAATAAAGCATTTTGTATTGTATTGTATTGTATTGTCATTCCCGAGACGGCAGACGCCCATCGCTTGCTCTGCCGAGTGACGCCAAGAAGTACTGTGAAAACAAAGTTCTGTTAAATTTCAAGACATGAGAGAAATGCTCATCATACAAACAAATACTTACTCGAGACCGCGGCTTCGTTGGCAGTTGTACCCACAACTAGCAGTAGACGGTATTCGCCTGAGATATAGCGAATAAAGTATTCTGCTGGACAACCTGGACCATGGAGACAAGAGTCTCCATGTTGAACGGTTCTGCGATACCCACATTCAACAGTTTCCCGCAACCTTCACAAGATCGTTGGTAGACCTGGTATTGGGCCTTCCTATGCATGCCTGCGTCTTCCAGTGCATAGTTGTGACTAGGCCGTCGGTTCCACGTCCGTGGTAGTATATATATACATACTTATAGATATACCACTTTGATATGAATAGCTGAGATGAATTCATCTCAGCTAAATGTGACATCAAAGTGGTAAATGTTTAGTTAGATAATTATTGTCTCCTCATCGTCGCAATTTGCTTACGCATAAACTTGGCGCTAATACCTAGTCCCGCATCGATAAAGGTATTTGAACCAAATACCAACTCAAACTCACCGCAGATAACCTTGAGTTTGCTTCCGTAGCTACGTATACAGGGTGGGTGACAAGCACGAGGGCAACGTTTTGGAGATAACATTTTTTTTCCAGAAATATATTATTTCAGACAGATATTTTAAATTTAAAAGCTAGTTGTCTTTGTTTTGTAATTAAACCAGAGGTAGTATACTCGTGTTGTTCGCCAGCATTTTTATGAATTTAAATCTGCCAGCTAGTGGAGCAGTGCCGAGTAATGACACAGTATAACTTTTATATGTTCTACTTTTTATGATCCACTCCAATAGATTACCTAACACCGAAGATTTAAGAGCTGGGCTGGTTTTGGAGTTAAGATGACTTGCCAAAAAGAAAGATATCGTCCGACAAGAATCACTCTTTAATAGACGCACCGTGTTTATTAAAGAGAGTTAGTCATTACTATCGACTTTCCATTGATAAAATTAACTAATATTTATAATATATTCCTCGATTTATTTTCACAACAAGGCAAGTTTTTAAGAGTTCTGTATTTTGCGTAGTTGCGTATAAGTTGAAGCAGTGAGTAATTGCGTATAAGTTGTAGTTTTCATAGACATTTTCCACCCTGTATGTAAGTAGATATACACACATAATGTAGTATATAGGAATAGTTAGACGTGTCAGTATACTTGTGCTGTTCTCCGCACAAATTCCTCGGTCGGGGAGCGCGGTCGCATATTTCAGATATAATTCGAGAATAATCGGCGTCGTATGGATCCGACATTGACGGAGAAGTGTACACTCGCCTACAGAATAATTAATGGGATATGGAAGTCGAAAAAGTGAGTTTAATAATTGAATTAAAAGTCATTCATTCATAAAATGTATGAAACATGTAATGTAAAATTTTTTTATGTTGGGTACACACCACAAATTTTATATAATACACAAGATACAAAGATTTGATCATGAAAAATTTAAATGAGTTACCTGGTGGAAGAGGCCGGGAATCGAACCCGGTACCTCTGGATTACCGCTCCACGCGACAACCATTTTGCCACCCTAACTCCCAAGCAACCTATCGAATTTTTCCTTATGGTTTGTGTGTCGAACTTTGCATTGTTTATTTGAACGGGTTGGTTATTGGAGCGGGTGAAAAGGGTTCGATTCCCGGTCTTATCCACCAATCGGTCATTTAAATTTTTCTTTAGGCTTTGATCTTTGTATTCATAGTTATTAAATCAGTCGTATTATTGTAGCCTGTGTTTATCTAACGTTGAAAGAACGCAACGTTAATTTTCCATAATAATTGAATAAGTATGTGCATTAAAATGCACAAGGCTTTAATTTCCGAATCAGTCTTATATTGGCTATGAGATAACAACGGCCTACTGTTTTCAAAACAATATTCTTGATACTAAGTTCTCTTGTTTATGTTGTGTGAATAAAAGTAAATACCACGATTCACGGATCATTCTGCTAATAAAAGTAGTAGTAGTATCTATAGTACAAGATTACGAGTTGAATGAACAATTGAACAAGCCACTCGACACGAATAAACAATATAGATATCATCATCGTAGGCCTTTACATCTTTATCAGATCATTGATTTTATGCAGTGCTTTTTGTGGCAGTGTTTGAAATGACAATAGAAACATAAAAGGTAGGTAAATTCATGACATCGCGATTATTAATAAGCCCGATGCATTTGATTCAGACTGTACAGTCGAGTTCATTTACATCTACACACTTACCAGAACAAAAATATCTGAACACGACCCTATTGTCAGGAGCATAAAGTCGTGTCCAGATATTTTTGTTCTCGTAAGTGTGTAGATGTAAATGAACTCGACTGTACTCGCTTGGGCCGCTCGTATTGCCAATAATCAAGATTAATCGAGGCGATGCGCGAGCTAAAACTAATCGCGATATTTAATATTGCTAGTTCAAACAGCGGCGTCGATTTCATTGAGACTACGAGTACTAGGCACTCCTGTGGCTTCATGCGTGCCTATTTCAAAAGGGTTTTGTTAGGTAGGAACGATATGTGACACTTTGGATTGTTCCGGAAGTAGGTATACAAGTGTGTAAGGATTATACAATTTTATTTAACTTTAACGAGCCAAAAAAGTAGTCGGTTAGAAAACTCAAACGTTGTCAACTGTGCCCTTGAGGTGCGTACTAAGACTCGGTATAATTTGATCAAAGCTTCGGTATTCGCCGAAATTCCGGCTCTTTGAAATCCTTCGAGGAAAGGGCAAAAGTTGGAGAATTCACTTACCTATGTAAGTTGGAAGTTTCCTTCGGAATTTATTAACATAAATAGCCGGCTTTGTCTTACTTTCTGCACATCTTTGAAACTTATTTAACAACAACAATGAAAGGAATCCCCGCCTCCGCGGCAGTCGCGGAGGGGAGGCAATGTCGTTTAGCACTGACTAGAGATAACCCCAGCAATCACAAAGATGCTGTTTCTATTCCTTTCTTTCACTACTTTCAATAGACACCAGCTACCTACCTTTTGAAGATCGAGGAAGCGCGGGCAATAGCTAGTATAGGGGGGTTATTTTTTTTAACTAACATTTGACTTATTGAATTTCATAAAAAAAACAAGCAAGGTTCCGTACCCAAAGGGTAAAAACGGGACCCTATTACTGAGACTTCGCTGTCCGTCCGTCCGTCCGTCTGTCTCCAGGCTGTAGCTCAAGATGATATATTTCTATTGCCGCTATAACAACAAATACAAAAATTAAAAAAAATAAATATTTAAGGAGGGCTCCCATATACAACAAACTTGTTATATATTATGGTACGGAACCCTTCATGCGCGAGTCGGATTCGCACTTGCCCAATTTTTCTAGTATCTAGTTATAAACGTTTTCGTATCACGGTGTTGAAGTATTTAACAATAATAAATCATTAGGTACATAAACAGTTACGTACTAAGTGTTTTTTTTAAACAGATTACTATTTTACATAGAAAGCTCCAGTGAGCCAGGCTCGGCTCGTAGCTCAAAAAAATATTGATTTACACAAAATAAAGAAAAATATATGCAGGTTCGGAAAAAAGTTCGTCGATAAAATCGATTCCATCAACCATTCATAATCGTTAGATTCGGCAAACAATATGTCTTTGCTTCATCACTACAAACATCAACGCAGAACTGTCAAATGTTAAAAAAATAACCACCTGTAGTACACCTAATTGATAAAGTATACGTCACTCTCGCACTCACATTATGCTTGTCAGAAAGTGATAGACAGGCTGCTTTGTCATTTAATTGCGGCTATTATAGGCTCACAGCATGGTATAAGAAAATAAGGTATGGCACGCCGGCTAGTGAGCCTTTCTACGTCACTGACTACTTGCCGCTTTATGGTAACAAAATAATTATAAGGAAAAAATGTTTGCTGCCAGTCGTACAAAAAGTATATTTGCATTACAATTGTCATGTTCTTTGAATAAATGGTATTTTGGCGTAGTAATTGATTTACTCACAATTTTATGAGATTCATTTAGGTAACAGGGGAACCGGGGAGTGTTATGATACACCACTGGCAACACAGAAACGGATTGACAGAACCAACCAACCAATCATAGCGTCATGACGTAGAAAGTCTGTCTTGTCATTCCGGAATGCTATACCTTATTTCCCTTTTGATCGAGTTACCTAAAACGCAGGATGCCAATGAGGGCGTTATATAGGCAAATCTCATGTTTAGGTATACCTGTAACTGTCTGCCCTAAACCAAAGATGCCGATAAAGCAGTATGCCTGAAATGTGAAATTGACTGACAAGCAGTTTGCTTAAAGTCGATGTCTACAAAGCGAAATGCCTAAGAGGTTAAATGCCTACAAAGTTAAGTACCTAAGTGCTCAAATGCCTATAAAGGTAAATGTGTAAGAGGTTAAAAGCCTAAACATGTATGTGTCTATTTATTAGTTAAATGCCCTTTTTCCACTTATACCATGGCTCACAGTAAGTTCTCCTCGTGTTTGTAATAAACACCCAAGTGCATATCCCTGGAGCTTCGCCCGGAGACTGACGGCTGCCGCGGCGCTCGTTACCCGCCACGCCTTCCCTTCATTACTTACCGCATTTTGTGGTATTTTTATACCGCACCCGATGAAATCCTCCTTCATTAAAAGTCGGTTAGCCGCACGCCTCGATCCTGTTGCAGGTTCCGTGAGATCGATTAGAAAAATGCTGAGCTTTTACTAAATAATGAAGTTCTTTTACCGGTGTATTACGAGTGGGCCATTGTCAGTTCAAAAAACAAAATTGTCTCTTCGGTGGCCAATATAGTTCACAGCAGCGTATGTGCATAGAAGTTATATTTTTAACACGCAAGCCCAAAGAAAGGGAAACGTCGGTTATGCTAATATAATGTTATATGTTTAAAGAATTTAATTTCTCATAAAAGAATTACAGAAATTCACTTACATGAGAATGATGATTTTGATCAGAAAATTAGGCCTAAAATCCCTTAACTTTGTACGCGTCCACCGAAAAGACGCGCACCTATATCTGCAGTTTGTATATAAGCTTCTTATGCAGTTTGTATATAAGTATTCATCATTGAAACTAACTATAATGGGTTTATCGCGGATGTTTCTTGTTTACCCTCAGTAAGTATCCAATGTTTGGAGTGCAGTCTATAATCCAGCCTTGTATTAAAACACTAAGTTGTTGTTTATCTAATGCTTGTATGCCACTGGACTGAAATTATCATGATAATTGCACGCTGGTGCGTAGGATATGTAAGGTATGTGACCCACGACACATGGTGCGCCCGGCTTAGCTGTGCACGGAATATAGAACTGGGCCCTAATTCCACATAACATTATCTTGAAGAAATCTTCGAAGTGATAATATAGGTTAAGTTTGCGCCTCATTTATATGCGACACCATAGATACGAATATAAGGCACTTTTTGCAGCTTGAATCGCAAACATCGTGTTTTAATGATAATAAAAGCCGATATGCCCGAGACAGGCCTTATTTCGCGATATTTCAAAGAACACCCAAATTAGCGCCCTGTGTTTCCCTACACCATACCCCTTTCAAATAAGGTAGACAGTGAAATCCTCTAATTTAATTCGGGCGAATTCCTGGAATTCCCTTAGATCCCTAAAAAACTAGCCGGCTTTATTAATGAAGTTTTCCTCGCCGTTTATTAAGTCGGAACAAATTAAATTGTTCATTATTTACTCGCAGGGAGCGCCTCGCGCGGCGCGGCAAGTAATTATGATCTCTGCCCATTGTTTCACACGTTATTAAGGGTTCCTAGAATCCAGACGGTAGTATTATCGTTTTATATAAATGAATAAAATAAGTGATTGTTTTCTCCAGCAAGTTCAGCAGCACACAAACCAAGGCAGTGCGACTATTATACTAAAACGCTCTTTATGCGCCGCTATGCTTAAATACGACTTTCAAGCAAGTGTGATAAAAATAGTATCTTATTTAGCTAATAGCATCATTTCTTCTACAGCCAATAAACTGTCATTTTTATGAACGTAAACTGTACCTACGCTTAGTGCAGATAAGTATACTTTAAAGGGGCTAGATACGAGGTAGTGTGCTAGCTATATACTTTAACAGAACGCAAATAAACGCCGCCAAAGCCTTATAAAAGCTTGCACTAAACTAAAATCCACAGACCTACGGACTAAATTGACAAATGACTGACAGGTAAAATGATACCAGGAACAGGAAAATAAAAATAGTGAAGGGTATATGTCGATAACAATATATCGACAAGTTGTAAAGTACAAATAACAGACTAGTTTAAATCAAAAATAAGTATATTAGTTTCAAATAAGAGGTACACATTTTGGTTTGTTTGATTTTCCAGGTAGTGGATGGATAAAATGCGTTTTTACCCACTAGTTTTAAAGCATAAAAAGGTTTCCGAGCCTGTAGGTAAAAATAAAACACCTTGTCCGACGATAACTAGTCTTTATTATGAAATATTATTATTCATTCCCAGGCTCCGTTATTTCGTCATCTTCATCATCATCATCAGTTACATTTAAAATAAAACGATCCGAAACATTGTCCACTAAATGGTCGAGTTGTAACATTTTGTAAACTTCTCTTGTTCTTTGTATTCCTTAAAAATTTTAAAAACTGAACTTCTTGAAATACCAAGAATTTCGGATGTTTTCATGACACACTCGTTTTTATTGACATGAATGTCCTCTGGGATATCTTGTTCGTCCTGCAATCTGTTTACCATCTCATTATAAATATAAACGTAAATTTGATGAATCGTCTCTTTTTTGACGTGACAACGTCTTAAATTAGGTTGCGCTCGGAATCACTCATGAAAAAGTGTAACGCCCGCTCACGCCTGTTACGATGAGTCACCGAACGAGAGAGAGGCCCGCCGGACCGGCGAATGCCTTGCGTCTCTCTCCCACTCAAACATGATCGGTCCGCCGCGCGTTGTCACGTAAAATCTTCGCCCGTAAAACCGACTTTTCAGTTTCACTAATAGATTTTTTTTCTCCTTTTTGTCGGAGGCGAATATTTTGATGAACATGGCTCTGGTCCCGAATCTTGCGAATCCATAATAACACGTAACAATTTCAATAAACACTCGTAATAGCAATGATAACGTATATCGTTAGATACATAAAAGTAGTTTGTAAACAGCGGTCAACTATTTCTGAAGATACCCTATTTTTTTGTTAAAAAGATGGACCATGGTCAAAATCATTGGAAAAAGTTGGTATATAGATTAGCCGATCAAATTGCCAATTTGATTGTCCCGTCTGGGTAGACCTTAAACCTACGATGTAACAATAATTTTAATATCGATGAGAACGACACTGGCCAAACTGTGGCAACATTTGTTCATAATGACTTGTCAATTTAGTCCGTAGGTCTGTGGATTTTACTTTAGCGTCGCCTACACATAATATCGTAGAGACGGACGCATTCGTCCACTCCGCGCGCGAGTAACGTCGGGTACAAGTGTCACATCGAAACTAGAACTCCCAGCACTCCGATCCCAACCTTAAAGCTGTGGCGCTGGGCACACGTCGGGTTGCGGTGAGAACTTCAAAACATCGTAAACAGCATTCGGCAGTTAAAGAGAGAGGCTAGTCTCAGGTTTATGGAGTCTTTAAGTAGATACTTTAGCTTTTGGAACCAGATCTTTTAAACTACACTTGAAACGGATATACTAACAAGATCTTTTCGCTTTAAAGTTAGGATTTGAAATACCTACTTAGTTGGTTATTCTCCGGTTCCGTTTTTATTGAACATCGCTTATATAAAATATACGCAGGCGTGTCAATAGCATGGGTGTTGTTATATTTACGAAATGGTTGATTTAGAACCTAATGCGGAATATGTACACATTGTGATATAAATAAAACTATTGCTCGCAGAAAGACATAATTATTACTAGATTCCAATAATCAAGCATTGGCGTTAAGGTTGTCTGATATTTGTCTGATATTTATTAATAATAGTGCTGGAAGTAGTGTCACCCAATGTATAGAAAGTGCACATTTTGGTATCGGATGAATCCACTTGGCACAGATGTAATATACGTAAAGCTAAGCTAATTTAGCGTGGTAGCCATCCACCTCCTGGCGGGTAGGAAGGGGGGGCAGTCAAAAATTTATTCTTCATGCCCGATTTATCACAAAATGACACCACACTTGAGGAATTTGTTAAATAGAATCTGATATGTTTTTTTCTGAAGCGCGGCGGCGTGTACCTCTGAATGCCTCCCTTCCTATCTCTCAGGGGGTGGTGGATGGCTACCGGGCTAAGTTAGCTTAGTTTTACGTATATTACATCTGTGCCAAGTGAATTCATCCGATACCAAAATTTGCACCTCTTGTGACACTGCTTCCCGCACTATCCCCCAATATTCCCCAAGTTGAACAAGTTAAATACCTCGGCTTTACTATTGACTCCGCCCTGACATGGTCTCCGCACATCGATGTAACTTGTGATAAGTTGTCTGCGGGGTGTTTCGCCCTGTCTAGGCTGGCCCCCACACTAACGGTCGAAAACGTTAAAGCGGCATACTACGGCTACCTTCACTCCATTCTGATCCAAGGTATTGACCTCTGGGGTACAGCAGCGGACCGCGATAGGCCTTTTAAAATGCAAAAGCGCGCCATTAGGATTGTTTCAAAGAAACCACTCGATCACCCGGCTCAGGAGCTGTTCAAATATCATAAAATACTCACCTTGCCTTGTGTTTATATATTAGAGGCCTGCAAGTTTGTGAGATCAAACCTTGACCAATACATGACCCGTGGGCAAAATCATGGAAGAAACACTCGTGGACAACACCTGCTGCTCGTCCCACGCCGTAGACTCGCCAAGGCTAGAGGGTCACTCGGTGTCATTGGTGCTAAACTATATAACACACTTCCTAGTGAAATAACGAATTCTCCCAGCGATGCAGTTTTCATTAAAAGGCTGAAAAAACTTCTAGTTGACCTGGCATGCTACCGCGTTGATGAATTCATACAAAGAAATAATTGATTGTATAATGTAATAGTATGAAATACTTAATTGAATGTCTAATTGAAAAGCACAAATATAAATTTATTTATTATTTTTATGTAATAATCCTGAAATTGTAATTAATTAAGCGTTCGATTATAAATTTGAAATATTTTTATGTGACCTGTAAAATGCATTTGCTTTTATTAATAAATTATCTGTATCTGTATCTGTATCTATAACTCCTATACCAGATTGAAATATATATTTTCCGCATTTCTACGCTCTGCTTAACAACATCATTATCCTTCTCCCGTATCCTCACATTCCTTCCCTGACTATCGTCATCAATTATGATAAGTAATTGTTATTTATTATCTAGCAAAAATCGAGTAATAGATTGACTTTCGCATAGGACAAATCATAGAAATAAAAGTGACCTACGTCACGAGTCGGTATTTACTTTGTTATCTAGAAAAATATAATGTAAAGAACAGATTGTGGTAATGAAGTAAGAAGAAGAAAATGGCCTTCCTTCTGGAACAATCATACAGATCAAATGATAAATAAAACACGTGGTGTCGTTTGTCGAGCGATATTTGACTTGAACGCCGTGAGTAAACCAATATCATAGGTATTTATTTAAGAAAGTAAGAAAGGAATAAGTACATTTATTCATGACGTAACCATAATACATAATTAATTACATAGAGGGGTGTAAAAAAATAATAGACGGACAGAAGTGGTTATAAAATAATAATAACGATAATAATGATAAACACAATAGGTAACAATAAAAACAAAAAATTGAGTACATACTATATGTCTGAGACTCGCAGGAGTTTTCGAAGTAGAGTAGTAGGGCCTCGTGCAGGGTCCGTCCGGATTGTTACTACCGTCTTGCCTGCTAACCCACCGCCAAACAGCAATGTTCGCATTGTTGTGTTCCGGTGTGGGGGTAAGATAGCCGGTGAAATTACTAGCATAGAGGCATTCCATCTTCGTCCTCCGGGTAGGCAAGCACTTGTGACTCCTCTGGTGTTGCAGGTGTTTATGGGCGACGGTAATCGCTTTCCATCAGGCGATACGTTTGCTCGTTTGCCCCCTATGACATAAAAAAAAAAAAAAAAAAAAAAAAAGTAAAATTTACTATGTACCTAATTAATAATTTCAAAAATTCGAAAATTAAGCAAAGTTGATCGTAATCTAATATTCGAAAAGTTTCTTGTTGTTTCCGCGCTCCCAGCCGCGGGTTAGGCTGCAACCAGCGCGCTTTGCCGCGGTAACCGATCCGTTCTAGATATATGCTCAGCCTGGCTTAGTGTGCTAAGTTAGCGAGCTAAAGTTAAGCCTTCCTATAAGACTGAGTCTAGTGCTAATGCAAGTACGGTGTCGGATTACAAACAAATATTAAGTGCAAAAGTTTCAGTATCGAGACCTGGAATATTGTTCAGAAATACCATACGATCAAACTTTTATTCAATACCGCCTACTCTTGGATAGTAATATAAAAAACCCATATTATTTTGACACCGAGAGGAAGTTTTATTCTTGGAATAACAGTTTGGTTAAGTCCAACCTAAAACTAAAAAAGAAACGGCCAGTTTGAAGAAACGGCCATAATTCGTATACAATTTCCTCATAATCATTTTATTATGCTAAACTTGATAGTAACACATACACCCAGACATTTGAAAAAAAAACTGATTAAAAATATTTTTTTGTTTTATATTTGAACTAAATAGATTACAATTAAATATAGAAGTACAATTGTCTGGTAGGTTACGCAAATAATATAAACAATTTTATATCTCCTCTGTGCATATCGTAGCATCAAATTAAAACGAACATTGAACGCGATAGAAAAATACTTTGTCACGTGGTGTATTTTTGATATTTTGTATAATGGTCGTAATTGTCACATTTATAACCATACCTTAAACGTTCTATTGTTTTTGAGTGGGACAACACAATATATAATTTTTCTGGTCTGGCAACGGGAGTGGGGCTGTCGTGGGTCAGGGTTGCTAGATGAATGTTTCATGTGACAGGGTGAAGTTCAGAAATAACATATATTTGGTAATATTATTTACACAGCATTAAAATATAATAATTTAAAATAAAGTATGAGAAAAATTATCATAAATATTAAAATACAGTATATGTTATTTCTTAATTACTATAATTAAATTATGGTGAACCAGGGATCTTGATTGGGTAGCCTTCAGCCAAAATAGGCAACCCTATTTCCTACTAGAAATCATAGAAGTCTGTAGAAGCTACATATCCGTTTTGATACGAATTTCCGAAATGTTGTGCCATTTTCATCTGACTCCTGGTGTGAGCAGCTGTGTCTTGAGTCTGGTGCACCGACGCCATTTCCGATGGAGGGTTCTGTGGAAGTGTTATTTCGGGATTAGAAATCGTGAGTAGTCATCTAACATATAATCAGATCTGGTCTTCGTATCCTTGTTCAGTTTTTAACTGCTGGTTCCTTGTTTTAGCCACATTATTGATGGCGGGTGGGAGATCTTCTGCGGAGGCAGTTTAACCCAAGATTTTGGAGTCGCTCCGGTAAGCAGATTATCATAACCTCTCTGCTTAAATGTAAAGCATTGTGTCTTTTGATTGTACTATTCTAATGCAGGATTGTACTTCTATTTCAGCGAGGATAGGGAAATTAAAAATCAGGAATTAATACTTGGAATTAAGGATTAAAATTAAAAATTGATAATTAAAGATTGTGATTTAAAATTGGAGTTAAATTAAATTTGAGATGAACCTTTTTTTTTTGGAAATTTAAATTAAACACTAGAAGATGACATTGTGGTCAAATTAGATTTTTCCACACATCCACTCAACTTACCTCATGGCTTAAAGTATATACATTTTCCAAATTTTATTCTGCATCGGGTCTGTCACTGGTAAATTCCTGTTTTCTTCACTACACTGGCAGGCCAGCATTCTGCATGATCGAGACAGAAGCATAGCCAGAATCCCTCCGTAGCTGGGGTCCCGAGCACACTGCAAAGAAGAGACATCAATCAGGACAGGTTCTGAGTACGGACTAAGCCAGGTGCGTGTCAGTCTCCTTTAGATATTAAAAACGTAGGGGATTAGGATTTCACTTAAAGTTAAATAACGTTGTTGGCGCTGTTAAAAGTTAGGTTTGTTATATGGCCTAAGTCGAACATATTATACACCCAGTGATACTGGCTGAGCTACTTTTGTAAGCGTGTCCTAGAATTAAACAGTTCTATAAGTCATAAAAAAATAAAAAAATAAACAATAAAGTTGTAGTAATTACCACATTTTTCCTTTAATATTCCACGTAGGTCACCTGATTAATATTATTGAAAGGCATCCTTTTTCTAGGTCACGATATACTCATCAAACGAGTTTATCCATTTATTTAGTTGTGAGAATCTTTTGGTTGTGTTTTTTTATCTCACACAGTTGTTTTTTTTTGGAAAGAGATTGGCTCTTTCCTTTTGAAACTGCCTTCCAAAAATTAATTTAGCCGAGTTTGGAAGGTCTACGTTTCAAATATTCCTGATTTTTAATTTCCCTATCCTCGCGGAGCGACTCCAAAATCTTGGGTTAAACTGCCTCCGCAGAAGATCTCCCACCCATTTGAAACGTTGCCTTTCCAAGCTCGGCTAAATTAAAAGCGGCGGAAGGCAGTTTAAAAGGAAAGAGCCAATCTCTTTCCAAAAAAAACAACTGTGTGAGATAAAAAAACACAACCAAAAGATTCTCACAACTAAATAAATGGATAAACTCGTTTGATGAGTATATCGTGACCTAGAAAAAGGATGCCTTTCAATAATATTAATCAGGTGACCTACGTGGAATATTAAAGGAAAAATGTGGTAATTACTACAACTTTAATGTATAACAAAAAAAAGTCATTCAGTGATCTAAACGAATTTGATGATCTTAAGAATTTTCAGTTACAGTATTTTGAACAGGAAAACGAATCACTCGCGCTCTTATTAATTGAAGTTTAAACAGGTAACGTCGTCGTAATGGCCACCTGGCCGGCAGATCCATTATTTGCTAACAGGCCGGAGGTCACAGGGCGGCCGGTAAGGCCGGCTCCACGCTGGCCGCAAGTTATGGTGCGCAGCGGAGGACGGCAGTTTTGAAGGGTGATCTTGTCCTGATGGCCACCGCGCCGGCAGTTTCTCATTATTTCATTATTTTGTTACAGGCCAGAGATCACAGGGTGGCTGGTAAGGCTGTCTCTAAGCTGGCCACATACGTTACAACGCGCAGCGCTTAGTGGCATTTTAAACAGGTAATCTTGTAGTAATTGCGGGTGATGGTAGGCCGGCTCTATTATTTGCCAACAGCAGGCGTCGTCGATAAACGCCGAAGTGAACCCTTTATGCCAACTTCATAGTTTCTATTTTTAACTTTAGCTTTGTTCTACTACATTAAAACAGTGAACAAAAAGCTCCAATAAAGCAGTCCATGTGAACGCGACTTGAGGTAAAAAAGGGATGATATAGAACTTGAGTGCGGAGCGGCGCGGCCAGGTGAAAACTTCACATCTTTACATAAAGCATCAAAGGACCAATTACAGCAATGGCCCTGTTTCAAACAAGCGTAACGTAAGACCGTCCTCATGACCTTTTTATCACACTTCCGATTTGCCAGTGAATTTTGTATGAAGGCGATCACGCAGCGAGTTCGCCGCGACGCTTATTCGTATGGAAAACTCGCTCGCAAATCGCAAGTGCGATAATGCCCAAAATCTTCCAAAGTCCGTAAAATCTTTTTCACCGCGGTTAAGCAGCTACCGCGGTACTCTTCAGTGATCTTCATCACACAGTAAAAGGCCGCAGCCACGTAGCACTCACCTACGGCGTAGCTCTGCTACGGTGACCAACTGACCACACGCTGATGGTGTCGTAGTACCTACGCGGTACACCCGTACAGCGTACAATATGAGTACCGTGAAGACGATAAATAGTCGGCATGGGAAATACCATTAAAATATGCAACTCTTTGCCGGCTCATGTGTTTCCTCCTTCTTATAACTCCGTTTGTTACCCAATAAGTAACGCGTAAACTACAACGTAATTGTAACACGGCGCACAAGCAATGGTAATACTCGCAGCTACAGTGTTTGCCTTTTATTGAACGAACATAATGGAGTTATTGTTACACCCCATTTATTCACGTCTGCAAACCGATAAATGTCCTAGCGTACTCTCTCGTACTATTGTACCTCTTCATATTCTACAAAACTATTATTTTAATACTAGGGGAACAAAGTTTTTTTTTCAGATGTAGCCGAATAAATGCGAAATTGAATAGTAGATGTAGGAATATGAATATAAGAACTGTTTGTTACGATAATGTCTAGAATCTAAGTCATCCTTAATGTTGTTCTAAAAATTATACCGTTCCCTGCAAAATAGTTATACTTTCTAAGTGTTGCGGTTAGTACAAATAGTTAATTGATTATTCGTTTTTCTATTTTTTTTTATATTTCGTTTCGAGATTTTGGTGGTCAATAGAACTAGTGCGTGATTTTGAAAAAAGATAATCTGCATCCATAAAATGTGTATGGCGACATTCACGTGTGAAATGTCGTCATAACGTGCGTTATAACAGGCTTCGAAGTATCACGGTTCGGGCGGAATAACACGAGAAAACTGTAAACGAATTTCATACAAAATTGAAGGCCTAGACCGGGAAGTAATTTTTTTAAATATGGCGTCGGTGTTCATGGACAGGCTAAACAACTGAATTATATTTTTTTAAGTCATTACCTATGTTTGAGAAAAGCACTAAACATGCCTTCGTAATCACTATCCGGCCTTCCTACGGACGGCTGTCTATACCTACTCACCCGGCAAGCCCATATTTCCTGGCGTCTGCAGTAATGTACGATTACATAAGATGTTATAATCCATCTCCTTGTAGGTATGATAGTTCCACGAAGCGTATTTTCGTAAAAATGTCCACACAAAGCATATTTGCGGCGATCCCGCCATCGCAATCGGTATTCGCAGGATCCCCGCGCCGGGGCACAGTGTAGGGAACATTACACGCGGCATAGTTCGGCCTGTGGTTTAACCCCACACCATTATATATAAGTAACAATAAAATGTTCCGGCAATTTGTCTGTAGAGCCTTATCTTTGCCATTATATTTATTAGCAAGTCGAATCGAGAATAACGTCAACAAACACGTAAAAAAATATATTTCAAAACCCAGTTACATATATTATCTAAACACGCATCCCATACGCAGGCAATTCCCAGCTAACGTGCCCCATAACCCACATTTACCCGACTCCGCGCAATCAACACCTCACTTTATCCCGGACATTTCCCCCAACAACCAAATAAGGAAAAATAAAACAGCCGTTCGGCCCCTACACGGGTTCATTATCAATTATCCCGGAAGGATCGCAGTTCAGGGAAAAGAATTCGGGATAGGTTTTGGGAAATATTTTGAGTAATAACACAACGTAATTAAGGTCAAAGTGATATTGGAGGATATGGCTCGAGCTCGCGAAGAATTTCGCTCAATTAAAAATTGTCCCCTCGGGTACGGTTACGAGTATTTTAATAGATACTTTTTCGGAAAAATGAATTTAAAATTTAGACATGAAAAAAATTTCGTTACGCACTTCACATGCAAAAACATATTATCGTGTTTATATCATATAATCAGAAATTATTGAAAGGCTACGTATACCGCGGCCGGTTAGTGGACGGACACCCAGAAATGGCGCTAAATTTCATTATAATACACACAATCTCAGAAGTAAAAAAAAAAATTAAGTGATACCAGACTACACAAAGAGCTCAAATAATTAACAGACTGTCCATATCTGGATTGAGGTAACATCACTATAAATATGCGGCTCGAACAATGGCTACGAACTCGTCATGCCCACATGACATGACTGGTTCGTATCCATTGTTATATATCGCAATGCCCCGTCGAATCATGCTCTGATTCTTGTGTCAATGTTCAATTATGGCACCTGCTCTGGTGGTGGTGTGGGCAAATGCCGGACGCAAACTTAATTAACCGACCGCTAGATAGCGGCAAAATGCAGGCAGCGGGGCCTGGAATATGGAAACAAGGACCAAAACGCAAAGAAACACTAAATTACTATCATCATTTGAACACGTCCGCAAACTTAATTAGACAGCCGGTAGACAGCGGCAAATGCGTGCCCGCACTCGTGGCACATAATATTCCAATAACAAGGATCAAACCGCCAAGAAACATCAAATTGCCACCATCATTTTACCACGGACAACTGGTGAGTTTAGTTTAGTTTTTGTCATTGATCTTTCTTTGGACAACAAAAATGCGCTACTAATTTGCCCAAATCAACTGCCCTTTTCAGCCAACCAAGACGGTTACACTGTTGTAAGTACAGTATGTTTCAGGTGGGCCTTGTTGCCCAGGCCAGGTGAGGGTAATAACCTCAAGTACTTTCAAATTGATAAATAATTACGATAATGTCTAGACTAAACAGCCTTCTAATATTGCGTGACATTATCATCGTTCATAGTAGGTAATAATTATTAAAAATGTATTATATACATCGCACGATATTAGTAATTACTACTGTTTTGAGTAATTATTTACCCTTTTTTAGATTATTATAAACTTTGACAGTTCTGAAACCAATATGAGTCATATCATGGTATTCGTTTAGGTGGTAGTACAGTATGAAATCAATATGAACTTATCATGCATCGGCTATAGGTTTATATATTTATTTATTTAAACTTTATTGCGCAAAATACGAAAGTTAAAGTTCGAATGGACTTAATGCCATAAAGGCATTCTCAACTATTGGACTAAACAGAAACATTTGCCGTGCCTTATAGTGCAGTACCTTTTATATAATCTATTATAAATATAATCTATATAAAAGGTAGTCGAATAATAATATTCACTTGTGTTTCCTTCTGACGACGAAGTATCTAATGCTATACCAACAGTTAACAAAGAAGTAACCCCTCAAAGTATTTTATTCAGCTCTCTCATAAAATTCTTTCATGTTATGTGTAAAGCTCATGATCTTTCAGAAATAAATTCGCAGTATACTCGTAATTAGTTAATTATTCCTTTTTAAGACGCTTAAACTGGAACAGGAAACAATTTCATCGTAAGCTCTCATTAACTTCTCGAAACCTTTAAGGTATAGCCTAAACGCTTTCTTGAAGCAGGAGACCCTATAAATTCAAAGCGGGCAAATTAATTTAGACCATAATACCAAATATTCTTTTTTGTATACCTACAGAATAATAATTAAATTAGTAACGGAACTTGATATTTATAATCTCAACGCTATGTTGGGAAAAAAATTACCACATTTTAATCTGTGCTTTGGCAAGACCAAATGGAAATTCTTGTTGGTATTTCACTAGTAATAACAAACGAGGTCTATGCGGGATCCCGCCGTGAAAAAAAAAGTGTCAGAATCGATTCTGACACTTTTTTTTTCACCAGTCCAGGAGCCAAATAGACTTATAATCATCTTATAAAGTCATTCCACTTAAATCGACCACACCGTAGGACAAAAAAGAAGAAAAAGAAAAATATTCATTTATTTTGCAAACAAATTACATTTTACATTCAAAAAATTAAATTGAATTTTTTCAACGAAATTTAACTTAAACTCTATAGTAATTCTATGAGCTAAACGGTGTCCTGGGGGCCTATGATGGTTGCGTTTATCGCGTGATAAATAAGTGACAAAGCATATGTCACTCACACTCGCATTATGTCAAAGCGTGACGGATGATTTATCACTTATTTATCGCGTGATAAACGCAACCATCATAGGGCCCCTGGTTGCAAAAATTAAGTCCACTCAGCATAATGTCATAGCACTCGTAAGCACCACGACACTCATCTTCCGTGGATCCAGATCAGGATATTTGTAGAACAGCGTGCCGTGTGTCTGTGTTTTGTGTAAGAAAGTCATATGTACAAATAATGGGTTATGATGTTTAAGAACCACTGCTCAATATTAAATTACTGTATAGCTGGTATGCATAGTCCAGTCCACGTTATACTACCTGTTCAGGCATTGTAATCTCTTAATATGTAGGTAGACTGCAAAACCCAACGGCGGTCAAAAATACGCGGGTAGAAATGTATTCCCGCGTAGGCTTCATTTTGACACATTACCTTTCGGCTCGGTACGGGACGCTGACGCGTTCGGTGTGCGTCCATTGTTAAGATTAAGAAATTAGTGCTTCCAACGGACTAGATTTGTGCTTTCCGGTGTGCGACAGACTGTTTTAAGGTGTCTAAGTGCTGGCCAGCCAGAAGAGTTGCGGACACAGCTGCTTCGAAGCCGGTTCAGCCCAGGATTGCCAGGTGAGTGGTTTATCTCATATTGAGCGAGTGCAATGCCTGTTCCTAGACTTTAAATTCGTTAGGGATTCCAGGACTAGTGTACCACAGAGTTTATCGAAGGGTTCAGTTACGCGAACATAAAATTTGGTCCATCGACCTCGGATTGGATTCCCAAAAGATAGCGAGTTTAGTTAGGGCAGCCATTTTGTAACGGTACATTCTTTGTTCTTAGTACGAAGTTAATTCGTAATTTCTTACATTTCGGTTTTCTGACAAACGGTTTTCGGTTATAATGGCTACTAAGTTAGTGGAAAGTAAATTTAAAATTAAATATGATTGGTTTAAAAACACCTTGCAGATTATTAATAGTAAAAGTTACGCTTCTAGTGTAGTATCGGCTCGGTTACGTAAGTTAGAGGAATATTTTAAGGCGTTGACGGAAGCGTATGAAGAGATTTTAACTTTGGATTTGGAAACGGTTGACTACGATGAGAAGTATAGGGAGGCCACGGAGGTGTACAACCAGCTCGATGCGGTGGCCATCGGTTGTCCCAGCTTGGATGGCACACATTTACCTACGGAAAGTGTTGCATCATCACGCTTGCCACGGATAAACCTGACTTCCTTTGACGGCGATGTATTTTCCTGGACGAGTTTTATAAGTCTGTTTACGTCGTTAGTGTTATCACGTAGGGACATCTCTAAAACGGAAAAATTCCACTACTTATTTTCAAACGTTGAAAAGGAACCCCAGGCTTTGATCCGGCACCTACCTATGGTGGATAGTTCATTAGACACGGCTATGGACATTCTGAGAGGTAGATATGAAAATAAACGGCTGCAAGCGGATTCATACATTTCTCGGATTTTACATTTACCGGTATTAAATAAGAGTTTGGGTCTTAGGATAAAAATCTTAAATCCATTATTGGAATCAACGCGGGCTTTGAAGAATCTCGGTCTCCCAACGGACGAATGGAGTTATATTTTGTTACATATAAGTTTAACAAAATTACCTCTTGACATTAAAACACGGTTTGAACAATCTTACGGCGGTAATAGCTTGCAATTGCCCACTTTTGATCAATTAACTGAGTTCTTGCAAAATGAATGTCGATTAATTGATACGGCTAACTCGGAGCCCATATTGTCCTATGCGGAACAGGTGCGCAAACCTGCGCGCACAGCACATGTAACGGAACGTAATAACAATTACAATAAATCGGATTCGGCTAACCATAATCGTAGGTATATTTCCGGCAAAACCGCTAGCTGTCTTTATTGTCAATTATCGGGTCACACTTTAAATAATTGTTATAAGTTCGGGAATATGTCTAATTATAATCGGAAAGAATATATAAAAAATAACGGATTATGTTTTAAATGCTTCGGAGGGCATTCTGCGGCTTCATGTACCCGGCAGGTACCATGCAATCGGTGCGGAAATATCGGTCATAATAAATTAGTCTGTACTATGTCCATTTCTCGTTCGGCTTCGCCCGCTGCAAATGAACAGCGTTCGCGGCAGGCAATGGTTGCTTCACAACGCGATAACGACTGCACCCGCGGCATGCGTTCACCGGTTCAAACACGTAAACACTCTGCGTGCTCGGATGACGGTATAGACTCTCGGTCACGGAAATTAAGTCATAATAATTATGAGGGCGATAATTTATCTCGCAACGTTCGGGAGCGCGAGAATCACCGCCGAACGGAATTAGGAAATCGGGAACCAACTTATTCGGGGCGATCGCATAGTCCGGATGCGTATCGTAAGTCGCATTCTCAACAATAGCAATTACAGTATTGTAATGTCGGCTCAGTACCACAATTAGCGGATAATGTTATTTTGCCTACGGTATTGATTGACGTAAAATCGGCGAACGGTAATTTCATACAGTGTTTAGGTCTACTGGACCTTGGTAGCCAGACAAGCATAATACGAAGCGATTTCGTGGCTTGTTTAGGGTTGAGGCGACATTACAATAAAACGCCTTTAATAGGTATCGGCGGAGTACGGAATAATGACGGCACTCATATTGTTGAGTTTTACTTTAAATCAGAAAAAACGGAAAAACGTTTATTATCGGTTACGGCGGTTGTATTAAAGAAGCCTACTTCATATTTGGCGCATAGGCTAACATTATCCGGCGGCACGGTTAAACTTACGGGTGGCGCTCATGATATGAGGCACGTTGACGTTATTTTCGGATGCGACATATTAGGTCAAATTTTAAATGGTGATAAGGTTGATTTGGGTGGTGGCCTATGTGCAATTAGTACCATTTTTGATTACGCTATATTTGGTCCGTCTCGGTCGGTGTATTCGTATGACTCGGAAGGAAATAATAAAAATGTGGGCCTTACGCTTCTCGAAGCAGTTGAACGGTTTTGGCGGTCGGAGGAACCGCCGTCGGCGGCTGTCAAGAACCCGGCGGATATTGAATGTGAAAACATGTTCACAGCAACAACATCACGTGGTGCAGATGGTAAATATGTTGTTCGTTTACCTCTCACACCAGATCATCCCCGGTTGGGTGATTCTAGCGAAACTGCTTTGCGACGTTTTTTGGCTATAGAACGGCGTATGAAACGGCAACCGGATTATCGCGATAAATATGTAGAATTTATGTCGGAATATTTAAAACTCGGTCATATGGCGGTTTCTAACTTTGATGTTGGGTCGGGAGAAGAACACTATTTTTTGCCTCATCATGGTGTCTTCAAAAAATCGGGAGACACACAGAAAATCCGAATAGTGTATGATGGAAGTGTTCAAACAAGTACAGCTGTGTCACTTAATGATTGTTTATTTTCGGGACCTCGGCTACAAAACGATATTACTCAGATAATTATTAATTTTCGGTTACCACGGTATATTTTTACTACTGACGTAAAAATGATGTTTAGGCAAACATGGATACATCCGGACGATCGAAAATATCAACTTATATACTGGCGATCGTCACCGGACGAACCGTTACTTATTTATGAGCTAACTACAAATACCTACGGTTTAAAATCGAGTCCTTTTGTTGCTATTCGGTGTTTGCATCAATTAGCTAATGACGAGGAAAGTAGTTATCCTCGCGCGGCGGAGCTGTTACGTCATAATAGTTACGTCGATGATCTTAACGGCGGAGCCGACGATCTGGACGACGCGATAGCTTTGAGGGACGAGTTGATATCGCTCATGAATACGGCTGGGTATGAATTACGGAAATGGGCTTCGAATGACCCAAGAATTTTAAACGGGTTGCCATTAGATCATCTCGAGACGCCCCGTTCTTTTGAACCCGATTCGGATGGTTCTGGGTTCATTAAGGTTTTAGGTATCCAATGGGATCCGAAAAATGATTGTTTTACTTATCGGCTAAACCTACCGGAGGACGGTATTATTACTCGGCGAAGTATTTTATCTTTGGTGGCGCGTTTACATGATCCTTTGGGATGGGTCTGCGCCGTGGTGTTTAAAATTAAATTGTTATTACAAAATCTTCTCGGTAGTTTTAACAATTCACGAAAAGTTGAATGGGACGCTCCGGCACCAATAGAAATAGTACAAAGGTGGCGTGAAATATTGTCGGACTTACCTCATCTGTGTCAGGTATCAATACCTAGATGTTTGAAATTAGACAACAATATTGAATATGCGATACACGGTTTTTGTGATGGTTCATCACTCGGTTATTCGGCTGTTGTTTATTTGCGGTCGGTTAGTGCGGATGGTACGGTTCTTGTGCGGTTAATTATGGGGAAAAGCCGTTTAGCACCATTAAAGACAAAACACACCATTCCCAAGATGGAATTGAACGGTGCGGCCTTGTTAACCACTCTTATTAACCATGTCGCTTCCTCGTTCGAACGCGACATTAGGTTAAATGAGATAGTGGCTTGGTGCGATAGCACTATCGTTTTAGCATGGTTAAGGACTCCACCTCATAGATTACAAGTTTATGAAGGAAATCGAGTCTCACAAATAATATCTTCTCGGGTAAATATTACATGGCGGCATGTACCTAGTGAATTAAATTGTGCTGATGTGGCGTCGCGCGGCACGTCGGCGTGCGAGTTGCTGCGGCACCGTCTGTGGTGGGAGCCACGCTGGCTGCAGGGCGCGCCAGCGCGGTGGCCCGGCGAGTGCTCGGACTTCCCGGCAGACATGTTACCCGGATTGCGGGCTGCCACGGTTAATATTGGAATTGTAGATGAGGACTTCGATTTGATTGATCGGTTCAGTTCTTTCGAGAAATTAGTTAATGTAACTGCTTATTTATTACGGTTCTTACGGTATTGTAGATTTACGGATGGACGTAATCCTAATCACATCTCGGTTTCGGAGCGTAGAGACGCTACTACATGTTTAATTCGGTTAGTTCAAACTCGGCATTATGAAGCGGAAATCGCATTAATTAAGGAAAATAAACCTATTAAAAATTCATTACGGCGGTTAAATTTGTTTTTGGATACAAATAATTTACTTCGGGTCGGCGGTCGAATTGATGCGTCCGAGTTACCTTACAATGCGCGGCATCCTATATTACTACCCGGCAAGGATCGGTTTACGGAACTTTTAGTAACACACTATCACAAGGTATATTGCCACGTCGGCGCAAATACCCTTGAATCTATTTTATCCTGGACTTATTGGATAGTTTCGGCTCGGCGGATCACACGTCACGTGACGTTCAAATGTGTACCGTGTTACATGGCGAAGCCTAGACCAGTTCAACCATACATGGCGGACTTACCTTCGGATCGTGTTATAAGCGAGAGAGCGTTTGTCGGTACGGCGACTGATTTTGGGGGCCCTTTTTATATAAAATCGAGCAATCTTCGAAATGCAAAAATTGAGAAATGTTTTCTCTGTATTTTTGTTTGTTTAAGTACTAAAGCGGTACATTTGAAAATTGTCTCTCAATTGTCGGTTGAAGCTTTTGTTGCGACGTTTACGCGTTTCGTATCTCGGCGTGGACTTCCGCATCTATTGCGGTCGGATTGTAGAACGAATTATACGGGCACGAACAAGTATCTAAAGGAGTTATACTCATTTATTCGAAACAATCAATCGGACATTGATCGGGAATGTATTAAGCGCGAAATAAGGTGGCTGTTCAACGCACCTTCGAGCCCCAACCACGGAGGCCTCTTTGAGGCCGCTATTAAATCGGCAAAGACTCATGCTAGGCGTGTACTCGGTGACGCTAGGCTTACGTTCGAGGAACTTACAACGTTTTTCACGAAGGTGGAAGCCGTGATGAATTCGCGTCCGTTGTGCCCTCTAAGTTCGGATCCGACGGATCTCAACGTTTTAACTCCGGGTCATTTTTTAATCGGCAAGCCTTTAGTGGCACTCCCTGAGTACTCATTTACAGACGTCAAGGAATCTCGTTTATCTCGGTTTCAACGAATACAAAAAATGACTCAACATTTCTGGAACCGGTGGAAAAATGAATATCTTCATACACTTCAGCAACGTTATAAATGGACCTCTCATACAGAATCTCCGCAATTAGACGATTTAGTTTTAATTAAGGAGGACAATTTGGCTTCATTGCATTGGAAACGCGGACGGATTATTAAACTTTTACCCGGTAAGGACGGAGTGGTACGCGTTGCAGAAGTTAAAACTCAAAATGGTGTTCTGCTGAGACCCATTTCTAAATTGTGTAGGCTACCTTTAGGAGATTAGGAACCAAGGCGGGCTTGGTTAGGCGGGGGGATGTTCAGGCATTGTAATCTCTTAATATGTAGGTAGACTGCAAAACCCAACGGCGGTCAAAAATACGCGGGTAGAAATGTATTCCCGCGTAGGCTTCATTTTGACACATTACCTTTCGGCTCGGTACGGGACGCTGACGCGTTCGGTGTGCGTCCATTGTTAAGATTAAGAAATTAGTGCTTCCAACGGACTAGATTTGTGCTTTCCGGTGTGCGACAGACTGTTTTAAGGTGTCTAAGTGCTGGCCAGCCAGAAGAGTTGCGGACACAGCTGCTTCGAAGCCGGTTCAGCCCAGGATTGCCAGGTGAGTGGTTTATCTCATATTGAGCGAGTGCAATGCCTGTTCCTAGACTTTAAATTCGTTAGGGATTCCAGGACTAGTGTACCACAGAGTTTATCGAAGGGTTCAGTTACGCGAACACTACCACTTCAGTCAAGCCTAACTGAGTAATATGTCACAGCTAAGGAGGCCAAGGAGCAAAGCCAGCACTTGGCAGGGAAGCACCATAAGGCAAGGCAAGGCATTACGGCCCGCGCCGCGCCGCGCCGCCTGCAGGCAATCTTGCTGCACTTGTGCGGGCGCGGGATCAACCGCTCAGCGCCGCTGCGCCGATATTCGCCGCTGAGAGGATTATATTCCAGGGTGCCTATTCAGCACGTCGAGTGTGACATCGACAAGTTGACGGACAATGTGTATGATAAATAAGAGAGAGCTAAAACGTCTAGGGAATAACAGTGGCGTTCGATATCCACAGTCCATGGTTTGGAAGAGTATATTTTTTGTTTTTTTTTTAATGTCATAGGGGGTTAATGAGCAAACGTATCGCCTGATGGAAAGCGATTACCGTCGCCCATAAACACCTGCAACACCAGAGGAGTCACAAGTGCTTGCCTACCCGGAGGACGAAGATAGAATGCCTCTACGCTAGTAATTTCACCGGCTATCTTACCCCCACACCGGAACACAACAATGCGAACATTGCTGTTTGGCGGTGGGTTAGCAGGCAAGACGGTAGTAACAATCCGGACGGACCCTGCACGAGGCCCTACTACTCCAAATCCAAATTGCTGATTCACCCCCAAAAAGAAATGGACTAGTTGAAGATTGAAACCTCTGGATACAAAACCGTGCTGCTGTTTATAATAAACAGCAGCTAGTATTTTACAAGTCAATATCAAGTAATTCAATTAAAGTGTACTGAACATTTTGACTCAGGTCAGTCAAATATACAATGAGACACTACTATTGAAGCATCCAATCTAAAGTCAACCTTTTTCAACACTAGGAAATAATTTCAGTCAAAAAGTTATTTCTTATTTATTTAAGTATGGAGATTTAAAATTCACATTTTATTGTAATTTAATTACATGGGTTATTTTTCATATTTCTGGGAGTCCAGTGACAGTGATATTCGTCGTACAATGATGCAATAGACCCCACGTGGGCGTTATGTCTCTCAAAAGACGTCCACGTCTCCACATAAGGTTTCGCAGAGCTGAGGGACGCGGCTCGAGACGTCGTGAGAAAATGTTGCGATATCTTAAGTAAAATGCATCAAGTACGTAAATGTATATATACGTCTGTCATACCTTAGAGCTGCGTGTCTAGTCCGCTATCACTTCAATTTACGTAAACACCTAATTAAAATAACCAATACATAATAACAATTCATAATAATAATAAATATAGGTACGATCAGACACCGCGGAAGTTGTTGTCGAGAAGGAGATAACTCTTCATTGCTTATTCTGTTGATAAGATACGCTAAGTTAAGTTGTTTTGTTCAAATTGAGCGCGTCTCGCCAATAAATGTTACAGTTTGGCGAGAAATAACTTAAAGTATTTTTTGTATGTTTTTGTTGGTAAATAAATTAATAAATACTAGAAGGTGCAACTTCGTCCGGGTAACCTTCCTTTTTTCTTTGATGTAGTCAGATAAAGAGTAGGTATATCTTTGGATGTCCGTTATCCCTGTACCAATATTGGTAAAAATCTGTTCAGCCATTTTAGCGTGATGAGCGGATAAAGAAATTTCTGCCAACAGGAGGGTTACTCCGATGTCCGAAATTCGAACTTCGTATCGTGCCGTTCCGCTCATTCAAATATCGTTTGACAGGAGATCGAGAGGGATGTCACGGTACAAACTTTGAATTTCGATATTCGGAGTAGCCCTTGAGATAGGTACTGTACGGCTGGCACCGCGCGCGTATAAAACCTTAATTGCGCTTTTAAGGTTTTCCCTGAAATGGAAAATTTATTTACAGTAGAAATTTACAATTTGATATTAGTTTATAATAAGTAGGAAAGTAGGTATACGCCTACGCACGAGGGTGCTCGGCTCCGCCTTCCAATTTCGTTCGCGCAAATTCAACGCGCGTTAATATCTACTCCTAAAGGCGCGCACGCGTTATCGCTCCTTGCCCCACGTCCGCTCCAGTCATTGCCTAACACTCCACCACCACACACACACACACACACACCACACGGCAGTACTGTCAATAGGTATAAAAACAAGTATTTCGTTCTGCCATGTTCTGCAGTAAAAGTAGCTGACAACTTTAGCATGCACAACCCAGTAGCAATCCATACTAATCTCTTCACCTCTTCACGCTTAAACCGCTGAATCGATTTTGATGAAATTTGGCATAGAGATAGTTTAAGATCCGAGGAAGGACATAGGATAGTTTTCATCCTGGAAATTATACCTAAAAGATTGAAAAGTGAGTAAACATTTCTGTTGGGGTGCGGTGACCCTGTAGGAAATGTAATTATTAGACCAAAAGCACAATTGCTCTTACATTTGCTTAGGCGCTTTTAATAATCCCTTTTATCACGTTCCACGCGTACGTAGTCGCGGGCAAAAGCTAGTATATAATATATGTCGCAGTGAAATGCTAAATCGAATTTTGTCAAATCTGAGAGATTTGATAAAACCACGGCAGATGCCAAAATAGTAACCGAGTTTTGTTATTTCACTAAACAAATCTAGGGATTTGATCAAATCGCTAGACTAATTTAGTGAAATGACGAAATCGGATTGGTACCTAGGTAATTTTTGTAATGCCATTTTACTCGAAATTTTCAGGAAATTGATCAGATTTCTAAACTGGTTTAGTGGAATGACCAAATCGTATCGCAATTTATAAAAATAATATGAGATAAAAATAAAAATAAACTTTAGGGATGTATATGGTCTCGAAGAGTCATCTACAGTAAATTAAGTTCCTTGGAGACGTATTTGGTCTCTAAGAGACTCTAATGGTGTCTTAATTTTATAAGTAGGTATATCCCAATAAGGCCAGAAACCACAAAACAATGGGCACTTACAATTCTGTGTCGACAGAAGGCATCGACCTGTAGATATTGAACCATATTTTACAGTACACTTCGCAACTCCCAACTTTACAACAACAAACTAACACCAAAGACAGCACATAGCCAAGTCCGAGCCTATCATAATTGAAGTGGCGCTTCTTCCAAACTGGCCGGGAGTCCGGGTGAATATTCATCGGGTAAATATCCCCTCCCCTCCCCTCCTCCGCCGCACCCACCACACCCTTCACTTACACATTAGGGATAGAATTAACATGCCTTTTAAATTCATGCTAAGAGCCAGTCACTTAAGGTAGAGTGCTAAGTGAATTACACAAAAAAACGCCCACCTGCGAATTGGATAAAAGTAAATAAAAATAAATTTCTGCATTTAACATTGCAATAGGTTTCAAGTCAACATTCTCTACATTCGCATTGATCATTTGACTCCAATAATATAGATTTTATTCAATATAGACAGTAATGCAACTTATTGATTGGCCTGATTGTTATTGGTATCATTTAAATGAGAATAATTTAAGAGAATCTCTTAACATCTGCACGACGTCCGTCCGGTCTGGGAGTACATGTTTCTTTTTTTACGAGGAGATGTCCTCCGTTCTCATCACGATAAAACGGGGCGCCGCGAATTTGAGCAATTTTTTATAGAAGCACATTTCTTTTATTTTCTAAAGACCTCGACAAAAACGCCTCACTGACTCTTGGCTCGGATGCCTATTTTCAATGTTGGGATATGAATAATACGGCGGGGTATTAATGGTCCCCATGTTATTAGGACGAAATGAATTTAGCGGCGAATAAAACACTTCAAACACGGCTAATAGAACATTATTAATTGCTTATTTTCAAAGGTTCTTTGGGCCGAGTAATGGTAATGGTGGAAGTTGTCGTTTTGTGCGAATGGGTTAACTTTGTTTACTTGCCTCGTGTAATGGGAGAGATTGCATTCAAAATTAATTTCGTTAAAACTGGAGTTTAGGTCTCAGTTACATGAGGCGAGTTTAATGTGAGACAAGGGTATGTTCGTTACTACGAATCAGAATCGGATTACTATCCGATGTCTACTACTGTTCCGCGGCTTGACTTGTACATTCGATCCACAATACCATACGTACGTTACATTTATGTTTAATGGAGGTTCTGGAAAATGACGTCAATTTGTGAGATTTCTTTTGTAGCGATTTATATTGTCAATAAAAATATCAATCGGCAGGGCGCGACGCGCCTTGTGTCCGACAAGCCCCGTAAATCCCGTTTATGGGCGGGGCCGCGCGACGCTAGTTTACTGCTGATACCCTGGTTATTGCTCTAAATAAGTTGTAAAACTTGCGTCGTGCACCTGCTTATCTTGATCGTCTTTTTGGGGTCTTGACCGGTAGCAATACCTACGATACTAGTCTGTAGGTGTAGACTTTTATTGCAAATCTCAAGAGGAAATTTGCTTACAAAATGTAGGCAAGCTCTGTTATCGTTAATCAGCATTTTCTTTTAGAAACCTTTTCCCGGGTTTATGTAAATCAACTGAACTACCATTTCCAGCACGATCTAGATATTTGCACTAATTCCGCTGCAGCAAAAGTGTTCACAATTTATTTCACAGAAAGCCTTTTATTTGGCAACCTGTCAGCCCAGCGTGCAGCAAACTGTACAGATCCCGAACGGTAAATGGTAAATGAGCGGTTTCGTTAAGCTTCAAAATAACTGCTCTATCGATGCTGAGCGCTCACAGACTCAGATGCGATCGTCAGTTACCGTATATCATTTAATTCCGCAATAACCTCCACTTTATACTTTCATCATGTTCGCGACTCACCAGTCTGCTGGCATTTTGCCGAAAGGCGATTAATCGTAGAACACACAACGATCTTGTGTGTACGAAGCAACTAACATGATCAGGTAGAATTCCTCAAGTTCGGCTCTCGGCTTAAGATTCGATGGCGCTTAGACCCTCGATCGACCGGCTCCCACGTTGATCCTTCGCGAATCATCAGTCCGCCGCCATGTTGCCGGAATGCCGAAAGATGATCGTAGTTTTACAGAGTCAGGTAAGGTGTCTCAAGTTTGGCTCTTGGACTAAAGTTTCGATCGAGCTCAATCCCTCGATCGATCAGCGCCCGCGACTCGTCAGTCCGCCGCCATGTTGCCGAAAGGCGATTAATCGTAGTTAACTCGACTTAGACCGATTCCCGGCTTTGATCCACAAGTTAGGGAATACGTAGAGTAAAACAGAGGGTTTATTGAAAAGAAAACACAGATCGAGAGAGAGAGAGAGCATTCAATAGGTCTCTGGTGCATGTTAATAAGTAAAAATAAGCAAGAAATGATTCGATTTCTCAAAGTGGTAATTAAATTACAAATTTACAGACAAAGCGTATACTATACTTACTCGTAATCCTAAGGTAAAAATAAAGTCATAAGGCATTGATTATTGTACATTTTTATTAGATCGTATTTCATTTTAATCAAAATACCTATCTACGCACCTAATATTATTAGAATAGTAGACTAACTTTTAATAACAATATAACATTTTAATTAATGAAATTGAACATTAATTTTTATGAGCCATTAATACTTGGCAAAAGTATGCGTTACATTTTAATTAAAGAGTTGCTGGGCAAGCTCGTAAATGTGAGCATCTAATAAAATGCTAACAACATTATTACCTACCTATAATGTCTATACAATACCACAGAATACGGCCTTTACTTTTAGACGTAACCAAAATATTAAGTAACTTTCACCATTCTGTGTATTGGTCTTTAGTAAATATTTTTCAATTAATTCAATGAAGCTTTAAAACCAACTAATAGATTTTGTTGCCTGTAACTAACTTCATCATTATATTATATTTATTAGAAAAATAGCATATCAAACACGCCTAAATTTTGTCGTATTTTGTTATAAATTTAAGTTGAGCAGACGATGTGTTATTACCTTACCCCGGGGTTTTAGGTGCAGGAATGATCTGACCTCAGGCCGACAGTAGTAGGCGTCAAATCATTCCTGCGCCGAAAACCACGCGGTATGGTTAATTGCAATATTACTTTCAAATACGCATCGGCCTCGAGTACCGAGGGTTCCGGACTGCCTCAAAATATACCGTAATTTTCTCGTGAATTGTTAAAAAATTATGGTGATCTCTAAAATATAGACAACACTAAAGATGACCCAAAGCGGATCTTAACCTCTGTCGCATGCCACAATTATATGTCTAGTGTGTGCCATTGGTGGCTGTCTCGAAATTAAATTGTGGCATTATGTGCTAGAAATATAATTCATTCTGTGGCTGCACAACATTTTAATACTAACATGGCAATTAGGCTATTGTTAGCAACATAAGGTTGGAATTCTGAGTTGAATGGAATTTAATTTAATAATATACATTTTGCATTGTATTGTAGTTCTCACACGGCGTATAATTAGCGGGTGCGCCAAAGTTCACATAATTTTTCAACCCCGATTATTGTAACTCCGAAAATGTTACTCATACAAATTTTCATTATAATATTCACAAACAAATGACAAATGTATGAAGTAAAAAATTCGGAAGAATGATGATTCTGACTACAAATCGATAGTAGAAGAATAATTCGGAGCTGAGTGAGTGAGCCAATATGGACTCATAATTAGCACAGTGGCTTCGCTGTATGTGTGTACGCTGTACAGGAAGCACGCAAGTTTCATCAGCGCCTCGACAAAACCGCTTAACCTACGGACTTGGAGTTGCACTCCCCGGCCCCGTAATGCGGGAAGCTGCTTACAGTCTTGATAATCACTCTTTACTTACCCTCTAGCGAGCGTTGATTCAGGTTTGAGATATGTACCTATACCTACGTCGAAGAATTAATACAAGGTATATGAAATTAGCAAATTACAATCTCACATGAAATGAAGGGCACGCATTGGGGTAAGTTGGAAAACAGGGTAAGATAAAAACCCGATCTTAACTCCCTATTCCGTGCACATTTTTTGACCTGACCTCAAAGTGGGTTAAGATTGAAATATTATTTTAAGAGAATCGTATTTTAGCGGTAAATAACGGCTTTTCTTAAATATGAATGAAAGTTTTGAACTATTATTTTGACATACGGTTGTACATATACCTACATCAAATTTATCTAAGGCACCTATAACTGATTTTGAAAACTATATCAATCTTTCCCCGTTATAAATGTAATTTTGTTTAAACTTTATTCATACTAAAAGTATTAGTAACTTCCTCGTTTTAGTTGAAATATAAAGATTAATTTGTCCTCTTTATTAAAAACTTAGATTGACTAATGCCCATATTATTGGCACAATATAACTTAAAAAAAAATACGGCTCATCTCGTGTAAAAACCGTTCAATTTTATCCCAACCCAACGCACAACGTGCTTCATTAGGGCAAGCATAGAGGTGATTAAATAAACCACACATATTATTATGCGAAAAGTTCCGTTCAGTAGTGAGAGCAGACACAGTTAACTAGATTTTGGTGATAAAATAAAGTCACGACAAACCGTACTTATTTGATTGATATGTACCCGCTTTTTCATCTCTACAGACACATAAAAGTATGACAATGGCGGAACAACCGAAATTGAGCTGTACAAAATGATTTAAGAGCGCCACCGGCTGATTGGTTTAACCACCGAACGACTCTGAATGTAAAGTTTTAATGAATGAAAGTTAGTGAAGTTTCGTGCCAAAGCCCGCGTTTTGAGAGAAACTAATGAGTAACTAACTCAACCAAGTCTAAGTGTTTCAATACGGTTCATTCGCAACTTCGCATTTTAAGTGCGTGTCTAGAAAATTAAGTTAGAGTTTGACCACTGAGATAATATTCGTAGGTATACTTTGTGAATTATTTCAATGGGTGGAAATTGGAGTTTCTCGACTTCTAGGTATCACGAGGTTAGCTAATTTTGTTACTGGACGAACTTCTACGATATCCATTAATAACAGCCATTTTACTTGACTACCATTACTTACTAACTTTTTAGTGATTTTCCTCAACTTAGAAACTTGATAGGTCGGAGTATTTTTAATTGTATAGGCCCTTGCGTCTATTGCAAAAGATTTTTGGTGTAATGTTCGGGAGACACCGTTTTTAGTGGCTAACTAAACTGATACGAGATCGACATGTACCTACTACCGCAGGCCAGAGACGTTTGCGACATGTGAAAGATATTACATGTGCTAGTATTCACCTCATTACAACATGAATTGGAATAATTAATTTGATCTGATAATTTTTAAAGCTCAATTTTCAATGATTTAAGACCTGATTTGACTCTTAGTGTTCAGTATCAGATTGAAGAGAGCTATTTAAGACGACTCGGTGCCAAAGGCGAAGGGAGGCGAAGTGAAACCCTGCCAATTGCACCAGCTAATATTGAAGCGAATATTAGTGTTGCAGATAACAGATAATGCAATGCAATAGCAATAGCTGGCGGTGGCAGCCATTAGCACGGCGATAGCGAGCGTTAAGCAAATTTGGCGATTACTTACTGTTCAAAGTCCGCATTGTGGTACAAATATATTTAAATTTTTAGTAGTAAGGTTTTTTTGTAGTAATTTAGATTTAATCGGTATTTGTATAATATTAGATTTATTCTACCATGTGTAAAGTATTACAAGTCTACTAGACAGCTAATAAATAAGTTAAGCAGAATCATGTTCAAGGCCCATTCTTTCTAAATAAATACAAATAAGATGTCTTTTTGACCATATTTCATATTATATTCATATTTGCTTTTTACATTATCCATTAGTCAATGTTACTGAAACAAAAGTAAACAAATACTTTATTAAAATTATAAGATATTTATTGACATAAGAAAATAACAGCCCCGTGGATAGTTTCACAAACAATAAGAGAAAGGATTGAAATTCAGCGAATCCCGAAACAATATCAGACGGGAATGAAATTATACAATTCGGCGAACCCTGTCGCAGTGTCAGTACAGCGCTAGTTAATAGTGGCGATATTCAATTCGGAATAACATCACCGGACGTTTAGATTTGCGTTTATTTCGTTACCGAAACTTTTCATGATATATTCAATTGTGTTAGCATTTTAAACACTCACTAACCATCATAGACAACATATCAAAAATTCAAAACTACCGGACAGTTTGTAAGGTCACCCCCCTGCTTTAGTCTTTATTCACCGAACTACAACCCGCCCAATAGTCGCTGTGATCGTAGCAGATTTCATTTTTCGCTTCATGACGCATCTTACTATGAATGTGTTGTTGTGTGTTGTTTGCAACCATACATTTTTATGATGTTTGAAATGAAAAGTACAAGGTTCGTTTTTTACAATAATTCTAAAATGTTAAACATTTCAGAGAAAAATGCTATCCATGATGTAACAACGAAACATCTGTCGATGAAAAGCAGGAGTAAAACTAAACGTATACCGACAATTAGGTCCAATACAATACACATACGGAGGATACCAGATGGGTTTAGAACTAAACCTATAAACGGTCGTCGAAGTTGGGCTGAGCCGGGGGTTGAGGAAGGGGCGGGGAGGGGTTAATACCACCGACAACCGCGCATTGTCGCCGAACAATGCGGCCCGTGTGTGAGCAGCTTTACTTTCTTGCTGTTGCGTGCTCCAAGTCACAGGCGCAGGCGGTTGGCTAGCAATAGTCGTCGAAGTCAGGATGAGACGAGCGGGGGTTACGGAGGACAGCTAATACCGCCGACAACCGTGCCTTGTCGCCGAACAAAGGACCCCAAGTTTGAGCTGCTTTGCTTTCTAAGTCGCGCGTGCTTTGAACCACAAGCGATTAATGCACATTGTGAACTTTTTTGGCTACCAATTTAGTGCCACTTTGATTACAGTGGCTCCATCGATCAATTAAATGTACTAAATTTAGTTTATTTATTCATAAACTGACCAGATTATTTTATTATTATTGGTTATTGAAATGAAATGAAATGAAATAGTTTATTCAGTAAGTAGGCCACAGGGGCACTTTTACAAGTCAGATTGTGAATCTACCGGCATTTTGCAAGAGGAGACCACTGTTGAGAAGAAAGCCGAAAGAAACTCAACAGTAAGTAATTTTTTCGTAAATAATACTTAAAACAATTACATGATATATTTTTGTTATAACTAATTACACTGGTAGCCGTAAAGGAGATGTATAGATAGGTACTCCAAATCAATGTTAAGTAGGTAGGAACATTAAAATAAAATTTTAACGATTTAAATTTATAATATTAAATATAGGTACTTACCCAGAGATGTATAAAGTCTCTGGGTGTCACAAAATGCAATAAAATATAATTACTTATTCTCTTAATTCATAGATTATGGTTTAAGACATTTATTTTCTCAACAGAAAGAATACAATTCACTTGATATTGAGAAAAACACATTCATAAAATTAAACTATAACACAGTAGCGTACAGAAAAAACGGTGACAACTATATCATAAACATCGTAAATATCGTGTTAACAGTAATAGGTAGGTAGATTAATTTTAGTATTATTCATTTGAGGTAGATGAACATTGCAATGTGCATGTCGCCCGGTTTTAGTATACGAGTAGCGGCACTTATTACGTGACAAATGTAATAGCAATGGCGATGGCCATCGAAATGTAAGTAAGTATGTTTTGTAGTGGTATAATTGTGTAAGTGTCATTAGGCCGGTCTCTTTGTATATTTTTTCTGTAGGGGTTAAAAAGTTGTAGTGAAATAGGATTTTGATTATTTTATTTTGTGTAGTTTGAATATTTTTAAGAATTGTCTTTCCTGCCGTGCCCCAAATCTCTATTAGGTACTCAAGGTGAGGTTTTACCATAGAATTGTATATAATATATCGTACCGATTTAGGAAAACACCGCACAATGCCTCGAAGTGATCCTATAAGACTCGAAAGTTTTGACCGCAATTCTTCCAAGTGTGGTTTCCAGGTCATTTTGCTGTCTAAAATAAGGCCGAGATATTTTTCAGAGTCCACTTTAGCTAACGGATCATTATTAATATGTAATGGTAGATGTGGTCCTATTGTTTTATTCTTTGCGTGAAAGATCATAAAATTTGTTTTAGAGACATTTATTGTTAATAAATTATGTTTGAACCAAGTATTCAAGCTATTTAAATCACTTTGAGCATTTTCAGCAATTGTTTCTATATTGTCACTAAAATAAAATAAGCTGGTATCATTCGCGTAAAGTGATAATTCTCCTCTAAGGCCTATTTCATGTATGTTGTTAATGTAGATTATAAAAAGTAACGGTCCTAGGATGGAGCCTTGGGGAATACGACACTTGACTAACTTAGGGGTAGATTAACTTCAGTAACACCAGATGGTAAGTGACAACAGAGTCGAAACAGTGGCTCGCTGGTTCAGCAACAGCCTATTCACTCTTGTCTTGAAGAGTTATCCAAGTTATAGTTTTCAGGAAATACATACGACAACAGACAGTTTATTCTGCTGTCCCTCATCATAATCACATATTTTGATCTTATGACAATACATATTTCTGTCACGATAGTTTTCGGCAAGATACATTTATGATCATTTTAATTATGCGTAGACATGATTCGGATCCCAAACCACTCAGTTCTTATATTTATATATTATAGTTTACGCGAGGTTTGGCACCGACTTCGAAGGGTGAGTCAAATGTAATCTGTTGTACTTGAACGGGTTATATTTTTGGCTTTTTAGTTTTAATGAAGTCGGTTCTTTTTTTTTTTGCTTTTTAGTGATTCATATAAAACTACTATACTTATGGCGGGGTGATCAGGGAGGTCTTGAAGGCATGCATCTTGTTTGAATTATCTCCTAACTCCTAACCGTTAAGGAGTTGTACCTTCCATCATCAGCTCAGCATTGGAAGATGATGACTACCATATCGTCGGCCGTAGGTTCAATTGGGGTAAGGGACAAAATACGCAAAATGAGTTGAGATATACAGTTTTGTTCAGAATTTTCCGCTCTATCGAATGGTGCATATAAAAAAAATCTAGCTTGAAAAAAGTGTTCCTTACACTACTGATTTTTATGGATTCAAAATCAAATCTGACCCACAAAAACCATGTATCTATTTTTTATTTTAATAAAGCTACATCAAATAGGGTAACTACTGCCACCAATCCACTTTGAATAAGGTAAAGGTCTTTCCAATTAAGGAATTACCTTTACATGACTTATTTTTGAAGAAAATCTTATGAAACTGGCTTTTACACTAATGTTTTTTTTTGCTCATGAATAAATAACACCCATACCTTAAAATGATTGCACGAGCTTTGAAATAAATGCTCCTTACCCCAATTTGCCATCTTATATTTTTAACAGTGTGAACCTTACACCAATTTAGTTAAGACGATATTTAGGTTTGATCCGACTTATGTTTAGATTCCGTGTCCGTTACGCTAATTTTCTCGTGAGAATCAATGAATTACTTATCCCTGTTACCTTTATATACAAACTCATCTAACTTCATATTATTTTAATCTATTGACAATAAAGAAAGTGTTATGTTGCAATAAAATACCTTCATCAGTTTTATAACCTTTGTTTATACGGGTATCTGTGTAAACTGGATGTTAATTTTTGGCTTTACTAAATTATTGAAACTACTAGCGTAGTTTGACTTATTTAAATGCAAACTTTCACGATGAATGAAGGTATTCAAATAAATTTGGTAAGAAAATTTAAAATTTAGTAATTAATCCACCGAGAAATGTAAGTGTCTATTTATGTTATTAGGTATAATTCGTCAGTTCGGCGTCTCTGAACAACAGTAAGTACTGAACTCTTTGTCGACAGCTCATGATTGTTATTCTACAAGTGAAGTGTTTTGTTAAGCGGATAGTTTAAAAAAGTGGGCTAAGATTGTCGAAAAGTCGAAGCAATAACCAATGGAATACTGGAGGAGGTATTAACACGTTCTTTATTAAAAGTTTTTAATTAACTTTACCCATTGTATGTTTAAAAATATCTCAAGGAAGATTAGATTGACTTTCCGAGGACTTAGCTGAGTTGAAATTAGGTATATGAGGCCGGATAGTCGATATGGGTAGAACTTTATAGATAACGATAAGGTAATCCTACTGAGTTTGGGCTTCTTAAAATCGTCTTGGTACTTGATGAATTGCAAAGGAAAATTTTCACTGTCAATTAAAAGGCATTCCTAAGTATGACAAACTTTAATAGTCATTATCTGAAATTCCGCTACCGATAAGTGTTGAGAAAACAAAGGATCTAACTAGAGATCTTGCTATTCATTGACTGATATTGATGTTGATATTGATTATATTTCATAGCTATTATTAAACACAAAACAGCACAAACTATTTAATTAAACATTTATTCAATAGGAAAATAGAGTTTAGCACCGCTTGTGTTTTAACATTCGAAAATTACTCGCAGCCGACTGTCAAACGCGGTAGAGATGTGCCACTAGCGCGCGACAACTAGTGTTGTTCCACGAAGATCGGTTTCTTCCTCTAACAGCTCGGCCATCCTGCAGTCCTGCGGTCCCCGAAGGAGATTACTATCTGCTTGGCACGTCAGCACAGCTGCAGGCCTGTTGCAGGACTTCACCGATGATCTTCACCATTTTAGGCAAGTGATTTTAACGCTGTGAGGCCCCGAAGGCAAGCGTTAAACAGAGTTTATAAGGCCCCAAAGGCAAAGACTGATGATCATAGAAAGGCCCCTTGGGCAACTTTTAGGTATTATGATTGGAATTTAGGCCCCATAGGCAACCATCTGGTGATTGGCGTATGTGTACTGTAGGGCTCCGAAAGCAAGCACGGCCATAAACGCCATGTAGGCCCCAATAGGCAAGCGTTTTATGGTTGAAATTGTGCTATATGGCTCCACAGGCAAGCACAGGTGAACGCTGTGTAGGCCCCATAGGCAAGCGTGACGATAGACTCACAGATACAGGTGCTATAAGGCTCCGTAAGCAAGCACTTAACTAAACGCTGTGTAGGCCCCGTAGGCAAGCGTGACGATAGGCTCACTGATACAGGTGCTATACGGCTCCGTAAGCAAGCACTTAACTAAACGCTGTGTAGGCCCCGTAGGCAAGCGTGATGATAGGCTCACATATACAGGTGCTATAAGGCTCCGTAGGCAAGCACTTAACTAAACGCTGTGTAGGCTCCGTAGGCAAGCGTGATGATAGGCTCACAGATACAGGTGCTATAAGGCTCCGTAGGCAAGCACTTAACTAAACGCTGTGTAGGCCCCGTAGGCAAGCGTGATGATAAAAGTTACAGATATAGACGCTATAAGGCTCCGTAAGCAAACATTTAACTGAACGCTGTGTAGGCCCCTTAGGCAAGCGTGATGATTTAGTTGCAGAGATGTGTGCTATGAGGCTCCGTAAGCAAGCACTTAAGTGAACGCTGTGTAGGCCCCGTAGGCAAGCGTTTTATTTGATAGGTGTTGTTGATTAAGCATTGAACGTGGGCCCCTGAAGCATACGTTCGTCACGATAGTTGAAACATAATGAATAGGATGGTAATCAATAGAAGAGCAAATCACGATTGCTCTCTCGGAGTCTCGGCGTCTATTATGCCATATCTTAATTTTATCACGGGAAACTATATTCCGGTAGGCCCGTTTACCCTTCGTGTACGATGTAACCTCTTAGCGATCGTTAGGTAGCAAAGCTGTGATCTTGTATGATCCTGAATATCGCTGTACGAGTTTTCCGCTGGTTAGACCAGGTCGTAATATTTTTCGCTCTACCATAACTAACTGACCCATGAGTAGAGGTTCTACAACTCGCCGATCTTTATCGTAGCGTATTTTCATCTGAGCTTGATACGTCTACATTGTAGACTGACCCTTGCAATTCATTTGGTAAACGAGGTCTTAAACCACACAGCAACTCTAAAGGTGACTTGCCTGTCCCTTGGCTTACAGTCGAATTTACACCCAATTGAACCTTTGGCAAGTAGGCATCCCATCCTTTTTGATTATCGCCCATGTGAGCTGACAGAGAACTTGAAATCGTTCGGTTCAAACGTTCGACCTGTCCATTCGCCCGTGGCGACGCCACTGCGTTTAAAACATGTTTGATTGTGTTATTGTCGCAAAATTGTTTGAACTCCTTGCTCGTGAATGCTGTGCCGCGGTCACTAACAATACGCTCGGGATATCCAAACGTTTGGCTCAATTTATTTAACGCGGTAATTACTCCTTTGGCATTTGCTATAGCAACGGCTTCTAACCACACGAATTTAGTAAATCCGTCGATGATCGAAAAGATATAAGTCTTTCCATTGCTTTTGCAAAAAGGGCCCAGGTGGTCCATATGTAAAGTGTGAAATGGGACGGCCACAATCTCCCTTTCATGGAATGACACTCGGTACCGCTTGTAATTTATAATTTTGTCTTCCGTTAGCTTTATGCTCATTACTACACTGCAATTTCCTAATGTCATTCCATCGCCGGAAAAGCAGTGCTCACACTTTGTTAGCAATTCGTTCAAGGACGTCTTCTGATCTTCATTTAAATGATCACCCAATTTAATATAATCGTAACATTGGTCTTGCAATTCTGCTCTGGCAGCATAGTCCTTTTCTTTTAATTGCAGAGTCCGGTTTGTCTTGTTAACAAGTTTTATAAAAGCATGACCATCATGTAATTCAACGTTATCGCCTATAACATCCTTTTCACATAATGGTTTTCTTTGTTCGCTCTGCTTAATACACACAACACCATCAGCAAAAGGATCTGGTCTCACCAACACTTTGTTGAATCCAGGGGTAAGTTTTGTATCAGTTTGTGGATATAACCGTATCTTGCCAAAAGAATCACACAATTTGGTCACTTGAAATGCCATTTTATTTTCATAAATGTTGAGCTCAGTTGGAGTTTTTACAACAACTACATCAGGTGATTCTGTGAAAGTCTGTCCTATAAGGACATCAACTTCTTGTATGTTATCTTGCACAACGTAGAATTGATTCACCTTCTCCACGCCATCAATTACAAGAGAAGTTGAAACAGATCCCAAGGGTGTTGTTAATGCATCCCCATATCCCTTTATAACAGTGTCATTATTGGGCTTCAGCTCCAAGTCCTGTGTCTCAAAGAAACTCTGCTTCATGGTGTTACACGAGCTACCAAAATCTATAAAAGCATTTGCCGGAGCTCCATTTACAAGTACACCCTTGAAGTACTTCCTGTCTGAGGAATCATACAGCGGCATACAGTTTGGGACTTTCATACTAAAAACGGTTTTGTGGACCTGTTCTCGACTTCTTCCTGCACTCCTCTAGCGTGTGACCATCAATGTTACAGAAAGAACAATGTTTGCTCTGATTTTTCTTTTTGAAACATTCTGCTTCGGTATGACCCGGCCTTTCACAAAACAAGCATTTACGGTTCTCCTTGTTTTTATGCATTTCAGTGATATCCTTTGCTTTGCGACATCTGCTTGCTTTGTGACCAGGTTTGCCACAAGAGAAACACTTTGTCACCCTGTCTTGTCCATAAGAATTTTTCAATAAAGTTTCAGGTTTGTCTTGCTCTTTGCTCGCAGTTGAAATGTTAATACTAGCCAAGTACTGAAGTAAGGAATTGGTGTCCCGACACCCAGCTGATTTTGCTCCAATTTCCCATAATTGATTTCCAAGTGTACCTATGACTGCTTCAGTAATGATCTCATCGCTTAACTGACATGACATTCCAATCCCGAGTTTTGTATAACCACTAGATTGCTTTTGGTAACTACGGCTACCTGTCACCGCTCTTATTTTATTATATAAATAGAGTCCAACTCCAAATTCGAAGCAATTGAGTGGTTAATAAAATTCAATAGGGTCTTCATTAGGCTTCCTGACTCGGTTCACTAATTCTCTTATTTGTGTCAGTTTATTTTTAGTGAAAGGGAACGCTTTTATCAACTTTTCCTTCCACTCGGCCCAACTCATTTCAAAGGATGCCTGGTGCTCATACCAACTCTTTGCATAGCCACCAAGTTTAGAAGCACAGTTACAAATTAATGTGCGTTCGTCCCAACCATGCATATTGGCAATTCCCTCCAAGTTCCGCATCCAATGATGAACAGAGACCAGAGAGGTCTGCGGATCAAACACAGTTATGAAATCATTGCGACCCATGTAGCGCACTACGGATGGCTGGGATGTATTTCCAGTATGTGGCTGGGATGCATTTCCAGTATGTGGCTGGGATGCATGATAATCAGTATTCTTCCTCAATTCTCTTATCAGCCCCTCTAAAGCTTCTATCCTAGAGCTTTTCTTCTTTAAATTCTTTTTATATTTTTTACTCATTTTTGTATGCTTCTTCGCACCACTTGAGCTTGAAGAGGAACTACTTGTAGAACTAGGAAATCTACTTGAAGAGGAACTACTTGTAGAACTACGAGATCTACTTGAAGAGGAACTACTTGTAGAACTAGGAATTCTACGTCTCTTCTTATGCCGACCCATGGTAACACAGTATAATCACAAAATAATATAGTTTATGTCACAACTTGTCCTTTTTTTTATTTTAAAGTCTGTACACTTCACACCAACATAATAAAAATTAAATAAACTTTTAAAACAGTCTGTAATTGTTTGCCTTATTTTTTTTATATATAATGTGTCCTTTGATTGTCACTGTAGTTAGTCTTAATTTGCATTGTTATAACTTTACAACGTCCCTTTAAATAATACGAAGTAAAAATCACAGTCTATTATTAAAAAATAAGTATGGATGGATCTCACCAGCTTTGAAGCATATGAAGATTGCAAGCAGATAAAGTAGCATGCACCACACCCTGCTGGCCTCCGGGATTATAACCAAATCGTGCAGCCTTGGCTATCTCACCCAAAACCGCAAAATCCAAAAGATAAGCTGATGTATCTGGCGCGCAACTTTTCACAACTTGTTAAGAACGTAAATGTTTCACGTCACACAAAATGTTCAACAATATGTTAGATTTGCACTAAAAGGATTAGTTAAGCATATTTACAATTAAAAGCATCCATTTTGCAATCGACAGTCAACTGTTTTTCCCACTTTTACAAGCAAAATGTCACAGTTCACACAAAAGTAGTTTTTTAACAAAAATCACACCAATACCGTACGAATCACTTTAAGAGCGCAAGTTAATCTCACTTCTGAATACTATTAAACACAAAACAGCACAAACTATTTAATTAAACATTTATTCAATAGGAAAATAGAGTTTAGCACCGCTTGTGTTTTAACATTCGAAAATTACTCGCAGCCGACTGTCAAACGCGGTAGAGATGTGCCACTAGCGCGCGACAACTAGTGTTGTTCCACGAAGATCGGTTTCTTCCTCTAACACTATAAACAAGAACTTTTCATTTCATTGATGTTTTTAAAGTACATTACTCTTATGGTCATTTTATTATACAGCCTCATTTGACTCCTTAGGTAACAAGTTTCAAGTTTGACAAGTAGTATAATTTATAAAATACCATAATAAATAATAGGATAAGTCGTTTCGTTTCGTTTATGCATGTCGTTCACACAGGTATACAAGTCGTATTCTTTCGTTTTTGCACGTCTATCATAAGGATAAAATTGGCGCAAATAAATTGAGTTATGTCTTTAAATACTCGTGAACAAAAGCTATAACTACAAAAAAAACATATTTATAGGGTCAATGCATTAGTTCTTTATTTATAAAATGAAAGCCTAACACTATAGCCTGTATAAAAAATCTTAAAAAGTTCAAGTTCTAAATATCTACTATTGAAAAATAGTTTTTTGTCTCTTCTGAAAAGTGCCGTTTTTTAGTTATCCCTTATTAACTGAAGGCACTGAATTGTGAGCAACTACTATGTTATCTAACAGGACTCCTAAAAAAGTACAAATTTAAAATGATTATTTCTGAATTGTATTTAATGTTGTAACTTTTGATAATTTTACTGTATAAATTACATTGGTTGTTTATTTCAGCATTCGATCATAGAGGCTGAGAAATAATTAATGTGATTATAATAAAAAAATAATCATAAATTAAAATGTGGGTTATTCCACTCGATAGAAACGTTACGTGTAACGATACAAATATTGCATGTAACGGACACTCAAAAAATGCTCACAGGTTTCAATACATGTATATACCTCTTACATTAATGTTTTAAAGGTTTCCGGTGTTAAGATACGCCTTACGCCAAAGGTATGTACTTATTTATTTTTACAACGAACCCGTCACGTTATTTTTTCTTTCACACATAACCTCAACTAGTCCCTTACGCCATTTCTTCATCAATGTAGTGGATACAATGAATAGGTAAATTTAAGGTAAGATACGAGACTACAAAATACTCTGTCTGTAAGGGACATCAGCAGCGAAATAAGTTGGTTTAAGGGACATGTCATTTTCTATAATATCTAAATTATTAAAACGAGCACAACACACAGAATTTTCCAAATCGACTCATAAATGACGGAGTTCTCAGCTAACAAACATTTAAAAAAAAAAAAAAAACGTGCAACCGAACTGAGAACCCCCTCCTTTTTTGAATTCGGTTATAAATTATGCGAAAACAGGGTGAACCGAAGTTCGATACAATCAAATGATAAAACCGAGAATTGGAATAAGTACTTTAACGCGTCTACCGATCGTCGATTGGGGGACCTTTCTACGCACGCTTCAGCTCATGGTCCGCGCCGTGGTTGGATAATGTGCGAGTTGTCTTGAATCCCCGAGTCAATCCAGGCATTGTCCCGCGAGCGGCCCAGTACGGTTTCATTACGGAATTGGAGAGGTAATGATAATTTACTCCCTTTTATGAGGTAGCGAGTGCCGGCCGTTTCGGGATGATAATATAAAATAACGCCGGATTAGTTGGAGCATGTTACGGAAATGGCGGGGTTCTTTAACTAAAACGTTCGCCACTGAAAGGAATTATTCAGTGGCGAAATATATTTTGGCTGTTTCACCAAAATTTGGGAACAAAAGGTTACATTCAATCACTGCGTGATCTTCACTTATAGCTTATAGGTATATAGGTATATTTACGTTAGAATCTTCGTATGTTCACTCCAACTTCCAACCAAACACGTATATAACACCTTTAGCGATAAAATGCTTGTGACTGAAGGCACAGCACAGGGTTCCGTGCTCGGTCCACTCCACTATCTGGCCTATGTAAATAATATGAATAATTGTGTTCAAAATTGTAGTGTGTACCAATTTGCCGATGACACCTGTCTCGTTGCCTCAGATAAGGACATAGGCCTAGCAGCGCAAAAGCTACAAAATGACTTTGATATAATTTGCAAATGGTCTCACGATGCAGGACTTGTTCTAAACGCAGATAAGACGAAGCTACTACATGTACATTCTAGCCAATCAAGAACAGTTGGGGCAGTCAGCATCATTGGACACAACCACCAGTGCCTACACTCCAGACCAGCTAGCTGTTATAGCTGCAAATGCACGTCTCTAGAACAGGTCAATAAGCAAAAATATTTGGGCCTTGTAATAAACAATCGCCTGAACTGGGGCGACCACATAGATGCTGTCTGCACCAGGCTTCGTGCCGTTATGGCAAAATTATATGTCATACGAAACAGAATTCCTTATAAAATTAGGTTAGATATGTATAATGCACTCGTAGAAAGTATAATGTCTTATGGTTTAAGTAGTTACGGTCGTACCTTTAAGTCCTATCTGGACAAAATATATAACTTGCAAGTCAGAATACTAAAGATAATTGTACCTTATAATATTAAAAATAATTTAAAATATGATCACGAGCTATTTAATATATGCAAAGTCTTGCCCATACATGTTAAATTTAGATGCCAAATTTTGAAAGAACAATACTTCAGAACCGAAATTCAGCATTTAACATCACACCCAAAAATTACACGGCGAGTAATTAACCACGTACTACAGAAACCTAAATTTCATAACTATTACGGACGTAGAACATCAGAGTACATAATACCAGATTTAATAAACAAACTCCCAACTGAATGCAAGGACAAAATAACACCAACAAATATAGCCAACGTTCTCAAAAAACAAATGTTAGAACAATTTGTTAGTCAATCTTTATGATATCATTGCATCGCTTATGGAGCATCGTGTACAGTGGGCGCGCGGACCGGTTATTGCAGCGCGCTGGCTGATAACGCTCAGTGCAATTCTGTTTAGGTACTATAAGATGTGTTTAAGGAATTCGTTTATAATGTATTATTATTTATTGCGGAATGTAGCATCGAGACAAACCAAATTGGTTTAACGATGCCGTTATAATAAAATGTAATTTTGTTTGTACTTATGAAATAAAAAAATAAAAAAAATAAGAAGAATAAATCTTAATGTAAGTCTGCTAATTTTTTCAAACATTTAAAAAGTAAATGATTTCTGAAAAGAAACAAGTTTTTTCAAGCTAAAGTTAGAGAAATGGAAAATCCTTTATTGTCGTAACCAATACTTTCACCCCGGCTATTAAAACGAACATAATAATTTCCATGCATAGCGTCGCATCGAGCCATTACTTTCGAAACGGATGAGAAATAAAGCAAGTAAGTATCTCTGAAACCGATCTCCACGCCACAATAGCTCTGAATAATAAACAACCGATGAGCGCTGCAATTTAAAACACTGCAAAATGCCACACAAGTAACTTGCCACGTCTAAACTAAAAACACAAACCATTCACAATAATCCCTATACATTGCTGCGTTTGCTATACAGTTAGTATTTCTCATACAGTGGAGAAGCAATGGATAGGAGTGTTTTTGGTTAGAATCGCAAAGGTGCTATCGGAAGAGGCATCGAAAACGAAGGCCAACAATAAAGTCGGGGTGAATCGCTGCGGAGAGTTGACAAAGAGTAATGCGGGCACAGGAATGCGCGCGTGGTCGACCAACTAAAGGTTGGTTGTTTGGTTGTTTATTGTCTTTAGTAGAAGACAAAATATTTAAAATTTAAATTTAGTACAATATAAAACAAATTGACGTAGTATATACAGTGTATTCCTGAGATATCTAGAAATTGCCTTTTTCATGACTACAGCCAACATACGTAATTAATGGTAAATCAATCCTACTATATCCGGCTACATTTTGAAAACCCCGGCCAACCTCACCATTATCGATCAAAACTCGGTCCAACTTCTATTCACAGGCTTAAAGATACTGCGGAGTCACTGTAAGCAAATTTCATTCGAAAGAAGAAAGTTACGTAGGCAACATCATGACTATTTAAAATCCTTTTATCACCAAATCGATTTGAGAGCCACTAAATATCCCGAGCGAGCAACAGTCATTATTCCGCGCGATCGCTCGCGCCACAAAGGAAGGCATTTGCTGCAGTCCCGCCGACCATTCAGAAGAATCGGCCCAGCATGGCCTTGTGCTCCGTTTTCATCAGTCCCAGCACATGGTCCGATGGAACCGAAAACTTTATTACTACAACATAAAGTCTGTTTTCGAATCTGATTTTGCTTCATATTTCTTACAGAGCATGCTAGGCGAGTCGCCGGTCTCGTTAACTGCGCCCGAGATTTCTATTCTGCCTCTTGCCTTTGCACTTTTCTTTTCATATTTAGTTGCCTTTTCTGTTTCTGCGATTTAAACTTTTTAAGTCTGTTTATGTAAATTCTCTCTGAATAATGGGAAGCTTTTCATTGTTTGGATTCTTTAAATTCGTAAAGCTGTCTGGAAAGAAAATAGTTTGTAAACGTGGCGTAGCGTAGGTAAGTTAAAATGGGTTTTATGAAAATGAAACAATTTAACTAGAGTTCCCACTTATGTCGTCTAGTATGTTTGTAGTTCTTCACGCTCAAATGGCTGGTCCAATTAAGATAAAATTGGGTATGTAGGTAGCTGACACCCTGAATTAACAGATAGGCTACTTTATATTCCGCCGAAAAGTACTGTTCCCGAGGGATGGACCAATAATTGAATTTTAGTGTAACTGATAAACCACGGGTTACACCACGGGGCACAGCTAGTCTAACATAAATTATATTTTCGCAAGCCAAGATAATTTACTGAGTAGCATTTTTTGCACGTACCCAATGTTTACTAAAGCGAAATGAATTATATTTAATTCGTAAAGTCACATTTTATTAGATCCATCGAACTGCTAGAAAATAATGCGTCGCCCTTATTGCAATAAATGTGTTCAGAGACTTCAGAGCTGATGGAACTCGACTCGAGCTCGCAGTCCCTCGGAGCAGGTGAAGGGGCCGCTGTTACGGCTCTATATTACTGAAAGCTGTTTATTATTTGCTAATAACGCCGGAGGCAGCCTATTGTGAAGGGGCCGAGGGTTTAATTTATTTTACTGCTCAGTTAAATTCCATTGATGCGGCGCTCAGTGGATTCCTGTCAAATAAATTGAGAAATATCTTGCCAGTTATTTTCGAATATCTTATTGTTAGATGGTATTCCTGAGGCCTTTCTCGAGGGTTCGAGTAAATTTGAACGGCAAGGCGTAGAGGCTTAGTTCCACAAAGGTCATCGTTTGATCATTATTGTTTAAGAATATAATACGAAAGGATGGAGTTAATAGAGCGATACTGTCTAAGAAAGGCTTGTATTTATTTCAAAGAATTTACCAAAGGCTGTGTTGCTGACGTTGGTCATTCAATTTACATGAATTACATGGCAAATATATACGTAACCCCATCTCTGTTTACTTTTTTTAACGACGTAGACGACGTATCACTCCGTTAACGGTTACAAAGAAAATTATTCTCGATGAAATGAAATATTCATTGAGACATAATATTATTCATTAGAATACCACGTTTTGACAATTATGGCACAAAAGCAGTGATAGGTATCTCAAAAAGCCCCGAGTGCTATACTACCTATTAGTATGTTATCGTATGAGTAGGTACCTAATGGCTTCATAAGGGCTACTCCGATGTTTGAAATTCGACCGCCGTATAGTGCCGACATGTACTTTGACAGGAGATCGAGAGGGACGGCGCGAACATCGGGGTAGCCGTTCTAGTAGTGCCCAGCTTCGCAGCTATCTTAAAACAAAGACGTCTACATTGGCTTGGGCACATGCAAAGGATAGACCCATTTGACGACGTTACGCTTTACACACAGCGCAAAGCGTTACATTTTATCCTTCAGAATTAACACCCAACATTGGAAGGATATGTCTGAAGCCTTCATTACCCGTGTTACTTGTACTATTATCTATTCTGTGGTGTTACTTCCCATCTCATTAACTAGATTTATTTATTTTAAAGTTAACGCCACAGTACACTATAATTACCCATAACATGAGAAATATTTAAAAATAAATCTTAGCAGTAAATAACGTTTGTGTTCTTCACAAATGAGAATATCTTGAACCAAAACAGACATATCTATAACTTGGGCCAGGGCTGTTATTGAAACAACGGCGGATAAAATAAGACGGAGCATATTTTATGAATTCGTAATTAGTTTGTGAACATATTTATGAGGGCGAGACTCTGGAAGGATCGTATTTCCTGATGAAAGTTTTGTTTTTGGCTCCGAATATCCATTTACACTTTACAAGGTAACAGGAGAAAGCCGGTTAGCTGTCATAAATTATAACACGTTATTCAACCAATTGCTATTTTTAATTACAATTTTATTGTAATAATATGATAAATATTTTCCGGTTAGTCTCAATCACAGTAAAAAAATACATATGTTGTTAGGACAAAGACCTTCGTTGCCTAGTAAATAGGTAACAATCAATGCTGCGGTACAGAATAAAAACTAGCTGCGGTTTGTTTGGCGAGATCTAATTCATCGTAAAAAACGTTATTTTACTAGCAAAAACATGCACACACCAAATAACTAGCTCCTAAGACGAACTGAACGGGAAAGATAATTACCGCACCGTCATGAAAACGCATTTTCTAAGTTACATTGTCTCGAAGAAATTGCTGTTCGATAAAACCGCCAGTGTACTAGCTGGCATTAGAGATATATACCTTACCTAATATAATTTTATTGGGCAATGATGACTTATTATATTCTATTCCAACACAGACGCGCTTTCAAATTGTCAATAATGTAACTTAATAAGTGAATTTGTCATGTATAAATGGTTTATTGAGTTTTTCCTTCCGCGATTCGCAAAGGTCAGGCGCGGAGCCGGGCCGCCTGCGCCCGGCCCGCTTCCTTTGTTGCTGATACGATTCCCTTATTAGTTGTAGCGTATTGTTTGAGAGCTCCCTATGTCTACAGGATTGTAATCACTTTAAATAAGGTATTGGATAACAAGCCATCATACGTTTTTTTTATCGATTGCATGCACACGAAAACCGAACATGGAAACAATGAGACAATACAATACGACATGGAGACAATATTATGACAGATAAACAACTCACGATCTTAGAGATCTTATTACCAAAGTGCTATTTTTTGTTGACAACCTTGGACCGCTACCCATCTTCAACGACACACTATCGTACACACTATCGCTATAGTTTGACAACGTAATATTGATTTAAACTTACACGATTACACCCTAACTTAACACATCAGCTACCTTTTATCCTGAAAAAAAAAGCACGGTTCGGTAGGATAGTATAATAAATATATGTGTGAAAGCCGCGGGCAAAAGTTAGTAAGTAGTTCAAAAGAAGGCTGCGGATAGACTTTGAAGGTGCTCCCCGACAAGAACCTAGCTCTTAAATATAATATGATGAATGCATAGCATACATGTCAATAACTTTGCTGTAAATTAAGTTTTCCGACCAACGAAGGCCCGTGGAGCGCACTCGGCGTACAATACCCTTACCAGGGGTTACCATACTCGTTAGCGACTGCGTATACAATTTGTATGAAGAATTGTAGTTCTACAAAGTAAGTGGGTCCTGTACTATTCTCCATACAAATCGTTTACGCTGTCGTTAGCGAGTACGCGGTCAGGTTACCTCACGGTAAGGGTAAAGTGCCTACTACTCGAAGGTTGCGTATAACTTACAATTACGAGGAGCTACTTAAGTTGTTGTAAGTGGGTATAGCTAAGGGTTGCCGCGCACTGACTTAGAAAGAGGTAAGTAACACCATATTATCTATTCTGTGGTAACACGAAGTAGTCTTCACTGTCCCGCAGAAGAAGACGGAAACTATTGGTATGTCAATCACTTTATTTCCCAAGGCGTCCAAGCTATACTTGAAATAAATAATAATGAGGTTAAAATATAATAAGTGTAATAAAATTGAATTCATACATTGTTATCGAATTATTCACCTCTTTAAATTCTACAGACACACACATACGGGTAGTGTTGTTGGCGGCGTACCAGTTAAACCTTTAGAACATCTCTGTGACTCTTTGTGGACATGTCCACTGGACAAATCTTGCCTGTCTCTTTCTTTTCAATATCTTGTGAGCACCTGATCAAGACAGGTGTTGCTGTGTCGTTACTTACGCTTGCCCGTCTCCCTTACAAATACAAATACTTTATTGATAACACCAAGTTACATTTCCACAATTTTGATAAGGGTACGTATGCCACGAACATATGTCCTCATTTTACAAATAACAGTTGGTTTAACCTTAGTGTGCGGGAACCCTAACTTTGGCGGGTTGAGTGGGGTAGCAACTGAGTTATTAGACTATAGACTAAAGTTACTATCGAGTCTTTTCCAGCCGTCCGTCGAAAAACTTCCCACTTCTTGTATTTTTCTACTGAATCAACCATTGTCGGAACGAATGGATGTGTGTGTAGATATATTATCTGCTTACTTACTGTACTATGGTACCTTATTACTATGTGCTACTCCAATTAAATGCCTCGATCTCAGTTTTTTTTTTTCATTTAGTTTATGTACCATTCCCGCTGCTGTTACATTTATACCTAGCTGTAAAGAATGTACAATAGTTGAATGGGTCTCTCTCAAAATATACTTTCGAAAGCAGGGCGAGCTCACTGCACGTCTTGAACTGCTCTAGTAACCTACGTGAATCAGGGTGATTGGCCCCGCCTGCCACTTGTGTTCGGGCAAAATCGGTGCGTAGCCAGTTGTAGCAGCACACACGCATTGGTCGGTCACGTTGCTATTCCCCACGACCACTTTTTTATATAAACATGACTTGAACTGCATCAGGGCTGTTTAGTCCTAACTACCAGTGAGTGGGACTGTTTGGGAGTATAGCCCGCTAATGGGATTATCTCCGCGCCACAGGAGTGATACCACGACCACTTGCGAGACATTTTATATAGACAAGTAATGAAATATAGCAAGTGCAATACATTATCGCGTCTCCACCCTACTTCATAACTGTTTTTGCATCCTATAATATAATTATTAAATGTATTAGTTACTCGGCCCAGCTTCACCCGGGGTGACCCGGGTATATGAACAGAAGACGACAGCCGGCGGGGGGCTTTATTTTATAAAGTATAGTGGTTTTGAAGCTGCGAATACTTTATTGCTCCGAATGTCCAACAACGCGGATGACACCGTTGCTGCGAAGTGTGATAACGCTGTATGTAGCGTAGCGGGTAATCCGCTGTCGCGCGCAGCCGCCGCCAATTAGGGTATCGCGCGATTAATGCCGACCAATTAATGGCCGTGATTGGATCATTGTACATGTACAGGGTCGTAGGGGTAAGGGGCCGAGGTGAGATTTGATAGACATGGTTACTTGCTGCCTTAATGACTTGTTAATTTTATTAATATTTAATAAGATTACTGTTAAGAATACCTATAGGAAAAGTTGCTTTGAAGGATTCGCAAATAGATAGATATCTGGTAAATCATCCTTCACTTTCCAATAATTCTGCATGTGTACTAACTAAACAACTACTAGTAAGGCTTATATAAATATATAGTGACCCAAAAGGGATATAAGCCTCCGAAAAGCACGCCTCTTCTTCCGATCCTGTTGTGTTACTCGCCAGTTTTCAACTTGAAACTTATGCAGATTCACTTCGACCTCGTCTCCCCAACGATACTTGGAACAAACAACCGGTCGTCGACCAGCCTGACTCTCTTTTTGTTGCGTGACCCTCTTTCATTCTTTGTAGTAGACATGTGTAGTATTTCTCTCCGATAGTTTCTCCACCAACTCCTCAATCAAGGCATTAATCCGGTTAATCATAATCCCTCTGGCGTCCCAGGGTGGTCCCAGGATCTCGCGGAGCTGATATCGGTTAGTATCCTGACTTCACACGAGGATGGGTGTTATGACAGTTTTATAACTGCACTTTTGTATTCTACAATCTACGTGAAGACCTTATGGCCACTAAGACCATATCTAAAACACCTCCAGTGGCACCGGAACTTGTAATTTTCCGGATATATACAGTACTCCAACATGGCCGAGGTATTCCCTTGATTTGTCTATTTTTTTTTTGTCTAATTTCAGTTTGTCAAACAACTTTTACCATAATGAACGTTTTATCTAAAGTCAATATATGTATGATATCATTTTTCATAATTATTATTTTGTCGAAATTCGTTTTGACTAAATGATAATTTTCATAATTCTTGTTTTGTCGAATATTATTTTATCTAAAACTCACTTTGTCGATTCTTATTTTCAAAATTGTAGCTTAGGTTGAAGACCGAATACTGTAGGTTAGGTTAGGTTTGTTTTATGACCGTGGATAGCGGAGCGAGCGAAGCGAGCGGAGCGTCAGAATGCTTGTAAATAAAAGAAACAAATTAGGCAAAAAAATTGTTAGGCAGAATATGTTTCATCATCATCATTTCAGCCATAGGACGCCCACTGCTGGACACAGGCCTCCTCAATAGATTTCCACATGGGCCGGATAGCAGCGACCCGCATCCAGCGAGTCCCCGCAACTCTAACCAGGTCGTCCGACCACCTTGCGGGTGGTCGTCCTACACTGCGCTTGCCGGTACGTGGTCTCCACTCGAGAACTTTTCTGCCCCAACGGCCATCGGTCCTTCGAGCTATGTGCCCCGCCCATTGCCACTTCAGCTTGCTTACCCGGTTTGCTATGTCGATGACCTTGGTTCGTCTACGAATCTCCTCATTTCTGATTCGATCTCGTAGACAAATCCCGAGCATAGCTCTTTCCATAGCTCGCTGAGTGACTCTGAGCTTCCTTAAAAGGCCCATAGTTAGAGACCACGTCTCGGCTCCGTAGGTCATCACCGGTAATACGCACTGGTTGAAGACTTTCGTCTTCAAGCACTGAGGTATGTTGGACGAGAAGACACTTCGCAGTTTCCCGAACGCTGCCCATCCGAGTTGAATCCGCCGATTGATCTCTTTCTCGAAGTTGGACCTGCCTAACTGAATTGTTTGTCCCAGATAGACGTATTCGTCAACAACTTCGAGGACCGAGTTAACAACCATACCAAAATATTATGTTTATATGAATTAAAAATTAGGTCAAATAAAATTAGACGAAATAAGATTATGTGCAATGAGTACCTACTATACGAAACGATTTTCACTCAAATAATAATTAGGCAAAACGAGTAATTATGCTAAATAATATTAGTCTAACTGAAATTAGGCAAACCGAAATTAGGCAAATAGTTATTAGGCAAAACAAGGTACAACCCATGGCCGCCGCCAGGCTGCGTATGAACGCCCCGTTAATAATTTTAAAATGAATTGTATACGTAAACAAGATTTTTTTTTTTGCTATTGAGGATCGAAGTGCGAAAATAGTTCGAAATCACTCAGCTCGCTACTTTTTTCAAAACGCGGGCAAAACTGTAACTAAGATCTTCCCATATGACATATCAGCTACCGCATCTACAGTCTGACCAAAAAGAGTAGAAAATTAAAAAGTGGCAATACTGTAGTGTCCTCCCTTTCTAATTAATATAAGACAACAGGGACGACACTACAGTATTGCCACTTTTTAATTTCTACTCTTTTTGGGCGCACTGTAACAGTTTACCAAAAGTGTGACTTTTCAGGCCCGTCCCGACAGTAGGTATAATATTGTGTCGTGTAAGTTTATACGTTGGCGATCTCCCGCGCCCCGGCCCGCGGACGCCGGCGGCCACAAGAGGCAGCTTACCGACCACACGTCCGCGTCCACTGCCGGCCTGTCACGGACACCGCGTGTCGCGGTTTACTCGTCAACACGCATACCTATTACATTGATTAGTGACATCAGAGTCGACGATTAAAACTTATTGCCTAAAAAAAATATAGTGTCTTTAATATAGCAAATTCTATAATAATTTAAACTGTTACATTTGACTATTTTTAATTGACGATTCCTTGTTTTTTCAAATCATGACTTAATATTCAATCAATATAGATTCCTAAAAAGTAACAATTATTCAAGTGTTTTGTGATGACGGAAAAACGATGTAGGCATCAGGACTACTATATATTATTGAACTTATATTTTCTTTATATTGACGACTAATAAATACTATCATTCATATGAATTACAAAAATCAACTTATGAGTATGAGTAACGTCAATCCCCATTGAGTAGGCATTTACGGCCAAAACTGATGATAACTATATGATTTGTTAAGCAGTTTACACTTTCGGAAAATTGTCAGGAACGGCTCGACATGTTTCCGCTTAATACAATAATTAAATATGTCTCACAAAATCTTAAATAAGATTATCTGATTTGTTAAGTTCTTGGTAGGCACTCTCCGACTTCTCAGAGCTAGCTAGCCGGGAAAAGTGTATTCGTTTTAACTTAAAAATGGTAAGTTCATCAAAAGAAGAGGAGACTGAGTCTTCCTACATTAAATTGCAAAAACTCTTTGAGCCAGTGGCGACCCTCCTGCGGTTAAATTACCAACATACATTTTTGATTCGCTACAAATCTCCTAAAGTCGGGACACATTTGAGTATATCCTTGTAGTCACACAGGGATAAGAAGCCGGTTACGGAGTAGAAAAACGCGCATGGTTTTAAAAGTCGTTTCCTTTGTTTTCGTTATTTTTTGTGAGACAGTCTGTTTTTTAAGAAAATGGGGGTTTATTTTTATTCCCATTGATTACAATCAATGTATAAGCTTCTTATAGATTATGAGGTCTTGACATTACTATCCGAGAGTACGTGTTATTCGTAGACTAAAAGTTCGGTCGATTGCAGCCTTAATAATAATGCAAAGCTTCAAATCCAAGCGTTATATTCAACAGGTCACATCCACGGCATCATGTTGGATACTACTCCAGCGGATGCTTAGATCTGAAAAAAATAGTCCATAGTAAAGATTATTTTCACGATTACATCGTCCTTTAGTAAACGTTTACCATATTTATATCTGCAAAGCATCACCCAACTCAAAAATAACCAGTTTCCGAATACAAGAGGCTGTTCTACCGCCTCCTCGTGACGAATGAATAACTCATGCGGATTATCTCGAGCCAATTAACCCCGAAAAACAACCGGCGAGTGAAACGACGCATTTGCGATGCAGATTGCACTTTGCAATGCAGACGGTCTTACCGCGTGACGAGTGTGGGAACGAATGCATTTCAATGGTAAACGGATTTTGTAATTAGCCTTGTGTATATTTGTTCCGGCAATCACGTTCGCTATTGTGTGTTTGTGTTCTAATGCTAGTATAAGATTTGGAGGCGGCATGTGTGTTACATACAGTATAGTTAGAGGTAGGTGTGCTACGACAAGAGGCTTAACTTTTATCCGCACCTACTCGTATTAGGCACAGTCCCACAATACAAAATACTTCTTTTGTGTATTAGAGATATTTGATTTTACAGATGAAAGTTCCTTTTTTGTCCCAGTAAATATCGGGGCTTCCAAAGAATAAACAAACTAGGTTAGAAAGCAAGTAAAGGGTGGGACAATTTTATAAAAACAGTTAATTAAAATAGGAAAGTAGGTACTGACAGCATAAGATTTCATAATTTTTATTATGTTTTAATAATATCTATATGGACTCCGTAGTTACGATCAAAAGTGACATATCACTTTATAGGTATACATTATATTAACGACAGCAATTGAGCCAACCAATATGAAGGCTTAGCTTCTAGTTACATACAACTGTGATTAATCAGGTTTCACGAAGGTAAATATACGCCCTTTGCGAAAGAGCCTGCCCTTCGCATAGCTCACCTCTTGAACACAACATATTTCCTTTGAACCCGAGAGCTGAATAGAGCATAATATTACATATCATAACGTATTATGTATCACATTGATCCGGAGCTATACAAGTTAAGATAATGTTACCCGCCGAGGGTAACAAATTGATTTAAATTTGTATCGGAATTTTGTTATTATTGGAATCAAAATCTATAACTATGTTTATTAATTCCTTTCGTAAAATCGCAAGTCCATATGAAAATCTAAATAGAAAATTAGTTGTATTAATATGCCCAGGGCATAAAAGAATCATAAGTATCAGATATCAAAGACAATTGTGTCTCCGAATCCGTTCACTCACGTTTTTTAGTACCGTATAATAGTCTCAATGTAGATTTTGAATTGCGTACGTAAATTTTTTACGCTTTTCAGCTTCATGATCATAGTTTTAATCTTCATCATCCAATCGAACTGCTAAATATCATAGAGATTCGTCCCACACCGCACCACGCTATTTCATTTCGGGTTCTGACAGAGACTCGGGTACTGATCTTGGTATTTTTAATGAGTACCAAGATGTTTTAAACTATTATGTATATTGTTATGTAGATATTTAAAAGACAAAAGTGAACAGGCATCTTCTGAGTATGCTTCGTTATCGTCCTTTTCATATAATCTTTTAAGATCTTTACTTACAATAAAGACACAAAAGTGTTTAAATAACGAAGTTCTCTAAAGTTAATCTGTCAATTACTCTAGTCATTAAGTAGAATTCCTTTGTATCGCAGATGAGATGTAATAAATAGTCTCTTTTTCGATTTAACCTAATTGGCGCTTTCATTCGGCCGTCGGTCTTGAAGCCTCTCGCTAAAGACTCGCTGACTGGACGAATAAAGATCATCCCTTCATTTAATTGGTAATCAAGCTCTTCTTTTACAGCCTTAATTAACTGCCACTTGCTCTGGGCCCAAATTGTCAATCTATTTTTGTTTACTGCGCGACACGTAGCTATGACGCGGAGTGATTATGTGCCGCAGTAGTGTGAGGACAGTCGATCAACTTGCCGTGACCTTGTGGTATAAATTAGATCGTTGAATAAAACGTTAGTTATAGGATAATAAGTGGAGAAAAAAATACATGTATACATCTAGATCATAAGACTTATTCGGAGCCGTAGCATTGATGTTTATTTTTGTTTGCTTCAAGAAGGTAAACATCTGACTGCAATTTTATCATACATAATATAGCATCTGAGTTTTTGCTTTTTTTCTATATTTTATGTCATGTATCGGTGTTTTTCAATGCGATCTTACAGTTGAGTTTTTTGTCTTAATATTTTTTATGTTGACATATTAGTATAATATTTATTTTTTAAAGATCTAATTACAATAGGTAATACAACACATAATACTATAGAAATTGAAATACTAACTATAAACTAAGAACTTAAGTAACTAAAATAAACGGCTAAAACGGATTAAATTTAATATTAAATAAGACTTAAAATATCGGACCCCTTTGGCATGGTCCTAAAGACGCTGGCAGCATTTCCTCGCTGAATTGCAACGCTAATGCGTTGAGCGAGGAAGCTGCCAGCTCTTCGGTCCCCCGTGGTGTCGACCAGTCTTTTCGAAGTCTGCCTAAATAGTTGACGAGCACTGGGTCTCAACCCAGAATGGAACAAAATCGTATTCTGAGCTGAGACCTCTTACATATTAGTTACATTCTAAGCCTCCATCTTTGAAGACATATCTCAGTGAGAGGATCTTACGTTTTCTTATCAATCCATTAAACTGCAGACCGTGGCAAGGAAATATTTATATTCCTGTATAAGTCAGTGACATGGTCCTGGCTAGGCCTCGTGAGTCGTTCCACCGTGGCCACTACAATCATGAGCAAACAAACGGAATAGCTTCACATATTCCGCGTGAGTTCTGAGCGTGGTAATATTCAGCGCTCCGTTGCCGCCCAGCTGAATTTGAGTCAGTTCATGGTTTCCAAAAGTTTATGAGAGGTTTTGAGAGACTAGAAGCCTCACTCGAAGACCGTACCCTTACCTTGAGTTAAAGTGACTGTACTCGCTAGCGACAGTGTAAACGATTCGTATGCAGATTAGCGGTTACTTTGGAGAAGTACAATTCTCCATACAAATCGTATACGCAGTGGCTAGCGAGTACAGTCACTGTAAACTCATGGAAATGGTACAGGAACCAGCCGCCAGAGGTGCTCATCGTTCAGGGACGATCGCTTCATTGACCAGTCTTCGAAATCGTTAACTAACAGGAGTCCAGTGGAAGGTACGAAGAGTGTCTGGCTGAAAACGAGGTTACATGAAGAGTGAGAGGCGATTCTGCAACATTATTTCAGAAAGTTGGTTAGGTCTATCAAATATCGTATAGCATGTGTCAGAAGGGCTAGGGGTGGCAACAGCAGGTATTGATTTAGTAAAATAATATTTATTAATAAGAAAAACTACTTTTATTTATTTTTTCATTACAACTTTTCTAGGCGTTTTGGGCATTCTAAGAAAATAGAACTTTTCTTTATTCACCAAGCCGGATATGAATGTCATATATAAAATTTTCTTAAAGATTACATTTTAAGCTCCCATTTGATACTATTTCCATCAGGATTCCATGAAAATTAACAAAGTTATTAGGCGGAAAAGTTGAACGTGTGAAGTGATTCTGTCTCTTTGCTCGTGTAGTGCTAATGAGCGATTTTGCGTTGCCATGGCGACGGCAGCCGGTTGCCGTTCTTCGCCGGTTGTCAACTTGCCTTACTGCTCCCACTCCTGCTGCGTGAGGTCTTCAATCAAGTGAGTCATTCCACCGTGACTACTTGTGCTAATGCGCGATATTGCGTTGCCATGGCGACGGCAGTTGATTGTTGTTCGTTGTCGATTGCTGGTCACTGCTGCGGTTATACCAAATATTTTTTGACAAGCAGTATAGCAATCAGTATTGTTAAATATGTGCTAATATTAATAAATTAATGAGAAAAAAATAGACAGGCATTGTATTAACCATCAACTAAGGATACACACTCCACAATACGACCTATCCTATTGTTATTGTTATGAAAAATCTAATTTTAATAATGATCTAATTTAAAAATTATGACATGTAAAATGTATTAATTGTACCAATAATCTATCTTTATCTTTCTATATCTTTTTATCTTGGCAAAGCCACCGGGGAACAGCATTTTATTGGTTGTTTGTGTAAAATGCATATGGTCGCAAACCTTTACGACTCACAAACTAAGGTTGCCTGGTTCACTGTGGAGCGGGGTAGCCGTGAAAAATGGACCAATCACATTTCACCGATAAAATGTAATTCTTTTGGGCTTCACAAGGACGCCGCGCTGGAAAGGCAGCCGGAGAACACTCGCTGCTTAAAAGTGGAAGGCGGAAATGGTGCACGGGTAGCTGGAGTGTAAACTATGTGAAGTGTAATAGTACGCATCTTGCCTCGACAGAAAACCAGGTGTTTACTTTATTATAAGAGCACCTATCACTTTTCAGCCCTTACTTATGTGAAGAATAAATATGAAAAGTATATTTAATGTATTGTTTTAATCATACACTAATAGACTGAATTTCCACGCTAACTAATAGAAGATACAGCATTAGAACAGCATATTACTTCTATTTCTATACTAAAGAATTGGAGGCAATTATTTTCGCTGTTATATAATTCTACATTCATAGAATTGGCAGAAGCTAATCTTACAGGTCTTAGCGCAAGTAAATAAATGTGTTCGTCTCGAAATATCTATTTTTGTGCGAATGGGAACAACAGCGACGGCGGCAGATTACGCAGCGCCGAGATAAAAGGTCTCCGATGATTCTGTGAAGCTTACTGGAGTGAACACGCTCGGGTACACGCCGGTATAATAGCGGGCGTATACGGCTATACAGTGTGAAATTACTGCCTCGTTCTGTTGCAAAATGTTACTCTGCTGAAGAGAATTCTTTATACAGTTAGAAGTAAGTTACAAAGTGCAATAGAGAATCGACTGAGTCGATTCAACAATGTTTTTCAAAAACTAGAAGATTAATATAGGGCATAATCGGAAATTCTAAAAAATCTTTAAGTTGTTTAGCGTCAATCAATATTAATATAATTAATAACTATAAATATGAAAATGTGAAATGTAAAACTCAAGAGTTGGGTATTAAATAATTTTATATGCATAAGGTTTCTCGGTTATTTAATACGACAACAGGATTTAAATCAAGTTGGCTAATATTCCCAGTGCTTTTTTTTACTATTCGTATACCAGCCATATTACCGGTACAGTCTTCCTTAGTAAGCTAGCAGAAGAGAACTTAGACACGACCCTAATCATTATTGGATTCATTTACTAGTAGAACTGGAGCCAGCACTGAAAGTAAATCGTATCTCTAAATCCATTGCCGCAGCGGTGACGGCTAATCGAGCTCGCTGTGACCACTCGGTCTTGACTCCGACTAGACCGGGAGCCGACACAACATATTGAATATGAAGTATCAATGCTGCAGCTCAGTGGAGTGTTGCAAATCATCTGCCTTTTAATGCAGCAAAATACAAGGTCATAACGTTCTCACGTAAGCGCTCACCACTTTTAGCCGATTACTGCCTGGGGAATTCTAGTTTGGAAAGGGCTGACGAAATCCGTGACTTAGGTTTAGTTTTAGATAATAAATTAGATTTCCATAAACACGTAACAAATATTTGTAAACAGGCTAGCAAAGCTTTGGGTTTTGTCATGAGGGCATCGAAACAGTTCCATGTCCGAGTTTCTGTGGTTTTGTACAATGCCTATATCCGTAGTAGGTTGGAGTATGGCGCTGTTATTTGGGATCCCTACGAGGATAAATATTCTGTATTGGTGGAAAGAGTACAGCGTAAATTCGCCCGTTGGTTGTACTGCAAGGCCTATGGGTATTACCCATACTTGTACCCTTCATTGTTTGTCACCGGGATGGTGGGGCTAGACACGCTACGGATGAGGAGAAAATTGTTATTGTTAGTCCACTACCTGTCTATTGTCCATCACAGAGTGGACAGCCCGACTGTACTGGAAAAGATAGGTTTGGTGGTTCCGACGAGGGTCCCCCAAGATTTAGATTGCGTGGCGGTGGCGCCACGCCGCCGGCCAGGCCTGCTGCAGCGTGTGTCCGCTCGCACGCGCCACGCTCGACACTCTCCTACCGCACGCGCAATTTCGTTGCTATACCTGATGCTCTCTCAGCACGGCGATGCTGATATATTTGCTGATCGCTTTGCTCAATTGTGCTGTATTGCTAAGCAGTTCCTAGATAATGTGAATTAATTGTTATGTATAAATTTTTAAATATTGTATTATTTTGAATGATCCTTTCTCTTTTTTTATGTAAAAATGTATCGTGTAAGTGCTTTGGTGTCATGTATGCTGTAAACTTACATTGTAATTAAATGAATAAATGAATTAAGGAATCGTTTTATATCGACTCTAACTAACAATATATACATTGCTAAAATCATAAGATCATAACCTATTCTTTAAGCTTAGCTAAAATTCAGGTAAAAAATTTACCTGTTAATACAAAAATATATATTTTTTATATACCTGTCTGTGTGTTTGTCTGTCTGTCTCTATGTATGATTAGATCTTTAAAACTACGCAACGAATTTTGATGCGTTTTTTTTTAAATATATAGTGATTCAAGAGGAAGGTTTATACGTACATACATAATACTATGCATAATTTATCAGCATTGCACCCGTGCGAATCCGGGGCGGGTCACTAGTAAAAAATGTAAGGTACTTACCGATTTCATTCCTTTTCATTTCGCATGAACTTATTTTTTTGATAAGTAGGCATTTCACGATAATGTCATGGTATTTTTATTTACTGTATAATCGGGGAATAAGTAGTTTCATCTCTCTTCGACCTTATTTGATGGTGTTATGTAAGTTCCAAAAGTGACGAACATTTTCATGCCGCGACTGTACAAAGTATTAGCTAGAACAAATTAAATGAATAATATGTATGTAGCATTTTAAGAATTTCTATTATAAATGGAATTTGATAACCATAACAAGTTCAAATAAGGTTCAATAATTTAACTTTAAGTTACATCCTGCTGTTCTAGGTTAACCAACAATACTCGTAATAGACGAGTGTTATTGGTTAACCTAGAACAGCTGGAGCACTAAAACTTAATCTCCAGTCTAAATCCATGGCCGCAGTGGCCGGGACTAATTGAGCGCGGAATGCATAGCCGTTCGGACATCGGGCCACGACTCCTCCGCCTAGACCAACACCCGATGACGTTTTGTCTTTGACATCGAATAAACGAAGTAAATGATGAACCTATTATACCTATGTTTAAATGAAGAGCGCGTGTCGCATCGCTATTCAGACATTAGATATCATGAGTGAGAAGTTGTTGGAAGGAAAAAAAATGCCCTAGAAAACCTAGCCGATTATTTATTTAGCTCAAAATGGTACATTATAATAATAATAATATCAACGAAATATATATTTTGCTTTTAACTAACTCACGAAAATTACCCTATTGTGTTTAACAAACAGCGTGATTTCACACAGTTTTTCTCTATTACAATAAAGTGGTCATAACTTTTATTTTATTATTTGACGACTCAATTGGCGCAGTTTGTAGTGCAGCTGCCTACTGAGCCAACAGTCCTGGGTTCGAATCCCGGCAACGACAAAATATTTGTTTGATGAACTGGAACAGTTGTTCCTGAGTCATGAATGTTATCTACTAATATGTATGTCTTTATATATTATGTAATATCGTCGCCTAGTACCCATAGTACAAGCACTGCTTAGTATGGGACTACGTCGATTTGTGTAAGATTGTCCATTAATATTCATTAAACAAAGGATAATCGGTTATAATATTTGATGACGAAGTAAATTGGCGGTGGTCTCACACACTAACAGGTACGACTTAAGTAAGTCAAGAGGGTTCGAGGAGCCTTAGTTAGGGGACGAGGCGAGGGAAGGGGGGGGGGCTGCATGATCAGAGCCTTTACATAATTGTACTGAAGCGTCAGTGGTTACTAATTTAGTTTCATTAGAGAAGGGATCTCTCCGTGTACGGTTCGTGTTCGATAGCTCAGTACAAGCTAGGAATGGATGTGGAAGTATGCCTGATATATACATTTCAGTTATATTTTCTTTGCGTTTAACAACTATATATTGTTTGTTATATCTAATGAAACGAATATCATAACATTGCTCCTCGCTTGGCTCGTCGTCGATGTTGCTTGATGAAGTTGTATATAATGTATGTTAGGTACAGCATTATCAAATGTTTTTATCTATTCATAATTCATTCTTTACAACCCCTTTACGTGTACCAATGTAATTAGTTATAACGTAGATGTATATTCATTGTTTTAAGTATGATTTACGAAGAAAATCCTTACTGTAGAGTTTTTTCGGCTTTCTTCCCATCAGCGGTCTCCTCTTGGGAAATGCCGGTAGATTCACAATCTGACTTGTAGAAGTGCCCTGAGACCTACCTACTTACTGAATAAATTATTGTTCAATTGACAGCAGCAATTTTTTTATCTATCGAAATTTCACGTTGTTTTTTTCATTGTCAAATAATGTTCAATTGAACAGTGTATAATTTAAGTATTGCATAAAATTATAAGTAAAAGTTGCCAGATCCAGTTCAAGTTTCTGGTCAGGTTTCATCTTAATGTCTTTACTGTTTTCAATTGATTTTGTACTTACATTGAAATCTTACGGTATGATTTACTTACTCCATTATTTCCGTGTGGTCCAAACGCAAACATTGAAATTTGATTTGTATGGAACTGTCGAGTTCATTTACATACTTACGAGAACAAAAATATCTGAACACGATATTATGCTCCTAACAATAGGGTCGTGTTCAAATATTTTTGTTCTCGTAAGTGTGTAGATGTAAATGAACTCGACTGAACAAAACTGATAGGTATAAGTACTATGTAGGTATGTACCTATTCCAGATTTCTTGACGAAAATTCTTCTTGATGAAATATATCAACATCGCATTCATGTACTTCAAGTTTTAAATGCAAATATGGATCTTAAAACACCAACTACCATCAGAATTTATTTCTATATCTTTATTTTCTTTTACAGACCATTTGTCTGTGTAACTGCTTCTGTTTAAAACTCTCACTGTGTTGAGGTGTAGTGCTATTAAAGTATTATTAAACAGTTCACTTTTATTAAATAAAGGTTCAGCGTTTAGCTACGTCCCAACTTCGTAAATATTTTTCAACTGTTTCATAAAATTACGAAGTTCGTGTTTTTTATTAGTTACTCTGATAATGCAAAATTATTTTACGCCTGACACCTACTGTTTTTTATTTATTTAAACTAAGGTATAGACATGCCTCTAATTATATTTAAGACGGGTTTCATAATACTTTTTATTACTTTAACTCTCTTGTTGTACGGTATTTAAGTAAAACAATAATTTTAGTAATTTAAACACGTATTAAAACACATAAACGGGTTTACTCACGTCGTAGAAGTCAAATATCGCTCGACATGTTTCGAATCGGTACGCGATTCATCATCAGGAGAGACGATCAGTCGCGGTGGCAGCGAACCGAACACTGACGTGTGTGTCTAAAGGCTGATTTAGACGATGCCAATTTTGAGACGCCTAAATTACGGCGCCAGTGATTACCGCACAGCACACCTCCGACCGTTTAGACAATGACTATGTTCAGCCGCCTAAATCACGCCGCCAGTCGTGTTTACACAGTGCTTTTTTTCAGTACCAGTCAATTAGTGGCAGCGAGAGACGCGGAGGGGGGGGTCACTGGCGCCAAAAAATAGGCCCGTGTTCTATTCCGCGCCAGCGCTGGCATGCGGCGAAAAAATGGCGCGGAAAGTGTTTATACGGTGCCTTTTCGAGGCGCCCGTAATTTAGGCGTCTCAAAATTGGCATCGTTTAAGACTCACGGCAGTTTTCTATATAAAATTTAGACACGGTTGAATTTAAGTATAGTACACTGCATGGCGGGCATTCCTGTCTTATTTACTCGTTCGATAATGTTATACATGTGAATATTATCAATATGTAGGTATGCTATTGTCAAAATTCTAAATGGTAACTAAAACAACACATTCTCAAGTTATTTAGATTAGTTTTCGCCCTACCATGCTACATGTGGCAGCGCGGAATTTGTGGACATATTTTAAATATTTTAGAATATTTTGTGGGAAAGAACATTGGATATTTTTTCCAAATTGATACAAGAACAGCTGACGCGCGAGCGAGTATAAGGCAACAATAGTAGATTGTACGACAAAGTGCATAAAACGCACCATTTTACACGAGACGTTTATCCATCCGAGCGAGCTTGCGAGCGAGGATGAATATAAAGTCGAGTGTAAAATGCGTTTTATGGACGAGTTGTACACTCTACTTTTCACTTCGATTGCGAGGAAATGAAATTGCATCATGCAGCAAAACAAAATTAATTAAAATTTAAAAACACTGTTCTTTATATCTATGATAAATTATTGTTATACCTAAGTAGTTTAAATATATAGTATATTGATTTACTAAAATAAAAATAAATTTAAAAATCAATAAATGTTAGTAAATAAAAATTACAAGTTTATTTCAAGAAGTTTTATTGTGGCTGTTTACTTTTGCTGTTCGTATTTGTGCTCTTAGAATACTAACGAAACGAAAAAAAATGAAGAGTGGCTGTTGGACCGATCGCCTTGGTCTTCGACGACGATTTTACTTTATGCTCTAGAGCATAAAAAGCGACTTTATGTCGCCTACGCACAGCATAAAGTCGAGCTTTTAGAGCATGAGAAGTGAAAAAAAAATTCTTACCCCGTTAAAAGCCGGAGCGCCCGGCCCGCGGCGAAACCTTACAAAAGCTGTGAATGAACTCTGCTGCTTTTACAGGAAGTTTTAATTTGCATTTTGTTCAATATGCTAACGACAGGGGCAGTAAAACGAGCATTAAAAACGGAATGTTATACTTTAAAACATCACAATTCTCGCATAGAAAGTTAAAACACTACCTTACGTTATAAGTACATTAAATAATTTATGGAACGTAGCGGACTACACGACGGGCGGCCGATGAGTACAGGCTTCAAAGTTCAACGTACAACACACAAACTAGGCGCTTTTGTAATTTCCATGTCGGTAAAATAGCCACGGAATTTTGCGTAACAGCCGCGGTATGTGCTCGCCCCGGTATACAACGAATAAAGACTAAACTCTCCTCGCCTCGGTGTCCAAACGCTCGCGCCCCCACCCTCCATGGAAATTACAAAAGAGCCCAAACTGATTTATATTTTTCTCGGCAAGTTTTTGACATCTCAATGTTAAGTCTATGCAACAGTTTAAATTGGATGATGAAAAGCCGGTAAAGACTTGCGAATCCCATTAAGAAGACCAGGTAGATCAAAACAGCCGAAATTGGATTTAACAAAACATCTGCTGATAAATTACGTTGAACAATCGATGCAGGAATCAAGTAATTTGTTACATAAAGTAATGAAAACTGTACTCACGCTAGGACAAGACCGCCCTCGGACACACAGGGAACATTATTTACATACAATATTAACGAGCGAGCTGTACAGTTGCGAGAGACGTCATACAACTCCATTAGATTAGATTTATACACAGAAACAATCCCCTGAGCAATACGGCGAGACGACGGCCTGCTGTTGCGAATAACTTTAACTCACCCAAGAGAAGGAAACTTTAACTCATAGCTCTGAGCAGGCACATGCGTAGTACATGAGGATAACCATAAATACTGTGTTGTTTAAAATTATATGCTTTTCTTGTTCTTGAGTCTCTCATTTAAAAGAAAAACAGCAGCATACATAATATTAAGGGCTATTGAGGGCCTTTATATATCAAAGATTCCAGTGAGTCTAAATTTATTCGCACTATCAAGAGGTCGAGGTCTAAATATGATCTACGCCCGCATAAATATTTCAAAGCCCCACACTCACAACAACATTCATGTTCTATTTAATAGATAATACGATTCAAATTACTTTATTTCAATAAATAATATTCTCCCGAGGAGATAATTCGAGTTATTTGTGAACAGAAACCCTGTTGCTCTCTTACATATACAACTATGTAACTGGACTTTAACAATATCATATCATCATAGATTAATTATGCTTAAATACTTTATTGCTACCACGTTAAACCATATATTGAGCATTAATAAATAAAATCCTTCTGTTATATTGCAGCATTTACATCCACTTATTAAGGTATCTAAAGTTTTATATCTGCACAAAAATATGTTTAATTTTACGAAGTATTTATAGTTTTACACTATGTATTTATGGCACAGACTAAATTGCATCAAATTATTGAAAAGCATAAAGGTACGTCTGTTATTTGAACTTTTTGACACGTATATGAGCGAAAGTAACGTTATACATTATACAACCACGTCGATAAGAGTTTAATCGACATCGATGGATAGTTTCGATCGACGTTCGATGGTTGTCGACCCATTTATGATCGACGGCATCAGTTGGCGACCGATTGATGTGTACCAGTCGTCAATCGGTAATAACGTAAATATGGACGCCCAATACATAGGTGTGTAACACACAAATAGGGCAGCCGTAGAGAATGTCTGCGCCGCAACAGCCAGGAAGGCTGATGCGGTAATATAATACATAATTATGTAGCATAACCTTTAAATTATTTACACAAGTAAATTATAACACGTAATTACTACATTACTCGAGATTATTTTATACAATTTATTGTTGATATGGTCAGATTTGGCGAGTAATGTCTACTTATCAAATCTCGCAGTGCATCTTCGCCCCCGGACGACGACTACCTACTCTAAGCCTAGCTTACATCAAGTACTGCAACGTAACAAAAATAAGATGGACGGAGAAAGGCAAAACATGGATTCTATCCGCTACGAAGAGCTGACGTCGAAGGTACATATTTTTATAGATTGGTGTTATCGAGAGGCGAATTATATTTTACTTTATATAAATACTTTTATCTATTTCTGGAATATATTCGAGATCTTTACATTTGAAAGGTTTCACCTTACGTCGAAGTTTAAAATTAAAATAATCACAACCTTAAACAAAACTAAAGCTTACTAATTACTATTGCTATATATAATTTGGCATATACTGTAACAATAGGTACCTTAGAATACTGACGACTACATAGTCTACTCTCGCGCACACCATGCTCACTCACACTCACGTTTCACTATATTTTATGTACAAAATGATATGCTATAGAATTCTACTATAAACATACAATATTTAAATTGAGGTATCACTTAAATTAAATTCATAATGTCTTATCACTTCAAAGTCTTCACTTTATATTTGGTCGTCGAGCAGGCCTCGGGGGACGCGGATACTTAGGAAATTATGATATTGCTTTAAGTTTCAGATGAGATGAGCAATGAATCGAAATGGAGACCAAGATCGCGGTGAGTTAGAATGCCTGGCCGGTGCGGCGGCGACAATAATAACAATAATAATATAATATAGCCTTTATTTCCATGACTTAAAAGACATAAAAATACAAAGAAAGTAAATAATTAAGCGGCGGCGACAATACTCGTGGTTATTTACTTTGCACGCGTCGCTGGAGATGTTTTCAACTTAAATTGAGTGTTCCAATGTTCTGAAAACAACCTCGCCTTCAAAGTTGCGTCGCAAAGCTAGATTTCTAAACAGATTAACAAACTAGCTCGCCACATATTCGGAAAATACGGCGTTTGTTGGCTGAGAGCACAGTTCAAGCGGCTTTTGACTGGTTAATTTTGTTTTCACCTCACTCGCTCGGAAAACCTCCGTTTATAGGGCGAAATCTGCGTGCAAAAGTCTATTTTATCCGCTAGCGTGCAAAAGTCATTTGAATTTCGAACACGACGATTTTGATTCTCTGTGGTGCATTAAACTTTTTTATATTTAAGACTCCTTCAACGCGTGACTGATTTCATCAGTCGATAAATCTTCGAATAACCAATCAACGCACGCTAATAAAGGGCGATCTGGTCTGGCCGGCTAAAATCATATGTACGTTTGAATACTTCTTTTAAAAAAAAAACACCTACAATATCACGTCCAGAAACCTGGTTTGTGGTTACAGATTTATAAGTTTTTATTTTTTTACACTTCATTTTATGTTGAATATGTTTATATATATTAATAGTAAGTATTTCAGTTTCATTTACATATTTTGACTAGTAAATATATTAAATACATCACAAATTTTAATATTTGTTTGTTATAAAAGTTGGAACATAAAGTGTAATTTCTGAACGCACTCGAGAAAAAAACAAATAATTAAAAAGTTAGAAGTTTTCACAATTCACGTAAACAACATAAATTGGTTCTGTGGAGAATACATACTGTTGTCTTACTTTATAGAAATATGGAAAACAAGAAAGTTAAGCCCAATTTGGAGTATTTATTCAATGCTAAAAGCCTGCATTAAAACGAAAAAGGATTTGTTATAAATATTTGGAGACGATAAGTAATTTACCGAAACTATTGGCGTTTTTAAAGATATAGCCGAAATAATCTTGTGCGGATCCCATCGTCCAATAACTTCCAAACCAAGTGTTATGGAAAATACTTCCGAGTGGCCAACTAATCCTTCCCAGAATGCCATTCTCCCACATTCACAACGAATGTGTCAAGTAGTTTCAAATACAAATATAATTTATCAGTGCTTATGAAAAACTCAACGATAAAATATATACGACGATAATACAAATTACGGCCATATTTTTAATATGTGTGCTTCTGTCGTATTTATTTGGTTTGGATTTGAGTGTGTTAATGTTTTAAATTTGATGTGTTAAATAGAAGGCAAAATTAAATATGATTATTTTTATGTTTTAATTGTTTTTCCTGAACTTCCATTTTCCTCGCTGAAGCGAGGTGAAAAGTTGTGTGTTCCGCATGGCTGCAAAATTATTTAGCTTCTCGTGTCTTGAAAGCTTCGCTACGCTCAGGAATCTATCTTTGAACCATTCGCTTCGCTCATGGTTCAATCTTAGATTCCTTCGCTCGCTCAGCTTTCAATTTCAACACTCGCGCCAAATAACAACTTTGCAGCCTTGCATAACAAATAACTATTTCTTGAATTTGTATTTCTCACGAGTAATCCATACGGCCTGTACCGTGTCAACTCGCAAACGCATTTTCAATAAATTGAATGTGGATTGACGTTAATTTCACTTGTAACTTTTATGCGATAATGCCGATCATTGATAAAACAGTAATTTCTATTTGGAAGTTTCATGTGTCAATACTCGTATTAATAAAAGTCACGTTAAAAGAAATCTAATAATGCAAAACAATTCCAACCATCATGTAAACAATACTTAAATAGAAATGGAAAACTGGCATACTTTACCGCATTTGACGAGAACTAAAAAAATATGGTTTTCGATTCAAACCTCATCTCGAAACAAAGGATTAAGGTAAATTAGATGGAGGGTGAGACCTACTGCGTGAAGACGACCAAATAGTCTATGGGCTAGGTGCCACAGTGCAGAATCTTGCGGAAGGCCTTCCTGAACTCGGGGTTGAAGATGGTGTAGATGACGGGGTTGAGGAAGGAGTTGATGTAGCCGAGCCACGTGGTGAGGATGAACACGGTGACCCCGGGGCTGTAGGGCAGGCCGAGCTTGCCGCACACCGCGTCCAGGACCGAGCACGTGAAGAACGGTGCCCAGCAGAACAGGAACACGCCTGGACAACAATATTACAAAACATATTCATCCATATCCATCTGGTGAGCTGTAATGTACAACGTTATTCGTAAAGTGTGTCAAATATTAACACATTATACATTTTAATTGCATGCAAGATTAGAAAGTAATCAAACTGGGAACCATTAATCACATGTCATACGATTATAAGTTAAAATGTAAGTCCATTAGCCTTACACGCAAGAACTATCTTATCGCAATAATCTTTTTTATAAGTCTAATCTGAATTTACGAAAAAAATATGTAATTTTGGTATATACGACGAATATAATAGCAAGTTTCATATACAATTACTAATTTTGGCAGCGGGGTGCTGACAAGCGGCGAATATGGCTTTACATAATGTTGCATACATTGGGTACGTCCACCACCTCAGAGCTCGGTACCTCCATCAAGATAGATGACGGCAGCAGCAGCTTCCAGTCGCTGGGCAAAAATCTGTAGGGCACAAAGCGACGGTCCTTACCCAAAACGATCGCTAACGTCTTGGTGGCTTTCCTCTCCTTCTTGGCGGACGATTTCTCCCGCTTCTTCTTGCTGGCCTTGTTGGCCTTGTAGATGGTGAACCGCGCCGTGGCAGCGCTCGCCTTGCGCTCCTTTTTGCAGTCGCCGAACTGGCTCACGGCGTCTTGGTCGTCTTCCGACCGTAGCGCCAGGGACGCATTTCTAGTAACAATAAAATTGGTTATTAAGTAGTTTAACTAGATTTGCGTTATCGAGGACTGATCAGACCTTCCATCCGAAGTGAACGACAAAGTTACTAGACTATAAAACCATTTTTTTTTTGTCAAGATTTATTATAAATATTTGTATAGAATCTTTTTATCGATTCATATTTTTATGTGGTAATACCACATTATTATTTTTTATAAATAATGACACAGGTAAATTAAGAAAGAAAAATTTAATGCGATCTACTACAATCGAAGCGGGGTTTGAACCCGCGGCCTCTGCGTTTCCGGCGCATTGCTCTCCCAACTGAGCTATTCGACCGCTACGTCAGTCACACCAAATCTTTCATCCCTTAATCCTTCACGCTACTGGAGCGCCCTCTGTGTCATATATGTTTTTTGAAATGCTTATTGCGCATTAGCCATACCCTAGGATGTGCGTTTTACACGCACGATCCCCAATCCCCATTGCTTTACAGCAAGTGTGAAGACTGCGAGAGAGATGGCGCTGTTCTAAATATTTGTATAGAATCTTTTTATCGATTCATATTTTTATGTGGTAATACCACATAAAAATATGAATCGATAAAAAGATTCTATACAAATATTTAGAACAGCGCCATCTCTCTCGCAGTCTTCACACTTGCTGTAAAGCAATGGGGATTGGGGATCGTGCGTGTAAAACGCACATCCTAGGGTATGGCTAATGCGCAATAAGCATTTCAAAAAACATATATGACACAGAGGGCGCTCCAGTAGCGTGAAGGATTAAGGGATGAAAGATTTGGTGTGACTGACGTAGCGGTCGAATAGCTCAGTTGGGAGAGCAATGCGCCGGAAACGCAGAGGCCGCGGGTTCAAACCCCGCTTCGATTGTAGTAGATCGCATTCAATTTTTCTTTCTTAATTTACCTTTGTGTCATTATTTATATAAGATTTATTATAGTTAAGCTTTTGTGGATATATAAATACATGTTTGGTGGTAGTAGTTGCTACATCAACTGTCGTAAAACTTATTCAGCTGCAACCAAAGGTCTCCATTCACAATAAGTGCCTTCGACGGACCTGTCACGACAGTTTTTTACAGCACAGTACTTTTTACAATGTAAACTCAATTTGAATCGGTTTCCAGTCGTTTTTCTTCGAGACGGGGCTAGGCACAGACGACCTGTAATGAAGGCTCACCTGGAGTCAGGCTCCAGACGGGTCCCTTTGCCGTTCTTCTTCCAGGCGGCGGCGGGCGCGGGCGAGCCGGGCGGCGAGGAGGCCGCCTCCACGCCGGACGGCACGTAGCCGCTGTCGTTGTTGCCGTTCGGGTCCGGTACGCCCGCGTTTAGCTTCAGCTTCGGGGTTCTGAACAAAAAAATTAAACGTGGTTAAAAAATATTAAGCAATTTCACATTTTATACATACGTGTCTCCAAATGTAAAATAATCATATTCTGCTCAAAAAAATATGAAAGGCCGTGTAATTTTTAATGCCGATTTCAAACTCCTTAAATACAGCATTTAGAAGATGGTATATAATAATTGAAAAAATTGTAGTGTGTAAAACATTTATTGTTTTTTGAAGAGTATAGGTATTTATTTATATTCGATATATTTTGAATAGGACCGCCTGATGCTCTATTGTAATTACTTTCTTTTTTTTTTTTTGTCGAGGTGTGGAATAAAGAGTATTCTATGCATGATGACTGTTCTAATTTTTTTGACAAACATCGACGTGCAAAATATAAGCTTTTGTTTGTTGTTTTAACAGAAGTTACTGAGAGCCATGTTCACTGCCATGCCAAGAAGATGGCTTACTGAGAAGTTATCAGTTACTTTCTAAGCATTAGTTATGCCGTAGTAATAAGGTAATTCTTATTTTTATGGAATGTAAAGTTTTCTTTTTATGAGGGCAGCAATGAAACTGGGGGGGTATTCGACCAATTTTAGAGATATAATGGAGATCTCTCCTTTTCATCGCCATCCGTCACTTTTGACGTGTGCCTACTTGACATGTGGCGATATCCCTAGAACATCGCAACTTCGTCAATTCCGACGCGCAAAATTTTCGCTTTCTTTGTATGTGACGACATAAATAACAGGCGCATACTTTAAATTGACCGCGTAGTACGTGAAATTAGTCCGTTACCTTTCGTTCAAAACAGAAATTTATATACATGAATAACATTTTTGACAATCATTATCGCCTTCGTATTTCCAAAATTGAGATGAGATATGTCACTTTTAAGCTCATCGCATTTAAATGACAGTTCAATGGCGATATAACTGTTATCTAATAGAGATTTGACGTTTGGCGATCACTCAAATGTCAATCTCGAATTAGGTCCCTGTAGTATGGATCTGAATATTGTGGATATAATTTAAAAGTGAAAAATAATATTGCAAAGTATTACAGTTTATCCTTGCGTACATTACAAGGATCGATCGTCATTCGCTCACGCTCATTGACCGTGTCTAGAGCACCCATCACATTATAACCGCGGCTAGCTAACGCAATATCTGCAGAAATTATGCAAATGGGCCCAGTCGCGCGGTAACGTACCTGTGGGGAGAGGGCCAGTCATGTAACGTACCTATGTGTGCCTATGTGGACATGGTCTGTCATGCGGCAATTTAAATATCAACAACGTGTGTGATGGAGCACGACTTACGTATCTTTCGGCATTTTTTCTCAACAATGCATTGGTCTCCTCTTGTGAAATGCCGGTAGAATCAGACATGTAAAACTGCCATAGTGGCCTACTTGCAGACTGAATTTAATTTATTTCATTATTTCGTAATATTAAAAAAAAAATACTTTTTAAATAAAATTTATGTTGTAACACATAAACTACTTTCGTCACCTCTGACGAACGTTTCTGCCTCAACGGCTATTGGTGCTACGAGGGATGTGCCTCGCCCACTGTCTGTCTAACCCTTACTTCACTGCAATGTTTCAACAATACCTTGCGAGTAATATTGTATTCTCCAATGAACATAATTTAGAACAATTGGTCATTCAAATCAGCGCACCCAACACGGAAACAATGCGCTTGACGTATGAATTGAATAATGCCTAATACGTTTAAATGTATTTTGCTATTAATTATCTTAATGAGAATTCATCGACGTGTTTTAGATGGAACCAATTACGAAGCTATTCATGCTTTCGCGTATGTAGAAGAATTTGTCTGATTCTGTTGTGTTGCAGGGAGGGAATTCAAAAAACGATTCCTGTCAAATTTAAGCAAATTTCATCAATGACTGCCTGATTTTATAGCCTTTGCCTTTCCTGTAGCTTCTTCTAAAAGAACATGCCATACCGTACCTATCTTCAAACCTATTTCAAACTTGTGAGGTTATTTTGTTAAAATAGAGTAACATTGGCCCGCTGTAGTTAAATGTGAACGCTGTATGCCAAAGCAGAAGATTACCGACCGGGCTCAGGCTGTCGGCCGTGTAACACGCTTATTTCGACTCCTTTGTCTGTCCTCTTTCAAACCTACGAGATTTACTGCTAGCAACAATATTACTGTTTCCTCACCATTTTTACTTTGCTTTGCAGTATGCTTATGAAGCATCTAAAGATAATTATTTTAATTATGTAAACATTTTCACTGTTTAACAGATTAACAAAAATATTCGCTGCAATTTTTTTTTCATACAAATCGAAGTTTATTTCTCGTCTGTTTCCTCCTCGAAAACTTAACCAATTGTTACGAAATTTTAGGAACTGAATGGAAAGGGAAAGTTTTGCGTCGCCCTTTTTCGATTTTTGCGCTTATTATTATAAAATTTGTGTACTCTAGCCGTCCCAAAAACAGGCCTAAATTCCGCCGCAAACGGACGCGTAGTTGTATTACTTTTGTTTTTTTTTGTTTTATTCACAAACACAGTATCACCTGATGGAAAGTGACCACGGGGTCGAGGATGTAGCTCGCCGATTCAGTAATAGCCTATTCACTCTTACCTTGATGATAACTAAATAATTATAATTTTATGGGAGCGAGTTCCATTCCTTAGCGATTGGCATTAGAATTAATGTTAATTTTGTAGCGATCTCAGCGAAACTGAACTGTCTTTAGTATCATGAGTAACCGTCTCGGAAGGTGCAGTAGGTATATTGTGCCTGGCGTGTTATACCAAATGTCATCCCCTGCCAATTGTAGTACTATGAAAACTAAGTCGCCCCGCGCTCCACGTCCTGGCTCATGGATAGTTCGAAGCATGAACTATGTGGACTTGTCGTTGGGGATGACGTGGCACTCCTCGCGTCCACCAGCAGGAGGGCATTATCTGTGGCTGTCTTACTTGGGTGGGTCCTCCCGCGCCGCGAGCATGAACTCCGTGGACTTGTCGTTGGGGATGACGTGGCACTCCTCGCGTCCACCAGCAGGAGGGCATTATCTGTGGCTGTCTTACTTGGGTGGGTCCTCCCGCGCCGCGAGCATGAACTCCGTGGACTTGTCGTTGGGGATGACGTGGCACTCCTCCGCATCCGCTTCTAGCTCCACCGACCGCTTGTCAAAACTGCACGAGATAATTTTAAATTAATGAACCATCGCACGGAGAAGAGTAGAAACCCATCGAAAAAGTCTTGACTCAGCAGTGGGACCCCAGGGTAGCAAATAAGAACATCATCGTCATCTTTATCATCATTTTTAGGGCGTCCACTGCTGAACACAGACCTCCTCAATAGACTTCCACATGAGCCGGATAGAAGCGACCTGTATCCAGCGAGTCCCCGCAACTCTAACCTGGTCGTTCGACCACCTTTCGGGTGGCCAGCCTACGCTGCGCTTGTCGATACGTGGTCTCCACTCGCGAACCTTTTTGCTTGCTAACCCGGCTTGACCTTCATTTACAAATCTGCTCATTTCTGATTCAATCTCGTAGAGAGATCCCGAGCATTATTATTTTCATAGCTCGCAGAGTGACTCTAAGTTTCCTTAAAAGGCCCATAGAGACTAAGTATCTGCTCCGTACAAATAAGAACGATCAATAGAATTCCCTGGTTTCTGAGATAGGTTTTAACTTTTATTATTGACTAGTTGTGCCCCGCGGTGTTACCCGCTCATCCCACGGGAACACTAAATTTATTCGGGATGAAAAGTATCCTATGTCCTTTCCCGGGTCTCAAACTATCTCCATACCAAATTTCATCTAAGTCGGTTCAGCGGTTTAAGCGTGAAGAGGTAACAGACAGACAGACAGACAGACAGACACACTTTCGCATTTATAATATTAGTATGGATAGTAACTATTTAGTTTTTATCGCCCTCAATCCCTCATTGAAATTAAGCACTATACTTTGTGCCGCGTCCACGGAATAAAATAAAATAAATGAAAAAAAATCTTTATTTCATATCAACAATATTTCAGTGCTTCATTATCAGATGTATAGCGTAAATAGTTTGCGTTGACTAGAAATCCTTACTACATGCATATTATTATTGTTTTTTTTCTATATCATTACCCTAAATAATAATTAAAAGCTCTAATGATTTTAATACGTGACAATATTGTCAATTAATGCGCATTAATAGTGTAACATAAACCACATTTTCCCTTTTTATGCCACCGCTGCCCCAGAAATATGAATATCCCAGGTCCTAGCTAAAACTACACCGACGCTGGAAAATAGTTAATATAAACTAAGTAGGAAAGTAGCGAACAGTGATAAAACTAATAACTGTAACAGCCGAGCGCCGCGCCGTCGTAACTTTAACCGGCTACTTCATATTTTCTCATTGTCCGCAACTACAAGAAAATTAACTCCGTAATAACCAAGACAATATCGCAGAAGACATTTGCAAAACGTATCGGGTGATGAACACCGGCTTTCAAACGAAACTAAAGCTCTATTGTAAGGCTTTAAGGCTGGGAATCTTGTGAACTGCATGCGTCGCGAAATGAACAGATGATTAGGTCACTCTTGGGAAATTATGATGGAAGATGTTACGAAATTAACGTGATTTTCTTTGGGCGTGTAATAGATTTTCATTAATTATTGAGGCTCAAGCGGACAGATATTGCTCGGAAATGTTTTATTAGCTTTGATGAAAGACGATCAACCGTTAAAGGAGGCCGCTCTAAGGGAAAATTCATATTTTTCCCCATAACAGCGTTTTTTCCGCCATCCAATAAACTCGCCTAATTAATAACATTTCATTTCAGTGATTTATGTAATTTGCAACAATGAACTTTTAATTAAATAAAAAATTTAAGCTCATTTTCTTCTACGGCAATCTGTTTTTAAGCACGTCATAATTATTATTTGTGCATGTTCGCCAACATACCGTCTGACGGGTGAGTTGCTAATTACAGTTAAACATATTTTTTAAAACATTAATGTTTTAAAAAATATGTATAAAGGCCAAGCCTCACCGGATGCGTGCGCAGCTCTCTGCAGCTCGCGTGTGCGTGTGCGTGCGCTCGCACCTGCGTGTACTCGGTGTGACAGGGGTGCACGCATCGATCCCGCACGCTGCAGTACCGTAGCGTGATTAGCAGCCATTTTGCGTACAATTTTTCATTCCATCACAACTTGTGTCGCGAATTGAAATGTTGTGAAGATCGGTTTTCTGGTATTTCCACATGTTTTTTTTTTTTTTTTTTTTTCATTTATTTATCATACAGAAAAAACAATACATTTAACAATAATGCAACGAGCAAAACCATACTAAGGTTTAACTGCTGTTGAATTCACTCACATAGGTAACTACAATCAGGTATTAAATAGGTATTAATTATGTTAAGAGCTTGTTTTTAAGAATTACATGATTTATTGAGGCCTTGAATATTAAAAGTGATACCAACAACGGGAAGGCTATTGGAACGCGAGAAAGACAAGCTGAACTATCAATTTACATGTACCTACATGTTATAGTTAGTGGCTGTTTATGCATTACTTTACTTACTACTAGGTACGTTACGTAAGTTAGTTGTACATTTTGTATTATTTAGGATTTTCTTCCCGTTCCTTATTATTTTCGATTTTCTTCCAAACCACAACGTGTGTTAGGCGCTCGTATTGTAATGTAATATCTCTATAATGAACTCAAAAACTGTAGTCGGACATTGCTTTTAATATGTATTCACTACACAAAATACTATAATTGAATATTTTTGTTCACAAATCACAACGCATGCCGGCAAAAGTTGTAAATAAATACAACCAGAGCTGCGCGTGTACACGCGCGTGCGTGTCTGTCAGTTTGTTGTCTCATATGGAACGCCGCTAAATACTATGTCATGACTCCGCTGACGCAGCCTGTTTGTCTCAAGAGAGCCGCAACGCGTGCGGCACGCATTTCGCGCACGCACAGGCATACGGCACGCAAGCGGTGTGACGTCTACTATGAGGTTTCATACTATACAACGCGCATGTTACGCACACGCACACGCGCACGTGCTGCACACGCAGCTGGTGTGGCTTGGCCTTAAAACTACAGATTTATTTGTACTCCTAATAAGTTGTACTTGTATTAACCAAAATACAACTTAATAGCATGCAGTACAAATAAGTCTTAGTGGCAAATATTTATAAAAAGTTACAAACTGTATGTCGTACACGATACCACGAATAATTAACGGTAGCACCTGTTTTCGGTGCCGGCGGCTTCAACGTCTCGCCTGGCCAATTCCTCCGGCCACATGGCCACCACCCACAGCTAATTTACATTGAATATTTCGCTAATTTTTTTCTACAGCCAAATAGAATAGGCACACATTCATGCGCAAAAACCTGATCGAGCATACCATGTTTGTTTAATTTTTCTTGTAACTAGTTCTACTTACTGTATTTTTCTGGACATCTTTTATTGGCTTTTGTTGTTGTACTATATTGTTAATTATTACAAATTGTATTGCTCTTGATGCCCCAAATAAATAAAATTAAATAAAATAAAAAATTCCATCGTGGTCGTCTTCGTTGCTCCCAGAGCCAATGTTCCAAACGTCAACGCTATTTATTCCAAGTACTATTTCCGACTATGTAGCTCTACTGCTAGATGAAGTACCTGTCGTCGTGGTCATCTTCGTTGCTGCCGGATCCAGTATTAGTGGCGGCGTCCAGCGCAGTTTCAGCCAGCCGCCGCGTCTGCGCCACGTTCTCGATGACCACAGCTTGGCTGCCCTCGGGAACTGGCGGTTTTTTCGCCGCTCGCTGCTTCCGCGCTCTTATCCTTAATGCCTGGTCAAAAAAATTATAATCAAAAGGTCGAACTGTTTATAAAGTATTAATCTCTGTTAGTTAAAATAAAATCAATAAACGAAATGACTATTCGCACTTATTCAAAAGTATGTAAGTACAAGTAGATAACGTAGTTGTGGCTGTCAGATATTAGGAGTTTCTTTAACATGACTGGCGTGGCAATGACTACAGATATCAGCCACATGATTACGGTGGACAAGATTCAAATAAAGAATTTAGTCCTCACCTTAAAAATACTATAATACAAGAACACCATCATGATGCAGGGGATTTAGAAGGATCCGAGCGGGGAGTAGATGACGTAGTTCTGGTTTTTAAAGAGGCACTCGTCGTAGCTGCGGTAGGTTAAGCCTCAGCACAGTAAATGAGCCAATAACTATGAATATGAACCACAAAATACAAGTGAAGGATGTAGTCCTCACCTTAAATATAGGTACTATAATACAAGAATACCATCATGATGCAGGGGATGTAGAAGAGCCGAGCGAGGAGTAAATTATGTAGTTCTGGCTGTTAAACAGGCACTCGTTATAGCTGCGATGGGTTAAGCCCCAGCACGCCAAACGAGCCGATGACTATGAATATGAACTACAACATACAAGTCTTCATTCTTTAGTCCTCACCTTAAAAATACTATAATACAAGAACACCATCACGATGCAGGGGATGTAGAAGGATCCGAGCGGGGAGTAGATGACGTAGTTCGGGCTGTTAAAGAGGCACTCGTCGTAGCTGCGGTAGGTTAAGCCTCAGCACAGCAAATGAGCCGATAACTATGAATATGAACCACAAAATACAAGTGAAGGATGTAGTCCTCACCTTAAAAATACTATAATACAAGAACATCATCATGATGCAGGGGATGTAGAAGGAGCCGAGCGAGGAGTAGATGACGTAGTTCTGGCTGTTGAACAGGCACTCGTCGTAGTTGCGGTCCGGCGTGTCGTTGAGCCCCAGCACGACGGGCGTGCCGATGGCGGCCGAGATCAGCCACACCAGCACGATGGTGAACCACACGCGCCGGTTGTTCTTGTGCTTCGCATATTTTATTGGTTGCGTTACTGCTATGTATCTGTTGGATAATTATAAATTGTTGGACATGTATTAATTATAATTATTATATTTCTTCAATACTATAGCCCCATAATCCCATGCGATTATTAAAATATTATTAATTTGTACACAATATGTTTGATTTATTTATTGATGATTGCCTTAAATAATGAATTTGTGATGTACTGTAATTAATATGACAATAATCAATTAGGTTATCTACTTGACATCGAACAGTTAAGTAAATCTACCCCAAAATTCATGAGCCCATATTAGTTTGAGATGCAAATTAATTATTTTTTATTATTTATACATTAACCTTTTTAAAAGGTATCCTCCGACTTTTCTGCTACCCAAAGGTTGTCTGGAAGAGATCGCTCTTTAGCGATAAGACCGCCTGTTGTTACCCTATTTAACGTTGCTTTATTTCTTTGTTATTAATCTTTTTCATGTGGTGCACAATAAAGAATATTATTATTATATTATTATTATTAGGTACAACATATTGAGTAATTCATAACGGTCTGCTGACATTTTGATTAATTAGAAATTGGATTTGTGATCACATAATATAGTTCCACGAATATGGGGTAGACACATATATCTATATACGATATGTTGTAAATCATATCACGTATATGTAGTAAAACATGTTATCATAACAAGGCAACTATCCCGTGGCTTACCTATCGACAGAGATGGCGACGAGGTTGAAAATGCTGGAGGTGGAGGAGGTGACGTCCATAGCTATGTATATGTCGCACACGAACGCCGGCAGCCCCCACGACCCGTTCACCTGCAACAAACAGACATTCTCGTTACTGAAACTGTCTTACAGTAAAGCTTCATTCACTATTCATGTTAATAGGAGGTTGAAGGAAGTAAGACATCAGAAATGAAACCCCAGCAAATAACATTTTTGTTGTTTATTATAATATTTTTACATTTGGTTTGGTAATTCGCGGCGAAAGTTTTCTGTTGTTCAGATAATGTATAATCTTAATAGTCGTTGTCTCCGGCCAGTCCGACACGCATCCATATCGTCCCGCTACCTCCGTCACGGCAACCACTTGATGACAGAGATGATATAAGCCCACCTGCCCGGGTAAAACACGCTGAAAATTAAATATTAAATTAGATTAGTAAATATTAAATTAGTAGACATAGATTAGGAAAAGCACCAGTGTTTTTGCTTAAGCCGCTGGCATGGGCGATATCGGAGTAATAAGTTCATCATATCGTTTTTTTATTAGGCACATCAGTTTTCTCAATTTTCAAAAACTCATCTTCCCCACTCCTTCAGCCGCCAGCCCGGCATAATCATTGCAGATAGAATCGCATGTTTTCCCAAACACGTCCCCAAGCCTTAATATCGCGGGGTGAGTAACGCGCAGCAGATAGACTCATCAATATTCCCCGAGGCTAAATTACACCAGGAGACGACCTGCCCCAGTGCTGTCCCACTTTAGTAAGACTACACTCTAGGTACGCATCAAAATCAAAAAGTAACTTGTAAAAACAAACAACAAGAACTAAAATAAGATTGTTAGTTGAACAAACCATGGACGTAAAACAGCTAGGTAGCTGTTGATATAGCAGACATCAACAGAAACGTATCTGAAAGTATAATGATCAATTCCGTTAGTCCGTTACCGCAGTCGAACCCTTTCGAAGTCATGCAAACATATGTATTAGTCACAAATATACAACAATAAACTTGCATGATACATGAAGTTAAATATATAAGTCATGTCATAATAATATATGTCGTAATCTACACTCGCTTTAAAATGAAGCCGAGTAAATAATCCAAATCAAATCTACCGTAATCTGAGTAGATTCCCCCTCGCTCGATCCCCGGGCCAAATACGTTATCCTAAAACATGGCTAAAATATAAGCAGGTTATTTAGGAGTCGATTGCTGATCCGCGGCAGGATATTGGCTCGCTATCAGATCACCCGGGCACGGGCCGGGTATACCCGGGTGGCGCCGGGTACGGCGCTGCGGCACGGTCGCTTCCCAGCTTTGTTTCGGTAGATTAGGCGGGAAAGTGTGCGGTTTACGCGAGATTGGGAAAAGATGCTAATTCAGGTCACTATCGTTATTATTATGTCTAGGAATAGTGTGGTTGTTTCACGCCATGTGGCGAAAAATCGTACGAAGATGTAAGCTCCTAACATGTTTCTTACTATTAGCTTAATGTGAAATAAAGTCCGACTAATGAACAGACAAAATGTTTACATATGCTAGAAAAAACACCATAGCATCACCTATTTATTACGTAAAATCTCATCTTCTCTAGCTTTATTGGGTAAAGTTATGCGTGGTCTGTGAGTCACGTCAAAAATAAAATGAAGTCTAACGCATTCCATTGTTATAGTATCAATCAACATCAGGACTTTTACAATTGTTTAGCCTAGAATTAATTGCAATTCCAATTTTGTTATTGCTGCCTTCAGCAATTTCAATTGTAGCGTATATGTATTGTAAATGTTCGCCTCGCTCAGGGTCGTATCTGGTTCAACAGATTTCATTGGCCATACAACGTGGGAACGCTGCCAGTGTAATGGGAACGTTTGGGCCAGGTGCGACTCGGGGCGAGCCTTTTTAAGTCCTTCTTCACCTTCCAAGATATTTGCTATCGATCCACAACGTTGACGAAGCCTGTTGCAGATGTCACGTTATTGGTGTGTTGTTTGACGAAGCCTGTCGCTGATTAGATTTTTGTATTCTCTCTGACGATGCCTGCGTTGCGGATTTGACTTATTTCTTTTTACTTTTCAATGTTATTCTTATAATTATAAGATTGCTTGTGAGTGTGAGGATGTTTATGTAAATAAAAAATAACCTGCATCTAATTTTAGCAAGGGTTCAAAAAAAAAAAAAAAAATCAAAGACTTGATATTATAAGTGAAGACATTCTTAAGCTAATGTTTGTAATTATTTATAATTACGAATATTTAAATGTCATAGTTAAATCAAATCAAAGACTTGATAAGTGAAGACATTCTTAAGCTACAATTAAAATGGCTGAAGGCAACAATAACAGAAATTGTATTGCAATTAATTCTAGGCTTAGTTTACCGCCGCTGGGAGTTTTGAACACGAAGAATGGGTAGAACAATAATTAATTACGCGCAATGGGATCCAACGTATCGGAGAAGCAAATTGCTCAAGACAAAACGAACAAAATCTCAATCCGAATCAATTGCTCGTCGCCCGCCAGGCCATACCCCGGCTTAAGTGAATAGAAGTACAGCTCAATTTGAAACGTGGATGTTTCCACTCTTTACGGACATGGCGCCAGGAGGAAACATCCGGTATCGGCGGACTTCCGGCGGCCATTACGTGCGTCCATTGTCCGCCATCTTTTTGTGCGCTTTTGGTTTCATTAGTTTCCTTGAAATAACGAATTGAATTTGTAGGACGTGCCTGATTTTACGTCAAACAATGAAAAGCAAGCGATAAACTATACAATAAAAAGAAACTGTTAGTGAAAATCTCGGTGACGTGGTGACACGTCCGTATCGTATAGGCTGGTGATGCTAGCCTAACCGTTTAAAAAGATGTGTTCTTTACAACATGTTTCGTCGTGTACATAGTTTCAATCACACTGCCATTTTATATTAAGTATAGCGTTTTCAATAATTGTTTATTTATTTATTTAAAATAACAAAGTTTGCAGCTGAAAGTAAGAAATAGTTATCTAGTCTTGTCGAGAAAGTTTCTTTCCGTCCAATACGTCTTGGCTTCTTTTATTTTATATTGTAAATATTATTAATAACTCATAAAAATTAAGTTCTATTTAAAGTCGGCGCTTATTTAATTACTGCTTAAGCATTTCCGTATTAATGATCTTCTCAAAAGCAAATCTTTTGAGCGCTTGGTAGCTGTCGTTGTCTATAGCTCGCGCGCCTGGTTCACGGCTGGCTGCGTTCCTCAGGGTCACTCTTTGAGGCCACAACTATATTTGCTTAAATATGATGTTACCTCAGTATATTCAGCGCTTAGCTCACTTGTGCGGTCGGCAGCAGTGCTGCACAGTTTCGCTGCGAAGTTTCTCAGGTATTCTGGCTGTATAGTTTATTTCATACAGCTACTACTTAGAGCCAGGTGGATTTCATTTGCTCATGGTCACGTGTATAGTTTCCACGGGATCCATTATTATGAATTGTATTAAAATTTGATGTTCATTGCTGTAATGTCAGTTCGTTTTATTAAATATTGTTTAATATTAAAGAAGGTAGCGTATTAAAGTTGAATTTAAAGGCCAAGATATATGAACATAGGATAACATAGCTAAAATATCAAACCAAGATTCGTTTCGGTTAAAGTTAAATACTTCGATCGTACAATTATGAAATGTTATTTAAGCGCATAAACTCCAAATGGTACCCAATCGAACCCAAAAATAGCGTCCAGACAAACTAAATTGACAACAAATTGGAAATTGTAACAGGAGACTTTTAACTCTGGCGTTCTGGCGCAGAATCAAGTCTTTTCGAACGTTATTTAAATGCCCGCAAATTGGAAAACCAGCCTCGTAAAAACTAAAACAATTTAATTAATAGCAAAATTACATGAAAGTTACAAACTCGTTGCGGCGGCCGATATTCCAATAGTCTTTATTGTGGCCAATCTCAAGTCGGTGGAAGAGCGGCCAAGTTCGGTGAACACCGCTTAGAGGCCGTTTTGGACGCTGGGCGGGTTTAACCGGATTGTTTTGGGTGTTTTGAGCTGTTGTTCCGGTTGTTTTAAACGTTTTGTTTTGTTTGAAATGTGTCGCGGCCGGAGCTCGAAATTAGCCCGCAGCGTTGGATGCAAATTAAGTTATCTTCCATTCGCCTTAAGCTATTTACCGCGCCGAACAAACAAGTTAATTCAGAAATATTTTTATGCCAATGAAAGCCAACTTCAATTAGGTGCTTTGTAGGTCGGCGAGAACTTTGAAGTGTCTAGAAAAAACCACTGAAGGTCAGCACGTAAATTAACATAAAAAATTTGCGGCCAGTGTTTTCATTCAAACAAAACACGTTTCAGAGGCCAGGTCTAGTCTATTCAGTATACTCTGAAAGGCGTATTTATCAAGATAAAAAACCTTGCATTTTTAGTGGCAATATAATTATTGTACTGCGGAATTGTAAGATTTATCATTATCAAGCCGTTATTTATATTATAAAAAGCTATTCAGGCCTATAACTCTCATAAGATCTTTAAGGAAAATGTAGACCTATCTCTGCGCTTCCAGGAATTACAGAAATGTATACAAGAGTCCACTTTAGCCTGCCCCGGGCAAGTTTCTTTTGCGGATGTGCTCAAGAAAAACACCGGTAGTCGTATCCAGCCCTCTAACGTCAGCTCGGTAGCTATCTACCCGACCGACAAATTAAAATCGAGCGAGGAAACAAAATCCCTCGTTCAACAAATTATTAGGCCTGATGAAATGAAATTGCACGTGAGAGGGATGCGCAAAGTGAAAAATGGTGGCGTTATTATCAGTACTGAGTCCAAGGAGGATATCTTGAAACTCAAGCAATTGCAGCAACTAACAACTTCGGGCCTCACTGTGGATGAGCCTCAAAAACGAAAGCCCAGAATAGTAGTTGTCGGGGTGCCCGCGGCTATGCAAGAAGCAGAAGTTTTTAAATGTATATTTCAGCAGAACCTAGCCGACAAACTTCAAGACCTGACCCTGGAAAAGTTTTTATCCTCATCCAAATTGAGCCACAAATCGGGGAAGAAGGACGCCGAAAACTGCAACTACATCATTGAAGTCCCAGCTTTCATTCGTAAGGTCCTAATCAATAATGACAGAGTTTTCGTCAATTGGTCGTCGTGCCCTGTAAGAGATTTTACTCTCGTTACAAGGTGCTACAAATGCCAGCAATATGGTCATGCGGCGAAATCATGTAAGACGGACACTAGTACCTGCGGGCATTGCGGAGATCTAGGGCACGCAATAAAGGAGTGCTCTAAGAAGGCAGAACCACCAAAATGTGCAACATGTTTGCACTACAAAAAGCCGAGTAATCACCAAACCGGGACTCCTGAATGCCCAGCTAGAAAAATGGCAGAAAAAAGGTACCAAAATTCAATAGATTATGAAGGCGCCTGAGAGCGCCTCTTTAAGTTATCCTTTTCTGAACTTTTTTCTTGATAGTTTAGTACGTATACATTATGAGTGATAGTTTACTTTCTGACCTAGATAACTTCTCTGTATCCGAATCTAAAGCCTGTGATGTCGAATTATGCAAACAATATATTTGCCCAGGTCGTAATCCGCTTTCCATACTAACGCAAAATATACGAAGTATATTTAAAAATTTTCATAACTTTAATGTTTTTCAGCAAAGATTAGGTATAAATAGCGATGTTGTTGTTTTGACTGAATGTTGGCTAAGCAAATATAGCAATTTACCTAACATAACAGGTTATAATATATTTAGCAGTACGATTAATTACAACCAAAACGACGGGGTAGTAGTTTACGTTAGAAATAATTTAAGTGTCACGGTTGAAGAACCCAATATATTAGAATGTAATCGACTTTTAATTAAAATAGGATCAGACTTAGCAATATTAGCTTTGTATAGACCCCCTTCGTTTAAAAATGTAACCATTTTCACTGATTCTCTAGGCCAAACATTAAGTAATTTAAAGTCATTTAAAAATGTCATTCTGATAGGCGACATTAATATTGACATTCTCCCAGGAAAAAATGACTCCGCATCTGAGAGCTATCTCAACTTATGCTCCTTTCATGGCTTACTCCCAGCACACACGCTTCCAACTCATCAAAGTGGCTCCTGTTTAGATCATATCATGCTTAAATCAGATTTCCCGGCTCTCGCACTAATTGCTAACTCCACCGTAACCGATCACAGAGCTGCCCTGTTGACCTTGTTTCAAAAACAACCTCATAAAACTCGCGCGCAAATAATCACAAAATTAAATGTAAACAAACTTGAAGACGATTTATGCAACATTGACTTTGCCCCCGTTTACAATTCTGCTGACGCAAATTATTGCATGTCGTACCTGCTTCAAAGTGTACAACAAGCAATATGTAGCAATACGATAGAAAAATGTATAGGTAATAAGTATTTAAATATCAAGCCGTGGATTACTCCCGGTCTTATACGCTGTATGAAACACAGAGATAAGCTACATTCTAAGGCCAAATCAAACCCTGCCAATTTAGTACTGCAAATAGCGTACAAAAGATATCGAAATTTTTGTAATGACTTACTCAAAAAAGTTAAAACCAGCTACGATAAAAAACAACTAGAACTGGCTGGTACAAACAGTAAATTAATTTGGAAATGTATTAAAAAATTAACATATACGACGAAACAACGTGAATCGTCTTCGGGTTTATTACACTCGCACTCATCCCAATTAACATCTGTCAATAACGCAAATGATTTTTTCGTAAACATAGGGAAAAACCTAGCAGAAAAAGTAAAGAAAGATTTTCCTGCTCCTCCTCATAACTTATCTTCAATCAACTTCAGTACTTTAAAGTCATTTGTGTTATTAAATACTGATGAAGAAGAGGTTGAAAGAATTATTATGGGCTTAAAAGACGATTCCGCGGTTGGTTGGGATGGTATCTCAAATAAAATTTTAAAACAATTCAAGCACATCCTGGTTCCACCACTCACGCAGGTCTTTCGAAAATGCCTCTCAGAAGGAATCTTTCCTAAATGTCTGAAAAAAGCTGTCATTGTTCCTGTATACAAATCCGGCGCTAAAGACGAAATAACGAACTATAGACCCATTTCTCTTCTACCATCCACATCTAAAATCCTCGAAAAAATTATCAATAATAGACTTGTCCAATATTTGGAAAAACATTCTATCTTGTCAAAAACCCAATTTGGTTTTCGCTCTAAATTGTCAACTGCCGATGCGGTCCATGAATTGACTGACCACGTAGTTCAGGAACTTGACAGGGGCAACCAGACAATAGGTATATTTCTGGACCTTGCTAAAGCTTTTGACACCGTCTCTGTTTCCATTCTACTACACAAGCTTGAAGCAATAGGCGTAAGAGGCACCCAACTCAAACTTTTCGCAAACTATCTCGATGAGCGCACTCAATGCATAAAAATAGACAATGTTGTCAGCTCTGACCTGAAAAACACTTGTTTTGGGGTTCCCCAAGGAAGTATACTAGGCCCTACACTGTTTTTAATTTATATTAATGATCTCTGTAATTTGAAAGTGGATAGCGGCAAAATTATTTCCTACGCGGATGACACTGTTCTACTTTTTTCTGCAAAAACAATAGAGGCAGTTTATACGTATGCGCAACGAGGCTTGAGCACTGTCAATAACTGGCTTCAACAGCATCTACTTACACTTAATTCGGACAAAACTAACTACATAAAGTTTTCCATGCGCAAATCTAATTTAGCACCAAATAATCCCAAGCTCTACTCGCACAACTGTAAGGACCCCAATAAAACACAATGCAAATGTCCAGATATAGCCGCAGTTACCAAAATTAAGTATTTAGGAATAATAATTGATGATACTCTCTCTTTTAAATATCACATAGCAGCGTTATGCAATAGAGTTCGTAAGTTGATATTTGTTTTCAAAAAACTGCGTTCATTTGCGGACCCACAGTTAATCAAGCGAGTCTATTTTGCCCTATGTGAATCGATATTAACGTACTGCATTTCCTCATGGGGCGGCCTGGCCAAAACTACATTATTAAACTTAGAAAGAGCTCAAAGAGCAATTCTAAAGGTTTCCACTTCCCGTCCTTTCCTCTACCCTACTAACCTTCTTTATAAGTCTTGTGAAGTACTAACCGTTCGGCAACTATTTATACTAAGCACGGTCCTAAAACAGCACGCTGCAATCCCTTATAGCACTGAGTATACTAATAAACGGCGCAAGGATATTGTTTGCTCTAAAACTATTCGAAGGAGTCACTTCTGTTTTAGATTTTTTGTTTCGCTGGGTCCTCTCCTGTACAGTAGGCTTAATACGAAGCTGGATATATATCCGCTCAGCTACGCGAAATGTAAGAAAACACTCCGGGAAGCACTACAAAATATGTCATACGAAGATACAGAGAAGTTACTGATTGTTCTAAGTTGATTTTCTTGTATTCATTCTAATTAAATATTATTGTATCCGATCTATAATTTATCATTTAATGTGTTTATGATTATTTATTTAAGAAATTGTTAATAAGTTAGTCCTCTTTATGCCTGAAACACAGGGAATCCTAGTTCAGGCGCATGTAATTTTTTGCCATGTAGAATATCTTAGGCTATAGTTATTATTACTGTAAAATAAGTTATTATTCAATAAATATCTTATCTTATCTTATCTTATCTTATCTATCTTATCTTATTTACATTTTTGAAACATGCTAAGGTCGAATGACGTAAGCTCACACTCCTGGAGTAAATTATACACCCTGGCGTGTAAATGTCGAGGCTTCGAACACGTAATTACAAATATCGTTGATCCTGTCTAAATCTGTCGACCACGTAAGGAATTAAAAAAAAACAAGCCTTAATTCATTTCTGTGTAACTAGTTGTACGATTGAGTGGTAGAGAATGCCTTAACGTTTAGTCCGCCTTTATTTTTCTTTTTTCTCATTTATCTAATTAAGTTTATTATAAAAAAAATATATAGGCGCAACTCAGTGGCTCCACTTCGCCTAAAGGGGCCCACAAAAAGGGGAGCCCAAGTCGCAATGGCAATTGACAAGAAACCAAATGGTGCCATGTCAGTTGACACTGCCATGCTGGCCCGACAGATGCTTCTTCACGCTTCGTTTGAATGTTACAAAAAACATAATATATTCAATTTTACTAGTTTACAGAAGGCAGTCATGAAAGTGAAAGTTATCGTTTTTATCTAGGAAACTCTCCTCCTGGTTATTTTCAGTTACATATACCCCTCCGAGCCCCTCTGCAGCCATGCATCAAACCCGCCACTCGGCTGTCACTCGTGACTCGTTTTTCAATCACTAGCAGACCTTTCAGGCCCGGCTGTTCGCGATTGCATTGGTTACAAGCGATCTTGGGCATGATCTTTCACTCCAGCCACCCCTGCGGCAACATCTTGTGACTCGCTTTTCAATTAAGTTTTCAATCACTAATTGATGCAGTATATGGGCAAAAAATAAGAAAACACCTTGGTTTTAATTATACATGTGTATTTTTTATGTCGTCTTCGTCAAATATAATGATAATCTTATGATTCCCGGTTTTTTGGGACAAAAATATACGTATAAAAATTATGTTTGTAAACACATAATTTTTATGTCACTTATTAAGCTCCTTGATGACCATGCCCACTGTCTTAAAGGATCTAAAGTTATAGAAATTGGTCTTAAGGGGCTCCCTACAGAAATCAGCCAATTTGATGATTTTTACATCGTATCTAGTTTGTGGATTATAGAGTTATAATGTCCTATTTAATATATATTGTAGTATGGTCTATGCTTAACACTTTGTATAGACCCCAATTTTGATTTAACGACTGTGTATTTTATAAAAAAATATTCGGTGAAGGATCAAAAATACACTAATCTCGTTTCTACTTTTATCCCCGGTGTATATGTAGAAAATATCTTACATTTTATTGTTCTACACCATATTCCACAAAATTTGTTCTGAAGCTTTTTCTATTTTTCTCAATACTTTTCGAGAAAAACGCAATAAACCGTTTCCACAACTTTTTCCCCGAAAAAATCGTAAACTTTGACGGCCTGTATCTCAAAGTCAGTGACATGTGAAAGTTACTTGATACGGTATTTTGTTGTGGAAAAACTATGTTATTATGATTAGCTATTTATAATATGGGAAAATCTATCGCAACAGATCGAAGGTCATTGAGAGCGGGGAGCCCCTTAATACAACTGTCCAAGATCACTAAGCCAAGTAAGGACGCGCTGCGGCGGCGGCGGCCACAAACCGTCTTGATTTATTGACATTCGGAGTCACGTGGAGAGTTCTCACATTTTTCACGCGAATCCGCTTTTGCGGGTGTGATGCCGCGTGTGTCTTCTTTGCTACTAAGTTATGTAGCAGAGATGACACACGACACTTGGCTCACCTTGAGTGACGATAAGCACCAGCTATGCAAATAAGTTACGGGAAACTACTTACATTTTCCGATAAAGTATTGTTGTATTGTATTGTATTTTTAATTTTTCATTTAGCATTAAGACCACCTGTTGTTTACTTCTGCGTTTTGTAATGTATATCATGTTGTATTTTTTCCATCATGATTAAGTATGCAATAAAGACTTATTGCAATGTAAAAATATTTAATAACAAAAATTATAAAAAGAAAAAATATGTTTATCAGTGTTGCACAGGAAAGTATTAAATAAGTAGGTACAGTCGCCATCAGATATATCGCAGCATATAAGGCGTTCATAAATATGTGAACATGTACTGTAACGCCCAGTCAATAAGAGTCGTGTCCAGATATTTATGAATACCTTACATGCTACGATATGTCTGATGGCGACTGTACCAATCTAGTCATTAATTTTATGGCGTAATACTATAGCTAATTTATTTTTGTCAATTGTTAAATTGAAGGTACCGAAGATAATTATTTTCTTGCATGTTATCTAGATAAGGCAGCCTGTCGGCTGCAGCTGATCGGAGCAGAGTAGATTGGACCAATCACATTTCTCAAATTAGAATGCACTGCTGTTGCGCTTCACGAAGGCACAACCTCATCGGTTCATTTTTTCTCCGCTCCACTACAGCAGGCAAAGAGCCTTACGGAAGCTAACAATTCACCTTGCAAATAGAAAGATTCTCCTCACTTAGTCGCACAAGTAAGTGGGTACATAAATAAAACAACTTGTAATAACACATCATTATTATTCAGAGGACGTCTCCTGGCACCGGACACTCATAACCACCGCAGGAATCGGCGTCGAGCACATTATCGTCCCATATCACGGTAGCCCGTCACCGCGCCTGGAGAAAAATGGCCACATTTGGTAATTACCATTTAATAAAAACGCTCCCAAATGAAATCGTAACTGTGTAAAGAAGTAGCCGTGGTTATACAAAACGTGGATTTGTGTTGTAGGTATATTGTATGATGATAGGTTCAGCCTTCCCTATTTGGTTTTACCACTGGGCCCTGGCGTCATCTTTAAAAAAAACCGTAACATGATTAAAAAGTCCAAAACTTTCTGAATAAGCGTGTCAAAATGTCGAAAAATTTAAATGGTCAATGGAGCCGCGTGATGTATGACGCGGAGGGCTGACAGCGTAATTAAAGTTCTCTGCATCGCCGTCTCGCTCGCACGCAAACGAAGTTCTTGTTTTACTTTCAAGCCCCGGTGAGAAATTCCCGCTTTTGGTGTCGCTGTCGCTGCTATGGGGCAAGTGCTCACTCAACGGGAAAGCAATTCGCGACGAAATGGGGGCCCATTTTTAGTATGGGTTTGACATGTAGGCCAATTCTCAAGCTCCATGGCGATGATGATGTCATGTGTTGTAATAACTTATGAGTAAGTTAGTTGCACCGCCTATATGTTGAATGCGTAATGGCATTGAGTCACCCTTCACAGTTATGTACAATTCAACGTAACTTGCAATTTTAGTTGTTCCAAAGAATATGATAACCAATGAAAGTAGAGAGGAAATATCAATGCGAAGTTTCAAATAGATTTCATTGAATTTGAATGAAACTTTGAATCCTGTAGATTCTTAAAGCAAGTTCCCAGACATCCGCCTGGCGATTGGGTCTCGATGAAGAAGTTCGTGAATAGCAAACGAAGCCATTCATGCCTGCTCCAGTTCACCAGCAGCGGTTTGTTAACTCACTATCGGCGTATAAATAAAACTCATAACCTAAGTATACCAGATTGTTACTTGTACTTTAATTTCTATGTGATATCTGTGGCATTGTTACGTAAAATTACTTTCAACGAGAAGTTAGATTCATACAAAAAAACAAAATCGATCAGTAGGTATTCATCGGATAAAGAAAGCTAGATGCTAATTCAATAAAATTCGAAGCCGGATTACATAAAGCGAGTATTTCAGCCCAAGTCTGCTTTGTCAGGGTTATATCAAGAAGCTTCGGGCTCGGCTGCTAAATGGAATTACACGTTCTATAAAATAGCTACCTTATCCTCGCCGGTTTGTCTGACAATTTTACCCCTCATATCCCCGAGCCCCACAGCTGCTACACCTCGCATTTAGGGCACCCTGTATAACGTTCACTCCACTGAAATACCCTCCGAAGATCCGACGGAACTGACGTATTTTATGTAGATTCAAATTGACGGTAATTGGCACTCGAAGTGCATATTGGGAAATATGTTTTTTTAGGATTGTAACCACTTACTGAAATAAGGTTCGTGGGTATCCTGAGGAGGTGCCGACAATACGCTGGTTCAACCCTTGCTCTTTCGACATTCGAGTACCTAATTATTCAGCAATTTTATATTTATTATTCACAACAACAAAATCATAAAAACCCTAAAAAGGGAAGTAATTGTGTATAACGTAGAGACACTTATATGGCTACGATGTAGTATTTACGAGTAATAAACCAAAAATATTCAAAACAAACGTCGAAACATGCCAAGTTAATTTTTGCAAGCATGCTTACTTAAACTTAATTTTTGCAAACTTGGTGATTCTTGTTTTAAATAACGATTTGTAATTATACCACATTTTCCAGCAATATTACTGCGCAAGTGCGCATCCTACACTTTGCACTGGATGATATCGTGTCCATCATCCTCCTCCTAGCCTTTTGTCCCATTTTTTGAGAATGAATTCTCAATCGGGGTCGGCTACCTAAATCCCAAGATGTGGCGTAGGCACTAGTTTTTACGAAAGCGACTGCCATCTGACCTTCCAACCCAGAGGGGAAACTAGGCCTTATTGGGCTTAGGTGGTTTCCTCACGATGTTTTCCTTCACCGAAAAGCGAGTGGTAAATATCAAATGACATTCCGTACATAAGTTCCGAAAAACTCATTGGTACGGGCCGGGTTCGAACCCGCGACCTCCGGATTGAAAGTCGCATGCCCTAACCACTAGACTACCACCGCTTCCTCCGTATCGTATGATATCATGTCCATTAAAAGAAATAACCCGACAGAAATAGCTTATAATATAATTCTCGAGTGCGTCGTTTCGGAGCACTTTGCCCGGCGACCATCCGATTCCCGTCGGCTTCCCGTCAACCGTCCCACGTCTTAACTGGCTGAAGTTTATGGCAGGTAAGCTGCGTTAGCAGACTTACTCGCTTCTATACCGGGATTGCGACGGAGTAGATTTACTTACCTAAAATTCTTAGTGCAGCTTGAAATCTTTCAAATCAGTTCATATAGGTATGTTTAAATTTCAATGTACTTTGTACAAATTATGGGACACTTATGGCTGATAAAACTCACAGTAAGTAACTCATACCCACTAGAAACAAAACTCGTATCTCAGTACCAATTTATTAACTATAAATATGAGGTTTTGAAGAGAAGGGACAAAAAATTTAGTGACTCTTGGTTGATATCAGGTGAATCCTTTTAAATATAAAGCTAACACCCTCTTAAACTTGTTTGTAAGTACCATTAATCTTAAGCCGCACTGTATGTTATATTCTATCTGAAATTGAACTCCACGACACAGGCATTGCCTAGTGTGGAGCTCACTGATACCTGTAATATGTAATAACATGTCTTATGGTAAATAAACTATTTTGATTTTGATTTTTGATTTTGATTTAATCTCTGTATCAATATTAATAAAAATAATAATAAATTTGGTAAAACAGGAAGGAGTACTTAGCAAATTTCAATCAATTCAAAAGTAATAATCCTCGGTTCTGAAGCCTGAAGTCACATACACATTTCACTAAGCACGCCTAACTTTGGTGAACTAAAATCCTGAAGTTACTGAACATGAATACGTTGACAGACGTAAGAGCGCATTCAAATGTTCCTGGAACATCTCTCGGGCGGCTTTTATGAAACGTGCCGTAAAAATCCACATTTCCGTGGCGGCTCGCGCATCGCGCACTATCGCGCCGTATTCGCGGCACGCGCGCGCGCGTGATGGTATTATTTCAAATTCAAAGGCTAAAAAGCAAAGGCTGTGTGTTGTCTCCCATCTAAAAGGGCCTCTGGATGGTCCAGGCTCCAAGGCGTATGTGCTGTTTTGGTTTAAAGTGGTGGTATTAGAAAGGATGGCGCTTGTAATGGACGCTCACGCGGCGACTTTACTTCACTGCGATTGGCGGCCGCGATGGGAATACACCTTTACCAACATAAAAACTCCAATCTGAACTTCCCTGTTCCCTCGACATAAGGTTGAGGAAAACCTGAATCTCAGATAAGGGGATACTTGTAAAACAATACGCTTTGAAACTAACCGATGCTGAATACGAAAAACGCTTAAGTGATATAGTATTTGCGGGAGACCTGGCGTGGATTTTTATTTTTAGATCGTGACTGGCGAGAGTGTCCTCTCTTGTTACGAAATGTCCTAGATTACTGTGAAAATCACGGCTGTTATGATATTTTAAAACCAGAAGTCTTGCTTCTTTAATACGGCTTGAGGTAATCTATTCCGCGGGAATCGGGAAGTTTTATAGTTTCATCTTCGGAGTTGGGATCATTTATTGCAGTGGGATTTGTTTAGCTTTCCGGAACTAGTGAAGTTTCCCTTATCGCATTGGGAAGGGTTCCTTTTAAATCCTTTATATACTCGGTTAGACGTGATAAAGAAATGTGTTTGAAGCTAGGAAAGCTGACCCCGTCTCCGTGCGGAATGATAGATGATAAGAGTGGAAATTAGTAAAATGCTTTCATTTTACTAATTTCCACTTCCTTTCTTTCCTTTTCATTATTAGATTTATTTGAAGATAAACTTCACAAATCCCGGTTTCAACCACACGTCTTCTAATTTCTGACCAAATTATCCCAATAATACTTTTCCTCCTCGACTCCAATCCAATCCAATGCTGTTCAGACTGCTCTCGATCCCGACCTGACAGACTGTCTGAAGCCATTAAACCTTCATATAGACGGTGACAAAGTGACTCTATGTCTGTTCCACCATCTGTACTCTTTAGCACATTGTTTTAATTGACAGGCTTTGGTGCCAGCGACACGCACTATCCATATAAATTATATTCCATTTTAAACATGTACGTTGTATATCACCGCCTTAGTAGCCATACTTAATACAGGCCTACTTCAGCTTAGCTTAGTTTGAGGCTCGGTGGATTTGTGTACTATTTGCTTTATATTTATCACCTGGCCGCGCAGACGACGTTGGGCGGTAATTAATTACTGTAGGTATTTGTGCCCACTGGCTGTGCACAAGTCATCCCCGTACCTGTTAGTAGTGGCATTAATGAGGTTACGAGTCAACTACCTAACGAGCTCGGCATTATTAATGACGCCAAAACCCGTTAATTATTAAAACCAACACTCGTTAGCCGCAATTGTTGACTGGAGGATATCATAACAAGGGCTTAAGTCTCTTAATAACATAATGCGAATTCATTATTTGCTTCTATAGTACCTGAAATATGGAATTGTATCAGTACTTGACCTCGTTTACCTGGATTGTAGTGGGATGTAGTTATGAATCAGAATAATCAATCATTCATCATCAGGAGCTCAGATCAGTCGCGGCGGCGCCAATCGGACACGATTCAATATAATATGTCGAGCAGGATTCGACTTAAACGATGTGAGTAACTCCGTTTCATATGGATTTCAATAACCACACGTTGGCAAAATGTCTCATTGCACGTTTTCAAAATCGGTGACAAAGTTAACTGCGCGGCTATGTTAATGAAATAATGGACTTTATTCTGCAAGTAGGCCACAAGGGCACTTTTACATGTCTGAGTCTACCGGCATTTCACAAGAGGATATTGGTAGCAGTCACAGATGAAGAGCACAATATGAGTTCGAAACATGTCGGGCCGTTCCTGATAATTCACATGAATGTAAACCCTACAATAATGAAATATGTCTCCGAAATTTTTTAAAAAGATTGTAGCCTTTATCCTAACAGATCGGTGTCCATGTCTATGGAGACCAATGCTTGGAGCGCGAAGGCAATGGTTTGGAGCGATACAATTACGGCATTCAAATTGTCGCATCAACTTTTAATCATTTCCGTCGACAAACGAATTTGACTCATGGATTTGCCTCGAGGCGCTGCGAAACGTTAAACCGTGATCAGTATATCTGATAACTTTTCAAACGATATGGCTTTTTCGTCGAAAGAATATTTTCAAGAGTTTTCTTCCGAACACTCGTTTTCAAAAGTGTATGTAGTTAAATATTTATTTTTACTAATATTTTGCCACATATTCGAATACTTAGCCCTTGTAATGTAACGTATTTGTATTTCGAAACCGTACTTTTGTAATATTTGTGGGATGAACTCGAATATTTGTGCTTGGGTCACGGTTGTTCTTTGTACTTAAGTATATATTTATCTATATAAGTATGTACCTATATCGTCGTCTAGTTCCCATAACACAAGCCTTCTTGAGCTTAATTTGGGACTAGATCGATTTGTGTGAGGTTGTCCGATATTTATTTATTATTAGAGAATTTCTCAAAAAGTATGTACACAATTAACACAGAGAAGTCAATATAATAATTTTCCTATTTTGTTACCAATTATTTTAGTAATTTTATATTCATGTTATAGCTATGTTCAATAAGTAAGGTTCTGTTATGGTTATACTTTTGTAATTATATATAATCTGATACCATTGTATTGGAAATCACAAAGAAAATTGGTAACAAAATAGGAAAATTATATTGACCTTAATTTTCTGTCTTAATTGTGTACACACTTTTTGAGAAATGCTCATTATTATTTATTTACCTATTTAAATAAACCATTACTCTTTAATTAGGCATGGTTTTCAATCGTCATTCCGCGCGACCGCAACCGCAACGCGCCGACACCTCACACGCTCGTCGGTCAACGTGTGTGTAGGTACATGGTAGGTACACTCACTAGGTCACGCTCATCTCATGTCATATCGCGCGTAGCTTTTGACATCATGGAGTTAGGGCATGCAGTACCGGGAATTCCCGTTTATACTGCGCTGAAATTGTCCAGATACTGTCAGACACTGCACGAAATGAAGTTCCAAATGACGACACGTTTAGCTGTGTTGGTTGCATGAAGCCACGAAGCGGTGGTCCTAGGTTCGAATCCCAGAAACAGCAATGTGTGATGAGCACGAATAATTGTTGTTGTGTCTTGAATGTTTTGTGGTGTTATTTATATGTATCTTACAAATACCTATCGTATAGTTTGAGTTCGTATTAAGTGGTCAGTTGTGTATTGGTCAAGATTGACAAACGCAACGATAATGGATAGGCTTATTGCTGGATGCGTTGTCGGTGCAGTATCGACACGGCTAATTTGTATTGCATATCTCCGTTTGCGAACCAGCATGTTCTTGCTAATAGCAATTAAATGGCTGGACTGAGCGACGTCTTATCTGACCATATGCAGTGGATTTGGAATTTTCGCATTATGGTAGTACTAGCTTTTGCCCGTGACTACGTCCGCGTGGAACTTGGAAGTATGGATGGATGTGTAAGACCAGAATTTAAGTAATCAGGTCAGTGAATTATTGGTAACTGCGAGATAGGTAGGTTTAAAGAAACATAAGTAAAACCCCTAGTTAGTAACCAGTTTGAATAAATATTACATAGTATTTAAAATGAGTAACAGAAACAAAACAAAGGCCTATTCGAACCGCCTCCAACTACATGTAAGTTTCTCACCTATAAAACTGCACGATCATTCTTTGTAGTTCTCGGGGATCTATAACTACCTCCACATCAAATTTCATCTATACCCGGTCAGAAGTTTAGGCGTGAAAAGGTAACACAAAGACAGGCAGACAGAGAGATAGTTATTACTTCCGTATTTATTATTATCAACAACCTCGTACAACACGATAGATATCCACCTAATCACCTTAATTAATAAAAGGGATTATTAAAAGCGCCTAAGCAAGTGTAAAAGCAATTGTGCTTTTGGTCTAATAATTACACTTCCTACAGGGTCATCAATGTCAACATGAATTACCGCACCCCAACAGAAATGTTCAGTCACTTTTCAATCTTTTTAGGAATAATTTCCAGGATGAAAACTATCCTATGTCCTTCCTCGGATCTTAAACTATCTCCATGCCAAATTTCATCAAAATCGATTCAGCGGTTTAAGCGTGAAGAGGTAACAGACAGACAGACACACTTTCGCATTTATAATATTATAGTATATTATAGTATATAATTATAGTATACTAGCTTTTGCCCGCGACTACGTCCGCGTGGAACTTGGAAGTATGGAAGCACCTCGTACAACACGATAGATATCCAACTAATCACCTTAATTAATAAAAGAGCGCCTAAGCAAATGTAAGAGCAATTGTGCTTTTGGTTTAATCATTACATTTTCTACAGGTTCATCAATGTATTCAATGTCATCATGAATTACTTACTCACTTTTCAATCTTTTTAGGGATAATTCCCAGGATGAAAACTATCCTATGTCCTTCCTCGGATCTTAAACTATCTCCATGCCAAATTTCATCAAAATCGATTCAGCGGTTTAAGCGTGAAGAGGTAACAGACAGACAGACACACAGACACACTTTCGCATTTATAATATTAGTAATAGTAATTAGTATGGATTATAGTATGGATGTACACTTAGTTCAATTCGTTTTAAAACGACGTATAGAAACTTGGAAAACATTATCATTTCAGATCAATTTTGATTTATTTTATGAATATCTTTCACAAATTACGAAACTCCTAATACACATTAAAACTCATTATTCACCGTATTGTTTGGCATAAAATAGTTAGCAATAATCCGTAATTTCTTAACTTTACAAGAGTTTAAAATTAAGTAATATTCAATTTGATGGCTGACAATACATTATTCCTGTTTCTTATGTTTTTTTTATGACTAATAATAATTTATATCTATTAATTGTATGCCAGTCAGTATAAAAGGACCAAATTACTAGGTATATGTCGTAAGATAATAGAAACAGGTTATTAAGCTCCGCTTCAACTGCAGGAGTATATGAAATAGGCACCGTTAGTGCAGTAGGTAAAACCCATTACCCATTAAGACGATTCTGGAGGCCACGCAAAAATCTCGTCCTAAACGTGAAGACGTATTAAGCGGAAAAAAGACTCAACTACTTAAAAAAATTATGCGGGAAACGCCGTTTTAAACGTGATCGCATTAAGCGGGTTCTACTGTAATTTAGATCATTATCAATCTATTACTAGATGTGCAATAGTTGAGTTTCCTAAACTGAATTAATACTCGTATGCGTTTCTAACCAAGATCCATATCCGTAGATAGATTTCACATAAAACTCCATTCTAAACCCGTAAGATTTATTATGGGGTAGCTATCGCCTGGTTAAAAATGCGACCGTCTCGAGATATTGGGCAAATCCGCAATAAATAAAATCGCAATCGCAGGTAGAATCGCGCGTCATCACTCCGCCTGTCTCGTTACCGGCGATGCGATGCGATCGCCGATTGTCGACATCGACGCCATTTGTCGTCGCAACGTGGAACAGGGGTGTGTACTTGCTTTTTTCTTATAAAAAGAAGCTGTAAATTATCCAATTATATTTCCTACTCATAAATAAACAGCCACAACGCCATCTAGGTATTTGGCACAATATAACGGCAACCTCTTTACGCCAATACGATTGGACTACTTAAATTATCGTTTACCTGATTACGCTCAAGTAAAGAGGGTTTATATGGGTTGTCTACTTTATAATCGAATGAAGTTGTGTATCTTTTAGTATTTGATATTACGTGATAAATTTTGTTTCACGATGAATTGATACGAAATTGGAGTTTTGAGTGTAACTTTCAGTTGCTCAAACATTCTTTGTTAGATTGGAGGTATCCAATATTCTCCGACCTTCATGAAAATGTTCTCAACTGAACTTTTCGCATGTTATTCTAAAATTCACAATAACTGCGACCCGAGATTGTTTGTTTTTAGGGTTCCGTAGTCAACTAGGAACCCGCAAGCTGAAATTTGGTATGAGAATGTGTATCACGCTGACAAAACGATAAAATAAAAACTAAATAAAAACTTTTTCGGGTACCTCTCGTACACCTAGTGGGGGTGAATATTTATTTTCGTTCCAACACTAGTGAGCGGGTGTCGTTGAATAGGTCTTTTAAAAATATAGGGGTCTTCACATATTATTTTTTTATAAAGTCAGCAGTTTTGTAAATATTCGCTCCGGAAATCCAAAAAATAGCGTCCCCCCCTTTAACATTTCAACCACGGGTCAAAAAAATATGGAAAAATCATGAAAATGAGGCCCTATAAGTACTTTCAATGAAAACTATATTGAATAAAATCGGTAAAGCCGTTTTTGAGTTATCGCAAAATTTCATAGTTTTCTTTAAAATGGCGTAAGTGCCGCGCGGTGCCCGTATACTTCGAACGCTACACATATTATTTAAGCGCCATACTGCAGTAAAACAATCTGGCGCTTAATAATCCATACTAATATTATAAATGCGAAAGTGTGTCTGTCTATCTGTTACCTCTTCACGCTTAAACCGCTGAACCGACTTAGATGAAATTTGGTATGGAAAAAGTTTGAGACCCGGGAAAGGACATAGGATACTTTTCATCCCGAAAAAATTTAGTGTTCCCGTGGGATGAGCTAGGGTACCACCGCGGGGCACAGCTAGTAGGTAATAAGTAATTAGTTAATTACAGTTACTTTGGTGTTTACCTTTTTATAGAGCTTGAAATCTTTCTCGTAATTTAAACCTCGGGCTTAAAACCGCTGTTTTAAGCCTGTCTATTGTGAAGGATGGGCAACTACGGAACCCTACACTGAGCGTGGCCCGACAAGCTCTTGGCCGGACGTTTATTTATTATTTATTACACTATTGTTAGGTTAGGTTACTTTTGTATGAATACTTTACATAGGTAGAACTACGCCAACTGTGACTAAGATATGTCCCATAATTATCTCGTAAACCCCCCATAATACTATTATAAAGTGTCGTGCAGGTAGCCGCCCGCGCCCGCCGAGCGCCGCCGCTGCGATACCTATCTATCCGTATCCCATTACGGAATAAAACGGTTTCGGTTTCACTCCCGTATTCCAGATAACACTGCGAGCAGAACAAATACGGGGAACAAACTAAACACGCCCGAACAATCTTATTACCTATATCTATAACAGTTTTATTGGTAGCACTTTACAATCAGAACGAATAAATTTTCAATCTTGGAATCTAAAAGCAATAAGGATCTTATGTTAAAGTTATGTATTACAAATATTATCTTAAACTTTAAAGTTATAATTATACTCCCTTTTAAGTAAATGTTTTGTTTTGGAGCATACTTGCTGTGATATTTTGAGGAAACTCCCGGTTAATTTGCACAATTCTGCATGTTTGATTCTCTTCTTCGGTTTCATTTTAACTTGAGTCTTAATATGCTTCAACCAACGGATCAAAGTAGAATATGTTTCATAAAGGTTAGCAATTTTTTTGATATTTTGTTGGGGGTTCTCTTAGAGTTAGACCTGAAATACACCGACCACTCACATTGCTTGTGGTCTGGTGTTGTGAACATCTCGAAATTTCATTAGTGGTCCGCACTGGCCCGATATTTGAAGCTTTAATCCACCACGTGCGCCAGACTTTGGACGCTGATGATATTATAGGCTGGTAGTAATGTGTTGATAAGCCTTCATTAGAACCTCTAGAGTGGCTGGTCATCTCTGGACAGTGGCAAGCTATATTATGACTAGTAAGCCTTCCATATTTCAGAAAGCTTCAGCTGGTGATCCCGTCCGATCCCAGGCCGAGCAAGTCGAGTTACATCCTCATTAGAATCCTCAGAAGCTGTGGCTGGTGACGTCGCCCCTGGCCAGCCTCGCGGTGAGCGGCAGCCCGCTGCGCAGCGGCGGGCGCCCGCGCAGGCGCGGCTCGTACTTGCCGCGCTTGTGGCTGAGCGGGCTCGGCGAGCGCGACCGGTCCGGCTGCTTGCGCTTCGACCCCGACGAGCTGCACGACGAGACCGACTTGTGGGGAGTTTCTGAAAACAGACCAAAGGTCAGCGAAACCAGGTTTGTTATATAGAGTACGACAAACGTATCACAACACATATCTGCGTGCAGTGGTGCATGCATTGAAGATTCGAAAACTTTCCGACAATACCCCGCTCCGCAGCTCTGTCAAAGACGAAGTTACCCGCGTGGCAATCGAATAGTTTTATTAGAATATGTGTAACTCTCGTTAACTGCAATCTATTCCGAAATTATACAGAGAGAGACCAGAAATTCCAACATTAACAGCTACAGCGCAATGTGCTAGTAATACGCTTATACAAATAGTACCACATCCAATTTGAGTGAATCCCGTTTAGTGGTATTCCGGACGGCTACTGCGCTGCGCTTAAATGCATTTAGTGGCAATGAGACCGAAAACTGTAGACGCGTGAGTAATTCATGTGATATATGATATCATTGCGAACATAAAAGAACTTTGACTTTGACTTTGACTAACATTTAGTGACAAAATCTCGCCCGAAGTGGTGATTTCTTAGATGAGTATTGATATTATATTGGTTATTATACGACTTCAGCTGCAGACTGGTTCAGTCAGCGGTTTATAATAATTTTTTGTATTTGAAATTCACAAACGTATTTGGTTTCTGTGAACAATGAAGATGCTTTAACTAAAATATTTATACCACTTATAAGCAATATTTAAGATGAAAAAGAGTAAATTATCTCTAACTTATGTGTCGATGATCGAGTAGGTACTCCAAGCAAGCTATCCTTAAACTTTTTAGTTTCACTTTGTATTAGATTATTAGCAACTGTAAAATTCCGAATAATTGTAGTTACATTTTTTATCATTAAGCAGTTTCTCGCTTTGCCTCGTTACACTGCCGCTATTCTTGTTTAAATTAGACGAAGCCTCTCGGCTGCGTTACCCGAGTGCGTACTCCGTCAATAAATAAGGCTAGGTATAGCACTCGCAGCTCGCGAGATCTCGGATTTCATCACCGAGATGGCGGCGGGAGACGGCGAGCCAACGCCCGATGTTGATGACTGTCCCGAGGGACACTCGTCATTTACAAACGACTTATTATGCTTTAAGAGTGCATCCACTGCTTTCGATTCTGAATAAATAGAAGATTTATAACAGTTGTCCCTTAGCGCATTGGTGATGATTGATGATTAGCAAGGGCACCTAAAAGTGATAGTACATTGAGGACGACCGTTTTACTTGTATTATGATTTTATTTTTTTAGTCAAATTTCATATGTGCATCCGCGTAAGACAGAGTTATGGAATTATTGGAGGTCAGAAATTCACGGCTTTTCCAGAACAAGCATTGGTAAGATAGAAGATATAAAATCGCTAACGTCAGAAAAAAAGGCATATTACCACACAGAACTCATAACTTCATAAGCGTTGTCGATATGTGGTATATAGTTATTAAAATAGTACAACTGATGATGACTTCATTATATATATATAATGTAAACCTATACAGGGTGGCCCATTTAGATCGGTCACTATGGGAATGTCTGAAACTATAAGACATACGAAGATCTGTTCTTAGGAACCATGTCATCGATTTTAAAAAACCTGTACTCTGCACGTTTATCGAACCCGCACGTTTTAAAAAATAACACTAACATTATAACTACTTAGATATCAATTGTGTAGCTTGTGGATATGCAGTGTATGTAAAAAGTTGCAACACCAGCAAAGAGCTACAAACAACCATAGAGACAATTTACGCACCTAAACTCGTTGAATATTGTATTGATAAAATGGTGGTCATTTCGAAAACTTAAGTACTAAATTAAACTACAGAATATGAAAACAATGCATTTTATTTTTAAAATTTACTGCTTTAGACCTATACAATTGATATCTAAGTAGAAAATAATGCTTGTGTTATTTTTCAAAACGTCCGGGATCAATTCCCGAGCTGAGTACCTACAGGTTTTTTTTTATGTATGAATTCAGTTTTTATTGTTATTAAAATCGATGACATGGTTCCTAAGAACAGATCGTATGTCTTATAGTTTCAGACTTTCCCATACTGACCGATCTAAATGGGCCAGCCTGTATAGTCTTTAGTAGCGTACGGATCCGAAAAACATCTGTCAGTTTATGTCGCAGTACCCACTGGTACTACAGTTATGGTAGAAGTCCAGGTAACGAAAACAAGAAGCCTGCGCGGCCCGGGGGCTGCGGTAATCCTTTTCCCTGGCTCGCAGCCAGTCACATGAATTTTAACGAGCTGGCCCGCCGCCAACGCATTATCGCCTCTATTGACTTTACTTTTTACGGCCGGCTGTTTATTGACAAGCCTTCACATTAAATGGGGATTTTAAAATTGAATCGCTGACGCTCCGCACGGCGTTGAATATGCATGCCCGATCAAACATGCGCTGATACAAAGGGTAAATGGCGTCCGCACTTCGCACCGGGCGCCGGCCGCCGACCGAGGATAGCAATCCTGCATTTCAGACGGTTCACACGCTGTTGGGGTTTCATACATGCATGAAGTGATATGGTCGGTTCTCACTTTTAGGAAATCGTTCCATTCTTGTTCAAATATCTATTATTTTAATAGACCAAGAATTTATTTATTGAAATTTTCAACTCTAAAAAACTTCTTCTTGATTGTAGGACAAACAGTAATCGACAGACATCGCGATGATTTCCAATACAATATTAGTTTCCAACCTTGACTATGTGAGCGTACCCTCATCATTAAAAGCTTTGTTCCTAAAGACATAAATCAGAATCATAATCAACAATGCAGGTGAAGAGTACAGGTTGCACGTCCATAGGTAGAAAATAAGGAAAAAATGGTCATGAAAGAGCTAAACTATCATTATAAAACTTAATCGTCGTATCCTAGTTCTCACACGTTCATCTGGTGTCTAACGGTGTTATCTTCAGCCAATTACAGTTAGGTCCCAATCCTTTTAGAATCCTTATTATCCCCGGCTCAAATAGGTCAGCTAATAGAGCACATTTTCACACTAAGCGGTGGAACTTAAGCTGTAGATAGATCGCCGCCGCTCGGCAGCAAGTGCAGCAACCTTGCGCGGAGAATGTTTGCGAACTGCGAAGTTGTAAGCGGCGGCCTAGTCTCGTGATTAGTTTAGAATAGCTGATACTTCACTTGTACTAGAATTAGCAACACAACTGGGAGATAATTCGAATCCCATATTGTTAAGCAAATTATTACTTGAGATTTTTTTTAAACGTCAATAACATTGTAAAATGTATTGATTGGCACACAATAATATTAGCAACATCCTTAAGAACAGTTCTTGTAACGCGCTTCGTCGGGCGCTGACGCGGCCCGCTCGCTTCGCTCGCTCGGCCGCTCTCTTTAAGGACGCAATTCCAACCTAACCTATTGTTATGGTTATGTCAGTCATTTATCTTCCGTGGGTCACATTGCATATTATGATCTCTTTGACTACTAGGAGTTCGTTTCTCGCGCGTCGATTGAAAATTTGTCTAAGCAAACCATTTTGCTTCATAATAATGTGCCACATAAAAGTTTGTTAAAGTAAAATTATGCAATATAAAAATGTTGCAATATGAGAAAAGTAAAGTTATGCCAACGCTTGGTTTGTGAGATGAAACTTCTGCAAAAAGTTGGTGGCGAAACAAATTCCGCGGCAGAGGCAGAAAAATCCATCGCTCCTTTTTATGACCCGTCATTTTGAATTTTACACCTGCGAAATGACGTCTAGAGTATATTAATTTCAATCTGATATCTTATTACTGTATCGATCGAATAGCGCAGCGCAATCTCTAAAATAAAAATATGTATAGTGGCGTGGCGAGATCGGACAAATATCGGTGTCAAACCTCGAATTGAGGTTGCTGTTTTCCGCGCTCGACTCCCGGGCATTTTGTTGCGATTATCGACAATATTATTAAACAACTTTATCGCTTAGCGTTGCGAGACGAGGTTCGCTTTCCAGTCAAAAGCGAACTTAAAATTCAAACCGACTATAGTGTCTCGGTTATTTTATATTTTATCGCACCCAATTGTGCGATCGCGTTGCTCTGCGGAATATTTTCCTGAGAGCCGTCGTAATCCTGCTGCAGACATTTGTTTTGCTTTTATGTTCAGGTACATACAATATGAAATCTTTACTAAGCAGACGAGTCGTCTGCAATTTACATTATTTGATATAAAGTAAATATTTCAACATTTTCGGGACTTGAGAGTAATTTTTTCATTCTATGACTATACCTACAGGTACGGACCGATTATAATTATGTAGTACCCATTTATTATTATTATACAGTGTCGTTAACAAAATAAAGGTATCAACGTTTTGCGTTTTAGAAATTCAGCACTATGTAGCATCCAACTGGAGACCCAATCAGAAAATCAGTCAGCTCTGTAAATCATTGAAACTAACACCGTAAGACTAAACTTCAGCTAATTTGCGCGAGTTCGTCGAACAGGTCCCAATGCTCGCTAACTCGACGTTAATTACTCTTCTATTCCTGAACCATAATATTTTCGGCAATTCCTAGTAAGATAAGTTTGCTAAATGTCGGTAAACAGTTGTTAATATACCTGTGCCCCAGGCGTTTGTTCCTCGGTTCACTAGTTATTTACTTGAGCAACATCATTATTTATGCGCAGATAAACAAATTTATAGTTTCCTTGTTAGAAGAGCAGTCTCCTTAATTACTAAGCTAGAAGTTGCACTATCATAGTCGAGTAAAGTAAAAGTATCCTATAACCATATTTGGATGTCTAGCTTATAAAACTAAATTTTTTTAAAATCCGTCCTGCCGTTTCGGCGTGATGAGACAAAAAAAACTTGACCAAAAGATGGCGCACCACACTGCTGCATCGCGCTGCTGTTAACTGACTAACTGATTTTCAATGCTTTTGAATTTTATAATAGTATAGATAACACCAGTTATCACTATTTACCAACTGGAAAAGCTAGGACGCATTACTGCATTTATCCTGAAATTGGTTTGATACATGTACAGCTTTTAGAATAATAACTTTTCACGAAAAAAAACCGACTTCAAGATTTTTTTTATTTCCGAGAATAACTGAACGAGCTACTACAAAAAAACAACAAAACTGTCATAGATGTGCCGATAATATTTGAGGAGTTCCCTTAATTCCTCATGAGTCACTGTCATCCGATTTTTATCATCAAAGTTTTAAGGGATCAATTTGGAAGTACTTGCTCTCGAATAAAAACAATTACTAGTTTACAAATGACGGTGTCCTGAAATAGCAAATATTAAAAAAAAAACCTCCACCTTTTTTGAAGTCGGTATATAGTGACGATACTCCTAAATTACATTAGCTGCTCGTAGCTAAATTAAAAACAAATCGTAGTTCGTGTAGAAAATGTGAAGCTACATATTCTGATTACAATTGAATGTGCTACGTGATGAATTCTACTGCTAAATATGTAATGGACTCCTCCCCTCTTGTACGCTATAAACATACAGATGTACAGCCAATACATGTAGATGATGCACTTTAAAAGACTTTGTCTGGACCACAGAGTGCACTTCGATTTATGACGTCAATCGCGGTAAATGCACGGTCATGACGGAGTGCAACCACAATACTTCCTACATTATGTTAAGTAATCTGTAACGACATGGACCTGATATAATTGATATATCACAATGACATCGGCTCGCATCAATCACAATTACATCGTGTCGCGGGGCGCACCATGTCGTACAACGTTGTTACACTTGTCAATGTGAGAACGTTTGAAATATTTGAAACATCACAAAAAACCTTTACGTAAGTAATTGGATTATCTTAGATGTTTGTTGCGGAATATGACGTCGTTGTTTGTGTTTTTCTTCTCTAGCTCCAGGTTGAAATTGATAAAGGAACAAAACAAAAACAAACCGAATTCCCCTCCCTCTCCCCAGAACGCGTTCTTCACGGCCTTGGCGACGGAGGCCCATAGGTTCTCCTTGTCGGCTTCCTGCTGCGTCGGCGCCGCTTCTCGCTTCACGCTCACTTTCTTCTTCGTGATCGTGAACTTGAACTGGATCTCTGTCTCTTCTTCTGTGTGTTTCAGTACGTTGCTGATGCATGTCTGAAGAGAACCTGCAAAGCCCGCGGGTTGAAACTGTAATACCTAATATTCTTTGTTAGCTCTGTAACGATTGAGTACATGCTACGTGCAAATGCGAAGCAAACGCAGCTAACTGGAGTTGACTCCCTTAAAACAATTTGAAAACTAACTTGATTGATAATAACAAAAAAAACGTCCTTTTATAGTCTATGAACATTGGATAGCTCTTAATACATTTGGTTTCAGCCTTTACAAATCAAACTAAGCTATAAATTATAACAACATTTTAAAACAATGTATACATACCTGCTATGTTGGTAGTAAGAGCCGTAATAGCAGTATCCATCCCTGCAGCGCCAGGAGTCGCCATGCACGACTTGAACAGCTCGTCCTTATTATCCCCAACGTCCTCAGTGACCGGGCTGTCCTTGAAGTCGATGGCTCTGGGCACGTTGGCGAGCTCCCCCTGGGGCGTGTCCTGGCCGCGATTGTTGAGGTTGTGCACGGGAGTCCTGGCCATAGTGTGTCCGGGGTGCGCGGCGGCGGCGTGCGGGCTGTTGGCGGCGTTCTGCTGCTCGAAGCGGTTGATGAGCGCCTGGAAGCGCGGGTTGCAACAGAAGCGGGCCTTCGTCGGCCCTGGGGTCAGCATGCGCTTTGGTTTACGGAACACTGGAAGTTAAAGATTGTTTAAACATTTTATTTGCCTTGCCAGTTTAACATTGATCGCGGGCCTATTTTATAGTGTATAGGTACCTCTCTTGACCCTTGGCTCGGGCTGGAACACCGTGTCCTCCGCGAACTTGACTCGTTTGCCGCGCGCCTCGTCCCGCTCCGAGCTGTCGCCGCTGCCCACGCGCCGACTCGACATGATGCTCTTCAGTCTCGGCTGCTCCCTGCTGGCTCCGGACTGTTCTGTTCCTTCTTCGGTTTGTTCTGAGGGCTCCTCCGTCTACAACATAGGGCGGTTACTTTAAAACCGTATGCAATATATATCATGAGTTTTTGTCTGCTATGACATACAATTGCATTGCAGACGGTTGTCTTGATAGGGAAAACAATTATTGCTATATTATATTTTAGCATTCTAGTTTGACTTGGGTGTTGATTTAAAGTCAGTGAGTGAGGTCTTCTCTTTTACTCGAAAGCTATTCGCACGCGCAAACTTAGAGCATATTCCGCAAACGAATAAATATTCCAAATTAATTTTATTTTATTAAGCTTCGTCCCCAAAAATGGGATGACTTTTTGCTTCTCCGTAATCGTGAGTTAATAGTCAATGATATTTGATTAAAATGTTTTTTATCTTTATCGGATAAAAAATATTCCAATAACCTGAGGATGCCTGAATGAACCAAAAATAATTAATATTTGTTTGAACCAATTAGTATTTTTCATTGTACGTACGTAACGTATAATGAAAAATACAATAAACCTAACATATAAATATGCATACATATTACAACCAATTTAAGCATACATAGCAAAAAAATGCTTCAGTGACTTTCAAATAGTCTATTTCAGTTCTTTAAAAATATTTTCAATGTAGGTATTGACACTTCATTTTCCAATTTTATAGAAGTTAAATAAATATTTGTGACCTGAGAACGCTACATGAATGTCATGTTCATGTCATAAATCAATCCATAAAACGTTGACAAAGCATGTTTTAATCGCCCACATTAAGGATTGTTAAATGTAATACATAAACAAAAATGAGTCACTGCCATTAACAGTAAAAAGAACACTAAGTAAAACAAAAACCAACTACGCACCCTTCCTTGGATATTAAACTGAACATTGTCCTTTTTTATTATTATCATAATAATCTCTTAAAAGCTGTAAACGGACACGTATGAAACGGAAGGTGATTCCGTTGTTTACCGTATCTACTGAAAATTGGTGAAATTAACCACTACCAAAATTTAAGGTCATGCTAAATTTCTATAATAAAAATTTGGGTCTGAGCCTCCAAACAATGGTAGGGGCCCCTTTATCTCTGTAAGTCGGGTTAACCCGCTGAATGCTAACAGTATTGGCATCGTTTGTAGCTCTAGGTCCGTTTAATTAACTAGACAAATCGTGGCGAGATGAAGCCATTACGGCACGTCTGCTTGGGATAGCAATTTTATTCCAATCTGATTGGATCTCAAACTTGTCACGCTAATTTCCTAATGATCAGTTACTTTTTATAAAGTGTCAAAACGCTCAACTAGTATGAATATATGAAGGAAAAGTTGTTGTTTGACGCCAGGAAACTTAGTAATCAAGCAATCCTTTCTGGGTTTATTTCAGATACAATTAAGATGGGTACGATTATAATATTTATAAGTGGGTCATTATTTTGTTGTAAATCCGAAAGTTCAATTTATTGGTCAATTAATATAAATAGAGTAGAGATAATTAATTGAATCAGGCGTTACTTTGCGGAAATCCATATTAATGAAAATAATAATATTGCTTTGCTATTCCGCGATAGAATATCGTGCCAGTTAAATTTGTGCTAACCCGTTATACTTATTTGCGTATTTTTTCATGCATATATGCATTTAATGGTCATCAGGAGATGTTGACGGTCTGGTTGTTTCGGTTGTCGGACTCCAGACCGTCAACATCTCCTGATGATGCCTCGTAGAGGGGCGAAACACGTGTCGAGTAAGTTCTGTTATTTTGGTGGTGGTTTGTTATATTTATTTGCGTATTTATTTTTCTTATCGTGGTGGGAGGGTGGGACCATTAAATGCATATATGCATGAAAAAATACGCAAATAAGTATAACGGGTTAGCACAAATTTAACTGGCACGATATTCTATCGCGGAATAGCAAAGCAATATTAATATTTTCATTAGAGTAGAGATGTTAAGTTACTATAACATGCCAAAGTTTCATTAGATTTTTTACAAACATTGGATTCTTTTTTAGAAAACTACACAATAATACATAATAATTAGGTAAGGTTAGGACTGCACGTTCTTAAAACAAAAAATAAGAGCCAGGTGGTCAGAATTTCGAAATTCGGAAATATGTTTTTTTAAGCTAAATTAGTTAAACATCAGAGTTATTAAGTGTAGACAGATACTATTAACTAGACCACTCGCAGCGTCGCGACGGCGCGGCCATTGTGGCGCTCCCGCTTTGGAAATGCGATTTTATTCCAATCTGATTGGATCCCTAACTTTCACTCAATTGTCCAGTTTCATTCCACGCCTAACAAAAAGGATAAATTACAGTGGATTTCAAATTGATTTCACAATGGTTCGTTAAGCCGGTGAAGAGAAATCTACGTCGCATCTAAGATGATTGTGTTCATAACAAACGTGTTTAAGTTATATACCAGTCTCATTGTATTGCACTGAAATTGATTAATGATAATGATAATTTACTTTGTTCGAAACGTCTATTTATAAATATTTCTATTCATCTCACTATAATTTACCTCGAAAGAGTTGCAACGGGTAACTCGTCGAACCGAACAGAACGGTGTGAACTCGGGACTGCTTTCCGGACGACGCAGATCGTAGTCTGTCAGGTCAAGAGGGCTGATATAATCTCACCTTGTGGTCAGGTTGTGGGCTGTTCTGCTCGATCTCTGATAGCGGCGAGTCGGTTTGCTGTGAAAACAGTGCCCATCCTCCTGGAGCGTTGTGGTGCGTCGGCGTGCTGGTGGTCACCGCCAGCGCCGCTGCTAGCGCCGGTAGACGTGACGTCGGCGTCGTCATTTCACCGACATCTGCTGAGAACAGTGCGCCTCTAGAAAAATCTTGGAATCTGGTCTTTTGGTCTTTATGTCACGTATTTAGAAGACGATAAAACTTTAAAAGCAATCCAGTAGTAGTATAAGTGTTTGAAATAGAAAGACTCACCAACTCCTTCTGGACGGTCGGGTGCGGTGTGGTCCAAGTCTGGAGATCCTCGGCCCTCGTCCCCGTCGTCTAGAGCCTGCTGTCGCGCCATCAGCAGCATCTTCTTCACGTGTGGTGTTGCGCTGCGCTTGACTCGCGGGGTCTTCGGAGCCGCGGTTCCCGCAAACGATACCTTTGGTATTAAAATTGATGAAAAATTATAATAATCAATATAGAGTTTCCGCAGTAGAATGGCCCTAAGATAAGAACGAGAACATTTAGCAAGCCTAGCTACGCGCATTTGTGCAATGGTACATTAATCACTATGAAAATGTTCCAGGCGCCGATGACTTCATGATAACGAAAATATATTATTACCAGATATACCTTACGTTTATTATATTAACGTAATAAACGTAAGGTGTTCAGAGTAGAAGTAAAGTTAGCCTACCTTCGGACTCGCTTCGCAATCCTCAGGCTCCGTGTCACTAGCCTCATAGTCAACTAGGTACTTCTTCCTGATTATAGGAGTAATAACAGCTGTCTTGTTGGGCTTGTCCACTTGGACCCCCGCCTCCTGGTCCTCATTGCCCTCGATGATCTTCTCATACAACGAGTCAAAGCGCTCATCAATGACCTTCAAGCTGTTTTTGCTGTGATCGACGAGTTCGGACAGGCTGGTGCATTTGTCGATATCCGCTAAGTCTTCCATTGTGGTGAAGATCTGCTTGCACTTGGAGCAGTGGAGAGGCAAGTGTTCCTTGAGATGGTCGAGGAAGGTGGGGTCTATGCTCGTGTGGCAGAGGAAGCGGTGGCCGCGGCAGAGCGGGCAGTCGAAGGAGAGCCCGTGAGCGTTCTGCTCGTGGCGCCAGCGGCAGTCGCCGCAGCAGAACACTAGCTGACACACTATACAGGTCACCTACAACCAAGGTCAAAGATCTATTTAAGAAATTTTCACAAGAAAGGTAAACATTGAAAATTCGAATACACTCAGTAACGAAAGGTCTAATAAAGTACTGTATTTCATGAATTATTCATTCTAGTGTAGGTAAATAATTATGTAGGTGATTTACTAAATTTAATGAAGTATATTATATAAAAAAAAATAGTTGATCTTGACATTCGGGTTTGTCGGTATTTTTGTTTTTAACTTTGATTTAAATAATGAACACACATTAAATGTGGGCAGAAACATCATCACTTTAAAAGAAAGTATTAGGTAGTCTAGCTAGCAGCTATACCACTCAACTAATACTAAGTGCTTGCAATAGTCCGGAAAGATATCGGGGTTAATATAGCAATTGGTGATGAATGACGGCGGATACAAAAGGTTTCTTTGTGTCGTTTAGAAGACGTCCCTTACACTGTCGCTAAGTGGACAGTGGGCTTAATCGCCAGCGCCATCGCTGCGCACCGTCGAGGGCGCGGTAATGGACGCGCGCCTGAGCCCACTTGACTGCGTTCGATTGTTACGGGGAGATCGAATAACAACGGGTGCTCTTGCACCCGAGAAACGCTGGTATGGTCTATCCGATCTATTATCAAATTATGGCAAATGGGTACAAGTGACAAAAAATTGTATGCTTGTAAAAGTCAATCGTTTTCAGTTGTACCAGTTTGACTAAATTTCCTCTTTAAGTTTCGGAAGCTACACAACCCAATGACAATCAACAAAATATGAAGCGAGTTGGAGCTGTTAGCGTTAAAGTTAAATAAAAAAAAAAAAACAGTTATAAAAGCTTCGAAAAAAAGTTGTTAGAATCGTTTGGATAATCAGTGTAAATTTAGTAACTTGTGTTGACTGATAGTGAAAACAGGTTTCAGATTCTGTGTTCGACCATTGAGCTTAACACAATAAGCGCTCTCGATTTTTTTGTTGTTTATGTAAGTAAATTATCTGGTTAAACTTTAAATCAACATGCTCTCTTACTTTTGTGTCTCAAAATATATAACATTACCCAGGCTATATACAACTACTAACATGTAACATTAACTAACATAATCTTGTGAAGTTGGGTCCGAGGCATCCATGCAAGGTAAGTAACCTTCGAACAAATGGAGCGGCGAGAAACGTCGTTAAGGTAAACGCGCGTTTAATCCACTAGTCACCGCTCTGTTCTGGTCTGTCCAGGAATTCGGGATAGTAATTGAGTTGTTGACCCATTTGTGGAGAGCGGCTCGCCAGCGTGCTTCTGCGCACACCGTCATCGTCACGCCGTCCACCCATTACGGCAAGCGCAAGCCGCGCCGCGCACCGCACTCCCACAGCTATATAGCAATAGGTATACAAATCAAGCGCTAAAGATGGATATGTACTTAGTATATTAAACATATTTTTTCTGTCGTGGGAATGTTATAGGTACCTTATTTCATTTCGACGCTTTGATTTTAGTTGCTGATCGTGATGATAAACTCCAATACGTGTATATATACCAACGTAGTTTAGGTTTAGCTTATACATTACACATGACATGTTGCAAGCTAAAAGTGATCCTTGTGGCATGTTTTATGCGTAATTTCGTTTTCGCGTAAATAGTCGACCGCTTCGTACATTTAACTTTAATTATTATTTTCATGAAGATTTATATCTTATACATAACGCACTTAGGCCTTGTTCAGACCGGGCTGACTGTCGGCCGCCCAAAGTGAGCGAACGTTACGCAACGTTACGCAGTTTCCATACATATTCACACATTCGGCGGCCGACAGTCAGCCCGGTCTGAACACGGCCTTATAATCCGTAGATTAACTGGAATTCTTAATGCTATATATATTGAGCTAGCCTATGATAAAAAGGCTTAATATTGAAATGTTTATTTTGCAATCTATTTACATTTGATAAGTGCATAAAATAATAAGAAAAGACAAGAACCTTAATCTATGACCTATAATAAAGTTCCCTTTCCCAAGACCTTTCAAGTTCATCTAAAAAGTACTGTTTCTAAAAGGTTCCGCCTGCGGCATGGTCTCCACACCCCAGTGTGCTGGCGGCGTTACCTCTATAAATAGAGTTCTCTGGCATTTTATAAGTAATACTTTACTAATGGATATTAAATTATTTTTTCATCGGTAGTTCGGTACCTACGTTAGGGCTTGTATAATATTTATTAAACGAAATGCTTACAAGATTTTCATAAAAAATTTAATATGTCTGAAAGTTTACGTAGCCTTTGTCTCGTCTAGCTCGTAAAAATAAAATAAGTTTTATTTAGCGATAGTGATAATCCCACGCCTGCCCGTAAAAACTGCACAACTCACGTAAAATGAAACCCGCAGTGAATAAGAGACCGGTGGCTTTGGCGTACAATTTATTATACATTTTAAGATTCCTACAAGAGAAATGCAATCTGTTTTTTTTTTTGTATGAAGACATTCACTGCCAGGATTTGAATGCGCAAAGCACGAAGTTGATGTGATGGGACAATCCATACGGAGCGGGCTCCTCGTAGTGAAAGTGTTTAAATTCGTTTTCATACAACAAGTATCTGTTAGCGTTACCTAATTCAGACTAACGAGATATGATATGAATAATGATTCGCCATTTGTTTTTTAAGAAAACACCAACTGCAGCCCAGCTCTTGAAACTATTTCACTGAACAGTTCTCGGAAAACGTGTAAAAGCCTCTCCGAAGCTCGTTTGGCGTCTCACTCGTAAGTCACAGGGCGGCGTGACGCGATTATGACGTCACGAGAGAGCGAAAACGTGTTCGCGGCAACCACATTACGACCGGACGCTCGGCCCACGCCCCGCGCCCGCCCCGCGCCCAAGGCAAAGGCGATTACAGGACACATTCATGACAACTATATACTGGCCTTGGCCTGTAAGGAGGAGAAATACTTTTGCTCCGTCTACTTCTTTGGAGTCGATAGCTAATAAAAAAAATATCAAAGGTTAAGTACGGCGCGCGGGTTTGGCTCGATTTGGCGGATGTGTGTATTTATCCACAACAACAACCAGTAAAACGTAAACATACTTATATGTGTATGTGTGTATGACCTATCTACGTATATTTAATGTTTTGTATAAAATTTATTTGTTACTTCTCATATTATAGTAGTTGCTAAGCCGCGAAATTGTGCGCATCGGGTTACAAGCATGAAATTTCTACCACACATAGAGCGTCCCACGGTGATTATTTTCAGATGTGGAGGGAAGTCAGATTCGTCCCCTGCGTGGCGGGAGAGGCGGGTTAAGAGGACCAAGTACTGACTCCTGTTCTTTTTTTGATTACTGATCAGTTAAGACCATTAGGGCGTGTGTGGCATCGTTTTCGTGTAAAACAGATATCACCTATTCATTTTTAGGGTTCCGTACCCAAAGGGTAAAAACGGGACCCTATTACTGAGACTTCGCCGTCCGTCCGTCCGTCCGTCCGTCCGCCCGTCCGTCCGTCCGTCCTTCCGTCCGTCCGTCCGTCTGTCACCAGGCTGTATCTCAACAACAGCGATAGCTAGACAGTTGAAATTTTCACAGATGATGTATTTCTATTGCCGCTATAACAACAAATACTAAAAATAAAATAAAATAAATATTTAAGGGGGGCTCCCATACAACAAACTTGTTATAGATTATATATATGTATAGGTACGGAACCCTACATGCGCGAGTCGGGCTCGCACTTGCCCAATTTTTTATATTATTTAAGAATAGTTTTATATAAAAATTTGGGTTTATTGCCGAAAAGGTAAAAATCACTACAAGTTTTTTTTTATTCAGAACGATAAATTAGTTATATATACTGAATATTTACAATTAAAAAAATATATCACTAAATAGACCATTTAATCTCGTTTTTAAAAATGTATACATATTGGTCACATCTGATACAAAATGTACCTTGAAAAAAATGTTGATGTTAAGCTTAGCCTACGTACTCTAGTACATTTTGCTAAGTCGCGAAATTGTGTGCATCGGGATACAACCACAGAATTTATACCACAGATAGAGTATTTTGCGGTGATTACTTTAAGATGTAAAGGGAAGTCAGATTCGTCCCCTGTGCGACGGGAAAGCGGGGTGAGTAGGACAAAGGAGTCCTCTTTTTCTTTTTTTATTACAGATCAGTTAACGCTACTAGGGCTTGTGTAGTATCGTTTTCGTGTAAAACAGATATCAACAATTAATTTTTTATGTTATTTATTCATAGTACCATATAAAAATATGGGTGTATTTCCATAATGGTAAAAATCACAACAAGTTTTTTTTATTCAGGGAGATAAATTAGTTATATTTCCTGAACATTTACAACTAACAAAAATATTGCAGAACAGCAAATTTAAGTGAGTTTCTAAAACTATATACATGTTGGGCACTCTTCATACAAAAAGTAAATTAAATAAATTGTTGATGTTGAGATTAGCCCGTGTGCTCGAGATACATTAGCAAAAAAATATTTTGTTTTAATTACATCAATTTGTTTTTCTAGGACGTATATGGTAAATATTATATGTAAAAGCATGTTAATAATCATTATTTAATGTATTTAATGAAGCGAAATAGGATGCGTTCGGAGATTTGCGTTGGTTACGCCGACTTAAACATATATTTTAAAGTACTGTTTTTATGAGAAGTTCCCAACATGCATATATTTTTAGAAACTAGATTAAATAAGCTTTTTCAAATAATAATAATAATTTGAAAATGTTAACGAAATTTAAATAATTTACCTCACTGAATAAAAAAACTTGTTGTGATTTTTACCTTTTCGGCCATACAGCATACACCCATATTTTTATATAGAACTATACAAAAATAACATTAAAAATGATTTTCTTATATTCGTTTTACATGGAAACGATACCAGACAAGTCCTAGTAGACTTAGCTGACCAGCAATAAAGAAAGAAAAGAGGTAATACTTCGTCCTATTCACTCCGCTCTCCCGCCTCACAGGGGACGAATCTGACTTCCCTCCACATCTGAAAATAATCAACTCTATCCGTGGTAGAAATTTCATGCTTGTAACCCGATGCGCACAATTATGTTAGAAAATAGCGGACTAACAACTCTACTATTATTTAAGTTCTTATCTCACCACCGACTTTTTCTGTTTAATTTTGTTTTCTCCGTTACCCAAAGGCTGTCTGGAAGAGATCGCTCTTTAGCGATAATACCGCCTATTGTCTACCATTGAAGAACCATTGTTTAATTTAAGATTTCTAATGTAATATTTTTCTTGTTGGTGTGCAATAAAGTATTGTTGTATTGTATTGTATTGTATTGTATTGTATTGTATTGTATTGTATTGTATTGTATTGTATTGTATTGTATTGTATTGTATTGTATTGTATTGTATTGTATTGTACTTACTGAACGTTTTAATAAACCAAATAATGATGTACGAACTAAGAAGAAAAGCTGTAACAGCCTAGGTACAGCTTTTGTACACTATAGACAATACAGACTTACCATTTTACGTATACATATTGAATTTCAATACTGATAAAACGACGACACATAGGAGACATAAGAACATGATGTTTTGAACCAATGTTGCTTAGTTAGTCCTACATTAAGATTTTTATTTATTCTACTCACAAATTTTAAGAATTTACGAAAGCGCACAGTGATTATTTATAAAATACACGGTTTTAGTTTTGGTAAATAAGAATTAGGGAATAAGGAAAACATCTCATGGAAATGTCAAGGGTAAACTAAATTTAGTTACATTCACCTGAATCATGCGTATTGCGACTTTTACCAATACTGTGCTTACAGACATAGATAGTAATGAAGTACTTTCTGTGTATACGAGTAAACAGTGGTCTATAATATGTTATGGTGGTCGAGTTTTGTCCATTACGATTTTTATGTACAATTCAATGCAATATGCCTACTTTGAAGAAAATATCTTTGACTTTAATTGTACAAATCATACTACATAAATTCGCACCAAACTATAAGCCATTTTCTCTGATATATGATCCAACTAATAATGTAAGCGCACAGCCGGCACAGCTCGTACCTACGAGCTCCGCCACGCACCTCGCTGCTTCCGACAGATTTCGCGAAAATCTTTACATTTTATCGGTTTCCATAACGGAACAGATTTATATGAAATACGCATACACCGGTGAAAAGTGTACCGGATTTACATAATGGTACGTTTCATCCCGGGAAATATGGTTCGCTCATGGGAAATTTGAGGAATCGCAGATAAAACAACGTGGAATGTATGGAAATCTCCAGAGGGCTGCGCTTGCGGGATGCTGATGGATGGAGCGGCCGGGTCGTGAGAGCCCGGGCTCCTATAATGTCATATTTGTGTATTTATGGACCAAAAGGGACCCCATATCGTGGTTAGGATGCCCTCACACTGTATACGTCGTGGAAACATCTACCGTCAGCCGGCATCGTTTATACGCGGTTCCGTTTAGTTAAAATTCTAATAAAGGCTTTTCTACCTGTCTGTCTGTAGGATTTTATTTTACTAACCGATCTGATACTTGAAATTATATCGCCGTATATTAAAAACTTTTATTTAACTTGCAATGTATGTATGTATGTAAGTATGTTTGTTAGGGTGGCATCTTGCAACTCAATTATGAAGCAGATATCGTCAACCGATTAAGCTGAAATTTTGCATACTTACTTAACTTTGATGACAATACAATAATTTGGTACCATGGGGCTAATCTGGAGTTTGGGCTCCTTAGAATCGTCTCAGTGAGCATTTGATTAATATCCAAAGAAAAGTACAGTCGGCTATAAATGCTTGTCACTAAAATGTTTTTTTTTGACAGAAACTTATTTTTATTCTTATATGAAATACAGCTTTATCATACACAAGGCGGACTTAATCTGCTCCAGTCAACCTTCGAATAGAGCAGATAACTTGAGCAAGTTTTAATAAAGAAGTAATTTCGACGTTAGACTAAATAAAATTAACTTTAAACTTTATGGTGACTACGTGAAAAACTTGTCATAGTTTATTTAAGATAGGTATATTATTTAACGCAAAAGCCTGATATTTTTCACCTAGCCATACAATTTAAACCAATGAGCACCACTTAATAGTGATGTCCTGAAATATACAATGTTTTAATATCATAGCAATTTGAATTCATGCATGTATTAGTAGAACATAAATAAAATATTGTTGATTGCATTTTAAAATCCTGAAAGGTCGTAAATTAACGTGTTCGGTTTCTGAATCCGTATTCAAATGTAAATTAGACTTCGAGTTAAATCCAAGGGGAATTTTCGGAAAAACAATAAAATGTTGGCTAAATTGCCGGTGCTATTGTTCTTAATTTATGAGATCGGAATCGTACACATGTACAAGCAAAGGTTAACCAGATATCATCTAACGTGAACCAGCTGAGCGTTCAGGTTATCGGCCACGATCTCCAGTTAAACCAACAGTTTAATGGTGATAAGTTATAGTTGAGCGCGTGCGCGTGCGGGTCCGCGCATGCTAACGAGCTGTCGGCGAGCTCGTCCGTCTCGCAGATAACCAGATAACTGGGGGATAATTCACCTGGTTAAATAACGGATCGCGTCGGATCACGGATATTGTTAACACTTGCGGGGCATGCTTATTACAAAGCTAACTTTAAGTGGAATTATTGTAATGAGTGGCTTTGAAATGATCTTAAAAGTATACCGGGGACGCCATGGTTCCTAAGAACAGATTTCTTTATTTCTTATAGTTTTTGACTTGTCCATACTGACCTATTTGGATTGATCACTCGGTACGAAGTATGCAGTATATTAAACGATTAAAATAATATATTTTATAAATATGTACATATCTTGGTATAGATCATGATAATAAGGTTTGATTATAAAAATACAAAGTATATTGTACCCATCAATTAGAAAACTAACTCGGGCCTATAATAATCACTAAACAAAAAAACACAAATGAACTTACCTCAGGTGAACATTTCATTTTAGATCCGGGGCATTTCGATCACACTCACAAATTATCACAAAACACAAGTAGCAACCTCTGATTTCTATTTAAATTGAATTTAATCTAAATACTCAATACTTATTGTCAGATTGATTTATCATTCTACCGTCACTAAGTACCGTAACAAAACTTGACTATTGAATGTAAGAATGTAACTAATTACCTTGCTGCGTTCCGTTTCACTCAAAACATAACGGTCAAAACGTTAAAATATACGTTTTGACCGCTGTACGCTGATGCTGACGCGTAATTGTTTTGTTTGTTAACTGTGTCACTGTTGTGAGACTTGTGGATTATTCCACGATGAATGGGGACATGACATGGCATAATATAACAACATTACAGAACACCTAAGTAAATTAATACGCAGGCAGGTTCGCGAACACTCGCAATTGATGACAAATATCAGGAGTCGGGCGCTCGCGCGCGCTCGGGCCGCCTCGGGCCTCCTCGTGTTTGCTCGACACATAACGACCACTGATTTATTGGATTTTGCGAGCTATTTCATAGGTTACGCAAATTCAATTAATGGAAGGGTTTCTATTATCTTTCGTCTAATGTGATTGCGTTATGTTTGATTAATTCCGTTGCGGGCTCCCAGCCTCGCACGCGTTGGAACGAATTTGTTGACTTTTAGTCCATAAAGTGCTTAGCACGATTCAGGTAAACTAACGCTTCTCGTTTAGATACAAATCTTATCCAAATAGGACTCGATTACGTACGCGTTTAATGAAATGAAATGAAATGAAATGAAATGAAATGAAATAATTTATTCAGTAAGTAGGCCACAGGGGCACTTTTACAAGTCAGATTGTGAATCTACCGGCATTTCGCAAGAGGAGACCGCTGTTGAGAAGAAAGCCGAAAGAAACTCAACAGTAAGTCGGTAATGTAAACAGTAAGTAATGGCTTTGATAGAAACATTTAATATGATTACCTATTTACAAACTATGAAGCTAAATATCCCGTGTATTTTAATGCTCGCAGCGAATGTTGTGACACTGACAATAATGTCGACCTTTATATGCTTCCACCGTAACGCAAACTATCTTATGTTGTTATAAAAATCAAGTGAAAAAAACCGGCCAAGTGCGAGTCGGAATCGCGCACGAAGGGTTCCGTTGGACTATCAATGGGAATTCCCACTTAAATATTTATTTTATTCTTTTTTTAGTATTTGTTGTTGTAGGGGAAACAGAAATTCATAATTTATAAAGATTTCAACTATCAACCTATCACGATTCATGAGATACAGCCTGGTGATAGATAGACAGACAGACGGACGGACAGTGCAGTGAACCCGTTTTTACCCTTTGAGTACGGAACTCTAAAAAGACAGTTTTATTTATGACCCAAATTTTCTCCAACCTGTACCTATAGAACTAGGGTAGGTGTGTACAACAAACGCCGCCAACATTACGGTATCGCGGCTACATGACACCGATAAACCGAATAAAGAAAAAAGGCGCGAATCGAATGCCGCCGTAAATCGCGAGAGCAGGTGAGGATGTAAATTCTCGCGGCTCGCGCGCGCGAGGCGAACAAATGGCGACAAATGATTGATGGTGTCATGCGCGGCTTAAACATCGGCTTTTATTCCCGGCCGGCCGAATGAAAATGTTGCTCAATGTTTTTGGTCAGAGTATGGAGCTGATAATGTTCGGAACTTTGTTTAGTACCCTACCTGTTTTTTTCACTGTCCGCTGCCGCCGCAGTGGGCGGTATACCTATAGACAATTATGTATACGGACGGGGTGGTGGATGAGCGAACCAAGGAAACGATTTAAACGTTTAGAAGAAAAGACATTCAATAAAGCGCATTTGTTATCCAATAAGTAATAAAAAATATCAATATATTGCCTATAGTCTAAAATCTATCCACTCTAACAGCGAATATATTTTAGTGCTGACATAAAACTAGTAAAAAATGTCCTAAGCAGGGTTGGCCGAGCTAACGCAGGACCATCTTAAACTAGGCTGGGGCCCTTGGGCACACAAGAATTTGGGGCCCTTTTGGAAAGTAAAAAAAAGCGAATTATAATAAGATTTTTTTACTAAATACTTAGTAAAAAAATTGCGCCCATTTATTCTGTGAGAGAAATTGTCGGTCCTTCCGGGCCCCCTGAGAATGGGGGCCCTGGGCACGGGCCCCGTGTGCCCTTATGGTGAAAACGGTATTGAGCTAACGGCCTGTTTACCAGCAGAAGTAGGTATAACATTGTATGCAAACGAATCGTCCGCGAGCCGCACGCGGCCATCACAGCGCCGCGGACACTTGTTGCTGCTGCAGCGTGCGCCCCAGAGCGCCCCAGGGCTGCCCGCGCTACGGCCCATTAGCTATTATTAGCGTCAAGCGGACCAGCATAAGTAACACGCCCACAGAATAAAACACGATCTGCCTGAGACTGTAATCGTGAGGTGTGGCGACGCGAACGACCAGTGTGCAAACACTGCTACGACTGCCTATAAATGCGCTTTGCTCCAAGAAAGTAAGGAAACGTACAATTTGGGGTACGCTGACGCGCTGTCTATTGGCGTGACTCGTGGCTCTGAGATTAATTTTTTAAATGGCTCCAATTTGTGCCATTCGTCACGCACTCGTGACGTTTTTAAACGGTTATTTGACAGCCTTATAGGAGCATACATTAGTAAACGCTTGTTATTTTCGGGCCTCATGAATTTAAAAGGAAATGCGTGTCTCCTGCCCCCCGCGCCGCCGCTCGCCCCCCGTGCGGTGGAAACCGAACGCGAGCCAAGAAATTCTTTTTCTCGTCTTTCTCCTTCTTAACAGGGGAAACATGTTATTTACATTTCTTATCTTGGAGCACACGTTACGACTTGTAAAAGGTTTGAAATTCGACTGTATTTTATTGTTTACGCCACGTCTGCAAAATTCCATTCCTTCTTTTTTCTGAATAAGTGTTCTTAAAAGTCGTTCCATCAACCACGATAGTTTTTAAGTTTGTTGACGAAACAACAGTTAGCTTTTAATCAATTATTGGAAGACAAATATGTGCGCCGACCCTCTCTACAACACCTGATACACTGGCAAGTATTTACACTTACATTTAAGTACATTTAAAATCAGGCACTGAAGTACATTGCTGTATCGACCATGACGATAATATCGACGCATACGTCTTGGAGGACCTTCATCATCAATTGATCATCAGCACAACGCCTGAGGAGCCGCTAACATGAAGGCATTTTAGTTCCCTGCGGGCCTATGATAATAAATAACTAATGAGTGAGATAACAAAATAACTGTCACTTTCTGACACGTAAAGTGAGTACAAGACTGAGAAATGTATCAATCGCATCATAAACATGAGTATATTAAGTCTTAGAGGTCAAAAAGATAATATGAAACAGAAATAGATGCTTGGAATGGCAGCCCTGTCGGTATTTGGACAGTGCGCGAAACGTCACGGTTTATTGCGACGGTGATCGTGCGGAATGTTGTGGCAGCCCTGAAAACGGTCGCTGCATAACAATAAAAGTTTAGGTCAACATTGTCGGGGGCACTTCTAGCACTCTGCTTAGCGGTAGACGTCTAACAAGAGTGACAAGGTTAAACTGACATACTCGTAACACGCCTTTTAAGGCAACCCTACTGCTGCGGATATTTGGGCCAAACACGAAACGCGTCACAGCTTATTGCTCCGGAAATGTTTGCGGCAGCCCTGAAAATGCTGCATTACAACTCGAACGACTCATATGATGGCAATTATATTGCCCGCGGCCCTCAGCGACTGCAGCCCGCGGCTCGGAGCGACCAAAATATTGATAGTTCGCGATTATTTTAGTGGCCCTATAGAATTATTTCGCAAATTTGCATAATAGATGCCACCAAATACGAAGATATTAATGATATTGTCAGTGTTTATATCTTAGCCTCTAAACGGCTTATAGTTATAAATATCAACTTATTCTTAAACTAAACCCCGGCTTAGCTCGTACAGTAAATGGTATTTCGAATTAAGTATCTATATACATTTATTAATTCTAAACATCTCTAATAAAAAAAACACATCAGGTCAATTTGTTGCCTTTTGCTACGAATATATTCTAACTAACAAACCAATAAATCAAATAAACAAGCACACATAAATAATGACTAAGGTTTTAGGCCTAATCAAGTTGTTAGCACACTTTTAGCGTCCTACTCTTAACAAGTCGATCAAAAAAAAACTATGTAACACAATGCATAGTTCTTGCTAGGTCACATAGCAGATTTTACAAGATCGGAAAAGAAAGTTGCGAGTGGGGAGGGCCAGGGGTAGCGGAGCCAGGTGTTCCACGTTTCCTCCCAATGCCGCCGCGTCAGCGACTTTAAAATTATTGGCATGAACGGGTTCCACCTTGTAAAATATCCAGGTGATTTTCGCTAGAGTTATAACTCCACTCTTACCTACATATCCGCCTCTCATGCAAAATAGGCGCATAGTGAAACGTCGACTTTCGGAAACTCAGAAATACATATGAAAAGTTCAAAGCACGACATTTAATGGGCTTATAATATGGTTTAATGTCGTTGAGCCATTTCCCTTTCCTTATAACTTGAGGCAAGTACCTATTAGGGTAACATGTATGTAATCTATACTGTTACGTAACCGGCAGGTTTAACGTTACCGAAGAGGACCTACTCGCCAGTCCCTATCGGGTACATTCGATACAAGCTACAACCAACTTGCTCGGAGTAGAATAGCAGTTGTCTCGCCGACAGGGGGCGCTCGCCTCGCAAACAGTGCGGACGGCGGAGTTGCGGAGCACCGTCGCCTACGCTGCTCCACCAGCGTGGCCACGCAACACGCTGTTAGCGATGGGGAATGGTTAAAAAAATTCAAAGAGTAGTTGGGCCGTCTCTAATTGGCAGGGATGCTGCCATGATATTTGCGATAGATTCCAATATCAATTTCAGATCGATTCGATATGTACTATCTAGGTACCTACTTAGTATAATTGAGATTTTTTTTATTGAACATTGAACGGTAAAATTAGCTTTGTAATCGCAATTTATATTACAGTTCCGGTGACCAGCGCAAGATAAATATCCATAGAAGACCCGTATGTACAAGGGGGGAATAATAATTATATATTTTTAAGGTAAAGTTTTTCGAGAAATGAGGGGAGTTATTCCTAATTATGGTGTGGGACCATTTCGTGGCACAGCCATAGTTAGTAGAATTTTCTTATTGTTTTATTTCATTTGTCACTATTTATTTTTGTAATTATGTTCTATGGCCACGTCATGAATAAATGCATTTCTTTCTTTCTTTCTTTCTTTCTTAATTATAGCAAAAAAAAAAAGCATCCTATTTGCCATTTGCATTGTGCAAATGATGCGATAAAAAGGCTTGTTAGTCCGGAATGATTACTTACTTAGTATGGGCAGTTAATCCTAATTATCGTACTTTTCCTTCGGAAATATTCAGTACATTTTCTAGGTAAGTAGACAAAAGTGGTCACAGCCATAAATTACTACCTAAATAATACGGAAAAAAAGACGAATCAAAAATAGAACACTAAGTCATTTCAGGGCAAGTGAAAAATGTACATCAACCTACTTAATTACTTGCTGCTAAAGTTATAATTCCACCACTTAAACCCGCTGGCCGTTGAACATCGCGCAGAATTACGAAAGCATTGTAAGTTCTATTGGAACGATCACTTTTCAATCTTGAGGAAAAAAACTTAAATATAATCCTAAGAAGTGACAAGTGTGAAAACCTAAGGGGACTCGTTTCAATTTAAAGTGTACCTATATCTACGTACATATCACGCATTAATTGCAGCCAGTAGGTAAGCCGAAACACTAATGTAAATTGTGTCTTATTTAACTCGCTTTTGATGGCCCCACCGCATAACCTAATATTAAACCAGCCCGCATACCAAAGCCCACCGGAGACGAGTTCACCTGCCAACGCCAATATTCGCCTGGGCCTGCACCGCGGCTACCTTAGCACTATCACTGAGGCTTCAAGTTCCATTGACGCGGCGGTACCGGCTGCACTCGGCGTGACATAACGCCTTATTTGGATAACACTGGGCACATAATCGCGTGCCTGTTGATTGTACGCGGGAAGTTTTTCCGCCGTTTTCAGCGTAAACTTTCAGTGTAAAGGTCAGACTTCAGACTCACGTCGGATTATCTCCTGACAAGATGACACGACTTACCTGGAAAAGAGAGAAAAACAAAATTAGTATTTGATGTTCAATAAGCAATTCAAGTTAGTTCGTAGTTACAATTAATTGAAGAAATGCTTGGATGTTACCTAATAATTCTGGAATTGTCATAAAATTATATAATAAAACGAACAAGTACAAATCAGTCTCGCGGAAAAAAGCGTTTTCTTGTATTATCTGTAAACTGTTGAAGTCATTTTAACTTTATTTATGACACTTTTTTGTCAACTTAATAAGTACATTATTTTGTCTTGTTATATTACTATTGTAATAAACTTTTTAATAAACGAAAGGAACTTTGAGATTCAAAAGGCTGCTCATGGACCTTCAGGCATATAGCGGAGGCTTAATAATATTTAAGGTTCCGTGGACAGCGACGGGTGCGGAACCACGTCAAACACCGCGCTGACACAGTATGTCCGAGTGGGGCGGCGCATAATGCGGACTTATCTCTCGGGCGCCTCACTCGATAAATCCTGTATGTTTAGACGGTAGATCGCGGCACACCGTGCGCCTGCGTCCGATATAATGAGGCATTACGTTATGCCTACAGAATTATATAAGGGAAATTGACTTATTTATTTATTTTTAAAAACCAAACATCTGTTAAAGCTCGTAGTCATGTAATTCCGTTTCCGTTAAGGTATGTATTTGTACCATTGAGCTATCAAAGGAATTAAAAAATAAGTTCCTGCCTCTCTACGGTTCTTCCTGTTTCATCAAATCTGATGAGCAGTTATAAAATCATAATGGGCTGATTGAAACAAATATTAATGTTCCCTCTGATTGAGTAAAAAACATTGAAGGTTTCAGTTAGTTATTCTTCTCAATGCTAATCTAGATGTACTTAATACTAGCTACCAATATATATAATCCACTTAAATGAAAAATATGCACTTATCTTATGCATACGTCTTTTCTGAAATATGTACATATGCATAGAGATAAGTACAAGGGAATAAATGAAAATTTTCAGAGATTGAATTTTTTATAGGAAAGTATTAATAAGATGTTAATGTATTCTCCCGCCCCTGTACGGGCCTGGTACGTTACGGCAATGGCGACATTAATATTGTCGACTGAATGAAAAAAAAAAGAAAATCTGTAACTTTGCCGGCTGCTGCCGCGGCACGCTAGCTTCGCTCGCTCGGCTTGCGCGCAGGTGTGGTCACAGTTCTAACCTAACCTAACCCAGCCTGGTTGGTTTTGGCGCTTGGCGGCGGCTGCCGCGGCACGCTAGCTTCGCCCGCTCGGCTTGCGCGCTGGTGTGGTCACAGTTCTAACCTAACCTAACCCAGCCTGGTTGGTTTTGGCGCTTGGCGGCGGCTGCCGCGGCACGCTAGCTTCGCCCGCTCGGCTTGCGCGCTGGTGTGGTCACAGTTCTAACCTAACCTAACCCAGCCTGGTTGGTTTTGGCGCTTGGTGGCAGCTGCCGCGGCACGCTAGCTTCGCCCGCTCGGCTTGCGCGCTGGTGTGGTCACAGTTCTAACCTAACCTAACCCAGCCTGGTTGGTTTTGGCGCTTGGCGGCTGCTGCCGCGGCACGCTAGCTTCACTCGCTCGTCTCGCGCGCTGTTGTGGTCGCAGTTCTTATGTAATGCCAAAAATATTTTTAATATTTATATAGGTACTTAATTATTAGGTAAATGAAAAAAAACCGGCCAAGAGCATGTCGGGCCACGCTCAGTGTAGGGTTCCGTAGTTGCTCATCCTTCACAATAAACTGCTGTTTTAAGCCCGAGGTTTACGTTAAGAAAGATTTAAAGCTCTATAAAAAGGTCGTACACGCCTTAGAAACTGTAATCACTTATTACCTTCTGGAAGTCAACTTACGACCTTTTAAAGAAAAAATATGAAATTTGGCGATAACTCAAAAACGGCTCGACCGATTTTCTTCAATATAGTTTTCATTGAAAGAACTTGTAAGGCCTCATTTACATGAATTATTCCGAATTTTTTTGACCCGTGGTAGAAAAGTTAGAGGGGGGGACATTTTTTTTTTTGTTTTTGTAGCGAATATATATTTACAAAACTGCTGACTTTATCAAAAAATAATGTTAGAAGACCCCTATTATTTTTACAAGACCTATTCAACGACACCCCACACACTAGTGTTGAAAAGAAAAAAAAATTCACCCCCACTTTAGGTGAGGTACTCGAAAAAAAATTTTTTTTTTATTTTATTTTACCGTTCTGTCGGCGTTATACATACACGTACTCATACCAAATTTCAGCTTTCTAGTACTAATGATCACGGAGCTAAGCCGCGGACGGACGGACGGACAGACGGACATGGCGAAACTATAAGGGTTCCTAGTTGACTACGGAACCCTAAAAAAGGGTATTAAACAAAAGACGTCTCAATTCAGAGGGCAAGTGGATGGGGCGGGAAAAGTTAAAAGGTAAATTGAAAATTTGTCTAAATGTATGCAGTGCCAAAAGTAAGATTGGATAGATGAAAAACCGGCCAAGTGCGAGTCGGACTCGCGCACCGAGGGTTCCGTACAAACACTTTCCATCCCTAAGTGGTTAAGTTAAGTTTGCACCTGGTATGTATAGCGCCCCGTATAAATTAGGTGCAAAGTTAGGTATTAAAAAAACTACTTACTAGATCTCGTTCAAAACAATTTTCGTTGGTAGTTGGGGGCCAACTTTTTTCCACTTTGGAAGCGTCTGTCACGCAAACTATTCGGATTAGAAAAAAAATATTTTAGAAACCTCGATATCATTTTTGAAGACCTATCCATCTATACCCCACACGTATGTGTTTCATGAAAAAAACATTTTTGAGTTTCAGTTCTAAGTATGGGGAGCCCCCAATATTTATTATTATTTTTTTATTTTTGCATCAAAATCTTAATGCGGTTCACAGAATACATCTACCTACCAAGTTTCAACAGTTAGTTAGTTAGTTAGTTGCGCTGGGCATTTTCCGCAAGTCGATATCCAACGTGCCTATTTTGCGTGAAAAGGGGGTAGCGCTACTCCAACCACCCCAACTCCTCCACGAACCTAAGCAAAGCCTTGATGTTGCTTATGGCTTCGTGTACGGTACTTGGAGATCCTAGGTATTTCATCCTGTATCCTTCTACCTGTTTGCAATCTAGTAGAATATGATTGGTGGTTTCTTCTGCCTCCATGCATGCTCTGCATACTGGGCTGTCTGTTATACCTAAATTGAAGAGGTGTTTGTTCAAAGTATTATGTCCCGTTATTAATCCTACTATCTTGCGTAGTTGGTTCCTGTGGATTCTCAGTAAGATGGTGGTGAGTTTGTGGTTCCTATTCGGAAGTATTTCTTTTGTTTGTCTACACGTTCCCATGTCTTCCCAGTATTTTTGGTGTTGGTATAATGCGTGTTGGTTCATTATGTTGTATATTTAAGATTGTGGTAGGGGTATTATTGGCTCTGGCCCGCATGGCGGTGTCTCCGATCCCTTACGGGCCAATTCATCCGCTGCGTCATTGCCTCTCGAGCCGCTGTGTCCCTTTATCCATTGTAATGTTACCGTATTTTTGTCATCGCACACGTCTGTGATGCTGCGATGACATTCGTATATTAAAGCAGAGGTACACATTTCACTGTTTAGTGCTTGTAGTACGGATTTGCTGTCTGAAAGTATTCGTATGTTTGTGTTCTGAACCTGACGTCTCTTTATAGCGTTGCAGGCTTCTATTATTCCTACACATTCCGCTTGGAATACCGTGTTGTGTACACCTAGGGGTTTAGAGATGTGCATACTCAAATCCTCCGAGAATACACCACATCCCGTTCCTTTCTCAGTTTTTGACCCGTCCGTAAAGATTCTCAGGTCCTCCAGGTTGAGCCCCTCATTCGGGTCTTCTGTTAGGAGTATGACGTATTCCTTCTTGCAGGTTAATGTCTTAGGTATCTTGTCAATTGGTGCTTCTATTGTAGGGAATTTTGTGATCATTTCACTGTAGATCTTTGTGTGTTGGGTATTACTATTCGTCCATAGGTTTAGGCTTTTTAGTCGTATCGCCGTAGCGGCTGCTTCTCTTTGTATGTGTATGTGCAATGGCGTGAGACCTAGGATCATCTCTAGTGCTGCGGTAGGAGTGGTCCTCATGCAGCCTGTTGCGGCCGTGCATGCTAGTCTTTGTGTTTTCTGCAGGCCGGCAATCGCACACGCTAGTTGCGTTCGGGGCCACCATACGACTGCTCCGTAGCTGATCATAGGTACGATTACCGTTTTTTATAGCCACAGAATGATGTGCGGGGCGAGTCCCCACCTTTTGCCTATCATTCTTCGACATTGCCAGAAGGCGACTGTGGCTTTGTTTAATCTGTTCTCAAGATGCTTGTTCCAGATCAGTTTGTCATCTAAGGTTATCCCTAAATATTTTACTTGTTTGGAGAGTGTAAGCTTTGTACCGAAGAGGCTTGGCATTTCGTATGACCCCAGTTTGCGTTTGTGTGTGAAGAGAATTGTGTCAGTTTTCTTGTGGTTTACCGATAGGTCATTCTCCTTGCACCATTTTTCTAGTATTTTTAGTGCTGTTAGTGTGAGTTCACACAGTGTGCTTGTTACCAGTCCACTGATAAGTATGACAAGGTCGTCCGCGTATCCTATGGTCGTGAAATGACTCTCGTTTAGTTTTGTTATCAGATCATTTACCACTAGGTTCCATAAGAGGGGTGAGAGGACTCCTCCTTGCGGGCATCCTCTCACGACTAGCGCTTGCTGATCTTTGTTTTCTGCTAGTCTTATGATACTTGGTTCTAGCATGTTCATTATCCATTCTATTAGCAATGGTTCTGTGTCATGTCTTTCTAGAGCTTGTTTGATGCTGCTAAAATTTGTTTTATCGAAAGCGCCTTCTATGTCAATGAAGGTTCCCAGGCATGAGCTTTTCCTTGTTAGTGCGATTTCGATATTGCTTACCACTGCGTGGAGTGCTGAGTCTGTTGATTTGCCTTGACTGTAAGCATGTTGGTTTGGGTGGATTTTTATGTTTTTGAGTGCAGTATCCTTTAGTTCTCTGTCACATAGTCTCTCTAGTGTTTTCAGCATAAAAGAAGTTAGGCTGATCGGTCTAAATGACTTCGGGTCAGTGTAGTCGCTTTTTCCGGGTTTTGGTATGAATATTACCTTAACTTCTCTCCATTGCTTAGGTATATATCGGAGGGCAATACAGCTGCAGAGAAGTTTGGATATTAGTACGGTAAGAGTTGGTCCTCCCCACTTTAATAAGGCTGGGTAGATTCCATCTAGTCCCGGTGATTTGAAATTGTCAAAACTGTTTGTTGCCCAGGTGGTTTTATTTAGTTCTGTTATGTTTTCCGCTATCTTCCATTCACTCACGGTGGGTTGATAATTCGTCCTTTGTTGTTCCAGTTTGTTCTTATCAATTACCTTGCATCCCGGGAAGTGAGTTTTCATCCAGTAGACTTTCTGTCTCAGCAGGCGAACTGGTGTAGCTACCGTCCTGCCTCCTTAGGGTGCCTAGTAACTGATTTGGTTCTTTGGCAAGTATTTTCCTTGTTCTGTTCGCTTGTGTGCTGGTGGTTATGTTGTCACAGAAATTCCGCCATGAGGTAGATTTTCTGTATCGTAACCTTTTCTTGTATTCTGCTTTGACTGCTTTATATTCGTCCCAGTCTTCTGCAGATTTTGTATTCATCGCTCTATTCAGAAGTCTCCTCATCTTCTCTCAACGTTTCAACAGTATAGCTCTTATAGTTTCGAAAAATGGCTGTGACATACGGACGGACAGACGGACAGACAGACGGACAGACAGACATGACGAATCTATAAGGGTTCCGTTTTTTGCCATTTGGCTACGGAACCCAAAAATGGGCTACGAAACAAAATACGTAACAACTCATAGGGCAAGCGAATGTGACGCGAAAAGTTTTTCGGACAAACGATACTTCTACTAAATGTGAAATGGTAAAAAGAAAAATATACGAAACCTGTCATCGGACAAACGATAATAATTCGAATAGTTTCGGACAAATGAAATTCGGTTAATGGTTTTTAGTGTTTGAGATAGGTTACCATTTTTTAAATATAGTTTTGTACTTTAAAATTAAACAAAATTACATACTTAAATCATTTTCAATAAACCCAACTAATAGGTAATTAAAATATTTTTACGAGCCAGAACCAGACAGACGAATGTTTTGGCAGAAATTGTAGGTATTTATTGAACTCACTACGCCCGCTTTCCCAATGTTCTTTTTGTAAAGGCTAAATAAAGTTTTCCACATCATGCACATTATACAGTGTAATACGCAAAACGTTATTTTATTATTATTATCTCTCCCAATCTGAAGCAGGTGACCACGACAGAATGGCAAAATCCAGTCCCCGAGGCACTTCGCTAAACGAAAAACTTTAGATAATCAGCGAGTAGTTCCACATTCAAATGAAAAGTAATGGTCCCGAGTCGCACCTGTTGCTGGGAGACTCCTTCCCCCCCCCCGCGAACACTCCCCAGTAATCATTATTTCAATACTTTCTGGGTTGGATTTCGGGCGTTTAGCACAAAAGCGATCGTGGGAGACGCCGGCTGTCTTTGAAACGGAAAATTAAGAAACAGTCATCACATCAACATCTGCCTACATGAAACAGTCTTTTCAATCTGTAAATGAATACTGTAGGCTGTTTAAGAATTCAAATGAGACAGATTTCAGATGATTGAGGATCGCGACAGCGACGGATATCGCCGCGCAAGTTAATGCCGTTACGCTGGCGCGCTAGAGTCGCCACTGACACTTACACTCGGTTTATGACTTTGTCGTGTGTTTGCTGTTAATTATTAACCACTGACAAAAAAAGAGGGGTGTTTTAATACATGTGTATCTGTGTATCTGTGTGTCTGTGTGTCTGTCTGTGGCATCGTAGCGCCCAAGCGGATGGACCAATTTAAGTGCGGTTTTTTTTAAACGAAAGACTTTTCCGTCGAGATGGTTCTTAACTATGTTTGGTGGAAATAGGACCAGTAGTTTCCAAGATATTCAGCTTTAATTGGAACAAGTGACTAGATCTCAGCCAATATTGAAGTCAATACTTCGAAATATTGGCTTAATGTTAAGTTTTATTAGCATTTTCTATATGACTTACTAATTTAGGGTCTCATGATGACCAGGTAGTTGTTAATGGATCTCAGCCAATATTAGGTCCCCCGAACGCAATGAAGCTTGGATTATTTTTCTACTGTTCATTGTAAAGGCACCACAGACCATAAGAATACTATAAAGGCACATTTCGTAGATTTTATTTCTTTCTGTTTTATAGGTTGTCATATATGTCGGGGGTTTTTTAAATTTTTAATTTTATCAGTAACTCAATCATCTCGTTGAGTACGTCGTTTACTTCACAAGTTATATTATAATAAATACAAAACTATAAAAATCAGTAATTAATTGAATCAGGCGTTACTTTGCGGAAATCGATACAATACAATACAATCCATATTAATTAAAATAATAATATTGCTTTGCTATTCCATATTAATTAAAATAATAAAATGGCGGAATACCAAAGCAATATTATTATTTTAATTATAAAAACCAGTATGGTCTGCGTTCTGATTCAGGTGAATTAAGTACGTAAGTACAGTAGGCAATTAGGGCGCACATAATTATGATGTCTTACGATTTGTTAAAACGTTTTTACATAAACAAGTACGTACAAATGGCGGACTTTGTGCTTCAAGTCATGCTTCTTCGTCACGAGGAATAAACATATCGTCAACGTTTCCTATTGCCTGAAACACAGGGGTTCCTGTGAAACGAGTGCCAGTGTTTCCAGTAAGCGCAAATAGGGTTTTCCCAAATTCATTTGAGAAGGCTGGTAGGGCTGCCACACAACGCATTAGGGAAGCGCTGCGCTTTCGAGTGCCCGCACTAAAACTGTCAGAGATTCGAGCTGCATTCAATGACATGGACTAGTTGTCATTTAAAGATATAGATTAAGGCACGTCAATAAACTAAGTAGGATTATGATCGGGATATTTTGGTCAGATGTTGTAAGGCACATAGAATTGGCATGTATTTAACCCCTAGAATAGAATTCAACCCCTAGTCGGAGTGTAATGTAACCTAGTCGCTTGTTTACAGAGAAATAAAAACCCCAAACAATAAATACAATTTTATAAAAAAAATACTTCGTATGTTTCTTCTTAACAGTGGACTCCTCTTGGGAAATGCCGTTGGCTCAGATTTAAAAACAGCCCGTGCGGTCTACTTACGGAAAAAGTTCGTTTTTCATTCGTTTCTGGCGCAGCAGCGGCTAAGTTTAAAAATATAGGTACATACGTACAAGAAATTGTTTGACTGTGCTCTTTTGTTTCCTTTATAAACCTCTTATTCATTATACTTTTTGATGTTGGGTTGGGCGTGTGTGATAAACTGATCATGATCCCCGTAGTTTATTTTTATGACCTTGACTACGGTTCTGTAACGTTTATTAATGGTATCTCTTTTATCGAAAATTATGTTTTTTTTTTTTATGTTAGATAAGTAAACATTTATTTCAGTTAATCATAAATCCTATCCTGCTTTGATTGTAGTAGATCGCATACAATTTTTCTTTCTTAATTTACCTTTGTGTCATTATTTACATAAATCCTATATTGCTTTGGAGTTGCTGCTAAATTACAATACAATTGAAGCATAGCAAAAATCTGACAACATGCATGATTCAATTCAAATCTATGTACAGGAGCATTTTGATATGATTCTCATATACATACATAGGTACTCGTAATAGGTAGCAGCAAAGACTATATACCCCCTAGACATATGTTCTCATACAAAAAAACGTAACTCTGAAAAAGCTCAAAATTCGGTATAAAAACTAGATGGCGCTGCTTCGTAGCCTGGAAGTGACAAAAATGTTATTTTTCACCAACATTTTTAAGTGATTTTTGATTTTTGGAAATCAAACGCATTACTGCTTTATTTTAATACGATAATATAACTTAAATACACAATTTTTAAGGATTATATTTTTTACTCTTCAAAAACGTGGTTTGATCGTATTAAAATAGATGGCACTACCTCTGGATAGCTCAAGGTTGCTTGCGGGCTCGCCAATTTTTGCTACACAAAATAGCTAGATGGCGTTGGTGCACTGATGTAATGGACAAAATAAGTGACGCCCGAATTGTCATGCGACATTTCCCACTAACAAACAGTCAGTAACGTAATATTTGTTAGATAAGTTTTGTACAGTCAAGGAATTTCATTTCCTACCCATTTCGTTACAATGTCGTTAGACATTCGCAATGCATTAAGGTCGAAAATTATATTTCAATAATAGTATTGAAATGTCAATATTATTATTTGTCACTTCATTTTACAAAAAACCTCCTCGCGAAAGGTTATCATTTGCTTTTAATTTCTAATTAGGAACATATGTCAGTGTCAATCGAGAAAATCGTAAAATAATTTTCAGCAACGTTATTAATATGAAAAATAAAATGCTTGCCGCTAACCGTGAACTATTAAAAGATAATGATAATGACTGAAAACAATGAAGAGCTCAAAGAGTGGAGTTACACCAGGAAGGAATACGGATTTATGAGATCACGCGTCGGCTCAATGCTAGCAGGGACACAGTTTGACGTTGGGTACGGCGATATAATGTTGAAGGAAACCTTATTGATCTACTGCAAAGCAAAGTAACCATTGCATCGTCCGTTTGCCATGGCCCAAGACCAACGCCGACGACAAAATGGCTTTACGCCAAAGGGACGATTTGCGGAAATGTTTGACATTTACCCTAGAACAATTAGAAATTGCCTACATGCAGGCGGCCTGCGAAAATATATTCGTTCGTTTTGTTTTTGTTAAAAGTAATATAAAAAAAACGTTTATAAAATTGTGGTTTTATTGAATTATCACTGTCGTTAGTTCTGTTAGTTTTTGTATAGATAAATTTCGGGTGCCTGTCGTATCGCATAACGTTTTTTGTCCTAAAAATGTTTGGCCGAGAAAGTTTGGCATACTGTTGAATGGCATACTACTCGTTTGTCCTAATAATTTTTGCGCATACTCTCTTAAAGTCCTAAATCAAGTTTGTCCTAATATTGATAACTAAAATCTAATTACCTAAAGCATAATATTCCTAACATGAATTGCCCTAAGAATTATTTTGCCTATTATCAAATTGGCTAAAATTACAGCACCTAAACTAAACTATGGTAGGCGTGAAGTCAGAATCGTTACGTATTCTACCTTCAGGCAGGTAAGGTAAGGTACATAACTCGAAAGTTTCATCATAATACGTCCAGTAGTTTTTTGAGATTAAGTGAAACGTACATACATACATCCATCCAAACTTTCACGTTTATAATATTATTAGGATTAGGATGTAAGTAATTTTTATGTTTAAATAAAACATACACAAATAGTGAAATGAGACGAAAAGTGAAATGAGACGAAACGGAACGTAGTAAACAAACATCGCACCTAACGTCATCTATTCACTTTTTACTGTCACTTGGAAGTTGGAATGTCGTTGAACGCTTGACGACTGTGTTACTTCACGCTTGCGCGTACCGTACAGTAGAAATTGAAAAATGTCGACTTTTGAATGAATTGATACCCTTAGCGGCATCTAGCGATGTAGAACGATAGTAACAAACGGAGTACGGTGCGTAGTATGAAGAATATCGGTCTAGGGGGTATATAGTCTTTGGTAGCAGATAACAAATAATGTCAGTAATGAACTAACGCTGCGTAGAATGTAAATTGAGCGTCGGCTGCTGTCAAACAACATTTAAACGAATCAATGCGGGATTAAAATCGGATTATGTCCCGGAATGATTTAGCAAATAAACAGTATAAACAGTCCTGAATCAGGCCAGACGTGGCGCCCATGTTGACGAGCCCGAGCCGCACAGAGAGCTACTCAGAGCGGCACTGTTATAAAAAATATTAAGAGGCCTTATTCCTTTTAAATTTTATTATTTTCACATCATGACAAATATATTGATAATCTCAACCAAATTTTTAAAGTGAATAATACTTTTCCCTGAGTTCTAGGAAGTAGCATAGCTAATTCATGCTTTCATTGCGTGCAGTCGAAAATGAATTGAAAAAAAAAAACAGTTCTCTACGTGAATTTTGTGTTTTTGTAGCTTTAGCCCTGTTCTACCTAAGTAGTAATATTGATAATATTTTAACAATCATGTTAGATCATAGAATAAAATGTATGAAACAATCAGCATTTTTGAACGGATAGGAGCCTTAAGCGACTATAACACCGGTTTTAATAGGTACGCAGTAATTTTGTATCATGTTGTAAATTAATAATTTGCGAACCTCTCGACATTTACGCCAATAAAAAAAAGAAAACACACATGTTTGTGGTTGCTGCTAAAGACAGATCCACTGACACACAAATTTAAAATCTCTCTTCCCAAACGAGGGCTACAATATCTGTACAATTATACCACTACTAGCTTTTTTTAACTACGTCCGCATGGAACTTGGAAGTATGGAAGCAACCTCGTACAACACGACAGATATCCATATCCACCTAATCACCTTAATTAATAAAAGAGATTATTAAAAGCGCCTAAGCAAATGTTAGAGCAATTGTGCTTTTGGTCTAATAATTACATTTCCTACAGGGTCATCAATGTCATCATGAATTACTTACTCACTTTTCAATCTTTTTAGGGATAATTTCCAGGATGAAAACTATCCTATGTCCTTCCTCGGATCTCAAACTATCTCCATGCCAAATTTCATCAAAATCGATTCAGCGGTTTAAGCGTGAAGAGGTAACAGACAGACAGACACACTTTCACATTTATAATATTAAGTATGGAAGTATGGATATGTTCTATACATTGAATGAAATCGTTTTAAAGTTTGCCCATGTCTGTATTGTTCGCGCATCACTTCAGCGCAGAATCATTAACGTTCAGTCACAGAATAAATAACTAGTCGATTGAGCCACCTTTTTAAAGGTATCTTTCCTAAACAGTGACCTTCTACGAGTCCCATATTATGCTCTGCGCTAATGTCGCGGAAGCCATCTTTAATTCAATATGTCGCGGCGTGGCGGTTCGGAACCCAATCGCGTCTCACGCGCAATTATTCTCACGAGGTTATACTCATACGTGTGCCGAATCAGAAGGCTCGCAAATTGAAATAGCTTTTATTTTTAGACGACAAGTGAAGGAATTTCTCGTTTGGTGTCGGGCAGGTGACGCAGCGCGAGGCGCGAGAGCGCGGCGTGACAGCGAGGGCTGTGGCTGCCATTTTGAGTGTGATGTTCGCGTTTTCGGGCAGGTACATGTTTCGCATTTTTGTGAAGTAAATATACGTACGAACTAATGGGAATATTTCACTTGGAAACGCTGGAATTGCACATAGTTGAGGGACACAGTTCAGTTTGAGATGGTTCCCCCTGTTTTGGCATAATGTTTTTAGTTTTTTTTTTTTTATTATTTATTCAAAACCAGGAACTTATGATCTAGTACATACAATACGGTGAGCGAAAACCGCGCACGGTTTATATGTCACCGCGTTATCTCTCGCTTACAGCGTATCCCAATATTATATAAATTATCTTAGCAAACCGTACACACGACTTTATTACCTTATAAATAAGGTTGATTTGAGCAATATGGGCCAAGATATACTCTTAGGATTAATTTAAAATTTCTATGTAATTTGACACGTTATATGTCTGGGTATTAGGTCTTATTCCAGTTTGGTCATCATTTTGCATGGCATAATCTATGTAGGCATAAATGACTTTCCGCATAAACTGTTTTGCCATAATCCAGGTTCGCATAGTTTGATAACGCAGATATTCATTTGTCATAATTTATATGCGCATATTTTTGTTTGTCCGAATCATGTCTACACATAAAGTAAATACGCATAATCGTAACTCCGAAAATTTTATGGCCGCAATAATGCAATAACTTACCGAAAATGTGTTTATCCGAAATTGTATTCGCATATGTACTATTGTTTGGGCCGATTATATTTACGAATATTTTGGTTTATCATAATGGCATTTGGCATATATGTATTATTATTATTATCTATTGTCCGAATCTATCTTGGCATTGCTACAAGGAAAGCGGGTTAGGTTAGATTAGAACTGCATCCCTCGCAAAGAGGAACCGTGAAATACGCCAACTTTGCCTCCACAGGGAACTTTGCCCAAAACGCTACTTAAAAAAAGAAACGTTACTGTAGACAAATTAAAGATGATTATGGCAACACTACTATTTTTAGTGGAAAATAGATTATTTCTGTGGTACCACTGGGAATCACATTTGCGCGCCACTTCATTCCGTAACGTGTTGGAACTCTCTAGTTCCAACACGTTACGGAATGAAGTGGCGGAGTCAACCCTCTGGTTGCCATAAGTGTGGGGACTCAGACCGGGACATTTTAAGAAAAACTGGCCAAGTGCGAGTTTGACTCGCGCACCGAGGGTTCCGACCAATTTTTTGTTTATCCCATCTTATTGACCTGGTTAAGTTAAGTTTGCACCTAAAATGTATCGCGCCACATACAAATGAGGTGCAAACTTAACGCAACCGAGTTCTTCAAATTTGATACTGTTTGAAAAGGACTAATTTTTTTATGATTTTATTACGAATGTATGGTTTTCAGATTTTTATAAGTATTTGTAGTATGTAACGATATTACTTGCAAAATTTCATAGTTCTAGGACTTCGGGATGTAGGTACCCTATCATTTTGATTCCCTTGAGAGTGTCGAAATGAATTGAATTGACAGATAGTTTAGTTAATGTTTATTTCGTAAAAATATTGCTTTTTACCAATATTTTGTAAAATTATCAGAATTAACACAGCGGCAGCAGCGCATGCCATACGCTGCGCTCGTAGCCTATAACATGCATTTTCACCTTTGTAGCGAAAAGCATCAACAAACAGAAAACCCGACTAGCGGCTCGCTGGCATTGAATGGCTGTGTTAAAAGTTGTTTTGTGTTTAGGGTGGTTTAGGCGAGGACTAAACCTTAACAAGTTACCTATTTTTGTAATGTAATTCGTGAAACGTGCGTCGTTCTATCCAGGGACGTATTTTAAAACCGGCCAATAAGTTTCGCCGCCCCAAGAAGTCAAGGAAATATTTATATTTTTTTATAATGGATAATGGTAGTTGTGTCTCAAGTTATCTATCAAGCAAGTGTAAGAATTTTTCGGCGATGGGGTGCATAGTAACACAATCAGAAAAAATCGCGAGCGTAGCGAGCACAAAATTTTTCGGCACGTGTTTTCGACCAAGACTTACTTTAGCGCCCCGGGCCATGGCCTGGATGGCCCTAGGGTAAATGGGTGAAGACCAAAAAGTTTGCAACGTTAACTCACCCTTAACTCACTCAATAATAACTCAATAATATTTGTGTCAAAGTTTCCATTGTGCGACGATAGTTAACCTTTCAATAACGTACCTTAATGTTCTATTTTAAGGTTCCTTATTGTATCGTTATTTTTTGTCGCGCAACGGAACTTTCTCAATTGTTTTTAATTCCTCGCTAACTACGACTTAATTTCATCCAACTTTTTGGTCCTGACCCAAATACGTCCCTGGTTCTATCCACGTACGAGTAGCCTAGCTAGTTAGTCGCGTTTATTGTAGGTATATTACTGTTTACCAAGTCCAGTCCTTTGTTAAATAACTATGATCTTTTTAAACCGGGACAATTTGCTTGTCGGCCGGGACGCCGGGACGTATGGCAACCCTACAGTAGTCGAATAAGGTGCGTGATTTGACGGGCCAATTCTAGGTGAAGTTCTGGTGTATTTTTTACAGAATGGGGAAGCTACAGGTGAATGTATCTTATTACTTGTTATAAAATAAGAACTGTAGATCATTTTTACTGTAGTTTGTATTAACAATACTTATTAAAACCAGAATTATGATGGTGGGCAATGTTATCCAGTAACTTGCTAACCTATGAATGCTAACATTGCCCAGCCTAAAAAAAGGGTTAGGGTTGTCACCTTGTCGTAATTTTATCTGACTGCACAAATAAAGGAGGGTTATGTATTTAAGTTAATATAAATTGTATTTCTATTAAGCCGTTGTACTTTTAGCAGTAGCTGCATGCCATCTCATGTCATGTCCACAAAACACAAAAACAAAGAATATTTAAAAATTGTTTCTCATAATAAACGTATGCATATGAATACGATGGATGCATTAGACAAAAAAAAGCTTTATCCCGTCATAGAGAAAAAAGAGCGATATTCGGGTTTTTACGAAAAAAGCGGGCAAAGTTGGCATGTTTCACGGAACTGCTAGTAGAAAAGTAGGTAAGGTTAGGTTAGAACTGCGTCCCTTGCAAAAACGATCAGCTAGCAGAAAAGTAGGTTAGGTTAGGTTAGAACTGCGTCTGCGTATTACATGTTACTTAATTATTACTGTTATTGCCTTACACTAATCTTAAATTAGCAGCAATTGCCTTTAAAATTTAATACAGAGCAAATGCAAATTGCATCGCTTTTGCATTTCTGCGGCCATACAATTTTCGGAGTGATGAGAATATGCCTATTTATTTTATGCGTAAACATGATTCGGACAAACAAAAATAAACGCAAATAAATAATGAAAAATGAATATATGCCTATTTACTTTATGTGTAGACATGATTCGTTCAAACAAAAATATGTGCATATAATATCTAAAAAAAATAACTAAATTATAAAGTATAATATTGAAGATAACGCTTTTACTTACGGGTTACTTATGTGTTGGGAAAGGTCTAATATATTTTGAGCTCGTATAGAATGCTTCTTTAAGGACTCAGTGCACCTTGTAAGAGTAACGTCTCACAAAAGTTTAAACTATAAACTAGTTAAGATAAAATTATAAGGCACAAGTTACTCTAGAAACTAAATTGATCAAAGTCGTGAATAGTGTGTGCTCCCCGGGATATGAACCATGCATTACACGCTAGACCGCCGCGCCGTGGAATGCCAATAAATAACTCAATTGCGTGTGTCTGATTATGTTAAGTTGCGAATGTCTCGCAGAGCACGCGCCCGCGGCCCGCGCGGGTGGCAGCGCGCCAGCCGCCAGCTCGCCCCCGCTCGGGACAACAGGCACTAAAAGCTGCTAAGGCTGCAAGACAGTCCAACATGTATACAGCCTTCTTCTTTCAAAAGGAGCGGGGAATCAATGACTTGTGAGAATATTGGTACTTTGTGATTCTTATTGCAGATTATGCTAATCTAATAGCCTTTGCTTATAGGTCTTTGAGACGATTGTGTATTCAGTTAAAATAAATATCCGAGACAAGTCTGAAATATACCTACTAACTGTAGCATAGATTTCTTTATGCAATAAAATCATCGAAATATTATTCCTGGTTTATTAAAATACCTGGCTCAGCCTAGCCTGACTTATTATACCTTCTAACCGAAAACTAGAGCAGCTTCTAGGCACTTTCTCATACTTAATGTTACAGAAACATATAATTTCCCCTCTTAAACTGACGAGTATAATAATAAAACCATTCTTACTTTTTTTCAAATTTGTAAAATGTGTCCTCTTATACCCATAACTTTTCAGATTAGGTACATGTATAATGTATAAACTCAAGTAAAATAGCATTAAGTAAGCTTACAAAAACTAACTGTATCACTGGATGCAAATAGCGTATAGCAGCTTCAAATATCGAGTCATTGAAACTTTTGGTAATACCGCTTCCTCGCCACCCATCTATTGCTAATGTCCCAAAAGAAGGTCCTTGTAACGAACGAGCGTTAATGAGCAGTTGAGTGGAGGAGATAGCGCTAAGCGCGCTCGCGCCCGCGGCCTTTAGAGCCGCATCTGATAAGCTGGACGAGCCGACTTGATTCATTAGGTTTCCGGCGGAGGGAAAACCTCCACTGCGTTTAAAATCGTAAAATTTTGAATACAGGGAATTTGATATTATGTGACTTTTTTGTCAGTATCATTTACCGATTTTAAGCTAAAGCTTAATGAAAGACTCAAGCCTTTTATTGTACTTGAACGGGTCGGATCTAAACAATCTCACCAGCTGAGCTACGGTTCCCCCTGTTTTGGCACGATGTTTTTAGTCATAATTTTGCATGGCCTAATCTATGTAGGCATAAATGACTTTCCGCATTGTTATGTACGGTAGATTGATAAGTACCTATGTGGGTAGTTTAACATTATAGAATAAACCAGTCTGCTTGGGATCTCTGTCTTTCATTGACACAACATTGGCGCAGTCGTTATTAAAATTAATTTAAGCATTACTTTACGTTCCGTGGAATCATGCCTATCGGGAAAATAGAACCGTTTTTAGTGGAATCACAAGATTGGGACAATTATGTACGTCGTGTTAATCAGTTCATTGCGTTAAATGCGATTAGTGACGAATTGAAAGTGGCCACGTTGTTAACGGTAGTCGGCGGAGAGTGTTACAACCTACTTTGTGACTTATGTGCGCCGCAACACCCGGAGGACAAAGGATTTGACGAGTTGGTCACATTATTAAAGAACCACCTCGAGCCTGAGAGATCAGAGATAGCCGAGAGACACATTTTTCGGCAAAGAGTGCAACAACAGGGCGAAAGCGTTCGTGTTTATCTCCAAGGATTAAAACACTTGGCTAGAACCTGCAACTTCGCAGATACTCTCGAAGTAAATCTACGAGATCAGTTCGTCTCGGGATTGAACAGCGAGGAAATGCGTTCGAGGTTGTTCGCCGAGAGAAACATAGATTACAGGAGGGCCGTCGAGTTGGCCAGCGCACTCGAGGCGGCGGAGCGGCACGCGAGTACGGCGGGCGCCCCGGCCGGCGGGTCGGGCGCGGCCGACACGGCCCACGACGGCTTACACCGGGTGAGCGGCGGCGGGCGCGGCGCGCGGTCCGGCAGCGGCGGCGGCGTCGGCGGCGGCGGTGAGCGACGTCCGCCTTGCGCGCGTTGCGGAAAATTTACTCACCCTCCGAATAAGTGTCGTTTCAAAAACTTTACGTGTGATTTGTGCGGTATCAAGGGCCACTTAAAGGCTATGTGTTCACGTAAAGGTGAGAGTGATTTTCCAGAAAGGAAGCGATCTTCAAAAGGTCAGTACTTTTTAAATAAAAGCGGCGATTCGGACGATGATGACTGCCACTTTTATAGTTTCATTACTAAAGGAAATAATGACGGACCTTATTTTGCTAATTTATCTGTAAATGATATTTTTTGTAAATTTGAAGTTGATACAGGAAGTAAAATATCAGCAGTGTCGAAAATATTTTATGACAAGCATTTTTATAATATACCTATCAATAAACAATCATTGATGTTAAAATCTTATACCGGTGATACTATCGAGACGCTCGGTTATATTGATGTAAGTGTGTGCTGTGGACAAAATTCCGCTAATCTTCAGTTATATGTTATCAGAAACGGGGGCCCCCCACTTATGGGGCGCACGTGGATCAAAGAACTAAAATTAGCAATAGTGGAATGCCACAATATAACCGAAAGCGACTCGATAGCGCATTGCTTAAAAAAAGAATATCCGGAGGTATTTGCGGAGGGCCTAGGTACTTTTAAATCGCGCATTCGCTTACATCTAAATGACGAGACACCCGTATTCGTGAAAGCGCGCGCGCTGCCGCTGGCGCTGCGCGAGCGCGTGGAGCGCGAGCTCGGGCGCCTGCAGCGGGAGGGCGTCATTTACAAGGTCGAGCGGTCGGATTATGGCACTCCCATTGTGCCGGTTATTAAGTCGTCCGGTGACATTCGTATCTGCGGCGATTATAAGATCACGATTAACCCACTTTTGAAAGATTTTCATTATCCTCTTCCTCGTATAGAAGAAATCTTTGCAACACTTGGTGGCGGGGAGCAGTACACGAAGTTGGATCTATCGAATGCTTTCCAACAGTGCTTGTTAGAGGAGGATTCGCAAGCGATGACGGCGATCACCACACATGTTGGAACATTTGTTTACCGCAGAGTACCCTTTGGTATTAAATGTATACCAGAAAACTTCCAAAAAATAATGGAAGAAACTCTGAGTGGTCTTCCGTCGACTGCGGTATTTGCGGATGATATTTGCGTCACAGGCAAAGATAGGTCGACACATTTAGCTAACTTGAGAGCAGTCTTACAAAGGCTCAATGATAATGGACTTCGTATCAACTTCGAGAAATGTAATTTTTTTAAAGACAGCGTTACTTACTTAGGTTATAATATAGATAAGCACGGTTTACATACGGATATTAAGAAAATTAACGCAATCGTTGCGGCACCGCGACCCACGAACGTCACACAGTTGAAAAGTTTCATGGGTTTAGTAAATTTCTATTCTAAATTCTGTTCCAATATGTGCGATATTTTGAAACCTTTATATAACTTATTAAAAAAAGACGTCGAGTGGGTGTGGAACAACGAATGCGATAACGCGTTTAGTAAAATTAAAAAAGTATTGAGCAGTGCGCCAGTGCTGGCTCACTACGACCCGGCGCTGCCTTTGATCCTGTCGGTGGACAGCAGCGCGTACGGGCTGGGCGCGGTGCTCGCGCAGCGCGGCCCGGACGGCGCCGAGCGGCCCGTCAGCTGTGCTTCGCGCACGCTTAACGCCGCGGAACTTAATTACTCGCAGTTGGATAAAGAGGCCTTGGCTATCGTGTTCGGGGTGACCAAACATCATCAATTCTTATATGGTAGGCGTTTTATATTACGTAGCGATCACAAACCCCTTAGTTACATTTTAGGGAAAAATAAGGGCATCCCTGTCACAGCTGCGAGTAGATTACAACGTTACGCCGTTACTTTGGCCGCTTACGATTTTAGCATCGAGTTTGTGACGTCTTCACAGAACTGCCAGGCTGATGCGCTGTCTCGACTTCCTTTACCCTCGACTAAAGATCGAGTTAAAAGAGAGGACGAGGCGAGCAGCTATCTAAATTTTATTCAGAGGAATTTTCCACTCAGTTTTAAAGATATTAAAATTGAAACGGCAAAAGACTCCGTCTTGAATAAAATAATCGGGTATGTTATGTTCGGGTGGCCAAAATCTACGACGGCCGATAACGTATTAAAATCATATTTTATTCGAAAAGATAATATTCATATCGACCAAGGCTGTTTGTTATGGGGTTATAAAATTATAGTACCGAAATCCTTGCAAAATGTTATTTTAAAAGAAATTCACGACGGACATCCGGGGATTGTTAAAATGAAACAGATTGCTCGTAATTATGTATGGTGGGATAGCTTAGACGCAGACATCGAGATGACGGCGCGAGAATGCGACGCCTGCCGCGCCGTGCGGCCCGCGCCGCCGCCCGCGCCGCTGCACTCCTGGCCGTGGCCCGCGGACCCGTGGGCGAGGTTGAATGTTGACTGGTTAGGGCCCTATAATAACAAATATTATTTAGTTGTTATAGACGCGCACTCTAAATGGATAGAAGCGGAAAAAGTCAACAGTACGTCAGCTTCGTCGGTTATAGCTTGTTTTAGAAGAATGTTTGCGCGTTTCGGCTTACCGAAACGGATAATTTCCGATAACGGGCCGCCCTTTAGTTCATTAGAATTAAGCACTTATTTTAAACACAACGGTATCAAACACACCCTCACACCGCCTTATAATCCGGCAAGCAACGGAGCGGCCGAAAATGCGGTCAGATCTGTAAAACAGGCATTAAAAAAGGCAAACTTTGAGGGTGAAGATGAAGAAACCGCCTTAAACAGGTTTTTATTTCGCTACCGTAACACAGAACACGGTACGACAGGGCGAGAACCCGCAGTGGCGCTACTAGGGCGGCGACTGCGTGGGCGACTCGACCTTCTGCGGCCCGATGTGGATGAGATCGTGCGCGAGCGCCAGGTCGCGAGCGAGCAGCGCCAAAGCGGACATCCGCGTCAGGCGGAGCCGGGGGACGCCGTTCTTATCAGGGACTACACTAAGCGGAATCGGAAATGGACGGAAGGGGTGGTTGTAGATCGCCAAAGCCCCGTCTCGTACGAGGTTAAAACTGGCGATGGAAAAGTACACAAGCGGCACATTAACCAGATATTAAAAGACAAGCGCCAATCGCGATATTCTCTAACTAAAGTTGTAGGCAACGAGTCTTTAGTACAAGAGGAACAACCGGTTGTGGCCAATAATCAAGTAGATGAATGGCAGCTAGCGGAAGAAGAACCTGAGCCGCAATCATCTCCTTTAATCAGTCCGAATGTCAGGAGTGAGCCTGAATGTCATGAACCCGCACCCGCCCCGCTGCAGGCGGCCGAGGATCGCACCCGGCGACAGGCTGCCTTGCGCTGTTTACAAAAGATACAGAATAATAAATGAACGTGACAACGTCGTATCGTATGTACTAACCTATAACACGCCTATAGGTATGAAATAGCAGACATAGATTTTTAAGATATGTCTAGCAACTATTTGTATATAAGTAGGTAGGTACCTTGGTACTACTTTTGTGAGACGATGTCACTTCAGAAAATATATTTACGAACACTCCGCAAATAACTTCTAATATTATTAAATTAAGTATAGGTCCCATCTATGTTTCGAATGGTTATCTTGCTCGCAATCTGTGCGTGTATTAAAAGACACTAACATAAATAGATACTTACCAATAACTTTGTACTGTTGCACAATAAATATTGTTGCAATATTTTGATAGTAAATACTTACTTACCTAAAGATGTATATGTAGTTACAGAGTCCGGTATGTATAGAGACGGCATACTTAGCATTAATGCAGGGGCGTCCAAAAGTGCATAGTTTGCGTCTGGCGTAGATAAGCTTTAGAACCTAAGAACATTTTAATTAAATAAAGACAGTCTAATATCGACCACCGTACGAATAACTTGTATTTTAATTATAAGTTTAGTTTTTAAAAAGTAGTTTTCCCTCCGGCGCGATTTGACTGGCGCTGCGGACAGGATACCGGTACGAAATCCTGCGCCTGTGAGGATCACGAATTGATCCGAGTGCATGACTTTCGTTAACGTATTTACGTGAGAACTGGTATCTTCGAACCAAATAAATTTGTCTCAGTGCCTGGAGGACAACACGAAAACGCCTGCGGCTATAATTGGAGGAAATGGGGAAAAGCGTACTGTGAGTAGACCTCTTCACTGTCCCGTCTATCCCTGTTCTTATTCCATTGGCTGTGTAATTTAGTGTAGACTTTATAATAAGCTCTCTATACAAACTCTATAGTTGCGAGTTATATCGTCCTAATAATAAGTTAGATAAGTGTTTAAAAGCGATTATTGAAATACTAAATGGAAGAAATAGGAGTAGTTCCCAGAGATAATATTGAAGAAAATATAGTAAATCCCAGAGAAAATATGGATCAAATCAAAGTAATTCCTAGAGAAATGATGGATTTAATTCCAAAATTTGATGGTGATGAAAAATTGTTAAATTTATTTTTAAGTAAAAGCGAGTATGTAATTCAAGCTTTTAGAAACCCGGAAAATCTTGCTCAGGATTTGTATATATTTCATGCAATTACTGGCCGGCTAACTGGCAAAGCCGCCCACTTGATTAGCGAACGCCAAGATATCGATACTTGGATGCAATTAAAAAAGCTGTTAACTCAACATTTCGGCGACCCGAGGTCGGAGGAGTGTATTGCGATAGAATTAGATAATTTAAAGATTAGGCACAGTGAATCATACGCTAGCTTCTGTAATCGTATTCAAAATGTCAGAAGTACATTATTTGCCAAAATAAATTTAATTGAAGATCCTCGTGAAAAAGAAACGAAAAAGACAATTTATAATCACTTGTCTCTAAACGTCTTTCTTTATAATTTGCCGGAAGACATGTTACGCATAGTGAGACTCAATAACCCCAAGCAGCTAGAAGACGCGCTAACAATAGTGATGGAAGAAGTCAATTTCTTAAACCAGTATAACGCAAAAAATAGAAACAATAGTAAGCCTTCACAGCAAAGGCCCATTTTCCCACAAAATAATAATTTTGGACAGAATATGAGATTTTCTCAACCACAAAATGCAGGATACAATTTTAATACCGCACAAAATAAATTCCCACAAACTCAAGGTTTTAGATTTGGAATTCCCAACCAGTCAGCTCCACAAGGTTTTAGATTTGGAAACCCTCAAAATCAGGGATACAAATCTTTGATGCCCAATCAACACACACCAAACTTTAAATTTGGGATTCCCCAACAAGCAGGTTATAGACCATTTGTTTCTAATAACAATCAATTTAGATCTAATAATTTCCAGCCAGCACACCAACCGCAATTTAAATTCGGTATTCGACCTCCATATCAACAACCACAAGGTCAAGGCCAATCTTCGCACCAATATAATAACGACGTCTCTATGCGAACAGCACCCCAACCAAAACCAAACTACATACCCCCGCGAACAACTAACAATTTGTTTTACGCAAATGAACTTCAAGAAATCGAACCTGCCCTTGAAAATTTCAATGAACCGAACGCCCTTGACTCAAACCACCAACATTATTACGCGCAAACTGAAAACGAAGAATATTTCTTAGACGATCAAAATGAGACTGAAATGGTACAAGACTTTCCTGAAAATGAAAATTTTCCCATAAAAGCCTCTACGACAGATTCCCAGAAATAGTACACCTTAACCATCACAATGCCTTAAAACTGCCACACATTGAAATTCCCGAAATAAACTCCAAATTCATGATAGACACTGGAAGTACACGATCATTCGTAAGCCCTGATATTGCAGACAAATACTTTTCCGAATTCAAATATAATGAACCATTTGAAGTAGTAAGTACCCATGCCCGAAGCTCTCACGCTGAAGTAATTGAAATCCCATTGCTGAAAACTTTTAAGAGTTGTGACACTCATAAATTTTATGTATACGAAGTCGATAATAGTTACGGAGGACTAATTGGCTCAGATTTACTGAAACAACTTGACGCGAACATTGACATGAAAAATCAATTATTGATAACACGAGACACACAAATACCTATAATTTACCGTCCACCATACACAATTCGCATTGAACCTCGATCTGAAACACGCACGAAAATTCCCGTAAATCTTTATAGTGGAAATGCAATTATAAACCATATAGATTTCGGCGACGGTGTACGAACACCAACAGCACTTGTAGAATGTACAGAAGGCTTTGCAACCACGGTTATCCAAAATACATCCGAAAATCACTTTGATATAAAATTCAGTAAACCTCTCAATGTCACACCATATGAACCAAAAGAAATTGAAATTAACGGTTTACATTCAGTAGATAGCTGTGAAAAGGATGAAATTTTAACACAAAATTTAAGTAAATTACGATTAGATCACATGAACTCGGAGGAACGAAATCAAATTTACAATTTGTGTTTAGAATACAAAGATATTTTTTACACAGAACATTTACCACTAACCTTCACAAATCAGGTAAAACACAAAATCCGAACCACTAACGAAGACCCTATCTATATAAAACCATACCGTCAGGCCCCAGTAGAAGCAGCTGAAATAAAAAAGCAAGTAGAAACATTATTAAAGGATAATGTCATTCAAGAATCTCACTCACCTTGGAGTGCCCCGGTACATTTAGTCCCAAAAAAAATGGATGCTAGTGGAGAAAGAAAATATCGCATGGTTATTGATTATAGACGGCTAAACGACATTACCATTGACGACAAATACCCACTCCCGAATATTACAGACCTTTTTGACAAGCTAGGTAAAAGTAGTTATTTCTCGGTACTCGATTTAGCGAGCGGGTATCATCAGATTGAAATCGAAAAAGAAGATCAGCCAAAAACAGCGTTTTCTACACAATACGGCCACTACGAATTCCTGCGCATGCCTTTTGGGCTCAAGACGGCTCCAGCAACGTTTCAAAGAGCAGTAGATAACGTTTTAAGAGGACTGCAAGGTATTCACTGCCTAATTTACCTCGATGACATTATAATTTTCTCATCTAGCCTGGAAGAACATATGACAAAACTTAAAGCAGTTTTCGAACGGCTCCGACAAACGAATCTAAAAGTACAGCTCGATAAAACTGAATTTCTATGTAAAGAAGCTAATTACTTAGGACATACCATTACACCCGAAGGACTAAAACCTAACACGGACAAAATAGATGCTATACTGAAATACCCATTACCGAAAACAGTTACCGAAATAAAGAGCTTTCTTGGACTCATTGGATACTACCGAAAATTTATTAAAGACTTTTCTAAAATTACTCGCCCGATGACGTCTTGTTTGAAAAAGAATAGTAAAATTACTATTGACGAAAATTACCTAAAAGCTTTCGAAAAATGTAAGGAACTGTTAGTTAGTGCACCTCTATTACAATATCCTGATTTTACGAAGCCATTCATATTGACAACAGATGCATCTGACTTCGCCCTGGGCGCAGTACTTTCTCAAGGTATAATAGGTAGCGACAAACCCATCGCTTATGCCAGTAGAACCCTAAATGATTCTGAAAAACGATACAGCACTATCGAGAAAGAGCTATTAGCCATCGTATGGGCTGTAAAACACTTTCGTCCCTACTTGTACGGTAATAAATTTACCATTTTCACTGACCACAGACCCCTGGCTTGGTTAGACTCGCTAAAAGAGCCCAATAGCAAGTTAACTCGTTACAAACTCAGATTAAGCGAATATACATTTAAAGTCATACATAAAAACGGAAAACAAAACACAAATGCCGACGCTCTCTCACGAATACGATTAAACGCATTAGGAAATGACAGCGATAACGACCAATTATCAACAGCAGTTAACGTAGGAGATACTGACAAACTGGATGACTACATACAACGACTAACTGACGACATAGTTAGGTTAGGGCAACAAACACATGACCCTCAGAACCCTACTAATAACGAAAACCAGCCCGATATTAATTCGAACACCTCTGAAAGAACTTTAAGTGCAAACGAAAGTACTTTATCAGCACCGACTGACACACAATCAAAATCTAGTACAGATACTGCCCATTCCGCTGTAGATATGGATACAAATGGCATACCCATTCTGCATGAAGCTATTGACACCAAACCGAACCAAATTCTAGTAAACACCTGGCTTAAAAATGAACTTTTAGTTAAAATAGAATCACATCCAAAACAGAAAATCCTTAAGGTTTTCCTACCCTTAGACAACACTGAATTAATAAAGAAATTCCTCAAAGATTATATTAGACCCAAAATTAAATATTTTATACACTTTAACAATACCGAACATAGACGCCAATTTTCAGATATAGTCATTGCATTATTCCGAAAGGATACCATACAACTTTACGAATGTACTGAAAGAGTAGTAAACGTAACTGACGAAAAAGAACAGGAAGAAATTGTACTTCGATACCATGAAGGCAAAACATGTCACCGTGGAATCAAAGAAACAATTTCCCATTTAAAGCGGACTTATTTTTGGAATAATATGGAACAAACAGTTACTAGTATAATTAACTCATGCGAAACCTGTAAAAGGATGAAATATGACCGACGTCCTTTCAAACCACAAATACAGCTTACACAGACTCAGACTAAACCGTTTCAAGAATTATTTATGGACCTATATACAATAGAAGGCAAATACTATTTAACTATCATAGATGCTTTTAGCAAATTAGCGCAAGCTTTTGAAATTCCCGATAGGTCTACCCCCGAAGTTGTTCGTGCCCTAATAAAGTATTTTTCATTTTATGGTATTCCCACTAAAATCAGTTCAGACCCTGGCTCCGAATTCAATAATAGACTTATGAGCGAAATGCTTTCATTTTATAAAATAGACATTCACATTGGAACCCCTAATAACCCGAACTCCATGGGAATGATAGAACGCTTCCATTCCACAATCGCAGAAATATATAGACTTGCAAAGTATGAAAGGAAACATACAGATGCCGCTTCCGTAATGACGTATTCAATATTGGCCTATAATCAAACTATTCATTCAGTAACAGGACTCACACCGTTCGAAGTTGTTTTTGGACATACCGAAAGTAAAAATCAGTTTAACGCAGATTTTGATAAAGAATATACCCAGCAGTTAGTTAAAGACCATTGTAAAAGAACAAAATACCTATATAAATATTTGACAGATAAAATGTTAGCTAGAAAAGAAAAGGTTCAAGAAGATAGGCAAGGAGAAACCAATTTCGACTTAAATGACAATGACGATATTTTCATTAGAGGCGTAAATAGACGACGTGCTAAGGACAAACCTAGGTATCAAAAGGCCAAGGCTAAGGGCAAGGTCCACAGAAATATAATCCCAGTTGAAACAAACGCTAGAGAAACTAGAGTCCCGATTAAAGATGTGCGACGTCCTCCACAGGTTCGTCCTGCTGCTGACCCAGGCAGTACTGACCCGGGCCCTTCAACTTCATAAAATCGAGAAGAACCCCGGCGTTTTTCCAATAAGAGAGGGTACCGCTCTTGTTAGTTATAATAAGTGGCTAGTTATTAAGATATTAGATATTAAACTTATTAAGCAAGACCTAGATTTAAATATACATAGATATAAGGAACTGGATAGGTTGGTTGGTTCATTTTCTAATATTAATGCCTCATACTTAATATACTGGGATGACGTAAAGCGACAAGTAAATCACATGTTAGATATCACTGTGGAAAAATACACTCAATTAGTTCCTAATAGCAGGCAAAAGAGAGGACTCATCAATCCTCTAGGATCTTTAATTAAACTTATCACTGGAAATTTGGATCACGACGATGCTATTAAATATAATAATCTGATAAATGAAGTCAAAACCCGACAGCATTCTGTAGAAAAGAAAACAACACTCATATCCGAAATGGTGAGACTTTTTACAAATACTACTGTAAATATAACTGACAATCTCATACAATTGAATACAGCCATAAATAAAGTTAATAATGACATAACCGAAATTTCAATAATATCTCATGTCAATCAGATAATACAGGCTTATAACTTGTTCTTTCATAATTTCCAACTGATATATTCTAAATTGAATGAGATTGAAACTGTACTCGCATTTAGTAAAATAGGTATATTGCATCAATCTATTGTTAACACTAATGAACTTGTAAAAACATTTAAGCTCATAGAAAGAACAGATAAACTTATTTTTCCATCAAATCCTGAAAACATTGTAAAAATTGAACAGTCAATTACATTGAAATCATACTTTAAGAATTCTGAAATAATGTTCATCATGGAAATACCATTAGTTAAGAGAGAAACTTACTTTTACTATAAAATTGTTCCCTTACCTATTACCGAACCTGAAACAAACCTCACCCTAATTATTTTACCTAAATATCCTTACCTTATTGTGAAGGGGTTGAACGCTAGCTCGCTCTCCACCCCATGTAAGCTCATCGAAGACGAAACATTTCTATGTGATGAAATGCAATTAACAGTACCCATCCAAGACACCTGCATTCTCGAACTCATGCGATACTCAAGTAATGCTCCGTGTATGCAAATCCCGATAGAAGTGGAAAATGTGAAGATAGAGTTTTTACAGAAAAACAGATGGATTTTATATACCAAGGCAACTACGGATCTTGAGAGAACGTGTGCTAACGAAATCCTTCATTACACACTTTTCGGCACATACCTGCTTACAATTGACGATAATTGCGAATATAAAATTGGACAACATTATCTGAGAGAACAAACCATAAATGGAGAGAAAATCATATACCAAAAACTACCTTTGGTAAAGTTTCCTGAAAATCTGAAAACCGACATAAGACGGAGCGCTGATCCAGTACAACTGAAAGGAGTTGAGCTGACCGACCTGAAAGTGTTATCGTACGCACTAAAAAATAGTGAAGTGGAAAGTGGAAGTGTAGTGAATACGGAAAACGTTAGCATAGGAACGGTTCCATATTGGGTTGCATAAATTTTTAAGCCATAATGTCGGTGTGCATAACCACTTTTGTCATAAAAATCTTTCCGCATAAGTGTGTTAGGCATTAATTGATCCGCATACATTTTATGACCATAATGTTTGTACGCATAAGTAAGGAATGCCATATACTTTTGGAGCATATGAACCTAAATCATAATCTTTTAACGCCATAATGTTTTTATGCATATCATATTTTGGCGCATAATACTGAACAACATACATACCAATCTCCATAATAGATATATTTTTTTAATTTGAAATTAGTGTAATGAGTACCTACTAATTATAACATTTTACATGTGATTAGTGTTATCACTTCTATTTTACGATGCGTATGTATATTTCATATATAAATAAAGCATGTTAATTAGTTTTTTTTTCCCTGATCAACCTACATATCATGCGCTTTTATTAACCTAACCTAACCTACTTTTCTGGCCGATGTTCGTATTCATAGGTTCACAGTTCTAACCTTTTTTTTTTTTTAACCTAACCTACAACTAACCTAACCTAACCTACTTTTCTGGCCGATGTTCGTATTTATAGGTTCACAATTCTAACCTAACCTAACCTACAACTAAGAGGTCAGTGTGGAGAAGGATTTCTTAATGCGGGGGGCTTAGCCCCCCGAGCCCCCCTTGTGGGGGGCTTCGCCCCCCCCGTCCCCCCTTTTTGTTTTCCTGCTTATGTAAGTTTTGTATCATTATTTCAAATGTTATATTTTTGGTACATATGATATAACTTATACTATATAATGTCTATTGCCAGTAATAATTATGAAAGCCATAATTTATGCGTTGCTCTTCTTCGTACTATCAATTATTATGACATTCAATAATATGATTTGAAATTTTGTGCCATACTAAATTATGCTTATGAACAGCCTGCCGAACAACAATTATGACGTAAAAATTTTATGCAAATAACAATTTATGACAAATAACATGTATGAGGAAAGCCATTATGCGAAATGAGTTATGACAATCGAATTTATGACAAGAATTTTTATTCCACTAGAGGTGATCCCCATAGGAACCATTGTTTTATATGTAATCTTAATTATAGGTTTTCTTTCATTCTTTTCGTATAAATATACACTTTTGGTATGCAAGTCTTGCAAAAATCAAAATAATCCTCCGAATAACGGTTCTTCGGATAATTTCGAACTAAAGGAGGGAGGAGTTACAGAGTCCGGTATGTATAGAGACGGCATACTTAGCATTAATGCAGGGGCGTCCAAAAGTGCATAGTTTGCGTCTGGCGTAGATAAGCTTTAGAACCTAAGAACATTTTAATTAAATAAAGACAGTCTAATATCGACCACCGTACGAATAACTTGTATTTTAATTATAAGTTTAGTTTTTAAAAAGTAGTTTTCCCTCCGGCGCGATTTGACTATGTAAATACTTAATACCTACTATGTAATGTTACACAATTAATATTATTGCAATATTCTGATAGTAAATACTTACCTACCTAAAGATATGTATGTAATTACTTAATATTACCTACTTCGTAAATACGAGGGAAGTGTTATGTACGGTAGATTGATAAGTACCTATGTGGGTAGTTTAACATTATAGAATAAACCAGTCTGCTTGGGATCTCTGTCTTTCATTGACACAACATAAACTCAAACAAACTCAAAATAAACTCTTTTGGCATAATCAAGGTTGGCATAGTTTGATAACGCAGATATTCATTTGTCATAATTTATAATTTCATGAATCGATCTCACGGGAAAGAAAACTTTCAAATATACCCTCTGTTTTCCATGTAAAGTGATCTACAAATTTTACTTTGTTAAGCGCTGGTCAGCGAAAACTCGTAAAGTTTCCAAACAGCGAACCATCCCAAATCAATCGGGAGCTATGCTATATGATCCCGTCATGCTAACCGGCCAGCGCAGCTAGACTGCCGGGCGAGACGCGCGGGTATTCGTTCGGCGGCTCATTGTCACTGTTTGTGTGCAACCCTCATCGCTGTCATCTGTCAGACACTCCGGCAAACAAACTGCCTGTTAATATCAACGTCGTGCCTTGTCAAATATGCACACGAGGGTGCTGCCGTGAAGCCGCGTCCAAATTGCGAGGACGAGACGAACTGATATTTGCAAATGAGATGGCGCTTTAACGGATTGCACAGAGGAGCGCAGGAAGCGCACGCTTCAATCACCTGCGGTCGGACGACTCGTAATAATGGGGGCGGGTATCGAACCGTCGAACACGTTTTAGCAAATGGTCGACTAAAAGCCCACATAGGGAAACTGGAAGTTTTGTTTTCATCAAATCATAGCAGCTTGATATTTTGAAATTTGGAGATCGTCCTCGACACCCTGTCAACTGTTTCTGACTTGTGCGCGCACGTGTATGTATTAAGCCCCTATTGCACAATCCTGATATTGTTAGGTGGTGACATTGGAACTGAATTCATTGTTCATGATGATCTCTACAGTCTCCACAATTTTCCGGCCTTTATAATCTTCACGATTGTGATATTAAGTGATATATTTTTTTAAATATCTAACACAAGTAAAGTTTACAAGAAGAGAACTACGATGCCTTGGTCAGAGCCTCGAGTAGAGATATATGCTTCAAAGTTGCAAAAGGCCTCTTTTGCGCATGGATATGAGATTGAAGTTTGTCGAGCGCTTCTCCTGCACAGACGAGTGCCGCGCCGCGCCCGGCCGCGCGCCGCGTGGCTGTCTATTTGCTCGGCTCTCGCAGCCCCGTGTGCATACATTACATTACTTAGCGCCGGAACAGCCTCGAGAGTTTGTAAACACTGACCCTTCACCCGCTGTTACACTTCTGTAATCTTACTTGCACGGGATGGATTAGGTTCTTATTTAAACAATGTTCTTTTTAGATCTGGATGTTTTTATTTCAAATATCAGTAGGTACAGGTCACTTTAAAAATATTAAGTAATAAACAACGTTTTTAAGTTCACTCTAAAATTAAAAATCAGTTCCCTTGTTTAAAAAGCCAATAACCTCCAATTAAATTTATTTAGAACTTACATTCCCTCCGTTTCTGTAACCTTATCACGGTTGTCTGAGTGGCAATTCGATCTTGAGTTTGAGATCTGTCAGTCTTGCAAATTTCTTCTGTAGTAGCGTCGGTCACAATCGCAGTGCAATTGATGTTAAAATCAATATATTCCCTTGGTCACAGATCACACTTGGGAAAAAAATGACTCACTATCTCAAATAAAAATATGTATGTATGTAAACACTTTATATTGTACACAAAAACACAAACCGGCCAAGTGCGAGTCGGACTCGCGCACCGTGGGTTCCGTACAAACATTTTTCATCCCTAAGTGGTTAAGTTAAGTTTGCATCTGGTATGTATAGCGCCCCATATAAATTAGGTGCAAAGTTAGGTATTAAGAAAAAACTACTTACTAGATCTCGTTCAAAAAAATTTTCGTTGGTAGTTTTTATAGTAATGTACATCATGTTTTTTTAGATTTTTCATTTTCTTATTTTAGAAGTTAGAGGGGGGGACCAACTTTTTTCCACTTTGGAAGCATCTGTCACGCAAACTATTCGGTTTAGAAAAAAAAAATTTAGAAACCTCGATAAGACCTATCCATAGACACGTATGTGTTTGATGAAAAAAAATTTTTTGAGTTTCAGTTCTAAGTATGGGGAGCCCCCAATATTTATTATTATTTTTTTATTTTTGCATCAAATTCTTAATGCGATTCACAGAATACATCTACCTACCAAGTTTCAACAGCCATACGGACGGACAGACGGACAGACGGACAGACGGACAGACAGACATGACGAATCTATAAGGGTTCCGTTTTTTGCCATTTGGCTACGGAACCCTAAAAATACAATAAAAAAAAAACATGTACAAAGACGAACTTATCCCTAAGAAATACATGATGAACCCAAAAAAAGAATCGTTTTATCAAATACCAATGGGAACTATTTCAATCAACGCATTAGATGGAAAGCTATTAAATCACCTATATAATTAGCAGCTCATATTCCGAGTTCAGATATTAGCTCGGCTCGCGCTCGCGCCGCCATTAGTTATTAATCTTGCCGTTTAATTAGCTTCTGATTGGGCTCCAGTATTAATAGACCAGGTAGTAAATTTAAATTCATTTGAATTCACTACAACGTGTTTATTTTGTGAAAAAAACTATGCATCTTCTTATTGCATTGGTAAACTGTTAGAAAAGCCTTATCAGCCCTCTTATCTGGACAATTTATAATTTGACGTATGGTATTATTTACAGTCTCAGGATAAAAGTTAAAGATATGTACAATTTTTTGAATTAAACATCGTAAAAATCTACTATAGGCATCTACATGTTTATTATCGTGCAACTACACAATTTTTAGAATTCTGCAAAGTTCTGTATACAGAACAGATCAATTTCTTCTAGTAACTACGGCTACCTGTCAATGCTCTAAAACGAAAATGGAAATGGTGTCGTGCCGTTAAATATTCAATACGCTTCAAAGTTCAAAATCTTGTCAGTTTGTTTACCACAGATAATTGAATCTTTGTTTGTAACGTAGACAGGGAATGCTCTTATACTATTTTATATAAATAGAGTTTAACTCAAAATTAGAGGCAAAGGAACACATACGCATCACATAACCGCCGCATGCACCTACTCGCGATGGTGGAAAGATACACTAGCAAAATTTGGCTTGATAACGCGTAAACCCCGCAGGGTCACAGTCACAAGTATTTGCGGAAACGTTCGCTCCGATCTCGATAACGATAGCTTGTAGTCATTACTACAAGTCCGAACCAGCCGCGTGTCACACGCCGTGATCAAAATAATGCCACATACGCAGTTACATTGTAGTCTCCAAAGGTCGCCAGATGTCAGAACGTGTGTCCGCAGGGCGCCTCGAGTCTATAGATTAGAGTTTCGCTGGCTGCAAGAAAAGATACTTAAAGAAACATAACCTACATTAATGAAGCCAGGAGCCATATATCATCTTTTAAAAATATATTCCAGGTTATTCAATGCTTGTTTCATCGTGAAATTGTAACGAGTTAAGTATATTTTGTCCTGTTTAATGTCTCGTTTTTATTTGCAACATACCTGCGACCCGCCCTGCTCCGTAACCCTTTAACTACCCTGACTTTAATAGTTTAATAGTAAAAAACAGCCGCAAACTGAGCCCAAATCCCTTACATCCCTCAGCGCACGTTAGCCGACAAACTAGCGGAACCGCATTTAAAACAAAATGGTGCGCGTTACATTTTTTAGAAGAGACTTGCCAAGTTTAAGCAACACTCGGCTCTAAGAGATTGGATAAACACGGCCGATGCGGTTTCGCCGTGTGGTGTGGGACTCCCTTATGCAAGCTTAATGCAATCGTGCCACTCACCGAGCTACGATGACTGCTCAGTATGTGTGACGATAGTTTTGTATTTTTTGTAGGCTTGCTCTACACGTGTCACTTAGCCACTCAATTGCTTTTGGTAACTACGGCTACCTGTCACCGCTCTTATTTTATTATATAAATAGAGTCCAACTCAAAATTCGGAGCAATTGAGTGGTTAGATAAAAATTAATGAATAAATATTTCGTTCGGATTTATTATTCACTGCCTCCACAGATCCATTTAGATCACTCAATTGATTTTATTTCACTTACTTATCTAACGAATGCTTAAATCAACTGACTGACATATTCACGATCAGGTTCAATCAATCTTATCACCTATTCAGGATTAAATATGGAAAATATAAGTTCTCAGCTCGTCCTCGCCAAAGGTCAACTATCTCAAAATAAGTGATTACTAGATGAGCGAAAAGTTAAACTATTACATAGTTAATGTAGATCGGCAATAAGTGTGTGTGGAGATGCACCGCGAGAGCTGCTGTCTGCCAGAGGAAGGATGAGGACGAGAACCCAAATGTGGACACCATTGCCGTAACCACGACCACATTGCCAAGAGTGAACGACTGATGATAATGAATATGAGTAACTGCCGAACTGAGAGAGTAAAAGAGTGAAATAGTGATCATCTGATCGTATTGAATGTCCATTGATGACTTGAATAATTGTCTATCATTTACGAAATTCACGTGTTAGTTTCCTTTAACTTTCGTCAGAATATTTGTACTTTAGAATGTTTAGTACGTACCTATTTTTTGTGTTTGCTTTTATTTTATCATTGATTTTCTATTTAGTGCAAAATATGTATTGTTACCATAAACTAACACATGTTGGGTAAATAATGAGTGTGATATAATCCGTTTAAATTAGTGACAGTCGCGGAACATCCGAAGAAAATATTATTATGAACTAGCTTTTGCCCGCGACTACGTACGCGTGGAACTTGATAAAAGGGATTATTAAAAGCGCCTAAGCAAATGTAAGAGCAATTGTGCTTTTGGTCCAATCCTTTTGGACCACACCCGAACAAAAATGTTCACTCACTTTTCAATCTTTTTAGGTATAATTTCCAGGATGAAAACTATCCTATGTCCTTCCTCGGATCTTAAACTATCTTTATGCCTCATCAAAATCGATTCAGCGGTTTAAGCGTGAAGAGGTAACAGACAGACAGACACACTTTCGCATTCATAATATTAGTATGGATTCTCAATTGCTATGCTATTCAAATGAGAGTAGACACTAGTTAAAAAAAAAAAAAAACTTTTCACATATCTTAACACAGCCCCTTTATAAGCAGGTCTATCTATTTAAATAGTTTTCTGCGCAACCGTCCGCATCTAACTAGGCTTATCCTAAACTAGTTTTGTTTTGTCAAACTGTCCCCAATTCAAGTCACTGAAGCAGGAATATTCTATTCTTAAGTTTCCGTCACGACTACAACTTAACCCCATCACTCGCATCGTGTATGCGCCGCACGCCACGCATGCCGCGCATGCCACGTGTCCGTTATCTTCGACCTTATTCGGCCGCAATAGGGTGCATGATCGATTGATTACCCCGGGGCTCCTGATGAGGGCTAGTTAGCGAAATCTCCAAGTTCAGTGGATTTGTTAGTTGTTTGTTGGCGGTAATGCGGCCGCGACGTGACCGGAGACAACGCGCTGGAAGACCCACTGGATCTCATCCAATTATTTCACCGAACTTTTTTCTATATCTGTCTTCATTAGGACGAAGCTGAAGTTGGACTGGCTGTCACGACACTGTTTATTACGGGTTCCCTTTATCTTGCATAATATCGATTCTCCGAAATACATTTCGCATAGCAGCTATCACCGAAACATTTTTAGCCGAATGATTCTTTAGCATAATCATATATGTATGTATCATAATTGTCAGTTAGCATACTATTCATTTAGCATAATTTTAAATGGCAGAACACTAGTATCACCGAATTTTATTTCACATAATTTTATATGGCAGAACACTAATATCGCCGAATTTATTATGGCATAAAGACATAGTTTACGGAATAGACGGGTGCTAGGAAACTAGTTTAGGTTTTGGGTTAGATTAGGCGATTATTAACTAAACTGATACCAGAAAATGGGTTAGGTTAGGTTAGAACTGCGACCACAACAGAGCCGAACTGCTGCCAGTAAAGTAGGTTACGTTAGAACCGAACTTAATGGGTTAGGTTAGGTTAGAACTGCGACCACAACAGAACCGAACTGCTGCCAGTAAAGTAGGTTAGGTTAGAACCGAACTCAATGGGTTAGGTTAGGTCAGAACTGTGAGTCGCGGTAGTATGCGAAGAGCGTTTCCCGTGACCTTGCCTAAGGGCCGAAACACATAACCGCGTTGCGGCGTCGCGCCGCTAAAATTGGCGTTAGCGTCAGCCCGATTTGTATGAAAATCGGCCAACGCTACCGCCAATTTTAGCGGCGCGACGCCGCAACGCGGTTATGTGTTTCGGCCCTATAGCACAGAGGCGGCAAATGGAGGGGTTTTTAGTGGGTACACCATAGGCCTCATTAGCCACCATGGGAGTCCCACATAACCACCGGGTTCCGTCCCCGCACCCTGGTGGTATGCGTAATGCATTTTCCCCTCCTAAAAAATAAAAAAAGGTCAGAACTGTGACCATAACAGAATCGAACTGCTACGAGTCATGTGGTAATAAGTAGAAATATAATAATAATCTAATATATTTATAGCGAATAAGTGACTTGTAATTAACCTACTCAATTACCAATAAATGATGTCTACCTATGTCTATTGCTATGTCTGTCTATGTCTTTAAAAGGAATAGTTATCATATTTCATTTATTTGAGACATGCAAAATACATTAAGGTTTTAAATACACCAAATTGTAAACAGAACGATGCACCCGAAATGTACCTGACATGTCAATAGTACATAATTTAATTATCCCGATTAATATATAATTATAAAATAAATAAATAAATATTAAGGGACAATCATACACAAATCGACCTAGTCCCAAACTAAGCAAAGCTTGTACTATGGGTACTAGACGACGATATACATAATATATACATATATAGATAACATCCATGACCCAAGAACAAATATTTGCCCTGGCCGGGATTCGAACCCGGGACCGCCGACTCAGTAGGCAGGTGTCTACAAACCGAGCCAAACGCGTCGTCAAAAATTTGATTATTCCCGACTAGTTGTTTTCTCATTCGCATTGTCACAATGTATATTTAATAAATTTAATATAATCAGATTCGATAAAATCTTTAAATCTAAGATTAGAGTCTAAGCATAAGTTTGTAGTAGACTTATAGTGAAATAAAAAGATTTTTTTTTTTTTTTTATCTTAGGTGCCCACAACACCACTATCATCGCCTACCGATAATGTATGAGCAATTCCACTACAACAATGTTTTCTGGTTCGAACAATTTTTATGCAATCTAAATATTATGAGATATAAATTTCTTCGAAATAACTATTCGGACATGTAAATATTATGCTTATTCATATTCTGACATATGAATGTTCTGATATAAAAAATTATGTGAAATAACAATATGAGAAAAAAAATATGCAAAATAAAATTCGGAGAAATGATGTTTCTGTCGAAGGTTGTTATACAAAATGAAATTATGAGTATCAATTTTATGCAACATATTAGTGAACCGTTTATTACATTCTTCTTAAAGCGAAACAAAGAAAGGAAAATAAAACTACAACAACCATTATGTAGACAGAGAACTGAACTTTAGCTCACTTATTGTTTTGTGTATTGGTTTTGGCTTAGTTTCCAATGTTCCCAAACACTTGGCTATTATATGCCCCGTACGAATAAGTCGTTATGTATTCGAGTCGTCAAAGCCAGGTGCAAAAACTCAACCATAAAGTGTAATGTTGCAAATCCTATGTAACTCTCATGAAATATTACGGCGGCAGTAACTAATCTTACTTCTATCGGTCACAAACACACTTGCTTTTTTCCTGCCTTAAACTTGCGATGCCACTAGATTTCATTGCGATATTCAATAGAATATTATTGTTTCGTGAAAATTAGAAGCCGCTTGAGCGGTGAAGGCGCGAGGCACACTGCAGGTACGTAGCCGGCCCTCCAATCACGGCTCTAATCATGCCGGATAGCTCGATACCATCATCGCTCGATACGTTAAATATCAAATGTCTTTTATATTTATTGAAATTATACCCAATGAAATTATGCTTATTGTTATGAAACATTGTTATATCCAACATCATTACTCACCCTAAAATTCTGATACCACGCGAGTATATCAGCGGGAACGGATAGCTCGATACCATCATCGCTCGATACGTTAAATATCAAATGTCTTTTATATTTATTGAAATTATACCCAATGAAATTATGCTTATTGTTATGAAACATTGTTATATCCAACATCATTACTCACCCTAAAATTCTGATACCACGCGAGTATATCAGCGGGAAAAAATAGTGATATTTTATACTTAAATCTCGGCATGAGTCTCATTATTTATTAAGAAGACTTCAAAATTGATGTGTCGAACTTTGAAACATCACACTGAAACAACACTCGCAAAGTGGAACCACTTAAAAAACTGAACGTAATCTCAAACAACGTTATTGAAACTCGCGGCCCTATGCATCTCGCTCCGTCACACACGACGCGTGAACGCCACTATACTCGCCCGCCACGCCTGGCGCCCCGCGCCACGCTCCACGCCGGGTCCCGGAAGGAAACGCCAGCGTGCGCTCGGGAAATAAATTATCAAAACTCGCTTTCTCCAGCTTTTGTTCCGAGTCTAATTTTAAACTTTGTTTGAGAGGACAGAGGGTCGGTTGTGAGCCGCATTGCAACCTGAGAAAGTGAAGCGACTCCACAGTTCGCTACGTACGAAAACGAACGTGAACCGACACGTCGTCGGCGGCGGCTGCTCGGCGCGGACAGGTGTGGCAACATTCTGTTCAGAAAATTGTGTTTTACTCGAGTTTTCTCCTACTATTATTAAGGTATTTTTAACGGTTTAAGTTTACGATGTGAAATATGATTTGTTACTGTTACTGGTAGTGGTATCTGGTATTTAATAAAAGTATGTTATAACTTAACATGCTAGAATTTGATTCTGCGTGAATACATGGGACATACAACCCTTGACTTCACCAGTTAAATATGGTACGTATTTTTAATACTTGTCACCTTTTACTGATAAGATTAGATAAGTATCTTGTACATACGTTAGTACCTAATAAGTAAGTTAAGTTTTAAGGCACGAAGCGCAGCAGGGACGCGACATAAACGTGTTTGGTGACGTAATTAATTATCATTATCACCCCCTCCGCCCCTCCGCCCCTCCGCCCCTCGACCACGCCGCACATTATGCGCACACAAGTAAGTCGATAAATATAATTAAACCCGGATTAGCGCTAAGTGGAGTAGTGAATAAACAGAATTACCAGCGCAAATTGCTTAAGTGCCTGATTCCGATTTACTGGCAATGATAGGTACGTGTCGCGTTTGCGTTAGCATCCCAATCCATTAAGTGGCACTTCCGACCGCCGAGCTCCGACTGCCATAGCAGTCCGCTTCCGGGCCGTTACATAATATAGTTTTACACACCGCCAATTACATATTGTAGACGTAGGTACATAAAATAGTATGACAGTTCGTATTTCTTCTGGTTATCAAAATCTTCATATGCCGTCCAAAACCCGATACATAGTCGATCAGACCTTTTCGACGAATCCCTTCGGAGTCCGAGATCGCCCAGGGACAGGGAGGCATCGTGAGCAGAGTTGCTCTGCGAATGATTTGTGACAGTCACACGTACCTAGATAAATTATTAGTAGCATATGAAACCTGAATACCTTGTCAGCAAACTTAATGAATGAAGTTGTCGAACGTCGATACGAACGTAGTTCTGTGAACAAATGGCCAACTACGTACGCTCTCCGAACGGGGACAGTTTTGCCCCACTTTCTAATGCGTACGTCTGCTAATGAATACGTTTCACGTAGGTACTGTCAGAAACAATGCCTTGAACGATAAGAAATTGACATTTCAGTAGTGTAGTTTCTTCATGAATCTGGTGTGTTGTCTCAATGATATGGGGTATATTTACTTGTTTTTCGATCGTGTCAAAACTTTCCGTCGAGCAATACGTACAACATGCTTGATAATTCCAAGCTGGAATGCATATATCCACTTCACTGAATGGGTTCACGGTTAATCCCGACGTCGCTGATAACGAAAAAAACACTTTTGCAATGCTTTCAGTTCGAAATACTCGTAAAAATAGCACAGTATTTAAAGGCGTCCAGCGGTGAAACTTTATTGAATACCTACCATTCAATTCAGCTGCCATATGACTACGAGCAATCGGGTGGGTTGAGTGAATGTCGCTCTGTCACGCTGCCCAACTTAGTTAGTGCGCCGAGTGGCGCGACTCACGCGAAAACTCGCAGGCCGTCTGTCATCTTTACTGCCTGCTTTTATACTTCCATACCAGTTTACTACTCATGAATAAATAGTGTTGCAAAAGATCCAGCGCACAAGTATGGAAACCCATTTTTAGTTAAAAAAAATTTTAACTGTATTAGGTTTAAAATCTATAACTGTCCGACTAGTTCCATTACACCGAACGGGCTATATCCAGCAGAAAGCAAAAAAACCCTATAAGTTGGAAAACTACACGTATAATTTGTTTAATAAGGAGTTAATTATTGTGTAAAACTAAAACTGAAACTTTTTTTATGAAAAAAAATCTGATTGTTAAGTTTCTTTCGGCGTTCTCAACAGTGGTCGCCCCTTGTGAAATGCTGGTTAACAGTGTCCCAGCATTTCACAGAAAAGCCCTGAGGCTACTATAGACTCAGACTTGACACGTCTTGCCCTTGTACATTGTACTTACAGAATAGAGTTGATTATTTCATTAAATATTATTAGATATCTACGTATATATAAAGTTAAACTTAAACTTCTACAAAACCGACCTACAAAAGTGTTGTAAGCGGGTTTTAAACTCTCAGAAATCCGCCAAATGATGATTGTCTATGGAATATAATATCTCCGCTAGAGCAGGGCCCTCAATTACGGCCCTCTAATGGCGCGGTCGCCCCGAGTGCGAGTGCGGCGCGGCTCAGCCACGAGGAGCTCCCTGGCCCTCTCGACTCACTCTCGTCTTTGGTTTATTTATATCAATAAGTTGCACGTCATTTCTATGTTAAACGACGATTAGCGCTGTTAGGAGTGACCCATGCATGCTAAATTAGCGCTAAATTTACTCTTACCTATAAGGCCCTAAGATGACCATTTTGGTTGTAAGAAGGCTCTTCGCTACTTAGAGGAAAAAAATCGCTTCTGCAATTTACGGCGTAGCAGCGTAGCACGCGTAGGACTGCAGGGCTGCGTATTACACGGGCTTTAGGTTTATTTCCCGACCAGCGTAAAAATAAATTATTTACTTGGTAAGGCATGTCTTACACATCCATGCTTATAAAACTCTGGATTTGTATTGAAAACCAGTTTTCTATAGAGTCAGGTAGAGGGGTCATGATTTCAGGGAAAATCTTAATAGCGTGATGCAGGATCGTTTTATTTATTTATTCTAGTCAAAATAAGCTCACAGTATACACCAAATCGCTTACTTGTAAATTTGTGTAAATTTAACATTATACAAATAAAAAATAATAATAATTAAAACAACAACACATAAAATCACAACAAAAGAACACAGGCAACCGTATGCCAATTCATAAAAAAATCACATTAAAAAATTTAGGTAAATAAATTCATTAATAAATTAAAAAAACAATACAAACTCAAATAAATAATACATTGATAAAAAATTAAAAAGCCCATTAAATAATCCAATAATAATAATATAAAAAAGTCAAATGTCAAATTACAAAATAAAAATAAACTATACATTTACATTTAGAACAAAATTTAAAAATTCAATGCAATTTTGTATGGGCGAACGCGCCACGCCAGCCTGGCGCCATCTGTTGGTCATAATCTCCATTGTCCTCGCATCACGCCGAAACGGCTGGACAAATAGTAACCAATTTTGGCACAGGGACAGCTGGACATCCAAAAATGGTTATAGGATACCTACTTTTACCCGCCTACGGTACAAAATAAGTTTTTGACAAAAATTTCATTTTTTGACAAGCTCTTATAGGTACTGTATTTTTCCTTGAACATCCATCAATTGCTTACTGATACGATTCTCTAAGGCCCAAACTCCGCCCAGGCTTCCGTTCCTAGGGCCACCTTCCAGCTCCATCATCAGACCCTGGAAATTACTACACTATCTGAAGACGAAGTACTCATCAAGACAAATCAAACGAGCCCAAATTCGATGGGGCTATGTGGTTTTATTACGGAGTTCCTATGGCCACCTTCACGGGCCAGCTCCACGTCATCATAAAACTGCATTGTCATCGCAATTTGCATATTTGTGCAAAATTTCAGCTCAATTTGAAACCGGAAAGTGGGTCAAATTTTACTTTCAAAATTCTATTACAGACAACGGGAGAGGTGAAAGTAAATAAAAGCTTGTAAACTAAACAATACGCGTACGAAGTTACGGGCACCTTCTAGTAATATATATATTTATTATTCGCGGAGAATAATACTAAAGAAAACGATAGAAACGCTGGTTTGTATTCGTGGAAAATGTACCGCGTATGTAAATTATCCGAGATTATAATGTTGACTCAAATTAATTATGTATCACCCTAATAGTTTAGTTACCGCTATTGAGATAAATCTATTGAATGCCTTTGTAAATAAATCTATTGAACCAATGTTTCTTTGAATAGTTTTATCGAAATGCAAAATAAAACGAACAAAATCAAATTGCCTAGTTCAAATTCGTCGTTTCCATGACATATACATATTATATTCAACGCACGTCAAGCGCATAACTCCGCGCGACCGCAAACTTCCTCCTCAAACAGAATCCGCATCGCATCGCGCGCGGCACCACTATCTCCGCCTCAGCACAAAACGCGTACACATAACCGCGCACTTTCGAGGGCCGCGTCCAGCGAAGGGTCAAAAATGGGCTTATTACAATGAGGGTAAATCAATTTCATTTTTTCAAGATTGAGTGAAAAGGGTCCGCATAGAGATGATGGAATGATATCAGACGTAATTTATCTGCGGGCACTCGGCCGCATCTCATGTATAAATTGTGCGCGCTACATTAGGTACCTACCGGCGGCAGCCCCGGCCGCCGCGACTGCTCGGCGGGCGGGGACACTTCTGATTATCTTAACTGCTTGTTCTCGGCCTACTGTTACTGTCTCTCAAGTATTTTGCTTTGCCGCAGTTTGTTTCAATGACGCTAAACTCTTTTATGTCTTCTATTATAATGTGCGCAGGTGTCGAAGGTAATTATACCGATGCCGTGCCTATATTATTCATTAATAAACAGGTCACAAGTTTAAACGGGCCGTTGTTCTGCCACTACGTGACGTACATTTCCATATTTTTGAGGGAGAATCAAACAACGGCGCGATTGTTGGGCTGTATTAGTATGCGGGCTCCGGCGCCCGGCGGCGCGAGCGACCGCGACGTGGGGGAGGGGCAGCGAGCGAGAGCAACAGCACATTGTGACAAGTGCCGACCATCGACGTTTTTTAAAACCATGGTAAAGAAAAAATAAGCTGCAGCTTGCAGCTGGTAGATCCTTATAGCAAGGACTATCGCAAATAAATATAATTTTATGGTCTTTCCAAAATTGTACCAAGCCTATTTTAATGGTTTTTTGTTCAAAAACTCAGAATCAATTAAATTAATTCAATTCAATCTATACCTATACTGTTACAATGTAATCTTTTTACAAACATTTGGCATTACTTCTTTCGACTTATCATACATAGTTCTAAGTTTAGTGTCGCACATGAAACTCTCGCAGGTGCAACATTGGAAGGACGGTTCTGCAACGGTCGCAAGGAAAAGCTCCTGTAAATTAAAAATTAAGAGTTCAAGTGTGTCAGCGCGGGAGTTTTATCGACGAGAACGCGGCGAGCTCAGCTGCCAGAGATAGATGGCGCAGGATCCGGCTGAGGACCAATACAATAAATACTCGTAGCGCGATCCGTGCGGCGTAATTCAGGAATTAGTATTCTCGGAGGCGCGCGCGCGGCGCCGGCTGCCGCCCTGACCATTGTGCTCGCCAATTAAAATGCGCAGCACATCACGAATTAATATCGCGGTTCAACCCTAGGGAAGAGCTTTAAACTCTTACACATTTAGCAATATGAAATTGATACTTAAAGAAAGTAAATAGTTCAAACTAGGTTTGTTACTTCACGTTTGTTATTCAACTCGGCTGGGCAGCGTTCGGGAAGCTACGTCATATCTTCTCGTCAAAAATTCCCCAGTGACTGAAGACGAAAGTCTTCGAACAGTGCGTGTTGCCAGTGATGACTTACGGAACTGAGACATGGTCGTTCACAATGGGACTCATGAGGCGGCTAAGAGTCACGCAACGTGCAATGGAAAGGGCAATGCTCGGAGTTTCTTTGCGCGATAGAATCAGAAATGGGGATATCCGCAGAAGAACCAAAGTAACCGACATAGTGCACAGGATTGCCCGGTTGAAGTGGCAATGGGCAGGCCATGTAGCTCGGAGAATGGACGGCCGTTGGGGCAGCAAAGTCCTAGAGTGACCATGTATAGGAAAGCGCAGCGTCGTTCGGCCCCCGACTAGATGGACGGATGACCTCGTGAGGGTAGCGGGGAATCATTGGATGCGGTCTGCACAGGATCGCACTTTGTAGCGAGTCATGGGGAGGCCTATGTTCAGCAGTGGACGTCTGTGGCTGATAGATAGATAGATAGGTTTGTTACCCCTGACTGATAAACTGATACCGTACTGTTTCACCCACTTAGTTTTTTTTATTATTATTATTCCCTATTAAAGTGTACACGCGTACAATGTTCCTGTTAACAGCAGTATCAATGCAGACTGCAAAGAATATTGAGTAACTTTAAGTAACAAAATGAGAAATACCTTAGTGCAATATGAATTCACACGCATTTCATACACATTACATTTCAACTGAAATATGCTACTCTAATCAAACGGTTTACTATTGGAAGGCATAAAATCATTAATACTAATATGGTTACGCATTTATTGCTTTTCACCGAAAATGAGACGTGCATAAGGCTCATTACGCATAATTTTTTACGCATAACATTAAAAAGCATAAATACAGAAAGCATAACTGTCATGAAGACTAATAACAAAAAGCATAAGCATAAATAGGCATAATAATCAATTGGCATCATATCAAAATGCATAACGCTCTTATCCTATTAAAAGTTGCATTACGAGAGAAGGTTAGTATAGTGTGTGTATACCGGGTGATCAATCCAAATGGGTCAGTAGGGTGAAAACGAAAACTATAAGAGCTATCTCTTAAGAACAGGTTTCTCTATCTCTTATAGTTTTCGTTTTCTCCCTACTGACCCATTTGGATTGATCACCCTGTATATATTTAGGAACTAAAGCGAGGTCGACGGAGGTCCGCTTCGCAGACCCCCTATCCCGCGTTGCTTAGGCGCTTCGCGCCGGTTATCATGCTAACCTAACCTAACCGGTATACCTTCACTTGCCCGAATTTCATATGCCCGAATTTCGTCTGCCATAATATTCAATTGACCGAATCTTGTTTCTTATAATTATGTTTCCCATAATCATTGTTTGCCATATTAATCCTATGACCGAATCTTTGTTTCCCATAATATTAATTCCAATAATCACATTTTCCATAAAGATTGTAATCCATAATTGTCACATGCTATAATTTCATATGCTATCCAAATGGAACATAGGCCGAAAACCGACAACTGTAGGTTAGGTTTGTTTTATGACCCCGTATAGCGGAGCGTCAAAATAACCCAATCTAATCTAGTTTTAGAAGAACTGCTACCAAATAGTACATGGATCTAAAACCGAAAACTATAGGTTAGGTTAGGTTTGTTTTGTGACCCGTATAGCGGAGCGAGCGAAGCGAGCGGAGCGTCAGAATGTTTGCTTCTAAATACAAATCCTAATCTAATTTACAGTTTCCTAATTTACAATCTAACCTAGTTTTAGAAGAACTGCTACCAAATAGTACATGGATTTAAAACCGAAAACTATAGGTTAGGTTAGGTTTGTTTTGTGACCCGTATAGCGGAGCGAGCGAAGCGAGCGGAGCGTCAGAATGTTTGCTTCAAAATAAAAATCATAACCTAATTTACAGTTTTAGAAGAACTACGATAAAAGGACGTACGACATTCGACCAGAACCGAAAACTTTAGGTTAGGTTTGTATTGTGACCATGTAGTACATAGTGTCTATGTACATACGTGGCCACAATATGCCTACAGAAAATAAGATGCTAAGCCAGGTTGGATTCGCACATAAACAATATTTAGTATGGCGTTTAAATATTCTATCAAACAATATTATGGTACTTAATACTATGGAAAACAATACTTATGGCATTCGTATCATTATGGCATATAATATTCGGGAATACAAGAGTATGTCAAATGAATTTTCTAGGAAACGAAACATTCGGGCAAATAAAATTCGGGTAAGTGAAATTCGAGCAAATCAATATTATTGCATATAAATTTCGGTCAAACAATAGACAACCAACCTAACCTAATGTACCTACCTAATGTGACCTAACGTTACGTAACGTAATATTTTGTTATGAGATATATATACCTACATACAATAATAATAAATGCATGTTAACCACGTAACTGAGTTTCATTCATTTAGACAACTGAAATTATGGATAATGATAATGACAGATTTACCAAATAACTATTAGCCCAAACAATAGTATGCGTAAAGTATATTCGGCCAGTACAAATTAGTCCAACTAAAATTATGCTAATAGCGTAGTATATGCCAAAAAAACAGTATGCCAAAATATTACTTTGCGAAAGTACTATTATGCCAAAACAAATTATGCTAAATCAATTATGCGAAACAGCATTAGTCTAAAAAACATTATGCGAGCCAAGGGGATCCCTAATCAAACTTTTTTTATTTCACTTATGCAAGCATTAAAATATGCTAATAAAACGCGGATTACTAAGTTCCCACCGCATCTGTCATTCAGTGAGAGGTCAGCGGCGGAGCCCGCATTAGCGTTGAGTTACGCCGGCCGCTACCTGCGCCCGCTAATTACCGTCGGTGCTGCGCTCGCCACGCCATCCACTCCTGCCGCGTGCCGGTCCCGCCGGGTCACGCTGGGCGGTTCATAAGGCAAACACAAAGTCATAATCAGGACCATGCGAGCAACCGACTGTTATCTCTTGTGAATTGTCACATACAGTAGATAGTTTCTGGTTGAAAAAGTTTTTTAAGTGAAAAGTTATTTTTTTATTCACTGCTTATCAGATTTAAGTATGTGTTATTGGTGCCATTGACGGACACGTCAAGGAGGACAATATTCTAAAGGCTCGAGGTAAATCAATTTAAGATTACTTAATATAAATTATAACGCACGCAATGTCGCAAGCAAAATTTTGTCTAACTGAAAGATAGGAATGTGCTTCTGAAGGGACCTCAATTCATATTAACAACTGCAATTTGAACGCCGCATCATTTATTATTAAGAGGCTTTGAAAAGGATGCTAAAGGGTTTAATGTTTATGACGCCGGGACATGAAGGCAGTTAAACCAGACACCTGAACTAGGGCGGCCCTTAAACCCGACTTTGGACGGTAATGATAAAATTAAATATTGAAGCGGACCGCCCGCCGCCACCTCCCGCCGCCCGCCGTCACGCTTCACGCCTCCTGCCTTGAAGCGCGTGCCCGGTTATTGTTAGTGCGTAAAGTGTAAACGTGGCGAGTTTACTGCGTGAGCAATAAAACTGCCTTTACCGCGGTGCATTAAGTGTCCTAATGCGCATTAATGGGAGGCGACGAGTTGCGGCGCGAGCGCATAAACGCGACTTTAAACTTGATTGGCGCCGAGAGTCGCCATTTTTATTTACGGCGCAGGCCGACTTTACGCAGACTCTCGTGTTTACGGCGCCGATACGCGCCTAATTTATACCAACTCGAGCCGGCAATTTGTGCGTTTTATACTTATTATTTACGACCGGAGGTGTTTGGGGCCGATTCTACTTTTATTGGAGATATTCCCAGAATTTACACGCCGCTCTGTCGAGCTGATAACTATAAGACGCAGACTAATAATAAATTATTGATATTCGCCGGTCGGCGCTCATTATCCTGTGAAATATAACATCTTCGTAAACAGTAGTACATACATAATATTTCATAGACGTGGATATTTTTTCTACATAATTATTAAAAAAATCAAATGGTTCGAATCGAGTTGGAACGAGATACGTAATATACAGGCTTTCAGCTGTAGCATTACATACATATTAATCTCATTTTCTGGAGGTTCTTCTTTACAGGATGTCTCTCTGTTTTTTAGGGTTCCGTAGTCAACTAGGAACCCTTATAGTTTCGCCATGTCCGTCTGTCTGTCCGTCTGTCCGTCCGCGGCGTAGCTCCGTGATCATTAGTACTAGAAAGCTGAAATATGGTACGAGTATGTGTATGTATCACGCCGACAAAACGGTAAAATATAAACTAGTAAAGAATTATTTTTCGGTACCTCCCTCCCGTACACCTGAAGAGGGGGTGATTTTTTTTTTCCTTTCTACATTAGTGTGTGGGTTGTCGTTGAATAGGTCTTTTAAAAATAATAGGGGTCTTCGAACATTATTTCTTGATAAAGTCAGCAGTTTTGTAAATATTCACTCCGAAAATAAAAAAAATAGTGTCCCCCTCTAACTTTTCAACCACGGGTCAAAAAAGTATGGGAAAATTCATGAAGATGAAGCCTTATAAGTACTTTCAATGAAAACTATATTGAATAAAATCGGTCGTGGAGTTTTCAGAATTCATAATTTTCTTTAAAATGACGTAAGTGCCGCGCGATGTCCTTACACTTCGAACGTTATATGTACATATTGGTTAAGTGCCATACTGTATTAAAACTTTTCGCTCAATTTGGTGCGTATAATCGATAACTTCCAGAAGGTAATAAGTAGTTACTGTTACTTTGGCGTTTACGACCTTTTTATAGAGCTTGAAATCTTTCTCGTAATTTAAATGTTTCTCATAATTTTTGTCTAAGTATTGTGAAAGTTGGGCAACTACGGAAGCCTACACTGAGCATGGCCCGACATGCTCTTGGCCGGTTTTTTTTATAAAATAATAATTTATTCAACAGTAATAATGCATAAGTGTGTCTCTATGAATGACTTCGGCTTCTGACCTTAGAAGCTTATCAGCACTGACAAAAGGGATAGGATTGTATTTCAATTCAATTCAGTGTTATTTGATTTATTTAGCAAGACGTAAAGGTGACAGAGGCCATTATTTACAGAGCTCGCTTTATGAAAGGCGCCGCTTCTTTAGCGATTTCTCCTTTAGTCGGTCTGAACGAGCCGAACCCATTTTACGACGACACCGAACAAACAGCCGCTGTCCGGTCAGGATCAGGATAAAAATCTAATTTGGACCAAATGCCGACCGCATGCACATAAAAACAAACCCGATGTTAAAAATACATTACCGTTCGGGAAACAGATCAACAAAAAAATCCCAAACGAGATAAAACTTTTCGTTTCGGGAACATAATTGAGTTTTTCTGAACATTAACTTTTGCATTAACGCGAATAAGTCATAAATAAATACACGCGCGGCATTCAACGCGTGATTTATGTAAACCCTCGTTCAACGCAAATTCCCTGTAATAGGTATTTGAAAGGAGTTTTTGTTGGCGGCGAATTTATTTCTCGGAGATGTTTTCATGTGTGCGTATTCGTATCCCGGAGATCCGCGCCGCCGCCGCCGCCGCCGCTGCGGGATGCTATCATACCTGGCCAAGTAAACTAACACGGACTATCTGACTTGGCCGCATTTGAATCTTGAATATGATATTTTACGTAGATGTGCACCGGACACGCAGTGTCATTAATGTTTAAGCAACACATATTCATATTAATCTGAACTTGCTCTGGACATAAAAATTGTAGCCTGTTTGCGATTAGAAACTTTTGTAAAATTGTGCTATAATCATTTATTCATTTGAATAGTAATATTTGTTTTTTTTTTAATTGTAATCACCAGCGAATTTATGGCCTTTATCATTATCATACTTGCGGTTTGCGAGACTTTTCCATACGAATAAGCGTCGTCTCGCTAATCGAGTTGCATTCGTCGCTCGCGTCGCTCTGGGAGGTGTAACGTCGCCCGGCAGTGAATACCAATGTGCCTGCAAAATGCAGACAACTTCTAACAGGGTTAATTCACATCAGGCAACAAACTGAATGTATTATCAGGCTATTTTAATCTCAACAAGCTACAGCTTTGAAATGCAGATGTATTCAACTTCTAATCAATGGCAAAGTGTCCAAAGTGTGGAAAAATGTTGGAACTGTAACGATTATCTAGGCGGTCAATACATTTCAAATTAATATTGCGTAAACATACGGATTGATTGAATATATCGATTTAAACTTTTTTCACTTATAACCCAGCCCAGTCAGTATTCTTCAAACAGTATTAAATGAACACATCTTTGAACGCTTAGTAAGTCTCGTTATGTTATAATGTCACTGTAGACGACAACCGCGTCCGTCGGCTATCGGCTACAAGGGCACTCCGAAACTCAGCGATGAGTAAGGAGCGAATGGACTGTAATGAAAACTAGGTAACGAAAACGGACGAATATGAAACGCAAAAGTAAATCAAACGATATATATTTACACACAAATTAACAAAACACAACAAGGATCGGAAAACACTTAAATTTACTCTTAACTAATATAGTCTCTGTCTAAAATGAATTTAACACTGATCGCGGACCGATGGTACTACGCTAACACTGATAAACTAAATTCGCGGACCGATGGTACTACGCTACTGTATACAAAGATGGTTAATACTCGGAAGTAAAGTGGAGAAGTGACACGGTGGCGGATCGTTGATCAACGCCCTGACTACGGAGTGATACTCTACGTAGACTAAGGAATGACTGTGATGAACTGTGTGGCGGATCGATGATCAACGCGCGGACTACGGAGTGGTACTCTACGTAGGATACAAGATGACTGTCGATGAACTGTGTTTACATGGAAAAATGGCCGTCCTTTTATACAATTCTGCTCTGGGATCAGGGGGACGCCCGCCCTGTCTTTCTACATTAAATTACAAGAGTTATATATTACTTAGCCTAAATAGGATTTACATTATAGATTGACGTCTATACAATGCACAAAATGTGAGCGTGTTTACGCTGTGGGAGCTCCCGTCTGATTGTGAGGCGTGAAAATACCTAACTATTCTTTGTCCCCGGCAAGAGGCCGTCTCGCTCGCACCGTCCGAGATATGCACTCGCGCGGTCACTCTTAACGCGCTGCGCGCCGCGAGACTAGTTTAGTCTTTGATTTATCGTGTTCTCGGACGGTTGCGGCCGGGACAATGTTCTACAAAATTACTCTATTTATTGAAATCTACATTCTTACAAAGTTTCAAATTAATCTATAATTTTCCTCAATTTTTACATCGAACGTAAACAAAGATGACTCCTTTGTCTCGCGCTGCGAGTGGAAATTACCACGATGAGTCATCTTTGTTTGCCGTGGTCTTTTTACTAAGACATGACGGGAGCTCTACATGAATAAATGATTATACAGGGAAATTTTAATTAATTTCAGCCGCTTATACGGGCAAACGATCTTATATCTAAGTATTGAATAATCTTTATTTATTATTTCTCTTAAAACTAAAATGCTTCGCAAAGCTGTCCGCAACAGTCACATATTTAACAACTAAACATTGTGGATTGAAAACCAGAAACTGAATTTTTAGCGGCGCGCATATAATACTATTTATTATGATTTGTGCAATGTTTATCATGATTTTATGTGTAAACTGGCTCCCCATTGGTAGCGGCTTTTAGTGCGTGACCACATATTATTGTTTGCACTCTCCGACTTGGTATGAAGTTAATCTATTACTGGATTCTCTAAGTAAAACTAGATTTAAAAAAAAAATGTAACTTTATAGTTCACAGTGCCTTGGTTTAATTACTGTAAATTGTAATACTGTGAAACTAATTTCTTATATTTCAAAGTTTGATTGGGTTCTAGTTACCCTTATATATTTTGTATCCGGCTGAAAGGCACATCGGTGTGCGCGCCGTATATGAGCTGCTGTAGGCGGCGCGGCGCGGCCGGCGGCGGCGCGCTCACCGCGGCCGAGCCACAATGGCTCAGTTCGGCACAATCGCTGCGCTCAGCGCTTAGCGCAACAATGAGCGCAGCGGAGCACAATCATCGTAGAATATAAGCGCTGCATACATTACTCTATATTAAGCCACTAGTGCTCTGAAAACCTAATAACGTGCTCATTGATAAAAGTTCTATTACGAACTTAGAATTGCTCTTCAAGTAAATCTATGTATGTAGAGTTTGATTGCAATCAAACTCTACATACATAGATTTACTTGAAGAGCAATTCTAAGTTCGTAATAGAACTTTTATCAACGCGTATTATCGTCGCTATGATACATACCTGCATGCAGCGTTGAAAGTTGACTATTTAATATGTGCTGAAGCCGGTCACAATTTAAACATTTCATGAAAACTTGTTACGAACAATCTGGTGCACGTAAACAGCGCGTGTCCGCGACTACGAGCCTCGCCGCCGCACGACACGCGTACGCGGAGACCGCAGCGCGCAGCTCGAGCAGTAAACTCGTCTCATTTTCCGCAGTTTATGCTCTCATCCGTCTCGGCGGCGTTATTTCCGGACCGGTGATAGATTCCACTTCGACAACTACTTTAATAGACGCTAATGGAATAAAAAACTTTTATCCTCGGATTGAACCTTTTTCTGCGGAGCGCAATTCGGCTAAGTGACTCCTCGGCGCTCTCCGCCTGTCGCTTCTAATTTATTTCGCAGTACATACTCGTAGGTATTTTACGTTTACGATTCACTCGCAGGTATCCATTTCGATGAAATACTTAACAGTGTTACGGGGGGAGCGGAACATAATTTTCCATTAATTCCGTAAAAGTATCTAATGAAAACGCTAATTTCTCATTAAACTAACAACACGTAAAATGAACAGATAAAACACTTTACAGCGCCATTCCGCAGAGAACCCCCGCGTCGGCGCCCGCGCCGCGCCGCGCGGCTCAAGACGAATTGGCCAATAAAGACGACCAGTGGTCGGGGACCCCGCGCGGCGCCGGCCCGACGGTGCAGCGCGGCTCTAGCGCCGCCGGCTGCCGTAATGCTGAGTAATGATTGGCATCATCTGTCAAAAGCTTGTTCAATATTGGATTCTCGCACTCGTTATTTCCTTCTTCATTATTCATAAGTATCTGATGTCTGTTTGTGTTCGACTTCGACATCTAAATAGTCTCGTTTCGATGACGAATTTCCGAACTTTGTACCGCCGCGGCGCGACGTAGTATTCCTGAGGGGCAGTAATATTACTGTTTAACATGAATTCAACGACATAGCTTATTATGTTTGTGGCTCGTTCAATTATAGTGAGTTGCGGAGGAGGCGGGAGGAGAAAAAACAGTTGACGACGAATCTCATCTGTGGGATGTTATTAAATAATGCAAGTGCAAGATGCAAACCGTCTTATTGCCGCCGCGGGCGCACGAGGCGGGCGGGGCGGCGCGGGGCGGGGGGGGGGGGGGAAGCGTCTTCAGATGCGAATAAATTTATCTGAGGACTAGCGGTTTCAAGTTAAATGGAACTCTCATTTGTTTTATTTGAAACACAACCAAGCGAATGCTGATTGCATTATGCTGCAGGTTGCAGGTGGAGCTGCATGCGCTGCAGAAATGAATACACCTCTTTCATAATTTAATATTCTGCAATGGCTACGTTTGCAGAATATTAAATTATGAAAGAGGTGGAGCACTAAAATTCAATTTCCATTTAATGAGTAAGTAGCTAGTGTTTCATTGGAAGTTGTGAAACAGATTATTATTATATATGCGAGGTTTGTTTCATCTACAAAAGGATTTAGTAATTCACGGGAAATACAGAGTTGTACGCGCACAAGCAAGCACGATGACGTCACGGCGGCTGGGCTTCCCGCCGCCGCCGCCGCCTCCACCGCGCCCCGCCGTGTATTGCTTCACCCCCGCGTCAGTCGAACTGAGAGCACGACACAAGGCGCACGCTACTTATATGTCAAAATTATAAAATATTGTAATCAGCTAATCACTGCATTAAACGTGTAAACTACTTCTATTTGTTTTGCTGAATCCATCGCAAACAGAGTGATAACATAATCATTTTCGAAAATTAAATGTTAAAACGTTTCAACTTCAACATCAACATTTTACTCAAAATTTGTGACTATCACAGACGTGTTGAGGAATACGTCAATAAAACTACGCTGTCGGATCTAGACTGAATTCTTTATTTAATTGCTTACCCTCATTCATATAACACTATATTTAAACTACCTACAGTAGGTACCTACTGGCTCAATAACACTCCAAGCCCTTGAAACTAATTCTAGTTATATACTGATATTGTCTTGTTGTGTTGTCTGTCGGCAAATAAAAATTTCAATGTGAACAAATTCGCTGGAAACGCTAGAAAAGATATTTCTCATTTGTTTCATTTGCTTGATAATGATAAATGAAAAATAAAGATACGGGTGATATTATTACGGTTAAAATGTACGCGTAGTGGCGGGAAGACTCAATAATGAAACAAAAGCGCCCTATTAACTGCCTCGGCGTCGCGGCAAGCCTGGGGGGGTATTCGACCAACTTTAGAGATATAATGGAGATCTCTCCGTGAGAACGCCATCCGTCACTTTTGACGTCTCCCAACTTGACAAGTGGCGATATCTCCAGAACATCGCGACTTCGCCAATCCGGTCGAATTAAATTTGGGTCTCCTTTGTATGTGACAGCGTAGATAACAGGCGCATACTTAACTTGTCCGGGTAGTACGTGAAATTAGACAGTTACGTCCCAATGAGCAAAAAACTCGTATAAGGAATCATTTACTCAGCTTAAGATCGAGTAACAGCTGAATTAATGTTTCCAAATCACTCAATAGTGGTATAGTAGTCATTAATACGACTGTTCAGTAATTTTCACTAAATAGTGCTATAAAGAGGTCGAATAAACGTTTTTAGCACCATACTATAGCACCTTTACACAATATCTTGAAAAAAGCGGAATAAACGTTATCAAATTACTTTATCTCAGTATTGTGTGCTATAAAAGTAGTATAACAGTCATGAAATAGCTAATTCGCAACGATGGTCGCTTTTATACCACCATTATTCGACATTCTTGTTTTGTGTCCATAAATGTGCTGTAAAAGTAATCTATTTACTAAAAAGCGTCGTGTTGCTTTAACTGCACGCTTATGTCACTAGTCCTATAAACTTGTTTGGATTGCCTTTATTGCACTTTAAGTGTATTCAATAATTCTTATACCCACTTTACTCAGCTAAGAGTGGCCTAAAAGAGGCCCGAAAATCATTTACAGCGCGTAAAAATCTATTCAATTATCCAATGCCAACTTACCGTCAATGACTGGGTCAAGTGCGAACTCTGTTAATATTTTGGGTGATTCCGTAGCTTCAAGTTCTACAAGTAACAACGAGTTTTATACACCGTGTTTTTATTGATTTCCGTTAACTTTTGGGGCAGATTCTTTACGTGTTATTGAGTTAATTTCTCGAAGAAACTAACGTTTTACCTCTTACGGGTTTTGAGATATTCAATAAATAAATTTAATCGCTGCATAAGTGTGCTACGATCTTTATCATGTCATGTAGCTAAATGAAGTTGTCATTATTGACAGGTGTTTTTGTGTAACTTTAAAGGTTATCGTACACAGTAGTACATATTGATTTATTATGTATCAAAAACAAAAAAAAAATTGTTCGAATTCAACCAAAAGCGATGTATATAAACTAACTTCTGTCATCGTACTAAGCAACGTATATAATTGAATGGAAATCAAAAAAAAACGGTGTATATTATTTTACTTTTGAAGTGTTGATTTACCTTTAGTTTTTTTATTACAATAACAGGGCATTTTTATTTTTCTTAGTAGCGTTCCCAAATGAACTAAATTGATCTCAGCTTTAACAATTTCTTAATTGGGGTATATGTAACTCAAAAAATAAACTCCAAATTGGCGTATAACTAAAAAAACACAGACGCCTTTCTCCCACGTGAATATTATACCTTCTGATCTCAAGCACTTGCACTCAAGGCAATCTATGTATGTTTGTCTAAATGCGAGAGAGAGAAATACCACTTAACAAATAGGGCCGATACACACAAGTACCTACCTGTATGAAATGGTATACGGCGATAAGAATTAGTTACAATAGCTACACATTCATCGTTGGTAAAATGATCATAAACAACGTATTGTTTACAAATCTGACAAAAAATAAACTGATTGAAGTAACATTTGTGTCTCGTTGTCGTAGAGTAAAAAATGGAATATTCGTTCCGGAATATCATTTGTACTTGCACCACATCCGTAACATCTTTCTATTAGTACAAAATGGGTTTTTTTCCAAGGCCATCTCATATAATTAAGTAGCTGTATATCATTTATAGTTATAAATTTATCCACATCCAAGTATATCGGCATTATTACTGAAGACAAAAACAAAAATAGCGATAACGTAGGTACGTTGTTTGTAATGTAACCTAGTAGTTTTAATTACTGCCACAATATATATGGTTTTAGCCATATACCAAATGAACCCTAAAATACAATTTCAATGGCGGCATCAAGTGCTATAAAGATAATTCAATCACCTTTATTCGAGTTAAAGTCGTAATAGTTCGAAGTAAAGGTGAAAGACAATAAAATATTTTCTCACTTTTTATTTTTGATTAATATTTATTATACAAAATTGAAAAAAACGTGAGCGCTTAAATATATACGAACTATCATCTCAGGTTTTATCAGTAAAGTTATTTGCGCATGCCGTTCGCTACGATTACCACCAGCGTAGACACTTTTTTATAACGTTAGGGCAGTGTGTTATAATTATTATGAAGTAATATTAAAATAACAGATTTACCTTGTCGATGTTTACTGTCACATATATTTGTCAGGCAGCTAATATGTAAACACATTTGAACAACACACACAGATAGCGAATTAAAGCAAATAATTCACTCTTTCTCGGCTTAAAGGTGGAGTAAAAGCAATTCAGATTCTTTTATACGACTAAATTGCTGTATAGAAGCAATCTGGTAACTTTTATATATACAGATTAATCGAATAAGTGCAAACATTTTACCTTAACAACACTAATGGTAACTTTTTAGCTTTTAGTCAGCTTTTATACAACTGTTTTTAGTTTTTTAACTGCAATTACAGAACTTTTACAGCACTTTAGGCTGAACAATGTGCGCCCAAATCGCGTTGAGTAAACGTTTATAGACCCCTTACTCGATTATTTTGACCATCTTTATAGCACTAATTAGCAAAAACAGAAACGTGCTCTCGACTTTTATAGCACATATTTTTGCTAGTTGGGGTTTCGTTCTAAGCAGAAATTCATTTGCATATAAAGTATTTATTAATCTAGATGCCAATTACCCCCGTGTACAATGACCCTGTTTGATCTTATGTCCCTACCTTAACTGGTAACATTATGCCGAGATATCAAACGTCATTCATGTTGAATGTTTGACTAATGTCTCGTCTGATTGTTGATTATTGTCAAAATGAATAGTATTATAAAATATACTCGTAATGAAAAATAAGTTAAATACATGAAAATATAAGTTAATGAATTACTGCAAAATAGGTAAATAAATATTAAGAGGAAATCTTACATAAATCGACCTAGTCCCAAACTAAGCAATGCTTGTATGGTACTCCGACATACATAATATAACGTCCATGACCCAGGAACAAATATTACAGTTAATCACACAAATATGTGCCCTTGCTGGGATTCGAACCCAGGACCACCGGCTCAGTAGGTATGCAACTGGACTACAAACTGAGCCAACCGCATCGTCAATAATCAACAAACAAGACGTTTTTTATTTAGAAGAAATATATCAAAAAGAACGGGTAAGTTTTCGAGATTCAGACAAAATATTCTGTTAAAATTATTCTTCCTGTTTCATCTCTGCATTCTATTTTGTAACAATGACACGTTCTAGCTGACAATTATACCTAAGTGCAGCATTGTATAGCCTGTAATCTTAGTCTGGAGTCTTAGTATTTTAATAAATTGTTTAATTGCACTGGAAGGTGGTAACAAACATTGTCGGTGTGTCAAAAAGCACCCTCTTTTTTGTCATTATCGGACTGAAAGTATCCTATAACTATCTGAAAAAGCTCAGCCAGTGTAGTGTAGGTACCAAAATTTATTGAAACCAGTCCCGCCGTTAAGGCGTGATAAACGCACAAACACAGTACAGAACGGCCCGACATGTTTCGAAGTTTCGAACTCATATGGAGCTCTTATTCAGGGACAGCTTGGTGGTGAGGAGAGCGGAAACCAGTGTAGAGTCACGTAGCAGCACAAATAGCTGACCCCGATGAAGAGCTCCATATGAGTTCGAAACATGTCGGACCGTTCCTGGCAAACCGTTTTTATAATTATTAAAGATCCCTCACTATTAGTTTTAATAATATTACTCTCGTAAGTTGATAATTGTTTGAACCGCACTGACGTTGTAATTATCGTCGTTAATGCGACACAGTTCTATAGTGGCCTAGGAATAAAATTGTTTGACTGTACAGACATTTTATTTTTACAATTATATAATAGTATAGATATAATACGGTGAATAGAGACTAAAGTACTATGGGTGACCTTACAAACGGTCCGGTAGTTTTGAATTTTTGATATGTTGTCTAGGATGGTTAGTCAGTGTTTAAAATGAAAAATGCACAATTCCCCCCCCTCCGCGCCCGACACCATATTGAAAAAACCGGCACTTTCTTCATATTTTTGCTCATATCTTTGTTTAGGAGCATTTTAGCTAGAAAAAAGGTTCGACAATTTTATACAGAGTTAAATTTACTACATTCTTCATTTTATATTTTTTTTCTAGGACAGATAGTTACGGAGATATCCACATTTAAAAAAACGTAAAAAATCACAATTTCCTACTGAAAAACAAACTTCTGGATTATATCTTCGTTTAGGAGCATTTTAGCTACAACAAAGCTTAGGCAATGTTGTAGAGAATTAAATTTACTATAATTTACACTTCAAATTTTGTTTCAAGGACGGTTAGTTACGGAGATATGCACATTTAAAAAACAGGAAAAGTCGAATTTTCCGAAAATTTCTCAAAATTCTTGGTTTAGAACGCTGTTATTCAGTTACGGACTAGTCTAGGACAAATTAAAACATGTAGGAAATATAATTGCTTATAAAACTCATGTCCATTTTTACATACATTTTCGGAAAACGTGACTTTATTTTTTACATATCTCCGTAATTATTTGTCCTAGAAACAAAATTTGAAATGTAAATTATAGTAAATTTAATTTTCTACAAAATTGCCCAAGCACTATTCTAGCTAAAATGCTCCTAAACGAAAATATAATCCAGAAGTTGGTTTTTGAGTTCGAAATTGCAATTTCTTAAGTTTTTTTAAATGTGCATATCTCCGTAACTATCTTTCCTAGAAACAAAATATAAAATAGAAAATGTAGTAAATTTAACTCTCTATAAGATTGTCAAAGCTTTCTTGTAGCTAAAATGCTCCTAAAGGAAGATATGAGCAAAAACATGAAGAGAGTGCCGATTTTTTCAATATGGCGGCGGGCGCGGAGGGGGGGGAATTGTGCATTTTGCATTTTAAACATTGACTAACCATCCTAGACAACATATCAAAAATTCAAAACTACCGGACCGTTTGTAAGGTCAAAATCCTTTATTCACTGAATTAATAGATGACCAACAATTATTATTAGTCTGTTTTGTTAAATCAGAATTAATAGGTACGTAAATGCAGTGAAACACAATACTTATATTCGTAAGTGTTTTAATCTGAGTCATCATATTTAAAAAAAATACATTGTTTTCCAGGTCAGCGCAGTGCAGCATGAAACAGGCGACATATTAAACGCCCTATGTTTATAGATCCATCCATACTATCCATACTAATATTATAAATGCGAAAGTGTGTCTCTCTGTCTGTCTGTCTGTCTGTCTGTTACCTCTTCACGCTTAAACCGCTGAACCGACTTAGATGAAATTTGGTATGGAGATAGTTTGAGACCCGGGAAAGGACATAGGATACTTTTCATCCCGAAAATATTTAGTGTTCCCGTGGGATCAGCGGGTAACACCGCGGGACACAGCTAGTAATATTATAAATGCGAAAGTGTGTCTGTCTGTCTGTTACCTCTTCACGCTTAAACCGCTAAATCGATTTTGATGAAATTTGGCATGGAGATAGTTTAAGATCCGAGGAAGGACATAGGATAGTTTTCATCCTGGAAATTATCCCTAAAAAGATTTAAAAGTGAGAAAGTAATTCATGATGACATTGATGACCCTGTAGGAAATGTAATGATTAGACCAAAAGCACAATTGCTCTTACATTTGCTCAGGCGCTTTTAATAATCCCTTTTATTAATTAAGGTGATTAGGTGGATATCTATCGTGTTGTACGAGGTTGCTTCCATACTTTCAAGTTCCACGCGGACGTAGTCGCGGGCAAAAGCTAGTCGTCCGTAAAATCCAAGTAATTACATTATTACAGTAATAATGAGTAAGTGAATACTGAACAACACTGAAGAACCTGGTGTGTTTGATCCTCATACTCATAATAAAGTACTTTTCGTTCGGGTTGTGAAGTGAATCCTACTACACGATTTCATTGTTGTTAGTTTTGTTAAATTTTCTGTATCAAAAACTGTATCAACTAGCATTTATTGGAGCGGAGCGAGCGAAGCTCCCATGGATCGACTCGAATGGACTTTGTGACAATGCGCGGATCTCAGCGAGTTCTCAACCGGTTTTAGAAATTTTTGTTTTAAAATGCACAAATTAAATTTCGCTAGGTCGTGACGAAGAGAAAATTTCGTAAAAAAAGAAAAAAAAAACTCCGCTCCAATCTATGGTGCAAGCTTAGCCGGTGGCTGACTCTGCATCGACCTAGTATTAATTCCTTTTAAATTTTGTTATTAGAAATTTATGTGATATTTGTTTATTTCTTGGTGACATTCATTCGTTATGACATTAATGAAAATGACATACGCGTTTCATTTAAGATAATGTATATTTAAAAGGTTGTATGTAATGAATTATTTTAAGTCAGCGGTCTCAATGCGAATGTTCGCCTGTAAACAGCTTTGAGTAATTAAAACTAAAGGACTCGCCTTTCGCTGTATCGTTCCAAACAAAAACCTCTGCCAAAACCTGATGGGGACGAGATAACACACATATAAAAAAATCTGCGCACAAATGCAAAATTCTCATTACTACGCACTCTAAAACACCAATAGGCTAGTAGACTCATGCAAAATTTCATTAAACTAATGTTTAATCCATATAGTATTTAGCATAATATGTTTCAGTAGGTACATAAAAGTAGAAGATGGCTGAAAAATAATCATTTGAATGCATGGATTTTATTCTGTATTGAATGTAGATTTGAGTGAGCGGGATGGCACTATACGACGGTCGAATTTCGAACATCGGAGCATATATACTCGGTATTCAACGCCACAGTTAAGCTAAAGGCAAAAATAGCGAACGGCGTTTTTGTGTGTTCATGACATTTCAATATTCAATTAATAATATTTAGCTTTCTAGCTCTCACAAAAATAGATTTTTTTTTAGCTAGTCAGATCATTATTGACCATTTCAAATTTATTTCATATATATTTCTAAACTAGCCTATTTAAATCGTCACAATAATAACTCACGCACACTTCAAAATAACAAATATGACTAATAGGTAGTCGACTTTATAAGTGTTTACATACAATTTAGTATAGGATGAAGTTTTTAGAAATGTCGAAACAACTCCTTAAGTAGGTATAATATTTAAAAACTTATGAAAAATAAATGATTTATGATTTATTTTGTTTTTTTTGAGACGATGACTATTTAAGATACTTTTGGGGCGGAACCCCCTTGATTGGAACCACTTATCCCGTTTTCAGTTTATCTGTCTGTTTGCAATCAAATCTTGCAAACTTAATTTTCACCTCACTCGCTCGGAAAACCTCCGTTTATAGGGCGAAATCTGCGTGCAAAAGTCTATTTTATCCGCTAGCGTGCAAAAGTCATTTGAATTTCGAACACGACGATTTTGATTCTCTGTGGGGCATGTAACTTTTTTATATTTAAGACTCCTTCAACGCGTGACTGATTTCATCAGTCGATAAATCTTCGAATAACCAATCAACGCACGCTAATAAAGGGCGATCTGGTCAGGCCGGCTAAAATATGTACGTTTGAATACTTCTTTAAAAAAAAAGTACACCTACAATATCACGTCCAGAAACCTGGTTTGTGGTTACAGATTTTTAAGCTTTTATTTTTTCAACACTTTATTTTACGTTGAATATGTTTATATATATTAATAGTAAGTATTTCGGTTTCATTTACGTATTTTGACTAGTAAATATATTAAATACAACACAAATTTTAATATTTATTTGTTATAAAAGTTGGAACACAAGAGTGTAATTTCTGAACGCACCCGAGAAAAAAATAATAATTAAAAAGTGGGAAGTTTTCACAATTTACGTAAACAACGTAAATTAGTTCTGTGGAGGAGAATACATACTGTTGTCTTGCATTATAGAAAAGAAATATCGAAAACAAGAAAGTTAAGCCCAATTTGAATTATTTATTCAATGCTAAAAGCCTGCATTAAAACGAAAAAGGATTTGTTATAAATATTTGAAGACGATAAGTAATTTACCGAAACTATTGGCATTTTTAAAGAAGATAATGCCGAAATAATCTTTGTGCGGATCCCATCGTCCAATAACTTCCAAAGCAAGTGTTATGGAAAATACTTTCGAGTGGCCAACTAATCCTTCCCAGAATGCCATTCTCGCACATTCACAACGAATGTGTCAATTAGTTTCAAATACAAATATAATATAACAGTGCTTAAGAAAAACTCAACGATAAAATATACACGACGATAATACAAATTACGGCCATATTACTCCATACTCTCGTATTTATTTGGTTTGGATTTGAGTGTGTTATGTTTTCAATTTGATGTGTTAAATAGAAGGCAAAATTAAATATGATAATTTTTATTTTTTAATTGTTTTTCTTGAATCTTGCATTTTCCTTGCTGTAGTGAGGTGAAAAATTGTGTGTTCCGCATGGCTGCAAAATTATTTAGGTTCTCGTGTCTTGAAAGCCTCGCTACGCTCAGGAATCTATCTTTGAACCATTCGCTTCGCTCATGGTTCAATCTTAGATTCCTTCGCTCGCTCAGCTTTCAATTTCAACACTCGCGCCAAATAACAACTTTGCAGCCTTGCATAACAAATAACTATTGATTATCATTGAGTTGAAAGCTTTACCAACTTAACTTCGATTATCAATGCTATAATATGGCACCATGGAGCTGATCTGATGATAAGCCGAAAGATGGCCATAGGAATTCAGCAATAAACAAACTGTCTCGGTGAGTAGTTGGCGGCCTTTTAAAACACACTTGGATATATGAACATTGCGCTCCTCCCTTATACCCTTCATAGTAAAATGGTTCATTCAGACGAATAATATTTGAGGTCATAAGTACATAAGTGAATTATGCGCTTAAATGGTTGAGGAATGTGTACATATGTATATATATATATATGTTGTATATAAAATAATTATGTTGTCGTAAATAATTATGAATAAGCTATGGAGTGTAAAAGGATGGAGCGGAATCTCTCATAGGAAAATATTTGAAAAAGTGCCCAGCGGTTAGCAGTAAATAACAGTTCCAATGCCGGCCTAAGCGCTAGAGTCAGCATGAAAATATTGTAAGTTTTAGACAGAGTGAAAAAAGTGAATTTTAGATGACCAGAGTAATTCCTACTTAGTTTCTTTAAGTGTATTACACAGAAAAAACATAATTAAATTGTATGAAAAAATTATAAACGAACCGTTCGTTGCTAACTAACGAAACGACTTTACGCCACAGTAACGCCACACAGTCTTTTAAAAACCTCGTTTTTGTCCCACGCCGCTTTTTTTTTCAAAAATATGATACACATTACCATTACGAATATCAGATTAAAACTCCCACATCGATTGGTCCTGTAATTTTATTTTTTAAATCATCTAAGTTTGCTCATAATATCCGTGTCATGAAATTTACATTTCATTTTATTGCTTAAGAACAGGCGTACTTATATACATTTTGATTAAACTACGTGAACCTGCGATTGATATGAATCCCTACCGTTACAATTATCTTTGTACATTTACCGTGAATACTTTCGGGGCCTTTGGCCTCGGTATCATACGGGCCATTAACTCGGCCCAAGGGAAGACAGGGACACCTTCCTTGTCATCCACTTGGGTAACTCCTGTCCGGCGCGTCCTTGCCGCGGGGGTGGGCACCTCTTACTTTCAGTAGGCCGGAGTAAGAGGTGGCTAAGTTCGGACAGGGACCTAGTTTCGCGAGGTATAACGCGAATCCCTAGCCCAGGGTTACGGGTGAAGACCCCAACGGCTGTGAAGGCGACGATGTTGGAACATTGAACCGGTGGAACAGGCGGACGAGGCAAAAACCCCAGCATAGAGCTACCCTTACGTATTGAGGCACATAGGTCATGCTGGAGCTACGTTGCTAGGCAGGGCAGCGTAGTAGCTTTGGTGATGGAGGACCCAGTCCTACTGCAGCGAGCACAGGCCTCCAAGAGGATTACTGTCTTGGCGTCAGGTGGCAACCGGCCGTAAAAAAACCCCATAGCCAACTCTTAATTTCTTGTCCAAAAATGAAAGTACACATAAAAGAATCGAATATAAACACTAGGGCGTCCCCCGGAAGCGACGGTCGAAGTAATGAGCGCTCATCGATGCGAATGGCCACATGGAATATTGGATCTATGACGGGCAGAAGTGCCGAATTGACGGATGTCTTGAAAAGGCGTCAAATCGATGTGTGTTGCGTTCAAGAGACCAAGTGGAAGGGCTCCAAATCACGGAACATCGGTAACGGCTACAAACTTATATACCACGGAACATCTACCACTAGAAATGGTGTCGGGATAATAGTTGCAGAATATCTTACACAGCGTATAGTAAAAGTAATTAGACAAAGTGATAGAGTTATATCAGTGAAACTTGCATTAGATAATCAGCCTTGTATGAACGTAATCTCAGTATATGCCCCTCAATCCGGTATCTGTGATGCAGAAAAGGAAAAATTCTGGGAGGATATGAGTGGCATTTTAACAGACATCCCACCAGAAGAAATCATTCATATCGGCGGTGATCTGAATGGTCACGTAGGAGCGACCAATATAAATGCAGAAAGGTGCCACGGAGGCTTCGGGTACGGTACCCGTAACAGTGATGGGGAAAACATTATAGAATTAGCATTAAAATTTGATCTTGCCATAATAAACACGTTCTTCAAAAAGAAAGATGCTCACTTAATTACGTACCAGAGTGGTGGAAACTCGACCCAGATAGATTATACACTCGCAAGGCGTAAACACCTTGGTAGTTACAAGGACAGTAAGGTTATACCCGGAGAGCCTTTGACCAGTCAGCACAGAATTTTAGTCACTATATACAAACTTCCTAAACCGATAAAGCAGAACAGACAGCTAGCCCCAAAAATAAAGTGGAAATCACTCAAAGAAACGATAGGACAGTCTTTCACCAAGGAAATGAAAGAAGAACATCTGGATCTGAACCGCCTGGACACAAATGCGACTGCCGCGGACATGTGGAATAGTTTCGAAACGGCATGCAGAAATACTGCAGAAAAACATCTAGGTCGCACGAAGGCAAAGAAAGGCCCGTTTAAAGAAACAGCTTGGTGGAAGACGGAGGTGAAGAATGCTGTAGCTGAAAAGAAGAAGGCATTTAAAATTTGGCAGTCTACAAATGATGATGCAGACCGTTTAATTTATAGGGATCTCAAACGTGAAGCTAAGCGAACTGTTGCTATATCTCGAGCTACATCTAATAACGCATTCTACGACCAACTGGAAAATGCTGATACACAAGTAGATATTCACAAACTAGCAAAGTCACGTAACAACAGTAGTAAAGATATAACAACAGTCAAGTATATCAACGGCATCCACGGTAATCTACTGACCCAAGATAGCGAAATCAGAGTCCGTTGGTCACAATACTACGAAGACCTGTTAAATGTATCGCATCCGAGAACCCTAAATACGAATCCACCAAACCCAGTCTGTGGGCCTCTCTCAGCCATATCACCCACAGAGCTGAGGAAAGCTTTATATCAAATGAAGAACAACAAAGCACCAGGGCCGGATGAGATACCGGCTGAGGTATGGAAGTGCTTGGGTGAAGACGGTATGCTCTGGCTGTACGAATTGTTCAACAAACTTATACAAGGTCAGCACATTCCGGATTGTTGGAGAAGTAGCCTACTTATGCCGTTCTATAAAGGGAAAGGAGACGTCAGATACTGCGGTAACTACCGCGCCATTAAACTCATGTCTCACACGCTAAAAATCTGGGAAAGAGTCCTAAATAATAGGTTAAGCCAACTTATCTCCCTTACCCCAAATCAGTGCGGTTTTGTGGCTGAAAAAGGAACGTCAGATGCTATACAAACTGTCCGGATCCTGTTAGAAAAAGCAAAAACCAATAAAACTAACTTGCACATGGTTTTTATCGATCTAGAAAAGGCCTTCGACCATATCCCCCGTGACCTAATATGGGAAGCGCTCAGAAGTCAGCTAGTGCCGGAAAAGTACATCACTTTAATAAAGGATATGTATCATGATGTGAAAACTCAAGTCATATGCCCGGCAGGTAAGAGCGAAAGCTTTTCTATAGCAACAGGAGTGCATCAAGGTTCGACACTCAGCCCATTACTCTTCAACGTGACAATGAACTACCTCACTAAGAACTGCCAGAAAACTCTACCGTGGAATATTTTATACGCTGACGATGTCGCACTTATATCAGAAGATATAGATGATCTTCAGTGCACCTTTAACGCCTGGACCGAAGCGCTGGAAAAAAACGGCCTTAAGATCAGTAGGAAGAAAACCGAACATATGTCATGTGTGTTCGATGGCATTTCTAATCCCAGCCAATTCGAGATCTACATCGGTGAAACAAGAATCCCCACGGTAGAGCAGTTTAAATATTTAGGGTCCATTATCAGTGCAGCAATGATGGCAGAATTGACAAGGATGTCACACACAGAACCACCGCAGGATGGCAGAAATGGAGGGACCTGACCGGCGTAATGTGCGACAGGAAAATGCCTGTAAGAGTCAAGGGAAAGATCTACAAAAGGGCTATAAGACCTGCTCTTTTGTATGGCTCGGAATGTTGGGCAGCTAACAAGCAACATGCCAACAAATTGCATGTTACCGAAATGCGCATGTTGCGTTGGTCTGGAGGTGTAACGCTAATGGATAAAGTTCGCAACGACCACATTAGAGGGAGTTTTAAAGTTGCTCCTATATCCGACAAGCTGGCAGAAAATCGCCTCCGGTGGTACGGGCACATCCTACGACGCCCTAAAGACCATATGGTGAAGTTAGCCCTAAATTTACCGACACAAAAACGAGGACGTGGAAGACCACCTGCCACTTGGCTGACGACAGTCGAAAAAGACTCGAAAGAAGCTAACGTCGACGCTGTACTAGCAAAGAATCGCGTACTCTGGAGAAAAAGGACAAGAAAGGGCGACCCCAAGTAGATGGGAAAATGGTCAAGGAAGATGATGATGACCGTGAATACTTTCGGGGATATTATTGTTGTTAGACATTTCTGTTTTAATTTTTTATTCCATATTCATCCCGTATTAGGCAGAGATATTTTAGTACACGATAGCTCATATGTACCTGTATCAACAGTATTAAAATCGCAGATCTTTTTGTGCGGAAGATGGAATCATAAGCAGGTTCATGTGGTTTAATCAAAATTTCTGTAAGTAGACCAGCTCTTGAGCAATAAAAAAAATATCAATTTCGTGACCCAGATATGAGCAACTTTGATGATTTTTAGAAATAAAACTACAGGATTTATCGATGTGAGAGTTTTAGTTTGATATGCGCAATGGTAAATATGTATCGTATTTTTGAAAAGAGCGTGAGACAAAAACGGAATCTTTAAAAAGCTGGCGCCACCAATTTATCACCTTTCAGCGGGAATTTTTGGATATATGAAGATGCTGCTCCTCCCTTTTACACTCCATAGTTATCGGTACTCTAGGATAATTTAATCGTCAAACAAGCGTCAAACATTATTGACATATGTAAATTCTATCATATTTTATAACTAAAACGCAGTTGAAACACATTTTAATGATGTTTAATTATCATGAGTGAAATACATCTGAAAGGGCACGAGCACGATAAATCCGTCGTTCTAACGTTAAGCCCTATTCAAGCTTTGATAAGTGAGAATTGCCAAAAAACTCATTAGTATCAAGATCAAGCTTAGGCAACTATTTACAGCAAATCATCGACAGCTCAAGAGGCTGGTTAAGGGGAGACCTGGTAGCACCCACAAAATGCGGTGGTGGATTGATTCACAAATGAAGTGAATGCAATGGGCCATTTGCCTTTTTAATCTGAAAAATAATAAAAATAGCAGTGTGCAATATTGTATTATGTGTTTCTTAATAAAACTTGTGTCATACGAATAGCTTACTTTTACTTTTCCCTTCTCAAAAGCGCACAAGGGTGGGAGTGGGACACAGGGCGTCTTTCTTGTGGACAATGCATTAGTAACAATTTGGTTATATTTACATATATAGTTCTATTACCTACTCAGTTCTCGAGGAATAGAAAACTGATAAATACATGTCTAGCAAGAAAATTAGGCTTTAAAGCTTTAAAGCCTAATCCTATTATAATGTCCCCAGGAATAACGCCTGTTTTTCCTAACATGTTCATACGTGTAACCCGGAGCTCAGTGATTGATAATTTCAGCTCTTTGATAGTTATACTTTAAACTGCAAACTGTATCTAGATACCAAGTTGCAGTACAAACAGATTATTATAATTGATAAAACTGTGATATGAATTGAGAATAATACTTTGTAAATTCCAGTTACATCGAATATCCTTAAAAATATGATAATATGGTGAGATTATTTTATTTATTTATAATATGAATATGGTATACTGTGAATAATAGTACACTTCTCAGTATAGCATTTTTCTATTGGCAGGTACTGGAAATTTACCCATTTAGCTATTTCTGATATAGATGAAATGCCTATCAAAAATAGGTAGCTTCTACGGTGAGCAAGGCGCCATTTCATTTAAATACCTTACTTAATGCTATCGTTTTTGGCTGAGTGCATAAGATGTTTCGCAAAACTTTACTTAAGTATAGCCAGGCCAATGTGAACAAATAGACAAGTCGAGAATTTTGATGGTTTATTTTTCTTAATACCTACTTTACATCGGAATACCGTGTTATGATATGTGCGCTTGGCAGCGAATTCTCCCACGTACATTTTTGATTCAAATATTGGATTCAGCAGCAGTTATTCTTCAATTATAAATAGATTATTTCTGCTTCCAAAATCGCAAACAGTGACAACCGTTGTTCGCTGGTATATAGTACGCAATATATACTACTTCGCACCACTCAGTGAAACTTTTCTTGTATTTTTTCACTACACCCCAAGCACTTTACTGACTTTTTTTCCCAACAATTATAAATTAAGCAAAATATCTCAACAATTTCCATAGCAGTGACACATCAAACTGACTGTCATAACATAAAATTAAATGTCAATTAGGATCAGTTGTAGGAATAGCATTTTTGACAATCATTATCGCCTTCGTATTGTCAAAACTGAGATGAGATATGTCACCTGAAGCTCATCGCCTTCTCATCACATTTTAATGACAGTTCAACGGCGATATAACTGTTATATAATGGAGATTTGACGTTTGGCGATATCTCCAACGGCATTCTCGAATTGGGCCCCTGGTTTCTAATTTGATAAAATATATTCAAATTAATCACTCCCTCCACCTGACACTCGTGTCGCCAGTTCCCTAATTACATAACGCAATTAAGTCGACCATAGCCGCGCCCCGCGGCTTCACGTGCGTTATCGGCGCGGGGGAGGAAGGGAGGGGGGTCGTAAACCAAGCACGTGACGGCTACAGAGCCCGACTTCAAGCCCTGTCCTCATAGTTGTAGGCCGGCTATCGCGTGATCGCAGGACGTGCCACCCGCTGAATAGACTGATTGCTATCTGGGTTACCAATGATCCCGAAGTGCGATTCAATGAAGGTCCCACCTGATATTTACTGCGGAACGAATAGTTTACAATTCAAATAGGGTTTGGCTAGTGGCTTTATTCAGTTGATCTGAAATTTCGAATTCACTACCTACCAGAATTAAAAATATTTTATTAATCTCATAATACATGCAAAGAATTCCGTACCAACAACTAAAGGTAAACAACAACAGGATAATAAATAAATAAAAAATACTTAAACTAATTTACAAGTATGATGAAGACTAACCTAACTTAAACTAATCTAACCTAAAAGAGCCCGCCCTGCATTATACCTGGCTCAAAGGTCCCCATAATACCAGCAGCGTTGCCCCGCTGAATGGCTATGGAGACCTGCTGAACCAGATAAGAGCCAGAGCGGGGATCGCAGCCCCTGTCCCTAAGTCGTCGTCCAAGCTCCCTAAACAGATTGCGGGCTTCAAGACTCCATGGTCCTGCTGTCTCCACAGCGACTGGCACAAACTCGTATGCTGATCATAACAAATGAACGGGTGGCGTGTATTGCCGCCTCGCAGTCCCTTGTTGTACCAAAGCCAATTTGTTGCGGTTGAAGGTCCTCTGACATTGAATGCCTAACTGCGTCACAACCTAGCTTTCCAACCAGGCGGCATATGGTATTGCCCACGGCTATTGGCCTTACGCCGCCGTCCTTCTTTGAAAGGGCACATAGGGATGCGCCGTATAAGAAAGGTCGTACTTCTAAATTAAGCATACCCTTTAGTAAAAAATTGCATAGTCAAAGTCAAAGTCAAAATATTCTTTATTCAAGTAGGCCTAGCTACAAGCACTTTCGAATCGTCAGTTACGGAGAGCAGAGCAATTTATTGATAAACTTATAACTAAAAATAAAATAAAAAAACATAAAAAACAACATTATAGAAATAAAAGAAAAATCCTAAAAAGGATCGTCAACACATAAAAAATTATATATAAATAAAAAACTAAAGGCTAGAATATTTCTAGAATAAAATTCGAAACGTCAAAAATTATAATAAAAATAGTTAAAATATCAGTACCCTGATAGGTACTCGTTACAATAATTACACATAAGATTCCTTGATTTTCACTAATCCCACGACACGTTATCATTCATGTAGTCTTGTGTGCTATAATAAGCTTTAGAAATAAGTTTACGTTTTACATAGTTCTTGAATATACCAACAGACAAGTCAGTTACGCTTCTAGGAAGTTTATTATAAAATCTTACACAGTTATATGAATGATTTTCTTATTTTATAGAGCCTAGTGGCAGGCACTGCGAGCTTATGCTTATTTCTAGTAATAATATTATGTATATCACAGTTCTTCTTAAAATTGCCAATGTTCTTATGTACATACATAAGATTCTCATAAATGTATTGACAATGCACTGTCATTATATTAATGTCCTTAAACTTATCTCTAAGCGAGTATCTATGGTGCATTTTATAGATCGCACGAATAGCCCGTTTCTGGAGAACAAAAATTATATTAATATCTGACGCACTGCCCCAAAGTAATATGCTATCGGACATAATGCTATGGAAATAACTCAAATATACTAATCGAGCTGTTTTCACGTCTGTTAATTGACGGATCTTACTAACTGCAAAAGCTGCAGAACTCAGTCTATTCGAGAGATTAGCAATATGGGGACCCCATTGAAGCTTAGAATCTAACGTAATACCCAGAAAAAGTGTGCTATCAACTAGTTCCAGTTCCTCATCTTTAACAATAACACTTGCTTGCTCGTGTTTAACGTTACTCGTGACAAACTTAACACATTTAATCTTTTTCTCATTTAACAATAAATTATTTACATTAAACCAATTCACTACTTTACATATAGCATTGTTTACGTCATTATAAGATTGTTGGTTTCGTGCGACTTTGAAAATAAGTGGTATCATCCGCAAACAAAACTATATCATGGTGGGTCTTTATGAGCTGTGGCAAGTCGATAGATAAGGAACAAGAAAGGTCCCAATATTGATCCTTGCGGCACAGCCATAGAGACTAATGACCCCGGTGATCGCTTTCCATTCACGTCAACCCTCTGTATTCTACCATTTAAATAAGATTCTAACAGTTTCAGTGCCGATCCTCTAACTCCATAGTGGTGTAGTTTCCTGATCAGTGTCTCATGATTAACGCAGTCGAAGGCCTTAAATAAATCACAAAATATACCTAAAGCATCTTGTGATTCCTCCCAGGCATCGAAAATACATTTTACTAGCTCGACTCCAGCGTCGGATGTTGACGGACCCCGCGTAAAACCAAATTGCTTGTTATGCATTAAATTGTTCAAATTAAAGTGTCTTAATAAAGGAGACACAATTAACTTTTCAAAAATTTTACTAAATGTTGGTAGTACAGATATTGGTCTAAAGTTATTGGGGTCAGAAGTACTCCCTGATTTAAATAAAAGAGTTATTTTACTATGTTTCATCAGATCAGGAAACTCACCACCATCTACACTGTTATTGAATATAACTACTAAGTCAGGCGCTATGATATCTATGACGGATTTGACAGCATGGACGGAGACCCCCCAGAGGTCACTAGTTTTTTTGACATTAATCGACCTAAACGCCTTTACTACATCTGAGGTACTGATATGTTCAAAATGAAGGTCTCTACTACTTCTGGGACGTTATCTTTTAACAAAGTAACGGCTGATGAGGGTGATGAGTTTAATAACTTTGTAGTGGACACTGGTATATCGGTGAAAAAGTTTTCAAATTCTGTTGCTACATCTAAACTAGAATCTATAATTTTACCATCAATATTTAATTTAGGATCACTAATAGCATGCCCCGATTTACAAGTTTCCATATTAATTACTTTCCAGGTGGTTTTGATAATATCAGAACTAGTCTTGATTTTCTGGGATAAATAATTGCGTTTAGCAATATGACAATCAATTTTGAATTGCTTGCTGTTTCACGTGTTCTTTAAATTCATCACTCGCATTAAACCGCCGCTCCTCTTACAAGGCGTACAGTGGTTGTCTGCGTTTGTGTAAGTCCGCTGTAGCCCATTATATATATATAATATATATATATCAGACAACCTCACACAAATCAACCTAGTCCCAAATTAAGCTCAAAAAGGCTTGTGTTATGGGTACTAGGCGACGATATACATACTTATATAGATAAATAAATACTTAAATACATAGAAAATCCATGACCCAGGCACAAATATTCGTGTTCATCACACAAATATTTGCCCTTGCCGGGATTCGAACCCGGGACCGTCGGCTCAGTAGGCAGTTGCTTAACCACTGCGCCAACCGCGTCGTCAAACCTTTCACTAAATACTGGTGCACCGCCAGCCACGACCGATTTGGAAGTAAATATTGCATTATAATATTTCATTAAAGTTGCAAAGAATAAGTTATACATGTCGTTAGGATCCATGTCGGAAGACAAAAAGGGTAGCGCCTGAACTAGATTTTGTTTCATTCTTTCCACACGGTCCGTGGTTACCGGGACAAAAGTAATTTGATTTTTCACGATATTTTTCCTTAATATCTCAAACACAATCAATTGGCCTAATTGATCTGATTCCAGTTTACTAATTACACTATGCGTAGAAGAAAGAATATCAGCGAAAATATTATCAATACAGGTGGCGCTAGTAGCGGTCACTCTAGTAGGCTCCATAAATACGTGGTGTAGATTAAAAGATTTGAAAATATTCAACAATCTAATACTTATTGTTGAATTTTCCAAAATATTTACATAAAAATCGCCGCATATAAGCAATTTCTTTCCAGAAAGAGATCTTAAATAGAGCATAGAATTGCAAGGGATTCTAAGAGGCGGGGACCATTACTTCCTGTAGAAGGGGAGATCAGCTCTTTCAGGTGTTGCGGGCGTAAACCGTTAAGTCCCGATGCAGAACCATTGTAGAATGACCCTATCGCATGGGCTAACTCTGTAGGAGTTACTGTGAGAAAGATATTTTCGGTCTGGTTCTGGGGGAAACAAAAGTGGTCTAAAGGGAGATGGATGCTTATCTTTTAAGGAGCTCAGAGTACTATCGTTTTAAGGCGCAAGCGAAGCATCGGAAAGCAGACGACGAACGGCACTCCTTAGATCGCCGTCATGTACTTTCGCCTCAATTGCACGATATATACTATTGTTTTTAAAGGTTAGAGGATCTTCGGGATAGTATAGATTACTGTTTATAATGTTTTATTTTACCTTAGAAGTTAGTGATCGGTCTGTCTTATTTTCGGGCACTCTTAGGGCCGTATACGAAAAGGAAAGTAGGGCGAACCAATCCTCAGCACTTTTAGTACGTAAACAATCTCCTATTACGTCGCACAGCTTACCTGCGGCGAGATTCCGTGCTCCCTTCGGTATGTGCCTTAGAACAGGTACGTTGGATTTCAGGCGGGACAGGTCCTCTAACTTTACCACTTGGCTTTGCGACGTATGTGGCACAGAGGTCGGTGCCGCTTGTGATCCGGTGTTGCCATTAAGGACATCTTTGTGCACGCGACTAATGTGAACACTGAGACCGCGGGGCGCTATGTATTGTTTTTGTGATCCTGGACAGTATCAGCACGCAGCTCTACAAGGGCTGCTCATAATAATCGCCGCAGTGGGAATTACATCATAAAACACTAAAAAAATTACCTAGATAACAATAACAATAATAAAATATAATAACAAACTGAAACGTCTATATAGAAACTTCAAAGTCAAACTGGATGTCATTCACTTCGGGGCGCAGCCCCCGGAGCACACGAGACCTCCTTCTAATTTTTCTGCATTATCGGGCGGGTGGCCTGACACTGGTGGACCGCGTCGGAGCCGTTGAAAGTGTCTTGTTACAATATGTTTAAATTAAACGTTCTGATTTGGTCAGGCGGATATGTTCGAAATGACTTAAGTATGTTCGAAATTAATTATGCATACAAAATTTTACATTGCTTCTTTAATTTGACTTGTAATAGCCACGCTGTGTAAATTTTTTCAAAGATGTTTACAGAAACAAGTGACAAGTTGACAACGCATATTATAATGTCATTCACGATGACGGAGCCATATACATATTTTTCAATTACAAATACTGTCGGCAAGGGTCTTCCGGTTCGTGTCCCAAGATGGCCGCATGCGTTTAAGTTTAGTTGTTCATTATTTATTCATTTTAGTTGTTCAATGTGTAGTATTGATAGCGTATTGTGCAGTGATCTAACGTATGAGTGAATAGCTAATGAAGAATTCAACTTGAAGCGTTCATAGCCCTTCCTGGGTCAAGGCCCGATAGTCCGCGTGGTTTTTTGTAAATAGCTATCACTTTACAAAAAGCACGATTTTTTCAACTCACCGTACAACGTGGTATCAATCCTCTATCTAGTCGCCTAGTGCGATTGGCAACGAGACATTGGCAGTAATGGTCGCTTAACTGTGACCGGTTGCCATTTAAAAAAAAAATAGAAATAGAACTGTCGGCAAGAGTTTGTATATATCTATAAGCTTGCACTGTGTTAGGCGTAATGTTCACCATAGTTAGGTTTTTTTTTATTCTCTGTAATTTTTTCCTCGCCACCGGTTATACTGGAACTTTCTCATATGGCGTAATTTAGGATTGAAGCTCAAGTCACTTGTATTGAATTGAACGTAATGAAATTTTTCCTTCACACCTTTGACTACGTCCTTCGACTACGAATAGTACGTGTTATTTAAAACATTTACGTTATCAAGTTAGCAACAGGCCGGGCCTTTCTTACGACTATTCCTAAGTCGCAATTATCAAATCCCAGGTTGGGCAGCGGCAAAGTTCCGAAGTCGGGATTACCCGACAGCGGCGAAAGACAGGAATTAATAAAGGTAGTGTATAATCCGGCGGCGACATCTGGCGGCGCCGGGTCGGCCCGGGGCCCGGTGCGGCGGTGGACACTCGCAGGTGCTGCCCCATGCAACGAACTTGCCAACTAATCTGAACTTAATTAACTTTCTTCGGTCTCTTTTATACGTTTGCGAAGTCAGTATTTGAAAGCGTGACAAAGGCGATAATGAGCGCTCAAGAAAATTCAGTGACGCTGTTTTATACATATTGTTGTGGTGTACGTATATAAAAATAATGCGCAGATTGTATCGCTTCTCTGTAACAATACAGTCCAAATATGTTATAGTTAACTAACGCTGTTAAAATAGTTAGTAGGTACAATTTAAAATAGCAGAGCTTTGTTGGCTAATAAGATAACGGTGGATCTTAATTAGCGGCAGTCATAACCGTCGCAATTTGGCACAAGCGGCGCGGGCGGCTAATCTGCCGGCCGCGGGCCGCGAGCCGCGAGCGACCCGATGTATTCACTTATTTGATAACAGACTAAAATAGCGGAAGTTCTTAGTTCACACAATACTCTTTTTAGGGTTCCGTACCTCAAAAGGAAAAAACGGAACCCTTATAGGATCACTTTGTTGTCCGTCTGTCCGTCCGTCCGTCCGTCTGTCAAGACCCTTTTTCTCAGGAACGCGTGGAGGTATGAAGCTGAAATTTATATCAATTACTCAGGTCTACTGTCCCTTGAAGCTGTGAAAAAATCAAACTTCTAAGCCAACGCAATCAAAAGATACAGCCGTTTATGCCGCAAATTTTCGACACTTGCAAGGGAATCAAAACCTACAGGGTGCTTCCCGTGAACTCAGAATCTTGAAATTTGGTACGAAGCAACGTCTTATAGCATAGATAAAGGAAAAATTACGAAAACCATAAATACATCACATAATATATATTTTTTTAATAATTTTAAACTTACTACCCATTTCCTCATAAACGCGTAGAGGTATTAAATAGAAATTCATACCAAATACTCAAGAAAATGAAAAATCTAAAAAAAACATATGATGTACATTACTATACAAACTACCAACGAAAATTGTTTTGAACGAGATCTAGTAAGTAGTTTTTTTTTTATATTTTAATACCTAACTTTGCACCTAATTTATATGGGGCGCTATACATACCAGGTGCAAACTTAACTTAACCACTTAGGGATGGAAAGTGTTTGTACGGAACCCTCGGTGCGCGAGTCCGACTCGCACTTGGCCGGTTTTTTTTTATGTATGCCCCCGATCACTTGAAGACGATTCCGATTCGGAAAATTGTTGTTAGGGTTTCATACCCACCCAAACGGTAAATTAAAGGTGTTTGCGCCAGACACAAATTGAATTTATCCCGGGCCCATGTAAGAACAAATTACCAAAGCAATCTTGCCTAGCGCGAAACAGATGGAACGCGATACGCGTCCTATGTACTTAAACCTAACTTAATCTATGTTGCTAACCTGGAGTTCAACCGAATATCTTCCCGGCTGCAAGGTTGTGTTTCTGTTTTGTGTAAAGTGTATGTATGTGTTACTTGCACCAATAAACGACGTCCCGGTCTGCGCCGCCGCCGCCCAGATCTCGTCAGCAAACACGCCAAACACAGTTCACACTGTAGTAGTCCTTATATCACTCTAAATAACAATCCTTGGGGCGCCCGAAGCAGCCCACCGTACAAGGAATTGTGCCGTATCTCAACACTTTCCGTTAAAGCGTAAAACTTCCAAAATATCTCCCAAACCACGGAGGTTATAATGTTCAAGAACCGTTACGATAGTACCAATATTACCAATGGCGCCGGCTCGCGTCCGCTGGCGACAGCGCGCGCGCTCGCAGCGCCGTGAAAGAAAAATGAACTAACTGATTGTGTGGCCAGTGGGTAAAAACCTATCAATTCTCAACAACCACCCGCCCCGGACCGACCCGTCGTCGGTCCGCTCAAACTCCCGGTAGTCGGGATAGCGTTGAAACCGCCCGTCTAAGGATCGAGTCCCTCACTTGTACATCAGCGATCCGTGGAGACCCATCCTTGCCCGCTATCAAGTTAACGATACGCCCCCGTCGCCAACACAACGGTGATAGGTTAGCATCCTTAACCAGTACGAGGTCTCCAACGCACGGTGGGGTCGTCCTGTCCGTCCACTTAACGCGTTGCTGAAGAATGTGCAAATACTCAAGCGACCATCGCTTCCAAAAATTTTGAGTCATTTGCTGCAACATCTGATACCGTGACAACCTATACAACTTAACATCCGTATACGGATACTCCGGCAAGGCGTTAAGTGGTTGGCCAATCAAAAAATGACCTGGGGTAATGGCCTCCAGGTCATTCGGGTCAGCGCTCAACGGACACAAGGGGCGCGAATTTAAAACTGCCTCAATTTTGCAGAACACCGTTGACAATTCCTCAAAGGAGAGGATCGTTGAGCCGATGACCCGATACAAATGAGTCTTGGCAGACTTAACCACTGCCTCAAATATTCCACCCCAGTGGGGGCATCCAGGTGGACTGAAATACCACGAAATGCCCCGACTGGCGATGGCCGTGCCGATCTCTCGCTCATTTTGACTTAAAAATAATACAATTTCCTTTAGACAACGATCGGCGCCCTTGAAGTTGGTACCACAATCCGACCGGATCAAGGCCGGTATCCCTCGTCGAGAAACGAATCGGTCCAGCGCTGCCAAAAAGGCCTCCGTAGAGAGATCAGCTACCATTTCCAAATGAACGGCCTTGGTCGCCAGACACACGAAGACGCACAAATATGCCTTAACCGACTTCGCGTTGCGAAGGCGTGATGTCTTGACCATGAAAGGCCCCGCGAAGTCTGTCCCCACACCAGCAAACGGCCGAGCTTCCGTAACTCGGTCGGGCGGGAGATCTCCCATTTGTGGCTGCATTGTGGCTGCCTTGAGCCGGTAACAAGGCAAGCAACGAAACACAACGCTCCGTATCACTCTCCGTGCCGACAAAATCCAGAACTCCCGCTGCAAAATGCCCAGCAGTGTGTTGCAGCCTGCATGTGAATTCCTGATGTGACGGTCCCAAACCAACAGCTCCACCAGAGCTCCCTTCTTGGGAAGAATTAAAGGATGCCGCGCTGAATACGGCAATTCGGCATTCCGTAGTCGGCCTCCCACCCGGAGCATTCCGTGCTCATCAATAAACGGGTTGAGGCGGACAAGGCTCTTCTTCATTCTGCCCACGCCAGTCCGCAAGATCCTAAGTTCATCCTGGAACTCATTCCCCTGAATGACCCCCACCCAACGTGAGAGAGCCCTTTGCTGCTCCTCAGGTCCCATTACAGGTGACAGGTTGCGCTGTGCCGCAGGGCTTCGACAATTATGGAAAAACCGCATTATCCATCCCGTGACTCGAAGTAGCTTCCCTAGTGAGCTATACCGTTCCAAAAGAGTGTGGTCCACTGCCACAGACTCCACTGTAGTCACATTGACTCTCAGACCCTGGTCAGGGGGTAGTGGCTGGCGTCCGCAGTCATTGAAAGGCCACTCCGTATGTGGCCGCTCCAGCCATTGAGGCCCCCACCAGAGAGAATGCTCAACCAGAGCAGGCGCCGGGCAGCCGCGACTCGAGCAGTCTGCCGGGTTAACTTCACCTGGAACATGTCTCCAGACCAGAGGAGTCTCCGAGTTATTTATCTGTGACACTCGGTTGGCCACAAATACCTCAAGCGTATGGACCGAAGTCTGCAGCCAGCACAACACGATCTGGCTGTCCGTCCATGCGTAAACCGTGTCATTCAGATCCACCGTGCCACGCAGGTTCTGCGCCACATGGTTTAGGAGGCGGGTCAGGAGCGCGGCACCCGCCAATTCCATCTTCGGAATCGTCCACCGGGTCCGAACAGGCGCAACCTTGCTCTTGGCCATGACCAAGCGTACAACGCCCTCGCCAGCAGTCTCACCTGTTCTCAGGTAGACCGCGGCCGCGTACCCTTTCTCAGAAGCATCGCAGAACCCATGCAGGGTCACCCTGGCTCCCGCCTGAGGGAGCAGTTTGCGCGGGATCTCAATTTCTTTAATATGCGGCAATGTGGTCACGAATGCCGTCCACTCGTGCAGCAGCTCGTCCGTGAGCTGCTCATCCCAGCCTAGTTGGGCCAACCAAAGCTTCTGCATGAAGAACTTTGCCATGAACGTGACCGGAGAGATCCAACCATTTGGGTCGAACGTTCGTGCGATAGTCGAAAGGACTGATCGCTTGGTCCAGGTCTTCGACAGCAATTCGGCCTCACAATTGTATGTGAAGACATCCTGAGTCGGTCGGTACTGGACCCCCAAAATTGCCAACGCATGAGGATTATCCGAGTCCTCAAACAAATGCGGGTCTTGTTGGTGCTCAGCTGGTAGTCCTGCCAGCACCTCTGGGCAGTTTGACAGCCACTTCCTGAGTTCATAGCCACCGGAGGCCATGAGCGCCACCAATTCATCCCTTAGGATGAGCGCTTGCTCAATGCTGTCCGTGCCCGTACAAATGTCATCCACGTAGACATCCCGGTCGATGACTGCAGCTGCGCGAGGGAAGCGCAGCCGTTCCTGGTCAGCCAGCTCTCGTAGCGTCCGCATCGCTACATACGGGCTGGGCTTTAATCCGTACGTGTTCGTGTTCAGCTCATACGTGATCATCGGTTCTTCTGGGCTCTCTCGCCACAATATCAGCTGGAACCGACGGTCATCCGCATGGATCTCCGTTTGGCGAAACATCATCCTCACATCCGTAACGAAGACAACTTGGTGTCTCCTGAAGTCCGTTAGAATGTCTGCAATGTCTCTGGTCAACTTAGGACCAGCGTGCAGGCATTGATTCAGGGACACCCCGTTAGATGTCGCCGCGCTCCCGTCGAACACGACCCTGATCTTGGAGTCAGGTGTCTTCAGGACTGCATGATGAGGCAATACGTAGTGCTCCTCACGACGCCAGTCTACCCTGGATACCGACATGTGACCCAAAGCCAAATATTCACGCATGAACTCAACATACTTTCGCCGAAAGTTGGAGTCCCGTTTCATGCGCCTTTCCATGGCCATCATCCGTTTCTCAGCCAGGCCCCTGGAGCTCCCCAGTGGAGGTCGCGTCGATAGAAACGGCAGCCGTGTCATAAATCTGCCCGAAGGGAGGCGCACCGTGTTGCACTGATAAAATGTCTCGCACTCCTCGTCCAGTGGGCTTGTCCTGGGAGCTGTGGGTGGCTCTTCTGTTGCCCAGAACCTTTGCAGGACCTCCGATAACACGCTGCCGTAGTATATGTTGCTATAATCCGTTGCGTCCTGTGGTCCCCGTACTGGGCCCAATAATGCGTACCCCCCTGCGGTACACACGGCCACCAACCCGTTTGGTTGCAGCTCCCGCTTACCGCTCCGCAGCAGCTTCCCGAGGACGTCAGTTCCAAGTAAGACGTCCACCCGTCCGGGAATTGCGAAGTGAGGGTCGGCCAACTCCAATCCCTTGGTCAGCTTCGTTACCGCCAGCGGTAACCGTACCGAAGGAAGAACCCCGACCACTTCATCTAAAACAATAGCCGTGGCCTTCACCCGCGTGATCGATGCCGAGTCACCCATCTCAAACAGGAGGTCCGTCTGACCCCTGATGTGAGGCACCTGATTGCCACCTATACCTATTGCGCCATCCCGTGATGGCTCCAACCTGAGGCCCAGCCTGGCCACTAGGCGGCTGGACACGATACAACCTTGTGCCCCCGAATCCAGGAGTGACCTCACTGGCACTGGCCGTCCATCCGTACCCCTGACGGTAATCTTAGCCGTCGGTAATAATACCGTCACTGGTGGGGTGGGCACGACGGATGAACAGACTGCTAATTGCTAGCAGGGGGCACCTCCCTCCCCTTCTGCTGGAGGGGGAGAGGGCCCCTGGCCCAGGTATGGGTCCCACCCCGGGTAGTACACCCCTCGACCCATCGGTGCCATGCGCGCCGGCTGGTAATAGCCCATCGGCATCCGTCCCATCTGCGGCGGACGCGCCATCAAGCGTGGGTGCTCTGCGAGGGGTGGGGAGAAGCGACTACTCGGGGGCGGCAACCTGCCCCCCAGCGCGGCCGAGTAAGTCGCGTAACCCGACTCCCCATGGGTCATCTCCGGGCACCCGCCCGAATCTCGGCGCCGATCCCCCCCCCGCGGAGGAGACTGCGGCATCCGGCGGTACTCCGGAGTCCTCGATGACCCCCCTCCCCGAGGAGGGGGCGACCGCTGGTCTCTGGGTGACCCCCCTCTCCGAGGAGGGGGCGACCGCTGGTCTCTGGGTGACCCCCCTCCCCGGTGGGGGGGCGACCGTCCACCCAAGGCTGGCTTAGGAGAGGGAGGATGGCCTCGCTCCCCACTCTCAGCCAGGCAGAGAAGTTCATGATGGGCTCCTCCACATACTCGGCAGTTGGTGGTCTTACTGCATTCACGCACATAGTGTGCGCCTAGGCAGCGGAAGCACAAGTTTCGCTGCTTGACCACCCCCCTGCGCCTCTGCACCCGCTGTGCTCCAAAATCCGCGCACGCGGTGATCGCGTGTCCCCCCTTCCGGCAGAAGGGGCACACTTCCGATTGGAGGGCGTTGTACCGCTGTCCTCCCCGACGGGGCTCCACCGGTTTTGGGCCAACCGTACGCCGGGGTGACGTGGGGGGTTGCGGCGTGGTTGCCCCTTGGCAATCCGCCCGCCTGCACTCACCCTCCAGGAACGCCCTCAATTCGTCAAATGTTGGGAGGTGACTCGATGAATCACCCCCATGTGACTGCTCAAACCGCGCCACCACCTCGCTAGGTAACTTGCGCAAAACCCGGTTCACTATAATGTACTTGTTGTCCCCTAGTGACAACTTGAGTCGCTCCAGCGTATTCACCGCCACCGTGACGGGATTAAGGATTTTCGACCTTATTTCGTGTGCATTAGTGACCTTCGATATACTAAATATTTTTTCGATGAGCCCATCAATAATTAATCGCCGATTATCATATCGGTCAATTAATAGGCCCCATGCCGTCTCGTAACTGGAATCCGTAATCTCCAAATGAGTCAAAATATCGTGAGGCTCACCGCGTAATCTCCCCATCAACTGCGCCATTTTATACGCGGGGGTCAAATCCGTGCGCGAGTGCACCACGCTGTTAAAAATGTCGCGAAACCTCGGCCAGTCGGCATATTCACCACCAAATTCCGGGACATTCACTGGTGGCAACGGCGCCATTAGTGCCACACCACTGGGTGCACGCCTTACCCCAACATCCCCTTTTCGGGCGCGCTCGATATCCGCTGCCGCTTGGATGATACTCATCACCATATCACCGCACTGGTCTACATTGCGTTGCACCACTTCAACAGCCTGGGTCCGACTTTCCCCGGTCTCCTCTTCGTCAATACGGGCCAAATATTCGGCATGCAATTTCAATACCGCGTCATATCTTTCATCTACCTGTCGCGCGCGTGACAATAATGCGTCCTCGCGATCCGTACGACCAATTAACGTAACGACTAATGAAAACCATCTTAATTCCGATTCGACCCTTGACGCGACCGTTTTAACTACTGAGGGAGCCATGGTACCAACCTCGATAACGCGGATCAATAAAATAAATTTTTAAAAATAAATTAATAAATTTGGGTGAATAATTTTGTCCGTGGAACCCCGATTTTAGACAATAACAATCCGTTTTTATTTTTCGTACCAAACGCGACAACTTCAAAGTTATTCACCCAACACCAATATTACGCAACGGAAAACAACACTAAATTTATTTTAAATTAAATGTATTTTGAGTGAATAATAGTTCAGCGGAACCCCAATTATGAATTACTTATTAATACGTTTCTCCGTATCGAAACGAAACTATATTTACTTTATTCACTCAACTAACATTTCAATTGAAAGTTATAACTAATATTCTTATAATTTAGTTAGTCTTAATTACGCAAATGCAACTTAACGTTAATAGATTGGAATGCGAACCAAGCGCAATCCACCCTCAAATTTCAATTATGATTTTGATGCTAACTAAATTACTTATCCGAACGTAAATGAAACAAATATCTTTTCTGTGGATATGAACCACGCCTTTGCTACCAAAATTTGTTTGCGCCAGACACAAATTGAATTTATCCCGGGCCCATGTAAGAACAAATTACCAAAGCAATCTTGCCTAGCGCGAAACAGATGGAACGCGATACGCGTCCTATGTACTTAAACCTAACTTAATCTATGTTGCTAACCTGGAGTTCAACCGAATATCTTCCCGGCTGCAAGGTTGTGTTTCTGTTTTGTGTAAAGTGTATGTATGTGTTACTTGCACCAATAAACGACGTCCCGGTCTGCGCCGCCGCCGCCCCGATCTCGTCAGCAAACACGCCAAACACAGTTCACACTGTAGTAGTCCTTATATCACTCTAAATAACAATCCTTGGGGCGCCCGAAGCAGCCCACCGTACAAGGAATTGTGCCGTATCTCAACACTTTCCGTTAAAGCGTAAAACTTCCAAAATATCTCCCAAACCACGGAGGTTATAATGTTCAAGAACCGTTACGATAGTACCAATATTACCAATGGCGCCGGCTCGCGTCCGCTGGCGACAGCGCGCGCGCTCGCAGCGCCGTGAAAGAAAAATGAACTAACTGATTGTGTGGCCAGTGGGTAAAAACCTATCAATTCTCAACAAAAGGAGAACCCTATTACTAAGACTCCATTGTCCGTCTGCCTGTCTGTTTGTCACCAGGCTTCATACCAATACGTATGCAGGATATTCTGATTCTTTAAAGCCAAGTGAGGACAATAGGTTGCACCAAAAACTCTCTTCTTGTGATGAGCAACTAGTTACGTGGCCCGACACGCACTTGCCCGGTTTTAATTTTTTTATTTAATTGTCATCAGACAAAGACCTGATGACGGGATTTATTATCTAAAATCGAATAGGTTTTTACGGTGCAGCTCAGTTTTAATATAGGATGATCAATCCAAATGGGTCAGTAGGGAGAAAACGAAAACTATAAGAGATAGGGAAAGCAGTTCTTAGGAACCATGGCGTCGATTTTAGATTTAATAAAAACTTTTTTTTTTTTTTTTATAAGTCTCGTAATACATCATTTGATACATAACCCGATCAAAACCGCTGTAAAGAATGTGAAATCTAAAATCGACGCCATGGTTCCTAAAAACAGATTTCTTTATCTCCTATAGTTTTCGTTCTCTCCGTACTGACCCATTGGATTGAACACCCTGTACATTGATCTCTTTCATAAGAAAATACGAATTCGAATTAGGAATATATCTTCCAAAACGGATAAACATTTCATCACATCAGGACCCTTAGCAACCGGGACGGCGCTACAGAGAACATTTTAAGGTCCTGGTCTTGGTTGTGGTAAGCTGCCCTCCTGCCCAGGTAAAGTCATTTGTGAGTTTTTTTTATTTCCTCATACAATATTTACAAGATTTCTATCTTATTACCCCAGGTATGTCGAATTAAGTCAAAAAACATTATGTACGAGTGGTGTCTAACTGCTGAATAACAGAGCGCGCATTACCGAGATCCTGGAGCGGAGTTTAGAAGGGAATTACTGCACAAACGCTTATGATTAAAGATTGCGCGCACTGCGGCTCAACACAACTTTGTGACATTTGCATTAATTACTAACCGCCCAATCTTCAGCGCGACTCATAAAGACTAAATATTATAATGCGGGGGCGTTATCTTTGCAGTTTTAATGCAGATATCGTGAAATAAAGAATAAAAATACGAGCGAAGATACACTGCTTGGTACCTACCGCTGCATTTGATCAGTGAATTTCAGACAAAAAATAATTTACCTGTGTAATGAAGCTAAAATATTAGAAAGTATTTTCGTCATCTATTTACATCCGTATTATTTTATTTCTAAAATAAAAAGGAAATACAAGCAAAATGTGACACGATATTAAATCACACGTTTCGAGGACCATGCGTTTTTTTATCATAAGTATATTTACCATAATGTCAAAGCTGCGGAAAAATTAAAACAACTTTTATTCTGAAAATGACCTAAATTCAATTTTTGTGTCCCTGCGACGTCCGGCGCGCGGTCGTCAGCTGGCGCCGTCGATCAAGTGGACAGGCCCGACGCGCATATTTTATCCGCTTCCTTGTCGAATTCATAACGCGACCTTTATGAATCCGTACAAGTTCTCGAAAAGGTAACCCTCTCGAGACCGGTATCCGGGACCAATAGCGCGTGGCACTCGGGCGTGACGCGCGCGTGTCACGTGACACGGCGCGTGACGCGGGTCCTGTCACCCGCCACCGATCTCCGATCGAGTGCTCGCGACACCTATTATTAAATCCAATTATAATACAAACAAAGCGAGTTAGCTGTAAGACAGACTCACTTGATCTAATCTAATTAGTCCTCGGACACGATCAATCCTCGATCCAATCGAGATACATTAGGTGTACTGATTACCTGACGGACGTTGGACGCGAACATTAACGCATTCACTGCCATGGGGCGTGGCCTAGGAACTACGCATATGTGTTGCTGGCAGTGGATGCGTTTACAGTGATTTGATTACCGCTAATTATTTACAATCGAATGCAGATGTTAGCAATGATTACACATGAAATAGTTCATATATGAAACAGGCAAGCAAAACATTTACGATGTCAACTGATGTTTAATAACGTTGAAGTCTAAAATCAAGCCTGCCTATTGCCTATTCACTCAACATGTAGTGACAGGTAGATAAATAATACTTTTCAGGGAAATGTTTCGACTGAAGGAAGTTTCGTTCTTTTGTAATCCCGAAGCCAAAAATAGACGCAAGCAATTCATACCAGTCAATTAAGTATATTTGCAAATCTGTGATAAATAGGTATTATGTAGTATGTGTGAATACTAAGCCTAACCCGCCCAGCTTGGTGAAATGGGCGATGAAATGGTGATAACGGAATCAGTTTCCAGTGCACAATTGTAAACTCAAAAAAAATATAGAAAAAGCTAACTCCCTATAGGTAGTACTTATGCTCTGGCAGAACTGTTCTTTAACAGAGTCTAAAATGGTAAAATCAATTAAAAAAACCGGCCAAGAGCATGCCGGGCCACGCTCAGTGTAGGGTTCCGTAGTTGCTCATCCTTCACAAGAGACGGGCTTAAAACAGCGGTTTAAGTTACGAGAAAGATTTCAAGTTCTATAAAAAGATCGTAAACGCCAAAGTAACTGTAATTACTTATTACTTTCTGGAAGTCAATTTACGTCCTTTTAAAAAAAATATGAAATTTTGCGATAACTCAAAAACGGATGGACCGCTTTTGATCAATATAGTTTTCGTTGAAAGTACTTATAAGGCCTCATTTTCAGGAATTTTTCCATATATTTTTGACATGTGGTTGAAAAGTTAGAGGGGGGGGGGACACTATTTTTTTTAGGGAAATAATTTTCGCGGCGACAGAAAAATTAAAGAGCAGCAAACTATTTACAACTAAAATAATAACTTGTCAGCGATTAAATATTTTGGCAATCATTTATATTAAATGAGCTTTAAACTAAGGATCTTTTAAATTCAAATAATGGCAGCTACTTTAAGGTAGCAGAAATAATAAACAAGATTACTGAAATCATAGGCGAGGTACTATAAATAATGACTTGGCGACTAATATTAGCAGAAGGATAACAAACTTTATATTAGTGGCAACTACAGGTCTCCATCTAAAAAAGCATTTTGGGCTTTGATTTGCTGGCAGCTTAAATATTAAAATGGGTACTATATAAAAGTAATGGGCACAAATTTTTTTAGTTTTCGAAACCATAATTTAATGAAAACGGTGATAAGCGCGTTCGTTTGAAGTGGAGTGCGGGTCGTTGCGCGGCGTTAAGTTTGAAAATAAGCATTGCATTATCATAAGACTTGCCTCAGAACCGAAGCTGCCAACCCCGATTCCACGTGGTCTTGTCTGCCCTACCCCTAGAGTGTATATAAAAAGCCGGAGGCGCGGAGGGAGAGCAGCCCTCGCCCGCCGTGACAAAGCTCGGGAGCCGTGCGGGGCGGAGCGGCTGAGGCTGGTCGCCGAAGGCGACCAACAAGCCGAAGCTACGGAGCGGAGTACGGGCGACCGTGATTTGCCACGCAAGGGCGGAAGGGCTGCACTTCCCGCGGCGCCGGAGCTAAGACAGAGTCTGACGTTTTTCGTACACATTGACCAAAATCAGAGCCACTAAATTTATACTATACTATATTATAATTTTGGTCTATACTATAGACCAAAATTATTATTTATACATGCAATTTTCAACTTTGATTAAAGCTCTTAAAGTGTCGCACAAAGTATTTTTTTATGACCTTGATTTATTTTATATGCAATCTCCATTGAACAATTAGAGTAGGCCATTTTCAACTTTTTATCCGCTGTCATGTTTCCGCTTAATTAGTTAATTCAGTCGCCAAAACAATAACTCGATGCTAGTTTATATTGAAACAAAGCCGAAAATTGATTACTTAGCTGCTACTTTTTACTTTATACTAGTCTCCGCAATTAGTCGCCAACTTATTATTTTTGCTACCCACTTTAATTTTTTATAAATCCCTAAATCAGATTTATTTGTCGCCGCGTTAAATACATGCCTTTTTTTTATTTTCGGAGCAAATATTTACAAAACTACTGACTTTATCAAAAAGTAATGTTTAAAGACCCCTATTATTTTTAACAGACCTATTCAACGACATCCCACACACTAGGGTTGAAACGAAAATTCACCCCTCCTTTAGGCGTTCGAGAGGTACCCCTTGTTTTTATTTTACCGTTTTGTCGGCGTGATACATACACATACTCATACCAAATTTCAGCTTTCTAGTACTAATGATCACGGAGCTAAGCCGCGGACGGACGGACAGACGGACAGACGGACATGGCGAAACTATAAGGGTTCCTAGTTGACTACGGAACCCTAATTAAGAAATGTTTGCACAATCATTCTTGTAGTATTTCTTTAGTAACCATGTTTTTGTTGGCAAACAAGTATTGGTAACAGGTATAAATATGTGGCAAATTTTCAGAATCGGCTTTGTATGAAGCGTCGGAAGCCGGTTAATTATGCTAATAATAGCAATTTATTTGGCATCTCCGCCGACACCACTGTCAATACAATCCTAATTTACGAGTAATTCCCGCTGATATCGGGGCCTAAATAAATAATCGCGTCGTCGAAGAAAATTTCACATTTATCGGTCTCCGTCCCGGTCCCGGTGGTCCCGGTGCCGGGGCGAGGCGCCTCGGGCGCAGCGGGCCGCACTTCTGCGCCGTGCTGGTAGGTGTCGTAACTAACTAACTCTCACGAGGTTACACGTGCTGCGTTTTTAAGCGTCATATAATTTCCAACCTCAAACAAAAATATAAATAATCATAATATATCAGACAACCTCACACAAATCGATCTTAGTCCCAAATTAAGCTCAAGAAGGCTTGTGTGTTATGGGTACTATACGACGATATAAATACTTATATATAGACAAATATAAACTTAAATACATAGAAGAACCATGACCCAAGCACAAATATTCGTGTTTATCACACAAATATTTGGCCTGGCCGGGATTCGAAACTGGGACCGCCGGCTCAGTAGGCAGGTGCTCACAAACTCAGCCAACCGCGTCGTCAATAAAAAATATTATACTTACTTTAACTTTACAGATAACGTGAGGAGTACAAAAAGATCCCCCATTTTTATACCATTTTCAGACGAGTTCCTGAAGAAACCGCTCTTTAACAAAAACGATATCTCAACAGACGTACAATCTAGTTACCTACATAGGTACTTACGTAGTTACTAATTACTGTAGTAACTCGAGTCTGTCTTTTGTGTGTTCAAGTTTAGCAATACAAAATACCTGTAAATAGCATCGTATTCCATGGCCAGAATATGGAATGTATTCAATTACCGTTCTTGGCAGCGGCGCGAGTTTATAAGCTGGTGTTTAAAATACAAAGAGACAGTTGGACGTGCTTGAGCGCTCGCGGTGTCTCCGGCTATTGTGCGGCGTCTGCCAAGTCCGCACCGGGACTTTCGGTGAGAAAGAGGGCAATCCCTCGCAACATCTTGCAGTTGCAAAACTATTGCGTTACTAAGCGTTAGATGAGTGCTCCTCTGCGTATTATCAGTGCGTATTAGCAGAACACCATTTTTGCCGACTTCAAACAAAAAGAAGAGAGGAGGTTGAGGTTGAAGTTTAGCACCAACTTTAAAAGATGATTAAAATTTTGTTCATTCATACTTAAACGGATAATTTTTGACTGCTCAGTTTATTCTTCAAACGCGAATATTTTTTATTTAATTTATAGTAGTCATAAACAAACCACATGGCACCCTAAAGAAATTATGCTTTTGTAGCGACACAAGCGCGAGGATCGTGTGCAAAGTTCACAAATTGTCGCCTGCCTGGCGTTTGCTGAGCGTTCAACAAGCGTTCAGCGTGCGTGGTCAACTTGTTTTATAAAAGTCAGATGCAAAAGCCTTAAAGTTATGCTGTCAGTGGCTGTGGTCCTATTACCTTAATTTTTTGCAGCGAACGCCGTAGCGCCTTATATACCAAGTGCATTATAGTTTTACAGAGAAAACCATTACTAATTACTGTTTTTCTTTTCACAATCGTTGCATGTACAATGTGATAAAAATTGTACATCACTTGCAGCTGCATGCACAAAAAGTATGGGGCGCGACTAATGAGCTGCGCGGAGCCTAGTTGTTCGCGCAACTCGTGTCGCCCTGGACATCCTGCGCGTTTACTGAGGCCCAGAAGACGCCCGGTGTGGTTTGCACAATCATGTCGAGAATGGTAATCAAGCATCCATTGATTTGCTTGTGCCGCACGCAAACTGTATCGTTATAACCCTCGTCTCTTAGCGTCTGACCTGAACGGTTCATTGCTACGTTTTTGTTTCAAAATTAATGTCAGCAGGTGGGGGGGGAGGGGAGGTATAAGTAATATCCTCGGTAATAAATAAGCGCCTCGCCAGCGGCGACGGCCGTATTTCAGCGCCCGCATACGCCTTTGTTGCCGTAATTACCTCCATCGCCGGACTCCCCGGCCGTCACCCTACTGGAACTATTGTTGCGTCTTCTCCGCACTATATTATAATTGGATATTTAACGTCCGATAAATTTTCAAAATGTGATTAAGGGTTGCTAGCTACCTACTCATTGGAATGGGCTAAAAATATCAAAACCCTACTTTCTGATCAAAAATCACCAATATGCCATGCTGACGAAACCGTTTCATTATATCTGCATTACGGAAAAGCAAAGGCTTTAAATACCTATAATATTGTATGTACCTTCATCTAACTTTCTCGGCACGTCGTATTTTTAAAAACAAATAGTTTCTCGCGATAGAGCCTAAGAAACTCGAAATATTTTTTAAATCAGCGTAAGTATTAAAAAATTAAACAATACCATTCATGTTCAAGTTGAACAGTTCAACGCTTCCAACCCTGACGTTTTCAGTCAAAGACTATTCACGCATCATAGCAGCTTCTTCTCATTATCAGACTACTAACTAATTTTCTGAGTGAAGGGATTCCACAAAAAGCGCAAAGTGATTGACGGCGAGGTGCCGCTTCCCGCTCCGGCGCGCGGCGCGGCGCGGCGCGGCGCTCGCTGACTACCTCCATATTAGTCTGCCACTTGACCTCCGCTAATCTCTGAAAGGGATTCCTCTCCCACGCACCCGCTGCCTTCTTTTCATTTTGCGCAGAATTTCCAATTATGAGCGAAGTTGCTTAATAGCGGCTCTTTGACCCAGTGAGGGATTGCGTACATTTTTACAGGCGCCCAAATCTTTTTAACTAGTCGAAGCTCGCCGCGGGTCTTTATGAAAAAAGCGGCGCGCTCTTTGTAGTCGGGGATTTGCACCTGAGTAACTACTCCAATAAGGCAACGCCCCTTATATGCAAATATCAAGACTATCATATTATTAGTCATTGAAGGTCGAAAGGTACGCATTGTACAAATATGAAGTTTAGAACAAAGTGGTATTTATGTCTTAATATCAGTCGAGAAAATAATAAATTTATTTAGTTAAACGAAACACAAGTAAAAATGAACAGTACACAACTTAACCTAAATAAAATTAACTAACGAAACCGATGTCCCCCAGATCATGGCCCTGCGGCAGGGTACCCATGATGCCGGCTACATTCCCCCGTTGAATAGCCAAGCTAATCCTTTGGCCGAGGAATGAGTCGGCTCTGTGGTCCGAAGAACATTCGGAAAGTTTTTTTTTTATTAAAGAGAAAAGTTTGTAGGCGTCTGGACTCCAAGGTCCGAGTGTCTCCACTGCGAACGCCGCAAATATGAAGTTATTAGAGAGTTAAGTTATTAATTATTTCCCAAGGCTCATATGTTGGCTGATGGATATACTGCAAATTATAATTTGTTAGAGAAGGCAAGTTTTGGCTTTTCTTTATTTCCGTGTATTTGTAGAAATTAAGTACCGATACTTGTCTTTCAGACCTGATAGTTCTCGCCTCTGAGCGTAGGTATAAATCATTTAAAATTCATGTTTTTTTAGAGAAAATTAGAGACCAACTTTGTTACTTATAGACACTCTATCAATGAGATAAATAGTGATTAAGACCTCTTTATTTGCTAATTAATCAACTTATACTTACTCACGGCTTTCCCGCTAATTTGTAGAAAAATCATTATCATTTTATGAAAAGCAAAGATTTTCACTAGACAGCAAAAGTTACGCATTTCGATAGTTAAATGCACAGGCTGATTATGTTCGGCCGAGGTTATAATGTATTTTGTCCCGTAACTGAAGACAAAATAGCACATAAAAATGTGTGGGTTCACTACTGAACCCTGAAAAGTGTTCTGCATTGTATTTTTCTTAATTTTTTAAAAAGTTGATGATAGTATTGGTACTTAATTTGTAAACATCTTATTTATGTTAATTAAACAATCAAACGACGATGAAGCTGACTTCTCTTCAAGTTGCAGAGGGCCATTCAAGACGAGTTTCCTCGAGGGGCTCGTGGACTGTCAAGAGGCAACAATGGACTGGGGAAGTGGATGTTCTTCAAGCAGCCATTTTATTGAAACATGCACGGCTTTTTACAGTTTTGGGAACTACCTAAACATTGCTGTTGTTTTACATGCGTTCATGAAAAAATACCCGCAATTTGTCTGCAAGGAATCTCAATAACTCTATGTAAGTAACTAAAGTGGCAGTTCTCACAGCCGTAACGGCGATGCCTGATGACGTCACTCACGCCGCAAATTGCTTCCATTCCTGTGTTCCCAAAAATGAGACCTAATATGCCCCCTTCTCCTCCGTAGTGGGCGTCCATTGTGATAATTAATGCCATTTTTAACTGAGTTTATTCGAAAATGGAAATTCCTCCGGATTGGCGCCGCGCGACCCGCCCAGTATTAATTGCGTTGTCAGATTTCACCGTTCACTTACTTTTCATGCTTCTGCAGAGAATTAAGAAGAAGAAAAACCAATTAGTATATTTTAAAAGATAATCGGCCGAATTAGCAAGCCAGATTCCCTTGAATCTTTTATTAAGAGCGATTTAAGAGAGATGTTTTTATAATGCCGTTTCGCTTGACCTTTCCGAGTTTCTCGGACTCATTTATTGTTTCAAACAAGTGTTTTCAAACGGACTTATTGCCATTTATTGTAAAACTGATTTAATGCCACACATCCAAATTACCAAGGCCTAGCAAATTTCAAGTTTGCATGTGGTCGTATGCGCCAGTGAGTATCCCGATTGGATTGGACAGTGGCGCAAAAAATAAGTTTATTTTATTGCCATCTCTGATTGCGATTCAATTCAGTTTGCATCGTCATAAATTCAACCCATAACTAACAAAACATAACTGCTAAACGTAGATTTTTCCCAGAGATTACCTCAAATAACGGTGACACTAGAGATAGATCAACTACGACTGGCGACTTAAACCACATCATCGGTCTACTTTGCGGGACACCGTTCCACTCTCCGGCATCCAGCCCGTGGTCTCCATACGCCCCATCGGTCATTGGTTCTTCGTAGAAGGTATGTGCCCATATCCCTTTCAACGTTAAAACGAGTGAACCTCGTAACCGTATGTTGCCGACGCATGTTTTCTTCAGCGCTGCGGAATCAAGCAAAAATTATCCGACATGCCACGTCGCGCCAATTTGGACAAACTTTCCATGCATTAAAAATGAGCTCACACTAGTTTAATCTAATAGGACATGTTAATTTTGGTGTGCTGTCTGCGTAATTAACAAATTTGCCACAGTTCATAATTTAATTCAGCATCGCTAAATTTGGTGCCGGGAATATGTCGAGGAAGGTTGTACCTCATGTGTACGTTATGCATTCTTATGCTGTATATATACACCAATACTTATCTAGAAGATAAGATTTAACTACAAATACTATCGTCTCGAGTCTCGATCGTCTTTAGTATATCGATCCATAGGTCGGTTGACCAACGACTTTTGATTATATTTAATACTGTGGCTTCGCGCGCGTTAAAACATATGCACTATCCTACGGGAACCATGCTTTTCTTTTCGGGATAAAAAGTAGCCTATAAGCATGTCAAGTTAAAGAAAGAGCTAAAGGCATATCCTGACATTAATATAAATGGAGAACACATATCTCACTTAAGATTCAAAGACGACATCGTCATCATGGCCGAGACGTTGCAAGACCTAAAACACATGCTAGACAGCCTGGCAATTTCGTCTCAGCGTAGGTATCGGTCTCCGGATGAACATGGATAAAACCAAAGTTATGTTCAATGAAGATGTTGATCCGGGACCGGTCGCTTCCGTGAAGTTGTTTCCGAATACGTATACCTCGGGGCAAATGCTCTAACTAGGCACACGCAACCTCGACAAGGACGCTAAGAGGCGAATATAACTGGGCTGGGCAGCGTTCCGGAAACTGCGTCGAGTCTTCACGTCACCCTTAGCCCAAAGCCTAAAAACTAAAGTTTTTAATCAGTGCGTCCTACCTGTCATGACCTACGGAGCCGAGACGTGGCCACTCACCATACGACTAGTGCACCAATTCAAAGTCGTTCAGCGAGCCATGAAAAGAGCTATGCTCGATGTGTCTCGTAGGGAACAGATTCGCATGTGGAATGAGCTCCCTGCTGAGGTTTTCCCCGGGGGCTACAGTATGCGGTTTTTCAAGAGGGGAGTAAATAGGTTCTTAAAGGGTCGGCAGCGCGCGTGTGATGCTCCTGACGTTGCAAGCATTCATAGGCGGCGGTAACTGCTTAACATCAGGCGGGCCGCATGCTTGTTTGCCACCGTCGTAGTATATAAAAAAAGGTCCGAAACGAAAAAAATCGACTGTCTCTAATGAAATCTGTCATGCGAAGCAGGTGTTGTGCAAGTCCCATGGAGTTGTTGGTACCTATGTAGGTACTACCTCATCGAAAAGGGGACGAAACAGAAAAAAAGACCCTTGCGGATATTAAGAAAATCCTGAAGGAGAACGAAGAACGGATTCCGGAGTTTGTGGCGGCAGATGTCTCTATCCTGCCGCCCCATGTTCCGCATGATATTGACGTACGCTGCTTGTTTAAGGATATCGTGGCCCTGAAAACAAGTTTAGCCGATATTATTTTGAAGTTTCAAGCTGCCCAAGCCACTATTGCTGAGTTACGCAACGAAGCCAACAGTTTGCGAAATAGTGCTCCAAATCATTCGATATTAGCATACAATTTCAAGGCCGATGACCGACCCACCGCTAGAAGCGCCGAGTCTGTCAGTTTGCGTATTACTGACACTATAAAAAGTGCCGCACCCGCCGCTACACCGCTCGCGCGCCCACCGCCGGTGCGGCCGCCTCTAGTTTCGAAGTTGCGTCAGCATGATTATGCTGACGTCGCCGGTCAGTGTGTCGCAGGTAACCGGGCCTTAGTGCGGGTTCCTGATAAGGAAAAGTCCTCCCGCACCAATGTCGATAAGGAGGGATTCACACTAGTGGAAAGGAAGAGCAAGGCGTGTAGAATGCCCCGCAAGACTCTTGAGTGGCACTGCCGAACCGGTTGGTTCTGGTCTTCGGATTGTGACACCGAGTAAGGCGCTCTATGTGTCGCGCTTGCATCACTGCGCCGTGGCTGACGATGTGGTGGAGTACGTTCGCCGGAAGACTGGCTTCTCGCTGATGGTGCACCAGCTGCAGTCCCAGCACTACGTGCATAGCTCGTTTGTGGTGCGCGTGCCGCGGCCGCTGCAGGATACCATCGCAAGTGCAGACTTCTGGCCGAAGGGTGTCGTGTTTCGGCAGTTCAGGGGCAATCTGCCGTATTCTACGATCAGACGACGCAACGGAGCCACGCCATTGTGTCGCCTAAATCTAACTAGTTTTAAGTCTTTGTTTATATTCATTTCTGTAGTTCACAGTGCCTTGGTTTTTACTGTAATGCTGTGTAACTTATTTGAATAATAATAAATAAATAAAGAATATAGTAGAAACGTAGAATGTAGTCCCTGCTTTGTTCCGACTGGCCGGCCAACAGTCCGGCAACTCCGGCTGCACACTCTGTATTCGCAGGCTTTTGTTTGTGTTGCGCCTTTATAAGACCCACTCGCTCCAGTTCGCTGAGCACGTGATTGTTGGAGAGGTAATAGGGACATTTCATTATAATATGAGTTCTTCCTTTTTACCTACTGCTGCTGTCGCTGTTAAACGTACCGAGGGCATTTAATGATTGAAAAATAGAAATACTCGTAATAACATTGATTTTAGTCTTTGAGTTAGACTTACGATGCAGTATAAGATTAAGTATACGTAAGTTCATGATTAAAACCCGTAAACTTTTATAATAAAAAATCTATTGTACAGTACAGGGTTATACGCAACGGTGAATTAGGATATGACAGAGTTTTCATCTGGCCTATAAACACTGGTCTCGTTAACGTTATCGCCGCCTCACCCTCGGCCACGTATGCCGCCGTCACCGCCGCCGGCTATCTGCGATCTCCGGCGACTCGCAACCCTTGATTAGCGTAATGGCCGCCCGGAGGTCCCCCCCCCCCACTCCCGACCCTCGACCCTCAGCAGCCTACAATTACGGTAAATGATTTATTTGCCTGCTAACTTTGTAAGTAAATCAAATTCAATTGACACGAGTTCATTGGGAATGTTACATATTATTATATAGTGCATGTCTTACTTATTTATGTTTATCAACACGAGTCATTTTATCATTTGTAATGTTAAATAACAAAATATTATTTTTGCTACGTAAGTTTTCATACTTATTGTCTATTGTCAATATGTTTCCCAATTACGAGAGTTTCTTCTCTTCAGATAGGATCGTATAGTGTTGAATATATCTCGCAGTAAGTAAACCATAGTTATAGACTGGTAGTTCAAATCAAAATTTTGAAGTCTAACGACATTTTGTGAGCCATTTTGGCAACATGACTTTTCTGATGTAAAAAAGCCTGCTGAATTCGATTCTGGATGTTGCCAAGCCGAATTTTGCCCCCCTCCCCCCATTTCCCCCCTTTTTACCTCAAAATATGCCCCAAATCACGGTTTTTACGGTTTTATACAAAAAGTATTACAGCTAGAAAAAAAGTGTCAAAGACAAGAATGATCTCTATAAAATTTCCTATAACATGGTGTATAATTTTTTTTAGTAGGCCTTATGGTTTGTGAGCAATATCTTCCCGAACTTCATAGACTGGTAGAAAATTCTAAATATCGGCTTCCTTTACCGTGCTAACGGCATTTTGGGATCCATTTTGGCAACATGACTTTTCCGATGTAAAAAAGCCTGCTGAATTCGGTTCTGAATGTTGCCAAGCCGAATTTTGCCCCCCTCCCCCCTTTTCTTCCCTTTTTGACCTCAAAATATGTCCCTAATCACGATTTTTACGGTTTTATACAACAAGTTTTACAGCTAGAAAAAAGGTGTCAAAGACAAGAATGATCTCTATAAAATTTCCTATAACATGGTGTATAATTTTTTTTAGTAGGCCTTATGGTTTGTGAGCAATATCTTCCCGAACTTCATTATTTTTTTAAAAATTGATAAACTTGGTCGAGGCAGTGAAATGCACTTATTTTAGGATAATTGGTATCGCACAGGATCCAGCCGCTCTGCAGCGCTTGACGCTGACATCCAGTTTGCATGCTGCTTATTATCTGTCAAGACTCACGAGACTTTCAGTCATAAGCAGTCGTCAGATTTACACGCAGAACCGTACCCAAGTCGGGCTAAAAGGGCCGTAGAAAATAAAAATGCTTTGCTTCTGAACATGAAATCCTTCGAAATGCTCAGTTATACGCCAGATTCTCCAGAAATGGGCCTTAGAAATGCAGTTACCCAGGATCTTGCAGCAGAAAACAATAAAGTGTCACTTCTCACTGCCAAGCAGCTCCTTAAAAATGACTCAATACCTTCAAACTAGGTTGGGCTCGCAGTTTTTATCCCGCGAACGCGCGAGCGGGACTAATGTCGTCGTAAAGCGAGGATTTGCAGACGAGACTAAGGTTCAAGCGTCACCAACTGAGGTCGATACCTCAACATACGTGCTATTCACGAGGAAACCGACACTCGACATGTGCTCCACACTGTGCATAGCCCACCCAGAAGACAGGTTATTAGTGTTGTTGTTGCTTATCATTCATCATCATGACAAAATTATGGGACTGCTTTAGAACGTTAAAATATTCTGGCGTTTTACTCAGGCACTGGCGATTCGAACGGCTTTATTGCAGGTAACAAAATAATTAAATTGATCATTTGCGTTTCTAAAACATTTACCTAGACACTCCTTTGATTAAAAGTATTCCGTTTTCCGATATCAAAAGCACTGTGAACTACTCAATGAGATAGACATACACCCCATGAGCGAAAGGCTGAGAAGTTCCTGTCCCTGCTGTACAAGTCGAGTATGTGACGATGCAGGCTATGCTTTGTTTGGCACCACTCCAGCGCCTGAGCGTTTGCCCCCCACATCAGACGCAAATATGGTAGATTTTGAACGACCTGCCTTGTACAGGTCTTGAAGGTCGGACCTTAGTTCATTTTGAACTTTGCGTTGTAGCTTGTAGACCTGCACCCCTAGCACAACTGTCGCAAACGGCCATTTCTGGCGCTAGATAATTGCCTGTCTCTTTCTGTGCAGTAATGTAAGAGGGTCACGGGTAGCGCTATGTCGTGCGACAAGAGTCGCAAAGCATAGTTGTGCTAGACGGGCTGCTGTTGGTGAGCCTTTCGGAAACAAACTTCGTTACTTAGAGTGAGCCAAGCTGCTTAGCAGTGTGAATTGGCACTTTATTTTTTTCTGTTGCAAGATCCCGGGTAACTGCATTTCTAAGGCACATTTCTGGAGAATCTGGCGTAGAACTGAGCATTTCGAAGGATTTCATGTTCAGAAGCAAAGCATTTTTATTTTCTACGGCCCTTTTAGCCCGACTTGGGTACGGTTCTGCGTGTAAATCTGACGACTGCTTATGACTGAAAGTCTCGTGAGTCTTGACAGATAATAAGCAGCATGCAAACTGGATGTCAGCGTCAAGCGCTGCAGAGCGGCTGGATCCTGTGCGATACCAATTATCCTAAAATAAGTGCATTTCACTGCCTCGACCAAGTTTATCAATTTTTAAAAAAATAATGAAGTTCGGGAAGATATTGCTCACAAACCATAAGGCCTACTAAAAAAAATTATACACCATGTTATAGGAAATTTTATAGAGATCATTCTTGTCTTTGACACCTTTTTTCTAGCTGTAAAACTTGTTGTATAAAACCGTAAAAATCGTGATTAGGGACATATTTTGAGGTCAAAAAGGGAAGAAAAGGGGGGAGGGGGGCAAAATTCGGCTTGGCAACATTCAGAACCGAATTCAGCAGGCTTTTTTACATCGGAAAAGTCATGTTGCCAAAATGGATCCCAAAATGCCGTTAGCACGGTAAAGGAAGCCGATATTTAGAATTTTCTACCAGTCTATGAAGTTCGGGAAGATATTGCTCACAAACCATAAGGCCTACTAAAAAAAATTATACACCATGTTATAGGAAATTTTATAGAGATCATTCTTGTCTTTGACACTTTTTTTCTAGCTGTAATACTTTTTGTATAAAACCGTAAAAACCGTGATTTGGGGCATATTTTGAGGTAAAAAGGGGGGAAATGGGGGGAGGGGGGCAAAATTCGGCTTGGCAACATCCAGAATCGAATTCAGCAGGCTTTTTTACATCAGAAAAGTCATGTTGCCAAAATGGCTCACAAAATGCCGTTAGGACGGTAAAGGAAGCCGATATTTGGATTTTTCTACCAGTCTATTAATATTGTAGTTATCTAAGCAAGACTACTCTAAGATTGTAAATCAAAGCTCGAATATAAAACACCTCATTGGCTAGCTGCACTGCAGTCCTGGCGGTGGCCCCCGCGGCGCGGCGCTTCCGCGAGAACAAACCGACCCATTATGGGCAGGAAATGTTGCCAGCTTTTTGGCAGCTCGGACATTTGGACATTTATTGGACAAACTTTGAGTTTTGAAACAAGGCCACGAGATAGAAAAAAAAACTTAAAGCCCGCCAGGTGCCAGTCGGACTCACGCATGAAGGTTTCCGTACCAAATAAAATAACTGGCTGGGTTAAGTTAAGTTCGCACATGGTATAATGAGGTGCAAAGTTAACGCAACCGATCACGTTTATTGTATGGGCTCCCATACAATAAACGCCACTTAAATATTTTTTTTATTCTATTTTTAGTATCTTTTATTATAGCGACAACAGAAATACATCATCAGTGAAATTTTCAACTGCCTTGCTATCACAGTTCAGGAGATAAAGCCTGGTGACAGACAGACACATGGATAGTGGAGTGTTAGAAATAGGGTCCCATTTTTACCAGTTGGGTACGGAACCGATGCAAACAAATTTTAACTAGAAATATACCTTGAAACTCGGACATGCATTTATTAGAGAAACGTTTACTTACGTCGTTAAGAGGCCTTATTCCTTTTAAAATTTATTTTTTTCATATTATGACAAATATATTGATAATTTCAACCAACTTTTTGAAGTGAATAATATACTTTTCCCCGAGTTCTAGGTAGTAACATAGTTATTTCACGCTTTCATTGCGTACAGTCGAAAATAATTTAAAAAAACTAATTTTCCGCGTGAATTTTGTCAATCTCGAGTAGTTTTTGAAACAAAAATTATCAATGAAAAATTCAAACTGTAGGTTTCAAATACATACCAATAAACCCCAATAGCCCTGTTCTAGAAAGTAACATCAATAGTATATTAAGAAACATGTTTGATCATAGAGAAAAATGTCTAAACAATCAGCATTTTAAAAGGAATAAGGCCTCTTAAAGTCAATTTTTATCGCTCGACATAGGTCGGTAGTTACTCGTACATTCGGTAGTGATCATAATCATGAGCGCGGTCGATCTGTGCGAGGCGAGTAGCAAATTAAAAGCACTAACATTAAAATGCCCTAAATCAGGGTGTCAAGTATCAACTACCTACAATAAAATTACCATCCTCTGTAATAAACATGACGTGTAAGGGTTAATAAATAAATTAACGCACTCGTGGATAAGGCTCTCAAAATAAACACCAACATATAGAGCTGTGCACATTTCTTTCTCTTTATCGCTTTTATTATTGGTCTGCGCAGTACGCTGGAAATAAGGAACTTAAAACAATGTATGGCAATGGATATATTATATAAATGTATATTCACTAAATTCATTTGGTAAATATGCGATGGATGGCTGCATGAATCATAGTCGAAAGCGTATTTCAGAAGAAACGTACAAAAAATGGCCTTAATTTTGTGTTATTGCGGGAAACTGGGACGTAACAGGCCTATCATACGCAGCGTCATAACTTGGAAACGGACATAAAATGGAGCAATTAAATTTTAAGTGAGGCCTCTTAACGGGTAGAGTGCGGGCGCTTCGCCGGGCTCGGGCGGCGGCTTGCTGCTGCGGAGGTGACAAACGCTTTACTTTTAAGTTTCTGTTGTTCGCACTGTGTCATACCTGCCTGTTCTGACGAGCCGGACCGAGCGGACGAAGCGAGCAAAGCGTCTCCGTTTCAGCTTGGCCCAAAATTAGTTCGTTTGTACTTTGTCAGAATTTTCCGGCTATTGTGGCCGAGAGGTCCTATTTGTCACCCGATTCTCACGACAATTTGTGAATATTTTCGATAAGTATAAAGTTTTTTTTTTAACCAGTCTGTTTTTAAAATTTGATGAGATGTAGGAGATCAATATAAAAAAAAAATCATTTTAGCTATTTCGATAGTATTATAAGACCATACCCCATCAAGAACAATAGGTAAATGAAAACGCCAGTGACTTCATACAACTATGAAGGGCCCAGTACTTCACAATAACGTTAGGCTTGGCCACCTGGACAGGATAGAAGATGATTGTGCGGTGAAGAGTGTGTACTCGAGCGACCGAGTGGAAAACGAGCGGCCGGCGTAAGACTGGAGTAAAGAAGCCAACAAAATGTATCGAATGGGAAAATAAATAAAGTCGTCCTCATTAAGGCCACGCGGATGGTGTAGATGTAGCTAAACACTGGAAAAAACGGAAACAACGGGATAAACGTAAAATTATACAAACGAGTATCTTAAACGAAGAAATTTGAGAGAAACGTATATTCACTTTCTAATCAAAATAGAGCGTGATATTGAAAATTTGCCTTCTTTGATTTTGTTTTCTTTATTAGTTCAATGATTGGAGTCATTTTGTCGGCGTCGCCATGAATAACTAATGAGAGATGTGCGCGCCGACGCGCGCTAATAGTGTACACAGAGTGTACACAGAACAGTGTACACGGGCGGTGTACCCGGACGAGGTACACACAGTGATGGCGAATTAACAAGCGCGGTCACGAGCTGTTTGCGCGCGGAACTATCTCGGGGTTCAACTATTCCGCGTTGAACACAGCCCACACATAATTTTGTTGCTATACATTTTATGGATTTCTTTTTCCACAGTTAGCCCGAGAAAAATTTGACTATTGTGCGAAGGAATTATACCGACTGCCATCCTGCTGTAAATGCAACAAGGTCTGTCTGGGGTACACAGGCTTCTCGGAGTGACCTCCAGTGTACGAAAAATAATAATTGTTTGTCAAACTGTTCGTTTTTGACGGACTTGTCATAAACTTTTCATCATAATCGTCCCAATCTGATGCCATATTGTGACCTCTTAATTTGAACCAGATATCACAAGTTCACGTTATATAGAGAGATTGAGGCTAATGGTACGCGCCGCGGGACGCCGCCCACGAACACCGGGACAATTACACGCTGCACCGACAAATGGCCGTGATGTCGGTTAAATCATTTATTCGCGCCGCGCCGCTCCACTCACAGCTACAATACAAAAGAATATTCAAATTATGAAAATTTCTCGCTATTAAGGACCATAATAAGTAACTTAAATATTTCGAGATTACCACACTTACTTAATAATTGTGATAATTTCTCACGAAATTACTGGTTGGTGGATATTGGAGGACACTAAAGTTAAGATACGAAAGGCTATAAGAATGACTTGCAAGCAGCTACATGTCTACGAAATATACACGAAACTTATCACCAATACATCAATAGGTATGTACAGGGTAATTAGAAGAAGAAGAAGAAGAAGAAGAGAGGTAATACATACTGGTTCAGGAGTCATGAACATGAGTTGTAGGAGTGATTGGGAGAGCCATACTGAGCAACTTTCAACTATTAAAGATTATAATAGTTAATTGATCACTTATCGGAAATGTTTGGAACGGTTGATTTTTTGTGCGACCGTTGCTCAGTATAACTATCCTCCCCGTCAGCTCCATCACTCTTGCGCACGACTCCTGCATCACCCTATATGTCTACATTAGAACCATTCCGACTTTTTCCCCTATGTCGCTATATTCTGGTTTTACCTAATGTTCATTATAGTATTCGTTGACCCCCCCCCCCCCCCCCCCGCGCCACACCGCGCCTTGTTCCCTCTCTTATGATGACATGGACAGACTGATTTGATGTGCACTCCTATTAAGATGCGAGTGAGGTGCCTATTTAAAATGTGAATCCTGGAAACCTGTGCCGTGCCGTTATCCCGCGGGAATTCTCCTGGAGCTCATATCAGGTACGTGCACACAACGACGTGACATATATATAATATTATTTTGGAAATTGTTTATCCCTTAACCCCATCTTGAACACCTAAGACTTAAAAAAGTCTTAACTAATTTCTGTAACGAAAAGCGTAGTGGGCATATTATTTATGGTTTTACAGCGCTTTTTCTGTAGTAAAATTAGTTAAGACTGTTTTTATACAACACTAGTTAGTAATGCGAGTATGTAATTACTGCTTTTTTTCTGAGTTTGGTTTCAGGTATGAGCTTTTTCCAAAATAGTGCCGACGTGTATTTGAAGTGTCGACTTATGTCAGTTATCCAGTATCAAACATGAATATGCATATCTGTTTTGCCCGTTAAATGGCCAAGATATTGCTTGACCGGGGATATCGCAGGCCCTTGTCGAGTTGAAGGCCAGCCGGCGGAGCCGACGTGACCGCGCGTCATCTCCGGGCCCGGGATCAAAGCGGCGGCCGATTACACCCCAATCCGATGAACATCGGGCTCACACGCAGGCTCTATTTCAAATGCCTGCGAGTTATTCCACAGCATTTTAGAGCACCTAGTTTTCAGTATATGATTTAACGAACTTAGGCTTTGCCAAAATCCTTTTGTAATTTTTTTTAAATAATTTTTTTAAGGAAAATACAAAATTTTGGAAATGTCTGTTGTCGGTGAATAAAATTAGTCGCCACTCTTTTCTAACAATTGCGTTAGCTCAACCTTAGTCCAACAAACAATAAAAACAAATTGTAAAATGGAATAGTTTGTAAATGATCAATCGCGTAAGTTAAATAACACAACTCTTCGTTTAAGAATTAAGACCGACGGTAAAATGGAAGTAGCACTGCTACAGGCTACGGCGTAGCGCCTCGCTGCGGCTACGGGTCTACGCCGAGCGCCAGCGCGCGTCTCAATCTATGTCGAAGTCTTTCGTCACAAGTTGTACTATTATCTATTCTGTGTCACAAGCCACACTTAAGACGTTGAATATGCAAAACTGCTTAGGTTACAGAGAAAAGAGAGGTAGAGTGAAATAAACTAGATTAAATTAATTTAACATTTGTATTTGTTTAAATGTAAATAAGTAATTAAAATTTTCATTTACTTTTTATTTATTTATAAGATTTGATACGGTTGCTGCAGGAAGATTTATGTACCTAGTAATATTTCTTCCTTGCACATCTAAGTTTATGAATGAATTATATTAAAAACGTATTAAATGAATTGTTAATTTAAGGTGTACATTTTGACATAATTATGTATTTGCTTTTGACGCGTGTAAAGTTTTTTTTTTGTAATTAAAAGGTTAAAGTAATTTTAATTATCATAATTTTTCATGTAATTTATCACCTAGTTTACTTTTGACGAAGCAGCATTACCGCGGAAATATTGCAAATGTATGGAAATCTTGTGTACCTATAATAATTTTGTGTTAATGTTATTACTATTGTACCAATGAATGTAATAGCTATGTATTCAATGACGATGCAAAAGTGGTTCCAGTGAATCCCAATTGATTAAATGATTCTTATTTTATCTTATCTAGACAGATTAGATTCGCACCGTCCTTACCACAACAAACGATCCTCTGACACCCAATAATTAAGAAACCAATGCAAGTAGAGTAATCAATAGAGCTAATTGTTTGATTTTATTGCGCTTTCTAACAATAATATTAAATATTGATTGCTACGACAAGTGTTTTGCTGGTTTCCATATAACGGGCAGTTTACCGAAACTACATAGATTTACTTGGAAGTATTTTTATATTGACGTGAAAAACATGAGATAATATCCGCAATTTTACGGCCCTGTATATTTGCCGCGCACTATCTTTACTGCTCTAGTTTCAATTTCCACAGCCCGAGCCATAAGCTGAACCATAACAATTCGGATACCGCGACTTTAATATCCTTTTAAAGAATGCTTCTGCAAAATGTCACGATAAAAAAGTTTATTTTAGAATTACGTAATCTTCGCTAAGCGGCGCGTCGTCGCAGCTCGTAGCGCGAGTCAACGACGCGAGGCAGCGCGAGGCGATACGAGGCAACTCGAGGCGACGATCATTTGTTCTGCAAAGGAATCCGACTCGGCTCCTCACCGTTCATATTTATTCGGCAGTTGACGCGTTTACAACCGTAATGAATTTAACGAGTTGATCTTGGATTCCAGCTCAATTGAGATGTAACCGTATGTGGCATCACGTATAAGAAAAGCGTCCTACTTCCCTACATATATAGGGAAATATATTTTTCACTAACAAACAATATGAGTCACCTTTTGTTACTCAAGGTAAACTATCCATTTAATTTCATAAAAACTTCTTAATTTTAATTATCTTTTGAACGCACTCTTTCCTCCTCATGCCATTTTTTTCTGGATAAAAGTAATACTTTAGAGTATTGTAAATATATTTCTGTATTATATATCATACCCTTTTTCAGAGATACGAGCGAGTTAGTAATATACATTTATAGAACGTGAAAACAGAACTCCATTTTATCCTCGGCTGAAGCTATTAAATAATCGGATTCGCCGTTGGCCCGTGACCACAATGGCAGTACAATGGCAGTCTCACCGCCACAGCGGGCGCTTTGTGCGGATTAGCGGCTATCACTCACGCGCGGCTCATTTAGCCCCGATTTTTAAACAGCCTCCCTGACGAGGGAGCTAATTACTACATTCACAGCCAAATTAGTAGGTCCCCGAGCCGGGCTCGGTGCTCCCGGCCGCGCGACCTCCGAGGACAAACTCGTAACTCCTCCTAAACCCTGCAAGCTAGATATCTTCCGCAGCGGTTGCATCATTTCCTGAGCAGCAAACCTTGTAGGCTACACTACAAACCTTACGCTCCCACGTTTGTGTAAAACGGATTCAAATTGGGCTCGAATGAGCAGATAATAAAAATCAAGATTACTATTTAATTATCCAGCCGCGCGAAAGTTAGGCAAGCTCTGATCAAAGTTCCATTGATCCGTATCAAATGGACTGACTAAGAAAAAGTTGCAGTCCTTACCGGCAAATGAAATCATTTATTTCAGGCAACCATAAAACGTTTAGATACAACCGTCTTCTTGAGTACTCGCGCCATCGCCATTAGAATAAAGAATGACATTTTTCAGGCAAACAAACTTTTACGCAGTTTGGTGAAATTTTAAATGTAAAAACGCTTTCGTAGGCGAAATCATTTATTATGTTATGATAGAAATGGATCTCTATGGCAGTGGAGACTTCCTTGCCCCCCCGTCTCACCTGCACCGGTTCGAAGACTTTGATCCTTCAACACTTCAAACGTAATGCGAACCATTTCGCTTTGTTCGAACTTGCAGAATTTTCTGAAGAGACTGTGACACTTTGCAGACTATCGTGGGTACAACTTTGCTGTGAACTTTAAGGACTGTCAGTTGGTCTGTTGAAAGCAAATATAATAATCGTCACACTCAATGACCATCCAAACATTAGGAATTTAATTAGAGATTTATTAATCGCTTTAAAATTTAACATTAGCAAATGAAACACGCCGGAGACCTTGTCATATGGACGATTAAAAGGAAATATTACTGATAATTTTCCCTACTATCAGTTTAGGTGACGTTTGCACCTGGTAAGTGGTAACAATGGCGTCACATACTAATACAGGTACAAGCTTAACCTCGATGTGTATGGAGAAATTAGCAGTTATATTCTTAAGATAGTTACGATATAGGAATGTTTAAGAAAGTCTGAATCGTTTACATATGACAAATACATAATCGTTTACATATGAAAATCGTATACAAATGAAAAATTGAACGCTTCCGTCGTATGTATGATTATGAGTGTATGATCGGTAGTTGATCGTGCGGAGCTGCAATGCGCTCGTGTGGCGGCTTGCGGCTCGGGGCCGCGCGGCGTAAATAAGGATAACCCTTAACCATCTACCTCCCGTCTCACAGACTCATACAAACCTAAAATTGTTAACATACCTATGTGCGAGCATCCTACAAACGTTTGTGTCCTTGTACCTTCTCCCCTCCTGCCTGAGTGCCGCGTTGTAGCTCGACAAGGTCGGTCGTGCACGCATTTAATTTTGGTGAGCATATTACTGTCTCCGACCGTCTCTGAGACGGGTGGTAGGTGGATACGTATTTTTTCTTAAGGGTCTCGGAGACGGGTTTTATTCTTTACTAAGCCGACCGCTAAGTCAGGTTGGCATTGACTGGAAGTGTGGAAAACCTGTTCTACTTGTGACCCGAAGAAAAAACGGGACCCAGTACGTATGTTTCTAATGCAAAAAATCTATTTGCCTAGAATGTGCAAACAAACTTACATTCACTACCGCGAAAAAATCGAATAAATTAGGGGTCTGCAATTTTATAAAAATATTACCTTTATTTGAGCGAAACTTATTGTCCACGTCAGTATAAAAGTTGGTACCTGATCACCAATTAAAACTCATCGTGTATAAGGCCGACATTATGTATCCGTCCTGGGGACGGGAGGTAGGTGTTTATGTGACTAAAGAAGCAGGTAGGTAGTTAAGGGTTAATCGCACCGTGAGTTAACAACTTTTTTTCCTTTTTTTTTTAACCTAACCTTACCTAACCAACGTTTTTAATTGAACTTTTGGTTTAAGTTTTTTCTAATGCGGGGGGGGCTTCGCCCCCCGAGTCCCACTGTGGGGGCTCCGCCCCCCGCCCCCCTATTTCTCTATACCCTACACGTTATGCCATTTGAACGTTAGATAAAATAAATGTTATACCATAAATTCATTAGAGGAAATATGCATTATACTTAAAGACTGTTATATTAAATGTTATTCAATAAAATGATCAGTATATGAAACAATAATTATATCAAATGTTGGTGTATTAAGTGTTGTTATATCATTCAATAATTATATCAAATGAACGTTATAGCGACTGAAATTATATCAAAAGTTGTTATAGCCATCGTTACGCACCCAATTTATAATACGATGCCGAGCTAAAGACGGTTGGCCACATTTACGCATGGCCCTCTCAAAGTTTTAGCTTATGAGATAACGCTATCTCAATATGCTAAGAGTACAAATATAAATATTTAACGACCGAATCCTTAAACTCATCTCCCACAGCCGCTGAAGATCTACTAAAAGTAAATGTGGAGAAATGCACTACTAGTTTTAAGTTTGATCATGTATCACCCGCCGATGTATGCAAAGTTTTTAAATCTTTAAATATGAAAAAATCCGCTGATATTGATGGACTTTCTGTAAAGATAATTAGTGCAATAATAGATTGTATTGCTCCTTATTTATCACATATTCTCAATAGTTGTATAGATAGTGGGCAGTTTCCTGATCAGATGAAGTGCAGTAAAGTCATAGCTTTATTTAAATCTGGGAGTAAATCAGACCCTTCTAATTATAGACCGATATCGATCCTACCCACCCTGAGCAAAATATTTGAAAAGATTATATTGCGGCAATTGCAAGCTTTTTTCAATCAAAACAATTTACTGCACAGTGCACAATTCGGGTTTACCCGCGGTCGATCAACAATTTGATGCCGGTGGACAATTCTTAAAACATGTCTTTGCTGCTTGGGAGATGTCACAGAATGCGTTGGGTATCTTCTGTGACTTATCCAAAGCATTCGACTGTGTCCATCATGATACTCTGATCAGAAAGCTGTGCCATTATGGAGTTAGAGGTTCTGAACTTAAACTTTTGGAATCCTATCTAAAGGAAAGGATTCAGAAAGTAGATGTGAATGGTATGAGATCGTCTGGCAGCATCATAGAAATGGGCGTTCTACAGGGTTCTATCTTAGGCCCATTTTTATTCCTGGTTTACATCAACGATTTACCTTTTCTTGTAAAACGAAAGCATAATATTGTATTATTCGCTGATGACACCTCGCTAATTTTTAAAATTACCCGACAGAATTTAGATTGCAACAATGTTAACGCTTCTCTATCTGATGTAGTAGATTGGTTTACTGCTAATAACCTACTTCTGAATGAAAAGAAAACGAAATGCATAAAATTTATTCTACCTAATGTAAGACAAGTATCTACAAATATTGAATTAAAAAGTAACAGACTGGACCTCGTGGATGCAACGGTATTTTTGGGACTCACATTGGATGCTAAGCTGCAATGGGGACCTCATATCAACACCTTAGCAAAGAAACTCAGTTCTGCTGCATACGCTGTTAGAAAAATTAGAATGCTCACTGACGTGGATACAGCTCGACTTGTGTATTTTGGTTATTTCCACAGCCTAATGTCTTACGGTATTCTCTTGTGGGGTCATGCTGCAGACACTAAATGCATATTTGTCTTGCAAAAGCGAGCAGTCAGAGCTATTTATAATCTAAATACCAAAACCTCATTAAGAGAATCATTTGCGAAATCCGGTATTCTAACGTTTGCTTCTCAGTACATTTATGAAAATTTATTGTATGTACATAAAAACAAACATCTATTTAAGAAAAAAATGCGACATTCACGACATAAATATAAGAACCAAAAACAATCTAGTACCCGCTAGAAGTAGACTCCGTAGAATAAGTAAATCATACGTTGGGCAATGTACACTTTATTATAATAAAGTCCCAATGCATATGCAAACTTTGCCTGTTCATAAATTTAAAATAGCGATTAAAAATAAATTATGCCAAAAAGAATACTATACCATAAGTGACTATATCAATGATGTAAACCCATGGGACTAAAATTGATAAACTATATTGTATAATTAATTGTTATTAACCATTTGTTGTGATCGTAAATTGTATTTATTAACTTATGTTTGACATCATAAAGTGATTGTAATAATCCTACTATGAAATAAACGAAATTGAAATTGAAATTGAATTGAAATTGAAATATAATTATATTGGATGAACCAACAATTTTGCAAAAACTCGGAAATGTAAAAGGTCTCCAAATATATGCTTTAATATACTTTATGCTAAATAATCATATTTCGACACCGTCTAAAATAAACTCATCCTCAGTGGCATCCCGTTCATGTTCTCACATCATCATGTACAGTCCTCAGTCCTAGTCCTAACTCGTGTCTTCACCCATGCTTCATGTTTTACATTCGCTTTGAACATCGGAGAAGTTAATAAATCCAGAGTAAAAGTTGTATAAAATAAAATTGTATAAGATGATGTTGACGATTTTTGATAGAGGAACTGCGTGCATGATCCAAAGAACTTGGGATCTAAAGAAATACGAGTAGAGGAATGTAGACAAGTTGGAAGAAGCGAGTGGTTTGTAGCGGTGCGCCTGGGCACGGGCAGCGGGCCCCGGGCGGCTGGCGGCTGGCGGCGGGCACTCGAGGCGGCGAGGAGTGGCGCGCGAGGCGCGGCGGCGAGTGCTCGCGAGCTCGCGTGCGACTGACGTGACGAGGGTCGTCACTTCCCTTTGTGCCGTGATCTAATCACGACACAGCGATTACGATTACGCCCTAATTTGGAGATTTGTAACTTTAATTACTTTTATAGGTGAGCGCGGGTTAATAGGATGCGATCGGCGCCACACTGAATGTTTTATTACGATGAAAATAAAACAAACAATTCAACCAAGAATATCTTAATTGTAGAATGAGTTTCCTTTTAGAAAGTCTTATAGTTTATTTAAAGCATTTTTTAATTCAAGGGTAAATTAAAGATGAGCCTCAGGGCGGAGAAAAAATATTATACAAATTAGAAAGCCGTTACGGAGTTTCTTAAAAGCGAGTCGCCGAACCTTCGGTGATTTTGTTGGTAAATATTTAAGCGGCGGCAGAATGTTCCTAATTTGTAGCGTGATAAATTAATGGCACCGAGAAGCACCTCCTTTATTGCTTATTTATTTAAATTTCGCTAATTAGCGCTTAGCTGCTTCATTCCGCTGCGTTTAATTGTTTTTTTTTTGCTGAATGGCGACATTTTTACTGCCTCTCTTTTTACGGCCCGCGGTGCGCTGCGGGGGCGACTCTTCTATCTAAACTTTTCACGTAACATAAAGTTAATTTGGACGTGAATTTTACGATGTAACCGTCCTTAACCTCGACGTGCACGCCGTGACACTTCCTGTCGGTTATCCGTTCCCATTTCCAAAGCAAAACTTAGTATATTGGCATGCGTAGATACATGCATACGTTTACTTGGCAGGGAATTAGATGTGCGTTTTTAATTTTTGTTCTTGTTTTATTTAGTTCGTTAGCGATAATAATACACGATATATATATAAAAAAATATTTGACTTGTATTTTAATATTTATAGCATGTATCTTATTGGATACATTGCCAAGTGTTCACTAAACTAAATTTGTATCTTTAAGGATACTTTGCCTGCTACATAGCAAAAGAGAATCTAGTGCTTTTTTACAGAAATGTTTAAGAAATTTTCTCAAATCACACCGTTTCATGGATACTACTTACTTATAGAGCTTAATAAAAGTGTTCTAACAAAAACACAAAGGGGGTACCTTGGATTCGGCAGAACGCGAGCTCATTGGTAATGCTGCCGGCTACGCATCATCGAGAGCCTCTCACATCGCCGCAAAGTTACCAGCATGTCAGTTTTCTATCGGATCTATTTTGGAGATTTTGTGTAGGATTTGCAGGATTCAATCCCACCATCCCTATTTCACCATCGGACATCCAGGCAAGAGAACCGACTTCATGCTTATGTTGTAAATTTATATTCTAATTACTATCTATATATTGTATTGTTGTTGATGTTGTTGATGAACCAGCGACCATGATCTTCGACCCCGTAGTCACTTACCATCAGGTGATACTGAGGTCAATCGCCGGTCAATTATAATAGCCGCAACCTGGCAATGTATCCAAAAAAGCACATATTAAAATTACTAATAAGCTGGCAGTGTGCATTAAAAGATACACCCAAAAATATGCTTATATTTTACTTGGAAAATGAGTGTTTTTCTATTAATTTTAGTTTAAAATCGTTAGTTCAACTATTCGGCAATAAGTTAAAGTGATTTTTTATTTACCAAGTCTTGAGCTTCATAGTCGCACGCGTATGGTCTGCCATCCGGCGAGCTACTGGTCAAAATTTGTTGCCAGAGCATAAAAATATTTTTTTGGTAGAAAGTGTGCACATCAGGCTTCGATTTAATACTAAACAGAAAATATAAATCGATCGTTACTGACCGGTAGATTTTTTTACTTTACAATGTGCATTATAAGATACACTGCCAAGTTTAGGGTTAAAAGTTACATATTATACGAGTATGGTTGCGTACTACGTGTGTGTAATTTGTTACCGAGTTATTTTTCAGAAATAAGTACGAGTACTTTATAAGTATCTTGCATGTGTGCGAATCAACTTTTTGACCGACAGTTTTGAGTAGTATCTCTAGCGTTACTCAAAATGTGTCTACTCTGGTAGTTACCAATAATTCGAGCTTCTAATGTTACATACAAAGATTCTAATTATGAGGTTTAACAGTTGAGACCTTCAATGTTTTAACATATACCTACCATAAATATAAATACTTATATATAATATAGGTGACATTTTACAACGAAGTTTAAAAGTTATGGACAGATTTGTGTCGGTCAAGAACTTGATTCGCCATGAACAAACCTAATATAATTATAATCAAACGTGACACAATCGCGTTTTGATAGTAGATTGTTTGACAAGGGGCTAAAATAAGTCATTATGATGGGTACGTATCATAATGACAAAAATTCAAAAAACTAACTAACTTTAAATCCCTAAAATCTAAATACCTAATGTTTTAAAATACCTAAGCAACTAACACCTACCTACGAATAACCTAAGTTTAAAATACCGATTGGACTAAATATCTAATGTTTAAAATATCTACAGTTATTTCACCTAAGTTCGATACACCAACATTTGAAATAATAAATGGTTAAAATACCTAAAATATTGCAATTGCGAGCTATTGAAAACCGGAAACTGTAGGTTAGGTTAGGTTTGTTTTGTGACCATGTATAACGGAGCGAGCGAACCGAGCGGAGCGTCAAAATGCTTGCTTGCCCATGCAAGCATTTTGAGGCTCCGAGTGTCCATACAATGCAATTTTACATTTTGGTCAATTAACTGTGAGGTAAACCAATTTTAGGAATTTTGCACATAGGGATTTCAAGTTTTAGCTTTATGAACTTCGGTAACATATCCATTTGACACTTCAAGCTTTCGGTATTTTGAATTTAAGTGAAACAATCATTAGGTATTTAGATTTTAGGAATTTTGAACGTAGGTTATTTGAAGTTAGTTTTTTTTTTAATTTTAGACATTCTGATACGTACCCCATTATGATACAAAGTGATCATTTGGACGAGCGAACGCAGTGAGTTAATTACGCCCAAGCTTTTTCTTGGGTATTTTCCATTTTTATGTAAAGCTGGTAGATGATCAAAAATGTTCGCCGATCTGATCCGGTGTTTATTTAAATACCTCGACGTTACCGTGTGCGAAAATCGTGTGAGTTTCAATCTAACGTGATAATAATTCACACCTATACAGCGTGGCCCGTGCGCGTGCGTGAGCCCCGTAAGCCGCTGAAACGCCTATTCATAAATAAATACGCTATCTGTATTTGAATTTCCCTATATTTTGTTCTCCAGTAATTCTCATTTCAATCCAAACAGCTATCCGAGGCAAATCAAAGACATTCAAATCGATTGATTTGAATGTTTACAAAGAAGTGTCTTTGTAGACATCTCGCGGAGTGAAAAGTGAGAACACACATCACTTCACTTCGCGAGATTCTTTCAAATCACTCAAAAGGCGTCGCACAAAGCGCCTCCTCCACCGCTCCCCGCCCGCCTGCCCCCCGTCCCCGCGCTCCCCGCAGGGTTGCCGCTATGACAGTTATTGCTCAGGGCTAAGTAATGCTCGATAACGCTCAGAGCTGAGAATCGGATTTATTCATTGAATCCGAGGATAGTGATGAAGGGGTCTCGAGGGGTTCTCAGATAATAATTAACACTAGAACAATACGCCGTGCTTACTGGTGAGTGCGAGCAAATAAGATATCGGTCTAGCATAATGGTTGAAGTACTTTACAGCGGTATTTAATCACGTACAATTAATTGAGTTCAATAACAACTAGAAATTGCTAAATAGACCATGCTTTCACCAGAATTCCATTTCAGCTAGCACTACCTAAGTATTATTACATAGGTTAGTGCAAGCTGAGATGGAATTCTGGTGAAAGCATGAAGGAGGAAAGTATTATAAGATGTATAAGTAACACTATTTCGATAACAGTGAAGCATCGATCAATCGCAATTGCAAATCAATGCTATGAATGAACGTAAGATCTCATCTTACGTTCATTAGGCGAAATATGGGTTCTTTTATTTAGGCGTATCAGTGTTTTTTATCGTTTCAGCAATTACAAGTGCGGACACCAAATAGCGAAGAGACGCAGCCCTAAGCCGGCGAGCGAAGAGGGCGCGCGGCCGCAGAGGCTTCACGAGCCGCTCCGGCCGGCCATGCCGACCTAACAGCTGATGGTCCTTAATTTTGGGATAGGTACAAGAGAAAAAAAATCGTTTGCTCCTCAGTTTCCAAAGGAAGTACTTATTGCACTGCAGAGTCGACGATGTGGTAGCCAACTCGATTAAATAGTGGATTGCGCATCTCAAGTTATAGACTACACTAGAAGAGTTTCCCTACCCTAATCTTATTTCATAGGCTTACGTAACAAATATGTACTGGTAACACTTGTTAAATAAACGTGATATAATCAGCGAAGCATGAGAGACGTGATCCTAGAGATATGATCCGCCTGCGTGCGTGCGGGAGACTTAGGGCTGCCGGCACCCGAGCGGCGCGGCGCGCGGCGCGCAGCCTGCGGCGTAAGGGCACAGACCTATTATCTAACTAGATGAATGAAGTATTATGTATTTCGCCTGTCAAAAATAAACTTATTTTGCTCCAAAAGTGTGCCGTATAAAGCTACAAAAATACCACCCATAACAGTTGCCGACATAAAGGGAATATTTCTTTTCACGATTTTTGCAAAGTTATAAAATCTCATCACGCAATGAAAATAAAACGATTGTCATCATTTACTCGTTGCTTACTAGTGTTGTAAAGTTTGCTCTGATTCTAATCGATTTTGGAAACCAAAAACTGCTAATAGGAATAGTGGACACATGAATGGGGAAAAATAGATAGGCGCGAGGGGGCATATATAAACTGGCTCCCAAAAAAACACTTTCAATATTTGATGTTAACTGAACTCTAGAATTGACTATAGCGGATATACTTAAAGAATGGAGAAGGGATGTTTTTTTTATAGATAGGAATAACCGCACTCCTAGAAAAAAACACAGATTTTTTCTATAGCTTAAAAAAAAATTATGATGAAAATGATTTTTCCCGCCTTGTACGAGCATCGCGTACGGTAACCTAACTGTGATAATATTTTTTCCGACTTGGTATGGGTTCTAGGTGGTTCCTTAGATACCTATTTAGTTAGTATAAGGGCCTGGGCACATCACCACGGCACGGCGCCGCGCCGTGGATTTTTACGGTGTCAGCGTATATAAAACCACCGTAAAAATCCACGGCGCGGCGCCGTGCCGTGGTGATGTGCCCAGGCCCTTATCACACCTCGGACAATGGCAATCAAATGTATGAAAGAAACGCGTTGCTACGCACACAGTCTAAGCTCGTGTAGGTGAACGCGTACCATGCTTGTGTGAGTGAGATAAGACATGCTAGGGTTGCTGCCATTTTGAACGCACGAGTCGGGAACACAATGTGCAGCAATATGATATCATGAGATGACCTTGTAATAGCGGCGTCGAATTAATTTTGTGTGCTTATAATTAAACTAATGTTAAACTACGATTTCTTATTCCGCCCGCGTTCAAATTCGATAACCTCAATGACTAAAAACTCATTGCGCGAATTAGGAAGAAATAAGAATCATATTACGCTGTAAGGTGGGTATCTAAGCTCGATTTATACAAATAGTTTCCTATTTTGAATCAGTATAAACTGTTGGATTGGCACGACCGGTTGGTTCAACAAAGGTGCAAAAACACGCGAGCGCAGGAACGATGTGAATGATCTGGTTATTTCGTATGACTTTCAAGTCTTAAAATAACATACCTAATAGAAAAACAAACATGTATGTATATAACTCGCGTGCGCATGAGGAAAACATTGTGTTGCATGTATACTTTCCTTGCATACTTAAATCTCATTTCCACAGTTAAGCGGTTTAAGTTAAGCTTTTTCTTATCCTCCACAGACTTTCTGGTAATATACAAAACATACGTGTGTCAACCTCTGTTTAGAATTACGGCCCTTCATCAAACGGAGGGCAGCTTAAGAACACGAAAATCATTTCTTCTTTAAATGTAATTCAATTTGAGCAAAAAAGTGGACTCTTTCGCTAAGGGATTCATAATTACCCCCTCTCCCGGCGAGAGCGAGAAGCGTGAGGAGGGGGTATTGCAGCATTTATTTTTCAACGACTCGCCGAATAATGACAACAATTTTGCTGAGCGAGTGACGCCGAGTCGTTAAGTATTCAGGCGGAGTGGACGCGCGCGCCGGGTCCTCCCGCCAACGAAATACTATCGACGTGAATGCTGGGCGAGGTACGCTGTTCCTCTTCTTGCGTACGTATCAGCGCAGCAGGGACGCACGTGCGGCGCGAGCAGCCCAGTGCTCGCCGCCGGGGAGCCGGACCACTGGGATGGTTGCGTTTATCACAGTTTATTTAAAAGGTTAGGCCCGCATTATTTTACGACAAGTACACTTTAAGACGAACTTCTAAATAATATAAATTGTAATTACATAAAAGGTTTACAATGAAGCGAAACATTTAAAACTTCAATGGTTCAGGCAGCATGGAGCCTGCGTCTCCTTCAATAAAAATATTTTTTTAATTACTTAGTTTATTGTTCTGTTCATATAATTTTCCTTAATAAGGGCACAGTATAATAAAGAGTACTAACGTACAGTATGGACACTCCCTGCCTCCCCCCGAAAGTGCCGCCCACCCGCGCTCGGTTACCTCGCAGTTACCGGCTGGCAGGGACGCGACGACGCGGTGCGCAGAGCGGAGGCCACGTATAATATTCAAATATTAAACAAATACTTTTGTAATGGGCGTGTGTTGTGCTGTGTATACGGTTGTTTAAGTTCTATAAACAACAAAAATAAAAGAAAGTTCTACAGATTCCTATTGGATGAATCAAGGCAAGTACATACCCAGTTATTTTCAAAGTGTTTTATGTTTTGTAGAAAACCAACTTACAATAGGTACTTATGTTTAGTATTTTTTTTGCCCTATCCGTTTTCGACCTAAACCTATCAGATCACACTGAAAACAACACAATATATATATGAACAAAAAATCATGTTTTCAACTTACGTAATATTTTGGTGGCCTGAATTTCCTTACAAAAATTTAGTTACTTCGTTTATACTGATTCAAAATAGGAAACTATTTGTATAAATCGAGCTTAGATACCCACCTTACAGCGTAATATGATTCTTATTTCTTCCTAATTCGCGCAATGAGTTTTTAGTCATTGAGGTTATCGAATTTGAACGCGGGCGGAATAAGAAATCGTAGTTTAACATTAGTTTAATTATAAGCACACAAAATTAATTCGACGCCGCTATTACAAGGTCATCTCATGATATCATATTGCTGCACATTGTGTTCCCGACTCGTGCGTTCAAAATGGCAGCAACCCTAGCATGTCTTATCTCACTCACACAAGCATGGTACGCGTTCACCTACACGAGCTTAGACTGTGTGCGTAGCAACGCGTTTCTTTCATACATTTGATTGCCATTGTCCGAGGTGTGATAAGGGCCTGGGCACATCACCACGGCACGGCGCCGCGCCGTGGATTTTTACGGTGGTTTTATATACGCTGACACCGTAAAAATCCACGGCGCGGCGCCGTGCCGTGGTGATGTGCCCAGGCCCTTATCACACCTCGGACAATGGCAATCAAATGTATGAAAGAAACGCGTTGCTACGCACACAGTCTAAGCTCGTGTAGGTGAACGCGTACCATGCTTGTGTGAGTGAGATAAGACATGCTAGGGTTGCTGCCATTTTGAACGCACGAGTCGGGAACACAATGTGCAGCAATATGATATCATGAGATGACCTTGTAATAGCGGCGTCGAATTAATTTTGTGTGCTTATAATTAAACTAATGTTAAACTACGATTTCTTATTCCGCCCGCGTTCAAATTCGATAACCTCAATGACTAAAAACTCATTGCGCGAATTAGGAAGAAATAAGAATCATATTACGCTGTAAGGTGGGTATCTAAGCTCGATTTATACAAATAGTTTCCTATTTTGAATCAGTATAAACGAAGTAACTAAATTTTTGTAAGGAAATTCAGGCCACCAAAATATTACGTAAGTTGAAAACATGATTTTTTGTTCATATATATATTGTGTTGTTTTCAGTGTGATCTGATAGGTTTAGGTCGAAAACGGATAGGGCAAAAAAAATACTAAACATAAGTACCTATTGTAAGTTGGTTTTCTACAAAACATAAAACACTTTGAAAATAACTGGGTATGTACTTGCCTTGATTCATCCAATAGGAATCTGTAGAACTTTCTTTTATTTTTGTTGTTTATAGAACTTAAACAACCGTATACACAGCACAACACACGCCCATTACAAAAGTATTTGTTTAATATTTGAATATTATACGTGGCCTCCGCTCTGCGCACCGCGTCGTCGCGTCCCTGCCAGCCGGTAACTGCGAGGTAACCGAGCGCGGGTGGGCGGCACTTTCGGGGGGAGGCAGGGAGTGTCCATACTGTACGTTAGTACTCTTTATTATACTGTGCCCTTATTAAGGAAAATTATATGAACAGAACAATAAACTAAGTAATTAAAAAAATATTTTTATTGAAGGAGACGCAGGCTCCATGCTGCCTGAACCATTGAAGTTTTAAATGTTTCGCTTCATTGTAAACCTTTTATGTAATTACAATTTATATTATTTAGAAGTTCGTCTTAAAGTGTACTTGTCGTAAAATAATGCGGGCCTAACCTTTTAAATAAACTGTGATAAACGCAACCATCCCAGTGGTCCGGCTCCCCGGCGGCGAGCACTGGGCTGCTCGCGCCGCACGTGCGTCCCTGCTGCGCTGATACGTACGCAAGAAGAGGAACAGCGTACCTCGCCCAGCATTCACGTCGATAGTATTTCGTTGGCGGGAGGACCCGGCGCGCGCGTCCACTCCGCCTGAATACTTAACGACTCGGCGTCACTCGCTCAGCAAAATTGTTGTCATTATTCGGCGAGTCGTTGAAAAATAAATGCTGCAATACCCCCTCCTCACGCTTCTCGCTCTCGCCGGGAGAGGGGGGTAATTATGAATCCCTTAGCGAAAGAGTCCACTTTTTTGCTCAAATTGAATTACATTTAAAGAAGAAATGATTTTCGTGTTCTTAAGCTGCCCTCCGTTTGATGAAGGGCCGTAATTCTAAACAGAGGTTGACACACGTATGTTTTGTATATTACCAGAAAGTCTGTGGAGGATAAGAAAAAGCTTAACTTAAACCGCTTAACTGTGGAAATGAGATTTAAGTATGCAAGGAAAGTATACATGCAACACAATGTTTTCCTCATGCGCACGCGAGTTATATACATACATGTTTGTTTTTCTATTAGGTATGTTATTTTAAGACTTGAAAGTCATACGAAATAACCAGATCATTCACATCGTTCCTGCGCTCGCGTGTTTTTGCACCTTTGTTGAACCAACCGGTCGTGCCAATCCAACAATAACAGGAAGCGATTAATGACTATGATTCAGGCAAGCGCGAGTTGACACGCGACAGGGTGCGGGGGCTTCCCCGCATTCCCGAGTCGTTGCGTGCTGGCGTCTTACTGCGGGCACGTGTGCATTTAGCCGCACAATTAATGCTTGCCTCTTGGCAGATCAGCCGGCGAGTCAGTATCCGTCTTAATTACTGTAAGTGGCCTGTTATTTACCGTTTGATCTTGGTTACGCCCCGCACACCAAACTGTGGGTAGTCCAAAAGTTAAATATTTATCGAAACGCCCGTCGACAAGAACTATGTCGCCGCCGACGGCCGCTTGAATATTCATCTCCGGGTGTCTCTCCGCATAACTCCGCGTGTAACATCACTTTTAGTTCACCACATAAATAATAACTCGCATTCGCAAGAACTTTTTTGGGACATTTTCGTTTAAAAACGTTAACCTTCGTGTTATGAGTCGTTATCAAAGTTAAACGATTTATTGACATAAGTAGCGTCGTAAAACGATCCCCAAATAATTGAAACGGCTCTTTGGTCGTCAATAATTCATGTCGGGTCCCCGGGCGCCTCGCTCGACAATTAGCGGTCCGAGCCTCTCGCGGCGAGTGATGCCGAGTGCGAGCACCAACCGAGCTCTACCGTACACACCACACTTACCTGGAACAAAGAAAACAATCATTAGCATGACGCATTTTAAACAACATAAACTCAGCATACTCTTTATCAAGAGGCAGTTTTCTTTTCAGTACTCAAAAAACTGTTTACCGGAATATGTTATATGTACATATAGGAGGCTACTGTTCTCTCGTAACTTCGAAAGTAAATAATAGATACCTAGAATATTTTACGCGATTCTATTCATGAGAGATCGTCTAGGGTAACTACAATTTGTAACGAGTAAATATCGAATTTCATGCTTTCAATTTGAATATGTAATAGAATAATTCTTGTTTTATTGGAGTTCGAGACCCAAAGGGTGCGCTAACAGGACGTTGAGCTGTATTTTCGGAACCGCAAACCGTAGAGAAATGACATTTTGGCATAATGCGTAATTAATGAGCACTAAAATGTCCAAGTTTTTTTGGTACGCAAACCTTCGGCACGACTCCTACTCGTACATGGACGGTTTTTTTATGACTATTATCGTTGACTTAAATTTCTAATGACTTAGTATCAGTGCACGTGATGGCCAGAACCTGTTGGATCGAATGATGTCTACAGTGGTGAATCATCTTTGTATAGCAATGCTCGGCCTCATGGACCTGGCAACTGTCAATCGCATGCGGCCGACAGGAGCTGGCTCGGGGTGCTGTGTCACATCAAGTTCGGAGCATGATATTAAGACTTTGTCAAGAAGCTTGAGGCGCCTCACCCTGTGCGTGCTCGTACAAGACAAGGCGTTCTTTAGCTGAAATATTACCTAATAAATAACCAAAAACCACAGATTCGAATTAGGATAATAATGATGATGATATATTTTTTGGCTACCATTCTCTTTTATAAGTTATTCCCATGTATAGGCGTTGTAAGTGAAATGTAAGCAATAAAAACTTTCCGAGATATTCTGTGCTTGCAAACTGTCAGAACATAACGATGGCAAAAAGCGAGAACGTAGTAACCGCCACTTGGTCAAAAAAAATTTTTTTGCATATTCGGAATCAGCGAATTTTTCTGCGTCGACTGGTCTGGGTCCCATGGCTCTACGACGCTTAGAAAAAACTGGACTACGTTGCAAAACGAATGTATTTTTTTGACGATGCCCACATCTAATTGCTGTAAACACCCAAATAGTAGCAATTTTCTAAACGAGTATATTTACGCTAATTTTGTTCTTTCATAAATCAAAGGGTGTGCCGGTTACAGCGTTGCCGAAATTTTGTTCCGTGGCGGTTGCAGCATTTATGCATGTAGTGAAAAAATTACGAACCAAGCTTACTGCAATTATCCTAAAATAAATTATCTATGATTGACGCTTACTACATTTCATTCGAAAATGAATTAACAGCAAGCTACAGTAACGACATTTGAAACACAACGTGAAGTGGGTAGTGCTTGAAGATACAGCAATAAAAATGTGCGCTCGCAGCGATGTGGCTCGTGAATACGACCTGTGATTTAGTCTATCGGCGATCGCCGGAGCGAGTGGGTGTGCGTAGTCTGTGTACATGCCTTTTTTTGGATGTAAAATATGTTGCGGGTTTGATGGAAAATATGAATATTGGGATAAAACATAACTAACATATTTATTTGCTTTATTAATATTGAAAGGACAGCAAAAATGATTTTATTACATTTTGTTGGAAGAAAATAACGATGTTGGGGCGCGAGACGCGGCAGCTTTGAGAGTTCCGTGCCTCAATCGCCAAAAATTAAACTTAAATAGGATCACTTTTGTGCCTGTCTATCTATTTGTCGAGACCTTTTTCTCAGGAACGCGTGGAGTTATAAAGCTGGACCCAACTAGCAAAATCAGTACTTATTGTATTCTTCAAGACTACTTTATAAGATACTTGTAGTTTGCTACAAGCCTGGGATTTGGGCGCAGTTATAGGAGCATTATTTGCTTATAATGCTCTTATAATCAACTCACGGAATGTCAGAAAGCCCTATAATACACTTGCAGAAGCGCAATTGCTTCTATAATGTTCTGAGACCACACATTTTTAAACACAAATAATCTTATTAGTATCTGACATAAGTATATTACTAGAGTAATATTGTTTATAACGCACTACTAATGTTCTTAGTTATTGGTTATAAGTACTTTTTATAAAAAATATCTCTTCGTTGTATCGGCCGGTTGGTGTTTTGTTTTATGGTGATAAAAAAATATCTACACTTAAGTATTCCTACTATTTCCTTTTAATGAAACTATTTCGTAATCGAAAATCGTATATTGGTTTTATTATAAAATATTGTGTGTGAACTTGCCGGGGAAGTCATTTTTATTGTAAATGTCTACCAAAAATAGTTTAATTTCACAATGCCCCTTGAAAAGCATCACATATCATAAATATTTTTGACATAATATTTCAACAATTATTATGAACATTCGCCATGTTTTTAAATTACTCTTCATTGGCAAATTTGCACTTAAAGCAGACTCAATCGAGACAACTCGCCGCCATATTAATGAAAAATAAAAGACAGTGTTGCCAGAGCCATTGTGTCATAAGTTACGTTTATTTTGATTTTAATTTAAAAAAAAACCGGCGCGAGTCCGATTCGCGTACCGAGGGTTCCAAAGGTACCAGCTATGAAAGCATAAAATACTGAATACAAAAAACTTGGCTGGATTGAAACCTTGTTAGTCTGAAATAATGTAATGAATCAAGTGGGGAGTTATAGCAATCCACAACTCCCGCAGGAACTATAAAGGCCTTTGTCTTTCAGTACACCTGCATGTAATAACAACTTTTACGAGCAAATGTGATCCTAAATAAGTTTGTAACACCAAGAAAAAAGCCGTCACTTCTTAAAAAGATGGCCAAAGACGAATAAAGTCATATTCATCATATCAGCCGTCCACTGCTGGACAAAGGCCTCCACAAATTTCTCCACAACGATTGGTTATGCGCCGCCCTCATCCAATTGCTCCCGCAAACCTAACCAGGTCGATCCGCCAGGTTGGCTTTCCATGCTACGTGTTCCGGCACGCGGTGTGACGTGAAGCTGTGCGTAGTGTTAAAAATTTGCCTTACTAATATATAGACCAAAATAATGTTGTATGCCTTCGGACTACACATTGAGGTTTAAAAATGATATATTTTGAAAAGTATATGACGTAAAAATAAACTACACGCAGATTTTGGGTCCAAATAGCATATATATACTCTCAGGAAAAAATATATCAGAAATATCTTTGTACACTTTTTCTTTTCTCACTTCAGAATTTTTAACAAAAACCATTGTAAAGTTACGATATGTGCTCAGAAATCAAAAGTTACTTACATGTTATGAGAGGGTCAAAAGTTACGAAAAATGTAACAAATGTAACCATCTGGCAACGCTGATTATGACAGATACGAAGTATTTACTAGTAAAGTGATTACTCGAGTAGCTTATAAGGTTGCTTAATCTAATAACGCTCTTAACCAGGACAATTACACTTATATGAATCTTGAAGAAGACTACTAAGAATGCAAACTTATAATAACCTCAGCTTAGTGTATTATAAAATCTTATACTCTTATAAAATACTACTGTAGGATCAAATATTATTCAAGACAATTTAATCTCTGTGCATACCATTATAGGATACTTATACTTATAAGTGTCATTCAAGATAATCTTGTAGCCAACTAGAAGACTGTGCAATAGGAACGAATGATCTTGAGAGTATTTACGCTTGCGAAATGTCACTATTAGTATAAGTATAATATTACCGTCCTGGGTGCTTGTCTTAAAGCACACTATAAGACCGAAATATAAAAATGAATGCTCTTGAGTATGTTACAGCTTGTTAAATGCTATTATAAGTAGAAGACTCTACAACAATGCCTTTATAAGAACGTTAAAAGTAGATATTTACTTATAATATTTATTTATAGGATTACTTTGCTAGTTGGGGAATTAACATCAAATATCATGAAAGGTTTGCTTATCTTCAGCTTAAAGGCAATCAAAAGATACGAGCAAACGCTCGCATGATGATTAAAAAAAAAATGAATTTTTTTTTTACTTTTTTCGGCTTTCTTCTCGACAGCGGCCTCCTCATGTGAAATGCCGATAAATTCAGATTCAGACATGTAAAGTGGCCTACTTACAGAATAGGTATACATTTCAATTTTGATTTCGATTTAAAATAATGATTTTTTTTATTAGTATAATATGTATATCTAGTTTACGGTTGTAATCGCTAGAAGAAAGTTTTGCTGTAATCTACTACGTTTCACTACAACCATTAAGAGTTAATTGGTCATACCCCTAAAAAGCTGACTCAAGCCAGATCAAACTAGTTTGGGGTGTCACGTCCGCATCTTTATTGTCCAAGGGCTAGAATCAGATAAGCACTAAATTTGTTGAGCTGCGGTAGATAAACAACTGTACAGTATTTTAAATTTACCGGTTAACTGGTGCCTGATTCGATTAATATTTTCACAATAACCATACGCATGGTATAAATGAATTAAAAAAAATATATCGGGCAACCTCACACAAATTAATCAAGTACCACAGTAAGCTCTAGGAGGCTTGTGTTCTGGACACAAGTGGACATACTGGTAAAGATAAATACATACTTAAATACAAATAACATCCATGACCCAGGCACAAATATATTATTCGACAAATATTCGAGTTCATCACACAAATATTTGCTCTTGCCGGGATTCGAACCCAGGACCGTCGGCTCAGTAGGCAGCTGCTTATAACCACTGCGACAACTGTCGTCATTCGTTTTATCACGGACATAATATACAGCTTTGCGGCTGCTTGAGCTACATCAGCTACCAGCGTTTTGGAACGCAGTACTGTGTTCTTAATTCTGTCAGTTAGTTTTACGCCCAGAATACTGCGTTCCATGGCTCTTTGACAAACCTTGAGGGTGGACTTCTGAACTTTTGTCAAAGACCAAGTCTGCGCTCCGTAGGTCAGGATTGGAAGAATGCACATGTCCATCAGTCACTATTGCACTAATTTTCATTACTTTAGAGGGGCGATTTTTGAGTTAATTATGACAAACATTTTGAGGAGTGTTATTATAAAACAATGCATTTTAGAGTGGAATTTTTAGTATTTTTTTAAGAACAGTTATTTTAATTATGTTATTATGAAAACGAATTCCATTGGAATGCAATTTTTAGGTTCCTATTTTAATGTCAATTGATATTCTGCCTAAGAAAAATGACCCCTTATTTAAATAAATAATAACAATTTTAATTTGGTACCATAGTAATATAACGTCTAGTTATTTAAGTTAAATATTAATGGTTCAGTGAGATTAGTTCAAAGAAATATTTGTATAATTGAGGTGATAGTTGTGTTCAAACAATTGGTTAAGAATTATGTTGAAAACTTATTAAGTAATACTTACATTCAAAACATCTTTTATAGTTAGTGGGTTTAATAGGTAGTGAGTTTTATATCGATAAAGTTACTTTAAAGACAATTTAATGCCAACACTGAAGATAAAATGTAGAGAGTTTTAAAGTTTTCACGGGAATATTAAACCTCATTACCTATAATATTTAGTTTTAGCGGATAAAAATATTATAGTCTGATTAACCCTAAGAATATTTATGTTTGTTTTTAGCACGATAAGTACAAGGTTGTGATTTTATAATATGAGAGATTTTATTAGCCTTTTGTAATGTTATAAGCAACGGAGGTTTTAAGTAAAATTCGTAATGTTTTTATACAGAGAAATTGAGACTAGATAGTATTTGATATGTTAAGACGGTAATTGTTGCTTCTGAGCTTTTAATTTGTAAGAAACCTGCATTTAAAATTTGGAAACATTTTAAAAAAGTATGTTGATAAAAGTTGATTGATACTTAAGTCGTTTTATTTCACAGTTTCTTTTTGCCGGTGGACACTTACCACATTTCAGTTAGTCCTATAAAGAACGTAATGACATTTACGTCAAAATTATTGAATCTTAAAATAAATATGCATCTGGTTACAGCATTTATGCTTTATGGAAATAATACTCGGTTCACCATTTTAGTACATTTACTTCTGGCGTTTACAGCGTTTTCGCGTAACGAAAAAAAGAGTTCAATTGTCGTAACTGCCACTAAGTCGTAAACCAGTCTTTTTTGTTAAATATTAAATATGCCAGTTAAAAGAAAACCATAAGTTATGAATAAGATCCAAATATCAAGCATTTTCGTTCATAAATGAAAGAGTTATGATTTTTTTTCTCGAAATCGAAAAGTTTTTTGGCTCTGGTGTAAAGTTTGCATTTTGGCGGTTACTACGTTCTCGCTTTTTGCCATCGATATGCATTTTAATAAAAGTTTGCACGAAGTTTTAAACGAAGCGCAGTGAATCTGGAAATTTTCCATTTGGCTGACATTGTCGCTCGCTCGCAATAGAACACGTCGCGCCGTGAGCCGTGGGCCGGTGCCGGCCCCGGCGCCCGCGCCCTGCCCGCGAGGATGAACGTGGAGGTTGTCGATTTATCTACAAAGTGTGCGTTAAGTAATGTATGCGAGCCCTGCGACAAGTTGAGTAGATCTCAATCCTCACCGGCTTGACTATCTAGCCAAGCCGGTGAGGATTGAGGTCTACTACGATACCTAGACTAGTTATTATGAGGCGACTACCAAAGTAAAGTGACTGAAAATTCTGACTATCCCACACCTTATCAAAACACTGCTATGTCTTCCGGATCGTGATATATTAGGGAACTGGTAAGCCTCTTCGACCGGGCGTTCTTTAAGTGTGTTTAGATACCTACCTAACTATTAATACTGGGTTAAATACAATTTAGAATAGAATATAAGAGAATATCTTTATTGTACTTGAGGTGTGCAAGAAAGAAAAGAAAGAAATACAAATACCGATAGCATCATTATAATATAAATAGAGGTAAGTAAACAATAGGCGATCGGCAATAGGCGAACTTAATAAGGTTTAAGGTTTCATTTAGTAAGGTTTACGGCCTAATAGGCTGTTATTTAATTCGTAAATAAATATATATTGACACCTGAAATCCTCAGTGTTTTAAATAAATTATGAAACAATTTGTTCTGTGCGCCGTTCCGGCGACTGCGACCCCGCGCCGCCAACCTTGGCTCGGAACAAGCCAAGTTCGTCAATTAAATTAACTCGAGTCCTCCGCGAGCCGCTTTCATCAACTTCGCCAGTAAACCTACAACAATATCAAATGAAACTTTATATTCTTCAAGTTTGTGACATTTGGAGGCGGTTATTATTGCGCCCTTGGTTATCAGTCATAAACTCGTGCGGGCTCTGTCGTAAGCCGCGGGTAGGTATCCGGCGGATCCTAAAACTATTCGCGGCAGAGTCGGCACACGTGTAAGTGTCCGTGGGAGCCGTCGCGGTCGCGGCGCATACTGATAACGCGGTGTTCCCTGGCAGGGTGCCGCGCCGTGCCGCGCCGCGCCGCGCCGTGCCGCGCCGTGCCGTGCCGCGCCGCACCGCGCGCCGCTGCCTACGCCGCCGGATATTGGCCGCGAATAGCGTTGATTCAATCCTGCGGCACTTGCCATGCCACGCTACTCAGACTTTTGCAGTATTGCCATTGATTGTCTTTTGCATAGTCCGATCGGCGCCCCTGATGATGAATTGCGAACTGATTCGAGACTTGGGTACCTATACGACGCGAGTAAACCAGTTTCATTATGTATTTCAATGTGCCTGTGACTTACGAGATGTGAAAAGGTTGGTTTGAGAGATCTCACATTAATGAACTAATAAAATGAAATAATGAACTTTATTCTACAAGTAGGCCAAAAGGGCACTTTTACATACCGGTATTTCACAAGAGGAGACCACTGCTGCGAAGAAACGCCGAAAGAAACTCAATAGTCATTTTTCAGAAAGGATAAGTACTTAACTACAGTAATATGAACTTAACTATCCGTAGTTCTCAAAGAAAAAATATTAAAAGTGTATTTTAAGATATAAATGAGGAAAAGTGTAGGAATAAAATAGAAACTACAAGAAAGTATGACGGTTTATCACAATTTATGTACGCTTGATATATTATGCTTTCTTATTAGAACTGTGTCCTATAAACTAGTCAGGTACAATCTAAGAAGGAGTCAATTACTTGGTTTCTGGTTCAGGTCATGCATTTTTGTCTGTCAGATAGTCATCTACTGTACATTATTATGCTTTTGACATTAAAGATTTTCTTTAATAATTTTTGAGAGATGGAAAGGCTAATTTTAAGCTGTCGAAATCGCGTACCGATTCTTAACATGTCGAGCGTTATGCGACTTCTACGACGTGGGTAAACCCGTTTAAGCATTTTAATATAATTATTATTATATTACCTAAATTATGATTCTGAGGATTATTATTACAGCCTGGCATGAACTTTTAATATTGCTATGTAACATATTCTTCTCAATCGTCTATCTCGAACGTCGATAAATAAAGTACAAGCTTCTCGTCCCATTGTTGACTGCGCCGTGCGTTAGTGTTTTGCTCGTAGGTATTGCTATTTACCTTAAAGTTTTTTCGCCATTTCGAAGCTACCTGTAACTCTTGAAGCCAAAAGTATGAACAACGCCTATAAAATGAAACTTAAAGAAAAAGAAAACTTACTAACTTCAGCACTTCCAATTCACAAAAAAACAAACTCTTACTCCGACAACCCTTACGTTAAATATATGGAGGTAAGTTATGGCGAAAGTTTCCCCATCCAAGTGAACGCGCCCAACTCGGATCGCTCGCAGGTGAAAGAAGTGCGGCTCGCTCGTACGTCGCAAGTCCGCGCCCGCAGCCCACTCGCGAGCGGAAGACGAAGTGTATGCCCACTAGGACAATGTGCGCAGTTATATCGTCCGCGTCCGTGTAACCAATGATATGTGTAAGAAGTGTGATGCACTCGGTGCGCGCGGCGGCTGGCGTGCAACAAGTCCCGCCGTCGCTCGACTCGCGCCCGCTATCGCCGGGTGTACAAATAGTTTAGATTACATTGCAAAGTTCCGCGCCATGTAGCCATTCAATGAAATGTAGTTTTCATATAAATTTACTTACACGTAATATCACACTAACACATAATTGCCAGTCAATATTTTGCCGCAACCCTCCTTGGCAAGATAATCTGACAATGTATCGACCGTCATAAAGGAAAATTTTTGGCCAAAAGGTGATTTGTTCTGATGCGGCCGACTACCACACCACGGAATCGGCTATCACAGAAAAAGTGTGGACTGGTTATCTAGTTACTAGCTGCGCCGTGCGGTGTTACCCGCTCATCTACATTTTTCAGAAAAAAATGCCTATGTGTTAATCCAGGCTACTTTCATACCAAAATTTATCAAAATTGGTTCAGCCGTTTGAGCGTGAAGAAGTAAGAAACAAACACATAAATACACAAACATACTCACAAACTTTCGCCTTTATATTGTTTAATTTAAATTATCGGCTAAAAGAACTTTATACCGATTCAACTGTTCATAAGTTCGCGATCATTATTAAACTTTAAATCACTAGCTCCCGTGAAGGGACAATGTAACTAAAAAGTAAAAAAGATGACTTCGTGCTGAATTCCGTCAACCTGTTATTTACGAGATTTAAACTCCGAACCCCGATCGCGACGTGCCGAGTGCTCGGCCCCGCGCTGCGGGTGCTGCCGGCCGCGCGGCGGCGGGTCCCTGCCTTCGGTTTCGGCCCCGCGCGACGAGTCGTAACGACACAAACTTTTTAATGAGCGCGCGCCCCAGCCGCGCCACAAAGCCCGTAAACATGACGTATTCCTAATTATTAATACTCTGGGACCAAGTTTTGTTTGAGAGCGAGCTATTTTACGACATAGTTAAGCGTCAGTGAAACCGCCTGTCGTGCCCATTACTGCTTACTGCATAGTGGTTGGGTTGGGGCGCGCTGGTCGCGCGGTCTATCCGCCTGGCCTTGGCGCTCACTGGCAAGTTACTAGACTGCATACCACACTAGTCTGAGCCGCGCCTGCAGACACCCGATCTAAACATAATGAAAAAGTTCCTAACTCTATCATTTATACTTTCGATTCAGAAAGTGTGTACAGGATATATTATTTATGTTTTTATAGTGTTACAAAGGTTAAATTGCGATGATGGCGCTATTGTCAATGTTTGAGCAAAATTGCTAATTTAGCATTTTTTATGGAAATACCATCAGGTTTCAGTTTTGTTGCAGTGCTGGCAACGAATAACTACTGAAATCAATCATCAAATCACCGCTAAGTCGATTCTAATGGAATACGGCTTATAGACCAGAAAAAGCCAGAAATAAATTTGCTGGAGTCAACGGAACCAGATAATAGTTCAGTTCAGTTCAGTTCAAATATATTTATTTCTCTAAGATTACAAATCACTCAAGCTAGAAACAATAGTAGTTTATGCAACTGATACATAATGAGAGGCCTTAAAACACGAGTGAGGTTTTATGAAACGAGCGTTAGCGAGTTTCATAATAGGATCACACGAGTGTTTTAAGGCCTAATTATGTACAGTTGTATACACTACTTTATCTATACACATATCATAAGTACTCTAAGATGGGTTCAGAAGCCATAAGGAAATGACCTGCACCACTAGTGCTACCTGTAAAATATCTAAAGACTACATTATACTTAAAATGCAGTAAGCAATAAATCTGAACAAATACATAAACAGATTATTTATTGTAATAGTTGTAATTGACATTTACATTGGAACAATATTTTCAACTAAAATGTAAATTACAAACAAATCTTCACAATTCTACTTTCGTAACAGCAAAGAACCAACAAACAAAAAATGACAACAATAATGGCGGCAATTCGAACCTCCGTCAAGACGAATGTTTTTTTTTCTACATCATATGTATCCATATTCTCAAATGTCGTACGGTTTTTATAAAAAAAACATACTAAATTGACGTTTCATATCGATAAAAATATTAATATCTATGGATACTAGAATAGAGACCAACTTGTGTTTTGACAGCTGTTCCTAATTTAAACTCATAACCTTACAAAAATCGGTACTGTAATAACATTACAGTACAGATTTTACCTACTACCACAGACAAAAAAGTTCTCATAGTAAAATTGGTTGTAATAATGGCTGGCATTTCCTACGGTTTCTGAACGCATTTTAGAGCAGTAATGATATGTGCGTAGATAAACAATATTTCGATATAACAATATTCATTATAAGTATTTATGTATCAAAGCTCCTTAATTAGTAGATAAAAAAAGTATTGATGTAATATATTTAACAACATTTATATATTTTATATTATAATTAGTTACTCTAGTTCATGTATATAGATAGTGGACTACTTAAATACAACAATATTTCGATATAACAATATTCATTATAAGTATTTATGTATCAAAGCTCCTTAATTAGTAGATAAAAAAAAGTATTGATGTAATATATTTAACAACATTTATATATTTTATATTATAATTAGTTACTCTAGTTCATGTATATAGATAGTGGACTACTTAAATCTCTCAACCGAAGAAAACGTCTCTAGTTTATATAATAAGTGAAGCCGTGAGAGAGCGGAAGGAACCACATTCGCTTGTAAATAAATCCGGAAGCCACGCTCCCCTCATAATTATTTCCATTAAGCTCGCGCTCTGTTTGGCATTCAAACATGGTGTATTGCGTTTGTAAACAACGTCACAAATAAAGCCCTTCAATTAAGTGCGAGGAGCACCTGAACTCGAGTGCGGCCATAAATCCGCGGCTCCCGCAGTTGCACAAATAACGCTGCGACCCCTGCGGCACTGATTAAAGAGTTATTATTTAATTTACATTAATTGGAGAACCGTAATTAAGTTGCCAGAACTTTTCTCGTCCGCTTTATCTTCCGTCGGTAGGTACTTTAAATTCATCTCTGTCTATTATCCGCCGGTCACAATAGACCGAACTTGTGATTTTTATGGTAATCTCTCGTAACGAGACCCGTCGACTCCGCTTCGCGCGCGGGAGCTAGGCAACCATGCGCTCCATCCGACAGCATTCGCCTAATAACATTATCATATCAATCACAAACGTTCCTTCGAGTGGAACGTTCAAAGCGCAATAAGCCCTCCGTGCGCCGCGCCTGGCCGCGGGCCAAGTCGAGCACGGGGGCGCGGCTCGAGCCAGATAAGGCACGGCTCTAGGGCACTCGAGCCAGCTGTTCGCGCGCACTCACAAAGGCGCGCGCTGCGCTGAATGCACCGTGAACGGCGCGCGGCGTGTCGCTCCGTCGAGCACTCGCTTCCCGCGTGTTTTTTTTTGCTGTCGAGGCGTGCTATTTTATTTTGTTGGATAGCTCTGAAATGACTCCCTCGAGTGCCTTAGTGCCGTTCAAATTCTGTTTCTAAGAACCTCAATCACTATAGCGTTTCCCCTTTGTATAACTTAAGAAAACGTTCCTAGTGAAATACCATTTTCTTCCCGTTTTCTGCCATATCATGAAAAAATGATCATGGTTTAGCACGGCAATATAGACAAAAGCGCTGTTTGCGAGGCTGCAGTGCGTACATAAATACCCGCTCAGTATTGAACAATTTGTACAGCGGGGACGCAGGGCCGGACGCTCGGCGCGCGCCCGCCGCCCTAGTGGGCATCTACTGGTACGCACATTTTTTTCTCACGTTTGTATGCTTAGTACGAGTACCTAACAATAATCAACCTTAAGAAAGTAAGTTAACGTGTAGTACAAATATCGCCCTAAACATGACATGACTGTCACACAAATAATAGCACATTGTGTTGAACGACTGTAACCATCTTGTCAAAACCGTGGATATATCGTGCGCGCGGGCGCGGACAAGACTTACTGCGCCGTGCGTTTCCACGCGGGCCGCGGGACTGGAGGGGGCGCGTAATGGATCCGATCGGCGCGTAATATCCATTCCGCCGGAGCGATGCCGCCGTCACCGCCGCCGTGCCCGCGCGCCGCCGCCTCCGCCTCCTTGTCTCCGGGGGGACCAGTAAACGACCAATATTCTAACGGCATTTTTGTACACGCACACAGTTGCCAGCCAGTCATACCTTATTTACTCTCATAGCAACGAACAACCAAAAGACTAAATTCCAAAATAAAAGGTTCGATATACCTCTACCTAAATATACTTACTTGCTACGCTGACTCAGCGACCCGAAGTGGATCTTGGCCTCCGATACCAAGCTACGCCATCCTACCCTATCTTGTGCAGCTTATTGTCAATCAGTCGGCTCAAGCAATTTTCGCGTTCTTTCACTCTCCAATTTCCATCGTCTGCCTTTGCGGGCCCTAGAATCTTCCTGAGTATCTTCCTTTTTGCCACTATGAGAGTCTGCTTTCCTCTTTCAAGGTTAACGTCCAAGTTTCGCATCCATATACCAAAATGGGTATTATAACAGTAGTAAATTCTGATCTTTCTACCTAAATATGTTGATGTTGATGAATTATTTAGAAGAGAAAATATGCATGTTGGACATCTTGGTAAGCGTTTTATAATTCAAAGCATTCACGACCTTATGCGATGTTGCAAATTCTGTAGGTAAAATATTCCTCATATTCCTATGCAAATAAATGAGTTACAATTTAACATATGAAATGGACCTCCCATCTCCCATCTCATAACCTCGTTTTTTTTTCATCACATGAAGGCATTAGAATGAGAATAAAATTCCGTTTGGGCTTTAGGATTGTGTTTATTATCTGATAGCATGCCACATGACATGACAAAAAGTAACAGGAAATAAAGTTATTTCAGCTTGTAATATTTTATTGTTAAATTGTACTAAATGAAACAATTAAAATTAAAGTAAGTCACCAAAAGATTAGAGCATAGCAATCAAAATCGTATAAATGGCGAATCTTAAGGTGCTTATCGTTGTTTGATACTAGTATCTCTTGGACATCGCAATAAAAAAGTGACATCCATTAAGTATCAGATCGTTCGCCACACCGGCCGCGGGTCCGCGGTCTCAGGGCGCGACGCGGGCGCCGTGGTACCGCGCCGACGTGCCAAGTTGAATGAAGCTGTGAACCGGGAAGGATACCACAGTAAATCACTCGACTCGACCCATGTCCCGCTCTAGGGCTGAGGAGATGCGTCGTGCAGCGGGTGTCTGGTGCGTTCCCGTCTGAACTTATACAATCACGTCCACCCCTTCATAAAAACGATGCACAAAAACCTCCCTCGAAGGGATACGAATGAAACACTACGAGTTAACTTAAACAGCGGCCTCTGATAGCATAAGTACCCACACAAAAACACACAAATTAAAATTTTAGAATAAAAGTAGTATTTAAACTCTTTGTTAATAATTAGGGTTTATTTAATGTGGGAGCCCGAACAATCAGAGCGAGGAGTCGCGGACAAACACACGGACAATGGACATACGTAGAGGCCGGCAATCAGCCGGGAGCCGTATCCGGAACTTTATTAATGAGGCGAATTAGCGCGGGCCGCTGTTTGCAAGCCGAGTGATTGTTGAAACCTATCCTTTTGTTATGCTGATATTTAATTTCATGAAAAGAACGCTTTTAATAATATTAAAAGAACGCTTGTTGAAGAAAATTCAGATATATTTAGAAAGTTTAGTTTAAAGTAAATTACATAAAGAGAAAAAATCAGAATCTATACTGTAAAACGAATTTCTCTTCGAAGTACCAACTGTAGGTACCCTAAATCGAAATCAAAATCAAGTGTATCCATGAATCAATGCAGGCGCTCGCTGCCTTGCGAAGCTATCGCAGATTCCAACAAAATCGGAAGATATTAATCACAAATAAAAAAAAAATATTAAATTGGAATCTACGATATTGTCGCATGGTGGCGCATGCGCTGATTTGTCGATGCACTGATGATTATCGTGAAGAAATATCGAATTGATTCTGATTTTAGTATATTTGGTACTACTTCTTCGAGATTTCCTTTTGTGTATTCCCCTTGTTTACGAAAGCATAATGTTTTTTGTCAATAATTCTATATAGCATGATCACTATTATTTTCTTAACTCCTAATCTTTTTTCACCGAGTGATTTTTACGCATAACCTTTTAATGCCAAAAACTTCGTTTCTGTCAGCAGTAGTCTTCTTTCGGGATCGCAGCTCTAACCTAACCCACATTTCAGGCAGAAGTTCTTTATTATTAAAGGTTGAATTTGCAGCTTAAATTCGGCAATAGGTATGATATTATGGATATTACTCGTCAGATCCGTTTAGCGCCGACAATGGACTTAGCGACCCCCCCTTTAGCCGCGCGAACATCGCAAACAATAGTGTGTAAGTTCGGAGCTTCGCAACTGTCGTTAGACGCCTTCCACGCGGCTGATAATGCCTAGTATCGTTGCATACAATACACATCCCACTAAAACTACTAACATAACATAGTACCCAAAGTAATTGATTTGTTCCCCAAGTATCCCCGGCCGTACCGTGTTTATTGGTGTGTAGATAATGGTGGCTTTCAGCCTTAGGAAGTGCCCGTGGATGACGGATGGCGCCGAGACACGCTCGGTACTCGCGGTGTGCAATGAGCCTTAAACGTGGATGTACAATATGGAATCGAGCCACGCACTATGTGGATATTGTGGATACTATATAAACACAAATACAAATACAAATACAAGTACTCTTTATTGCACACCTCATAAAATATACAGGAGAAATACAATGCAAGAAATTACAATTAGAGGTAAACAACAGGCGGTCTTATCGCTAAAGAGCGATCTCTTCCAGACAACCTTAGGGTAGTGGAGAACTTGAAAAAATAAGATTTTGTTATTAGGCGGTGCAAAAATCGGAAAATGATAATAATATATACATAACAAAAACAAATAAATACATAAATATAATAAACAATAAATACATAAATACATACATACATTCAGCCAACAGGTAATAGGACCATTTGAATAAAATACGAATTATGAAAGGGATAGATAATGTTCTTCAGTTGAGTTTTGAAAGAAACAAGAGATTTAGCGCGCCTTAAGCTCACAGGCAAGGAGTTCCATAAACAGACAGCTTTAAAAGTAAACGAATTATTATAAAATTTTGAGACGGAAGAAGGTACGGCAAGGAGCAAATTTTGGGCAGATCGAGCAGAAGTGAGATAAGTGAAACGCTCCTTGAGATAGCGGGGAGTTGCAGGATGAAAAAGTATATTAAAAAGAAGAGCAAGAATATGAGAGTTACGACGAAAACGGATTGGGAGCCACTTGACTAAATACATATAGACTTAACTCTGTGAAAACTTCACGAACCCTTCGGCAAGGTTAGATTACGCTTCAAACCATAGGACGTGGGTATTATGCAACACGACAGAACATAAATGTACTGGATGCCTGGTGGTAGTGGTTGTGGTACGCCACGTTGGCCCAAAGGGCAAATAATAGTTTCTCAAAGTTGGATGTTAACAGACGCAAGTGAAGCAACCATGATACAGGCTGACTTTATCATTGCAACCGTCAGAGACAATCTGACTTTGAGCTGAAAATTTATCACAGCGTTAATCAGATAATCACGCTGATGTTAATTGATTTATTAAACGTCAAATGTACGCGCTCTCCAAATTCTTGGAACACTTCTATAATCCAGCGAGTGATCAACTCGTATCGCACAGGGTAAATACGCGAGCTATTTTAAGTAACAATTAGAGCTAAGATTTCGTTGTTAATGAAGAATATTTTATTGGGATGCATTAGGCAGCATTGATACCGAACAGCCACGAGGCACAACTAATAGTTTTTGCTAATTTTTTTAGCTTCTTCGAGCATTCAGATATAGTTATTTAAGTAAATAGAAGCGAGTAAGGGACATTGAGTACCATATGCTATAATGGTCCGGAAACACGAATTAAAAGATGAAGCCGCAGATCCGCACTCTCCTCGTGAGAATTGAATTAATTCATAACTAGTTGCATAACCTGGTTAACCCTCAGGCAACAAATAAGGGCCCACCTCGCTGTATTTAGTGTTAATAAAAGCACTTGTGGGTAACAGTGTGAAAGCGGCCATTCCAAGAAACCTCGAGAGCTCTCGAGAACGTAACGGGCTATAAGGGCCGGAGGGCGCGGGAGGGTCGGGCGGGCGCTGATAACGACTATTGTGGAGTAAATATGATAAACGCGCCAACTCCCGCGGGACTCGCGCGGGCCCTGGAAGCCGCCGCGACCACTGATTGGGAAATAATTGTCTTCCCTTTATTTCTATTATCGGCGACAATCTTCTCATATCAGACGAAATTCGTGCAATAAGCTTTAGCTCACATAAGTAGGGGACAACCAGGGCGCTAATTCGAGTGTATTTTGAGATATCGCCAAATAAGCAATGTCTCAGATATATCCCATCCCATGTATATCGCCTTAAAATTATCGCGACCGGGTTGACGACGCGGTTGGCTTAGTAGTAGAGCAGCTGCCTAGTGAGCTGGTGTTCCTGGGTTTCAATCCCGGCAAGGGAAAATATTGGTATGATGAACTCGAATATTTGTACCTGGGTCATGGGTGTTTCTATGTAATTATTCATAAGTCATAAGTCATAAGTATTTATTCATTTAACAATTTACATTGCGTTTGAAATCACATTAATAAAAAAAAAATACAAACAATAAATTAAACAACCATAATTAATAAGGGATATTATTAATGGCACAGCAAACAAATAATCGCCGGCCTATCAATTTATTTTCATCAATTATATACTTATTACATCAAATTAATTATTGCACAGCAAATAAAATAAATGCCTAGCAAAAATGGTACTGCAGATAATTACACATCAGCACGACATTACTTTCATCTTTTTAAAGAACCCAGTAGGTTAGGTTAGGTTTGTTCCATAATTATTCTGAAAAATAAACAGTTTTTGAAAAAAATTGCTTTCGGACAAATGAAAATTTGGCGAAACGTTACAGATGGGAAACAAAAAATTGTGTTTCATAGGTAATCATCTAATCCTGATCACCTTTGAGAGCAGATCCGACTCGGCCGGGTTAGGTTATGTTAGTTTTTTTTTTTATATCCCTTAAAAACGCTCCATAATGTGCGGTAGTCATTATTAGTTATGCATTACTTTTAAATAAATAGATGCACGCCACAAATATAAATTGTAGTATATTTAGTAACATTTTGAGTGCAATATTTGCTATGCATGCAATCAGTAATTTTGATATAAATTTTGATTATTTTTGCATAGAAAGAGGCTTTTTTTTCATGTGCCTTTAAATACTACCCAATTAATAATATCTCAGTAAAATTAGATAATACAATGAAATATGCAATAATTAAAATGTCAATATTTAAGTAATTAACCAAATATTTATAATTAATTATAATTAACTAAGAGAACAATTTAAACGCTCACCAAAATGGCTTTTATACCCCAAAACTAAGTTCCAAATAAAATGAATTGCTTACATTTAAATTAAACTCACTCTATACAGTGCTCCCCAAATTAAATCATTTTGTATTCCAAAATCGATATACATTACACTAGAATAATTTTATGTTGAGTCAGAATATCTTTTTGCTTCCCAAAATGGATTTTTTTCTCACCAAATATTGTTTTCATAAAACATCAAAATTATTACCAAAAAATATCTTTTTGCTTCCCAAAATGGATGTTTTGCTTACCAAAATGGATTTTTTGCTCACCAAATATTGTTTTCATAAATTAGTGTTTCAGCTAGGTAACCATCTAATCCTGATCACCTTTCAGAGCAGATCCGACTCGGCCAGGTTAGGTTAGGTTAGTTTTTTTTTTATGTCCCTAAAAAACGCTCCATAATGTGCGGTAGTCATTATTAGCTATGCTATATCAATTTGAAATTTTCTCCATACAAATCGTTTTTTTTTCGATATTTTCCGAATTTGACCGAATTTTCGGACAAGATTTCAGATTCATATTTTTGAGCCCCGAGAGCCCCCGATAGCGAGTTTTAGCCGCCTAGCACCAATTTGAAATTTTGAATCGTTTTTTTTTTCAATATATTCCGAATTTGACCGAATTTTCGGACAAGATTTCAGATTCATATTTTTGAGCCCCGAGAGCCCCCCGATACCGAGTTTTAGCCGCCTAGCACCAATTTGAAATTTTGAATCGTTTTTTTTTCGATATTTTCCGAATTTGACCGAATTTTCGGACAAGATTTTAGATTCATATTTTTGAGCCCCGAGAGCCCCCGATAGCGAGTTTTAGCCGCCTAGCACCAATTTGAAATTTTGAATAGTTTTTTTTCGATATTTTCCGAATTTGACCGAATTTTCGGACAAGATTTCAGATTCATATTTTTGAGCCCCGTGAGCCCCCCGATACCGAGTTTTAGCCGCCTAGCACCAATTTGAAATTTTGGTGAAAAAAGCCATTTTGGTGAGCATTTAGTTTTTTGCCTCAGCAAAAATGACTAAAATGGAAGTAATAATATAAAAAATTGGTGACATCCATTTAACAGTAATTTAGATTATTTGGTCTGAAATTAACTTTAATGGTGTTCATATATTTTTATAGGATGTAAGAAAAATAATTATTTGCTTTATTTATAGAATAGTTTGGGGTACACTATTTGGTGAGCATTCATCCGTTTTGGTGAGCATTAAGAATTTATTGGTAGTAATTTATCAACATATTTGGTAGGCGTTTAATCATATTTGGTAGGCGTTTAAACACAAGCCATTAACTAACAGGTACTACTGATGTCCACATTATCAAATAATTAATAGAACTACTAGACATATGTTTCAGTTATTGACATTTTTATGCTGATAAAACTCATCAACCGAATAAAAACACTTCATCAGCAAGAAAGATCTCAGTTTATTTTTAAATATGTTGACACTTGTCACTGTCTTTAATTCAATCGGCAACCTATTAAAGAGCGCAATGGACTGAAAACCCGAAGAATGCTTAACCACCTTTAGTCTGGCATCTATCGTTCGAGGCAAGTCTTTTATCCTAGTGGCTAGGCGCACTTGTCTTTCTTCTGGCGTTTCTATGCAGCTAGGATGAGATGATATTTAATTAAGTATACCGCGTATATATGTATTTATATAAGTACGTGACTATATTATCGACGTCTACTACCCGTAACACACTTTGGGACTAGATCGATTTCTGTAAGGTTGCCCCTATATTAATTAATATTTATATACCAGATATATCGTAACTTCGGAGATCTCTCCGAGATATCATGTCATGGAATTAGGGCCCAGGTTGTGGTCAGAGAACGTCGTTAAGCGGTATACGCCCAGACTAAGTCCAAGTAAATAGAAACAAATCAACTCGAGCAGCACACCTTTTTACCTCTATGCTAAATTGAATGCAGTTTTGATACTTCTTTACAGAGTTGAGGGGCATAATGTTTAGAGCCTTCATGAGCATTACAATAGTTGAAAATGAACATTCACACGCCGCCGCTGGATAGAAAACCACATATTTGAAGACACTAATAACTATAGACCACAATAATTGCACGAAATAAACCAAAATTACCTATTCAAAAAGTTTTACTTTTGACAATAAAGGATCAAAATACTGAAACTACTGAAGAAATTATTTACATTAGGATGCCTTCACTTAATCGACTAACTTGTTGAGTGACATGGATATGTTCGCTTCTCTTTGTTGAAGCAGTGTGGACAGAGCCTCCTGGGCGCTGGTAATACGGCTCGGTTAAGTAAAAAATCCCTCTTCCAAATATTGGGTGAGGGTGCAGGGCGGAGGGCGGAGGGCCACATGTTTGTGCCCGGCGTGGGTACAATTCAATTCTCATACCGGCTGCGGTGGCGTAAGAGGCTGCCAACCGTAAGTGCAACCTGGAAAGTTCGCGTGCAAGTTTTTTTACACTTTTCCATCGAATCAATTGCATGCCCGAATCAATTTCGGCCCACTTTTGACCCCCCCCAATAACTTAAAATCTAATTAACACAGGACTTGCAATTTCGTGAGCACTGTAAGACCAATATCTCTTACCTTATTTTGACTTCCGAATATCACTATTTTCAACACTCACTGACTCACTCATACAAATGTTTGACTACTTTCAGGTGACCTAGAAAGATGGAATTTAACAGTCACGTAGATAATAGTGTGTATGCAAAATGAAAAAATATGGAAACATAAAATTTTTGTATTTTTATCAAGCCTATATAATATATATATAAAAAAATTGAGACTAATACTTAACTAAGAAACAAATAGGTAACTAACTAAAGTTATAATGACATCCCATCGAAAACATAAATGTGAACAATGCCAAGTTCGTAAACGGTGTCGCTAATAAAAGAATTGAAATCTAACTGGAAACAAAGTTTCTTTAAAGCTCCTTAAATCGCAGCTCCTATTAAAATGATATGTTACGTTATTTGCGACTCAATAGTGCGACTTGGCAAGTTTTTACCTAACACTTAGTTTTAAATCTGATTTAGAGTACAAAGTAAGATCATGTCATTGTTAAAAATCTAGTTAAGTATTCAGACAAGTGTAGCGAAATTAACTAAATGATTAGAGTGACCATATGCTCAGATCATTCAAGTAGAGAAATTGTAAAAAGTCATTCTATTGAGTCGCAAATAACATAACAAATCATTTTGATAGTTGTTATCTGAGAAGCTTTAAAAGTACTTGGTTCCCAGTTAGATCTCAATTATTTTATTGGCGATACCGTTAACGAACTTGGCATTCTTTTCACATTTATGTATTTGATAGGACTATTGTAGCAAAACGGGACTTAATCGCGTTCAAGGTGTTCATTTAATTACCTCAACGTTTCGAACGTGACGTTACGTTCATGGTCTCGAAATATTTGAGAATCATTGTGACCTAATTGTCATGAAACCTACCCAATAAAAATATCATCAAAAAATTAAAATATCAAAACTCAATTTTTTATTGATATGAATTTATGCAATTATTGTCCTGACTTCCCATCAGTCTGCCCTTCTGTGTACTTCTGTGACAAATAAATACAAGAAGATTGTAGATTAAACAACAGTAAGACGTCATCATCATTCCCTTGCCCTTGTCCCATTTATTAGGAGTCAGCTCAGCGCAGCATGTTTTCTTCCTCCATTCTTCCCTATTACTCGTCATCTCGCCGTTTACTTCCTTCTTATGCATAACATCTTTCACACAATCTATCCATATTTTCTTAGGTCTTCCTCTTCTTCTATATCCGTCCACATTCATGCTTAACGCTTATACGTTTGTCTAGTAACGAACAGTGGGATGTAATTAATCAAAATAATAATATGTGCTGGGGATTGCACGTAATTAGCTTTTTAGAAAAGTGCTTACATAATATAATAAAATATGTATGTATCTTCGAAGCGACGGCTACATACCGCGCAGCTCGTGTGCTCATATAAAAACACTCCTTCCTGTTTAATTCTGTTTTGTTTGTTCATTCGGCACTACCCTCGGCTGCAGAAGATGCTCGGTCCCACTTGGGTGATTGCCCACCTCCCCGCGGCAGGGGGAGGGTGGAAGGAGGTATTTATTGTAAACTTCAAACGCTGACTTATTGTTGTCCGGCGCCGCCGCACCTGGGGGCTACAGCTTGTGCTCGACACAAACGTTCGCTACACCTCGATTTATCACAACCACTACTTTTCCTTCACAATTGATTACTTACTACTCAGCAATCACATTTACACCCCTATAGCCATATCACAGAGAATCACCTAATATCCAACTGGATAATATAAAATCTACAATTGAACTTGCGAAGCAACATACGAGTAGTGTTATGTTGTCATAGTATATATTTTACCAATTGAAACAGTTTTCTAAAAAATAATCTAGGAAAATTCAAAGGTTGTGAAATCACGAGGTATTATTATTTATCCGTATATGGCGGCTCGAAGCTTGTGCCAGTATCAGTTTGTTTGGTTTATAACCAATGCATGACTTCCGTGTTAAAGCACTTAAGCACTTAATGCACGCTCTAGAATTCTGGGGATTCTTTCATCTTTATCCAGGTACATTTTTAGGGTTCCGTACCCAAAGGGTAAAAACGGGACCCTATTACTGAGACTTCGCCGTCCGTCCGTCCGTCCGTCCGTCCGTCCGTCCGTCCGTCCGTCCGTCTGTCCGTCTGTCCGTCCGTCCGTCCGTCCGTCCGTCCGTCCGTCCGTCTGTCACCAGGCTGTATCTCAACAACGGCTAGCTATCACCGTTGAAATTTTCACAGATGATGTATTTCTATTGCCGCTATAACAACAAATACTAAAAATAAAATAAAATAAATATTTCAGGGGGGCTCCCATACAAAAAACTTATTATAGATTATATATATGTATAGGTACGGAACCCTTCATGCGCGAGTCGGGCTCGCACTTGCCCAATTTTTTTTTGGTACATTTCTTAGACAATAATACCTCTGATTAATTTATTTTGTAATGTTTTACTTTGAATAAGTACACATATTATACTCGTATGTAAGTATTTTAGTCAGTTTATGGAATACATAATTATATCATATTATTTAGTTAAATGAGTTGAGTTTGTATCACTTTGTCTGCGCCGTAACTGTTAAATCCAGTGGTTGACTGGTAGAGAATGCCTCAAGGCATTAAGTCCGCTATTTGTATTTCTTTTGTATATCATGCAAAATGATGACTTGGTAAGGGTAGCGGGGAATCAATGGATGCTGTCTGCACGGGATCGCACTTTGTAGCAAGTTGTGGGGGAGACCTTTAGTTAGCAATTGATTTTTGTGGTTGATTGATAGATAGATAGACTATGCAAGGTTAGAACATTTCGTGGTGATGGAAATACATCATTTAGACAAAACATATCAGCTGAATGTTGGGAGAACTCAGGAGTGAATACTTTCCTTAATAAATTTACCCGAATTTTCAAAAATAGCTTCAAGAAACAAAGGAAAAAAATTGTAAATAAAGATGTTAGTGGCATTAAATGGCTCACTAAAGGTATAAGAACGTCAAGTAAAATGAAACGCTTTCTGCTTACTAATAAAATTTCTACTAACTCAGAGTCAATATTGAACTACACAAAAAGGTACGTAAGTATCTTTAGACGCGTCGTAAGAAACGCAAAAAGGATTGCGGTTCAGTCGCAAATTACCAGAGCAAAGGATTCCTCGAAAGAAATTTGGAGGGTAGTACACAAGCATCGCAATAAGGCGGTTAGTACAACTCCAGAAAATGTAATTCTGAAAATTGAAAACGGGGTAGGGTGTTTAAAAATAATTAACGAACCAAAAGATGTGTGCACTATTTTCCTACAACAATTCAATCATGGCAGGGCTTCGGGAATTACGATTGATCAAGCTCTTTCACTGCTTCGTACAAATGTGCCCAGAGTTGAAAATGAAATGAAGTTCGAAAAGGTAAGTCCATCGGAAGTTGTGTCAATAGTAAAAAAAATCAAACCCAAAATGTCATGTGGATATGACGAAATCCCTATCACTGTCGTTAAGGACAATATTGATATATTAGCGGGTCCATTAGCCAGCTTCTTTAACGAGTGTGTTACTAATTGTGTTTTTCCGGACCAACTTAAGGTAGCAAAAATCATACCTGTGTATAAAAAGGGCTCTAAGACCGATCCTAAAAATTATAGGCCTATTTCTCTTTTGCCTACACTCTCTAAATTATTCGAGAGGATTATGAAAGACAGGCTTACTAAGCACCTTTACTCAAACAGTGTCATACATGAGAGACAGTTTGGTTATCAGAAGAGTAAGGGAACCAATGAGGCCATAAATACCTTTGTCGAAGATGTAGTGATCCAACTAAATGAGAAGAAAAAAGTTGCAGGAGTGATGTTGGACTTGAGTTCTGCGTTTGACACCGTTAGTCATGACATTCTACTGGGAAAGTTGGAGCACTATGGGGTGAGGGGAGCAATCTTGGATCTATTTCGGTCATATCTGTCAAACAGGAAGCAGTTTGTCGAAGTGATGTGGACTCAAGAAAATCGTCGAACAGCTCATAAATCCAGTGTGGCCAGTGTCCTGAGAGGAGTGCCTCAGGGTTCCATATTAGGTCCATTGCTATTTATTATACTTACGAATGACCTTATTCAGCACATACATAACAAGGTACCCGATAGTAAATTGGTTGTCTTCGCTGATGACACCAACGCGGTAGTTTCGGCGAATACTATCTCAGAGCTAAATGTCAAGGTAGATAGCGCTCTTCACTTCTGCCTGGAATGGTTTGAAATTAACAACCTAAAGCTGAACAGTAGTAAAACAAATATTATACTGTTCAAAACTACGTCAAGAATGAAGAGTGAGTTGCAAATTACACTTGAAGGCACTGAAATAAAGCAGGTGAAAGATGCAAAATTTCTTGGCGTCTTTATAGATTGCAGTTTAAATTGGAAGACTGAAGTGGCCGCCGTTGTAAACGCTATTAGTTCGGCGTGCTATGCCCTCCGAAGTCTTCGGGATGAATTAAAATTGGCGCAGCTAAAAATGGTGTACTATGCTTTAGTTGAGTCTAAGATACGCTACAGTATAAAACTATGGGGACACAGTTATAAATATAATGTCCAAGCTGCCTTTGTAGCACAGAAAAGGGCGATAAGAATAATGGCCAAAATATCTCAACAGACATCTTGTAGGTCATACTTTAAAGAATACAAAATCCTTACTGTTCCGTGTTTATACATTTTGGTAGTACTGACTGATCTAGTGAAACAATTCAATAATATAGAAACACTAGAGCAGAGGGAAAAGCGTTTAGCAACAAGACGGAAGGATTTACCGCAAACTCTTGACACTAGGCTCAATGTTGTAAAGCACACGGCAGTCTATCAGGGCATTACATTATTCAATAAGTTACCAACTGAGCTGAAGTCGGTAACAAATAGCTTCATGTTTAAAAATAAATTGAAAGCATTCTTGCTGGAAAAGTGCTTCTACTCAGTTGAGGAATATTATGATCAAGCCTGAAGTACATTTACGTTTGTTCCCTAAATTTATGTTTACATTGATTTTTGAAATGTGATTTTGATAATTTGAATTTGTGATATTGACAATTGCTATTAATTAGATAATTTTGTATATGTTTATTAATACTCACTAATTTAATCATGATTATTATTGTTTTGACTGTATTTAATTTATTTGTTTCAAGTTTAGATTACTCAATTTTATGTTCTCATGATTATTATTTAATGGGACTTTTATTTTTAACTTATTTTATTATAATTGTATTGACTGATTTGAACATTTTGAGATTTATTGATTATTTATATCAATTTTTTTTTAACTGTGTTAAACCTAATGTTGTATTTATATGCATTTCATACACAACTCTGTTGTTCATGAATAAACGATTGATTGATTGATTGATAAAAAAAAAAAAAAAAAATACAGTTTAATAATTTTAGTAGATACTTACTAGAATTTAAAACAAAATACTAACCTATTTTAAATATTTTGAGTCAAAATAATTACAAGCAATTTTACTCATGTGCCGCGCGATTATGAAGTTAGTTTTTATATAGCTTAGACATGGGAAACCGTAACATGTGTACGAAAAATCAACATAGACTCGTCGGCTAAAGCAATTATTATACTTTTGAATTAGGTTTTTTTTTATAAAAGTCAATTTCAATACTCAATTCGAATTTTTACTACATAAGTAATTATGTAGGGACTGACGAGATTAATCTTGTTTTTATGTACAATAAAGTGTTTACATACATACATACATTAAGGAAAATTTACGATCCACGTGTTTCTGAAATGTATTTAAAAAAATGTACGAGGACAGATCAAACCTCCGCGGGATCTGGTACTATAACCATTTTTCGTAACATGATGGATCGCGAGAGCAAAAGACACAGCATTCCCCTTCGACAGCTAGATTTACACTGAGCTCGCAGCCCGCGCACGGCTGCGCTCACGGAAATTCAGTTTTTTTATTCTTTAATAGACCGAATTTGCATTTTACTAACTTTGAAACAATACGATTAAAGATCAAAATAAATAAATCATCATCCTCCTAGCCTTTGTCCCATATCTTTGTAGAGAATGAATTCTCAATCGGGGTCGGCTACCTAAATCCCAAGATGTGGCGTAGGCACTAGTTTTTTTTTTTTCAAAATCAAAATAAATAAATAAAATCAAAGAATTTCCAATGTTTTTCCGAAAAAGCCGTGTAAATATCACTTGTAGTTTAGAAGCTTTAGGGAAATAAAAATTGAAAACGACCCTATTTCAACATAATTTTTGGCATAGTATTTACTGGTTTAAAAAAAATCCAACTATATTTTTTTAAAAGAAATAGTACGTAAGTAGAAATAGTAGTAACATTTTTTTTTTTTCAGATTTTTCCGTTGGCTAGTTTACGAGCCTTACGACTTTAAAAATCACCATTCCACATACCTACTCACCTTAAACACCCTCCTTGTAAGAATTGCATGGAGGGAGCCGCGCTGCAGCCGGCGCGCGGCGGTCGTAATTACATGAAAACAAACTTTTATTTTTCTATGACAATTTTTATTTGGAAACCATTTTTGTCTTAAATTCCTTGTCACCCTACTAATCTGTATCTGTGAGCTTACAACCTCTTTAATTGTTTAATGGCAATGACAATTTATGAGTTATAACTTGTCATTGTCATTACATCATAAACAAAGTCTTAGAAAATTTCGTAAAATTTCCCGCCAAAGCACTTGACGTAGGTATCGTACTTCAATAATTTATGAAGGATGACCATGTATCGATTGGGTATAAGTTTAATTATGTTTTAACTTTTAATTAATTAAACAGTGAGGTAATTGCGTGAGACCTCGCCTATTAAGTTTAATTTTAGCTGGATATAATTTTTTTCTACTTCTGATCACCAATTTAGAATCATCGTGTATAGGTACAATTGTAGGTACTAAACTTTAAGACGCTAGTTATGCAATGACTACCTTTCTCCCGAGAGTCCTATGCCGAGGTTCGTTTCAGATGGGTACACGTTTTTCGAAAGTTTTTATATTTTATATTAGTAAACTACAAATACAAATACAAATACAAGTACTCTTTATTGCACACCTCATAAAATATACAGGAGAAATACAATGCAAGAAATTACAATTAGAGGTAAACAACAGGCGGTCTTATCGCTAAAGAGCGATCTCTTCCAGACAACCTTAGGGTAGTGGAGAACTTGAAAAAATAAGATTTTGTTATTAGGCGGTGCAAAAATCGGAAAATGATAATAATATATACATAACAAAAACAAATAAATACATAAATATAATAAACAATAAATACATAAATACATACATACATTCAGCCAACAGGTAATAGGACCATTTGAATAAAATACGAATTATGAAAGGGATAGATAATGTTCTTTCAGTTGAGTTTTGAAAGAAACAAGAGATTTAGCGCGCCTTAAGCTCACAGGCAAGGAGTTCCATAAACAGACAGCTTTAAAAGTAAACGAATTATTATAAAATTTTGAGACGGAAGAAGGTACGGCAAGGAGCAAATTTTGGGCAGATCGAGCAGAAGTGAGATAAGTGAAACGCTCCTTGAGATAGCGGGGAGTTGCAGGATGAAAAAGTATATTAAAAAGAAGAGACGAGAACTACGTAGGTAATAATTATTCACATTATCTGTTTTGCTAGGAATGATCTACTTTTTCATCGCATGTGCTAAGTTCACACGTCTGCTAGTACTACACACTACAAAAGCAATATTTTATTGATCATGCCCTAGCCTGGATTTTTTAGGCAACGCATCCGAGATATATTTTTTAAAATACAAAATTTGATGTATAAAACACTTTTCATCCATTATTAATGACAGACTGAGTGAAACCGATAGGTGATGGTTGTATCTAATTCATATCTTAGACTAATAGACCGGGAGATAGTGACAGAATTTTCTTGGTCATTTGTAACAGTATGGCGGTTCTTCAGGGGTCTTAGTACGCAATGACAAAAAGAAAAATGATGGTCATAGCACTGGTACCGGCGGCCCAATCGCGTGGGCGTTAGTCGAACTCGTCGGATAAATTACGAGTGTCAAACGATTTGTACCACAAAAATTTTAGTATTTTCCGATAGCCCATAAAAAACATGTAGGCGGTAGTGTCATGCCATACTTCTCCGGTGTGACTTACAGCCCGCCATACCGACGCGAATGCGTTAATTAATAATAAAAAAATTCAACCATTTGTACCAGGCTAATTTTTGCACAGTTAATTATCGCCGTGCAGCCATTTACGAAAATCACCATGCCATACTTTTCCGACGGTTCTAAATGGCCGCCATACCGCCGAAAATCAGCAATTTTTTTTTTTCGCCAAACGAGTTGTAACAGTATTGCATTTGGATTTTTGGAAAGTATTTGATAAAATGTGACCGTTATCATATTTGCCATACTTCTAGTAGGGGGAAAAAGTGCTGCCATACTTGAAAAACTTATTTATTCAACACGTTTCAAAAATACGACTGTACAATACGTAAAATATTTTTTTACAGCATGGGATCATTATATTCTGTTTGTTTGGATACAATTCTACCTACAAAAAATTATTCCGGATTGTAACCATGGGGCGGACAACTGTGAGACTTGAGCCAAGACGTAAACAAAAAAAAAAAAAAAATTGACGGTTTGTACCAGTATGGCATTTGGATTTTTGGAAATTATATGATGCAATGGGACCATTATTATATTTGCCATACTTCTAATAGAGGGAAAAAGGGGCAACATACTTGAAAAACTTGATTTTACAACGGGTTTTCAAGGTGCAAGACATAAAATCATTTGTTACAGTATGGCATCATTGTATTTGGTTCGTTTGGATGAAATTCTACCTAAAAATAATTATCCCATACTGTAACCATGGGGCGGAAGATTGTCACACTCGAGCAAGATATAAATTAATAAAAAAATTGGACCAAATTGTTACAGTATGGCATTTCAAATTTTCGAAACTTGAAAAAAAAGTATGGTTTGGGAAAATTACACCGTACATGTGAAAAAAAATTATATGCAATATCAATATTAATGCAGTTTATTCCGAAAGATTTACAGACTTTCGAGGTCATCTAAGCCGAAGTCCCCGGCATGCTCCAACTCGTTTTCGTCGTCCTCGTCGCTGCTTACTGCATCAGTATCTACAAATCATTTAATTTTTTCACACAAGCGCAATACACAATCGCAAATCGTTAACATAAAATTAATTTCTTAAATATTTACCTTCGCCGCCTTCATCTTTCTCTTCTTCATCTTTTTCCTCTTCATCTTGCATGCAACATGGGCACACTATAACGGTCGACTTATTCTAATACATAGAACTACAATTATTGCTATGTAGTTGTGGGTCGTCTGACAAGCAGCTGCCGTAATACCTGCGTTGCCAGACATTGTGTCTCACAACACGATGAGCCGAGATCTCTCGAGAAATCGTTCGAGCGATGGTAGCCGTTCAATATTATACGATATAAACTTCTGACTATAATTCAAGATTGCCGCCACCTAGATCTTTGAAATTTTGTATTTATATTCGTTGAACCTCAAACTTACAGGAAAAATGTGTGCCATACTGTTACAAATCGTTCAAAATACGAATAAAATCTTACAATAAAAAAAAAAAATTATACACATTCGCCACCTCCCACAGGTATGGCATTATCACACTTCTATTTATCATCATTCAGGAGCTGTTGAAAAAAAATTTTAAGGGTGGTACAAATCGTTTGGCGAAAATAAAATTTTGCTGATTTTCGGTGGAATGGCGGCCATTTAGAACCGTCGGAAAAGTATGGCATGGTGATTTTCGTAAATGGCTGCACGACGATAATTAACTGTGCAAAAATTAGCCTGGTACAAATGGTTGAATTTTTTTATTTTTTATTAACGCATTCGCGTCGGTATGGCGGGCTGTAAGTCACACCGGAGAAGTATGGCATGACACTACCGCCTACATGTTTTTTATGGGCTATCGGAAAATACTAAAATTTTTGTGATACAAATCGTTTGACACTCGTAATTTATCCGACGAGTTCGACTAACGCCCACGCGATCGGGCCGCCGGTACCAGCGCTATGACCATCATTTTTTCTTTTTGTCATTTTTTTTTTTTAATTTATTATGCTAAAAAAATTACAAAACTGGTACACTTTATATGTTTCGCCAAACTGCAATGCAGTTTGTTGGCGAAGACCGCACTCTTTATACATTACTATAATTTATACTGCTATGATATTTATTTATTGTTATACCTACTCTTACTATTTTAAGTATTTAATACAAACAGTTTCACTACAACTACATAATCTACGTTAACTAATAGTGACAGTTATTATAACAACGAATTTACGCATTATAGGATGCCTACCCTAATTACTCAACTAACTACCTACTTTCATTTTCTTTAAGAAAGGTATCCATCAAACACGCCTTTACTTTAGATTTGAATACATTTATCGTTTCACACTCATCCTCTGATTGCGTACTAAGACCCCTGAAGAACCGCCATACTGTTACAAATGACCAAGAAAATTCTGTCACTATCTCCCGGTCTATAATAGGGGCCTCAAAATACATACAAAGGCGTCACGTAGTAAAGAACAAAAAACGTATTGGGCTCGTCCGGGATTTGAACCCGGGACCTCTCGCACCCTAAGCGAAAATCATACCCCTAGACCAACGAGCCGGCTGCATAAGCGATCGAAATACACGGTCATGCCGCGCCGCCTCGCGCGCCGCGTGACCTGTCGTGGCGAGTGAAAGGAGACATTCATAATATGTAATGTTGATTATGCAACACTCAACGTTCGATCTTATTATGTTACCCACACGTTCCACGGACATTCAGAACAATAAACACAAATTCTTATCAATATACCACCATTTGGGTATTAAAACCATAAAATTATTCATAATGACAGTTCTGTTATCGCGGACTAAATATTGATTACGTTGTATACGGGTGATCAATCCAAATGGGTCAGTAGGGTGAAAACGAAAACTACGTATAGTATAATCGATAGGGAAATCTGTTCTTAGAAACCATGGCTTCGATTTTAGATTTATTAAAAACTGCATTCAATTTTTTTTTCGTACATCTCATGCATAACCCGGATTCGAACCCTATATTACTGGCTATACTTAGCGAATCATAAAAAAAACTGTCTAACCAGGGCTATGATTTGTATTACCTTATGTGCTGCGGAAAGTGTCGTTTTTTTATCAATAAACTGACCAGCGATTGACCACAGTATCCTATCCCTGATGAAACGTGACTGACGGTCGAGGATGTAGCTCGCCGGTTCCGTAATTGCTTATTCACTCTTACCTTGAAGATACATAGATTACATTTTTTTTGGAAATACACACGATGGGAGTGAGTTCTATTCCTTAGCGGTTCGCATTAGAAATGATGAAGCAAATCGCTTCGTGCGAATAAGGGCGTGGCCACATGTCCACGACACGGCGTCGTAAACGTAAAACGACTCGGTGTCGTGTCGCAGCGCGACACATTATCCACCGTGCGAATATACGTTGCCGCGTCGTGAAAACACACGACACAGCGTCGTAAACGTAAAACGACGCTGTGTCGCGTCGGAGCGCGACACATTATCCACCGTGCGAATATACGTTGCCGCGTCGTGAAAACACATGCTGCACCGGGCACCGCAGGGCGCGCCGCGCGCCGGGCAGATTAACTTTGCTGTGTTGAGTAGATGCACGGTGCGGTGCCACGTTCGATTACGACGCCGCAGCTTCTCGTACATGTTCAAAATATTTTGCGATCAGTTTTCAATTCGACATGGATCCTATCACACGTATTCTGCTCTTGTTGCTTTTAAGAAGAAGCATGAAGAAAAAGCAGAAGAAACGAAAATGTTGGATAAATCCATATCTTTCTATTATGAACCATGATGGCAGTCATTTCAAAAGGAAGTACGAGGCTTTCAAAATAAGTGATCACAAGTTTTATGATTATTTTAGAATGTCTGTGTCAAGTTTTGAAGAACTATTATGGAAAATATCGCCTCGTTTAAAAAGGCAAAATGTATTTAGGAAACCAGTTCGACCTCTGGAGATGTTGGGATTAACAATAAGGTAAGAATTACGTATATTCGCACGGTGGATAATGTGTCGCGCTCCGACGCGACACAGCGTCGTTTTACGTTTACGACGCCGTGTCGTGTGTTTTCACGACGCGGCAACGTATATTCGCACGGTGAATAATGTGTCGCGCTCCGACGCGACACAGCGTCGTTTTACGTTTACGACGCCGTGTCGTGTGTTTTGACGACGCGGCAACGTATATTGGCACGGTGGATAATGTGTCACGCTCCGACGCGACACCGTGTCGTTTTACGTTTACGACGCCGTGTCGTGGACATGTATGTGGCCACGCCCTAAGTGGTAAACTGACAGTCTACATACATAGATTAAAAAAAATATTCCTGATTTATCACTTATCGGCCTTATCGCAAATAATAAGCCAACAAGAATAAGTTTTTGTCAAATATTTCATTTTTGTGGCAAGCTTTTATAGCTGACTGTACTTTTCCTGAACATCTATCAATTGCTTACTGATACGACTCTATAAGGCCCAGACTCGGAAGATTCGTACTATTATAGACTTCCGATCCTAGGGCCACCTTCCGGCTCCATCATTAGACCTTGGAAACTATCTGAAGACAAAGTACTCATCAAGACGAGCTCAAACTCGATGGGGTTATGTGGTTTTATTACGGAGTTCCTATGGCCACCTTCCAGCTCCATAATCAGATCAGCTCCACGTCATCATAATATTGCATTATCACAGGATTTGCATATTCGTGCAAAATTTCAGCTCAATCGGAAACCGGAAAATGGGTCAAATTTAACTTGCAAAATTCCATTACAGACAACGGGAGAGGTTGCAGAAAGAAGCAAAGATAGAAGGTAGACTATGAAAAAAAGAGAAGCTGATGCTCAAGAACCGCTACAGCTCAAAACATAATAAAAGCTATGGCACCTAGCTTACACAAAGAAATGAGATCCCACCAAAAACATTTCATGTAAATTTGGGGGCCAAGACTCACATGCTCATAACGCTTTTGCTGTAAAAAAGTTATCAGAATCCAGGAAAAGCCAAGCCCCTAAACCCTGACTTTAATAAGTCTACACCTGACAGACAAATATTCTTCCGTTTGATTTCATTCGAGCCGCATGCAAACCGGCACAGCTTACGCTAATGTTTTCGTAACACACTGGCTTCCCTGGTTTTATTAAATGGTAAATACACATCCACTTATTAGGTATTTGGAGTTTGTTTTTCTGTGTTTTGATTGGTCTGTTTTGGCAGGAAGTCGCCACGATTCCCCCTACCGTTGGCTATTTACATAAGCAATAACGGTTTATTGGCCGCCGAAGCCGCGGTCGCTGGAAACGTCAGCGGGAATCGAACCCGCTGTTTGCGCCACGCCGGCTTCGCTCCGCTCCCCTCCCCACCGCTCCCGGCACACTGACCCACTTCCCGGTGCAGGAGCAAGCCCTTAACGGCCGGTTGTTTACGCCTGAGTGCGATATTGCGATAGACAAAGCCGACACACGCATTAGACACAAATCGACATTTTATGTAGAAACGAAATGAGCACCTAAAGTTTTATTTCAAAATGCAATCCCTAAGACTGAAAGTCGGCAACTAGACGCACTTAGATAAAGTATGTCATTTACTCTTGGGATCGGATATAGATTAACAAATTTGAATTCTCAATTTTCTAGGACGCGTCTCACCAAGCCTATACAGATCAGGCAGCTGAGATCCTATTATCATGTTTTGTACAGATGCAATACGAGCAGCTGAAAATGTTTAGTAAAAACTGACGGCAATCAAAACGACAATTATTTTCAGGCGCGACAATAAAAGCAAATTGTTAAACTGCGTAACGCCGCGTCGGAGGCAATTAGCCTCCGTCTCGCCCCGCACCAGAGGAATGATCATAAAGACATTCCGCTGTTTTGTGGCCTTCCTATGATAAACACGACGAAGCTGCGACGCGTCGGCTCGCTCGCCAGTACGTGAGTAAGGTACTAACATGGCCGGCTAGAGATCTTAATCTCGTTCTGGTAATACAATATTATAATAAGTATATTGACTAGCAGTGGACTGAAATAGACTTTTATTAAGCAGTTCCCTTAAACTATGATCCAAACCAATGCGTAAACAAACGTTACAATAGGAGCCTTAAATGATTCACTTGCAACATTTATTTTGAGGCATTCATTCTTCAAAATGTATATGTATTCTACCTCTCTTTTTCCTTGAAACAGTCCTTTGAGGTACAACCACTTAAAATTAACATACCAAGCAAATTAAAATTAAAAAAAATGCGGAAATCGAAGAAAATATTATAAAAACCAAGGTAAATCCCATTAATATTTATGACTTTACTTATTAAGTTTTGCGTGGTAGAACCAGCCGATAGAGATTTCCAGCTTTCTAGGAACTTACGATTGTCGAACGATAAATATCTTTGCTGCACGGACGACGCAAATAAAAAATGGTCCATATTGGAGAGTTGACGAACACTTCTTATGTGCGAAGAGAGCGCCCGCGAGCGCCGCCCGCGGCAGACACGAGGAACTAATAACAGAAGAACGTCGGGTGCAAGTTTGTTGTGAGTTGAGGGCTTTGGCCCAGTTGCGAAGGTCGCGGGCCCGGGGCCGGGGTGACCTGCGAGTGCGACACGCCGCGAGCCGCGGGCCGCGAGCCGCGAGCCGCGACCGCTCAGCTTCTGCCGAGGAGCGGCAGCTGGCAAGCTGCGCAACTCACACTTACATTTTACTTGCAAATCATATGTATAAATCCATATTGAAACTCATTCATTAAAACTCGAAAATTATGACACTATACGCTCACGGTTCATACACATTGTTGAACATAAAAACCGGACAAGTGCGAGTCGGACTCGCCCACCGGCACCGTCCCGGTCAACGGAGAATACCTTATAAATTCTTTTGAGAGTGTCGAAATATATGTACCTATATTTTTACAGCTTATGTTTAAACTGCCATATTTTTACGGTATTTACGTTTTTTTTTTCACAGCTTCATTCAAGGGACAGTAGACCCTCAGTACATGGTTTTAATTTCAAATCAATACCTCCGCGCGTTTCCAAGATAAAGGGTCTTGACAGACAGACGTACGGACAACAAAGTGATCCTGTAAGGATTCCGCTTTTTCGTTTTCGGGTACGGAACCCTAAAAATGACGGGTCTAACGCAATATTTTTTATTTACCTCTCGCTCGCTGATTTTAACATTCCACTTACGACCATGCCGTATGAAACTGCGTTGAAACATTGGACAATAAAGGTAAATGAAAAATATCGCATGATATTTGTAATGTTTATGTAACTTGACGATTATGTTTAGTACACCTGACCACTCATAGTTATTACTATTATGTAAACGCGAGTTGGTACGTTTATTTTCTGCATGGTCCTTTACTTATCCATGCAGCCGAAGTCAATGTTTTACAAATAATTATGTTATTTATCATGGTGTGTCATGGTTAATGTTCGACATTAGTGTACGCCAAATGCGAGTGCAGATTAAACAGTTCGTACTGCGGGATTGGTAAATAGCTTCTTCCTTGATTTGCGATGGTGGTCTCCATACCTCTTGCTAGACTAGATCCACGCTAGACGCCCTCGGGCCACGGAGCGCAGAAAGAGCGCAACCGCGAGGCCATTCCTCATAATCCGCCGGCGCAAGCGCACCTGCGCCAGCAGGACCGACGCGCCTATGGTCAATATTATCAGAAATGACCGTTGACGTCACGCCATTAATCTAGGCTGATTGTTTTTACAAACCAAACAACTCCTTTTAATATAAAAATAATAATATTGATTTATTAACTTCCACTGTACAGTCACAATTTCCTTTCGTAATTTACCATATTCCTTACTACGATTATAGACGTATTGATAACTAGTTGTACTAAATATTTGTATAGAATCTTTTTATCGATTCATATTTTTATGTGGTAATACCACATTTTTATTTTTATAAATAATGACACAAAGGTAAATTAAGAAAGAAAAATTGAATGCGATCTACTACAATCGAAGCGGGGTTTGAACCCGCGACCTCTGCGTTTCCGGCGCATTGCTCTCCCAACTGAGCTATTCGACCGCTACGTCAGTCACACCAAATCTTTCATCCCTTAATCCTTTACGCTACTGGAGCGCCCTCTGTGTCATATATGTTTTTTGAAATGCTTATTGCGCATTAGCCATACCCTAGGATGTGCGTTTTACACGCACGATCCCCAATCCCCATTGCTTTACAGCAAGTGTGAAGACTGCGAGAGAGATGGCGCTGTTCTAAATATTTGTATAGAATCTTTTTATCGATTCATATTTTTATGTGGTAATACCACATTTTTATTTTTATAAATAATGACACAAAGGTAAATTAAGAAAGAAAAATTGAATGCGATCTACTACAATCGAAGCGGGGTTTGAACCCGCGACCTCTGCGTTTCCGGCGCATTGCTCTCCCAACTGAGCTATTCGACAACGATCTCACGGTTCTGATAATGCGCAATAAGCATTTCAAAAAACATATATGACACAGAGGGCGCTCCAGTAGCGTAAAGGATTAAGGGATGAAAGATTTGGTGTGACTGACGTAGCGGTCGAATAGCTCAGTTGGGAGAGCAATGCGCCGGAAACGCAGAGGTCGCGGGTTCAAACCCCGGTTCGATTGTAGTAGATCGCATTCAATTTTTCTTTCTTAATTTACCTTTGTGTCATTATTTATAAAAATAAAAATGTGGTATTACCACATAAAAATATGAATCGATAAAAAGATTCTATACAAATATTTAGAACAGCGCCATCTCTCTCGCAGTCTTCACACTTGCTGTAAAGCAATGGGGATTGGGGATCGTGCGTGTAAAACGCACATCCTAGGGTATGGCTAATGCGCAATAAGCATTTCAAAAAACATATATGACACAGAGGGCGCTCCAGTAGCGTAAAGGATTAAGGGATGAAAGATTTGGTGTGACTGACGTAGCGGTCGAATAGCTCAGTTGGGAGAGCAATGCGCCGGAAACGCAGAGGTCGCGGGTTCAAACCACGCTTCGGATTGTAGTAGATCGCATTCAATTTTTCTTTCTTAATTTACCTTTGTGTCATTATTTATAACTAGTTGTACTGTTGAGCGCTAATCTAATCTAATGGATTATATCGACTTCCAAAAGATGAGTTCTTTTAAAATGTTGAGTTCACAATTTAAGTGTGGCGCAAGCGACCTTTTTTAATAAACATAATAAAACAATACTAATAGTACATATAACTATAGTTTTTCGTAGTAGTAACTACACCAACAGGGTTACTTGCCACAAAGTTCTGAATTTTATTTCAAAAATAGGTAGTTCGTTTGCCAAATTTTCGTTTGTTTGAGAGGCATTTTCCTGTTGCCGAATACTTTTCAAAGTATCGGAAGGCTCAGTGCCCTGTCGTTACATTAGGTTAGGTGTGTTTCACGCGGCCGCCGCTCCGACGCGGCTAACGGGTTCGGGAAAGGCCACTTTTCACAGGCCATTCCGAAGCCGTTACTCGCGTAATGCGCGCCGCCGCCACAATCGTTTATTTGGAACGATAATGGCGGCGCGTCATTTCAGCCTCAACCCGCCCGCGCCGGGCATCATGAGCCGGGAGGTTCTGCACCGCGATTCCGTAATTATCCCACAATTTTCTCCCACGCCTCTCCATTTGTACGGCTATCCTTTATTTAAAACATAATCATCGTAATAAACGCTAACTAGGTTTGGATATTCTGTTAGAATGAAACCCCCCACGTGACGAGTCGTCTATGGAGTATGTAGAGCGTGATGGCATTATGTAAAACCGCAGCGGCCGCCGGGGCCCGGGGGCCGGGGCGCGCGGCGGCGGCTGGCGGCAATCAGCGACCATTCGACGGCGCTGGGGCGCGGCCGTGCTTCCTAATACGAAACGTTGATGGCGAATCTTTTGATTTCAACGAAAGCTTAGGATAGACAATAGTACACTTGTACTATTGTCTATCCTAAGCTTTCGTTGCTTTCGTTAAGGGAAGTGAAGGCACTTGCCTTCACTTCCCTTTTTTATAATAATAATAATAATTCGTTTACTTCAGGCATCAAAGGCCCATAGATAAATACCTTACAATCTAACATACATATTAAATATTAAAATACTAAACAACTAGATCACGATGTCTTTCGTAAGTCCGTGGTGTTGGGTAGCCGACCGCGGAAACGCCGGAATAAAATTCCTTTCGGCCAAAATTCTTCCTTCATGAAGGTCGCTAGCTGGTCAGTCGGAACCCACAACACATAAGAATTAAAATTCACTTTGTGGCGAGACTCCAATGAAAATAATAATATTGCTTTGCTATTCCGCGATAGAATATCGTGCCAGTTAAATTTGTGCTAACCCGTTATACTTATTTGCGTATTTCATCATTCGGTTGTCGGACTCCAGACCGTCAACATCTCCTGATGATGCCTCGTAGAGGGGCGAAACACGTGTCGAGTAAGTTCTGTGATTTTGGTGGTGGTTTGTTATATTTATTTGCGTATTTATTTTTCTTATCGTGGTGGGTGGGTGGGACCATTAAATGCATATATGCATGAAAAAATACGCAAATAAGTATAACGGGTTAGCACAAATTTAACTGGCACGATATTCTATCGCGGAATAGCAAAGCAATATTATTATTTTCATTAATATGGATTTCCGCAAAGTAACGCCTGATTCAATTAATTGCGAGACTCCAACTTCACGACCCTCAGGATAATTCCGGTCTTCACAAGTACATACTCTACGATCTCCTCGGTCTTCGTAGAGTAATGTAGACGAGACACATACAATTGCGTCGTCGGCAGGGCGGGACGCAGCAGGGCATTTATTAGCTTTGAGTTAGAACATTTACAGTGAAAACCCGAAATCTCTATGAAAATTTATTTTACATCACCCCAGGCTATAAGTGGTAAACCAAGGCAAGACGCAAAACTTTAGACAAACCACCGGCGGTAATTCGTAAAGCCCCAGATCGCTTATTACAAATCACCGCCCAAGATAATGTGCGAGGCGCAGGTGTCAACTCTCGATAGATAGCTTATTTAACAATTTACGACGTTTGATAGAGACGTTATATTATGTCGCGATACGTCATATTAAGACGTTTATAACATGAACATACTCACAGCTGAATAGCTGCACTTTGTAACGGTATTAATCGCTTACAACCAGGTGATCGGTATCCTGAAAAATATAACTTGGATCTCTTCAAGTCGAGAGTGAATAGTCATCTTTTAGACAAGTATGCTCCATCTTAGGTCTCATTGTCACTACCATCATGTGATCGGGGTCAAATGCTAGGCTACCTACGATTAACTACCCAACTATAGTCCAGTCCACACAACTATGGTCCAATTTAATCCCAAAATTACTCGTTAATATTATGACAATTATTACGAATAAATTCTAAAGTGAACAACATAATTAAACAAATAAATAAAAAAGTATAAAATCACTGATAGAATATGGATTTTGATAAAAATAAACGAGTTTAGTTTTGGACCATAGTTGGATGATTGGATCATAGTTGGGTAGTTTTACGGTATCTTAAAAAATTGTATACCTACTTGCCGAACTATTTGACCCGCTGACCTCTGGTCTTGTCCCCAAGCCTCAGCATCTTTCATAACGTAACGCCTGCATCTGTCACCGCGCCGCTTGATCTTGATCTCGTGGCCTCAAGCAACATTTACATTTATGGAATTAATTACACATTAAGGTTAAAACCAAATTTTAATTTTCGCATTTTCTGTAGAATCCTTGCGAAAGTTAAGTGTTCTTGTGAAATTGTGCTAATTTTAAAGTAATGCTCCAACTGCTGGGTAATAAAATGAAAATTTAGTATTAAGACGCGATTAAGTTCTAGTTAATTATAATGAATTAATTGCCTTCGTAATTAATTCTGTGTAAATCACGTGAGTTTTAATCAGTACTTATCTTTATTTATGTATCTATTAAGTCAGAAGATAATCTTCTGATACAAATCGAAGAATCTCCAAATATCAACCAATATTCGTAGAATCAGTAAAATAATGAATTTAGTAGTCTTGTAACTATGCACGCGGCATGCACAGCACAGAATCACGTAGATTAGATTTCAACGCGCGCTTTGCTCTACCTACACTGTAGGAACTTTGTAAGTAATAGAAACACTCAGTCCTATTTTTCTTAAGGTCTTGTGGGACACCGTACATATTTTCGCTAGACAGTGAATTTGTTATGATAACATTTATTTCCTGTATTCAAATCAGGCTTTTAATATGCTTAGAGCTTGGTATATAAATATTCATCACCATCATCATCTCAGCCATAGGACGTCCACTGCTGAACATAGGCCTCCCCTTTGGACTTCCATATATACCGGTTGGAAGCGACCTGCATCCAGCGCCTTCCGGCGACCTTTATAAGGTCATCTGTCCATCTTGTAGGTGGACGTCCTACGCTGCGCTTGCTGGTCCGAGGTCTCCACTCGAGCACTTTTCGGCCCCATCGGCCATCTGCTCTGCGTGCTATGTGGCCTGCCCATTGCCACTTCAACTTGCTAATCCGGTGAGCTATATCGGTCACTTTAGTTCGTCTACGGATTTCCTCATAAATATTACTTACTATAAAAAATGTATCATTTACGTCACTCATTTGTTTTGTAAAAATGTCATATAATATGTATTATACTGAACCATTCATTATTGATTTTGTTATAATAGACAATTGTCTTAGGAAATCGTTCATATTTAGTTGGAGTTCCTAACCGATTAGTAATAGCAAATCCGCGTTTATTCGTCTATCGCTTCTCGTAGTATTTACTTAATATACTTATACATACTAACAAGTTTATATTTTGGAATATAAGGTAAATAACAAGAAAGTAATGATACTAAGTATGTATATTTAATACCAATACGATATTACATAATATTTGCCAAAAAGCACCTGATAGAAAAATTTAAAGAGGCATTTTCTGAGAAACATTTTTTATACAACAATTTGACTAGATATTTTAAAAATGAACCATTTCACCACCACCCTTTAGATCCGCCGCCGTAACTCGACCACCCTTTAGAGTAACCACCGCTCCACCCCTTGGAGTGGTGGCTAACTGGCTTCCTGTACGTCACCACCTTGGGCACCGACACCCATTTCGTGACATGGACCACTTTGGGGACGGTCACCGCTTTCTGAACGTGGACGATTTTCTTGGACGTGACGTAGCGAGGCCGCGCGCCGCAGCCGTAGCCGCCACAGCTGGGCTTAGCGTGGATGATGATGGGCTTGGAGTGGCAACCATAGCTGCCGCAAGGGCTACCGTGGCTTATAATGGGGGCGTGGCTTATAGCAGGCTCGTGATGACTTATAATGGGGGCGTGGTGACTTATAACGGGTTCGTGATGACTTATAATGGGGGCGTGGTGGCTTATAACGGGCTCGTGATGACTTATAATGGGGGCGTGGTGGCTTATAGCAGGTTCGGGATGACTAATAATGGGAGCGGAATGACTTATAGCAGGCGCGGAAAGACTGTGTCCGCAACCGTAACTACCGCAGGGGCTAGAGTGGCTTATAGCTGGTGCGTAACTGGAAATAGGTGCGGATTGAATGGTGGAGGGATAGGAGGAGATAGGTGCAGGTTGGGACCAACCCGAAGCTGGTAGACTAGGATAGGAGATTGGGGCGGAGATGGGCGCAGAGATAGGTGCGGAAATAGGTGCTGATTGGCTCCATCCAGAAGAAATAGGTGCGGAGATCGCGGAAGCTTGAGACCATCCTGAAGATGGCAGGGAAGATAAGATAAGATAAGATAAGATAAGATATTTATTGAATAATAACTTATTTTACAGTAATAATAACTATAGCCTAAGATATTCTACATGGCAAAAAATTACATGCGCCTGAACTAGGATTCCCTGTGTTTCAGGCATAAAGAGGACTAACTTATTAACAATTTCTTAAATAAATAATCATAAACACATTAAATGATAAATTATAGATCGGATACAATAATATTTAATTAGAATGAATACAAGAAAATCAACTTAGAACAATCAGTAACTTCTCTGTATCTTCGTATGACATATTTTGTAGTGCTTCCCGGAGTGTTTTCTTACATTTCGCGTAGCTGAGCGGATATATATCCAGCTTCGTATTAAGCCTACTGTACAGGAGAGGACCCAGCGAAACAAAAAATCTAAAACAGAAGTGACTCCTTCGAATAGTTTTAGAGCAAACAATATCCTTGCGCCGTTTATTAGTATACTCTGTGCTATAAGGGATTGCAGCGTGCTGTTTTAGGACCGTGCTTAGTATAAATAGTTGCCGAACGGTTAGTACTTCACAAGACTTATAAAGAAGGTTAGTAGGGTAGAGGAAAGGACGGGAAGTGGAAACCTTTAGAATTGCTCTTTGAGCTCTTTCTAAGTTTAATAATGTAGTTTTGGCCAGGCCGCCCCATGAGGAAATGCAGTACGTTAATATCGATTCACATAGGGCAAAATAGACTCGCTTGATTAACTGTGGGTCCGCAAATGAACGCAGTTTTTTGAAAACAAATATCAACTTACGAACTCTATTGCATAACGCTGCTATGTGATATTTAAAAGAGAGAGTATCATCAATTATTATTCCTAAATACTTAATTTTGGTAACTGCGGCTATATCTGGACATTTGCATTGTGTTTTATTGGGGTCCTTACAGTTGTGCGAGTAGAGCTTGGGATTATTTGGTGCTAAATTAGATTTGCGCATGGAAAACTTTATGTAGTTAGTTTTGTCCGAATTAAGTGTAAGTAGATGCTTTTGAAGCCAGTTATTGACAGTGCTCAAGCCTCGTTGCGCATACGTATAAACTGCCTCTATTGTTTTTGCAGAAAAAAGTAGAACAGTGTCATCCGCGTAGGAAATAATTTTGCCGCTATCCACTTTCAAATTACAGAGATCATTAATATAAATTAAAAACAGTGTAGGGCCTAGTATACTTCCTTGGGGAACCCCAAAACAAGTGTTTTTCAGGTCAGAGCTGACAACATTGTCTATTTTTATGCATTGAGTGCGCTCATCGAGATAGTTTGCGAAAAGTTTGAGTTGGGTGCCTCTTACGCCTATTGCTTCAAGCTTGTGTAGTAGAATGGAAACAGAGACGGTGTCAAAAGCTTTAGCAAGGTCCAGAAATATACCTATTGTCTGGTTGCCCCTGTCAAGTTCCTGAACTACGTGGTCAGTCAATTCATGGACCGCATCGGCAGTTGACAATTTAGAGCGAAAACCAAATTGGGTTTTTGACAAGATAGAATGTTTTTCCAAATATTGGACAAGTCTATTATTGATAATTTTTTCGAGGATTTTAGATGTGGATGGTAGAAGAGAAATGGGTCTATAGTTCGTTATTTCGTCTTTAGCGCCGGATTTGTATACAGGAACAATGACAGCTTTTTTCAGACATTTAGGAAAGATTCCTTCTGAGAGGCATTTTCGAAAGACCTGCGTGAGTGGTGGAACCAGGATGTGCTTGAATTGTTTTAAAATTTTATTTGAGATACCATCCCAACCAACCGCGGAATCGTCTTTTAAGCCCATAATAATTCTTTCAACCTCTTCTTCATCAGTATTTAATAACACAAATGACTTTAAAGTACTGAAGTTGATTGAAGATAAGTTATGAGGAGGAGCAGGAAAATCTTTCTTTACTTTTTCTGCTAGGTTTTTCCCTATGTTTACGAAAAAATCATTTGCGTTATTGACAGATGTTAATTGGGATGAGTGCGAGTGTAATAAACCCGAAGACGATTCACGTTGTTTCGTCGTATATGTTAATTTTTTAATACATTTCCAAATTAATTTACTGTTTGTACCAGCCAGTTCTAGTTGTTTTTTATCGTAGCTGGTTTTAACTTTTTTGAGTAAGTCATTACAAAAATTTCGATATCTTTTGTACGCTATTTGCAGTACTAAATTGGCAGGGTTTGATTTGGCCTTAGAATGTAGCTTATCTCTGTGTCTCATACAGCGTATAAGACCGGGAGTAATCCACGGCTTGATATTTAAATACTTATTACCTATACATTTTTCTATTGTATTGCTACATATTGCTTGTTGTACACTTTGAAGCAGGTACGACATGCAATAATTTGCGTCAGCAGAATTGTAAACGGGGGCAAAGTCAATGTTGCATAAATCGTCTTCAAGTTTGTTTACATTTAATTTTGTGATTATTTGCGCGCGAGTTTTATGAGGTTGTTTTTGAAACAAGGTCAACAGGGCAGCTCTGTGATCGGTTACGGTGGAGTTAGCAATTAGTGCGAGAGCCGGGAAATCTGATTTAAGCATGATATGATCTAAACAGGAGCCACTTTGATGAGTTGGAAGCGTGTGTGCTGGGAGTAAGCCATGAAAGGAGCATAAGTTGAGATAGCTCTCAGATGCGGAGTCATTTTTTCCTGGGAGAATGTCAATATTAATGTCGCCTATCAGAATGACATTTTTAAATGACTTTAAATTACTTAATGTTTGGCCTAGAGAATCAGTGAAAATGGTTACATTTTTAAAAGAAGGGGGTCTATACAAAGCTAATATTGCTAAGTCTGATCCTATTTTAATTAAAAGTCGATTACATTCTAATATATTGGGTTCTTCAACCGTGACACTTAAATTATTTCTAACGTAAACTACTACCCCGTCGTTTTGGTTGTAATTAATCGTACTGCTAAATATATTATAACCTGTTATGTTAGGTAAATTGCTATATTTACTTAGCCAACATTCAGTCAAAACAACAACATCGCTATTTATACCTAATCTTTGCTGAAAAACATTAAAGTTATGAAAATTTTTAAATATACTTCGTATATTTTGCGTTAGTATGGAAAGCGGATTACGACCTGGGCAAATATATTGTTTGCATAATTCGACATCACAAGCTTTAGATTCGGATACAGAGAAGTTATCTAGGTCAGAAAGTAAACTATCACTCATAATGTATACGTACTAAACTATCAAGAAAAAAGTTCAGAAAAGGATAACTTAAAGAGGCGCTCTCAGGCGCCTTCATAATCTATTGAATTTTGGTACCTTTTTTCTGCCATTTTTCTAGCTGGGCATTCAGGAGTCCCGGTTTGGTGATTACTCGGCTTTTTGTAGTGCAAACATGTTGCACATTTTGGTGGTTCTGCCTTCTTAGAGCACTCCTTTATTGCGTGCCCTAGATCTCCGCAATGCCCGCAGGTACTAGTGTCCGTCTTACATGATTTCGCCGCATGACCATATTGCTGGCATTTGTAGCACCTTGTAACGAGAGTAAAATCTCTTACAGGGCACGACGACCAATTGACGAAAACTCTGTCATTATTGATTAGGACCTTACGAATGAAAGCTGGGACTTCAATGATGTAGTTGCAGTTTTCGGCGTCCTTCTTCCCCGATTTGTGGCTCAATTTGGATGAGGATAAAAACTTTTCCAGGGTCAGGTCTTGAAGTTTGTCGGCTAGGTTCTGCTGAAATATACATTTAAAAACTTCTGCTTCTTGCATAGCCGCGGGCACCCCGACAACTACTATTCTGGGCTTTCGTTTTTGAGGCTCATCCACAGTGAGGCCCGAAGTTGTTAGTTGCTGCAATTGCTTGAGTTTCAAGATATCCTCCTTGGACTCAGTACTGATAATAACGCCACCATTTTTCACTTTGCGCATCCCTCTCACGTGCAATTTCATTTCATCAGGCCTAATAATTTGTTGAACGAGGGATTTTGTTTCCTCGCTCGATTTTAATTTGTCGGTCGGGTAGATAGCTACCGAGCTGACGTTAGAGGGCTGGATACGACTACCGGTGTTTTTCTTGAGCACATCCGCAAAAGAAACTTGCCCGGGGCAGGCTAAAGTGGACTCTTGTATACATTTCTGTAATTCCTGGAAGCGCAGAGATAGGTCTACATTTTCCTTAAAGATCTTATGAGAGTTATAGGCCTGAATAGCTTTTTGTTTCAAGGACTGGTACTCGATTGCCATTTGCGACGATGAATGGCCCACTTTGCGGCACAGGGTGTTAATTTTGGATTTCTGCTCAGAGTTTAATTTACCTTCCGAAGCGATGTTGCACACTTCATTCAGGTAGGTCTCGATGGTCTTCATCCAGGCTTGGAGGTCCGTGGTGGCCACGCATGCCAGGGGCTCGAGCTCGTGCTGTGCGCGCGGCTCGGGCGGGGCGGGCGGCGCGGGCTGCTCTGGCGGCGGCGTGGGCGAGGGCGGCGGGCTGCGGCGCGTTAGTCCGCTCCGGTTAAATGGACTACTTGGATCCATTTTTCATACACTCCGTTAATGATTACAGTCTAAACATTCTCACTAGCAAGTACTATGCCGTGACACAGATACTTGCTTCCGCGTAACGTTAAGAGCTAGGTCACGTCTTAAAATGATTATATATTTATTTTATTAATCGACACGTCCGATAGGTATGACGACTGGAAACTATATCGAAGAAATTGGGGCAGAGTAGGCTGGTGCAGGGATGGAGGAAATGGCCGAGGAAATTGGTGCGGATATAGCGGGGGCTTGTGACCATCCAGATGAGATCGGCGCGGAGATAGCTGGGGCAGAAATCGGTGCGGAGATAGCTGGAGCTGCTTGTGACCATCCAGAGCTAGCAGAGATGGGAGAAGACCATCCGGAGCTTGCTGCAGGAGCCTGTGACCAGCCAGAGTAGCTGCCAGCTGAAGCGTAGCTACCAGCAGAGGGGTAACTACTGCCGTAGCTGCTCGAGGCACTCTCCCAGCCGTGGGCCCCACGCTTCACCCGCTCCCCTGATGCTATCACCAGGAGACAACATGTTACTATCTGAAAACGAAATTATGTAATGAAAACATACCGCCACAGTATTTTTTATGTTTAATGACAAATATTGCTAGTCTAAGTTTAACGCTGTGAAAGAAATGAGTTCATTACTTGTACAGTACTTCTAGTATAATTTCCTCTTTTAAATTTTACTAACCAGAGCTTTAGGTAAGCTGGGCGTTTCTTGTTAAATAAAATGATGGACACTTGTAGCTCAATAATTCTAATCTATTAATAGGTTTTCCTGCAATGATACCTGATTAGACGTGTATGTGTAACATCAGAACTGTCTGCGTTGTTATAAACATTAATCCAAAAAATTCTAAACACAAATTGAATCGTGCAAAGGTTCTTCGGAAATCCAAATGCTCTTGTAATACATTTTTTTGAGCAAATTATTTTTTCCTTGATATTTAATATTACTAATCAATACTTACAACAGACCGCATGGCGTCTTCTCCCCCAATGCGTCTTCCAACTCATCTCTAACTCCTTTATACACACGCCTATGCGCTTGCGCAACCGGCCTCGCGACGACTGTATTATCATTCCATAATGCACACTTAATATTCCATAATATTCTATAAACCAACTAATTACGAAATCTACCTACTAATTCCTTTGTCGATGGTCAACGATTTAATTTTAGCAAGGTTCGTTGTTGAAGGTTTGGTTAAGGACACACCTACAACAAAGCCTTGCTCAATTTAGAGGTCGTTGAACTTGCCCTATAAGGATTTTTATGCATTATTTGTCAGGTCTATTAAATTCTTACCTTTCATGGACATTAAAGACTCTATCTAAAATAATCTATCAAATTGTATGTATATTTAAGAGGTCTTCTTCCTTTTCATGTTTTTTTTCATATTATTAACCCCCGACGAAAAAAGAGGGGTGTTATTAACCAAATTTTTGAAGTGAATACGCGGTTGGCGCAGTGGTTAAGCAACTGCCTACTGAGCCGACGGTCCCGGGTTCGAATCCCGGCAAGGGCAAATATTTGTGTGATGAACACGAATATTTGTGCCTGGGTCATGGATGTTCTATGTATTTAAGTATTTATTTGTCTATATAAGTATGTATATCGTCGCCTAGTACCCATAACACAAGCCTTCTTGAGCTTAATTTGGGACTAGGTTGATTTGTGTAAGGTTGTCTGATATTTATTTATTATTTATTACTTTTCTTCGAGTTCTAGGTAGTGACATAGGTAGCTATTTCATGCTTTCATTGCGTGCAGTCGAAAATAAGTTGAAAAAACTAATTTTCCGCGTGAATTTTGTCAATTTCGAGTAGTTTTTGAAACAAATATCGTTGAAAAATTCCAACTGTAGGTTTCAAATATATATACCAATAATTCCCAATAGCCTTGTTCTAGGTAGTAACATAAATAATATGTTACGAAACATGTTTGGTCATAGAGAAAAATGTCTAAAACAATCTGCATTTTAAAAGGAATAAGGCCTCTTAACTCGTCTGCTTACAAAATGTCCTAGGTAAATGATTCTATCAATAAATTCGTTAAGTATTTAAAACCCTACCTGATACCACGATAGTGTAAACGCATCGCAGTTATAATGTGACCTAGTTTTTGAGTTTATTTTGTTGTTCTATTTAATCTGTTATGTTAGATTGTAAGTGTATCTATGGGCCTTTGATGCCTGAACTAATAAATTGATATTAAAAATCAGTGTTAAAAATTATTCACTAAAAAGTCTTCATCGATTTTGATGTGGCTTTTGATATTTTGCATTAATTAACTATAAATATGCTCGTTAAGTAATATGATAGGTTTCTAGAGAAAATTAAAATATACATATAGGCAAGTATGAATTTGGCACACTCGACCTCAAATTTTATTTCCGCATAGATGCATGGGTCATAACTAGCTGAAGTTGGTTTATAATTATAGAACGTATTTATGATATTGATAGCAAATGTGCAAGTCAGTCACAGAACATTCTCAAAAAAAAGTTTAACGAGAAATTACCTATCACTTAATAATTCTCAAGGTAAAACGACATTAATATTTTTTTCATAAAATCTGATAACTGAGTAGCCATTTAATACTTTTTTCAATCGTTTCTGTATCTTAAGCGAGCATAACATCCACATAACTAGTATACGTATGTCACTTCATCGTTTCTGTGCTTGCCATCCATTGGCAGGAAATATTTAATGTCGACTTGTTATTAGAAACGGAACTAATGCCTTGACCTAGTCCTTGAGTATCCTCGACCCCGTGGCAGAACAAAGAAGCGATGGCTGGACCTCGTGAAGGCCATCATGCGTAAAGCTCACAAAACAGGTTGGCTAGGATCGTACAAAGTTGAAGAAAGTCAACAAGAAAACGGAGCCTGGCAAGAGCCGGGATAACGCTACATAGGTAGAAGAAGTATGTAGGTATATAAACCACATATAAACATTTTATTTTACATAAAAACAAGAAATACACATTACAAAAGAATAAGCATGTACAAAGGCAACTAATTCTAATTCATATCTTAGACTAATAGACCGGGAGATAGTGACAGAATTTTCTTGGTCATTTGTAACAGTATGGCGGTTCTTCAGGGGTCTTAGTACGCAATGACAAAAAGAAAAATGATGGTCATAGCACTGGTACCGGCGGCCCAATCGCGTGGGCGTTAGTCGAACTCGTCGGATAAATTACGAGTGTCAAACGATTTGTACCACAAAAATTTTAGTATTTTCCGATAGCCCATAAAAAACATGTAGGCGGTAGTGTCATGCCATACTTCTCCGGTGTGACTTACAGCCCGCCATACCGACGCGAATGCGTTAATTAATAATAAAAAAATTCAACCATTTGTACCAGGCTAATTTTTGCACAGTTAATTATCGCCGTGCAGCCATTTACGAAAATCACCATGCCATACTTTTCCGACGGTTCTAAATGGCCGCCATACCGCCGAAAATCAGCAATTTTTTTTTTTCGCCAAACGAGTTGTAACAGTATTGCATTTGGATTTTTGGAAAGTATTTGATAAAATGTGACCGTTATCATATTTGCCATACTTCTAGTAGGGGGAAAAAGTGCTGCCATACTTGAAAAACTTATTTATTCAACACGTTTCAAAAATACGACTGTACAATACGTAAAATATTTTTTTACAGCATGGGATCATTATATTCTGTTTGTTTGGATACAATTCTACCTACAAAAAATTATTCCGGATTGTAACCATGGGGCGGACAACTGTGAGACTTGAGCCAAGACGTAAACAAAAAAAAAAAAAAAATTGACGGTTTGTACCAGTATGGCATTTGGATTTTTGGAAATTATATGATGCAATGGGACCATTATTATATTTGCCATACTTCTAATAGAGGGAAAAAGGGGCAACATACTTGAAAAACTTGATTTTACAACGGGTTTTCAAGGTGCAAGACATAAAATCATTTGTTACAGTATGGCATCATTGTATTTGGTTCGTTTGGATGAAATTCTACCTAAAAATAATTATCCCATACTGTAACCATGGGGCGGAAGATTGTCACACTCGAGCAAGATATAAATTAATAAAAAAATTGGACCAAATTGTTACAGTATGGCATTTCAAATTTTCGAAACTTGAAAAAAAAGTATGGTTTGGGAAAATTACACCGTACATGTGAAAAAAAATTATATGCAATATCAATATTAATGCAGTTTATTCCGAAAGATTTACAGACTTTCGAGGTCATCTAAGCCGAAGTCCCCGGCATGCTCCAACTCGTTTTCGTCGTCCTCGTCGCTGCTTACTGCATCAGTATCTACAAATCATTTAATTTTTTCACACAAGCGCAATACACAATCGCAAATCGTTAACATAAAATTAATTTCTTAAATATTTACCTTCGCCGCCTTCATCTTTCTCTTCTTCATCTTTTTCCTCTTCATCTTGCATGCAACATGGGCACACTATAACGGTCGACTTATTCTAATACATAGAACTACAATTATTGCTATGTAGTTGTGGGTCGTCTGACAAGCAGCTGCCGTAATACCTGCGTTGCCAGACATTGTGTCTCACAACACGATGAGCCGAGATCTCTCGAGAAATCGTTCGAGCGATGGTAGCCGTTCAATATTATACGATATAAACTTCTGACTATAATTCAAGATTGCCGCCACCTAGATCTTTGAAATTTTGTATTTATATTCGTTGAACCTCAAACTTACAGGAAAAATGTGTGCCATACTGTTACAAATCGTTCAAAATACGAATAAAATCTTACAATAAAAAAAAAAAATTATACACATTCGCCACCTCCCACAGGTATGGCATTATCACACTTCTATTTATCATCATTCAGGAGCTGTTGAAAAAAAATTTTAAGGGTGGTACAAATCGTTTGGCGAAAATAAAATTTTGCTGATTTTCGGTGGAATGGCGGCCATTTAGAACCGTCGGAAAAGTATGGCATGGTGATTTTCGTAAATGGCTGCACGACGATAATTAACTGTGCAAAAATTAGCCTGGTACAAATGGTTGAATTTTTTTATTTTTTATTAACGCATTCGCGTCGGTATGGCGGGCTGTAAGTCACACCGGAGAAGTATGGCATGACACTACCGCCTACATGTTTTTTATGGGCTATCGGAAAATACTAAAATTTTTGTGATACAAATCGTTTGACACTCGTAATTTATCCGACGAGTTCGACTAACGCCCACGCGATCGGGCCGCCGGTACCAGCGCTATGACCATCATTTTTTCTTTTTGTCATTTTTTTTTTTTAATTTATTATGCTAAAAAAATTACAAAACTGGTACACTTTATATGTTTCGCCAAACTGCAATGCAGTTTGTTGGCGAAGACCGCACTCTTTATACATTACTATAATTTATACTGCTATGATATTTATTTATTGTTATACCTACTCTTACTATTTTAAGTATTTAATACAAACAGTTTCACTACAACTACATAATCTACGTTAACTAATAGTGACAGTTATTATAACAACGAATTTACGCATTATAGGATGCCTACCCTAATTACTCAACTAACTACCTACTTTCATTTTCTTTAAGAAAGGTATCCATCAAACACGCCTTTACTTTAGATTTGAATACATTTATCGTTTCACACTCATCCTCTGATTGCGTACTAAGACCCCTGAAGAACCGCCATACTGTTACAAATGACCAAGAAAATTCTGTCACTATCTCCCGGTCTATAATAGGGGCCTCAAAATACATACAAAGGCGTCACGTAGTAAAGAACAAAAAACGTATTGGGCTCGTCCGGGATTTGAACCCGGGACCTCTCGCACCCTAAGCGAAAATCATACCCCTAGACCAACGAGCCGGCTGCATAAGCGATCGAAATACACGGTCATGCCGCGCCGCCTCGCGCGCCGCGTGACCTGTCGTGGCGAGTGAAAGGAGACATTCATAATATGTAATGTTGATTATGCAACACTCAACGTTCGATCTTATTATGTTACCCACACGTTCCACGGACATTCAGAACAATAAACACAAATTCTTATCAATATACCACCATTTGGGTATTAAAACCATAAAATTATTCATAATGACAGTTCTGTTATCGCGGACTAAATATTGATTACGTTGTATACGGGTGATCAATCCAAATGGGTCAGTAGGGTGAAAACGAAAACTACGTATAGTATAATCGATAGGGAAATCTGTTCTTAGAAACCATGGCTTCGATTTTAGATTTATTAAAAACTGCATTCAATTTTTTTTTCGTACATCTCATGCATAACCCGGATTCGAACCCTATATTACTGGCTATACTTAGCGAATCATAAAAAAAACTGTCTAACCAGGGCTATGATTTGTATTACCTTATGTGCTGCGGAAAGTGTCGTTTTTTTATCAATAAACTGACCAGCGATTGACCACAGTATCCTATCCCTGATGAAACGTGACTGACGGTCGAGGATGTAGCTCGCCGGTTCCGTAATTGCTTATTCACTCTTACCTTGAAGATACATAGATTACATTTTTTTTGGAAATACACACGATGGGAGTGAGTTCTATTCCTTAGCGGTTCGCATTAGAAATGATGAAGCAAATCGCTTCGTGCGAATAAGGGCGTGGCCACATGTCCACGACACGGCGTCGTAAACGTAAAACGACTCGGTGTCGTGTCGCAGCGCGACACATTATCCACCGTGCGAATATACGTTGCCGCGTCGTGAAAACACACGACACAGCGTCGTAAACGTAAAACGACGCTGTGTCGCGTCGGAGCGCGACACATTATCCACCGTGCGAATATACGTTGCCGCGTCGTGAAAACACATGCTGCACCGGGCACCGCAGGGCGCGCCGCGCGCCGGGCAGATTAACTTTGCTGTGTTGAGTAGATGCACGGTGCGGTGCCACGTTCGATTACGACGCCGCAGCTTCTCGTACATGTTCAAAATATTTTGCGATCAGTTTTCAATTCGACATGGATCCTATCACACGTATTCTGCTCTTGTTGCTTTTAAGAAGAAGCATGAAGAAAAAGCAGAAGAAACGAAAATGTTGGATAAATCCATATCTTTCTATTATGAACCATGATGGCAGTCATTTCAAAAGGAAGTACGAGGCTTTCAAAATAAGTGATCACAAGTTTTATGATTATTTTAGAATGTCTGTGTCAAGTTTTGAAGAACTATTATGGAAAATATCGCCTCGTTTAAAAAGGCAAAATGTATTTAGGAAACCAGTTCGACCTCTGGAGATGTTGGGATTAACAATAAGGTAAGAATTACGTATATTCGCACGGTGGATAATGTGTCGCGCTCCGACGCGACACAGCGTCGTTTTACGTTTACGACGCCGTGTCGTGTGTTTTCACGACGCGGCAACGTATATTCGCACGGTGAATAATGTGTCGCGCTCCGACGCGACACAGCGTCGTTTTACGTTTACGACGCCGTGTCGTGTGTTTTGACGACGCGGCAACGTATATTGGCACGGTGGATAATGTGTCACGCTCCGACGCGACACCGTGTCGTTTTACGTTTACGACGCCGTGTCGTGGACATGTATGTGGCCACGCCCTAAGTGGTAAACTGACAGTCTACATACATAGATTAAAAAAAATATTCCTGATTTATCACTTATCGGCCTTATCGCAAATAATAAGCCAACAAGAATAAGTTTTTGTCAAATATTTCATTTTTGTGGCAAGCTTTTATAGCTGACTGTACTTTTCCTGAACATCTATCAATTGCTTACTGATACGACTCTATAAGGCCCAGACTCGGAAGATTCGTACTATTATAGACTTCCGATCCTAGGGCCACCTTCCGGCTCCATCATTAGACCTTGGAAACTATCTGAAGACAAAGTACTCATCAAGACGAGCTCAAACTCGATGGGGTTATGTGGTTTTATTACGGAGTTCCTATGGCCACCTTCCAGCTCCATAATCAGATCAGCTCCACGTCATCATAATATTGCATTATCACAGGATTTGCATATTCGTGCAAAATTTCAGCTCAATCGGAAACCGGAAAATGGGTCAAATTTAACTTGCAAAATTCCATTACAGACAACGGGAGAGGTTGCAGAAAGAAGCAAAGATAGAAGGTAGACTATGAAAAAAAGAGAAGCTGATGCTCAAGAACCGCTACAGCTCAAAACATAATAAAAGCTATGGCACCTAGCTTACACAAAGAAATGGGATCCCACCAAAAACATTTCATGTAAATTTGGGGGCCAAGACTCACATGCTCATAACGCTTTTGCTGTAAAAAAGTTATCAGAATCCAGGAAAAGCCAAGCCCCTAAACCCTGACTTTAATAAGTCTACACCTGACAGACAAATATTCTTCCGTTTGATTTCATTCGAGCCGCATGCAAACCGGCACAGCTTACGCTAATGTTTTCGTAACACACTGGCTTCCCTGGTTTTATTAAATGGTAAATACACATCCACTTATTAGGTATTTGGAGTTTGTTTTTCTGTGTTTTGATTGGTCTGTTTTGGCAGGAAGTCGCCACGATTCCCCCTACCGTTGGCTATTTACATAAGCAATAACGGTTTATTGGCCGCCGAAGCCGCGGTCGCTGGAAACGTCAGCGGGAATCGAACCCGCTGTTTGCGCCACGCCGGCTTCGCTCCGCTCCCCTCCCCACCGCTCCCGGCACACTGACCCACTTCCCGGTGCAGGAGCAAGCCCTTAACGGCCGGTTGTTTACGCCTGAGTGCGATATTGCGATAGACAAAGCCGACACACGCATTAGACACAAATCGACATTTTATGTAGAAACGAAATGAGCACCTAAAGTTTTATTTCAAAATGCAATCCCTAAGACTGAAAGTCGGCAACTAGACGCACTTAGATAAAGTATGTCATTTACTCTTGGGATCGGATATAGATTAACAAATTTGAATTCTCAATTTTCTAGGACGCGTCTCACCAAGCCTATACAGATCAGGCAGCTGAGATCCTATTATCATGTTTTGTACAGATGCAATACGAGCAGCTGAAAATGTTTAGTAAAAACTGACGGCAATCAAAACGACAATTATTTTCAGGCGCGACAATAAAAGCAAATTGTTAAACTGCGTAACGCCGCGTCGGAGGCAATTAGCCTCCGTCTCGCCCCGCACCAGAGGAATGATCATAAAGACATTCCGCTGTTTTGTGGCCTTCCTATGATAAACACGACGAAGCTGCGACGCGTCGGCTCGCTCGCCAGTACGTGAGTAAGGTACTAACATGGCCGGCTAGAGATCTTAATCTCGTTCTGGTAATACAATATTATAATAAGTATATTGACTAGCAGTGGACTGAAATAGACTTTTATTAAGCAGTTCCCTTAAACTATGATCCAAACCAATGCGTAAACAAACGTTACAATAGGAGCCTTAAATGATTCACTTGCAACATTTATTTTGAGGCATTCATTCTTCAAAATGTATATGTATTCTACCTCTCTTTTTCCTTGAAACAGTCCTTTGAGGTACAACCACTTAAAATTAACATACCAAGCAAATTAAAATTAAAAAAAATGCGGAAATCGAAGAAAATATTATAAAAACCAAGGTAAATCCCATTAATATTTATGACTTTACTTATTAAGTTTTGCGTGGTAGAACCAGCCGATAGAGATTTCCAGCTTTCTAGGAACTTACGATTGTCGAACGATAAATATCTTTGCTGCACGGACGACGCAAATAAAAAATGGTCCATATTGGAGAGTTGACGAACACTTCTTATGTGCGAAGAGAGCGCCCGCGAGCGCCGCCCGCGGCAGACACGAGGAACTAATAACAGAAGAACGTCGGGTGCAAGTTTGTTGTGAGTTGAGGGCTTTGGCCCAGTTGCGAAGGTCGCGGGCCCGGGGCCGGGGTGACCTGCGAGTGCGACACGCCGCGAGCCGCGGGCCGCGAGCCGCGAGCCGCGACCGCTCAGCTTCTGCCGAGGAGCGGCAGCTGGCAAGCTGCGCAACTCACACTTACATTTTACTTGCAAATCATATGTATAAATCCATATTGAAACTCATTCATTAAAACTCGAAAATTATGACACTATACGCTCACGGTTCATACACATTGTTGAACATAAAAACCGGACAAGTGCGAGTCGGACTCGCCCACCGGCACCGTCCCGGTCAACGGAGAATACCTTATAAATTCTTTTGAGAGTGTCGAAATATATGTACCTATATTTTTACAGCTTATGTTTAAACTGCCATATTTTTACGGTATTTACGTTTTTTTTTTCACAGCTTCATTCAAGGGACAGTAGACCCTCAGTACATGGTTTTAATTTCAAATCAATACCTCCGCGCGTTTCCAAGATAAAGGGTCTTGACAGACAGACGTACGGACAACAAAGTGATCCTGTAAGGATTCCGCTTTTTCGTTTTCGGGTACGGAACCCTAAAAATGACGGGTCTAACGCAATATTTTTTATTTACCTCTCGCTCGCTGATTTTAACATTCCACTTACGACCATGCCGTATGAAACTGCGTTGAAACATTGGACAATAAAGGTAAATGAAAAATATCGCATGATATTTGTAATGTTTATGTAACTTGACGATTATGTTTAGTACACCTGACCACTCATAGTTATTACTATTATGTAAACGCGAGTTGGTACGTTTATTTTCTGCATGGTCCTTTACTTATCCATGCAGCCGAAGTCAATGTTTTACAAATAATTATGTTATTTATCATGGTGTGTCATGGTTAATGTTCGACATTAGTGTACGCCAAATGCGAGTGCAGATTAAACAGTTCGTACTGCGGGATTGGTAAATAGCTTCTTCCTTGATTTGCGATGGTGGTCTCCATACCTCTTGCTAGACTAGATCCACGCTAGACGCCCTCGGGCCACGGAGCGCAGAAAGAGCGCAACCGCGAGGCCATTCCTCATAATCCGCCGGCGCAAGCGCACCTGCGCCAGCAGGACCGACGCGCCTATGGTCAATATTATCAGAAATGACCGTTGACGTCACGCCATTAATCTAGGCTGATTGTTTTTACAAACCAAACAACTCCTTTTAATATAAAAATAATAATATTGATTTATTAACTTCCACTGTACAGTCACAATTTCCTTTCGTAATTTACCATATTCCTTACTACGATTATAGACGTATTGATAACTAGTTGTACTAAATATTTGTATAGAATCTTTTTATCGATTCATATTTTTATGTGGTAATACCACATTTTTATTTTTATAAATAATGACACAAAGGTAAATTAAGAAAGAAAAATTGAATGCGATCTACTACAATCGAAGCGGGGTTTGAACCCGCGACCTCTGCGTTTCCGGCGCATTGCTCTCCCAACTGAGCTATTCGACCGCTACGTCAGTCACACCAAATCTTTCATCCCTTAATCCTTTACGCTACTGGAGCGCCCTCTGTGTCATATATGTTTTTTGAAATGCTTATTGCGCATTAGCCATACCCTAGGATGTGCGTTTTACACGCACGATCCCCAATCCCCATTGCTTTACAGCAAGTGTGAAGACTGCGAGAGAGATGGCGCTGTTCTAAATATTTGTATAGAATCTTTTTATCGATTCATATTTTTATGTGGTAATACCACATTTTTATTTTTATAAATAATGACACAAAGGTAAATTAAGAAAGAAAAATTGAATGCGATCTACTACAATCGAAGCGGGGTTTGAACCCGCGACCTCTGCGTTTCCGGCGCATTGCTCTCCCAACTGAGCTATTCGACAACGATCTCACGGTTCTGATAATGCGCAATAAGCATTTCAAAAAACATATATGACACAGAGGGCGCTCCAGTAGCGTAAAGGATTAAGGGATGAAAGATTTGGTGTGACTGACGTAGCGGTCGAATAGCTCAGTTGGGAGAGCAATGCGCCGGAAACGCAGAGGTCGCGGGTTCAAACCCCGGTTCGATTGTAGTAGATCGCATTCAATTTTTCTTTCTTAATTTACCTTTGTGTCATTATTTATAAAAATAAAAATGTGGTATTACCACATAAAAATATGAATCGATAAAAAGATTCTATACAAATATTTAGAACAGCGCCATCTCTCTCGCAGTCTTCACACTTGCTGTAAAGCAATGGGGATTGGGGATCGTGCGTGTAAAACGCACATCCTAGGGTATGGCTAATGCGCAATAAGCATTTCAAAAAACATATATGACACAGAGGGCGCTCCAGTAGCGTAAAGGATTAAGGGATGAAAGATTTGGTGTGACTGACGTAGCGGTCGAATAGCTCAGTTGGGAGAGCAATGCGCCGGAAACGCAGAGGTCGCGGGTTCAAACCACGCTTCGGATTGTAGTAGATCGCATTCAATTTTTCTTTCTTAATTTACCTTTGTGTCATTATTTATAACTAGTTGTACTGTTGAGCGCTAATCTAATCTAATGGATTATATCGACTTCCAAAAGATGAGTTCTTTTAAAATGTTGAGTTCACAATTTAAGTGTGGCGCAAGCGACCTTTTTTAATAAACATAATAAAACAATACTAATAGTACATATAACTATAGTTTTTCGTAGTAGTAACTACACCAACAGGGTTACTTGCCACAAAGTTCTGAATTTTATTTCAAAAATAGGTAGTTCGTTTGCCAAATTTTCGTTTGTTTGAGAGGCATTTTCCTGTTGCCGAATACTTTTCAGAGTATCGGAAGGCTCAGTGCCCTGTCGTTACATTAGGTTAGGTGTGTTTCACGCGGCCGCCGCTCCGACGCGGCTAACGGGTTCGGGAAAGGCCACTTTTCACAGGCCATTCCGAAGCCGTTACTCGCGTAATGCGCGCCGCCGCCACAATCGTTTATTTGGAACGATAATGGCGGCGCGTCATTTCAGCCTCAACCCGCCCGCGCCGGGCATCATGAGCCGGGAGGTTCTGCACCGCGATTCCGTAATTATCCCACAATTTTCTCCCACGCCTCTCCATTTGTACGGCTATCCTTTATTTAAAACATAATCATCGTAATAAACGCTAACTAGGTTTGGATATTCTGTTAGAATGAAACCCCCCACGTGACGAGTCGTCTATGGAGTATGTAGAGCGTGATGGCATTATGTAAAACCGCAGCGGCCGCCGGGGCCCGGGGGCCGGGGCGCGCGGCGGCGGCTGGCGGCAATCAGCGACCATTCGACGGCGCTGGGGCGCGGCCGTGCTTCCTAATACGAAACGTTGATGGCGAATCTTTTGATTTCAACGAAAGCTTAGGATAGACAATAGTACACTTGTACTATTGTCTATCCTAAGCTTTCGTTGCTTTCGTTAAGGGAAGTGAAGGCACTTGCCTTCACTTCCCTTTTTTATAATAATAATAATAATTCGTTTACTTCAGGCATCAAAGGCCCATAGATAAATACCTTACAATCTAACATACATATTAAATATTAAAATACTAAACAACTAGATCACGATGTCTTTCGTAAGTCCGTGGTGTTGGGTAGCCGACCGCGGAAACGCCGGAATAAAATTCCTTTCGGCCAAAATTCTTCCTTCATGAAGGTCGCTAGCTGGTCAGTCGGAACCCACAACACATAAGAATTAAAATTCACTTTGTGGCGAGACTCCAATGAAAATAATAATATTGCTTTGCTATTCCGCGATAGAATATCGTGCCAGTTAAATTTGTGCTAACCCGTTATACTTATTTGCGTATTTCATCATTCGGTTGTCGGACTCCAGACCGTCAACATCTCCTGATGATGCCTCGTAGAGGGGCGAAACACGTGTCGAGTAAGTTCTGTGATTTTGGTGGTGGTTTGTTATATTTATTTGCGTATTTATTTTTCTTATCGTGGTGGGTGGGTGGGACCATTAAATGCATATATGCATGAAAAAATACGCAAATAAGTATAACGGGTTAGCACAAATTTAACTGGCACGATATTCTATCGCGGAATAGCAAAGCAATATTATTATTTTCATTAATATGGATTTCCGCAAAGTAACGCCTGATTCAATTAATTGCGAGACTCCAACTTCACGACCCTCAGGATAATTCCGGTCTTCACAAGTACATACTCTACGATCTCCTCGGTCTTCGTAGAGTAATGTAGACGAGACACATACAATTGCGTCGTCGGCAGGGCGGGACGCAGCAGGGCAGGTGTTTTTACTTACGACCGTCGTCGGGTAATTATAATCTGTTTGGGGTTAGAGGTTGTTTATATGTCTGATTATCAGATATATCTTTAATATTTATATCTCATGGTTGTAGATCACCAGGGTGCTGTAGTACGCAGCATGGTTTACGCTTGAGGTTTTCTCAGAATCTATTTAGCTTTTTACATTTTAACATCCAGTGTAAGATTTTTTTATTTTTGTAGTAACGAGTGAAGCTGGAACGTCATCACAATTTATTTATGAAAAATATCATTACCTTTTCATTTTTGTAGAACTTTTGTTTAGAATCGTAGATGATAAAAAGGTGTACCTTTTTATCATCAGACAGACCTCAAGAAAAGTCACATAAATAAAACACATTACATTTTCTATCATTTTGCCGTAGTGCCATTGCCATAACTGCTTTATAACTTACTGCGTTACATACAATTAAGCAACATTTCGACCAACAAAATAAATACCTACGTATCAACAAAATAAAATTTTATAATAGAAAATATTACACAAAATGCTCCTCGCCATTTTCAATGTTCTGTCAATTATCGTTTTATCTTACATCAAACTCAAACATAATTCTAGTGGTGACGCTTGACGCCCTCGAGCATATCGGTTCGATAGAGTTGCGTATTTATATTTACGGAATAACTGGTCATCTCTATCCTACGATGCGAAAGCTAAGTGACTCCGTTATATTTTCACTGGTTATAAAGTAAATTATTTGACCCGCAGTCATAAATTGTCGCAAAAGATTATCTTTATATGTGGAAAGTATGTGAAGCAATAGAAATGTGGTCACGTGCGGGTCGTGGTCGGGTCGGCGCGGGCTTTAATTTACGAGCGCCGCCGCCTGATAGCCGGCGCGCGCGCCGCCGCCGCCTGCAGGCAGCGGAGCCGGCGTAGGGAGACGGACGACAAACTCGCAGATTAAGTCTGAGCCATCTTATTTATGCACCGTCCGAATTAAGAAGGGTTCATCTATGACACCTTAAACACACGCTCTGAGCCTCAAGTGTAAGTTTCCAAGGTAACAAAATTTCGTCGGTTGCGTTTTCCATCGAAAAAAACATATAAAAGACATTACCCCAAACGCGCTAGCGATGTTTTTTGCGGGGTAGCTGGTAGTGAGGTAATTTTTGGACCTTCACCTTTTAAATTACACCCGATTCATATTAAAGTATTTTAATCCAGGATCCCGGATGGTTATAAATTATATGATTCAGTAAACCGAGGACAAAACGAGAAGCCAGAACCGTATAAGATAATCCTAAAAAAACCGTAATAATGCAAAGTGCATTATGTAATTATGTACGTGCACTACGAGGCAATCTGTCGAAGTTCCCGCCTGTCATCCTCGGACGGCGGCCGTCAGCGCGCGTCGTGCGGCGCCGCACCGCGACAGCCGTCGTCGACCGCCACGGGAGATGTGCATCGTGCATCGCACAAACAACAAAGCCGTTATATATCAGTTATCACTTTATGAGTCAAAACAAACATTTACTATGTTTAGGCAAGTGTAAAGGAATAGAATGAATGAAAATTTATCCGTTAACATACACAAAGTGGACAACATATATTACAAATAAAATAATATCGTTTGTTGTGGCTTGTGAAAGAAGGTGTTGAAGGTCCAATAAAAAAAAAAATAAGTAAAAGTAAGTTCTCGCGTGTCAGAGGCCAAGATCCTCTTTGGGTCACCGAGCCAGCTTATTTTTAATGCTTGTTAACTCAGAACTCCGCCATTTATGAGTCCATTTGAAAAATTCTTTTTCGGTTCATGAGTATCTCCAAGTTGGTCCCATAAAATGTTGGTAAAGATCTGATAAATAATGAAATAAAATATTTATTGTACAAAAGAAATAATAGCGTTACAATAACAATTTCAAAATATTGTAATGTATCATATAAGGTCTTAGAACTAAGGTCGAGTTTCGACCCCTAAACTAGGTGTAACCTGTGACTTTGGGGCATTCACTATTCACTTTTCCTAAAAAAAAAAACTCCATATATATCCTAATTAACTAATTTTGCAATAGACAGTAATTTCTTTTTTATACAGCTTTCTCGTTTTCGTGTTTCGTTAAATATGTTTAAAAATAGTAGTAGTGTATTAGTCGCTAAAAAGTCACTTACTGGGCAAGCTGAAAATCAGCGCTAGAACCGCAGCGGCTAGGTTTCCTGCACATTGCTGAGCTTGTCCTTTTACCACTGTTCAATTATTTGATCTTTTTACTTGGTGTTTCTTCTTTATATTTTTTTTTTATGTACATAAAACTGTGTTCTGTTATTTTGGCAATAAATGTATTTTCTTTCTATCTTTCTTTGAGTTCGTCCGTACAGTGTCTGATGCAAACTACAATTTGTTTGGACAGTGTAATAATATGTCCACGTTGGCGGATCAGATGATAGTACAATAATATAAGTAAAAATATCATCATATCTTTTATATTTATCTATAGTTTTTATTATTGTAAATATCGTAAATATATTGTCATGTATGTGTTTATTTTAGTAAAAATTAATTTGGTATACTACAGGAAGAAGTTAGGTTTGAGTTCACATCACTCAAAATGATAATTATTAAATTGAAATTTAAGTTTAATATCGCATCACTCAATTTAATTTAATTTAATTTAATTAACAGATATGTGTAAGTAAACGTATCTAATCTAAAGCTGCTTATTGAGTAGTTAATCTTGTTAATGTAATAACAATTTATATATATAATATATACCTATTGTATTAGTATGACATGACTTGCAAAATGTATATATTTTATTAATACAAATCTGAATCTGAATCTGAAAGACGCGAGTACAAATTTTACAAATATATTAATGAACAGAGAGAAGGTATTTTTCCGCAGATATATATGCGTTGCGGGCGCGGCGCGGGCCGCAGTGCGTGCCGCAGCGGTCGTCTGGTTTAATCCGTCGTTAAATAACGCTGAAAGTTGGAATTTACGATCCGACCACCTGCCCCTCCCGCCCCCGAGGATGTGCATAATGTCAAGATTAGTGCTCGCAGTGGCGCAGCGAGGATAGGAACGGGGCGGATTCGCCTGGGGACCGAGCGCTGTCTTACGCGGATCTACTCCACTTTAATCGCAATATTTTTACTTGATACACTGTCGATTGCAAAGCTCCAGGTGTGGACAGTAAAATCGAAAGGTATCGGGATAATCGTAGAGCGCGGTGAGTGCAGCTGCCGAGAGCAGCTCAAACACGCGCCGCGGCGCAAATAAAAACGTCCGAATTGACTCGCGCCTTCCCCCTCACCCCCTATCCCCCGACGCCGCCGCCCCGGCTATTACCTCACCACTTCACGTTTAACTGACAGTATTGCCAATATGGAAATTCATTCCTTATCTATGTACAGCGGAGCGGCGCGCGGCGCTCGCTCGCGGTGGGAATCGGAAATCCCTCACTCGAACTACGGGATGAATCATTATTCACGCACGCGAGCAAGAAAACCTGAAAAATCTATACAGATCCTATTCTTTTAACAGAAAAAAGCTTTACTTATACACTGAAATCTACATTGTTCTATCAATGTCACAAAACCGCAAGACATTAATTTGAATTGATTGATGATGGAATGCTGCTTGCGACTGCTCTGCGTGGTACGGGTGTATAATAATATTCTTACTTATTTAACTCTTTTCTTAGGACTGCACTTGGATTATACTTTAAGTAAGTTGCTCTCAAGTCATATAATACCGTACGTAAGGTATTTTTTTATTTCTAGTAAAGTAATTGCTCAGTTTGGTATATTGATAGGTCATGATCAGAAGGATAGACATTTACGTAAAGTTTGGCGGCGTGAACGGTATGGAGACGGACTTAATTTAAATTTCCTGATAAAACTCCCGGGTTTCCTAAATTTATCTACTACGCCACTAAAACTAATATTTAAGTATACTTATTATAAACCTATTTATCCGCAGTAATTTTCGAGGTGGAAGTATTGAATTTAATTTACCTGCAATTAAATCAACTAAAACAGTATCAGCAGGAAATAAAGGTAAAGTTTTATCCTAAATATAAAATACCTAATGGACCCTAATGCGAATAAATAGCAACGAAACCCGTACGTCTAGCATAACTTTGACACGCGACTCTTTGTCGCGCGAGAAATGCTACCTGTCACTTTCCAATCTTTCCATTCAATACCGTCACAGGAGATACTGACTCGCGCGACAAGTGAAGATATGCTTCCCCTGCAGCTCTGACTCTGGAGCGAGCGCCCGCAATAACTCGACAGCTCATGAGTCATGACGAATGCAGCTCCGACTGCGACTGTGCTCTTGTTTCGCAATGATGCTCTTTTTTCGCTACAAATAATACCGTAGTTATATGTATGTCAAAATAATTTTTTTATCGTAAACATCTCTTCCGTAGTAGATACCGGGTTATATTTTTATAAGGCTGCAATGTCGTCTTGAACTTACTTATATCCTGTGGGCCTATAATGATTGCTTTTATCACGCGATAAATAAGTGGCACAGCATCCATCACGTTTCGACAAAATGCGAGTGCGAGTGACAGATGCTTTATCATTTATTTATCGTGTAATAAACGCAACCAGCATAGGCTCCTGTTTCTGTTCACCGGCGTATTCCCTAAGGGTTTCTAATAGTACATACCTAGGGCGCTGCATTCATGTAAGTCCCAGATCGCAGGTGTTTGTGGCCATAAATACGCAATCTGGGGCTATAAGATTTACCGCCCCTGGTTTGTTTAAAGTTTTACGTCTTGTCTTGGCCAGGACAGAAAATCCCACTTACGACCTAGAGTGACGTAAAATAACAAGCTGAAATGACAGCTTCATAGCCACCCGGTTTCGATCGCGGAGGCTGTTGTCCTTCTTAATAAAGGCCCCGCAAAGCTTTGTTTATGTTTGTGTCGGAGCCGCGCCGCGCGAGTTATTATCGACAAAGAAAACAAAGTTTAACATCAACATGTATCCAATTGTGAAAGTGAAAGCGGAAAACTCCACTCGGGCTGCGAGGGAGGCGCCCGTGAGTAATGGAGCCTCGGTACGGATTTATTTAGTGACGTGTTGGTGTAGCAGCGTGCCTTATGGCGCCGCACTGTGCCGCACCGTGCCGCACTGCCTTAACGGGATACCAAGAAACGAGGCGCATATAAATGTATGTATTTCCACAGATTCCACAAACCGCTTCTTGACACTTTACACAGTTGATCTGCGTAAAACTATTATTTTTTGCTTCTACACACTCAAAGACATGTAGTTGATACCCAGGAGTACAGATTTCGTTTGTACGCGGAGCTGACCGCCGGCGTCGGCGCCGACACCGGCCGGAAGCGCGGACGCGGCAGCGACAGCCGATTGCTTCAATCCTCCGCGTTAGCCGGCCTCCATGAAAACTTGGATGATCGATCACCCACTAGTTTTGTTCTTACAAAAATAATTACTGTTAGTTAAACGATTTTATTTCAGTCCGCCACTTAAGTGGGCGTATTCATAAATTGCTAGCATGTATAGGATAGCTCTGGGTCAGTTTCTGAAAGTTCAACTTCACAATCCCACATCAAATTATTTGCTAACGTGGATGGATTCACAATTTTATAATATGGTATATTAAACTGCTATTTTAAATTTATAATTTTACCAACATGTAACACCAGTCAAGTCAGCCGCTTGCCAGAAGTGCTCGTGTGTCGGCTACAGCGGCTGATAATATCTTTAAATGGAGTCTGTGCCACATTAACCTCTTCCGGCCGACCCCGCCGCGGGCGATTTACGACGCGACGAGCAGGTTGCCGGCTGAGAGTGCAACATGCTGGTAAAATAGGTCACACGGGCACACGCGTAAACCAACAGATTCAAAAGATTCACGATTAAATATAGTAGTAGAACGAATAATAGGGCAGGGCACGTACGCAATTTGAGCCCGGGACTTCGCGCACCCCAAGCGAACGTCATACCCCAGCCGCTTGCGAGTAGAGCCCAGGGTAGATCACGTGTGGCAGAGAGCGCATGCGCCGTTCGCTGCTGATCGTCGCCTGTCACATAGGACTAGGGCTGCCATCTCTAAATTCGCAGAACCCGGACAAAGACTTAGAAAACCTGGACATTTGGAGTATCTCGCATTTTTTCCCCGGACGCTACCGTAAATAAAATGTAATATAAGTAAAAAAACAATGGCTTTATTTTTCATTCCTGTAAAAAGTGTCCGGGTTTTTCCCGGACATTTATTGAAAACCCCCCCCTGGACGGCCCCCGGACTGCCTCCAAACTAGGACAAATAGCGGGGAAACCCGGACGGATGGCAGCCCTACATAGGACTATCACTATGAGGCGGCCTGCCATGTCGCCACGGTCGGAAGTTCGCCAACGTATCCTTCCACAAATCCTAACCTTTTCCGCCGATAGGCGAAATACACTCTTTTATATATTCACCGGGAACAGTCATGTTCAAATGTCTCTTAAGCCAGCTAATCAGCCTCTATCGTTAAATTTCATAGTTCTAGGTCAATGGCAAATATCCTATAAATTTTATTTCCCTTGAGATTGTCGAAAATACGTTTTTTGCGGCATAAAGGTCATATCTTTTTAGGGTTCCGTAGCCAAATGGCAAAAAACGGAACCCTTATAGATTCGTCATGTCTGTCTGTCCGTCTGTCCGTCTGTCTGTCCGTCTGTCCTTCCGTATGTTACAGCCATTTTTTTCCGAAACTATAAGAGCTATACTGTTGAAACTTGGTAGGTAGATGTATTCTGTGAACCGCATTAAGATTTCGATGCAAAAATAAAAAAATAATAATAAATATTGGGGGCTCCCCATACTTAGAACTGAAACTCAAAATTTTTTTTCATCAAACACATACGTGTGGGGTATCTATAGATAGGTCTTCAAAAATTATATCGAGGTTTCTAAAATATTTTTTTTCTAAACCGAATAGTTTGCGTGACAGACGCTTCCAAAGTGGAAAAAAGTTGGTCTCCCCCTCTAACTTCTAAAATAAGAAAATGAAAAATCTAAAAAAAAACATAATATGATGTACATTACTATAAAAACTACCAACGAAAATTGTTTTGAACGAGATCTAGTAGGTAAGTAGTTTTTTTTAATACCTAACTTTGCACCTAATTTATATGGGGCGCTATACATACCAGGTGCAAACTTAACTTAACCACTTAGGGATGGAAAGTGTTTGTACGGAACCCTCGGTGCGCGAGTCCGACTCGCACTTGGCCGGTTTTTAGGGTTCCGTAGTCAACTAGGAACCCTTATAGTTTTGCCATGTCCGTCTGTCCGTCTGTCCGTCCGCGGCTTAGCTCCGTGATCATTAGTGCTAGAATTCAACGATACCCCACACATTAGTGCTGGAACGAAAAAACAAATCACCCCCACATTAGGTGCTCAAGAGGTACCCAAAAAAAAAAAAATTCACCTAGCTTCAACTAATCGCTGTGTATCGTTTTTGGCCAATAAATGATTATTATTATTATTCCTGTATGTCGCACCCGCTCACGGGACAATAGTGTCCCGGACCTTTGGGAGGCGTGCACGGAGCCGAAGCCAACGAGCAGAGGCCCTTTCGACAATTTAATGAAATGTAAGGGGTACACCATGCGGATGCTCCCCCTGCCTGTGTCATGGGGCGCACACAGAGACAGCACCCGCAAGATGTAAGAACTATTGTGGTTGTATGGAGTCTAAACATGGTACATACTAGGCTATTACATGAAATGCGATGGACTAACTACAGGGCTATTGTTTGAGACAGCCGGACGTCTACCAAGAAAAGTGTCTCATAGCAAAAAAAACTGGTAGACGATGACTCGCCTCCCGCTAGATGGGCCCCCATAAAATAGCGACACATAGAGTGGCCTAAGGGCAACACCGGTGCGGAAGGCTAAGGGCGGAGAGGTGTAATACTGGGCTTTAAACCGAAGCCAACTAACCCCTTACGTTTCCACATCCACCCCCGAGCCGCAACTCTCGCGACTCCACTCTGCCCGGCCGGTTAAGGCAAGACAGAGGCGGAGGTCCTGACCCATCACCCCCCGACAGGATCCCCCAGGAGCACTCAGGTACGTGGGGTCGCTACCTCCCAACAGCTCGCCATAAGCTGCCCTGCGTGACTGATTGCGCTGGTATTATTATTATTATTATAATTATGTTTGCGTTTGCTTTTTCAAAGCTTCAACGTACTCTAGCCTGATTACATAGTTTTAATTAGGTAAACTCGATCACTCCACGCGTTTCCGAGACAGACGGTTTTGACAGAAAGACAAACGGACGGACGAACATCGGACGAACAACAAAATGACTGTTGTAGTAGTATAGACTCTTTCAATAAACGTCAGTCTGTTGTCTCATGTCAAAGAGTGTGTTTGCTTATTTTATTAATTTTACAAATCTTATTATAACAGACCTTATAGGTACCTAAGGGTTCCATTTTTTCCTTTCGAGGTTTAAAACCTTAAATACATACATACTTACAACTTGTTGTCACACCTATATAGTCAAATAATAATTGGCGAAACCAGGCGTTTGTTGTTTTGCGTCTGAGAAAAATGTCACAATAGCGCTCAATTTTAAAAAGTAGGTAGTTACTAACATAAGGTTGTCCAAAAAAAATTTGGGGCTCGTCCGGGATTTGAACCCGGGACCTCTCGCACCCTAAGCGAAAATCATACCCCTAGACCAACGAGCCGACTGATATTGAAGCCGAAATAAATGATTGTCATAAACAACGTAATAGTAGACCGGTCGGTCCAGTCCAGACTTATCATTACCTAATGATGTTATCGGACTACAATTGACGGGTCATAACTTGAAATCATTATTTATAACTCAGGTGATATACATGTGGTTGGGAGCTGATACATGTGAGCCGTCATTATCATGATGTAGTAAAATGTTATCTCACGTTTACTAGCCACAACAATAGCAGTTTCATAGGCACGGCTCGCGGCTTACGGAGATAGGGTACTGCTAAGCCTGCTAAGATGAACCAAAGAGTACGTAGCGGCATGATTAGTGAAAGTGAGAGGTGTGGGTAGCACTGCTCTACTGCTGTTCTTAGTTCATTTCGAGACTAGTCACAAGCAGCTCGTTGGTCTAAAAATACAATTTTCATAGAGTATAAGTATGAATTGTATTTTAACGTTAATATCGGCTCCGTAGCTCTCTAAAGTCCTACCGTGCTATGAATAGTGCGATGTCTAATAATAAAATACTCGTTACCAATACCCGAGACGTGTGAGGTGGAACCAAAATATAAAATGACCGGTCCATTTACACGAAAAACGCCATTACATTAACACTAACATTTTCATCTCCACCTCGCCGGTGGGCAGGCAAGGAGATTGTCGATTCCACTATAGTCAACGATACCGTGTTGTTTATTATTATTCGGATCAGGCGGTAGTAGCGGCGGGCGGTCACATCACAGTAGCACGCCGCGCCGCTATCTGACGGATTATCGCATCTTTATGGCTCCGATTACCACTTCACATCGGCTATGAAACCTCAAGTCAAATAACAAGTGACAAGTTTGTACGTACTATGGGTAATTATCATCAATACGGTCGACTCGTTAGAAATCAGGCGTTTGTTGTTTTGCGTCTGTGGACAATTTTAGCGCTCAATTCTAAAAAGTAAGATATATGTAGGTACTTAGTGGGAGAAGTTTGTCTCAGAGAATTTGGGGCTCTCGCATCGCACCGCACCCTAATCATACCCATATAAATAATTAATTAAAGCATTTTAGTAACTCTCAAATTACAATCGTGCAATCCTTACATTCGGAACATCAAACATAAATGAGAAATATAGGGCACGTGTAACCAAGAGATGTAAAAAAAATGCTTTGCAAACTACACTGCCACTTTAAGATCGAAGTTTAAGATCGTTGAATGAAATAAAATCAGAAGCAAAGCGATCAAGAAAGTATGTATCAGACCACCGCAACCCAATGATGTGTAACTATTAGCCTAGAACATGGGTTATCCATCAATGAAACTTTAGCTCGAGTCCATAATGCGTCGAGTAACATGTCAGACACGTGAGCTTCAGGCAATCTGTAGCTGTTCGCTCCGAAGCAGGCGCGGGTCCCGCGAGTGGCACTAATAGCTTCGAGTTGGGGTAGTCACACACTCGATCGCTCCCCCCCATCCCGGGACCCCTCCTCGCCGTAACCCAATTAATGAAGTGCCGCTCATGTACTTAGCGCTTATTACCGAGACGAGTCTCCGTCGACCGGCTCCGGCTACTTCCTCAATTATGTTCTAATACTTATTGACCCTAGGACAAGGTCACGACGATTGAGCCTCTGAACACGCCACTTTGTATCCACAAAATATATTCTTTCATCCCAATTGAAATTACTGACTAGTTATATTTCCCACTGACATCATTGTGATGAACATATCTTTCAAGCAGAAGAATAAGGTATATACCTTTGCTTGCCAGAATTTCATTTAAAATAATATCATTTGCCATAATAGTCATTGTCCATATCGTTCACTTACCATAAAATTAAATGCCAGAATTTTTGTGAATCATAATAATCCTTAACTAGAATGATCGATATTCATAATATCTTGTGCCATAAAATCAAATTCCATATAGTTTACTTTCTAGAATCATCTGATTCTGTATTATTTAATGACATATTTAATATTTATGTAGCAGAAAATAATGCCTAAGCGCCAGAACTGGACTGCTACCAGTAAAGTAGGTTAATGGGTTGGTTAGGTTAGAACTGCGACCATAACAGACCCAGAACTGGACTGCTACCAGTAAAGTAGATTAATATGTTAGGTTAGGTTAGAACTGCGACCATAACTGCCCCAGAACTGGACTGCTACCAGTAAAGTAGATTAATGGGTTAGATTAGGTTAGAACTACGACCATAACAGCCCCAGAACTGGACTGCTACCAGTAAAGTAGATTAATGGGTTAGGTTAGGTTAGAACTGCGACCACAACATCCCCAGAACTGGACTGCTACCAGTAAAGTAGATTACTGGGTTAGATTAGAACTGAGACCATAACAGCCCCAGAACTGGACTGCTACCAGTAAAGTAGATTAATGATTAGATTAGATTATATTTATTTCACACATATAGGGATACATTATAAATTACACATAGTCAATTTACACGAATCTACACGGTGATCGTCAACATAATAACAGATTAAACAAATTCAGCAAGTCATAATTCATTAGATAATTAAGAAAAAACAATGTCAAAAATGTCAAATAATTTAACAATTTAAATAATGTCGAATAAATATGTCAATAAATTCACTAAATATACAAATTAAATGTCAACATTCACCACAAAGGATCGTCGCCTACACTAAAATACAAAACATTTTATCTAAATATGTCAAGATAATCTTTAACTGAGTACAAAGGATTTTCCAATAAAAGGTTTCTCAATTTACACTTGAATACCATGTCGGATGGTTCATTCCGAAGATCGGCGGGTAGGCGTTCATAGTAGGTCGGACCGATGACTCGCGGGTTCTTACCTGCAAGTGCCATTCGTCGCGGGACGGTTCGAAGTCTCCCCGTCGATCGAATTTGCTTACCACAAACCTCGACACGCTTAAACATTGGCAAATTGTTTCTTACGAACAACAACACTTCGAACATATATACTGAGTAGTGCGTCATAATTCGATGCGTTACGAAAAGGTCCCTGCATGGATGCCGTGGTTGCACACCGGCAAGAGTACGTAATGCTCGCTTCTGTATGATAAATACTCGATTGGCATCCGTAGAGTTTCCCCAAAGGAGTATACCATATGACATTAAGGAGTGGAAGTGAGCAAAATAAACCGATCTTAATGAAACTTCCGATATTAGGGGTTTTAGTTTCCGCAACGCAAAAGCCGCACCACTCAGTCTGTCGCACAGCGAATCGACATGGCACTTCCAGTTAAGATTGGAGTCTAACATAAAACCTAGAAACCTGGTTTCGTTGCATAACGGCATCGGGAGATCAGATAAACAAGGAGGCAATGAGATATGCCGTCCCGAAAAAATCATTATGTTGGATTTTGTTACATTTAGGAGCAACCCATTTGCGGAAAACCACCGTTGTAACTGTCTACACACCTCGCTTATGCCATCGCCGAGCTGCTCGTACGTTCGCGCACTAACTATGACCGTCGTGTCATCTGCGAACAGCACGGACAAACCAGTTGTTATGGCGGACGGGAGATCGTTAACGAAGGTCAGAAACAACGTATTTCCCAGGGCTGATCCTTGGGGGATTCCTGATGTGATATGGCCAACGTCAGACTCGAATTTTTCGCCTTTTGTGGACAGTTTTACCACTTGTCTACGGCCCGTCAAAAATGACGTAAACAACCGATGGGCTGGGTCCCCTACACCATAATGACGCAATTTGTTCAAAAGCAGTTTGTGACTTATTATATCAAAAGCTTTCGATAAGTCGCACATAATGGGTTAGGTTAGGTTAGAACTGTGACTATAACAGCCCCAGAACTGGACTGCTTTCAGTAAAGTAGATTAATGGGTTAGGTTAGGTTAGAACTGCGACCATAACAGCCCCAGAACTGGACTGCTACCAGTAAAGTAGATTAATGGGTTAGGTTAGGTTAGAACTGCGACCATAACAGCCCCAGAACTGGACTGCTACCAGTAAAGTAGATTAATGGGTTAGGTTAGGTTAGAACTGCGACCATAACAGCCCCAGGACTGGACTGCTACTAGTAAGTAGATTAATGGGCTAGGTTAGATTAGAATTGCGACCACTACAACACGCGAGCTGAGCTAACAAAGCGAAAAGAGAAACCTCCACCTTCTGGTAGTTTAAAAGATAGTAATTTATATAGCGTTTGTATTGTCTGGCTAATAAAATTACAGTAAACAAAAATATGGAAAATAAAAATTTTAACATACCTACATATCAATATGTCATGTAAAAATTCGGGGATATGTTATTATTTTAATTAACTTTTATGGAAAATGTAACGTTCGAGCATGCAAAAATTCGGACAAATGAAATTCTGGCATATAAAATTATTTTAAATAAAATTTTATCAAACATTAGACAACTGAAGAATAATTTTCTATTAGTAGATTCTCTCTTCTTCTCTTTTAGTTTCTTTTAATAATTAATGTCTAAGTAGTAGATGCCTTTATTGTTATAGTTTTTACTACATTCCATCACTGGAAAGTGGAAACAAAGTGAATCAAAAAATGATTTCACTGCCATAGGGAATTTGAAAAGCCGTCTTTATTGTTTGAAGGGCAGACCCTTGGTTTTGGGCAGGCCGTTGATAAACCAGTAATTACAGATAATTTTTATGTCCGTTCTATTTCTTTGAGTACGATCAAACTTTTTTTTTTTTTAATTGTACACGTATAACATATATGTATGTTATACCAAAAACCAATTTCCGCATTATACCTAACTAAATGACAAAACATGCACCTAAAACAATTTGAGGTTGCACTCACCCCTACCTACACTAGGCGCATCCGGTCTCGTATTAAAAAATGGGTCAAAAACTAATAGAATGCCACAGATTAGGGAAATTAAATAAATACATAATAACACCTATTATTTAAGACATTCTAGTTACAGTTTCAACTGGTATTTACAATGTCTGTGTGTGTGGAAATATGTATGCAAAAATGTGTATGTGTGTATTAACACTTAGCTACTCTAAAAAGATCTTCTATCTCCTCACGCGTAAGGTAGCTGAGCAATGCTGATGTTTTTTTCTGAACTTCCTTGACAAATAATTATTTAAGAGAGATTTTAGAGTTAACCTTATTATAAACAAATGGCTGAATTTACTCAGGGAAGCGCTGAGCGAATGCTGAATTAGTCGAAGGCACGGAGCTTGGATGTGAAGGAGCGCTTCAGTAGCATGGAGTTGTAGTTAGAGGACCCGGAGACCCTTCTTTGCACACCAGTCACTGCACACACAATCCACGAACAGAGAGACCGTCGATATCGCTGTAAGCGATATCGAAGTCGAAATCACAAGCTTGGGTGGGAATCGGTTTTCGAAGGATAACCTTAAGGACCGCTCGTTACGCCTTTTCCAACAAACCATATACATTGTACATGCCGCACCCCATGCAGTTATACAATTCGTTAGAACAGATTGACATACATAAGCTAATATATACTGTTCTAAACAGTGCCTTGCTAGTCGAGTTTAAGTCGAACGGAACCCAAGTATCGGACCTTGAATGATACTCGTATTATATTGTATTTTTTTATAGTCTGATATAGATAGTGATGATAACTTGAATCTTATTTTTTTATTTTTTTTACTAGCCTATAATTGTGTCCCACTGCTGGGCAAAGGCCTCCCCTCTCTTACGCCACTCGTCTCTATTGGCTGCATGCTCCCTCCACTCGTTACTAAATGCATCAAGGTCATCCCGCCATCTTCTTTTCGGTCTGCCTCTGCTCCGGTAACCTTGCGGTGTCCAGTCGGTGATTATTCTGGCCCATCGTTCCGGAATCCGGATGCATGCGCATGCGGCAGACATGTCCAGCCCAGGAATCTTAGTTTATTGGTGTTTTATTGATATCCACAGGACTTGCACGCACGCTAGGCGGCGCCGGCGCCCCTGCTCTTATCGTGTTAATTCATCCGCAGTCACAAGCGGCTCGTTGGTCTAGGGGTATGATTTTCGCTTAGGGTGCGAGAGGTCCCGGGTTCAAATCCCGGAGCGCCGCCTCACCCGTCGCCGGACCCGACAAATTAATGCTGATTGTCGCGAATTATCGCCGCGCCGCGTGCTGATTTAATGATGCCGTCCAAATATTCCTATTTTTTCTGTTTACGGTAGCTATTTTTGAATTGAAAATTCTGTAATCTGTCGCACATATGAGTTGTGTGAATTCCGTACCGTGATATTATGCCCTATCTATAACATTATGGGCGATAAGATATAAATTTAACGGCTCGAACGATCTGAAACGTCGGCGTCCATATTGTAGCTAAAATACCACATGCAATCAGTACGATAAAATAACCAGGTTACGTTATGAATGAATGAATGAATGAATGAATGAATGAAATCGTTTATTTCGAGTAACAATGGTGACTCATATTATTTGTTAGTACAAATCTATATCTAGTGTTAGTATAAACATTACAAAAACTTACACAACATACAAGCTTTTTGACAGATGCTGTTCACAGCAGTGTCTTGTGTAGGGACAGTCAAGCCGATCGAGCGTAGGATGTGGTTGGGGCTGGCCCGCAGCCGGCGCACCAGGGATGTGCAGCGTTTGCGCATGGTCGCATAGAAACAGTCGACGCCTGCTTCCGCAAACATCCCTGATGCGCTACAGAAGCGGGGCAGCCCCACCAGCACCCGGAACGCGTTGCAAATTGAACCCGAAGGGCCCCATAGGCCCGTTGCGTATAATATGCCCATAAGCTGCACGTATACAGGGAAGTGCAATAAGCACTAGAAAGTGTTAATTTCACCTCCCTGGTACAGCGCCCAAACTTACGCGCAATCATGTTTGCCCTCACCGACAGGGCCCTCCGTTCGCGCTCGATATCCATGTTGTCTTTTTAGTCTGAGGTGGCAACATGGCCTAAATATTTTAAACTCCTCACCCTTTCCAAAGGACTACCATACAAATTAATAGAAGGTACCTTGGGTATCTGATAACCAGAAGGCTCAAATACCATGTACTGAGTTTTACCTACATTATATTTTAGCCTTTGAGTATTTTGTCTATGCTCTAAGATTTTAGCCCATGTTGGATAGCGTATGTCTCACAAGTATTTATAAGCTTTCGCAAACCACAAGCCGATGCGCTCAGCAAAACCATATCGGCGGCGTAACTCAAATTATTCAAACAAATTGTGTCAATATGGCAGCCGATATGCGTTTTGCCGAGCGTCTCGAGAAGCTCATTTATGTAAAGGTTAAAGAGTGTGGGTGAGGTCAAACCCCCCTGTCTCACCCCACACTCCAACCTGTAGTGGTCTGAAAAAGTACCTGACCATCTAACACTATTGACCTGGTTTCCATACCAATACTTTAGAATTTGTATGGTCTCATTAGGTAATTTAATAGATTTTAGCTTTTCCCATAGGATATTGTAGGAAACCAGGTCAAAAGCCCTAGGCAGGTCCATGAAGCACGCGTAAACAGGCGTTCTTCTATTTAAATAATATTTGAAGGTGTGCTTAAGGCACAGTATTGCACTCTCAGTTGATAACCCTGGTCGAAAACCAAACTGTTTGGGGTTAAGACTCACGTACTTATTTAACTGTACATTAAGCACACTATCAAATACCTTTGCAATAACAGTCGCAAGGGATATAGCCCTGTAGTTACTGGTGTTGGACAAATCTCCAGTTTTATTTTTAGGTACAGGAATAACTACAGTTTTCATCATATCCTCGGGTAAATAACAGTGCCTACACACAGCGTGTAAAACAAAGCTAACATATTGTTATGGTTGCCTTAATGCTATGGTTGAACTTGCAGACGGACCTTTGAACTTGGAGACGGAGCTTTTCCAAATTTGTTGTTCCTACGGTGCTTTTAATTGAAAAAAAAACCCACCGACAACGAGCTGGGAATGAGAGGCGACACCAGGGCGGCCGAGTGCCTCAGTCCCGAAACGGATTGCATATGCTCATGGATTTATTTTTACATTGATTGTTCAGAGGACCCTGCTAGCAGCGATCTCATCGCAAAGCTAACATTGATGTGCCAGTGCCGTGAGTGCCGCTGACACGACATGATCGCCGCGCGGTACTTGCCTACTCCCGACATTGTTAAAGGGAAGGGAAATCGAGTTGAACCGTCTCGTAAATAATGTAGCGGGCGGGATAATTAAAGCATAATGTTGGAAATTTTGATCACTAAGCATTCGCGTGTAATCTGTTTCGGCAAAACCACGCGTTCGTTAAAAGTTGCTCTCGTTATGTAACATTATCCGAGCTTGAAATTTTAATTAGGCGTTGTTACTTACTTACACGTACTTATTTACTTGCCGCGGTGGCGACGGCGGCGTTCCGCGGCTGCGCAACATTCTCAACCCGAGGATTATACTTCACTTTAGTAACGAGATCAAACGAACTGCGTCATTTACTGCAGCGATATCGCGTGGACCAGCGCGACTGACTGACTTAATCTAGCTCTAATCCTAAACAAGATACCGGTCTCCAGGCTAGTCAGCTAACTATAAAAATATTAACAAATAAGAACCGACTTCAAAAAACTGAAAAACCAAAAATAACCCAATCATGTGCAGATTACATTAGAATCTTTTAAGGTCGGTGCCAAACCACTCACATTATTACTATAAAATCAGATGCCGATGCCGCGCAAGTTTACGTGAGGTTTGCCACCGACTTCAAAAATATTTTTTTATTCTTTTGCTTTTTAGTGATTCCAATATGCCTAATCACTTCAATGAGGGAAATGGAACATACAATAAAACGTATATATTTATATGACTTTCTCATGGATATCTTTGTCAGAACTGGACCAATTTAAACGAGACCACAAGAAAAGCACCAGAAAAAATATCAAAATCGGTTCATTCAGTCGAAAGTTCTGAGGTTTCAAACATTTAAAAAAAATGCATTCGAATTGAGAACCCTCCTCCTTTTTTTGAAGTCGGTTAAAAATGGACGGATGACCGTGGGAAATGGTCGCTGTACCAGGCATCTGAACTCGACAATCTTTGCGCCAAGCTAACAGAAATTAACATGAAAACTTGATATCCATTTCAATTGACCCAACTGTAATTATTATACATACCTATAAGAATAAAGGAAATTGGTATCGAGCAGTGGGGAAATTCGTTGTACCAAAAAGACCATTATTAATCTGCGAAGATCATCGTGATGTAAGTTCAATAGTAACTCTTTCCAGAATCAGTAATATGAATCAAACCCAACCGACAATTTATCCTCTTTATTATCTCTATATAAAATAAAAAATAAAAATAAAAATATATCTCATTGCATAACAAAATATATAAATGGACAATTAAATTCAAATTAAAACTAAAGAACTAAAATCTAAAATAAAGTAAATTAAATTAAGCTAAAATAAATCTACAAAACTCTGCCCACGCGGCATAGTCCCGAAGACGCTGGCAGCATTTCCTCGCTGAATCGCAATGCTGATGCGTTGTGCGAGGAAGCTGCCAGCTCTTCGGTCACCAGTGGACTCAATGAGCCTTTTACTCATCTCATTTAGTAGTTTGTGGGCACTGGGACCCTACGGACCTAAGGTCTCGACCCCAAAAGGAACAAAATTATATTCAGGGCCGAGACCCCTATATTTATTAAATTTTAATTTTTCGGCCGCCTCTGCTGCCGCCCCCGCCCTGCCCGATGTTCCGTGGAGGTGGAACGGGGCCAGTGTGTCTACGCAGGTGGCGTCCCACACCAGCACCCGGCCCAATTTCCACGGAATCAACGACATTCCGTCGGGCCTCTTGCCATCGTCACGTGCGATGCCCGGTGGTTCCAATATGGCCGGCACGTTGACGGTGGCAAGCGAACGGCGGATTGTGTCATTGAGGGCGGCGTGTCTGGAGAAGCGGCCGGCGCTTTTCTGACAGGAAAGTCCGTGGTGTCCCAGTGAATCGACTTCACTGCCGCAGGGGCACTTGTGTGGGGCACAAATCTGGACTCCAAGACGCAGGCAGGTGGCTATGCGGAAAGTGTTGGGTTCCAAAAAAGTTCCCGTATTGGTAGATGGATATGCCTGGAGCCAATGGCCTGCTTCTAAGGCGCCTGCGACAATTTTGAATTTTGACGATGTCACGTCAACCTAAACGTCATTCCGTTTTTTTATTAGAAATCGGACTAAAGTAACGGTTCCATTGAGTCATAGTTTTGGTGTTGCCACATTTTAAAATGAGTAAGTTTTTATAATTAATTAAATAGTTATCAGAAAAAATATAAGAACAGAGATTACTTCATCTTTCTAAGCAGAAATCAGAAAAGTAATAAAATTGTAGTCTTAAAAATATGAAATGTTGTCAATTTTATGTCTACGATGTAAGTAAAAGTTCTAAAAGGGTTTCTGGACATCGCGAAGGGGAGCCGTTGATGGCGGCCGGTTTATTATTATTTATTTATTTATTTAAGCTTTATTGCACAATACAAAAAATAAGTACAAATGGCGGTCTTGCTTTAAGGCATTCTCTACCAGTCAACCACTGCTGGGTTAAACAGAAATTTGTATAGCGCAGGATTATAGGTTATAGTCAAAGTAATATTAAATACAAATCAGTTAACTATTATATGCATAAACTTATATATGAAAACTTTCCATAAACTTACATTTTTAAATACTTTAAAATAATAAACTTACATTACATAATTATACATACCTACACATGAAATGTATTCAACGTAAAATATCACGAAGTGAATTAATCAGAGGTATTATCAAAATGATGCTTGCGCAACATGCGCTTGAAGGAGAATAATAATTTGCTCTGAGCTTGCCTGATGGTGAAAAGGAGATCGTTCCAGAAGTGTATTGCCTGAACCGTGAAAGAATTGGACATGAAACCGGAGCGTTGAAGGGGGACAACGAGCTTATGTTTACAAGAAGTACGGAGAGACCTAGATAATTTACTAGTGATTCAATAGGGATGGCCACGTTCTTTTGCAGAATCGGATTTTAGTGTTTCACATCGATGGTAGCAAGCATAATTATGGTTGCTCCCGAGTGCAATGGTCTCAGATTAGTTCTACTTCGATGGATGACAGCAATACCGAAACGATGTGACCACGCGGAAATTTAAAAGAGGGTATTATTTAACTGTTTATTGCTTCGATTGCTATATCAATCTCGTTAGGATTCATTTGGTCATCGGTGTATACATAGATGTTAAGAGCATTTGATGTTAGAATTTAAAAGATTAATAAAAATTGTAAAAAGGAGAGGAGAGAGAATGCCACCCTGTGGGGAACCCCACAAGCAAGGGACGAATCAAAAGTAGTATTTACTGATATTCGTAGAGAAAAATATACAGGACCTTAAATCCAAATCTCTGGGTGTTCGGATGTTCTCGCCTGCAGGTCGCATTTCTGATCAGGTTCGATAGCACGTTCAGTTCATGATATGCCAGTTGAAAAGTCGGCGCGGAACACCGTAAGCTTCCGGACTCCGCTACGCATTTGAGGAATTTCGAGTTAAGTTAACTAACTAGAGACAATTCGGCGAACACAAAACAAATTAAACTTGCGCAAATTAGAATAGTTGGATGCGAAATGAGACGGCGGATCGTATATGTATGGAAGTGTGTGAAGTTGTGCAAATACTCACCAGGTAGTAGACACCGAAGGGCATGACGACGACGGCCACGAGCAGGTCGGCGAGCGCCAGCGACACGATGAAGTAGTTGGTGGCGGAGCGCAGCGCGCGCTCGCGGCGCACGGCCGCGATCACCAGCACGTTGCCGAACAGCGTCAGCGCCGGGAACACCAGCAGCAGCAGCGCCCACGGCCGCCCCGCGCCGGCGCCGGCGCCCGCGCCGCCCCAGCACGAAGTGTTCCACGTGCCCCAACTACAGTTGCCGAGCGCCAGCGGGTCGGCGCTCGCATTGTGCTCATCGAAGGCGGCGGGGCTGGCGTTGCCGTAGAAGTAGTCGCTGAAGTCGCGCACCAGCGCCATGAAGTCGGCGTCGGGCGCCGGCGTGGCGGGCGCGGGCGCCGGCGCGGCGCGCATGCCCGCTACGTCGCGCCGCCGCGCGCGCGCCGCCGTCGCGCCACCATGCCCTGTGTCGAGAGCCGTCTCCAGCACCGTCCACTCTGATCTGGAACAACATCAATTGTAAATAAGGACACCAAGGTTAATTATGAATGAAAAATTTAATGTGATCAACTGCAATGTAAGCAAGACTCCTATCCTAATAATCCTAGACTAATGAGTATAAGCATTTTAAACACATATGACGCAGATGGGGCATTCAGTAGCATAGAATAATGGAATGAAAGATTTGGTGTGATTGACGTAACGATGTGATAGCTCAGTTAGGAGAGCACTACGCCGGAAGGTCGCAAGTCCCAGTCCCCAAAAACAGAATCGATAATAAAATACCATTGATTTCGGATAAGTCGTTAGTTACAAACTTGCATGCTAGTGTTAGTAGGTACAATATTAGATTTTCATTAATTTATTTAAATACAGTGTGAAGTTTTGTCCACCTCAAATGGGGGGAGGCCCACCTGGACAGGCTATGCTACCGGGATGTTACAACCTGGAACGGTTCGATTATGCTGCTCCATAATTCAACATTTTCTAACATCGGTTTTATGTATTGCGGCAGACAATTGTATTATTAACTATTGTACAAAACACGGATACAGAAGAACATTTTATATCGGATAAATAATTACTTTGTCTAGTTCAAATGAGACTTCCACGAAACAAACAAGAGTATCCGTTAAAAGTTCACCCGTTTTGCGTAGTTCTTCTGTCGAATGTGTCGTAGCGGATAAGGGACAGGTGAATCATAATGAATGTGATAATGATACGGTCTGTGGACGTGTGCGGCTCGCGAGCGCGGCCGCCGCATCCATCACCGCGTCGCTAATGCCTACTCGCTGTTTCAGACTTCATTTAAAATGATTGATCGGAGAAAAATCAAACCGAATCTCTCTCGCCTCCCCCCCCCCCCCCCCCTCCCCCGTGCCGGCGGCCCGACCCGACCCGCCGTATCATCCATCATGCCCGCTGTCTTCGCGACGTCGTGCAATTACTTAATCCCACCAATTATCTCGCGGTAACAAATGAAACTAGGAGCGCGATCTACCAGACCTACAAGACGCGGCTTAAGAAGGTAGGTGCGGTGCATTCTATTCTAATCCATATCGGCGTGGTCATATCAACTGAAATACGTCCTCTGCTGGACAAAGAAGAAGATTTCCGCGGATATTAAAATACTTAAACGGGTTTACTCACGTCGTAGAAGTCGAATAACGCTCGACATGTTTCGAATCGGTACGTGATTCATCATCAGGAGAGACGATCAGTTGCGGCGGTGGCCAACCGAACACTGCACACACCGAACCGAACACTACGATGTGAGTAAAACCGTTTAAGTATTTTAATATGTCTGAGACTCACGATAGTTTTCTATGTAAAATTTCCGAGGATTCGCAAAACGGCGTGTCGGTGCGGCCTCAATAACCGATGCGTCGTTTGCATAAAAGGCTCGAGCCGTTATGGTAATGTGCGGCGGCCACTTCCCATGCGATCCTTCAACCCCAATATTTTTGTAGGCATTTGGATAGTCGAAATGTGCGGTTGGTCCACGATTCTGACAACTTTAATTTTTTTTTATCAGGCATTTTTATCGATATTATCAAATTATTTCAAATCAAATCAAATCAAAATGAAATCATTTATTTTGCTGAACATACACAGGTGGTATAACAACATACATGTCAGTAGGATTTAGTTACATGAAGGCATGTTTCGCCATAATTCGGCATGCAAAATCTTATTCTAACTTAAAAAATAATAATAATACTAATACTAAACCCTAATCATACAATTTATCAAAATATTCGTTTAAATTATAAAATGGTCGAATAATCAAGTAGGATTTAATTTTTTTTAGAAAATTCATGAATAGTATTACATTTTCTTATGTCCTCATTTAGAAAGTTATAAATTTTTATACCATTATATTCAACAAATACTCCGTTTAAAATTTACATAATTTTTAGATTTTGGTAACATAATGTCAAAATTGTTTCTACATAATCTATGTGGTCTATTGTTACTGTTAATGGCAAAACTGGACTTATTTTTATAGATAAAAATGCTTATTAAGTAAATGTAGAGTGATATCACAGTCAGTATTCCATGTTTTATAAAAAGTGGACGACAATTTTCAAGTGGTTTTGCTTTTCCGACATACCTAAGAGCTTTTTTTTTTGTAACAGGAGAACATGGTACACATAAACGCTACTACCCCAAACCTCAATGCGGTACCGTATTAAGCTTTCAAAATGAGCAAAATAGACTGTACTGAAGAGTCCAATATTTTTGACAAATTTTTCAATGCGTAACAGGAGCTGGCCAATTTTTTCCTTAGTAGGCTTATATGATCTGACCAACGCAACTGAGAATCTAGTTCTACACCCAAAAATTTAACCTTAGTGGCCTTTACTATGGGTAGTCGGCAAGTCGTACGTTAAGCTATTCGTATGTCTTAGAAAAGGGAAATAAAAAGTTTTATCCGTGTCGATCTGAAAAGTTCCATTTGAAAAGTTCCTCGTCCTAAAAGAATGTAGGCGACCAGTAATTGGTCAGATCATAGAAAATCATACGTACAGTCGTACTATTACTAACTAAGGCGGATTTAGTATGGAAATTAAACCACTATTTTTTTTAAGGTTGCGACTGTCAATTTTCCATAAAGTGAGGTCATTTGAGTGCTCATTCTTAGATGACGCTGCTTTCACCTTTTTTTTTATATTTTCAAAACTAGTTTTATAATTTCAAAACTGCTTACACCTCTTTTATATTTCAAAAAATATTTGATGGGATTTGATGATAATATAGTAATGAAATTAGTTTAAACTGAACACTATTTGTAAATTTGAAATGTGATCAATTATATAATTGGTTTCATAGTAAGACAGAATTGTTTGTATAAAATGCATAGATTTACTTTTGCAATCCAACGTCAAGTATTTGCACTAGATAAGTATCTCATTGAATTGGAATATGACCTGACCGAACTCGATAGGTGCTTTTGCGGGCCCCACATAGGTGCAGGCGAGTGTACCCGACGGCGCGGCGGGTAAAGTAAACAAAGAGGCAGTCGCAGCGCACCGGGCCAGCAGCGTGCAGCGGCCGCCGCCGCCGCGCTGGGGCGCGACGCTCGCGGTGTCATTTCCCCGACAGTCCTGGACTTTTTGTTAATGGCATTATAATTACGCGCCGCTCGCGCCCGCCGCCATCAAAAGTTCATTACGAGTGTCGGAGGGGAGCACATTACCTTTTGATTTATCATTTCATTTGGTGCCGTTTCGAACAACTTTGCCTAAAATTCGCAAACTTCGATATCTTGTTACCAGCACATCGAAATCGAGCGACAACGTTGTCACTTGTGAGTTGCGAAACTCCTTTTTCTGCGAATTTATCTTCTATTTACCAGCTGTTTCTTAATTATAGGTACTTATTAATCCGGGTCTATCGCGTTATTTTTTATTTACCTTCAATAATTCAATAATTATTTTGCCTGTGTTTTATGTTGCCTTTAAAACAATGTACATACTAGGTACTAAATATCTCTTTATTTATCTCATCTCCTGAACTCTCTGTTATTTAGTATTAGTACTCATTAGCGTTTTTATATGAGAATTATTCGTAATTTATCGAATACGTATTTGGGGCATGGTTTGAAATGAGACGCGAGGCGTTCTCTCGACGGCGCCGGTGATCAAAGAAATTATGCACGGTGAGAAACTAATTAGAATATATTTTTTTAATTTATTCTTGGGATAAAAACAGTTTCCAAATACGTGTTCCAAACTTATAGTACACGCCTCTACTATCTGGTCTGCTGTAAACACATTTCCAGAAAAAAAACGACCAGTTGTTCCCCCTACTAGAAGTATGGCAAATATAATAACGGTCACATTTTATCAAAAATTCGTAATGGCTGCACGACGATAATTAACTGTGCAAAAATTAGCCTGGTACAAATGGTTGAATTTTTTTATTTTTAATTAACGCATTCGCGTCGGTATGGCGGGCTGTAAGTCACACCGGAGAAGTATGGCATGACACTACCGCCTACATGTTTTTTATGGGCTATCGGAAAATACTAAAATTTTTGTGGTACAAATCGTTTGACACTCGTAATTTATCCGACGAGTTCGACTAACGCCCACGCGATTGGGCCGCCGGTACCAGCGCTATGACCATCATTTTTCTTTTTGACATTGCGTACTAAGACCCCTGAAGAACCGCCATACTGTTACAAATGACCAAGAAAATTGTGTCACTATCTCCCGGTCTATCACTGATTAAAATTTTGAGAACCCTTTGGAGGTGTGATGATATAATATATTTTCTGATAAGCATAAAATGTAATTTAAGCTTTAATGCCACTGTGTAAGTTGAAATTCACTTGTTCTTATTATGACTGAACACCTTATTAAATAAAAGATAAGTTTTGTTGCTTTTTTAGGGTTCCGTAGTCAACTAGGAACCCTTATAGTTTCGCCATGTCCGTCTATCCGTCTGTCCGTCCGCGGCGTAGCTCCGTGTTCATTCGTACTAGAAAGCTGAAGGTATGAGTATGGGTATATATCACGCCGACAAAACAGTAAAATAAAAACTAAAAAAAAAATATATTTCGGGTACCTCTCGAACACCTAAAGTGAGGCTGTTTTTTTTTTTCGTTTCAACACTAGTGTGTGAAGTGTCGATGAATAGATCTTTAAAAAATAAAAGGGGTCTCCAAACATTATTTTTTGATGACGTCAGCAGTTTTGTAAATATTCGCTCCGAAAATAAAAAAAATTGCGTCCCCACCCCTCTAACTTTTCAACCACGGGTCAAAAAAATATGGGAAAATTCATGAACATGAGGCCTTATAAGTACTTACAATGAAAACTATATTGAACAAAATCCGTATCAGCCGTTTTTGGGTTATCGCAAAATTTCATAATTTTCTTAAAAGGACGCAAGTTGATTTCCAGAAGGTAATAAGTAATTACAGTTGCTTTGGCGTTTACGACCTTTTTATAGAGCTTGAAATCTTTCTCGTAACTTAAGTCTATTGTGAATGATGAGCAACTACGGAACCCTACACTGAGCGTGGCCCGACATGCTCTTGGCCGGTTTTTTACTCTTACGCTGCCGGCCAGACTATCTTTTTGTTAGCAGTCGGAGTCAAACTGAACGAATCTATGCATATCAGGCACAATAAGATCGACCCCGCTCCATTGGCTCCCGGTTCTCAGCCATATTGCTCCACCACACCTCCGGAGATTGCAAGCGCTAAAGAGAGAAGCGGAAAAAATACAGTCGCAACAGTCTTTGCCCATTCACCAGCCTTTTTGCCACCCTCCGCCCCAACGGCTAAAATCCCGACGGCCTGCCTGCGTCACTGCTCAAAGGCTGAGTGACTTTGACCTCAGGCAGACGTGGAAAGAAGAGTGGACATCACAGGCCACCGGTCTTGCCCTGCAAGTCGTAGACCCCACGGCCAAACCAGATGGGTTCAACCTGCCGCGCAAACTCTGGTGCCGTATTAACAGATTGAGGACAGGTCACGGACGGTGCAGCTACTTCCGACACAAATGGGGCTGGCGGGACTCGGCTCTTCGCGAGTGTGGCGTGGAGGCTCAAACCGTGGAGCACATCATACAGCGCTGCCCCCTGCACTCGTACTCGGGCTCTCCGGAAGATCTGTACAACTTAACACCTGACGCTATTTCGTGGCTTGGGTCCCTGAGTGTGGATTTATAAATTAGATTAGTTTATATAATTGGTTTAGATTGTAAAATTTTATTAGATTGTCGGAATGTTTATGTATATGCGCCATACGATTAAATAAATAAAAGCAGTCGGAGTGGCAGCGCCGCAGTAGCACGGCACCCGCGGCGCGTGGGTGGACGGGCGGACGGCAGGCAGCAGTCAGCGGGCATCGGACCGACCCTCCCGTTTAATAAAGAAATTCCTTGTTACGAGATATTAATTGCTAGCAAATCGATATTTAATAACTATACTTGATCGTTTTGTGTCCTCCGCCTTTTTACAACGGGCCTTCGTAATGGAATCTAGTATATTATGTTGAAATATGCCGAAATTCTGCCGGCGCGGCATGTTTGCCCGCAGCCCTCGCGCGACCGGCTCGCTTCAAAAATTAACATTATATATTCCGTCCCTTGTTTTTGTGTCCGTTGATGGTGACGTAATGAGTCCCGTGATCAAAGGGCATTGTTGTGACAGCGGCAGCGGAGAGTGGAGCACCAAGACCCAAATGCCGAGTGCGCCCGCGTTCACGTAATGACATGTACAATAAGTATGTACATCTATGATTTTATTATCATATTCATAAAAATATAATTATGCGGTGTCCGCATCCGGACGGACCGCAACACGCAAGGGCTCGTCGCCGCCATAATTGAACCCCGAGACTGGTCTCTCAACCCCTTACCACAGATCTCAGCCTGATCTTCGTTTTCTAATCAACTAATATTTTGACTTAAGATTCGTAACATGTACCGTTCCTTAAGTCTAAGAAATTAAGTCCGCTACCCAAACGATTAGACCACCTTTTGTCTGCCATTGTTTAATTTAAGATTTGTTATGTAATATTTTTCTTGTTGGTGTGCAATAAAGTAAGTATTGTTGTATTGTATTTGTAGTGGCCAGTTAGCGACTACACTTGTAGTTACAGGTAGTTGTAGTTGATGGAGTGCGATGAAAGATAGTTAAAGTTTATAGAAATTATATTGAAAGAACGTAAAGATACAGTGAAGTTAATAGTTGATTGCTCTTTCTCTAGATGCATAAAAGTGTTGTTGTTTCGTAATGCACACTTCTTTTATAATTGTACATATTACTAATATTCGTTGCCGTGCAACCGTGTAAAGTAGGTCGCAAGTAAGCATAAGGAAATGTACGGTGATGAAACCGTACAGTATTGAATTGTATTAATTAAATGCTATTTCAGAATGACAATCCCTGCAAAAGTAATATAATGTAATATATAAGAGATCACGAGAACATCGTACGATTTGACAGATGTGATATAGCGAGCGTGTAACCGGCGCGGCGTTACAGCGACAGCCAGGCGAGGCGGGGCGCAGGACGCGGGGCGCGGGCGGCGGGCCGTTCAAAGCGGCGCCGCGGGCACCGAACCTGCACTAATGCGCCGCCGGGCGCCGCGACCTAGCTCGGCGAGGCTCGCGCAGCCCGCGACTGTCACCCGGCGGCAACGACTCGCGTGACGGCGAACGGCCCACCGCTCAGACTCGTGCGGAACTATAAATAGACAATTTAAGTGCACCCATAAATCAGTGGGGATCGAACCCGCTCCGCGACCTCCTTTTCCTGCTCCCGCTACCTCCGACGCGCGACCGACGCCCGCCGCCCCGGGCCCCGGGCCCAAGGGCTCATTGGATCGGAAACGCTCCCTTCGCAGACTATACTCGTATCTGAACCGCGACGTGTTTGTCCGTATCGTACGAGTGCCGTACACGGATTTCAGATCGTACTATCCTACACTTGCTAATTTCTAAAGTCAGCGGCGCCAACGGTCTAACAGCATTCAGCCGTCTCCAGCGCAGCTGTTGCGAATTGAAAAGTCACCGTATAAATTTAACCTTGTAACATTTTAAAGCCACCATGCTCGATATGACTGTACCTTACCTTACCTTGTACCTTATTTAGATTTCGAACACAACTCAGTGAATGATGTTTTCACCTGGTTTAAAGTATTATAAAGTAAAAACCGTATATCCGAATTCTTCAGAAACGTCCATATATCTCGTCTCAATTTCCTTCGGCCTTCCTAAATTCAGGGTCAGGTCTACGTTAGCTAACACGTGGTACAGCAGGCAGCATCAAGGTAGCTAACAACTTTACTACCGGCTTATGTCAAATTGCGCACTAAAATTGTCAGCCACTTTTGATGCTGACCGTACCTAAAACACCACGGAGTGCATATAAACGGCAATTGATGTCGGCGCTAAAGCAATATTTGTTGACATACCTCTACTATTTAAAGGTAGATGGGAGTAGGTAATTTAGGACACCCTTCGAGGGCCGCATCGTCACAGCGATAAAATCAGTGGTACTGGGCTACCTGCGGCTCTGATTTGAAAAACAGCACCGGGTACACACCCCAGCCGCGCGCGCGATGTGTCGGCGGTGTTGCTTGACAGCGAGCGGCAACACTGCGTGTCTGCGCTATTCCAGGACATCAAAGGGCTGGCGCGACCCCGCCGCTCACCACGCCCGCCCCTAAATATAACATTCTAATAATGTTCCAATACTTGTGATCGAGACGCGCAGATCATAATCTTAAATGTCATCTCACACCCCGAATTAATGTTCATACTTTTTTCTAATTTCCTGTTCGATTAAATTGGTGTGGAAAGTTCGAGTGACGCTTGACATGAATCATGTCTGAGTCTCGTTTAATACGATACCCAAATACCTGGTTACAAGTAATGAGTAAGATCAAAATCGAAACGCGTAAACTCAGTGTTGCTGACAACAGCTGTTGAATACTCTTATATAATGTGTTTCACGTTTCAAATATTAAATTTAATGTACTTTGTTACCGCAAATTGATAGTGGTCGAAGCAAGTGTTACACACCTTTAAAGTGCGTGGTTCGTTTCATAATAAAATAACACGACAAAGATGATTGAACACCAAATTATGTGCGTCTTGATGTTCACGCGTATTTGAAATCATCGATGATCCAGTGCGGAGCCGTCAAGCACGCTGGAGGCAGAGGATAATGTTCCTGAATCACGCGCCAGTACGTCATGTAAAATCTCCATTGGTATTTTCCCAGCCAAATGTAGCAAAAACTATAGTCGCGCGTAATTATTTTGTTTTCTCTGGCACTCTCTGGTAAAAATCTCAAACGTTAGGTACTCTTAATTTAAATCGAATATTTTTATGACACACCTCGGCCGCAATATTTTTGGATGACATCCACAACGTCCTACAGCATGCAATATATTATGAGCAAAAGCAATATTTGTTGAACCTCTTTACGTATGTATATTATATAAAATAAGTAATTGACTACTAGCGTGATATTATCAACACAATGTACCTACGACCTACCTTATACTAATTATATTGAACTATTATTTTAGATTGCTGATAGGACGTATACAATAGAGATAGAGATTGTATCCTGCGACTACTTGATGAAGTGTTGACTGGGGATCAATCCTCATAAGTAGTACCCGTTTAGTGGTGGAGAGCACAGATTACAAAAGAAAGCTTTACGACTTGTCGTCGGATGCAAGGGCATACCAGTAACACATAGAAATATTTTTGTGGATAATAAGATTCTCACTGTCATATCTTTATATCTGTATCGCTTGTGTCTCTATGTTTTCAAAAATAAGGATAAATATTCGATGGCTGGGCAATTTCATAACTTTAATCTTAGAAATAATAGTAAATTGACATTAACTAAACATAATTTTGTGCACTTTAACAATAGCTTTAATAATATTGCCATTAAAGTATTCAATAAGTTAAGTGATGACATAAAAGACTGTGATAATTTTGGAACTTTTGACAGAAATGTTAAAGAATATTTTATACTACTCAATAAATGTTTTTTTTTGTAATGCACTGGACAATTAATTAAGTAATGATATTATTTTGTATTTGTAATTGTGATTGTGATACCTATACAGGGTGTAACCGACAGCGTACCGAAAACGAAAACCGTAGTTTTAGACCATAATCACGAACTGAAAACGAGTGTTCATTTTCTCGGAAAACTCAAGGATAAGATTTTCCAAAATAAATTATAAAACTCGACGCGCAATGTATTGCGTCCAATTCTCTCGGGTGCAGACGCGCGGGGAGGGGAGCACGCGGCAAGCATCGAGCGGTTCTGGCGCTCCACACTCCACTCACGCGTCAGCGCAAAACATACCGTTACGCCAATGCGCATCGAATGACATGAATGAATGCAACCATAAAAACAACGCAACCACAGACCACAACTAGTTTACTACCTAACACCAATAACAACTGACCGATAAATTAAAACAGTCTAACAAGATTATTTTCATTCAAGCAAGTAAAGCAAATAAAATGTGCGGGTAGGTAAACATTACTCATGCGTCCGACCACAGCGGCCTGCGCGAGCGCACTGGGCTGGCGGATCAATGACCGGCCAGTACCGTCATCAGTCCCACTCCACGCGCCTGTGTTGTACCGTAAAGCTTACATAATACTGTTTGTGATACATTGTGTGTTTTGCCGAAAATGCTATTTTCATGCGATTTTTCATGAAAATTTTTTACCGGTAGAGTTCTATTAACGGAAAAATAAAGAAAAAATGAAAACTCGCGAGGAAAATTTGTGAATTTTCTCAAAGAAATTTCCACGATTTTCCAGCTTAGAATAATGGTCTGAAGCCATGGTTTCAGTTTTCGATACACCGTCGGTTACACCCTGTATAATTTAAATAGAATGTTAATAATATAATGTTAGGTCTAAAATTGTATTTGCATGTACACGTACTTATAGCAAATAAACGATTTGGATTTGGATTTGGATCCGAATTATGACTTTCGTTTCGTCGAACCGTCTGACGGTTGAGGACGTCCTCTTTATCACAACCAACTAAACGTTTATGGGGTGACAGGACAACCATCGCTGTCCAACGTTTTAGTATAGATGTTAACTGTGTCATATCTAGACACGCGGCAGCGTGTCCAGCCAAGTTCACCCCAGGAACTGGCGGGCAGCAGCCGTGTGTTATATTACACGAACCGTTTGGAGCCACTTTTGACCCCTCAATAACTCCAAATCTATTGAACATAGAAAAACGAAATTTGGCTTATGTATTAAAAACCTTTAGAACAACTAGAACTCTAAATTTCATAAATATAGGTTAAATAGTTATTGAGATATTAAAGTCCAAAAAACGCTATTTTTATCACTGACTGACTGACTGACTAGTAATCAAAAACCTAACCCACTTCCAGGTGACCTAGAAAGGTGAAATTTGGCATTCAGCTTGGTAATTGTGTGTGTACACATAAAAAAATCGAAAAGTGTTTTTTTTTTACTTTTATAATTATTATTATTATTTATGCTTCTTGCCTCAGGACTCCGTCATTTATTAACCGATTTGAAAAAATATTTCTTTGTTTTAAATATGTACTAGCTATGCTATCACACATATTCTTTCTCTCTCTCACGCACACGCACACACACACACACACACACACACACACACACACACAAGAATCCAACACGTACCAACCGATTTGGAAAATTGTTTGTATAAAAGATGTACCTACTAGAATAGCACACACACAAGTAATTAATAATTAAGTAATTTACACATCATAATAATTTCTGTACAAAAAGTAATGATATCCCATCAAAAACATAGATGTTAAATGAGAGCTAAGTTCAATATCGCGTGCAACGTTAGCGACTTCGCCGACAAAAGAATTGAGTCTAGTTTTCACAAACTGACTAAATTTTATAAAAGTAACATAGTAATATTATCAAGCTAACAGTATAAGTAACAGGACGTACACTAACTTGCGTACTTACCTTTACGAAAATAGGTTAATAATTAGACAAATATAATATAAATTTATATGTAAAAACTAGCCAAGTCAAGTCTTGATATTGAATTACACCCCAAGTAAAATAAATTCATTGAGTATGTCGTATGTCCTTGTATCTAAACATTTAAAGAACTTGGCGCCCATATAGATCTCAATTCTTTTGTCGGCGACGTCGACAACGTTGCACGCGATATTGAACTTGGCTCTCATTTAACATCTATGTTTTTGATGGGATCACTATTTACTCGAGTCCACCGAGTGTCCGTCAACGTATTAATATAAGAAAAACTTCCTACAAGTTACGTTACTACTAAGTAAATAGTAGTAGTAGCTAGAGGTAAAACCAGTAGCATAGAAACACGCATAAGGAAACAAAAGTGGAAACGGGGCCAAGCCACCCGCATAAAAAATAAACTCTATCTCTAGTTTAACCTGGGTAGGTTTGTTAAGTTCCTTGCGTTCGTCAGAGCAGAAATAGAAGCCCCCCGAAGCGAGGATTCGTCTCCTTACTCTCATTTAGAACAGTTGGTAAGGTTACTTTAGTCCCGTGACCCCAACAGGAACAAAGTGATATTTGAAATGTGGGTCGGGTTAGGTTTGTTTTGTTTCTAACCTAGATGTAAGAAATACTAATAACTATGGATTTATATTTGAAATAAAGAATTTATTATTATTATTGTCTCTCTCGGCCACCCTACACTTGAAACTCACATCTACGTCACAGAGCACTTAACTGCTAAAGCGGCCCGCCTCCGATTTTTGGCGCGCGACCTAGCCAGTTCAAAGGACTATGAATTTTGCTGGACTGCCTTAGGCAGGGTATTTGTTCGTAAAACTAAATCCTCACCTAAAATACTCATAACTAGTGAGCAGCAGATACAGAGACTATTTCAGGAAATATGACTAGGTATACCTAAATTTTATTATTGTAACTACTTCGCATGCTTAACGGCTATGTATTACTGGACTCAGATTTTATCTCTATTTGTTCTAGGCTATATTATACCAATTAAAATCACATATGTACAGCTCACACTATTGCACAATAAAAAAACTCATAATACTATAAACTACACAAGTAGAATAAATATAATAAATTATCAAACAACTTACACTCCCCATCTACAAAAAAATGAACTAAACACACTTTCATTACACGTGATATATGAACCTTATCTATTAAACAACAAACACACTCTAAAAACCAATAAGAAATACACTCACCCCTACAGCTACCAAATCTATAACATGAATATTGCACTTAATACCTGTAATCAACGGCTATATAAAAATATACACCCGAATGTTGCACAATCAGACTTCTATTTCGTTTCTTATTATGGATGACACTCTATCTACGATAAACCAAATAGATGAGTTAACTATTGCGCAGTCGATGGAATGTAGCACCGAAGACATTACAAAATATATACACTTCAACAAATCTGATCTAACTATAGTTTCTCAAAATATAAGAAGTGTTTATAGTAACTTGGATAACCTTCTAGTAACCCTAAAAAAACTAAATCTTAATATTGACATCATTATCTTGAGTGAGTGTCGTTTGCTCGCTGAAAAACCGGTCCCTGAAATAGATAACTACAAAAAATTCTTGACAACCAACCACTTAAACCAAAATGATGGCGTTGTAGCTTATGTTAGTAGTACTTGCGAGGTCAAAGTTCGGGAAATAAAACTAACACATGCTTCATGTTTAGAAGTAACTACCCATGATTGCACAATACTTGGTATATATAGATCACCATCAAACAAACAAGCGGAATACTTCATTTCCTCCTTAAGCTCACACTTGTATTCCATCCGATCCAGTAAAAATATTGTAATAACTGGTGATATAAACATTAATATTGCAAACAAAAACAATGAGCAATCTTTTGAACAGTCAAATCGATTACATTATCTAAACATGTTGGCAATGCACGGTCTTTTACCGGGCCACACACTGCCTACAAGAGAAAATGCATGCCTTGACCATTTCATGCTGAAGCTTGACAATAACCACCAGAACCCCAAGATTGCAGTTCTAGACACAACCATTACAGACCACGCGATGACACTGCTTAAGGTTAGCTGCGCACATATTCCTAAACATTGCACAAAAACCAAAATTGATATAGATTTTAAAAAGGCACATAGTATCCTCGCAAAAGAAAACTTAACAGAGCTTTACAGCACAAGTGACCCTAACAAACTAACGGCGACACTTATAAGTATAATCAAAAGATGTCTCCTCGAAAGTACTGTCACGACCGTAGTTCCTAGGAGTAACCGTATCCTTAAACCCTGGATCACACCGGGCATTTTACGATGCATAAGAAATCGGGATCAAATGCAGAGAAGTGTCCGGAATGAGCCAGATAATATAACCTTAAAAATCACTTATAAAAGATATCGTAATTACTGTAATGGACTAACTAAAAAATTAAAAAGAGAATACGAAAAGGCTCAACTAATCAAAGCTAGCAAAAACCCAAAAACACTATGGAAAACAATTAACAAGATAACAAACCGTAAACAGGACAAGACTGAATGTACTACATTACTGGACATCAGAGACTCGCCATTGAACTCGGTTAATGCTGTAAACCAGTACTTCTCTGACGTCGGCAAGTCTCTTGCTGAGCTAATTCCGGCAAATAATAAAAAAACAATCAATGTCTCAGGCGACTCTACGATCTCAGATAACTCTGTTTTGTACTCATTTGTTCTTCTCGAGACAGATCCGAGCGAAGTACTCACAGTCTTATCAAATTTAAAATCAAGTAGTGCTCCTGGGTGGGATAATGTCCCAACCCAATTCTTAAAAGTAGCAAGTAACATCGTCATCCCTATTATATCGCGCTTAGCAAACTTGTGTTTTGATCAAGGGGTCTTCCCTGACATCCTAAAACAAGCTATTATTACTCCGGTATACAAGGGTGGGAACAAAGATGATGTCTCCAACTATAGGCCGATATCGGTGCTACCCACTATTTCAAAAATTTTAGAGAAACTGATAAACAATAGGTTAATGAACTATTTAAATAAATTTGATATTCTATCAAGGGCCCAATTTGGTTTCAGAAAGGGTATCTCTACAGAAGATGCCATAACTGCTCTCTCTTCTCTAATAATTAGTAAAGTAGATAAAAACAAAAAATGTCTGTCTGTCTTCCTAGACCTTAAAAAAGCATTCGACACCGTCTCTGTTCCCATCCTTATTAATATCCTAGAAAAGATTGGTATAAGAGGTACTCCTCTATGTCTACTCAGTAGCTATCTCCAAAACAGGACACAAAAGGTCAAGATAGGAAATCATGTGAGCGATGAGTGCGTTATATCTTACGGTGTACCCCAGGGCAGTGTCTTGGGCCCTACCCTTTTCCTGATCTACATAAATCAGCTATGTAATATGCCTATTGCGGAGGGAACTGTATTCACATATGCTGATGACACGGCGGTGGTTTTTACTGGGGACACTTGGGAGGATGTGCAGCACTCCGCAGAACTTGGCCTCGCAAGGATTGCTGGATGGCTCAAGAGACATTTACTTACCTTAAACACAGCAAAAACTAATTATGTTTGCTTTACGAACTACAACCGTACACAACCGAATGCTGCTTTCTCAATTAGGATCCATACCTGCAACAACGCTCAAACCACCTGTTCCTGTCCTAAAATTGACAAGGTAGAATCTACCAAATACCTGGGGGTTGTGGTTGATCAGCGTCTCACGTGGCACTTGCATACAGAAAGTATTATGAGTAGAATTCGTAAATTAATATGGATCTTTAAAAATCTTAGGCATGTAGCTACGAAAGAAATGCTAAATCAAGTTTACGTGTCGCTGGCCCAGTCAGTCCTCACATACTGTATTCCTGTATGGGGTGGTGCTACAAAGGCTAAGTTCCTTGAGCTTGAAAGAGCTCAAAGAGCATTGCTAAAAGTAATGTATCTAAAGCCGTACAGATTCCCCACAGAGGAACTCTACGTATTAGGTGACCTACTAACTGTAAGGAAACTGTATATATTACATCTGATCTTAAAGACACACAAAACAACCACATACAAAATAGATACAACTTTCACACGCAGGAAAAAATTCAAAGTTATCCAACCCCCTACAGTGAAATCCGCATTTGCAAGGAGACAACAGGCAGCACAATCCGCCAACCTGTATAATCTCATAAATAAACACATAGATATACATTCCTCCACTACATATGAGTGTAAAACTAAACTAACAAAGTGGCTAAAAAGTAAAAGCTACTCTGATATTGAAAATTTAATTCAGAAACCAATATAATTATACTGATGCATGCGCGCACACACACACACACACACACACACACACACACACACACACACACACACACACACACACACACACACACACACACACACACACACACACACACACACACACACACACACACACACACACACACACACACACACACACACACACACACACACACACACACACACACACACACACACACACACACACACACACACACACACACACACACACACACACACACACACACATATTCACACACCTAGATAGCTAAAGCTGTACGACTTTTAAATTTTGTAAGTACCTACAGTATAGTTCTGTATTCTTGTTTAAAATTTAAGCCTTTAATACAAAGATAAAATGTTTTAATTTTGAAAAGATAAAATTTGTTTAAAATTGTTTAAGATTGTTTAAAATTGTTTATAAACATTGTTTAAATTTAAAGATGAATTGTTGAAAATTGTCTCACCTTTAATATCTTATTTTGATAAGATAAATTAAAAACCGAACTAACTAGTAGTAATGGTATACTCACAACTTGAGGGAGAGCGGTGTTCTCTTAGCACAAGTATCTCGAATACTTAAAAAGAGGCACCAGTGCAGAATTGTAACCTTACATATGATACCAATAAACATTTTTGATTTTTTTGATTTTTTGATTGATTATTGTGACCTTCAACAGATGCTACCCTTAAATTAAAGAAGGAACTTGTAATTCTGATACCGACCAAGATCAAAATATTAGAAATAAAAAACAGCAAACATGGAATTTTTTTCTGTTTTTGGGTTTCCGTACCTCAAAGGAAAAAACGCAACCCTTATAAGATCACTTTGTTGTCCGTCCGTCCGTCTGTCAAGACCCTTTATCTCAGGAACGCGTGGAGGTATCGAGTTAAAATTAAACCCTACAGTTAAACAATTCAGGTCTACAGGCCCTTGAAGCTGTAAAAAAACAAAAATTAAAAAGTTAACGCCAAAACGTCATTATTTATCTCTGCCTTAATTTACATTGCAATGAAAATCGGTCCTCTTACTCGTACTATGCAACTGACTCTGGTTTGTATGTATTTTACTGTGCTACATTATATGTATTTATTATGTCTAAGTATTGTATGTAGGTTGTTTATTTTTTTGAATTAATTTTTGTGGCTAAAGTTGTTTTGCATCACCTACTCAATTCAAACTTTTGTTGATCTAGGTACTCCGCAACCTAAAGGTTGTCTGGAAGAGATCGATATTTAGCGATAAGATCGCCTGTTGCTAACCTCTGTTTATTTTTTAGTGTAGGTATATCTCTCATGTTTTGTATCCCTGTATATTTGAGGTGTGCAATAAAGTGGATTTAACGTTAAAATAAAGATATGGCCGTTTATGCTGCAAAAAAACGGATATCACAAGATAATCAAAATTTATAGGGTACTTTCCGTTGGCCTATAACTATGAAATTTAGCAAGTAACCAATACCGTCTTTAACAACATTTGTGATTAAATCGTAAAAAAAATACCTTTTCAAAAATCATATTTGGCGATCTGGTTGTGTTAACTTTGCACCTGAGGTCTATCCGGCGCGATGCATACCAGGTGCAAACTTAACATAACCCGGCCAGTTAAGATGGGATAAGTGTTTGTACGGAACCCTCGGTGCGCGAGTCAGACTCGCACTTGGCCAGTTTTATTTTTATTTTAATGACATACAAATAGTCAGAAATATATTTTACTCGAAAACTATTTATTTAATCTGAAAATTGAAAGCAATAGCTCGCAACAAATATATATTCTTTGAGCATTATGTTCTAAATTTTTATAAAAAAGTACATTATGATTATGAGTATTAAATATTATATAGGGTATTCATCTATTATTTATTATTATAAATTGACTATCATTACTTTCAAAATTATGCAATTCGTTTTCTATTAATTTTGTTTTGATGTAATATTATTATTTCTGTAGATTACAATGATGAATTTCGTTTAATGTAAAATAAAAATTCGCTAATTGTTTTTATGCAAATAATTACACACCCGTATTTACTGCGTCCTTATTGAGAAAATAGTCCTCCAATAAATTAAAGCGCCGTGATTTTATATATTACTAGCTGTGCCCCGCGGTGTTACCCGCTCATCCCACGGGAACACTAAATTTATTCGGGATGAAAAGTATCCTATGTCCTTTCCCGGGTCTCAAACTATCTCCATACCATTTATTTCATCTAAGTCGGTTCAGCAGTTTAAGCGTGAAGAGGTAACAGACAGACAGATAGACAGACACACTTTCGCGTTTATAATATTAGTATTCATCTAAGTCGGTTCAGCAGTTTAAGCGTGAAGAGGTAACAGACAGACAGATAGACAGACAGACACACACATTTATAATATTAGTATGGATTATTTATTTATTTGTGTTTATGACTATACTTTTAACCCCCAGAAAGCGGATATTTTTTGTTAAAATCCATCCAGGTACGAGACAGTTTCTACAGTACCTACATTTATGTCTCGAAAATGTTCCAGTGAAAAAAACACTGTATAAATTAAGAAAAATCAATGAAAGGAGAGAAAAGTCAATGATACACTCGCGGTCAAAACATTACTGCAGGGCTAGATCTTACCGCGACGTCGCTTGTCACGCGACTCAGCATCACTTGTCTTACTCACGCGGCACTGAAAGGAAAGCGACAGGTATTATTTGTCGCGCGACAAAGACTCGCGTGCCACAGTTATACTGGACATCCGCTCGTCAAAGGGTGCTAACGAGACCCTATTACTAAGCCTCCGTACGTCTATCTGTCCGTCTCTGACAGAGCTGTATTTCTCGGATCATTAATAGGTAGAGACCTAAAATTTCCATATAACGTGTATTACTATGGCCGCAAGAACAACAAATACTTAGAATAAGAAAAGGATCCCTTCCATCAGGGCTTTCTGCGTTTTTTGCTCTAACGTAACTCGTCGATGGCTCTAATGTAATCATAGTAATAATAACTATCTCTTATGTTAGTAATTATTACTATGGCGTTTATAAGAACGGCTACAAAAATAAAAAAGTCAAAATATATAATAATTTGTGATGTTACGAAACCTCTCGTGCGCGAATCCGATTCATCACTCAGCCGTTTGTTCTGGTGCTTGTGCTGTTGCTCACCGAAAGGATTTTACCCCGACCGGCAGCCGCCGCCGGTGAGGTCGTTTTAAGAGTATCATATTATTATATTTCATTTAGGTGTAGATGAAATTAATTATTCAATGTAAGAAATAAACTCACTTATAACTGCCTAGGATATATATAATCTACTACGTAATGTTTAATTCCCATCATTCATATTATAATATGTTTGCTTCTCTCTACAACGAAGTTAAAATGTTGGGTTCCTACTCGTATATAAAAACTCAATATTTTTAATTGTGATAAGAAATCTATATATTTAATGCATATTTATTGAAGAGAAATAAATGTTTTTCTACAAATAAAATCATACTTATAGGACTTTCTTATAATAAAAATAACTTTAATCAGAGATATAAAGAGTTGGGATAAAAGAATACACTCTGCACAGGGGAGGAGCGAGGAGCATCTGCGGCCGCACCGCACCGCGGTGCAATATAAACTATCGAGTAGAGGGAAAGGGCCGCAAATTACACCAGAAGCATCAACCTTCAGGCATCACTTTTAAGAGAAGTCCCAACAAAACTAAGTTTGAAAGTTCAAAAGTGGGTACAGTTAGCCTGGCGATCAATTCCTGCAGTGATCTTGTCGGAACTCACCTCTGTCGTGTCCGGCGCGAGAAGGATGCACTCACTCACTGCACTCGCGCACGTGGTCGCGAGTCGCGACGTCGCGGCCGTGTCGCGGTCGGGCGGCGGTCGGGCTCGGTGAGGTCGCGGCGCGGAGCGGAGCGCGACTGCCTGACGGTTGCCGCGCGGCGCCGGCCGGCGCCGGGCGCCTGCGCGCCGCCACACGCGACTACCACGTGCTGCATACTTCGCGCGCTCAACACACTACTATATTAATTGTTTTAATGCAATATATAAATAAAGGTTCTTAAAGGGTCGGCAACGCGCGCGTGATGCTCCTGGCGTTGCAAGCGTTCATAGGCGGCGGTAACTGCTTAACATCAGGCGGGCCGCATGCTTGTTTGCCACCGTCGTAGTATAAAAAATAAAAAAAATATATATAATATGTTAAACCTACCAGAATCATTCGACGTTTATTTGGACCGTCAGAAACACAATGGAAAATGCATTGCCGTCATTACTCCTATTTCTAATAAAGTTGATACATGCCTGGTTATAATTGTTTATTTTTGCCAACTTTTAAACTATTATCGAAATGTGACCTGTAGGCGGGAACAGCCCGGCATTCATTAAGGCGCTCTTCTCCCAGTAGACGCCGAACTCACTCATTTTGGAATGAGTCGTAAACATATTAAGCAGTGTTTGAAGATTATGAAAAACATATATGTCATACTTAAGGATCTTGCGATTATAAAATCGTTTTCAGCAACATGATTGGATATCTATTTGTAATATTTTTTCAGTGGTAAGTTTTTTTGCCCGTTTTTTGCGTAAATGGATACTAACATTAAATAGGTCAATTCGCTAGGATTGTCTCGACAAAGATTATTTAATCACTAGAACTGAAAACCTACTAAAACTCGTCGCGCGTCAGCGCTTGAAGAAGACGGACCTGCGTCAATTTATTCCGCGCGACCACGGTCGGACAATATCGCCTTAAGCTAAATAGATTTCGTTTTATAGTGCAGTGTTAAAACTGTGTTACTATTTTATTAATCATTGCCGCATATATAAAATAAATATTCTTTGGAATTTGAACTTTAACCCATGGCAATCGAAATTATTATCTGACACATATGGCTTCGTATGCAGTAAAGGTGTATAACCCCAACACTTACCCATAAACAAGCTGAGCATTATGGCAATATCCTACAATCTATTACTACTAAATTAATTAGCCAGATTAAACTAATAAACCAGTTTATATTTATATTATTTAGAATTAGGTAGTACCACGTAGTGCTGATTTAGTTAACTATTTATTTATTAATCATTGGTCAACTAGATGAAGATACTATTTAATATGTGGCTCAGCTTAAAAAGTTCTGGTGTCTGAGCGAAACATGTTTTTTTTTTTTTGCCGAAACCGAAGGTTATGTCCTGATCCCAGTTTCGGCTGAAACCGAAACCGAACCTTTTATAAACGTTGAATAAAATGTTAGTAGTCTTTTTCCAATATATTCCCAGTGCGCACACTGGTTTCTTTCATATGAGAAAAATTAAAAAACAAAATGTTATTTATTGAAATTACTAATTACTCTGACGTCTACTATGTCCCAACAATCAGAAAATATAAAAAGATTTATTTTGCTAATTACCCTCATTCCGATATTATTATCGAAAAGTGGGCTATTTCTTCCTGCTATCAGTAACTCACGCAAATTACCGCTCGTTGTTTTACCCATATTACTGGAAAACTTCTTTGTTGCAATTTGTTTTTGTAATGAACACAAATCATGCTTATTTTAGCGTAATCTTTACGATAAAACAATAATAAATAGGTGTTATAATGACACCAACATCCATTGAAATTTTGCTCTCCCAGTTACCTTGAAAAACATCAATCTTTGAGGGCCAATATCTCGGTCATTTTTTAGTTTAGAGAAAAGTTTTCTAATACAATATGCTTATTTTAGCGTGTTCCGTACTTTTATTCTAACACAAAACACAACGTGTTTCTTTAGTATTTTTAATTATGCAATTAAAATAAACTTGCCTTCGATGTTAGAACTAACAATGGAACGCACCCGTTATGTAAAACGGAACGCAGCCTTTGCGACAGTGCTGCCATCTACACAACTAATTCGTTCGTTGTACCTAATCGCCGTCGCCACACAACGGGCGCATATAAATTTCCAAAATCCGCGTCGGCTCGCATCCCCTTTGCTGGAGCCTCGCTCGCGAACAAAACCCTGCACAAAACACTCTTTCGCCTGTGACGGAACCCAGGATAATAGCACCTCTGGAGAAGATCTGGGGCCCCAGTCGGTGTCGCCGTGTCTTCAATTCATTCCAAGTAAGTTCTAGCTATCGAAGGTATTTTACTCAACATAAATAGGTTTCGAGCCGGATATACCGAATTATATCTGGTTATTTCATAATAAATTCGCGATTCGCTGTTGTTTTGTGCTAGCGTAATACAATTTCTTTGTCAGAGTAGCTCGGGTTCTACCGACCTCGACCGATCTATATATCGAGTTTCTAAGCATCTAGCGTATTATTTTACGATAATACCGGTGTATACGGTGAGATCTTAACAAAAGCTTGCTAATTGTATATAGTTTCATAGGGTTTTAAGCGATATTTGTGAAATTACATTTCACTTTCGTTTTCGCGAGTAGCGCGGGTACACCTAGAACGCACACTGTGTAATTTTCCTGAAAGTGCGGTCACCTATGTTTTACTTCTTCAATACTTGTCATCTTATAGATCTAGGGAAGAACTAAAACTTCTGGGAAGGAACTATGTTTTTTTATGCTTAGTTTTTAAGTTATTTAAAGTTTGCTGACATCAGCAAAAAACTGATTTTATTTGTACACTTTAAAATAATAATATTATTGTCATGAATACATGTTTTATTGTAGTAACAACATAATATCTAACTCCATAAAAAGTTTAGGTATTGCATCTACGATAGACAAAGAGAAATCGCATTTTTTTGTAGTTTCAGCCATGGGCGTCGCCAAGGGGGGGCAGGGGGGGGCAGCTGCCCCCCCCTAGAGACCCAAAAATATGTCCAGTCACTTGACTTGTCTGATGGATCATACTTGCACATCAAAACTCAAATGAATTCAGTAAGTAATAATTCCAATCCATTCCAACTCCTCCACAAAATGGATGTAATTAGGAGACTAGAAGTTCAAGTCAGGGGCTAGAGGGAGATCGTTGATGAGATCGCCAGTGTATCGGCTACCGTCAGTAAAGGTCATGAAAAGTGACTCTACGAAACGAGTGGCGACGTGTCTCACCGGCAGGTGACACTTTGTAGACTATGTAGAGTGTACCGAAGAAGAAAAATTGTCCATATAATATAACATTGGTACAAAAAAAATAGAACTACTCAAGTGGCGCTGAGCTGAAGACCTGAGTTAGCTCTAAAATTGGTATATTTTACGTTTCCAGCCCCAATATTAACGCCATTTTGAAAAAAAAAAAAACTGAATCGACAAACGTAGACCAGGTCTACTGGGCAGCCTCGAGTCTTTACTCGTCGCGTCCAGCAGATTTTCGGCTCGTTGCAAAATCTCTCGGTCCGTTGCTTCGTGATAATTCTGCACTTGCATCAAAATGTATTGAATTATTGTCTTTCAATTTATGTTATATGGTTACAAAAAATTTCGCGCTCGCTGCGCTCGCGCTTTATACTCGTATCTGACTTTGTTTGACCCTTCCTCTTAAAAAAATCGCGCTCGCTGTGCTCGCGCTTTCATCTAGTTTTGCTTTGACCCTTCCTCTCAAAAAAATTCGCGCTCGCTGTGGTCGCGCTTTCATCTAGTTTTGTTTTGACCCTTCCTCTCAAAAAATTTCGCGCTCGCTGTGCTCGCGCTTTCATCTGGTTTTATTTTGGCCCTTCCTCTCAAAAAATTTCGCGCTCGCTACGCTCGCGTTTTCATCACATTCATGAACCGTATCCCTCTAAAATTTTCGCGCTCGCTCCGCTCGCGATTTACGACTAACTTCGTTTTGCACCGTCCTCCCAAAACTTTTGCGCTCGCGTTTCCATCTCATTTTTAATGACATTTATGACTATAAGACGAAATACACTTTCTATAAGGTACTTGCGCCAAAGACGGCCCTGTTCCTAAGATAGCCCACAAAGATAGCCGTACCATATATAGTCCTTTAGTACTTACCGAACATGGGGGCGAAATTTGAATTCCTTCAAACTTCCTTATAACTATAAAATTTTGAAGTGGGCTATCTTAGGAACAGGGCCATCTTTGGCGCAAGTACCTTATTTACGTGCTTGGTGAAGCTTCCTATCCTCTAGCATGACTTTACCACAATTCCTTTTCCCCACCCTGCATATATGTCAACTTACCCTGCCCCCCCCTGGACCTTCGGCTGGCGACGCCCTTGAGTTTCACTAAATTTGAGTTTCCTCCGTAATTTTTATGATTCTGCAACTGATTTTAAAACGGAACATGCACAATATATTTAGCAATAACACAGAATACTAGGTCGATGCAGAGTCAGCCACCGGCTAAGCTTGCACCATAGATTGGAGCGGAGTTTTTTTTTTTTTTTTCGAAATTTTCTCTTCGTCACGACCTAGCGAAATTTAATTTGTGCATTTTAAAACAAAAATTTCCAAAATCGGTTGAGAACTCGCTGAGATCTGCGCATTGTTACAAAGTCCATTCGAGTCGATCCATGGGAGCTACGCTCGCTTCGCTCGCTCCGCTCCAAAAAACCAAATAAGTAAACATTGGGAATTAGGAAATATTATGTTTCTAAAGTTCCATAGATTTTCTATGGAAATAGGGTTGTCCAATTTCAAATATTTATTTAAGTTAAATAAATTCAAACTGAAAAATGTTTTAATTCAGTTGCTCAAAAAGTGGTAGGTACTTTACGTAGCTCTAGAACGTGCGCAAAGTTCGATTTCAGGCACTAGTGCTTTTTACTTTTCAATTTTATTTAAACGGGTATTGGTCCAACCCATACATTATTATGCACTAAACGGATTTATATCGTGTATATTTTGTAAGTTAAATTCACACCAAAAAGTATTCTTTAATCTTCGACATCCGAAGATACTAAAACTTCTTCTGATGGTAAAAAAACATTTTCATCGTCTTCGGTGTCTAAGTCATCGTAATATAGGACATTTTGCGTTGATGATTTTAAAAGCTCACGAACTTTGTCAGGAAGAACCAAAAGCTTGTGCTTTTCTTGGCGTGTACTGAGTGACATCATAGACAAGAACGGATCTGACGATTCTAATCTATATATATAAAAGAAAGTCGTGTTAGTTACTTCACTTATAACTCAAGAACGGCTGAACCGATTTAAATGAAAATTGGCAGGGAGGTAGTTTAGAGCCAGGAGAAGGACATAGGATACTTTTTATCCCGTTCGACATCATTCCCGTGTGACTTGACATGTAACGTCAGTCACTATAAAACGTGGAATAACAAAAAAGAATCAGACTTGGAATAACAAAATTGACGTATAATGACAGCTATGTAATGACGTATGGATGACAATTTGATATTTGTAAGAAATGAATAATAAAACTATTTCTATCAAATAAATAATGAACATTATTGCCCAATTGCCAATTAGTATAAACAGTGAAGTGAACTATAAAACTCGGTATGGTTGAAAATTTAAGTTTTTAGGTGAAGTGAAGTTTAATTAATAATGCCGCGACCAAGACGACCGAATCTTTCCCGACAAAGCCGTGATGCAAGAAGAATACGAAATACTGCAAATGAAAGGACTGAAGAAGAACAAGAAATTGCACGTGAACAGCGCCGCGATAGTATGGCTCGACTTCGTGCTTCTCAATCACGAGAGCAAAGTGAAGCAGCCCGTGAAACAGCTCGGTTGGCAATGCAGAATCGTCGAGCGAACAACAGAGGTCAACAAATAGATAATTTGCGACGCAGAACAAGATATTTATCAAGTGCTGATTTGAATCGAGCAGCGTTTCAATACGATTGCAGCAATTATTACAGCTTGCATCCTAGCGTTTGCATTGGGCAAATGGACGTAGTTTGCGAGTATTGTGGTTGTTGCTGGTAAATGTGCGTGGGCCAACGTCATTTGAGTCACTACGAACTGTTAATGGTGTAATATTCCCAACATATCGTGCTGCATGTGAAGAATTGAAGTTATTAGAAAACGATAGTCATTGGGATACGACAATCGCTGAAGCCATTATCTCTGCATCTCCAAGTCAGATACGCAAGAGAGGTCAACAAATAGATAATTTGCGACGCAGAACAAGATATTTATCAAGTGCTGATTTGAATCGAGCAGCGTTTCAATACGATTGCAGCAATGATTACAGCTTGCATCCTAGCGTTTGCATTGGGCAAATGGACGTAGTTTGCGAGTATTGTGGTGCATTAAAGTTTTCCGGAGAAACGCCTGGATTATGCTGCCTTAATGGTAAAGTGAAATTGCCATTGTTGACTCCGCCACCAGAGCCATAGATGTGCGTTCTACTGATGCTCTTGGTCGTATGTATACAGTTCATCCAAAGAATAATGAATGTTTCTATTTGCGGTTGTTGCTGGTAAATGTGCGTGGGCCAACGTCATTTGAGTCACTACGAACTGTTAATGGTGTAATATTCCCAACATATCGTGCTGCATGTGAAGAATTGAAGTTATTAGAAAACGATAGTCATTGGGATACGACAATCGCTGAAGCCATTATCTCTGCATCTCCAAGTCAGATACGCACATTATTCGCTATCATAATTTCGACATGTTTTCCATCAAACCCATGTAACCTGTGGCACAAATACAAGGATAATATGTCAGAAGATATTTTACATCAAATTCGTGTCAGTTCCAGAAATCACGATATTGAGATGAATGAGGAGATACATAATCGTGCTTTACTCTTGATCGAAGATATGTGTTACCTCATGTGCGGTAATTTATTAATCAGGTTAGGAATGCCAGCACCATATCGTGAAATGAATGACGCATTTAATCGAGAATTGGAACGGGAACGTGAATATGATCACCAGGAATTAGATTTAGTAGTTCAAACGAATGTACCCCTGTTGAATTACCAACAAAAGGAAGTTTATGATACTTTAATGAAGGCAATCGATGATGAAAATGGTGGTTTATATTTCCTAGATGCCCCTGGTGGAACTGGCAAGACATTCCTCATGTCATTAGTTTTAGCAAATGTTCGGGCGAGATCTAACATAGCGGTTGCAGTTGCTTTTTCTGGAATAGCAGCCACATTGTTAGAAGGATGCCGTACGGCTCATTCAGCATTCAAATTACCGTTAAATCTTCAAACTATTGAAGAACCAACGTGTAATATTGCAAAACACTCAGCAATGGCCAAAGTTTTAGCGGTATCGAAAATCATGAATGATTATGAATGATTGATGTAGAAATTTGATTTTTTTTGTATTTTTTCCAATAAAAAAAAAATGCTTATTTATTGACATTAAGGCGGAACAAAGTTCGCCGGGTCAGCTACTACATTACGTACAATTCTTAGATAACTTTGACAGCCAATTTCCTATTTTTCTTGATGTAAAATAAAATGAGGCACGTATTATTCTAAGCTAGACTACTTTTACGTACCTAAGTAGTGGAAAAGTGGAATAGGAGAAATCCGCCCTGGGACCTCGATGCTTCAGCTCTGGCCGACATCTACTGGCGTGTCGCTGAAGCACGGGAAGAGGGGGTCCAACCACTCCTGGAGGACGTCAGGCAGTGGAGGCTAGACTCCCGCCGTGACGTAATCCAGAAGTGGAAGGAAAGGCTTGAGGTGCCAAATGCCGGCCACTTGACCATCGGAGCAATTCGACCCGTCCTAGAAAGATGGGTCGGTAGAAGGGAGGGGTTTCTCTCCTTCCACCTTGTACAGGCCCTCTCGGGGCATGGTTGCTTCGGCAAATACCTGTGCAGGGTGGCAGGACGGGAACCGACAGCGGTATGCCACGAGTGCGGCGCCGCTGAAGACACGGCGCAGCATACGCTGGAGGTGTGCCCAAGTTGGGCGGAGCAGCGGGCCGCACTTGTGGCCGTGGTGGGGAACGACCTCTCCTTGCCTGCCGTGGTAGAGGCCATGGTAGGCAGCGACAGGTCGTGGGAGGCGATGGCCTCCTTCTGCGAGGATGTGATGTCGCAGAAGGAGGCAGCGGAGCGTGGCAGGGAGGACGATCCGGCCTCCCAGCCAATGCGCCGCAAACGCGTGGGGCGACGGCGGTTGGCCTACGACCGCCGATTACCCCCATAAGGGTACCTGTGGGCGGCAGACACGGGGACGTCTGTCGTCTACATGAAGGTCCCCGAGTTGTAGGCGGCCGTATATCGGCACGCCTCTAACGAAGGCAGGGTTGAGCAGTGCTCCCCGGAGATGGGTCCGAGCTCGGACGGCCGCTAGCAAGGTCGCGGTAGTATGCGAAGAGCGTTTCCCGCGACCTTGCCTATAGCACAGAGGCGGCAAATGGAGGGGTTTTTAGTGGGTACACCATAGGCCTCATTAGCCAACATGGGAGTCCCACATAACCACCGGGGTCCGTCCCCGCACCCTGGTGGTATGCGAAATGCATTTTCCCCTCCTAAAAAAAAAAAAAAAAAAAAAAAAAAAAAAAAAAAAAAAAAAAAAAAAAAAAAAAAAAGGTTTGCCTGAGTACCTGCGGAAGACGGTTGAGGATTACCTCACCGATAGAGCCGTCAGGTACCCTACGGCTCACGGGTGGCAGGAGAAAGGGTTGTCGTGCGGTGTTCCACAGGGGTCAGTTCTCGGGCCGCTTCTGTGGAACATCGGGTACGACTGGGTGCTTAGGGGGCGCAATGTGCCGGGGGTCAAGGTGACGTGCTACGCCGACGACACCCTGGTTACAGCCCGAGGAGGCACGTATCGGGAGGCGGCAATTCGGGCCACGGCAGGTGTGGCGACGGTGGTTGCCCGAATCAGGAGGTTGGGGCTGGAGGTAGCCTTGAATAAATCCGAAGCCTTGTGTTTTCACGGGCCTCGGAAGGCACCTCCGGCGGGTTCCAGCCTGGTGGTGGGAGGAGCGTCTATCGGTGTCAAGTCGACAATGCGGTACCTGGGCATAGTCCTTGACAGCCGTTGGACGTTCAGGGAGCATTTTAGGTGCCTTGCTCCCAAACTACTCGGGGCGGCCTCGGCACTCAGTCGGCTGCTGCCCAACATGGGTGGGCCTAACGCAGGCTGCCGTAGTTTATACGCAGGGGTGGTGCGGTCGATGGCTCTCTACGGAGCGCCCATCTGGGCCGGATCCCTGACTGCCCAGAACCAGGCCCAATTGCGGCGACCGCAGCGGGTCATGGCGGTCAGGATGGCGAGGGCATACCGCACCGTCTCACACGAGGCGGCCTGCGTACTGGCGGGGACCCCGCCCTGGGACCTCGATGCTTCAGCTCTGGCCGACATATATTGGCGTGTCGCTGAAGCGCGAGAAGAGGGGGTCCAGCCCCTCCTGGAGGACGTCAGGCAGTGGAGGCTCAACTCCCGCCGTAACGTCATACAGGAGTGGAGGGAAAGGCTGGAGGCGCCAAGTGCTGGCCACTGGACCATCGGAGCGATCCGGCCCGTCTTGGAGAGATGGGTCGGAAGAAAGGAGGGGTTTCTCTCCTTCCACCTTGCACAGGTCCTCTCGGGGCACGGCTGCTTCGGCAAATACCTGTGCAGGGTGGCAGGACGGGAACCGACAGCGGTATGCCATGAGTGCGGCGCCGCTGAAGACACGGCGCAGCACACGCTGGAGGTGTGTCCAAGTTGGGCGGAGCAGCGGGCCGCACTAGTGGCCGTAGTGGGGAACGACCTCTCCCTGCCTGCCGTGGTAGAGGCCATGGTAGGCAGCGACAGGTCGTGGGAGGCGATGTCCTCCTTCTGCGAGGACGTGATGTCGCAGAAGGAGGCAGCGGAGCGTGGCAGGGAGGACGATCCGGCCTCTCAGCCAATGCGCCGCAAACGCGTGGGGCGACGGCGGCTGGCCTACGACCGCCGATTACCCCCATAAGGGTGCCTGTGGGCGGCAGACACGGGGACGTCTGTCACCTACATGAAGGTCCCCGAGCGGTAGGCGGCCGTATATCGGCACGCCTCTAACGTAGGCAGGGTTGAGCAGTGCTCCCCGGAGACGGGTCCGAAGCTCGGACGGCCGCTAGCAAGGTCGCGGTAGTATGCGAAGAGCGTTTCCCGTGACCTTGCCTATAGCAACAGAGGCGGCAGATGGAGGGGTTTTTAGTGGGTACACCATAGGCCTCATTAGCCAACATGGGAGTCCCACATAACCACCGGGGTCCGTCCCCGCACCCTGGTGGTATGCGTAACGCATTTTCCCCTCCTAAAAAAAAAAAAAAAAAAAAGGTTAGGTTAGGTTAGGTTCCCCCCCCGAACTGGGTCGGAGACATCGATGATCTGGTGGCGGTTGTGGCAGGCACTAATGCAGGCCCACCTTTGTCACCTCTTGTGCGAAGAGCGGGGATTGTGGCAGCCGAATGGGGCGAGTACGCTATAGTTGGAGCATATTTTTCCCCCAATAAGACACTAGCGGAGTTTGAGGCGTTCCTTGACTCCGCAAAAGCAATAGTGGAGCGATTAGCACCGAAGCCGATCATTTTCCTCGGCGATTTAAATGCCAAATCACGCGCCTGGGGCAACCCTTCGTGCGACGGCCGTGGCAGAGCAGTCCAGGTCTGGGCCCTACAAACTGGCCTGACCCTCCTCAACAGGGGATCCACGCATACCTGCGTGCGACAGCAGGGTGGGTCTGTGGTGGACATTTCTTTTGCCACACCAGCTGTTGCGCGCAGGGTACATAACTGGAGGGTAGATGAGGAAACGGAGACACTGTCCGACCACCTTTACATCCGTTTTGATGTCTCCGCGATGGGACTTCCACCTCCGCCTAGAGGTCCTAGCTGCTTCCCTCGCTGGTCTCTCGCACGACTAGACAGGGACCTTGCCAAGGAAGCTGCTATAGTGCAGCGGTGGCAGACCCCGGAGGCAACAGCAGGAGCAGACGATATCAACGACGGCGCCATTGAAGATGTCGACGTGTTGGCCAACCACGTTCGCGCCGCACTCACTGAAGTGTGTGATACGGCCATGCCAAGAGCAAAAAAGTACTCCTCGCGACAGGGCGTCTATTGGTGGACGGAAGAGATCGCCGAACTCAGGAGACAGTCAAATGCGGCTAGGCGAGAATACGTCCGCTGCCGTCGACACCGTCGCCACACAAATGGTCAGGAAACGCCGCTTGAAGGTCAGCTATGGAACGCCTATAAAGAAAGAAAGAAGACGCTACAGCTGACCATAAGTAAAGCAAAAACATCGGCCAGAGAAGAGCTGCTAGACAGTTTAAATAGGGATCCCTGGGGAAGACCGTACCGCGCTGCACGGAAAAAGCTCCGTGCCGTAACTACACCGCCAACGGAGTCTTTAGAGCCCGCTGTTGTGGAGGCAATAGTAGCAGAATTGTTCCCGGACCCCGCAGGTCACTGCCCTCCAGTTATGGCTCCTCCCTGCCGACCGGAGGAGGAGGCCGTCGAGGAGGTTCCATCAATCCGAGGAGGAGAAATTGCAGTAGCACTTGATCGCCTAAAGGGGAGGAAGACTGCACCGGGGCCTGATGGAGTACCGGGGAGGGTCCTATTAATAGCAGCTGAGGAACTAGAAAGTTTTATTCGGAAAGTATTCGACACTTGCCTCCGTGCCGGACGCTTTCCGAACATCTGGAAGGAGGGTCGCCTTGCGCTCATACCCAAAGAGGGCCGGCCACCTGGATTGCCTGGGGCCTACAGACCCATAGTGTTATTGGACGAGGTAGGCAAGATGCTGGAAAAGATTCTAGCAAACCGCCTCATCCGCCATCTAGAGGAAGTTGGACCAAATCTAGCAGAGGCCCAATATGGATTCAGGGCATGTCGCTCCACAATAGACGCCCTGACTGCCCTCAAGATGCGGTCCATGGAAGCAGTGGAGGAGGGCGAGGTTGTCCTGGCCATCTCTTTAGACGTAAAGAATGCCTTCAACAGCTTGCCGTTTGAGACTATACTGGAAGCACTCAGGTTTCATAGAGTGCCGACTCATCTCCGGCGACTATTGGAGGACTACCTCAGAGGAAGAGTGGTCCGTTGGGAGGGTGCCGATGGTAGGCTCCACCACCGACGAGTGAGATGCGGCGTTCCACAGGGCTCCGTGTTGGGGCCCGTGCTGTGGAATATCGGGTTTGATTGGCTGCTTCGCGTCCCACTTCTTCGCGGTACAAACGTGATATGCTACGCAGACGATACACTCGTGACAGCACGAGGCCGAACATACGCGGAAGCTGCGCGACTTGGCGAAGTGGTGGCATCATTGGTGGTGGATAGAATCCATCTACTGGGGCTTCGAGTCGCCGTAGAAAAGACTGAGGCAATCCTATTCCATGGCCCTCGCAAAGGTCCCCCACGAGGGGCAAGCATCACGCTGCAGGGTGAGACCGTACAGGTTGGGACTGACATGAAATATCTTGGTCTCATCCTGGACGGCAGGTGGACATTTAAAGCCCATTTCACCAAACTCGTCCCAAGATTGGTCGGCGCCGCAGCGGCACTGAGTAGGCTCCTCCCCAACATAGGAGGTCCCCAGGCTCCATGCAGACGTCTCTATTCCGGCATCGTCCGAAGCATGGCCCTTTACGGGGCGCCTGTGTGGGTGGACGCACTAACTGCCGCGAATAAGACTCTCTTACGCAGACCTCAGAGGGTCATTGCGGTTAGGGCGTGCAGAGGTTACCGGACGGTGTCCTGGGTGGCGGCTACGCTCTTGGCCGGTGATCCCCCGTGGGAACTTCAGGCCGAGGTTCTCGCGGAAATATACAGATACCGTGCAGGCTTGAGGGCCCGCGGGGAGTTCCCGACCCACAGAGAGGTGGAGGAACTGCGGATTGCGGGTCAAGCGGCGCTACTCCCGAGGTGGAGGGAGGACCTGGAGGTAGCCAGCTCAGGCCGATTAACAATAGATGGTATCGTGCCCAACCTCGAGCGGTGGGTAGACCGTAAATGGGGAGCGCCCGATTTCCACCTGGTGCAGTTCCTCACCGGACACGGCTGTTTCGGTGAGTACCTGCACCGAGTGGCGGGCAGAGAACCAACGCCCAAATGCCATGTGTGTGACGCACCAGTCGATTCACAGCATCATACGCTGGTGGAGTGCCCTGCGTGGGATCGCCAACGGCGGGATCTCGTAACCGCAGTTGGAGCAGACCTCTCACTGTCAACGATCGTGACCAAGATGCTTGACAACGAGAGGTGCTGGAAAGCGATGGCCTCCTTCTGCACAGCCATATTGAAGCAGAAGGAGGACGCGGAACGGGACAGGGAGGACGATCCACTCGCTGCCCCAATACGCAGACGGAGGGTGGGCCGAGCACGCCGGCGTTTTGCGCATATGCTCGCCCCGCCCTAGTGGGCTGGCTGGCAAGGGCGGGGGCCCTCTGCCTGCCAAGTAGTCCCAAATGACTGGAGCACCCCTCTCTCCTCCGGGGTGCTCTCCCTCGGCCGAGACCAACCGGGCCAATCGCGAGGCCCACAGTAGCATGCGCAAGCGATCCTGTGGGCCTCACCTAAGGCGATATGGAGGGAAAACGCGCTGGGTTTTTAGTGGGTACACTGGATCTGCCCAGGAGCCCCACATACCCGTTCCGAACCCCCGATCGGACGGGATGCGTAATGCATTTTCCCAGCGGAAAAAAAAAAAAAAAAAAAAAAAAAAAAAAAAAAAAAAAAAAAAAAAAAAAAAAAAAAAAAAAAAAGGTTCCCCCCCCGACGTGCTGCCACCTTGTCGTGGTGGGGGGGCTTGTGTGCTCCTGTGATCCCCGAGGCTATACCGGACAGGGTTACCCATACCGGAAAGGCGAGGGGGGAGGGGCCAGACGAAGAGCAGCAAGAGGCTTAGGCCCGAGAGGGGCTCTCCACGCGTCCCTCTGAATAGCAGAGGGCGCAGTGGATGAGTCGAGAGGAGGAGCCGTGCTGGGACTTTCGTCCCCGGGAGGGTTTTCTCCGGTCTCTGATTGACATCCTTGGGAGTGGAGGAGCGGCTTACCGCATTTCGGGGCCTTTCGTGGGCTAGTGGCCATTAATTGGCGTGGGATGGCGGCCTTCAAGGCTTGCGGTGCGGCGGGTCTGGCTGGCACACACTGTGTCGGCTGGATGAGTTTCGGCTCCCCGTCGGGCAACCCGTAACCTGCACTGAGCAGACCGGGGGAGCTGCTTATTGAGAGCAGGGCTGCGTGGAAGAAAACCACTATAAAAATTACCCCAATCCCAAGGTGAGCGGATCGTGCCGATGGGATGCATGACTGGAGGGAGTCCAGTCCCGAGCGTGCGGGGGAGCTCACCCCCGAAAAAAGAGACAACGATGTGGAGACATTGTGATTACGCCATGGACAACAGCAGTTTGAATATTCCCCGTACATCCGTTTCGGCGGATGGCGGCCCCATCGTATGCGGGGGGGGCCAAAACTGCTTCGTGGGCCGGCAGGGTGCCGGCTCTCGTGAACACGACACTGCAACACTGAACCTGGATACCGATTGCCTAGCGATAAATAACGAAGAATTAAAGGAGAGGGCGCGCACTGGCTCGCCAGTGGTGGTTATCGAGCGCATGATGCCTCGACCTAGATCTCGCCCGCTGTCAGTGACTCCGAAGGAGTCTAAGAGCGAGACTACAAAGGAGGGGGATAGTGATTCGGACGCCGGGAGCCTTGTAACTGTATGCTCCAAGCCCGACGACGAATGTGGAGGCGGTATGGTCGAATCAGACTCGGCCATGAGCTGTGCCTCGGCTGAGGACACCGGTCGGTTCTTTCGAAAACGCGGCTTGAGCGAATCGGAGTCGGACCTGGATTCGACTCTCGAACAGAAGGAGACCAAGATCTCCAAAAGAGGCCGCGGTCGGCCAGCGTCCACCGGACACTACGTTGGCATTTCCAAGGCCAAAGAGGAACTCAACCGTCTCAAAAGGGAGGAGCTCCGCTTGAGAGCAGAAGAGGAGGCTGCCAGTCTGCAACAGTCATTCCTGAAACGTCCTCAGACCGGCAAGATAAGGCTGACTTTAGACCAGTCAGGCGCGGAAGACGAGCTCTCCTTAGCGTCGCTCACAAAACGAGCGGAGGACGGCTTGGCGGCCATAGCCCTGGTGGCGTCCAAATCAGGGAACTTGAAGGGTACCTTCATAAGGACCCTCAATGGCGCCGTTGCGACTATCAAAGATGCCTTTCAGGTACTGATTGATCGCACATCCACTGAGGAGACGCGTCGACTTCAGGCACAAAATGACCGCCTGCGTGCTGAGCTAACAGAGCTTCGCGAGGAAATGGCTCAGCTAAGATCTGAAATCCGAAAGCCCTCCGAGAGGCAGCCACCGGCTTCCTCTCAACTCACAGAGACTGCAACACCTGCCGGTCCAGGTTCTACCAACGTAGACGATATGGTGCGGGCCGTAACAGTGCAGGTGGGGCTCATGCTGGATGCGAGACTGGGAGCTCTTGAGCTCGAGGGTAGGCTCTTGCCTGCCCAACCAATGCGGCCCCCGTTGGCCGCCGACCGGAAAAGACAAACGGGGCAGGAGTCTGCGCCTGTTCCGAAGCCGCACACGGTACTGTGGGAGGTGTAACTCTGGTAGAGGATTATTAAAAGAAGATAGGACTTGGATTGATATTTATTCAGCGTTCAGCCACGATACAGAGCTAAAACACGAATGCCCGGCCCTCTTGGTGAGTGACAGAGACGGCCATAATTCTAAATATTTAAATATATTTTTAATGTAAAACCTAGTTGCCAGCTCTGCTGTCATTCACTAACGGGCCTCACATATTCCGCCGTCTGGACGAGAATTATGGGCGTCTAACTACTTCCCTAACAAAACAAACACACTTACCTACCTAACAATAACCTATATGAACTAAGGCCTTGCCTATGCGGAGAAATTACACACAGATACATCCCTTACTAAGAGATAGCAATCTTTAGCTAAGCAACGGAACTTAACATTTATTACCTGTTCCGTACGCTTCACAAGAGATTGCTTCAGGTTGGCAAAACTCCGGAATAAAAGCGCAACCCGTGTATCTATACCTCATCTTACATGGTCCATGTCTAAATACCTGACATTTTCAATGACAGATGAAGTATTACCTTGAAAGACCATTACCTTGACATTGTCACAAGTCTCCTTACCCGACCTGTCAATGCCAGACATTTTCAATGTCAGATGAAGCATTACCTTGAAAGACCATTACCTTGACATTGTCACATACTCTTTAAACCACTAACATAGACAAGTCTAAATACCTGACATGTCAATGTCAGAATTGTCAAATGAGCATGCGTCAACGTCATAATAAATTAACACCAAATATCTTTATTATTGCTAACTACTAAAAAATACGCAAAATAAAATTTTATTAATCGATAAGTCGATATTCCATCCGGCCCGCTTCATCAGGTTCGAGCTGGTGGACAGTCTTTGGCTGTTGCAGACAGCCCGGTGGTGTCAGCTGGCAGTCTGGCCCAGCAGACCTGAAGTTCCACCGAAGATCGAAGCTCAGGATATGAAATTAGAAACATAAAATGCAACGAGTTCTATTGAAAGTGACAATAAAATGCAATCAATTCATGTTACATTAGTTGTTCATTTGTACTGCTTGCAAAATAAGAATATAATCATTTTATTGTGTTTTATTATCAATAATATTTATATGCATAAATTCTAATAACCCGCGATGCGGTAAGCTATAAGAATCTCATATCACATTATTGACAATTGTACCGATTGTAGAATAACAATTTAATCATTTTAATGTGTTTTATTATCAGTAATATTTATATGTATTCATTCAAATAACCCGCCATGCGTTAAGTTATAAGAATTAGACATTACATCACTGACAATGTTATCAATTAACATTATTGCAAGTTATAAGTACTTTGCGAACAAACATGAAATATAACATTTTTGCTTGCATAGTTTTATCATTTCTAAAAATGCAAGAGTTATAATTAACAATATCTAAACTTCATTACCAATACCCATTTAAGCTAGTTTAAATTATTTACATAAATAATTAATAGTTTTAAATTGGTGAATTAAATTATTTTTACTTTGCTAACTGCACTATTACTAACTACAAGTCTTAAGAAATTAAACAAATTATAATACATTACTTAACAATGAAAAAGCTGAATATAATTACCAGTCTAAAGGTCTTGGGAAATATTTTTTTAATTTATTTACATGAACTATTTCTTTTTTACCAAAACCTTTCACCGATAATCTTTGAATAATATAATTTACCTTTGTTAATTGCAGTAATACCTTATAAGGTCCCTTGTACAGTCGGCATAATTTTAAACTTTTTCCTGTCAATCGTTTCGGTTTATAAACCATTACCAGATCTCCTGGTTCATAATTTATAACTTTGGATCCTCTGTCGTAGTATGACTTTTGCGCATGTTGTGCTCTTCTAATCCTTGATAGAGCAGTATGTTCCAGTTTTTTAATATGATTAATTTTATCCATTACAGTCATCTCGCTGTCATTGGACAATCTTGTCCTTATATCTGTTATGAGGTTTGGCTCCCTTCCATACATTATGTTGAATGGTGATAATCCTGTAGAAGACTGTACCGAAGCATTATAAGTAAATACGATTTTAGGTAGTTCAGTTGCCCAATTTCTTTGGTCATCACGCACATATTTGGATAGTGCTCCATTAATCGTTTTAAACAGTCTCTCTATTAATCCATTTGCTTGAGGCATCCAGGCCGTAGTGTGACGAAGTTTAGCACCATAATCTTCTGCTGTTTGGTGCACGATTTTTGATGTGAATACCGATCCTCGATCCGTGATTATGGTTTTTACGCTACCTAATCTACAGAAGATATCTTCAATGAGAAAATGCGCAATGACATCAGCTGTTACTCTTGGTACTGCCTTGCAAATAGCATACTTGCTCAAATATTCTATGGCTCCAATTATGTAGCGGTTTCCATCGGTTGATTTCCTAAATGGTCCCAATACATCCATTGCAATTCTTTCTCCAAATGACTTGATCTTCACATTTATTAAAGGTGCTTTACTGTATTTCATGTTCTTTTCCTGACACTTCATACATGATTTTATGTATTCTTCAATTTTCTTTTCGGCATTTTTCATGTAGTATCTCTGATTAAATTTCTTCAATGTTTTATATACACCGAAGTGGGCTCCTCCATATACTTCGACGTGTAATTCCTTGATGCAGGATTCAAACAGTTTGTTCGGGATCACGATGACGTTTTTCAAGTCGTTATCACGCCAAACCTTCTTATATAGAATATTATTCTTAATATAGTAGTTATTAAATTTGCCATTCTTTTTTAATTTATATAATATATTTTTACAGAAGTCATCCTCTTCTTGTTGTTGTGATATTTCGCTTCTTACAAGACTATAGAGATAAAGTTCATCATCTTGTCGACTGTTTGTCGTTTCTTCAAACTCTTCTTCATATAATGGATTTCTGCTCAAAAAATCGGCATGAATATTATCTTTTCCTTTGCAGTAGGTTATAGAGAAGTTCCATGGTTGAATGGCTAATGCCCATCTCGCAAGTCGGCCATTCATATCTCTTCTTGACCGTAGCCAGACCAACGCCTTATGATCTGTCACCACTTCAAATTCCATGCCCCATAGATATTGTTTAAAATATGATAATGCCCATATCAATCCTAGGCATTCTTTTTCTGTGATAGCGTAACGCTTTTCTGCTTCTGTAAGCTTTCTAGATGCGAACGCGACAGGCTTCATTTCTGTCTTTCCCTGCATGATACAAGCTCCTAGAGCCTGATCAGATGAATCTATATACAGTCTTGTTGTTATATCTGTTTCATTTGAAAAGTATTTCAATATCGGTGCTGAGCAGATTCTTTTTTTCATATCTTCAAACGCCTGTTGAGTTTTGTCATTCCATTCGAATTTTCTATTCTTTTTCGTTAACTCTGTTAGTGGCAATGTTAATTCGGCAAATTTGTCAATAAATTTTCGATAATATGAGAATAAACCCAACACAGATCTTAGTTCCTTTAAACTACTTGGTGGTTTTGCTTCTTTCATGGCTTTAACCTTCTCCAAGTCCGGTCCGATTCCTTGTGCCGATACTTCATATCCCAACAATGTTAGCTTTGTAAATCCCACCTTACACTTCGTTGGTTTTAACGTGAGGTTAGCTTTTTGAAATTTTCTGAGCACTTGATCCAGCGCCTTCAAAAATTCTTTAAAAGTCTTCGCATAGACTATAATGTTATCTACATATACTAGGACTGTTTTATATTTTAAATCCGCTAGAACTGTGTCCATAGCTCTCTGAAAAACGGCTTGCGAAGTCTTCAATCCAAATGGTAAAGTTTTAAATGCATACAATCCTGATTGTGTTCTGAAGGCCGTCTTCTCTTTCCCTTTTCCTAAACGGAGCTGCCAGTATCCAGAATTTAGATCCAGTTCTGCAAAATATTGGGCTCCTTCTAGGCAAGCTAATAATTCTTCGATTCTCGGTATTGGGTAGGCATCTGATTTGATTTTCTTATTGAGAGCTCGGAAGTCAATGCAAAATCTTGGAGTTTTATCAGGTTTTTCTACAATCACCACCGGTGACGCATAAGGGCTTTGAGTCCATTCTATTATGTTATTTCTTAACATTTCTTTCACCTGTTCTTCTATTACCTCCTTTTGTTTCATTGACATCCTGTATGGAGCTTTTTGTACTGGAATCTCATCTGTTGTTTCAATATCTACAAGATAGCCATTATATGCGCCCAGGTTCTTTGGATTATACGCAAATCTATCCTCGTAGCTATTTAATAGGTTCAATAATTGCTTTTGTTGAGGTAGCGGCAACTCGTTATTTATTGTTATATTTCCAATGTTCTCTTCTTTTTGAACACTAAAAATGCAGTCCTTACAATTTGTGATTTCGGAGCCATTTATTTTTGCCAATTCTCTTGGTGTTTGATCTTTGTTTTTCGTCTTGTTTTTTGTTCTACAGTTCCTCCTTAACTGTAAATCTTCCTGGGAGATAAACTGTAAATGGAATTTATTAGACAAAACTACACAATTACTTTTAAAATCTATTTGCGCTTCATAATACGACAGAAAATCTCTTCCCAATATAATTTGTTCGTGTGGTAATTCAATTACATGTAACCTGAATGGACACAACGCGCTATCAATAATTAAATTCACCTTAATATCACCTAAGGTGTTTATAATACCATTATTTATAGTATGCAAGACTTCGGTCTTGTTACACTCATATGAACATTCTAAGTTATTTGCAATTGATGTACTGATACAAGAAATATCTGCGCCTGTATCTATAAGACTTAAATATTCTACATTTCCTATACTAATGACTACGTAAGTTGATAATTGGGTTTTGTTATCTGAATTTGCGGAGCGTTGAGCTGTCAACGGCGTGGCGCTCCCGTTCCTCGTCGTTGGTTGTAGTTTGGGGTCCGTTCGTAGTTGTAGCTAGTTTGCGGCCTTTGAGGAGTACTTCTGTTGTTGTTGAAATGCTGTGGCCTGGCTCTGAAATTGTAAGCCGGCTGTATACGCTGCACAGGGGTTAAATCTGGGTCTGTGCCTACATCAACGCTTCTAGATTCTGCTGTAGGCGTGTTGTACGCAGAAAACGGTGCTGGTGAGCTATGTGGAGTTATATGAGATGATTGTTGTATTGGTATTTCCGGTAACTGAATATTTAAATGTGGAAGTTCTATCCCTTCTGTTTCCATAAAATGCCATAATGCTTCTTTCAATACCAATTTGCTATTTATCGTGTGTGCCGCAAAACGATTTCTGTACTGAGGCAGTAAATTTCTTAAGAAATGCTTGATGAACACTGAGTCATCGGTTATTTTAGCTTTATCTGCGAGTGAATCTAAGGCATAAAAATAATCTAGAGGTTTTTCGTTCAAATTTTGACATCTATAGTAGAATAATTGAGTATAATTCACCCGATTAGGAAATTCTGTTGTGAGTTTTTCCTTTATGTCTTCCCAAGAGGTAAATGCATGAAATTTAGATTTAAAATATGACAATGCTGGTCCGTCTAGATAGGCACCGATTGCACATTTTTTTTGATCAACAGTATAGTTTTTGATCGTTGAAACAATGTCAAATTGTATGAAAAATTCATCCACATCGGACGTGCCATTGAATTTTTGAATTTCCATAATGCAAGCGCTACGTGACGTTTATTCTACAATGAATTAATGATGCTAGTAATAATGAAAATTGATCACCGGATTCGTTCTAGATGTAGCGCTATGATTTCCGGTGCTTTTTCCTTTCCACTTCACACTTGTACTCTTGCACTTAATATGCACGGGGCTCGATTCTATCGCACGCTCTGAAACTTAAATAATTCAGCGTGATTAAATATTCGTGACCCTTGTTCCTCCACCAAATGTGGGAGGTGTAACTCTGGTAGAGGATTATTAAAAGAAGATAGGACTTGGATTGATATTTATTCAGCGTTCAGCCACGATACAGAGCTAAAACACGAATGCCCGGCCCTCTTGGTGAGTGACAGAGACGGCCATAATTCTAAATATTTAAATATATTTTTAATGTAAAACCTAGTTGCCAGCTCTGCTGTCATTCACTAACGGGCCTCACAGTACCCTCCGGTAAGCCGAGTATCGCAACGGCTGCGAAGATAGGACCCCCGAACTTCACGGAGGAGCCCCAAAAGGGTAAGAAGGGGAAGGGGAAAGGGAAGAAGACGAAGGCAAAGACAGTTGCCATTGTTCCCCCGGCTACTCCTTCTGCGACGCCAACACCTCAACAGGGACCTACGGATGAAGGCTGGATCGTAGTTGGCCGAAGGAAGAACAAAAAAGTGGAAAATCGCAAGTCGGCTTCCCAGCCTCTGCCTCAGAAGCAGAATCCCAAGCGACAGAAGCCGCGTAAACTACGCCCCCCTCGCTCGGCGGCAGTGGTACTGACATTACAGCCTGCCGCGGTAGAAAAAGGGGTGACGTACGCGCAAATGCTTTCAAAAGCAAAGGAAAGCGTTGACCTCAGTGGCCTTGGCATCAGTGCAATAAAATTCAAAAGAGCTGCTACCGGCGGCAGAGTGCTTGAAGTGCCGGGTATCGATAGTGGGGAAAAGGCCGATTCTCTGGCCAGACAGCTGGCTGAGAAACTTGGGCAGGATGTCCGGGTCGCCAGGCCGGAAAAATGCGTAGAGCTGCGCATTTCGCAAATGGATGACTCAGTGTCGTCCTCTGAGGTGGTGGCTGCTGTTGCAAAAGCTGGCGGTTGCGAGGAGGGGCAAATCAAGGCTGGGGAAATCCGGACAAATAACACCGGCCTTGGCACAATATGGGTCCGCTGCCCTGTCGCCGCAGCTAAGAAAGTAGTAGAGGCTGACCGCGGCCGGCTTCAGGTGGGCTGGGTTCGTGCCGCAGTCAAACTCCTGGACCCACGCCCCATGCGCTGCTTCCGGTGCCTGGAGACCGGCCACGTCAGAGCACAATGCCAGGCGCAGACGGACCGTGGAGATCTGTGCTACCGTTGCGGCCAGCCCGGTCACATGTCGGCACAGTGCACGGCCGCACCTCATTGCGTGCTGTGCAAAACTGCCGGCAAACCGGCAGATCATGTGCTGGGGTCGAAAACGTGCTCCGCACCACGCCCGAGAAGAACCAGGAATGCTGGCGATGGCCCCCGGGCCTCCTCGCAGCGTTCGCAGCCCGCCTTAATAGCACCTGAGGCTCGCGGCGAGGTGGTGGAGGAGATGGTCGAAGGATAATGGCCACTCGTTTTCTCCAGGCGAACATCAACCACTGCGCCGGAGCTCAAGATCTGCTAATTCAGAGCCTGGCGGAGTGGTTGATTGGAGTGGCCATTGTCGCCGAGCCCTATTCCGTCCCTCCCAGGGACAACTGGATCGGAGACCTTGATGACCTAGCGGCCATTGTCACCAGCTCCTCTGCTGGTTCGCCGCCGCCGCAAGTAGTACAAAGGGGCCACGGATACGTCGCAGCATGGGTCGGCGACATAATGGTTGTCGGGGCGTATTTCTCGCCGAATCGATCTCTCGCTGAATTTGAGCAGTTTTTGGCAGAGATCGCAACCATGATCGGCAGGAATCGCCCAGGTATGGTACTTGTGGCCGGGGATCTCAACGCCAAAAGCACTGCGTGGGGATGCCCGGCTACGGACGCCTGCGGGGCAGAGTTGGAGGAGTGGGCGGTTGCTACCGGACTGGTTGTCCTCAACGAAGGGTCGACCAACACATGCGTGCGGCAACAGGGGGGCTCCATTGTGGACGTCACGTTCGCCAACGCCGCCCTGGCACGCTGTGTTCGAGGCTGGGAGGTGCTGGATAGAGTGGAAACATTATCGGACCACAGATATATTCGGTACGAGGCCTCCACTCTTCCGGTCGACCCGAGTAGCCTGAATCGGCCCTTGCAAGGGGATGGCCCACGTTGGGCACTCAAACGTTTAGATCGGGACCTGTTGGTGGAGGCAGCCTTGGTGCAGGCTTGGCTGCCAGCGGCTGACGGTCCGATCGATCTAAACGTGGAGACAGAGAAGATAGGGAGTGCCATGGTAGAGGTGTGTGACGCCGCCATGCCGCGTGTCGGCCCGGTCCCCCCTAGGCGCAGAGTATACTGGTGGTCCGAAGAGCTCGCGCAACTGCGCGAGTCCTGCGTTGCTGCGAGACGCGAGTACACTCGCAGCCGGAGGCGTCGAGAACGGGACGTGCCAACAGAGGAGCGCCTATATGCTGCATACTCGGAGGCGCGTAGGACGCTGCGGGGAGCAATCGGTAGGGCGAAAGACTTAGCACAGCAAGAGATGCTGGAGACCCTTAACAGCGACCCGTGGGGAAGGCCGTACAAGATGGTGAGGCGCAAGCTTCGCCCCTGGGCGCCCCCACTCACGCAAAGTCTCCAGCCACAGCTCCTGGAACAGGTGGTCGATGGATTATTTCCAACGAGGGGAGAGCACGACCCTCCACAAATGCTGCCTCCCAGGGGGAGGGACGCGGACACGAACGATGCACCGGAGGTAACGGAGGGTGAATTGGGTGCGGCGGTGCTTCGGCTTCGAGCCAAAAATACCGCCCCCGGTCCTGACGGAGTTCCTGGACGAGCCTGGGTTCTGGCTCTGGGCCCGCTAAAGCCGCGCTTGTGCTCGCTGTTCAGCGTATGCTTGACGCAGGGGCAGTTTCCGCGTGTGTGGAAGTCCGGTAAACTGGTCCTCCTATATAAAGAGGGGCGACCGGCAGATTCGCCTTCAGCCTACAGACCGATAGTGTTACTGGACGAGGCCAGCAAATTATTTGAGCGAGTGGTGGCCGCACGTCTAAACCGACATCTGGAGGGAGCGGGTCCAGACCTTAGTGACCACCAGTTTGGATTCCGCCGGGGCAGGTCCACGATCGACGCTATTGCTCGCGTGAGGGCCCTGGCGGATAGAGCTGTGTCCCAAGGAGAGGTGGTTCTGGCGGTGTCTCTTGACATCGCCAACGCTTTCAACTCCCTGCCCTGGGCCTGCATCACTGCGGCACTGAGGCGCCACGCTGTGCCTGAGTACCTGCGGAAGACGGTCGAGGACTATCTCACCGATAGAGCCGTCAGGTACCCTACGCCCGATGGGTGGCAGGAGAAGGGGCTGTCGTGCGGTGTTCCACAGGGGTCAGTTCTCGGGCCGCTTCTGTGGAACATCGGGTACGACTGGGTGCTGAGGGGGCGCAATGTGCCGGGGGTCCAAGTGACGTGCTATGCCGATGACACCCTGGTTACAGCCCGAGGAGGCACGTATCGGGAGGCGGTGATTCGGGCCACGGCAGGTGTGGCGACGGTGGTAGCCCGAATCAGGAGGTTGGGGCTAGAGGTGGCCCTGAACAAATCCGAGGCCCTGTGTTTTCACGGGCCTCGGAAGGCTCCTCCGGCGGATTCCAACCTAGTGGTGGGGGGAACGTCCATCGGTGTCAAGTCGACAATGCGGTACCTGGGCATAGTCCTTGACAGCCGTTGGACATTCCGGGAGCACTTTAGGCGGCTAGCTCCCAAGCTTATCGGAGCGGCCTCGGCACTTGGTCGGCTACTTCCCAATATGGGCGGGCCCAACGCTAGCTGCCGAAAATTTTACGCAGGAGTAGTGCGGTCAATGGCGCTTTACGGGGCGCCTGTTTCGGCCGGATCCCTGACCGCCCAGAACCAAGCCCAACTGCGGATACCGCAGCGGGTAATAGCGGTCAGGATGGCTAGAGCATACCGCTCCGTGTCACACGAGGCGGCCTGCGTGCTGGCGGGGACCCCGCCCTGGGACCTCGATGCTTTGGCTCTGGCCGATATATATTGGCGTATCGCTGAAGCGCGGGAAGAGGGAGTCCAACCGCTCCTGGAAGACGTCAGGCAGTGGAGGCTCGATTCCCGCCGTGATGTCATTCAAAAGTGGAAGCAAAGGCTAGAGGTGCCAAATGCCGGCCACTGGACCATCGGAGCGATCCGGCCCGTCCTGGAGAGATGGGTCGTAAGAAAGGAGGGGTTTCTCTCCTTCCACCTTGTACAGGTCCTCTCGGGGCATGGCTGCTTCGGCAAATACCTGTGCAGGGTGGCAGGACGGGAACCGACAGCGGTATGCCACGAGTGCGGCGCCGCTGAAGACACGGCGCAGCACATGCTGGAGGTGTGCCCAAGTTGGGCGGAGCAGCGGGCCACACTCGTGGCCGTGGTGGGGAACGACCTCTCCCTGCCCGCCGTGGTAGAGGCCATGGTAGGCAGCGACAGGTCGTGGGAGGCGATGTCCTCCTTCTGCGAGGACGTGATGGCGCAGAAGGAGGCAGCGGAGCGTGGTAGGGAGGACGATCCGGCCTCTCAGCCTATGCGCCGCAAACGCGTGGGGCGACGGCGGTTGGCCTACGACCGCCGATTACCCCCATAAGGGTGCCTGTGGGCGGCAGACACGGGGACGTCTGTCGCCTACATAAAGGTCCCCGAGCGGGAGGCTGCCGGGTAATCGGCACGCCTGTCAGAAGGTAGGAGGAGGCTGGCTCTCCTCAGAGATGAGTCCGGAGTCCCGGGCGGCCGCTGGCAAGGTTGCGGTAGTGTGCCTAGAGCGTTCCCGTGACCTTGCACCATAGCACAGAGGCGGCAAATAGAGGGGTTTTTAGTGGGTACACCATAGGCCTCATTAGCCGACATGGGAGTCCCACATAACCACCGGGGTCCGTCCCCGCACCCTGGTGGTATGCGTAACGCATAAAAAAAAAAAAAAAAAAAAAAAAAAAAAAAAAAAAAAAAAAAAAAAAAAAAGGTTAGGTTAGGTTAGGTTAGGTTAGGTTAGGTTAGGTTAGGTTAGGTTAGGTTAGGTTAGGTTAGGTTAGGTTAGGTTAGGTTAGGTTAGGTTAGGTTAGGTTAGGTTAGGTTCCCCCCCGACGTGCTGCCACCTTGTCGTGGTGGGGGGGCTTGTGTGCTCCTGTGATCCCCGAGGCTATACCGGACAGGGTTACCCATACCGGAAAGGCGAGGGGGGAGGGGCCAGACGAAGAGCAGCAAGAGGCTTAGGCCCGAGAGGGGCTCTCCACGCGTCCCTCTGAATAGCAGAGGGCGCAGTGGATGAGTCGAGAGGAGGAGCCATGCTGGGATTTTTGTCCCCGGGAGGGTTTTCTCCGGTCTCTGATTGACATCCTTGGGAGTGGAGGAGCGGCTTACCGCATTTTGGGGCCTTTCGTGGGCTAGTGGCCATTAATTGGCGTGGGATGGCGGCCTTCAAGGCTTGCGGTGCGGCGGGTCTGGCTGGCACACACTGTGTCGGCTGGATGAGTTTCGGCTCCCCGTCGGGCAACCCGTAACCTGCACTGAGCAGACCGGGGGAGCTGCTTATTGAGAGCAGGGCTGCGTGGAAGAAAACCACTATAAAAATTACCCCAATCCCAAGGTGAGCGGATCGTGCCGATGGGATGCATGACTGGAGGGAGTCCAGTCCCGAGCGTGCGGGGGAGCTCACCCCCGAAAAAAGAGACAACGATGTGGAGACATTGTGATTACGCCATGGACAACAGCAGTTTGAATATTCCCCGTACATCCGTTTCGGCGGATGGCGGCCCCATCGTATGCGGGGGGGGCCAAAACTGCTTCGTGGGCCGGCAGGGTGCCGGCTCTCGTGAACACGACACTGCAACACTGAACCTGGATACCGATTGCCTAGCGATAAATAACGAAGAATTAAAGGAGAGGGCGCGCACTAGCTCGCCAGTGGTGTTTATCGAGCGCATGATGCCTCGACCTAGATCTCGCCCGCTGTCAGTGACTCCGAAGGAGTCTAAGAGCGAGACTACAAAGGAGGGGGATAGTGATTCGGACGCCGGGAGCCTTGTAACTGTATGCTCCAAGCCCGACGACGAATGTGGAGGCGGTATGGTCGAATCAGATTCGGCCATGAGCTGTGCCTCGGCTGAGGACCCCGGTCGGTTCTTTCGAAAACGCGGCTTGAGCGAATCGGAGTCGGACCTGGATTCGACTCTCGAACAGAAGGAGACCAAGATCTCCAAAAGAGGCCGCGGTCGGCCAGCGTCCACCGGACACTACGTTGGTATTTCCAAGGCCAAAGAGGAACTCAACCGTCTCAAAAGGGAGGAGCTCCGCTTGAGAGCAGAAGAGGAGGCTGCCAGTCTGCAACAGTCATTCCTGAAACGTCCTCAGACCGGCAAGATAAGGCTGACTTTAGACCAGTCAGGCGCGGAAGACGAGCTCTCCTTAGCGTCGCTCACAAAACGAGCGGAGGACGGCTTGGCGGCCATAGCCCTGGTGGCGTCCAAATCAGGGAACTTGAAGGGTACCTTCATAAGGACCCTCAATGGCGCCGTTGCGACTATCAAAGATGCCTTTCAGGTACTGATTGATCGCACATCCACTGAGGAGACGCGTCGACTTCAGGCACAAAACGACCGCCTGCGTGCTGAGCTAACAGAGCTTCGCGAGGAAATGGCTCAGCTAAGATCTGAAATCCGAAAGCCCTCCGAGAGGCAGCCACCGGCTTCCTCTCCACTCACCGAGACTGCAACACCTGCCGGTCCAGGTTCTACCAACGTAGACGATATGGTGCGGGCCGTAACAGTGCAGGTGGGGCTCATGCTGGATGCGAGACTGGGAGCTCTTGAGCTCGAGGGTAGGCTCTTGCCTGCCCAACCAATGCGGCCCCCGTTGGCCGCCGACCGGAAAAGACAAACGGGGCAGGAGTCTGCGCCTGTTCCGAAGCCGCACACGGTACCCTCCGGTAAGCCGAGTATCGCAACGGCTGCGAAGATAGGACCCCCGAAATTCACGGAGGAGCCCCAAAAGGGTAAGAAGGGGAAGGGGAAAGGGAAGAAGACGAAGGCAAAGACAGTTGCCATTGTTCCCCCGGCTACTCCTTCTGCGATGCCAACACCTCAACAGGGACCTACGGATGAAGGCTGGATCGTAGTTGGCCGAAGGAAGAACAAAAAAGTGGAAAATCCTCTGCCTCAGAAGCAGAATCCCAAGCGACAGAAGCCGCGTAAACTACGCCCCCCTCGCTCGGCGGCAGTGGTACTGACATTACAGCCTGCCGCGGTAGAAAAAGGGGTGACGTACGCGCAAATGCTTTCAAAAGCAAAGGAAAGCGTTGACCTCAGTGGCCTTGGCATCAGTGCAATAAAATTCAAAAGAGCGGCTACCGGCGGCAGAGTGCTTGAAGTGCCGGGTATCGATAGTGGGGAAAAGGCCGATTCTCTGGCCAGACAGCTGGCTGAGAAACTTGGGCAGGATGTCCGGGTCGCCAGGCCGGAAAAATGCGTAGAGCTGCGCATTTCGCAAATGGATGACTCAGTGTCGTCCTCTGAGGTGGTGGCTGCTGTTGCAAAAGCTGGCGGTTGCGAGGAGGGGCAAATCAAGGCTGGGGAAATCCGGACAAATAACACCGGCCTTGGCACAATATGGGTCCGCTGCCCTGTCGCCGCAGCTAAGAAAGTAGTAGAGGCTGACCGCGGCCGGCTTCAGGTGGGCTGGGTTCGTGCCGCAGTCAAACTCCTGGACCCACGCCCCATGCGCTGTCACAAGTGCCTTGAAAAGGGGCACGTAGCGGCACAATGTGCGAGTGCCACCGATCGTAGCAATCTGTGTTACCGGTGCGGCAAGCCAGGCCATCTAGCGGCTGGTTGTGTTGAAGCACCACAGTGCGTGGTTTGTGATGCTGCAGGGAAAAAGGCAGATCATAGGCTAGGCTCATGCAAAGCCCCGGGCCCGAAGACGCTGAGGTTGAAGGCTGGCACTGGCCCCCGGGCCCCATCCCAGACCACCCAGCCATCTGCATCACTATGCGTGGGTGCGGAAGAGGGGGATCATATGGCCGTCGAATAGAATATGGCACTACGCATTTTACAAGCGAACCTCAACCACTGTGCCAGGGCCCAGGACCTCTTGTTGCAATCTCTGGCACAGTGGACAATCGGTGTTGCGGTGGTCGCGGAACCTTATTCGATTCCTCCTCGGGATGACTGGATAGGAGATGTTGATGGTCTGGTGGCACTGGTCGTGCGCACGGTGACGGGCTGTCCTCAGTTGACTGGTGCTGTAAAAGGGAGTGGTTACGTGATGGCGCGATGTGGCAAGGTCTGGTTTATGGGAGTTTACTTTTCCCCGAACCGCCCTCTAGTGGCTTTTGAGCATTTCCTAAATGTTATTGGGGCTCGAGTCAGGCAGGTTCACCCGAGCCCCGTAATCGTTGCTGGTGACTTTAACGCCAAATCCACGCTTTGGGGCTCTCCGGCTACGGATGCGAGGGGCGCAGCTCTTGCAGAGTGGGTGGTTGCGACAGGCCTCGTAGTTATTAACCAAGGCTCAGTAAACACGTGTGTGCGTCAACAGGGTGGCTCGATCGTGGACATCACTTGCGCGAGTTCCCCTCTGGCTCGTGATGTCCACGGTTGGGAAGTCCTGGAGGGAATCGAAACTTTATCTGACCACCGATACATTTGGTTCGAAATTTCCTCAGTGTCACTCTCCCGGAACAATCTTGACCGAGCTGCAAGTGGTCCAAGGTGGGCCCTCACTAAACTTGACCGGGACCTCTTAGAGGAGGCAGCAATCATAGAGGCCTGGCTGTCTACACAGGAAGGTGAATTGGTGGTTAACAGTGAAGCGTCCCAGCTCCGGGAGTCCATGACACGGATCTGTGACGCAGCGATGCCCCGGGCTAAATGTCTGCCACCAAAACAAAGCGTGTACTGGTGGAACGTCGAAATTGCGCAGTTGCGTGACGGCTGCATAGCCGCACGGCGCCAGTACATGCGACAGAGAAGGCGAAGGCAAACTGACGAAGACGAGGAGCGCCGTCTTTACAGTGTTTACAAGGACTGGAAACTGAAGCTCTCTGTGGCGATCGGGGAAGCGATTGAGGCGAGTCGTGCCGAATTCCTGGAGACCCTCAATGCTGACCCATGGGGAAGGCCATACAAACTCGTCCGGAACAAATTACGGCCCTGGGCGCCTCCGTTGACCCAGACGCTCCAGCCTGAATTCGTGACCCGCGTGGTTGAGTCACTCTTTCCGGACAGAGTATCGCAGGATCCGCCAGTAATGGCACCACGAACGGCGATGGTAAGGGTGGAGGACAACGTTCCGCCGGTTACTGCTGGAGAGCTTGGTTGGGCAGTCTCACGGCTCCGTGCCAAAAACACCGCCCCAGGGCCTGATGGCATTCCGGGTCGTGCCTGGGTCTTGGCCATGGAAGCTTTGGAGCCGAGGGTGCTGCGTCTCTTGACTGCGTGCCTGGAACAGGGATGCTTCCCGAAAGAGTGGAAGTCCGGGAAGCTCGTTCTACTTCGGAAGGAAGGTCGGCCAGCCGAGTCCCCGTCTGGCTACCGCCCTATAGTCCTGCTTGATGAAGCGGCTAAGCTCTTTGAGCGTATAATTGCAGCTCGCATCATCAAGCACCTGGAAGGAGAGGGGCCCGATTTAGCTGACTGTCAATTTGGCTTTCGTGGCGGCCGTTCAACAGTCGATGCTATCCAGCGGGTAAAGTCGATGGCACAGGAGGCTGTGTCCCGTGGCGAAACCGTCCTGGCGGTCTCACTTGATATTGCGAACGCTTTTAACACCCTGCCCTGGGAGGCCATAAAAGAGGCGCTTCGCTATCACCAGGTTCCCCTACACCTGCTCCGCATCATACAAGCCTACCTCAGTGAGAGGTTTGTCACTTGGCCTGGACAGCAGGAGTGGGGAAGAAAGGAGATGGCATGCGGAGTTCCACAGGGGTCGGTCCTAGGTCCACTCCTGTGGAATATTGGATACGATTGGGTGATCCGGGGAGCTCTTTTGCACGGTGTCAACATATACTGTTACGCTGATGACACGCTTGTGACGGCTCAGGGACCGAGCTACCGGGACGCAACGATCCTGGCAACGGCAGGCGTTGCACACTGCGTTAGCAGAATTCGGCGGCTGGGATTGGAAGTGGCTCTGACAAAGTCAGAGGCAATTTGTTTTCACGGGGCGCGAAGAGCACCTCCGGCTGGTTCGGAGATTGTGGTAGGAGGAGTCCCGATTGCTGTCAAGCCAACCCTGCTTTACCTTGGCGTAGTGCTTGACAGCAAATGGAACTTTAAAGCGCACTTTGAACGTTTGGCGCCCAGACTACTCGGTAGCGCAGCTGCGTTTGGACGAATATTGCCAAACTTGGGAGGGCCAAATGCGTCATGTCGACGCCTATATACAGGGGTGGTGCGCTCCATAGCGCTTTATGGTGCCCCAGTATGGGCGGAAGCACTCAACGGGGACAATATTGCTCAATTGCGTCGGCCACAGAGGGCAATGGCTCAGAGAGTGATACGAGGGTACCGAACAATAAGCACGGATGCTGCGTGTGTGCTGGCGGGGTCGTTACCATGGGATCTGAATGCGAGGGTCCTTGCGTCACTATACTGGTGGCGCAAAGAGGCGCAAGAACACGGTAACTTTCCAGCACCTCGTGAAGTTAAGGAGCGCCAAAAGGAGCTCATGCAGCAGGCGGTACAGATGTGGGGGCAACGGTTGGAACAGCCGAGAGCCGGCACCCGCACTATAGAGGCGGTCCGTCCAGTCCTCAAGGAATGGGTGGATAGACAGTCCGGGGTTTTAACATTCCGGCTGACGCAGGTACTGTCGGGGCACGGTTGCTTCGGCAGCTACCTGCACAAAATAGCGCGAAGAGAGCCAACCCCGGAGTGTCATGAATGCGGAGCCGGCACAGACACAGCCCAGCATACCTTTGCTGAGTGTCCGGCGTGGGGCGATGAGCGGCAAGAACTGTTCGGCCGATTAGGGCAAGATCTTTCACTGGAGGCCGTGGTAGAAAAGATGGTCTCGAGTGAAACGGCCTGGCGGACGGTGCTCAAATACTGCGAGCATGTTTTATCCGAGAAGGAGAAGGCGGAGCGCGAAAGGGAGATCTGGGTCGACGCCGACCCGATGCGCGCCCGCCGTGTTGGTCGCAGGCGTGCTGCGCACGATCGCCGCCTGCCTCCATAATTTTGACCTCCGGGTGGCAGACACGGGGGCGCCTGCTACCCATAGGACAGAGGTCCCCGAGGCGGAGAGTGTGTCTTGTGTTCGGGCACACTCCCAATAAAGATGTTAAAGGGACTATAATCCCCAGAGAAGGGCCCAAACGGGCCACTGTTGGCGGAGTCGCGGATGTGTGCAAGAGCGTTCCCGTGGCTCCACCCTGATGCAGAAGCGAAGAACACCCCAGGTTTTTAGTCAGTAGAAATCTGACATATCCACTGCGTCTCCCCCGAGGCGCAGTGTCGATTCTATGAAGATTTTCCTGGGTAAAAAAAAAAAAAAAAAAAAGGTTAGGTTAGGTTAGGTTAGGTTAGGTTAGGTTAGGTTAGGTTAGGTTAGGTTTTTTTTTTTTTTTTTTTTTTTTTTTTTTTTTTTTTTTTTTTTCTAATCTACCTCCAACGGTATCGGAGCCTATTTCTACGGTTTCTCTTTCGTTCCAGTTCTCGCTTTTATTCCTCTCGTACTTTCATACTTCATACTTTGTCTTTCTTTCTTACATCACCTTTCTTTCTTACGTGGGTGGGATTCCCACCTATGCTATTTATCTATTCTTACTTTATTTCAATTTTGTCAACTTTTGGGGTGGAGTAATATACACAACACAATATTTTTATTATTCGCAAGTATACACAGTATGGAGACAATTTTACAGACCTTAAATATATTGTAAATCTATTTTTCTTACATTCTAAGGTTTATTCTAAACATATTTCTTTAATTTATTCTTACAGACTTTATCCATCTTATGCTTATCATCTATATAATTATTATATTGTGATAACATAATTTAACTACTTATTCCTATTGACCACTTGTGCTACTAATTTTTCACAGTATTTCAGAAATATGTCCCTATTTTTCCCCGCAATTATTTGTTCCAAGTTGTCAATTCTTAGTTTTGTGTCTATCTTTTGTTCTACTGTGTGTCTATCCTTCTCGTGTACGGGACACTCAAGCAGGATATGTGGCACTGTTTCCTTTTCAGTTGGGTCGCAAATGCATGATGGGCTGTCTTTGCACTTGAACCGGTTCAGGTACTCCGAAAACCCACCATGACCGGTCATCGCTTGCGTCCTAAGATTGGATGTTGGTATCTTCCTTATTACCCTGTACGCTTTCGTCGCATCTGGGAAAAACAGCTTGGTGACGGCTGCAGTTTCGCCTGTGGTGTATCTCCGGTTCCATTCGTCAAGCGTAACCATTCTGAGGTTACGCCTGACGCCTGATACCGGATAAAGGTCGTAGTCTGGTTTTCTTTTGGAGCCTACAGCAGCTTCTTTTGCCAACGTGTCCGCCCTCTCGTTGCCTTCCAGTCCTGCGTGAGCCTTGATCCAGTACAAGCGTATTATTTTGCCCTGGAGAGAAATAGCTTGCAGGTTTTCTCGGGTCTCAACCGCTAGGGGATGGAGGCACGCGTAATTTTTAATGGTTTGAAGGGCGGCCATAGAGTCACTGTAGACTCCAAAGGATTTGGCTGTCATCTTCCTCACTTCCCTTGACGCTTTGCACAGCGCCAGAAGTTCCGCTTGGTAGACCGTACAATAGCTTGACAGAGCAAGTTTGAGGGCTCGAGTTTCAGTCTCTCCATTCCAAATGGAGAGCGCGGCACCAACCTTGCCCTCAATCTTGCTGCCGTCGGTGTAGATGCGAACTTCGTAATCACTATGTAGGTCTACTTGTTCTTGATCTGCTAATGGCTTTATTTCGATGGCGCTGCGCATCGCGGGGTGAGGAGCTTCTGCAAATGAGGCCATTCGTTCGACCCTTCTATCTCCGAGTGCTGGCTGGGGTACCCCCTTTTTGGCCTCATACAACGATGCTGCCTCTTGGATCCGGAGATCGAGAGGGAGTATTCCAGCCAACACCAGGGCTGAATCCAGTGAAACGGTTCGGTAGGCTTTGCAAATTTTTTGCGCGATTCCTCGCTGTACAGTTCCCAGCTGCTTTTTAACCCCCAGTTTGTTGGCTGCCGGTGCCCATGCGCTGGCGGCGTACAGGATAATGGGCTCAACTGTTGCCACATATATCGTGCGGATGACCTCGGGATGGAGTCCCCAACTCGCCTTTGCAGCTCTGGACAGCTGTTTGTGTATTGCAATGGCCTTCCTGCAGACATTCGAGACGTGCGAGTTAAAGGTGAGTTGGTCGTCTACGGTAACTCCCAGCATCTTAATTTCTTTGGACATCGCTATGTTGGTCCCGCCCATGTTCAATCGTGGGGTATCGTATTTTAGCTTTTTGGTTATAACCATGGCGTTGGTTTTGTGCGCTGCGAATTTTAGTTTGTTTTGAATACCCCACTCACGAACATGTGCGAGAGCAACATTTGCACGCTCCTCGATGTCCAGTGCTGTCTTACCCTCGAAGACAAGCACTACATCGTCTGCGAATGCCTGACAGTATACGTCCATTGCTTCTAGGCTTTTTAGGAGTGGGTCCAGGAGCAGATTCCAGAGAATTGGCCCGCCAATTGAGCCTTGTACGCAGCCTTTGTCTGTGTCTGTGCAGAATTCCTCGCCAGCATATCTCACTCTGACTCTTCTGTCCTTTAGGTAGCTGTCGATGGTCTTTCTCAGGTCGATCGGACAGTTCTCCTCGGCGAGGCGAACCCGTATGGCCGGCCACCAGGCATTATCGAAGGCTCCCTCTATATCCAATGATATGATTGTGACAATTTTCTTTTCACTCAGTTTTGTTCGGATGTGCTGCATTAGGGTATAGAAGGAGTCTTCGGTGCTCCTCTGCGGCATGAAGCCATACTGTCGGGAACTTGTCCTTGGGATTAGATGGTGTTTCAGGCGGGCAACCATCATCTTCTCATATATCTTCCCTAGTATTGGGAGGAGTCCTATGGGTCGGTACGACTTTGGGCTGGTATATGTACTTTTCCCCGGTTTCCTTAGTACTACGACTGTTGCCTCTTTCCAGGGCGTTGGGAAGTGATGGAGCGACTGGCACTTATTTAGGAGCGCTAAGAAGGCCTCGGGGTTGGCTCCGATGACCTGACGACATATGTCGGCCGTGAACCCGTCTGCTCCCGGGGCCTTCTTTGGGTTGAAGGAATCGCTGGCCCATGTGAGTTCCTCTGACGTGAATGGTGGCTCGCATAGCTCATCTTGTTCCTCAGCATTCACGGTTTCAGCTCTCTGCCTTGTTAAGCGGTGATGTTCGTTGTCGCTGTCGGTTGAGTCTCCTGGGTAAAACGTCTCTGCCAAGAATTTGGCAGAGTCCGCTGTGCTCAGTGTCCGTTCATCCTTTTCCAGCGGCAAGTCCTCTTCCCTTTTCCTTGTCCTGCCTATCACCCTGTAGATACCCTCCCACACTCCTTCCTTGTCCTGTTTACCACAAAACTCCTTCCAGCTCGCTGTTTGAGCTTTAGCTGCCTCTTGCTCATATTCTTCTTTTGTTTTCAGGTACTCTTCAACAACCTTCTGCCTTCGGATGGGAGCAGCATTTCGTATTCTTCGCTTCCTGGTAGCGACATCCTTCTTCATTTCGGCAAGCTTCTCAGACCACCATGGTAAGTTAAGTTTTTCGTGTATTTTCTTTTTTGGTATTGTTGTATTGCATGCATCTGTAACTATTGTATTTAGTTTAACTATTGTTGCGTCTATTTGTTCAATTGTTTGTAATGTATTTAGATCTGCTTTTTGGAATTTATTATCTTTCATTAATTGGGTTAATTTTTCGCAAAATTCTGTCCAATTGGCTTTTTTGGTATTAAATATTCGTGTGGTTCTTTGTATGTTTATTCCAGGTGATCTTTGGAGGTGTATGTTAAAGTGTATGCCATTATGGTCCGAGCTGGTGAGGCCTTCATCTACTCTCCAGTCGTCTACCAGGTCCAGTATGTCTGTGGAGCATGCGGTGATGTCTACGAAGCTGCTGAATCGCTTGCCTCCCCTGATGGTATCGAAGGTTGGAATTTTCCCTTGATTTAGAATATTGAGTTCCAGCTCTTCCAAGGTACCGGACAAGATGGCTCCCCTCAGGTCCTCCTCTGGGCTTCCCCACCACGTGCTCTTTGCGTTTGCATCGCCTCCAACTACCCAACTTTTTGAACCTTTCTCTGTCTTTATCCTACGCAGGTGTTTGTGGTATTCTTGATAATTTTCGATTTGCTGATCTGGCTCGAAATAAAAGGAGACCAGTGTTATCTCCCAGGTTCTGGTGCGGATCCCTACCACCGAGAAATTATTTGTGGTAAGTTTTGGGTACTGTATGACGTCTAGACCGTCGTCGAAAACAGCGATAGCTGCTTTGACAGTACCCTCTTCCGCACTGGAGTTTTGGTAGATACGCACGCCTTTATAGCTCCTCATTTCGTTACCTCCACCTACATAGGGTTCTTGAATGAGCGCTATAGATATTTTGCGCTTTTCAGCTTCGAGGAGAAGTTCGTCGGTTGCTAGCCTCTTACGTTGGAGATTTGCTTGCACTACCCGGTAGGGTCTTGATTCTATTGGGGTGCCCTTAGCAGTAAGCTACCGTTGATCTGGCCAGGTCATCCCATTTGCGTTTGGTTAGGTTAGGTTAGGTTAGGTTAGGTTAGGTTAGGTTAGGTTAGGTTAGGTTAGGTTAGGTTAGGTTAGGTTAGGTTAGGTTAGGTTAGGTTAGGTTAGGTTAGGTTCCCCCCCGACGGTGTCCACCTTGTCGTGGTGGGGGGGCTCAGTAACTGCGGGGCCGCCGCAGCGAAGCCAAGAGACACCTGGGGAGGGGCCTACGGGCCAAGACGGGAGAGGAGGAGACCGAGGAGGAGACCGGCGGAGCATGACTCGGGTGGGCGCCTCGGCGTTTGTGCTCACCACAATCAATGAGGGATTGTGGTGTAGTATACACCTCCGTCGGTGGAGGAGACCGAGAGGGAGGGCTGGCGGGACATTACTCGGGTGGGCACCTCGGTGCTTGTGCAACCGCACTCCCGTCGGCGTTTGGTGAGGGAACCCACGGGGTAGGGGCTTTTGTCCTCCCGTGGTGGGGCGAGGGTGTCATGGGGTAGGGGCGTTTGTCCTCCCGTGGCAGGGTTAGGGGGTAGGGGCATTTGTCCTCCCGTAGCGGGTCGAGGGGGTAGGGGCTTTTGTCCTCCCTTCGTATCGAGAGGGTGCCATGGGGTAGGGGCGTTTGTCCTCCCGTGGCAGGGTTAGGGGGTAGGGGCATTTGTCCTCCCGTAGCGGGTCGAGGGGGTAGGGGCTTTTGTCCTCCCTTCGTATGGAGAGGGTGCCATGGGGTAGGGGCGTTTGTCCTCCCGTGGCAGGGTTAGGGGGTAGGGGCATTTGTCCTCCCGTAGTGGGTCGAGGGGGTAGGGGCTTTTGTCCTCCCTTCGTATGGAGAGGGGGCCATGGGGTAGGGGCGTTTGTCCTCCCGTGGCCAGGAGGCTGGGACCGAAGCACCGTGTGTCGGTGGCGGTCCTAGCCTCCAGAGGGCCCCTCAGCGTGGCTCTGCAGCAGCAGAGTCCACGTCTGATATGGGGCGGGTGTAATGGTGGCGTAGCTGGAGGGGACATGTTCCCTGAAGGCATCCCCACTACACGCAGGACCTGAGAGGGCGATCACGGGGTCGTTCGCCGCTCTCCCGGCGTGGAGGTCCTCGGCGAGGGTGCGTCGGATGCGTGAGGTGTCGCCCTGCATGCGTCTGACGCGGTGGGGCTTTTTGGCCTTCCACCAGGGAGGGGACGGCTTCGGCTGTCAGCGGCAGGGGGTGTTCGCGGTGACATGTTCGCGATCCCGTGTCACCCCCACTACGCCGCGAGTGGGCATACCATGGAGTTTTAGTCGGTAGGCTACTGCTTCTCAGTAGAGTCCGACATACCCACGCTCTTCCCCGTAGAGCGGGGATCCAATGAGGATTTCTCCATGTATAAAAAAAAAAAATAAAAAAAAAAAAAAAAAGGTTAGGTTAGGTTAGGTTAGGTTAGGTTAGGTTAGGTTAGGTTAGGTTAGGTTAGGTTAGGTTAGGTTAGGTTAGGTTAGGTTAGGTTAGGTTAGGTTCCCCCCCGACGTGCTGCCACCTTGTCGTGGTGGGGGGGCTTGTGTGCTCCTGTGATCCCCGAGGCTATACCGGACAGGGTTACCCATACCGGAAAGGCGAGGGGGGAGGGGCCAGACGAAGAGCAGCAAGAGGCTTAGGCCCGAGAGGGGCTCTCCACGCGTCCCTCTGAATAGCAGAGGGCGCAGTGGATGAGTCGAGAGGAGGAGCCATGCTGGGATTTTTGTCCCCGGGAGGGTTTTCTCCGGTCTCTGATTGACATCCTTGGGAGTGGAGGAGCGGCTTACCGCATTTTGGGGCCTTTCGTGGGCTAGTGGCCATTAATTGGCGTGGGATGGCGGCCTTCAAGGCTTGCGGTGCGGCGGGTCTGGCTGGCACACACTGTGTCGGCTGGATGAGTTTCGGCTCCCCGTCGGGCAACCCGTAACCTGCACTGAGCAGACCGGGGGAGCTGCTTATTGAGAGCAGGGCTGCGTGGAAGAAAACCACTATAAAAATTACCCCAATCCCAAGGTGAGCGGATCGTGCCGATGGGATGCATGACTGGAGGGAGTCCAGTCCCGAGCGTGCGGGGGAGCTCACCCCCGAAAAAAGAGACAACGATGTGGAGACATTGTGATTACGCCATGGACAACAGCAGTTTGAATATTCCCCGTACATCCGTTTCGGCGGATGGCGGCCCCATCGTATGCGGGGGGGGCCAAAACTGCTTCGTGGGCCGGCAGGGTGCCGGCTCTCGTGAACACGACACTGCAACACTGAACCTGGATACCGATTGCCTAGCGATAAATAACGAAGAATTAAAGGAGAGGGCGCGCACTAGCTCGCCAGTGGTGTTTATCGAGCGCATGATGCCTCGACCTAGATCTCGCCCGCTGTCAGTGACTCCGAAGGAGTCTAAGAGCGAGACTACAAAGGAGGGGGATAGTGATTCGGACGCCGGGAGCCTTGTAACTGTATGCTCCAAGCCCGACGACGAATGTGGAGGCGGTATGGTCGAATCAGATTCGGCCATGAGCTGTGCCTCGGCTGAGGACCCCGGTCGGTTCTTTCGAAAACGCGGCTTAGGTTAGGTTAGGTTAGGTTAGGTTAGGTTAGGTTAGGTTAGGTTGGACGAGGACGAGGTCGGCCCCCTTCTACCGGGAAGTATGTTGGCCTGGCCAAAGCGAAAGAGGCCTACAAACGGGCCATGCATGAGGAGATTCGCCTCGAGGCGGAGAAAGACGTGCAGGAGATGCAAATCAGAACCCGGCAAGGGTACTCGAAGTGCACTCCTTCTCCGCCTGCGCTGAATCCCGAGGAGGCCGCTGCCAACACAGAACTTGGGCAGCAGGTAGCAGACAGTGTGGCTGTCATCCAAAAAGTAGCGGCCACCTCCAAAAACTTGAAGGGCGGGTACATCCGGTGCCTGAAAGATGCCGCGTCCGCTATATCGGATGCGTTTGCCGTACTCAGCAAACGCACCGTTTCCGAGGAAACGGCGCGGCTTCAAGCTGACAACAGCCGGCTAAGGTCAGAAATGGCCGGCTTACGAGAGGAGATGGCCGAAATCAAGGCCCAACTGGAGGGGCTACGGAAGCAGGGGAATCCTGAACCCCCCCCAACTCGACGTAACGAGGAGGAGCGCCCCCCTGCGCTGCCCTCTCCAAGCGAACGGATAGACGGTCGCGCCAATTCCACCCCTTCTATCCCTCTAACTGAGGAGATCTGTCGAGTGGTCATGGCCCAGGTCGGGACGTATCTGGACGCCCGCATGGCCGCTATCAGCGACAGACTCCTCCCGGAGAGAAGGGCGCGGCCTCCGCTGGCAAGCCGGGACAGGACTGGGAGAGCACAGCCGGAGTCTGGCGTGGCCCCCGCAAGTGCTTCTTTGGGAGACCGGGCTCCGCTCAACGCTTCCGTAGGTGGAGCGTCCTACGCGGGCGCTGTGAAGCGGAAAAGTCGAAAGGGCAAGGGAGCTTCTTCCGGGAGGGTCCCAGCCCCGGAAGCAACAGCGCCTGCGCCTGCACCTGCAGCGTTGGGAGAGCCCTGGAGGACGGTGAAGGGCAAAACAAGAAGGAAGCAGAGGGACGGCCCTACAAACCAGGCAGCCCCAAAAGAGAAGGCCCGGAGGCTGCGCCTCCCCCGGTCAACGGCAGTAGTGTTTACGCTAGTGGAGCCCAAGGCGGACACTAACGAAAGAAGAGACAGCTACGCGGCCATCATCGGGGAGGCCAAAAAGCGGGTAGACCTCGATGCGCTGGGGATCTCGGGTGTTCGGGTCCGACGTACCGCAACGAACGCCCGCATATTCGAGATTCCCGGCGGTGAGAGTGGCGAAAAGGCCGACGCCCTTGCCCAAAAACTAAGGGAGGTGATGGATCCCGCCGTGGTCCGGATCTCCAGGCCCACTAAATGTGCGGAGATGCGCATCTCGGGCCTGGATGACTCGGTGACATCTCCGGAGGTGGTCGCGGCGGTTGCACGAGAGGGTGGTTGCGCGGCGGAAGACATTAAGGCTGGCGAAGTGACGCTCGGCTCCTCGGGACTGGGCACTGTGTGGCTGCGATGTCCTATTGCGGCTGCAAAAAAGGTAGCTCAGGCCGGACGTCTCCGCGTGGGGTGGGTGTCGGCGCAGGTGAAGTTGCTCGACGCCCGGCCCATACGATGCTTCCGATGCATGGAAGTGGGGCACGTGCGCGCCGAGTGCAAGTCCGAGGTAGACCGCAGCCTCCTTTGCTATCGGTGCAGCGGGTCGGGCCATATCGCCCGTGACTGCAACGCTGCCGCACACTGCGCGCTGTGCGCGGAGGCGGGCGCCCCCGCGGGCCACAGGGTGGGAAGCGTTTCATGCAACCCACCCAAAACAAAGAGGACTGCTGCCGACAGGTCCGAAGCTACATCGCAGCCTAGTCGCCCACCTGAACCCAGGGCCGAGGAGGATCGGATGGCCACTGACTAGTGATGGCCACCCAATACCTGCAGGCGAACATAAACCACTGCGCCAGAGCTCAGGACCTTCTGCTCCAGAGCATGGCGGAGTGGTTGATACAAATCGCAGTCGTGGCCGAGCCGTACTCGGTCCCCTCCAGGGAAAACTGGGTGGGGGATAGAGACGGACTGGTGGCAGTGGTCACGCAGCCGCAAGCGGGATCCGCGCCCCACCGAGACGTCACCAAGGGGCGTGGTTTTGTGTCGACACACCTGGGGGACACAATGGTCGTTGGGACCTATTTTTCGCCAAACAGGAGCCTCACCGAGTTCGAGTCCTTTCTTGACGAGGTGGGTTCCCTGTTTGGCGAAAATTGCCCTGTGCAGCTGCTGGTCGCTGGAGACTTCAACGCTAAGTCCACGGCGTGGGGATCTCCAGCGACTGACGCGCGAGGGCAGGCGCTGGAGGAATGGGCGGTCGAAGTGGGGCTGCTGATCCTCAACAGGGGGTCAACGAACACGTGCGTGCGACAGCGGGGAGGCTCAATTGTGGACATAACATTGGCCAGCCCCGCCCTCGCACGACGTGTTTCAGGCTGGAAAGTGAGGACGGACGTGGAGACGCTCTCTGACCATCGCTACATCCGTTTCGAGGTCTCCACGTTCCCCCTCACCCCAAGGAGCGTGAACCGACCCCCTGCAGGGGAAGGGCCGCGGTGGCGGCTGGGGCAACTGGACAGGGAGATGGCCCAAGAGGCAGTCCTAGTGGAGTCGTGGCAGGTCGGAGCTGGGCCCATAGGCGACATTGATGTCGAGACGGAGCAGCAGGTTGCCGCCACTCACCGGATTTGCGATGCCGCTATGCCCCGCGCGAGGCCAACCCCGCCTCGTCGTCGCGTGTACTGGTGGCGCGAGGAGATCCGCATCTCACGGAGCGAGTGCACGGCGGCGCGCCGCCAGTACACCAGGAGCAGGCGGAGAAGGGTGCGCGACCCAGCCAGGGAGGAGGCGCTATACGCTGCCTACCGGGAAAAATGCCACCAGCTCCAGGCGGACATCGCACGGGCGAAGGAGGCCGCGTGGAAAGAGTGGCTGGAGACGCTGGACTTGCACCCATGGGGGCGCCCTTACAAAACTGTAAGGGCAAAACTCCGGCCATGGGCCCCCCCGCTGACCAGTAGTCTCGAGCCTCTCCTCCTAGAGCGGGTCCTCTCCGGCCTGTTCCCCGAAAGAGAGGCATGGCGTCCACCGGCGATGGGTGGAAACCCGGCGAGAGGCGAGGACGTAGTGCCTCCTGTGACAGAGGCAGAGCTTGGGGCCGCAATAGCCAGGCTCAAACAAAAAAACGGCGCCCCCGGACCCGATGGCGTGCCTGGGCGCATCGTGGTGCTCGCGCTTGCGGCAGAAGAGCTGGAGAAGAGGGTGAGGACCCTCTTTAGCGCATGCCTCGACCGAGGTCATTTCCCGCGAAGCTGGAAGACGGGTAAGCTCGTCCTCCTTCAGAAGGACGGGCGCCCGGCAGAGTCGCCGTCGGCCTACCGCCCCATCGTCCTGCTTGACGAGATGGGCAAGCTTTTCGAACGGGTTATCGCTGCCCGTCTCGTCAAGCACCTCGAGGAGGTAGGACCCGACCTACACGACTGCCAGTATGGCTTCCGGCGGGAAAGGTCGACGATAGACGCGATTGCGCAACTGAGGGTCCTCGCCGAGGAGGCTGTCTCGCAGGGTGGGGTGATGTTGGCCGTGTCGCTTGACATAGCGAATGCCTTCAACACCCTGCCCTTCGAGACTGTCAAGGCAGCGCTGCAGTACCACGGAGTGCCCCGGTACCTGCAGACAATAGTGGAAGACTACTTCCGGGACCGGGCCATCATCTACCCGGCCCAAAACGGATGGGGAAATCGGAGGGTCACATGCGGTGTTCCACAGGGGTCGGTCCTTGGACCACTCCTATGGAACATCGGATACGACTGGGTGCTCCGCGGTACCAACCTGCGGGGCGTCGGCGTACTCTGCTACGCCGACGACACTCTCGTCACCGCAAACGGGAGCACCCACAGACAAGCCGTGCTCCTTGCCACAGCGGGGGTTGCCCATGTGGTGAGCCGTATTAGGGCCCTAGGGCTCGAGGTGGCCCTTAACAAGTCGGAGGCCCTCTTCTTCCATGGGCCTCGAAACGCGCCGCCTCCCGGTCTGGCGATCGTCATAGGGGGCACCTCCATCGCCATCGAGTCGACGCTGCGATACCTAGGTATTGTCCTCGATGGGCGATGGAGTTTCACAGAGCACTTCGCCCGCAAGGCGCCAAAGCTGGTGGCCGCAGCCGGAGCACTCGGGGGGCTGCTCCCGAATATCGGAGGGCCGGGCAGCACATGCCGTCGCCTGTACCAGGGGGTTGTGCGCTCTATGGCGATGTACGGGGCTCCCATATGGGCGGAGGCCCTGAACGCTCGGAACGTGGCCCAGTTGCGCAGACCCCAACGGGTAATAGCGACCAGGGCCATCCGAGCGTACAGGACGGTCTCGTTCGAAGCGGCAACCCTGCTGGCCGGTAGCCCGCCGTGGGACCTCGAAGCCGAGGTCCTTGCGGCGGTATACTGGCAAATAGCAGCAGTGCGAGCTGAGGGCAATCGTCCACTTCCGGAGGAGATCAAGCTCTGGAGGGACGAGGCCAGGGGTGATCTCCTCAGAAAGTGGGACGCAAGGCTGCAGGCCCCAAGCGCAAGCCGGGAGGTGGTGGGCGCCATACGTCCGGTCCTCAGGGACTGGCTGGGCCGCGATTTCGGCGAGACGACTTTCCACCTGACACAGATACTCACCGGGCACGGATGCTTCGGCAAATACCTGTGTCAGGTGGCCCGCCGCGAGGATTCCACAGTGTGTAAACACTGCACGGGTGGAGATGAGGACACGGCGCAGCACACCCGCGCCGTGTGCCCCGCATGGCAAGTACCGCGATCACAACTGATCGCGGCCATCGGGGCGGACCTCTCACTGCCAGTCATTGTCAGGGAAATGACATGCAGCAGGGACGCGTGGGAGGCGGTGGTTGCATTCTGCAACGCCGTCATGTCCCAAAAGGAGGCGGCGGAGAGGGAGCGAGAGGATGACCCCCTCGCACCACCCACTCGCCGAAGGAGAGTAGGGCGAAGGCGGGCCGCCTATGACCGCCAAATACCGCCCTAACCGGGACCTCGGGCAGCTGATCGGGAGATTGGTTGCCCGACGAGAAAGCGTCCCGCGGTGGAAAGGTGGCCTTGGGTGAGGTCCCCTGTAGGCGAGAGGGAGTGGGCTCAGAAGCCCGCAGAGCCGGGCCCAAAAAGGGCAAGACGCCACATGTGGGTGCCGCGGTAAGCGCCAAGCGTCCCCGTAGCCCCACACCAGGCGGAGAGAGGTCAGACCGAGGGGTTTTAGTGGGTAGACTGGAGACCAGGAGTCCCACATACCCGTCCTAATTACAACACCTCAAGGACGGGATGCGTAAAGCATTTCCCCTCGTAAAAAAAAAAAAAAAAAAAAAAAAAAAAAAAAAAAAAAAAAAAAAAAAAAAAAAAAAAAAAAAAAAAAAAAAAAAAAAAAGGTTAGGTTAGGTTAGGTTAGGTTAGGTTCCCCCCCGACGGTGTCCACCTTGTCGTGGTGGGGGGGCTCAGTAACTGCGGTTGGGCGCCGCAGCGAAGCCAAGAGACACCAGGGTGAGGGGCCTACGGGCCAAGACGGGAGAGGAGGAGACCGAGGAGGAGACCGGCGGAGCATGACTCGGGTGGGCGCCTCGGCGTTTGTGCTCACCACAATCAATGAGGGACTGTGGTGTAGTATACACCTCCGTCGGAGGAGGAGACCGAGAGGGAGGGCTGGCGGGACATTACTCGGGTGGGCACCTCGGTGCTTGTGCAACTGCACTCCCGTCGGCGTTTGGTGAGGGAACCCACGGGGTAGGGGCTTTTGTCCTCCCGTGGTGGGGCGAGGGTGTCATGGGGTAGGGGCGTTTGTCCTCCCGTGGCAGGGTTAGGGGGTAGGGGCATTTGTCCTCCCGTAGCGGGTCGAGGGGGTAGGGGCTTTTGTCCTCCCTTCGTTTGGAGAGGGTGCCATGGGGTAGGGGCGTTTGTCCTCCCGTGGCAGGGTTAGGGGGTAGGGGCTTTTGTCCTCCCGTAGCGGGTCGAGGGGGTAGGGGCTTTTGTCCTCCCTTCGTATGGAGAGGGTGCCATGGGGTAGGGGCGTTTGTCCTCCCGTGGCAGGGTTAGGGGGTAGGGGCTTTTGTCCTCCCGTAGCGGGTCGAGGGGGTAGGGGCTTTTGTCCTCCCTTCGTATGGAGAGGGGGCCATGGGGTAGGGGCGTTTGTCCTCCCGTGGCCAGGAGGCTGGGACCGCAGCACCGTGTGTCGGTGGCGGTCCTAGCCTCCAGAGGGCCCCTCAGCGTGGCTCTGCAGCAGCAGAGTCCACGTCTGATATGGGGCGGGTGTAGTGGTGGCGTAGCTGGAGGGGACATGTTCCCTGAAGGCATCCCCACTACACGCAGGACCTGAGAGGGCGATCACGGGGTCGTTCGCCGCTCTCCCGGCGTGGAGGTCCTCGGCGAGGGTGCGTCGGATGCGTGAGGTGTCGCCCTGCATGCGTCTGACGCGGTGGGGCTTTTTGGCCTTCCACCAGGGAGGGGACGGCTTCGGCTGTCAGCGGCAGGGGGTGTTCGCGGTGACATGTTCGCGATCCCGTGTCACCCCCATTACGCCGCGAGTGGGCATACCATGGAGTTTTAGTCGGTAGGCTACTGCTTCTCAGTAGAGTCCGACATACCCACGCTCTTCCCCGTAGAGCGGGGATCCAATGAGGATTTCTCCATGTAAAAAAAAAAAAAAAAAAAAAAAAAAGGTTAGGTTAGGTTAGGTTAGGTTAGGTTAGGTTAGGTTAGGTTAGGTTAGGTTAGGTTAGGTTAGGTTAGGTTAGGTTAGGTTAGGTTAGGTTAGGTTAGGTTAGGTTAGGTTAGGTTAGGTTAGGTTAGGTTAGGTTAGGTTAGGTTAGGTTAGGTTGAGGTTTTTGAAAGGGTGCTTTTGTTAGGATATTAGTGAAATTTGGAACATAAATAGAAACGAATTTTTGCTATCTGATACGGACTTGCTTTCTGCTAAAAACTCGTGACTTGGCTTTGTTTTTTCGGTTTTTCGTTTTTTGCTTTTCGGACTTTGTGAACGTGTATTTTTTCTAAGTGTTTTAAATTCATATCTTTGTTCTCGTTTGTCTTTTCGTATTGTTCTTTCTCCTGTAAATTTCTCCTCCGCGATCTCTACCCGTTGCCGTTTGTTTCATAATTTTTGGACATTTCGTTCAAAAGTTATTAAGCAAAACGTCAAAGCGCGTTTAGACCTCGGGGAGTTTTGAGACTTACAGGAAAAAGTTACAATCTCTTGTAACTTTCTTTTTTTCTTTTTGTAAATTTTTTCTCTTCGTTTGGTAATTGTGCTTAGTGTTGTTTCTTCCTATTTCTTGCTTTTTCATATTTTTAGGACCTTCTGTCCTAAAGATATTCACTTTGTATCTAGTTGCTATTTTATTTTATCAGGCACATCTACTACCTTTTTTAAATTTGTAAATATTTTCAAAATTCATTGTGCCTGAACTGTCTCGTGTTTGCGTTGTTTTTTGGTGGGGCTGTGTGGGGGGCTGTCTGCCCTACCTATTGACACCCTTCACATAATTTTAGACCCCATAGGGGGGAAGGCCTGGTGCGAAACGTTGCGATTTTCGTAACTTTGTAAAAAGTCGCACGTCTCGAACTTGACCGTTACACTTTGTAACTTGTGTAACTTTTGGGAATTGGTCTAGGGACGTCCTAGGAAGTTCCGGATATGGGGAAATCAGACCCTGACGACTCTGGGGGGGGGGGGGGGGAAGAGTAAGGTAGGTCAAAAAACCTCGGGGGCGATGACCTTACGCTACAGGGCGATCGGCGTGGGATCTTCTAGGGAAGAAGAGTCCCGTAAGGCAGGCAAGCCTCAACGGGGGGGGAAGGGAGGGGGAAAGAAAGGAAAGGGGGGGAAAATTGCTTCAGCGGATTCTGACTCTTCCGAAGCTGAGACTTTCGATCGAGAGGACGAGACGGTAGTTCCGTCCATGGAAGTGGCTCAGGAGGGGTCCACCAAAGGGGGGAAAAGGGGGGGAAAGGGGGGCAGGAACTCTTCTCCGAAAATCGTGTCTCCTGACATTGAGGAGTCAGACGTTGGCGCTTCGGCTTCCGACATGGAGGTGGCTAGGGATGAGGAGCAGGCGGCAACTTCGGGCCTGAAGAGGACCAGGAGCCTCGTCAGCTCTGACAGTGACGCTGAAGAGCCTGGACATGGCAGAGGGGCCAAAGTCGCCTCTAGCCACCGAGGTCGACACCCGGCTTCGAAGGGAGCATACGCGGGGCTCAGCTCCGCAAAGGCCAAGCTGAGGGAGGCGGAACTCAGGGATTATGAGAGGGAGGCGGACAAAGCATCGGCATATTTGCTGGATCCCACCGACCGCACTCTGCGATCTAACCGGGCCCGAAGGACCCCGTCAAGGGAGAGAAGCCCGGTGCTGGGTGCACCCAGCGAAACGGCGGAGGACTGCACTGAGGCTCTGCAGAGGTGCGCTAAGACCGTGTTAGCTGAGGTGCAGAGGTCGACCAACCTCAAGGGAGACGTCCAAGGCCGCATGAAGGGTGCCTGCCTTGAGATCCTTGAGGTTGCCGGCCTCATGAAGACCACAGCGGAAGCGGAGGAGATCCGCAAGCTAAGGGAGGACAACCGTAGGATGCGCAAACATATCGCAGACCTGCAAATGGAAGCAAAAGCGCTCCAGACTGCCTTCTCCGAACGGGAGGTGCGGCCCAAGGCACCTAAAGAAAAAGTCGCCCAGGACACGAACCTGGTGGACCTCCTCGAGGACCTTAAGAGGGACCTGTTCGTGTCGCTGGGCGACATGGTCAATGTCCGCATAGGAGAGCTGGAGCGCAGACTCCCGGCGGAGCCCATCCTCCGTCCCCCACTGGCGGGGGACAAAAAGGCTGCGGCTGCTGCTGCTGCGGCTGCTGCTGCTGCGGCTGCTGCTGCGGCTGCCACTGCGGATCTTCCCGCAGCAAGCAGCCGAACCACGAAGGGCTCAAAGGAACAACGGGTGGCGAAGCCCCAACAGGCTCCGGTACCGGCACCACGAGTGGCTCCGGCCAAATCTCTGCCGCCGCGTTCGACTGGGAAGAACCCGGGATCGACGGCGAAAGAGACGGCCCAGCACCTATCCCAGGCCCAGCCCGTCGTCCCTGCTCCAAACACTTGGTCGCTGGTGGTGAGGAAGGGGAAGAAGCCCACCTCATCCCAGGCGGCGGTCACCCCGAAGGTGTCTCCTGCTCCGCTCCCGAAGCCGAGGGTGTTCGCCACACCCAAATCCGCCGCGGTTGTGGTGACCCTCAAGGAAGGGGCGGAGAGTGACTATAAAACTGTGATGGGGAAGGCCACCACAATCAAACTGGCGGAGCTGGGCCTCGAGAGCGTGAAGGTCAGGAGCACGGCGGCCGGTGCTCGCCTCATCGAAGTCCCGGGAGCGGACAGTGGGGTAATGGCCGACAACCTGGCCGAGAAGTTGAGGAGCCTTGTCGGCGACGTGGCTGACGTCCGCCGACCATTCAAGACGGCGGATATTCGAATCTCTGGATTCGACGAGACGGTGTCCCCGGAAGCCGTCCAGTCGGCAATAGCGGAAAAGGGGACCTGCTCGCCGGACCAGATTCGGATGGGGAGGATCCGCCTGGCTCCCAATAAGACCGGTTCAGTCATCGCTGTGTGCCCGGTAGCGGCGGCTAACGCAGTGGTGGCTGCTGGGCGGCTCCTGGTTGGGTGGACGTCAGCTCGAGTGGAAGCCCTGGACCCTCTACCGATGAGGTGCTACAGGTGCATGGGGACTGGTCACACCCGTGCACTCTGTCCCTCTCCGGTGGATAGGAGCGGCCTGTGCCACCGGTGTGGTAAATCAGGCCACACATCGCAGGATTGTGAGGCAGAGAAAGCGTGGTGTGCCGTGTGCCACCACGCCAAACTGCCAGCCGGACACGTGATGGGGGGACCCTCGTGCACCCCCCCACACACAAGGGGGAAAATGGCTCTTTTCAAGTCCCAGGTAGCTGGGAAACCCCAGACTGCCCCGCCGGAAGACAAAATGAGGCCAAATGGGGAGGGACTAAATAATATGGACCACTAATGCCAGCACAACCCCAACAAAAAATCTGGGAAGTGTTGCAGAGCAACCTCAACCACTCCGCCCGAGCTCAAGATTTACTCTTGCAGCACATGGCGGAGTGGGGCATTAGTGTTGCCATCATTGCGGAACCATATTTTGTTCCTCCCCAGCCCAACTGGGTCGGGGACGCGGACGGGCTGGTGGCAATGGTGGCCCCACCCATGGGTGACCACCCCCCACTTGCCAAAACCGAGGGCGGCTCCGGCTACGCAGCGGCCAAATGGGGAGACACGGTACTCGTGGCGGTGTACTTCTCCCCCAACAGGCCGCTGGTTGAGTTCGAGCGCTACCTCGGTAGGCTCACGGGGGTGGTCGCAAGAGCGGCGCCGTCACCGGTGTTGGTGATGGGGGACCTCAACGCCAAGTGCAGGGCGTGGGGGTCCCCAATCACGGATCCCAAGGGCCAGACCCTTTGGGAATGGTCCGTGCGTTCCGGCCTCGTGGTGGCAAATAGGGGCACTGAGCACACCTGTGTCCGCCGGCAGGGGGGGTCCATAGTGGACATCACTTTCGCCTCCCCTGCGATTGCGGACAGGATGTCCGACTGGCGGGTCCTGGTGGACACGGAGACCCTCTCCGACCACAGGTACATTCGGATGAGGGTCTCCAAGTCGATGGCGGCTCCGGCGCAGGACCCTGCGGAGCCAGTGGGACGTGCTCGGTTCCCCAGGTGGAGCCTCGCCACCCTGGACCGGGACATGGCGGAGGAGGCAGCTATGGTTGAGGTGTGGCGGGCACCTCCACCAGACCGGGCTACCGACGTCGAGGAGAGGGCTGCGCAATTCCGGGCGTCACTCACCTCGGTGTGTGACGCCGCCATGCGTAGGGTGGGGCGGCCGCCTGCAAAGAACCGAGTCTACTGGTGGACGGGGGAGGTTGCGGCCCTCCGTCTCACCTGTAACGCGGCCAGACGGGCCTACACTCGGTGCAGGCGGCGAAGGCAACACACGGTGGAGGAGGAGGGGCTCCTTCATGAGGCCCTCCGGCAGGCGAAGGAGGCGCTGTCGGTGGCCATCGCTAAGGCCAAAGACTCAGCCTATGAGGAGTTCCTGGCCACGTTGGACAGGGATCCATGGGGGCGTCCATACAAGGTGGTACGCAATAAAATGCGCCACGCCCCCGGCATGGATTCCCTGGAGCCGGAACTCCTAGGCAGGGTGGTTGAGGGTCTTTTCCCGGCAGCGCCGGACTTTGTCCCGCCCTGCATGGTGGCCCCCACGGAGGAGCCGCTGGAACCGGAAGCGGTCCCCCCGGTGACGGACGGCGAGCTGGGGTACGCCATCCACCGGCTGCGGGGATGCAAAAAGGCCCCTGGCCCGGATGGCGTCCCTGGACGCATCTTACCAGTGGCTCTGAAATACCTCGGAGACCGCCTAAAAGACCTCTACGACGATTGTCTAGAGGCAGGGCGGTTTCCGAGGTGCTGGAAAGAGGGGAGGCTATGCCTCCTCCGTAAGGACGGCCGGCCGGTGGACTCCCCCTCGGGGTGGAGGCCAATAGTGCTTTTGGACGAATCCGGGAAGATGTTTGAGCGCGTCATTGCTTCCCGGATCGTCCGGCACCTGGAGGGCACAGGGCCGAATGTGTCGGACCGCCAGTTCGGCTTCCGAACGGGGCGGTCCACGATGGACGCGTTGGGTGCCCTACGGGCATTCAGCGACAGTGCAGCGGGAAGGGGGGAGGGAGTAGTGGCGGTGTCACTTGACATCGCCAACGCGTTCGGCTCCCTCCCTTACACAGTGATAATGGAGGCACTCCGCTACCATGGAGTGCCTCCCTATCTGAGGCGGACTGTAGAGCACTACCTCTCACAAAGGGTAGTGCTCTACGAAGGGCAAGATGGGCGGCGCCGCCAAAGGCAGATGACGTGCGGAGTCCCTCAAGGCTCCGTGCTTGGACCCCTCCTGTGGAATGTCGGCTTCGACTGGGCCATTAGAGGGGTCCTGCTCCCCCGGATGACCGTCATCTGCTACGCAGATGACACGATGGTGGCCGTCCGGGGAGCGGAGCTGGAGGAGGCCCTGCGGAGAGCAGCAGTAGCGGCGGACCTCATGGTCTACCGCATTGGCCTGCTGGGGCTAAGGGTGGCGCTGCCCAAAACTGACGCCATCGTTTTTGGGGGGAGGGGCTGGCAAGTGCCAGCTGCGGCTGATTTGCCGGTGGCCGGAGAGGCGGTCCAGGTGAAGGCCCACATTAAATATCTGGGCATCCACCTGGACCGCAAATGGGACTTCGGGGAGCATTTCCGCCAAATGGCTCCCCGAATTGTGGCGGCAGCGTCAGCCCTAGGCAGGCTATTGCCTAACGTGGGGGGGCCTAGCATGGCGTGCCGCCGCCTATATGCGGGGGTGGCCCGGAGCATGGCCCTGTATGGTGCGCCGATCTGGGCGGATCGGCTCAGTGCCACCAACAGGGCCCGCCTCCGGGCCCCGCAGAGAGTGGTCGCCACCCGGATCATCCGGGGCTATTGCACGGTGTCGTGGGCGGCGGCGTGCGCCTTAGCGAGCACCACGCCCTGGGAGTTGGATGCCCAGGTGCTCGCAGAGGCGCACAGGGAGCGGGTGAGGCGCAGGGCCGAAAATGAATTCCCCGCTCCCGAGATTTTGAGAGAGGAGCGCCGCCAGGCGCAACGCCGTGCGAGGGAGAGGTGGAGAGAGGACCTGGAGGGGTCCCCCTATGGAGTCCGCACCATAGGGGCACTCCTCCCGTCGTTCGACAGCTGGGTGGAGAGGGCGCACGGCCACATTGGGTTCCGGCTGGCGCAGGTACTGACCGGACACGGGTGCTTCGGTCACTACCTGCACCGAATTGGGAGGGAGGCCAGCCCAATGTGCCACGAGTGCGGCGACCAGGACGACACCGCCCAGCACACCCTTGAGGTGTGCACCCGCTGGGACGGTGAGCGCCGCACTCTGGTGCGCGCTCTCGGAGTGGGAGATCTCTCGCTCCACAGCGTCGTGGCGGCTATGCTGGGGAGCGAGAGATCGTGGGAGGCGGTGGCCTCCTTCTGTGAGTCAATTATCTCACAGAAGGAGGCCTCGGAGCGGGAGCGCGAAGAAAGGGAAGATGCGCTCCCGTTCCGGCGTAGACGTTTGGGGCGGAGGCGGGCACGGTACGCTGCCCGCCAAAACCCCTAGTGGAGTCCGTGGGTGAGGGGCCCACGACATAGACTCCACACGTCTGGGGGAGGGATCGTAGCGTTTTCCGATCCCTCCCTCCTTTGGCGCGGGAGCCCTGGCAGCAGCCAGGGCAGCCGGGGGGCGTCGTGGTAGAATGTCCGCGACCCCATGGCGCCCCCACAAACGGCAGTGCGGAGAATCGCCGGTGTGGTTTTAGTGGGTATGCCCCTCCTTATGAGGGGTGAGTCCCACATAACCCCCCACCTTGGCTTCCCTAGCCTCGGGGGGTATGCGTAAAGCATTTCCACACCGTCAAAAAAAAAAAAAAAAAAAAAAGGTTAGGTTAGGTTAGGTTAGGTTAGGTTAGTTGAGGAGCCTTGTCGGCGACGTGGCTGACGTCCGCCGACCATTCAAGACGGCGGATATTCGAATCTCTGGATTCGACGAGACGGTGTCCCCGGAAGCCGTCCAGTCGGCAATAGCGGAAAAGGGGACCTGCTCGCCGGACCAGATTCGGATGGGGAGGATCCGCCTGGCTCCCAATAAGACCGGTTCAGTCATCGCTGTGTGCCCGGTAGCGGCGGCTAACGCAGTGGTGGCTGCTGGGCGGCTCCTGGTTGGGTGGACGTCAGCTCGAGTGGAAGCCCTGGACCCTCTACCGATGAGGTGCTACAGGTGCATGGGGACTGGTCACACCCGTGCACTCTGTCCCTCTCCGGTGGATAGGAGCGGCCTGTGCCACCGGTGTGGTAAATCAGGCCACACATCGCAGGATTGTGAGGCAGAGAAAGCGTGGTGTGCCGTGTGCCACCACGCCAAACTGCCAGCCGGACACGTGATGGGGGGACCCTCGTGCACCCCCCCACACACAAGGGGGAAAATGGCTCTTTTCAAGTCCCACGTAGCTGGGAAACCCCAGACTGCCCCGCCGGAAGACACAATGAGGCCAAATGGGGAGGGACTAAATAATATGGACCACTAATGCCAGTACAACCCCAACAAAAAATCTGGGAAGTGTTGCAGAGCAACCTTAACCACTCCGCCCGAGCTCAAGATTTACTCTTGCAGCACATGGCGGAGTGGGGCATTAGTGTTGCCATCATTGCGGAACCATATTTTGTTCCTCCCCAGCCCAACTGGGTCGGGGACGCGGACGGGCTGGTGGCAATGGTGGCCCCACCCATGGGAGACCACCCCCCACTTGCCAAAACCGAGGGCGGCTCCGGCTACGCAGCGGCCAAATGGGGAGACACGGTACTCGTGGCAGTGTACTTCTCCCCTAACAGGCCGCTGGCTGATTTCGAGCGCTACCTCGGTAGGCTCACGGGGGTGGTCGCGAGAGCGGCGCCGTCGCCGGTGGTGGTGATGGGGGACCTCAACGCCAAGTGCGGGGCGTGGGGGTCCCCAGTCACGGATCCCAAGGGCCAGGCCCTCTGGGAATGGACCGTGCGTTCCGGCCTCGTGGTGGCGAATCGGGGCACTGAGCACACCTGTGTCCGCCGGCAGGGGGGGTCCATAGTGGACATCACTTTCGCCTCCCCTGCGATTGCGGACAGGATGTCCGACTGGCGGGTCCTGGTGGACACGGAGACCCTCTCCGACCACAGGTACATTCGGATGAGGGTCTCCAAGTCGTTGGCGGCTACGGCGCAGGGCCCTGCAGTGCCAGCGGGACGTGCTCAGTTCCCCAGGTGGAGCCTCGCCACCTTGGACCGAGACATGGCCGAGGAGACGGCGATGGTCGAGGTTTGGCGAGCACCTCCACCAGATCGGACCGCGGATGTTGAGGAGAGGGCTATGCAATTCCGGGCGTCACTCACCTCGGTGTGTGACGCCGCCATGCGTAGGGTGGGGCGGCCGCCTGCAAAGAACCGAGTCTACTGGTGGACGGGGGAGGTTGCGGCCCTCCGTCTCACCTGTAACACGGCCAGACGGGCCTACACTCGGTGCAGGCGGCGAAGGCAACACACGGCGGAGGAGGAGGGGCTCCTTCATGAGGCCCTCCGGCAGGCGAAGGAGGCGCTGTCGACGGCCATCGCTAAGGCCAAAGACTCAGCCTATGAGGAGTTCCTGGCGACGTTGGACAGGGATCCATGGGGGCGTCCATACAAGGTGGTACGCAACAAAATGCGCCACGCCCCCGGCATGGATTCCCTGGAGCCGGAACTCCTCAGCAGGGTGGTTGAGGGTCTTTTCCCGGCAGCGCCGGACTTTGTCCCGCCCTGCATGGTGGCCCCCGCGGAGGAGCCGCTGGAACCGGAGGCGGTCCCCCCGGTGACGGACGGCGAACTGGGGTTCGCCGTCCACCGGCTGCGGGGATGTAAAAAGGCCCCTGGCCCGGACGGCGTCCCTGGACGCATCCTTCCAGTGGCGCTGAAACACCTCGGAGACCGCCTGAAAGACCTCTTCGACGATTGTCTGGAGGCAGGGCGGTTTCCGAGGTGTTGGAAAGAGGGGAGGCTATGCCTCCTCCGAAAGGAAAACCGGCCGGTGGACTCCCCTTCGGGGTGGAGGCCCATTGTGCTGTTGGACGAATCCGGGAAGATGTTCGAGCGCATCATCGCTTCCCGGATCGTCCAACATCTTGAGAGCACAGGGCCAAACGTGTCGGACCGCCAGTTCGGTTTTCGAACTGGGCGGTCGACCATGGACGCGCTTGGCGCCCTACGGGCGTTCAGCGATTATGCTGCGGGCCGGGGGGAGGGAGTAGTGGCGGTGTCTCTTGACATCGCCAACGCGTTCGGCTCCCTCCCGTATACGGTGATACTAGAGGCACTCCGCTATCATGGAGTGCCTCGGTACCTGAGGCGGATCATAGAGCACTACCTCTCGCAAAGGGTAGTGCTCTATGAGGCACAAAATGGGCGGCGCCACGAAAGGGAAATGACATGCGGAGTCCCCCAGGGCTCCGTGCTCGGACCCCTCCTCTGGAACGTAGGATTTGATTGGGCGATCAGAGGGGTCCTGCTCCCCCGGATGACCGTCATCTGCTATGCAGATGACACGATGGTGGCCGTCCGGGGAGCGGAGCTGGAGGAGGCCCTGCGGAGGGCAGCGGTAGCGGCGGACCTCATGGTCTACCGCATTGGCCTGCTGGGGCTGAAGGTGGCGCTGCCCAAAACCGACGCCATCGTCTTTGGGGGAAGGGGCTGGCGAGTGCCAGCTGCGGCTGCTTTGCCGGTGGCCGGAGAGGCGGTCCAGGTGAAGGCCCATATTAAATATCTGGGCATCCACCTGGACCGCAAATGGGACTTCGGGGAGCATTTCCGCCAAATGGCTCCCCGAATTGTGGCGGCAGCGTCAGCCCTAGGCAGGCTATTGCCTAACGTGGGGGGGCCTAGCATGGCGTGCCGCCGCCTATATGCGGGGGTGGCCCGGAGCATGGCCCTGTATGGTGCACCGATCTGGGCCGATCGGCTCAGTGCCACCAACAGGGCCCGCCTCCGGGCCCCACAGAGAGTGGTCGCCACCCGAATAATCAGGGGGTACTGCACGGTGTCCTGGGCGGCGGCCTGCGCCCTGGCGAGCATCTCGCCCTGGGAGCTTGACGCTCAGATGCTCGCGGAGGCGCACAGGGAGCGGGTGAGGCGCAGGGCCCAAAATGAATTCCCCGCTCCCGAAGATCTCAGAGAGGAGCGCCGCCAGGCACTGCGCAGGGTGAGGGACCGGTGGAGAGAAGACCTGGAGGGGTCCCCCTATGGAGTCCGCACCATAGGGGCACTCCTCCCGTCGTTCGACAGCTGGATGGAGAGGGCGCACGGCCACATTGGGTTCCGGCTGGCGCAGGTATTGACCGGACACGGGTGCTTCGGTCACTACCTGCACCGCATTGGGAGGGAGGCCAGCCCAATGTGCCACGAGTGCGGCGACCAGGATGACACCGCCCAGCACACCCTCGAGGTGTGCAGTCACTGGGACGGAGAGCGCCGCACTCTGGTGTGCGCCCTCGGTGTCGGGGATCTCTCGCTCCACAGCGTCGTGGCGGCTATGCTGGGGAGCGAGAGATCGTGGGAGGCGGTGGCCTCCTTCTGTGAGTCAATTATCTCACAGAAGGAGGCCTCGGAGCGGGAGCGCGAAGAAAGGGCAGATGCGCTCCCGTTCCGGCGTAGACGTTTGGGGCGGAGGCGGGCACGGTACGCTGCTCGCCAAAACCCCTAGTGGAGTCCGTGGGTGAGGGGCCCACGACATAGACTCCACACGTCTGGGGGAGGGATCGTAGCGTTTTCCGATCCCTCCCTCCTTTGGCGCGGGAGCCCTGGCAGCAGCCAGGGCAGCCGGGGGGCGTCGTGGTAGAATGTCCGCGACCCCATGGCGCCCCCACAAACGGCAGTGCGGAGAATCGCCGGTGTGGTTTTAGTGGGTATGCCCCTCCTTATGAGGGGTGAGTCCCACATAACCCCCCACCTTGGCTTCCCTAGCCTCGGGGGGTATGCGTAAAGCATTTCCACACCGTCAAAAAAAAAAAAAAAAAAAAAAGGTTAGGTTAGGTTAGGTTAGGTTAGGTTAGGTTAGGTTCCCCCCCGACGGTGTCCACCTTGTCGTGGTGGGGGGGCTCAGTAACTGCGGTTGGGCGCCGCAGCGAAGCCAAGAGACACCAGGGTGAGGGGCCTACGGGCCAAGACGGGAGAGGAGGAGACCGAGGAGGAGACCGGCGGAGCATGACTCGGGTGGGCGCCTCGGCGTTTGTGCTCACCACAATCAATGAGGGATTGTGGTGTAGTATACACCTCCGTCGGTGGAGGAGACCGAGAGGGAGGGCTGGCGGGACATTACTCGGGTGGGCACCTCGGTGCTTGTGCAACTGCACTCCCGTCGGCGTTTGGTGAGGGAACCCACGGGGTAGGGGCTTTTGTCCTCCCGTGGTGGGGCGAGGGTGTCATGGGGTAGGGGCGTTTGTCCTCCCGTGGCAGGGTTAGGGGGTAGGGGCATTTGTCCTCCCGTAGCGGGTCGAGGGGGTAGGGGCTTTTGTCCTCCCTTCGTTTGGAGAGGGTGCCATGGGGTAGGGGCGTTTGTCCTCCCGTGGCAGGGTTAGGGGGTAGGGGCTTTTGTCCTCCCGTAGCGGGTCGAGGGGGTAGGGGCTTTTGTCCTCCCTTCGTATGGAGAGGGTGCCATGGGGTAGGGGCGTTTGTCCTCCCGTGGCAGGGTTAGGGGGTAGGGGCTTTTGTCCTCCCGTAGCGGGTCGAGGGGGTAGGGGCTTTTGTCCTCCCTTCGTATGGAGAGGGGGCCATGGGGTAGGGGCGTTTGTCCTCCCGTGGCCAGGAGGCTGGGACCGAAGCACCGTGTGTCGGTGGCGGTCCTAGCCTCCAGAGGGCCCCTCAGCGTGGCTCTGCAGCAGCAGAGTCCACGTCTGATATGGGGCGGGTGTAGTGGTGGCGTAGCTGGAGGGGACATGTTCCCTGAAGGCATCCCCACTACACGCAGGACCTGAGAGGGCGATCACGGGGTCGTTCGCCGCTCTCCCGGCGTGGAGGTCCTCGGCGAGGGTGCGTCGGATGCGTGAGGTGTCGCCCTGCATGCGTCTGACGCGGTGGGGCTTTTTGGCCTTCCACCAGGGAGGGGACGGCTTCGGCTGTCAGCGGCAGGGGGTGTTCGCGGTGACATGTTCGCGATCCCGTGTCACCCCCATTACGCCGCGAGTGGGCATACCATGGAGTTTTAGTCGGTAGGCTACTGCTTCTCAGTAGAGTCCGACATACCCACGCTCTTCCCCGTAGAGCGGGGATCCAATGAGGATTTCTCCATGTAAAAAAAAAAAAAAAAAAAAGGTTAGGTTAGGTTAGGTTAGGTTAGGTTAGGTTAGGTTAGGTTCCCCCCCGACGGTGTCCACCTTGTCGTGGTGGGGGGGCTCAGTAACTGCGGTTGGGCGCCGCAGCGAAGCCAAGAGACACCAGGGTGAGGGGCCTACGGGCCAAGACGGGAGAGGAGGAGACCGAGGAGGAGACCGGCGGAGCATGACTCGGGTGGGCGCCTCGGCGTTTGTGCTCACCACAATCAATGAGGGATTGTGGTGTAGTATACACCTCCGTCGGTGGAGGAGACCGAGAGGGAGGGCTGGCGGGACATTACTCGGGTGGGCACCTCGGTGCTTGTGCAACTGCACTCCCGTCGGCGTTTGGTGAGGGAACCCACGGGGTAGGGGCTTTTGTCCTCCCGTGGTGGGGCGAGGGTGTCATGGGGTAGGGGCGTTTGTCCTCCCGTGGCAGGGTTAGGGGGTAGGGGCATTTGTCCTCCCGTAGCGGGTCGAGGGGGTAGGGGCTTTTGTCCTCCCTTCGTTTGGAGAGGGTGCCATGGGGTAGGGGCGTTTGTCCTCCCGTGGCAGGGTTAGGGGGTAGGGGCTTTTGTCCTCCCGTAGCGGGTCGAGGGGGTAGGGGCTTTTGTCCTCCCTTCGTATGGAGAGGGTGCCATGGGGTAGGGGCGTTTGTCCTCCCGTGGCAGGGTTAGGGGGTAGGGGCTTTTGTCCTCCCGTAGCGGGTCGAGGGGGTAGGGGCTTTTGTCCTCCCTTCGTATGGAGAGGGGGCCATGGGGTAGGGGCGTTTGTCCTCCCGTGGCCAGGAGGCTGGGACCGAAGCACCGTGTGTCGGTGGCGGTCCTAGCCTCCAGAGGGCCCCTCAGCGTGGCTCTGCAGCAGCAGAGTCCACGTCTGATATGGGGCGGGTGTAGTGGTGGCGTAGCTGGAGGGGACATGTTCCCTGAAGGCATCCCCACTACACGCAGGACCTGAGAGGGCGATCACGGGGTCGTTCGCCGCTCTCCCGGCGTGGAGGTCCTCGGCGAGGGTGCGTCGGATGCGTGAGGTGTCGCCCTGCATGCGTCTGACGCGGTGGGGCTTTTTGGCCTTCCACCAGGGAGGGGACGGCTTCGGCTGTCAGCGGCAGGGGGTGTTCGCGGTGACATGTTCGCGATCCCGTGTCACCCCCATTACGCCGCGAGTGGGCATACCATGGAGTTTTAGTCGGTAGGCTACTGCTTCTCAGTAGAGTCCGACATACCCACGCTCTTCCCCGTAGAGCGGGGATCCAATGAGGATTTCTCCATGTAAAAAAAAAAAAAAAAAAGGTTAGGTTAGGTTAGGTTAGGTTAGGTTAGGTTAGGTTAGGTTAGGTTAGGTTAGGTTAGGTTAGGTTAGGTTAGGTTAGGTTAGGTTAGGTTAGGTTAGGTTAGGTTAGGTTAGGTTAGGTTAGGTTAGGTTAGGTTAGGTTAGGTTAGGTTAGGTTAGGTTAGGTTAGGTTAGGTTAGGTTAGGTTAGGTTTTTTTTTTTTTTTTTTTTTTTTTTTTTTTTTTTTTTTTTTTTTTTATATACATACTACCTCCAACGTAATCGGAGCCTATGTGATCGGTTTCTCATTCATACCAGTTCTCGCTAATTTGCTGCTCGTACTTTCATGCTTCATACAGTTCTTTCTTTCATTCATCATCTTTCTCTCTTTGTGGTTGGGATTACCACCTAGGTTTTCCTATGCTAACTATGATCTTTTTTATTTTTATTTTTCAGATTCGTGCATGCAACGGGGTATGGGTAGGTGAACACAGGTGAGTTTTTATTTTAATTAAGTTTTACACACATTTTCAAACATTTTTCTTTTACATTTTCCTTTTTTTTTTTCTTAATTTCTAATTAGATATATTATAGGAACACTTATTTTTATATATTTATGTACATGACAACATATTTTCTATGCTACTGTTTCGTTGCTTATTTCTCAATTTTATTTCTTATTGCTAATTTTTTATTATTTATGCTTATACCTAATATATTTAATATATTATATAAACAAAATTTAACAACTTGCATTCCTTTTTACAACTATACTTGTTATTTGCTCACAGTATCTTAAGAAAGTTTCCCTACTTTCGGAATTGATTAGTTCCTTTATACTGATCAACGTCAAATCTGTGTTTAATTTCTGTTCCAGGTCGTACCTCATTTTGGCGAAGACGGGGCACTCCAACAGGATGTGTGACACCGTTTCTTTAATCGTGGGGTCGCAGACACACGACGGGCTCTCCTTGCACTTAAAACGGTTTAAGTATTCCGAGAACCCGCCGTGGCCTGTCAGGAGTTGGGTTCTTATGCCGGTAGGTTTGAATTTCCTTATTGTTTTGTACGCGGTTATGACGTCCGGGAAGAACAGTTTTGTTCCAGCTGCGGTGTCGCCTGCTACGTACCTCCGATTCCATTCGTCAATCGTCGCCATACGAATGGCTCGCTTGGCGAATGAAATCGGGCACTTGTCGTAGTTGGGTTTCCGTTTGGATCCCAGAGCGGCCTCCTTTGCTAACTCGTCCGCCCTCTCGTTACCCTCTAGTCCGGCGTGCGCCTTGATCCAATGCAAGGTTACCATCTTGCCCTGGAGGGATACAGATCGAAGGTTATCCCTGGCTTCCACTGCTAACGGGTGGAGGCACTTTTGATTCTGGACTGTTTGGAGGGCCGCCATCGAATCGCTGTAGATTCCGAACGTCCTTGCACTGCTCTTTCGGATTTCTCCCGTGGCTTTGCACAGCGCCAAGAGCTCCGCCTGATAGACCGTGCATTGTTCAGATAGAGCAAGCTTGTGGGTTTTGGTCTCGGCTTCACTATTCCATAAGGATAGTGCAGCTCCGACTTTGCCCCCAATCTTGCTCCCGTCCGTGAAAATGCGAACTTGGTAGTTGCTGTAAGCGTCTACTTGCCCCTGGTCCATCAGGCTTACTATCGCCAGGTCGCTGTGCTCGGCCGGGTGAGGTGCCTCAACCGCCGGCGCCATCCGTTCTATTTCCCGGTCTAACAGTGTAGGCTGGGGTACCCCTTTCCTGGCCTCGTATAAGGAGGCTGCTTCGCGTACTCTGAGGTCCAGTGGGAGCAGTCCGGCCAATAGTAGCGCGGCGTTCAGTGAAACCGTTCTGTACGCCTTGCATATTTTCTGGGCAAAACCTCGCTGTACGGTGCTGAACTGTTTTATTACCCCCAGCTTTTCGGCTGCGGTTGCCCAGGCGCTTGCTGCGTACAGAATTACCGGTTCCACTGCCGCTGTATAAATTGTATAGATAACCTCCGGATGCAGCCCCCAGCTGACCCGGGCTGTTCTAGCCAATTTTTTATACATATTTAGAGCCTTCCGGCAGACGCTCGCCACATGCTGGTTGAAAGTTAGCTTGTGATCGATGGTGAGGCCCAGTATCTTAATTTCGTTCGACATGACTATATTCACCCCGCCCATGCTCAGACGTGGTACATCAAACTTTAATTTTCTGGTTAATACCATAGCGCACGTCTTGTGTGGAGCAAATTTTAGTTTGTGGTCGATGCCCCACGTCCGAACACGTTCGAGGGTCGCATTTGCTTGCAGTTCTATGTCCAGGGCCGTCTTACCATCGAACACAAGCACCACGTCGTCCGCGAACGCCTGACAGTAGACTCCTTTCTCCTCCAGTAGTTTCAACAGAGGATCAAGAAGGAGATTCCACAGGATAGGTCCTCCTATGGATCCTTGGACACAGCCCTTGTTTGTCCCTTTGCTGAACTCCTCTCCAGCGTATCTCACACTTACACTCCTGTCTTCTAAGTAGCTGTCGATAGCCCGCCTCAGGTTCACCGGGCAATTTTCTTCAGCCAGTCTCACTTTAATTGCCGGCCACCATGCGCTATCGAAGGCTCCCTCTATGTCCAGTGATACCATTGTCAGCAGTCTTTTTGCGTTTAATTTGCTGTATATGTGCTGCATGAGGTCATAGAGGGAGTCTTCCGTGCTTCTCTGAGGCATGAAGCCGTACTGCTTGGGACTGATCCCGGGCAGTAGGTGGTATTTGAGGCGGGCTATCAACATCTTCTCATATATCTTTCCCAAAACAGGCAAAAGTCCAATCGGCCTATATGATTTGGGCAAGGTGTAAGTCTCTTTCCCTGGTTTTTTAAGCACCACCACTGTGGCTCCTTTCCATATTCTGGGGAAGTGGGAGTGTTCCAGGCATTTGTTCAGCATCGCCAGAAAATATTCGGGGTTGCATCTGATGGCTTGGATGCATATGTCAGCGGTGAAGCCGTCGGCTCCCGGTGCCTTTTTTGGATTAAATGACATCATCGTCACATTTAGCTCGCTCTGTGTAAACGGTGGGTCATGTTTTTCATCATGGTGCCATGCGTTTACTTTTTGGGCTAATTCTCTAATGTGACGATGCTTCATGTTGTCCTCTTCTTCCTTATCATCGGGGTAAAAAGTTCTGGCCAACAGCTCTACCGATCCCTTCCCGTCCAGTATTTCCCCATCTTCTTCCAAGAGCTGATCCTCCTCTCGTTTGGATATTTTCCCCATAACCCTGTATATCCCTTCCCACACTCCCTCCCGATCCTGTCTACAGCAAAACTCCTTCCAGCTCTCCGTTTGTGCTTTTTGTACAGCAGTCTCATACTCTTCTTTTTCTTTCAGGTATAGGTCGATCACCCCTGCTCTGCGGATTGGTGCAGCGTTCCGGATTCTACGCTTTTTGGTGGCTACGGCTTTCTTCTTCTCTGCGAGTTCTTCGGACCACCACGGCAAGGTAAGTGTGCTTGTGTTCTTTTTGACGGGTATGGTGCTTTTACATGTGTTTGTGATGGCTTGTGTATAACTTTCTATTGTTTTGTCTATTTGATCAACATTGGTTATGTTTTCTAATTGTTCTTTTGTGAGTTGCATGTCTTGCAAGGTCTGGGTCAGTTTCTCACGAAACTGTTCCCAGTTTGCCTTTTTGGTGTTGTATATACGTGTTGTCCTCTGTATGCTAGTCCCTTTGGAAGCTTCTAAGTTTATTTTGAAGGTAATGCCGTTGTGGTCCGAGCTCGTGAGATCTTCGTTTACTCGCCAGTCTTCCACTAGTCCAAGTATGTCCGTCGAGCAGAGTGTTATATCGACGTGACTGCTGTACCTCTTGCCTCCTCTTACTGTATCGAAGGTTGGAGTTGTGCCAGTATTCAGGATCTGGAGTTCCAGTTCTTCCAGCAGACCATTGAGTTCTTCCCCTCGCACGTCCTCGATTTTGCTACCCCACCAGGTGCTTTTGGCATTGAAATCTCCTCCTGCTATGATCCTCACCTGCCCTAGCTTCTCGTGCACTTTTCTTATGTGGTCCAGGTAACCCTCCATGGGTTGGTCAGGCTCGAAGTAAATGGATATAATCGCTATGGTCCAGGCTCTAGTTTGGATTTTCACCACTGCGATATTTTTGGTGGTGAGGTCGGGGCACTGTATGACATCCAGGTCATGGTCAAGTACCACGATGGCAGCTTTTGTTGGTAGTTCTTCCGTTTTATTGTCCTGGAATACTCTCACCCCCGGATATCCCTTTACTTCTCCCTCCCTTCCCACGTAGGGCTCCTGGATCAGTGCGACGGCTACTTTTCGTTTTTGGGCCTCCAGCAGGAGTTCGCTTGTTGCCAGTTTGCTGCGCTGTAGGTTAGCTTGCATGCATCGATATCCGTTGATCTTTGGGGTTTCTCGGCAAGGTGTTGTATCAACTAGGGTGCCCTTAGCAATATGCCACTGTCGATCTGGCTAAGTCGTCCCATTTCCGCCGTATTGGGCAGGTATGGCTAAAGGCGTTGTGGTCCACTCTTTCCAGATTGGCTTTCGAACAGTTTCGGCATTTTGGGTGCTCTGCTGCGAGCCAGTCCGCACACGTCGATTTCATGTGGGGGCCACCGCAGTGGCTGCACAGGTCCACCGTCTCGGTGCAGAACCGTTTTCCGTGCCCATAGCCCAGACAGCGCGTGCACTGCAGAAGCGGTGTCTGGTCCTCCACCCTAACGCGCTGGAGGTTAGGTTAGGTTAGGTTAGGTTAGGTTAGGTTAGGTTAGGTTAGGTTAGGTTAGGTTAGGTTAGGTTAGGTTAGGTTAGGTTAGGTTAGGTTAGGTTAGGTTAGGTTAGGTTAGGTTAGGTTAGGTTAGGTTAGGTTAGGTTAGGTTAGGTTAGGTTAGGTTAGGTTAGGTTAGGTTAGGTTAGGTTAGGTTAGGTTAGGTTAGGTTAGGTTAGGTTAGGTTAGGTTAGGTTAGGTTAGGTTAGGTTAGGTTAGGTTAGGTTAGGTTAGGTTAGGTTAGGTTAGGTTAGGTTAGGTTAGGTTAGGTTAGGTTAGGTTAGGTTAGGTTAGGTTAGGTTAGGTTAGGTTAGGTTAGGTTAGGTTAGGTTAGGTTAGGTTAGGTTAGGTTAGGTTAGGTTAGGTTAGGTTAGGTTAGGTTAGGTTAGGTTAGGTTAGGTTAGGTTAGGTTAGGTTAGGTTAGGTTAGGTTAGGTTAGGTTAGGTTAGGTTAGGTTAGGTTAGGTTAGGTTAGGTTAGGTTAGGTTAGGTTAGGTTAGGTTAGGTTAGGTTAGGTTAGGTTAGGTTAGGTTAGGTTAGGTTAGGTTAGGTTAGGTTAGGTTAGGTTAGGTTAGGTTAGGTTAGGTTAGGTTAGGTTAGGTTAGGTTAGGTTAGGTTAGGTTAGGTTAGGTTAGGTTAGGTTAGGTTAGGTTAGGTTAGGTTAGGTTAGGTTAGGTTAGGTTAGGTTAGGTTAGGTTAGGTTAGGTTAGGTTAGGTTAGGTTAGGTTAGGTTAGGTTAGGTTAGGTTAGGTTAGGTTAGGTTAGGTTAGGTTAGGTTAGGTTAGGTTAGGTTAGGTTAGGTTAGGTTAGGTTAGGTTAGGTTAGGTTAGGTTAGGTTAGGTTAGGTTAGGTTAGGTTAGGTTAGGTTAGGTTAGGTTAGGTTAGGTTAGGTTAGGTTAGGTTAGGTTAGGTTAGGTTAGGTTAGGTTAGGTTAGGTTAGGTTAGGTTAGGTTAGGTTAGGTTAGGTTAGGTTAGGTTAGGTTAGGTTAGGTTAGGTTAGGTTAGGTTAGGTTAGGTTAGGTTAGGTTAGGTTAGGTTAGGTTAGGTTAGGTTAGGTTAGGTTAGGTTAGGTTAGGTTAGGTTAGGTTAGGTTAGGTTAGGTTAGGTTAGGTTAGGTTAGGTTAGGTTAGGTTAGGTTAGGTTAGGTTAGGTTAGGTTAGGTTAGGTTAGGTTAGGTTAGGTTAGGTTAGGTTAGGTTAGGTTAGGTTAGGTTAGGTTAGGTTAGGTTAGGTTAGGTTAGGTTAGGTTAGGTTAGGTTAGGTTAGGTTAGGTTAGGTTAGGTTAGGTTAGGTTAGGTTAGGTTAGGTTAGGTTAGGTTAGGTTAGGTTAGGTTAGGTTAGGTTAGGTTAGGTTAGGTTAGGTTAGGTTAGGTTAGGTTAGGTTAGGTTAGGTTAGGTTAGGTTAGGTTAGGTTAGGTTAGGTTAGGTTAGGTTAGGTTAGGTTAGGTTAGGTTAGGTTAGGTTAGGTTAGGTTAGGTTAGGTTAGGTTAGGTTAGGTTAGGTTAGGTTAGGTTAGGTTAGGTTAGGTTAGGTTAGGTTAGGTTAGGTTAGGTTAGGTTAGGTTAGGTTAGGTTAGGTTAGGTTAGGTTAGGTTAGGTTAGGTTAGGTTAGGTTAGGTTAGGTTAGGTTAGGTTAGGTTAGGTTAGGTTAGGTTAGGTTAGGTTAGGTTAGGTTAGGTTAGGTTAGGTTAGGTTAGGTTAGGTTAGGTTAGGTTAGGTTAGGTTAGGTTAGGTTAGGTTAGGTTAGGTTAGGTTAGGTTAGGTTAGGTTAGGTTAGGTTAGGTTAGGTTAGGTTAGGTTAGGTTAGGTTAGGTTAGGTTAGGTTAGGTTAGGTTAGGTTAGGTTAGGTTAGGTTAGGTTAGGTTAGGTTAGGTTAGGTTAGGTTAGGTTAGGTTAGGTTAGGTTAGGTTAGGTTAGGTTAGGTTAGGTTAGGTTAGGTTAGGTTAGGTTAGGTTAGGTTAGGTTAGGTTAGGTTAGGTTAGGTTAGGTTAGGTTAGGTTAGGTTAGGTTAGGTTAGGTTAGGTTAGGTTAGGTTAGGTTAGGTTAGGTTAGGTTAGGTTAGGTTAGGTTAGGTTAGGTTAGGTTAGGTTAGGTTAGGTTAGGTTAGGTTAGGTTAGGTTAGGTTAGGTTAGGTTAGGTTAGGTTAGGTTAGGTTAGGTTAGGTTAGGTTAGGTTAGGTTAGGTTAGGTTAGGTTAGGTTAGGTTAGGTTAGGTTAGGTTAGGTTAGGTTAGGTTAGGTTAGGTTAGGTTAGGTTAGGTTAGGTTAGGTTAGGTTAGGTTAGGTTAGGTTAGGTTAGGTTAGGTTAGGTTAGGTTAGGTTAGGTTAGGTTAGGTTAGGTTAGGTTAGGTTAGGTTAGGTTAGGTTAGGTTAGGTTAGGTTAGGTTAGGTTAGGTTAGGTTAGGTTAGGTTAGGTTAGGTTAGGTTAGGTTAGGTTAGGTTAGGTTAGGTTAGGTTAGGTTAGGTTAGGTTAGGTTAGGTTAGGTTAGGTTAGGTTAGGTTAGGTTAGGTTAGGTTAGGTTAGGTTAGGTTAGGTTAGGTTAGGTTAGGTTAGGTTAGGTTAGGTTAGGTTAGGTTAGGTTAGGTTAGGTTAGGTTAGGTTAGGTTAGGTTAGGTTAGGTTAGGTTAGGTTAGGTTAGGTTAGGTTAGGTTAGGTTAGGTTAGGTTAGGTTAGGTTAGGTTAGGTTAGGTTAGGTTAGGTTAGGTTAGGTTAGGTTAGGTTAGGTTAGGTTAGGTTAGGTTAGGTTAGGTTAGGTTAGGTTAGGTTAGGTTAGGTTAGGTTAGGTTAGGTTAGGTTAGGTTAGGTTAGGTTAGGTTAGGTTAGGTTAGGTTAGGTTAGGTTAGGTTAGGTTAGGTTAGGTTAGGTTAGGTTAGGTTAGGTTAGGTTAGGTTAGGTTAGGTTAGGTTAGGTTAGGTTAGGTTAGGTTAGGTTAGGTTAGGTTAGGTTAGGTTAGGTTAGGTTAGGTTAGGTTAGGTTAGGTTAGGTTAGGTTAGGTTAGGTTAGGTTAGGTTAGGTTAGGTTAGGTTAGGTTAGGTTAGGTTAGGTTAGGTTAGGTTAGGTTAGGTTAGGTTAGGTTAGGTTAGGTTAGGTTAGGTTAGGTTAGGTTAGGTTAGGTTAGGTTAGGTTAGGTTAGGTTAGGTTAGGTTAGGTTAGGTTAGGTTAGGTTAGGTTAGGTTAGGTTAGGTTAGGTTAGGTTAGGTTAGGTTAGGTTAGGTTAGGTTAGGTTAGGTTAGGTTAGGTTAGGTTAGGTTAGGTTAGGTTAGGTTAGGTTAGGTTAGGTTAGGTTAGGTTAGGTTAGGTTAGGTTAGGTTAGGTTAGGTTAGGTTAGGTTAGGTTAGGTTAGGTTAGGTTAGGTTAGGTTAGGTTAGGTTAGGTTAGGTTAGGTTAGGTTAGGTTAGGTTAGGTTAGGTTAGGTTAGGTTAGGTTAGGTTAGGTTAGGTTAGGTTAGGTTAGGTTAGGTTAGGTTAGGTTAGGTTAGGTTAGGTTAGGTTAGGTTAGGTTAGGTTAGGTTAGGTTAGGTTAGGTTAGGTTAGGTTAGGTTAGGTTAGGTTAGGTTAGGTTAGGTTAGGTTAGGTTAGGTTAGGTTAGGTTAGGTTAGGTTAGGTTAGGTTAGGTTAGGTTAGGTTAGGTTAGGTTAGGTTAGGTTAGGTTAGGTTAGGTTAGGTTAGGTTAGGTTAGGTTAGGTTAGGTTAGGTTAGGTTAGGTTAGGTTAGGTTAGGTTAGGTTAGGTTAGGTTAGGTTAGGTTAGGTTAGGTTAGGTTAGGTTAGGTTAGGTTAGGTTAGGTTAGGTTAGGTTAGGTTAGGTTAGGTTAGGTTAGGTTAGGTTAGGTTAGGTTAGGTTAGGTTAGGTTAGGTTAGGTTAGGTTAGGTTAGGTTAGGTTAGGTTAGGTTAGGTTAGGTTAGGTTAGGTTAGGTTAGGTTAGGTTAGGTTAGGTTAGGTTAGGTTAGGTTAGGTTAGGTTAGGTTAGGTTAGGTTAGGTTAGGTTAGGTTAGGTTAGGTTAGGTTAGGTTAGGTTAGGTTAGGTTAGGTTAGGTTAGGTTAGGTTAGGTTAGGTTAGGTTAGGTTAGGTTAGGTTAGGTTAGGTTAGGTTAGGTTAGGTTAGGTTAGGTTAGGTTAGGTTAGGTTAGGTTAGGTTAGGTTAGGTTAGGTTAGGTTAGGTTAGGTTAGGTTAGGTTAGGTTAGGTTAGGTTAGGTTAGGTTAGGTTAGGTTAGGTTAGGTTAGGTTAGGTTAGGTTAGGTTAGGTTAGGTTAGGTTAGGTTAGGTTAGGTTAGGTTAGGTTAGGTTAGGTTAGGTTAGGTTAGGTTAGGTTAGGTTAGGTTAGGTTAGGTTAGGTTAGGTTAGGTTAGGTTAGGTTAGGTTAGGTTAGGTTAGGTTAGGTTAGGTTAGGTTAGGTTAGGTTAGGTTAGGTTAGGTTAGGTTAGGTTAGGTTAGGTTAGGTTAGGTTAGGTTAGGTTAGGTTAGGTTAGGTTAGGTTAGGTTAGGTTAGGTTAGGTTAGGTTAGGTTAGGTTAGGTTAGGTTAGGTTAGGTTAGGTTAGGTTAGGTTAGGTTAGGTTAGGTTAGGTTAGGTTAGGTTAGGTTAGGTTAGGTTAGGTTAGGTTAGGTTAGGTTAGGTTAGGTTAGGTTAGGTTAGGTTAGGTTAGGTTAGGTTAGGTTAGGTTAGGTTAGGTTAGGTTAGGTTAGGTTAGGTTAGGTTAGGTTAGGTTAGGTTAGGTTAGGTTAGGTTAGGTTAGGTTAGGTTAGGTTAGGTTAGGTTAGGTTAGGTTAGGTTAGGTTAGGTTAGGTTAGGTTAGGTTAGGTTAGGTTAGGTTAGGTTAGGTTAGGTTAGGTTAGGTTAGGTTAGGTTAGGTTAGGTTAGGTTAGGTTAGGTTAGGTTAGGTTAGGTTAGGTTAGGTTAGGTTAGGTTAGGTTAGGTTAGGTTAGGTTAGGTTAGGTTAGGTTAGGTTAGGTTAGGTTAGGTTAGGTTAGGTTAGGTTAGGTTAGGTTAGGTTAGGTTAGGTTAGGTTAGGTTAGGTTAGGTTAGGTTAGGTTAGGTTAGGTTAGGTTAGGTTAGGTTAGGTTAGGTTAGGTTAGGTTAGGTTAGGTTAGGTTAGGTTAGGTTAGGTTAGGTTAGGTTAGGTTAGGTTAGGTTAGGTTAGGTTAGGTTAGGTTAGGTTAGGTTAGGTTAGGTTAGGTTAGGTTAGGTTAGGTTAGGTTAGGTTAGGTTAGGTTAGGTTAGGTTAGGTTAGGTTAGGTTAGGTTAGGTTAGGTTAGCTTAGGTTAGGTTAGGTTAGGTTAGGTTAGGTTAGGTTAGGTTAGGTTAGGTTAGGTTAGGTTAGGTTAGGTTAGGTTAGGTTAGGTTAGGTTAGGTTAGGTTAGGTTAGGTTAGGTTAGGTTAGGTTAGGTTAGGTTAGGTTAGGTTAGGTTAGGTTAGGTTAGGTTAGGTTAGGTTCCCCCCCAAGGGTGTCCACCTTGTCGTGGTGGGGGGGCTCAGTAACTGCGGTTGGTCCGCCGCAGCGAAGCCAAGAGACACCAGTGTGGGGGCCTACGGGCCAAGACGGGTGAGGAGGAGATCCGAGAGGGAGGACCGGCGGGGCATTACTCGGGTGGGCACTTCGGTGTTTGTGTTGAAGTTCACCTCCGCCGGTGGAGGAGATCCGAGAGGGAGGACTGGCGGGGCATTACTCGGGTGGGCACTTCGGTGTTTGTGTTGAAGTTCACCTCCGCCAGTGGAGGAGACCGAGGAGGAGGCTGGCGGGCATTTGGGGAGGGAACCCACGGGGTAGGGGCTTTTGTCCTCCCGTGGTGGAGTGAGGGCGTCATGGGGAAGGGGCGTTTGTCCTCCCGTGGCGGGCCAAGGGGTAGGGGCGTTTGTCCTCCCTTGGCGTGGAGAGGGGGTCGTGGGGTAGGGGCGTTTGTCCTCCCACGGCCAGGAGGCTGGGACCGAAGCACCGTGTGTCGGTGGCGGTCCTAGCTTCCAGAGGGTCCCTCAGCGTGTCTCTGCAGCAGCAGAGTTCACGGCTGTATATGGGACGTGGAGAGGGGGTCGTGGGGTAGGGGCGTTTGTCCTCCCATGGCCGGCTGAGGGGTAGGGGCTTTTGTCCTCCCTCAGCAAGTAGGGTGGGACCGAAGCACCGTGTGTCGGTGGCGGTCCCCGCTTCCTGGGGGCTTGGGGAAGTAGGTGAGGGTAAGGCACACTGCTATGCTACAGTGTGTCTATCGGTGTGGGTTCGCCTTAGGGCGAAAGTGCCGGTGGTGTCGTGGTGACATGTTCGCGATCCCATGGCATCACCGCTACGGCACGGGTTGGCAGCATCCCAGAGTTTTAGTGGGTAGGCTAGTCCTTCGCGGACTAGAGAGCCCCACATAACCAATGCGTAATGTCTGACTCTACCCCCGAGGGTCTCATATTACGTAGTGGTATGCAACTCAATGCATTTCTCTGGGTTAAAAAAAAAAAAAAAAAAAAAAAAAAAAAAGGTTAGGTTAGGTTAGGTTAGGTTAGGTTAGGTTAGGTTAGGTTAGGTTAGGTTAGGTTAGGTTAGGTTAGGTTAGGTTAGGTTAGGTTAGGTTAGGTTAGGTTAGGTTAGGTTAGGTTAGGTTAGGTTAGGTTAGGTTAGGTTAGGTTAGGTTAGGTTAGGTTAGGTTAGGTTAGGTTAGGTTAGGTTAGGTTAGGTTAGGTTAGGTTAGGTTAGGTTAGGTTAGGTTAGGTTAGGTTAGGTTAGGTTAGGTTAGGTTAGGTTAGGTTAGGTTAGGTTAGGTTAGGTTAGGTTAGGTTAGGTTAGGTTAGGTTAGGTTAGGTTAGGTTAGGTTAGGTTAGGTTAGGTTAGGTTAGGTTAGGTTAGGTTAGGTTAGGTTAGGTTAGGTTAGGTTAGGTTAGGTTAGGTTAGGTTAGGTTAGGTTAGGTTAGGTTAGGTTAGGTTAGGTTAGGTTAGGTTAGGTTAGGTTAGGTTAGGTTAGGTTAGGTTAGGTTAGGTTAGGTTAGGTTAGGTTAGGTTAGGTTAGGTTAGGTTAGGTTAGGTTAGGTTAGGTTAGGTTAGGTTAGGTTAGGTTAGGTTAGGTTAGGTTAGGTTAGGTTAGGTTAGGTTAGGTTAGGTTAGGTTAGGTTAGGTTAGGTTAGGTTAGGTTAGGTTAGGTTAGGTTAGGTTAGGTTAGGTTAGGTTAGGTTAGGTTAGGTTAGGTTAGGTTAGGTTAGGTTAGGTTAGGTTAGGTTAGGTTAGGTTAGGTTAGGTTAGGTTAGGTTAGGTTAGGTTAGGTTAGGTTAGGTTAGGTTAGGTTAGGTTAGGTTAGGTTAGGTTAGGTTAGGTTAGGTTAGGTTAGGTTAGGTTAGGTTAGGTTAGGTTAGGTTAGGTTAGGTTAGGTTAGGTTAGGTTAGGTTAGGTTAGGTTAGGTTAGGTTAGGTTAGGTTAGGTTAGGTTAGGTTAGGTTAGGTTAGGTTAGGTTAGGTTAGGTTAGGTTAGGTTAGGTTAGGTTAGGTTAGGTTAGGTTAGGTTAGGTTAGGTTAGGTTAGGTTAGGTTAGGTTAGGTTAGGTTAGGTTAGGTTAGGTTAGGTTAGGTTAGGTTAGGTTAGGTTAGGTTAGGTTAGGTTAGGTTAGGTTAGGTTAGGTTAGGTTAGGTTAGGTTAGGTTAGGTTAGGTTAGGTTAGGTTAGGTTAGGTTAGGTTAGGTTAGGTTAGGTTAGGTTAGGTTAGGTTAGGTTAGGTTAGGTTAGGTTAGGTTAGGTTAGGTTAGGTTAGGTTAGGTTAGGTTAGGTTAGGTTAGGTTAGGTTAGGTTAGGTTAGGTTAGGTTAGGTTAGGTTAGGTTAGGTTAGGTTAGGTTAGGTTGAGGTTTTTCGGAAGGTGTTTTTGTAAGGATTTGGGTGAAATTTTGAAGTTAGATAAAATCGAATTTTTGCTATCTGATACGGACTTTCTTTCTGCTATAAACCTGTGACTTGGCTTTCTTTTCTCGGATTTTTGATTTCTGCATTACGAACTTTGTGAGCGTTTATTTTTGTATTTTGTTAAATTCGTTTCTTTGTTTTGTATTAGTGTTTTGTGTTTCTTCTTTCTTGTATAAGTGTCGTCTCCGCGTTTACTATCCGTTGCCGTTTGTTTTATAATTTTTGGACATTCCGTTCAAAAGTTATTAAACGTTACGGCCGGCGTTTAATAAACCGCGGAGTTTAGAAACTTCTGCAAGGAATTTTCAAAAAATTGTAGTTGTCTATCCTTTTCACTTTGTTAATATTTTCTTCTTTAGTAAATTCTCTCTTCTGTAGTTCTATTCAATTCTCTTTGCTGTATATTTTTAGAACCTTCTGTTCTAAAGATATCTTTAAATTTTAGTTTGCTATTTTTTTCTATCAGGCGCTGCCAACTTTTTTATTAACTTTGTTTTCTTTTTCAAAAATTGTAGCGTCTGACTTATCATAGTTATATAGTAGATTCGTGTGGTGTAGTGTAGGGGGTGTTGAGCGCTATCTATCGACACGTCAAACGCATTTTTAGCTCTTAAGGGGGGGGAGGAAATTGAAAAAACGCCGGAAATTTCCTTAAGTTTGTCAAATTGGTTCGACTCGCTCTTGGCCGTT